>CM071678.1:45664110-48064110 GCA_036553675.1 Solanum okadae
CCAAGTCCACGGCCCCTAGCCCAAGGCAACTCAATCATTAAAGCGATAAACTCAAAAATGACTAAAAAGTGCTCACAAAACACCAAGGCAACCAATGCACATAAAATATAAGTTCCACGCTACCAAAGAAAATTCTAAGGATCTAAAATGAAAATCAAACTAGGCATCAACCTAAGCTAAGGCTTATCGACTAAAATTCCAAGCTAAATAACCTGAAATTGCCAAGATTATAAACTAAGGATCATGAATGCCTATGAACTCATCCTAAAGCCTTCCTAATTATTAAACTATTCAAATATTTAAATAATCAGGCTAAGCCAGGTCTAAAAGAGGGAAGCCATAACCCAGCTCAAGTTTGAAATCGTACTCGAACATCTACTTCGAGGCTTTTCCCTTCCAAAGAGCCTCAGATTGATGACATGCTATCAAGAATATGATGAGAATGCAAAAACAAGAAAAAACATACCCATATCAATATTAGAATTTCAAAATGGAAAAACAGCCCCAAAGCACAATTGTGGGACCCGAGCATGGAGTCACAAAATTGACTTTGTTGCGAGGCCCAAACAACTCAAGGAACTTGTGCCCTGAATATGGGCACAATCCGAGCAACGATTAAGCCAAAATAACTACCAATATTTAGCTCAGAATAATCAAAATGGTTTATTTATTAGGGAAATTGACAAGAGCCACTAAGGTTGCCAGGAGATTTCTCCACCCAAAGCATGAACACACAATTTCCCAACACGACCCAACAATAATAACTTTGCGAACGCGACAGTAGGCCTGCAAATGTAAAGGACAATTCATCACACTCTACTAATACATAGCTCCTCTTGTGAACGCAGAGGCCTTAACTGCCCACAGTTTGCAAACATGGATCTCCCTTCGTGAACACAAAGGCCACACAATTAGCAGACAATGAATGTAGCCATGAGCAACCGATCATAGTGAAGAAAATAGAGTTGCATCAACAATGCAAAAAGTTGACGAAATCTCTCAACGGGAACTCTTGATTTGTTCAAAACTCCGTGAACTATGCCACCCTATCAAAACAACACGTTGGAGTCAACAGAGTCGACAGAACCACCACAAGAGGTCATCTCATTGGAATATTAAACCAGTCAACACTTGTAAGGTTAACACCAAACATAATGACAAACGACACAAAATCATCATGATCACCTTGATATCCAAACCAAAGGTCATTCTAGACCAAACTAGATACTCGGAGCTAACCGCACTGAGGGAATTCTCATCTGAGCATGTTTACCAAGAATATTGGCCAAAACTACAAAGTGAAAGTGCCTAATTGTACAAACTCAAAATGAGGACCTCGTAACCCAAACCAACCATCATACCATAAAAAATGGACCTTCCGGAGCTGATGGAATTATCAGGAATCTCATACAATATCAGATTCTCTAGATTTTGACTAAATTAAACTCTTTCACTTCAAAGTCCTTGAAAAGGGCAAAACTTGCTGAAAACATTCCTAACCACCTTGGAAAGCTTGCCACCACACCCAGACACACACAAAAGATATAAGGAGGTTACAGGAAGGGGAAAATAGGAAAAGCACACATAAATGTAGAAATGACCACGAGGGTTGCTATAACATCAACTAATAAAAGGATTTTTGTCTTCAAATGTTAAAGAAAAGGAAGTACCTGAAGGCTCAAAATAGTGAGGATAGTCAGTCTCCAAACCAAGATCGGTCTCCTAAGTAGCCTCCTCGACCAGACGATGCCTCCACTGAACCTCCATTAATGGAATCTCCTTAGACTTCAACCTCTTAAACTACCAATATTGACTAACCACATGCTCCTTCTTGAATGACAACAACTCCATAAAATGAATGGAATCCCAATGGATGTGAGACCCGTTAGAATATACTGTCTCAACATAGAGACATCAAACATGGGGTGAACACCTAAAATTGTTGGAGGTAAGTCTATCCTATAATCCACCTCTCCAATCTGCCTTGGCATCTTAAAAGGATGAACGAACTTGGGGCTAGGCTTGCCCCTCCTCCTTGAACATCATCATGCCCTTCATGGGAGATATTCATAGAAACACCTAATTACCAGCCATGAAATCTAAATCCCAAACTCTCTAATATGCATAACTCTTCTACTTACTTTGGGTCATAAAAAGTCTCTCCTAGATCACACAGACATTATCCATAGAATCACAAAAACAAGTTGGTGTCCCATGACGTAACCTCAAAGGTATCAAACCATCCCACCAGAGATTGATACCTCCTACCATATAATGCCTCAAATAGGTTCATTTGAATACTCAAATGGTAGCAATTATTAGACACAAACTCTACTAATGCCATGAATATGTCTCACTAACCTCTTAAAACAATAACACATGACAATAGCTCGTGGAACCGTGTCTCATACTCTAAAAATAACAATGATCCCTGCGTCAAGTTAGTGAACTCATTTTGCAACCGCTCCCTCAGCTTGCAAGGTACATAGTTCTCTAAGAAAGCTTTAGAGAACTGGGCTCAAGTCATCTAAGGTGGCCCAACTAGTCTACACTCAAAATAAGACCTCTACCACTTCTTTGTTGACCCATCCATCTCGAAAATGGTGTAATAGTAAGACTCCACCAAGTTGAGTCTATAAAACCTCACCTACTAACTAACTAGAAAATTGTGAGCATCCTAACCCACAACACTTGTGAACTTGGGATGACCCAACCTGATCAACTCTCCTAGCATCTTCTACTATTCAGAACACATAATTAGCATATGCACCATAGGTGGAGCAGCTATTAGGACCGGCTGAACCACTAAGCATGAAGCTATGGAAGAAGATTGCACCCCTTGAATTTGAACACCATATGTAACTTCCTAGGCTGAAGTCCGATGAATTGGAGATTTTAGAAACTTTTGAGGCTTATAGTTCACCAAATAATGTTCTCAATGTATATTTATATCCATTTATGATGTTAATTATGTTTAATTGCAACTATTAAATCTCAACGATAAAACCAGGACAAATTGAAGCAAAGAGAATAACAAAGCTAAAGCTCGCCAAACTCACAAGGAGACTCGCCAAACAAGATTATGCTCACTAAAAATAATTGAAACTTCTGTTTAATGGCTTAAACGACTTGGTGAGCCAAAGAAGTGAATGGCAACTTGCCAAACAAGTTGGCGAGCTTGAATATCATCACAAAAAGGATTGAAACTTCTGCTAAAAAGGTCTAAATAACACGGAGAGTAGAAGTGGTGAACACAGGCTCGCCAGAAAGGTAAGCAAGCTTGAATTTCATAACCAAAAATATTGGAGAACTCTGCTAAAAATTAAAGCCAACTTGGTGAGTGAAATTAATAATGACGACTCACCAATCTTGATTGGTGGACCCCATCGGGCTCACCAAAGGTATAGCTTTTAGTGACTTGTTGAGTCAGTGAGCAAGCCTGACTAGCATCACCGAAGTGATTCTAAAGTGCACAGTTTTCAAAATATTGGGAAGGTATAAATGGATTTGAAGAGAGGGAAATATACTTTATCACTGTTCCGAAGATGAAATACTAACAATACTCTAAAATATTTTGGGGATTTTATCTAGCTAAGACTTAGAAAAATTGGGGTTTTGATTTGGGCTATTTGGTAATTGACAATTAAAGCACATCAAGCTTGAATGGACCACTGTTACTTTGGTAAAAAAAATTCATTTCTAGCATAAGTTGTTAAAACCCCATAGTGTTAGGGCTGTGCAATATAATTGAGTCCTAGATAGTTTGTGGATCTTTGTAATTGCTCAATTGAATGTTGGTTTGAATTAGGTTCAATTATTTTATCATGTTTTTATTCATGATTTGATCTTTTAAAATTTAATCTAGCTTAAAATCTCTATGTTTGCTTGTGAATGATTCTTAGAGTGGATGATATAGTTTATAAAGTTCATATGTTAGTTTCTCTTGAAAGAAAAGGCTAAATTAATATTAGATAAGTCTTGTGTGTTATACATAGTTAAGTTTAACAAAACTCGCATGAGAAGCGAAAGGAGGTTGATAAATGTGTATCATACTTGCTAATCTAGCATATTTAAGGTCTGGATGTGGTTACTCATAGTGGAAAGGTAGCGATAAATGATGTGATGGGAAATGAAGAAGCTCAAATACATGAAGAAGACAAAGGTATGGAGGAAGAAGAAATACCCATCCATCAAAGCATTGACAAAGGGCCACAAAAAGATGAGTATAAACACAATCCAATCCCAAAAAGTGTGCAACCTTTACCCAAAATATCCCCTCCATTTCCCCAACGCCTCAACAAGAAGAATGAGGATGATAAGTTCAAAAAGTTTTTATCAGTGTTCAAGACATTATCGATTAATCTCCCGCTAGTGGAGGCATTGTTTTCGGTGCGGAATTGGTAATTGAGGAATTCATAGAAGTGGTAGTGTGGTAGATGGTAGTGTGGTAGGTAAGTATTTTATTTTAAAGATTTTATTATAATATTCTTTTGCTAAGTGTCTTAATCCTGATAACTCTTTAATATTATTTTTTGGTAGTGCTAAATTCATGGTAATATGTAATAATATTTATTGTAATATTCTTCCGAGAGTTGTTTTAATCTGAATATTTCTTTAATATTATTTATGATATATTCTAGATATAACATATCTTCGGTTCTTTGGTACATATATAAATTTTCCTCCATTAATTGTTTGAATAGTTTTATATCTTCCATAGATTTTATCCAATATTGTAAATATTCGTAGTTCATTTTAATCTGATACCATTTTTCGGTGCGGAATTGGTAATTGAGGAATTCATAGAAGTGGTAGTGTGGTAGGTAAGTATTTTATTTTAAAGATTTTATTATAATATTCTTTTGCTAAGTGTCTTAATCCTGATAACTCTTTAATATTATTTTTTGGTAGTGCTAAATTCATGGTAATATGTAATAATATTTATTGTAATATTCTTCCGATAGTTGTTTTAATCTGAATATTTCTTTAATATTATTTATGATATATTCTAGATATAACATATCTTCGGTTCTTTGGTACATATATAAATTTTCCTCCATTAATTGTTCTAATAGTTTTATATCTTCCATAGATTATCCAATATTGTAAATATTCGTAGTTCATTTTAATCTGAATTTATTTCTAAATCATACCATTCTATTCTTTCGAAGTCTAAATCATGTAGGTCTATTTCATACCATTCTTGATTTAATATATCTTCTGATTCGTAATCATTAAATATTTTTTCTCATATTATTCTTCTTAATTTGATTATTTCTATATTTTTAAGTACATATAAGATTAAAGTTTCGTAGTTTTTTATCATTTCATCATGCATGTATGTAGTCATGTTTTTTATTATGCAGGTTTTTTATTTCAAATTATTCCTTCCTATCATATTCATAATTGATTAAATTCATATTAGATCATTATGAACTAGATTATCTTTATCATGTTTTCCTGTCACTACTAGCATCGTACTTTAGCGGATACTTCCTTCTTATCAGCGCCTCAACTTTGTTTACTCCCCTAAACGGCTTTCCTCACCTACCGGTTTCAACATTAGGATGACATAGTATAGAAGTTTTCTCCCTGTTTCCAGTGTGCTAATAAACTAGAAATCATGATTCAAATAATTCTAATACATAATAACTAACATAAATTTATTCAATCATATATATGATATTCAGGAATATATGAAATTAGTTCTGCATATTTTTTGAACAATATACCTTTGTCCCTTGCTTAGCCATGCTATCTGAAATATCTGATTGGATTTCAGATTTCTCCATATTAACTTTTAAGTATTTTTATATCTTTAAGGGAGAGAGTGTTTTTAAGAAAATGTTTATTACGTTAGGCATTGCCTGCCTTTCATTTACATATATCCTCCCTTATATAGAGAAGAATATTCACTTACTACACTACTTACAATAATGTACCTCATAATATAGTATGACACACCATACCTACTACTTATGACACACCATACACTTGTCCACTTAATAAATTACACCCCCTACCATCCCTTACACATGCCCATCCTTATTATGACACACATTATGACTCACTTCTTAACATTATGACACACTACTATTCACACCATACTTTATTGACTATTTTACAAGACAAATAATTTTACTCTTATCTCATCTTTTTATTTTGTCCGCATCTCATCTTCATCATCTTATCTTCTTATCATCTGCTTCCATCTTTATCTCTTTATTCTAGCTGGACGTCTGGATTATATTATCTTCTCCGTTACATTTTGAACATATATGGTCAGGGTATTTGTTACCAATTAGCTTGCAATATCTGTTTAATAATTCTGCCGAAATAAATCCTTCTTTTAGTGGTCGTGTCGTAGGTCGTTCTTCTGGCTTAAGTAGTGATAAAATCCATCTTTGGACTTCATCCATATCTGCTTTCCTTAGCTCCCTTGAATTGGAATAAATCATTAGCTGGTCTCTTGCATAGTAGCTCCATATAGTGTTTCCGTTTAAATAGTTATTTGCTAGCTCTTGTATAATCGTTGATATGCCAATTATCCTTTTGTTGGCATAAAAACTTGGTATCTCTATTTTTCATATCTCTTCTTGTTGTCCGATATCCTCGGGTATAATCATATCTTTAGTTGATCCTATCTTGATAACCTGTATTGGAGGTTTTATTTCCTCGTATAATATCTCCACTGGTGATGTATAGAATTTTATATAAAATAAATTTCCTTGCGTAGCTCTTTTGTATGTAACGAATGCTTTGTGTAGTTCTGGTATTCCACTAACTTCTTCTCCGTCGTATGTGTATACGGTATTTAACAATCCGTAGTTGTAACATGTTCTTACTAAATTAGCGTTAGTTTTCGATTGTGCAATTAACTTGTTATATCCTTGTAACTTTTGTGTCAAATAATCCTGGTTTGGTTCTTTTGTAGTTGACCTGGGGTTGCGGTTTAAATAGGTTTGGATTTTGTGGATATTTTCAATATAGGTTCGTGTGATATAGTTATATGTCTTTTTCTAATTTTGGTTTTGCAAACTATCTGCGTATGTAGATGTTTGTGGTTCTATGGACATATGTCTAGGTGTCTTTTGGGTAAATGATTTTTCGAATAGCTGGTTTAAGTTAGCATTTTTATGTTGTTTATCACTAACTTGTTTGCTTGTACCTGCAGCTATATTTAAACAAATGTTATGGGCTTTAAGGAGTTTCCCATCGTCTCCTTTTAGCTCTGGGTTTTTTCCGTCTTCCGATCAACGTAGCTCCGCATTTTTATAGTCATGCTGCTGACTAGCTTTAGACTTCAGATTATCTTCATTAGTCTTTAGCTTTTGTATCTCGTTGTCCATACTGTCCACTTTTATACAAAGCGTAGTTATGGCTTTGAGTATCTCTTCCATTGTATTTTCGTTCTCAGTCTGAGTAGCTTTGTCTTGATAAGTAATCTGCAATAACATTCTTATCAGTTTTTATTACTTCAATTGTAAATGTGAAATTTAATATATTTAATATCAATCTCCTTATTTCTTTTATTGTTACCGAATCTTGTATTTTTCTTGTTAGCCACCATTTTACTTATGTATTATCTGTTCTTATAATAAATTTGTTATTTACAATATATGCTTCAAATGATAATAAACACTTATATACTGAAAATAATTCTTTTCTATTTATTTCCCATTTTAATTTTGTATTATTAAATGTTCCTGAATAATACCTGCAATGATGTTCTATCGTAGTGTCATCATACCTGTATTTTAATATTCCTCCATAACTTTTTTCACTCGCATCTGATTCTATTATATAAGTAAATTTTTTGTTTTCATCTGGAAAGTATAGTTTAGGTAAGTTTTTGCATAATAATTTTACCTTTTGTATTTGTATTTGGTCTTTTTTATCAAACTGATATTCTATATCTTTCTTTAATTTTTGTTGTAATGGTTTTAAATTCTCTGCTAATTTTGGTATGTATTCTCTTACTTGATTTACTAGTCCTAAGAATGATTGTAATTTCTTTTTTGTGTCTAGTTGTTCATTTGAGTTAATTATTTTTTGTACTATATGTGTTTGCACTTTTATTCCGTTTTAATCAATTTGTATTCCTAAGAATTCTATTTGATTTTTCATTATATCAGCTTTCTTTTTATTTAGACTTATACCTGAATATTCTATGATGTGTATAAATTTTTCTAATAATCTTATATGTTCATCTTGTGTTTTGGAATATAATAATATATCATCAATGTACACTACACAATTTTCTATTTGTTTAAAGTAATTGTCCATAAAATGTTGATATCTACCTGGTGCGTTTTTATATCCAAATGGTAATACATTCCATTCATAAAATCCTTCTGGTACAGTGAATGCTGTTAGTTTTTTAGATTCTTCTTCTAGTTTTAAGTGATAAAATCCTGATTTACAATCAAATTTGCTAAAATAATTATATCCTTGTATTTGTCTTATCTTTAGTATTTTATTTGGTATTGGATAATTATATGTTTTAGTTTTTGCATTTAAATTTCTATAATCAATAACCATTCTGTTTTTTCCTCTTTTTTGTTCACTATGTTTATTTACGATAAATGCCGGGCTTGTGTGCTTACTATTGCTTTCTTATATATATCTTTTTCCTAGTAATTCTTCTATATGTATCTTAAATTCGGTTAAATCAGTAAAATTATACTTTTATGGTTTTGGGGTTATTATACTGTTATTATCAATTAGCTCAATTTTTACTTTTGTTTTATGTTTTTCCCATCCTTGTAAAGGATCCTCACTATATAATAATTCTAACTTATCTTGAATTATTTTTACTTTATCAATAGAGAATATAATTAATTCTATTTTAGGGTCTTCTTCTTTTATATTTTCTAATTTTTGTGTAATTTTTTCACTTCCTTTTATCCATTCTGTTGTTTTTCGTTTTTTTATTATTTACTCTTTTTGCTCCTATTTTTTGTTTACACGGTGTCGTGAACCACCAGTGTGTTTTTGTTATTATATGTGGGTATAATTTTTCTAAAAATGGCATTACTAATAGCATATCTTTTGTAGTTAATTCAAAGTTATATATTTCTTCTATAGTTAATATCTTATCCCATATTTGTACTTTTATATTTTTTGCCTTATATGTGATCATGCTTCATTCATTATTAAATCCCGTTACTACTATCGGTGTTTTTCGGTGCGGAATTGGTAACTGAGGAATTCATAGAAGTGGTACTGTGGTAGATGGTAGTGTGGGGGTTATGCCAAATTTATGAAAGAGTTAGTCACAAAAAAGGAGCTTGGATTTTTGAAACAATCAAAGTTTCTCATAGTTGTAGTGCAATTATGACTAAGGAGCTGATCAAAATGAAAGAAGATCCTGGAGCATTCACCATCCCTTGCACCATCTGCATGCTCCAATTTGCTAAAGCCCTATGCAATTTGTGAGCAAGCATCAACCTAATGCCATTTGTAATCTATAAACAACTTGGATTGGGTGAACCGAAAACCACAACAATGAGACTCTTGATGGTAGACCGATCAATTAAACATCCTGTGGGGATACTATATGACATCTTGGTAAAGGGTGACCGATTCATTTTCCCGACTGATTTTGTCATTCTCGATTGTGAAATAGATGCTGAAATTCACATCATTTTTGGAAGACCATTCTTGGGAACCGGGAGAGCATTGGTGGATGTTGAAAGTGGAGAACTAAAGTTTCGGGTGTACGAAGATGAAGTAACCTTTAATGTTTGTAAGTCAATGAAACACCCAAGCAACATTCACGTGGTTTCTACTGTTGATGTTATTGATGAGGCGGTGGCTAGTGTGAGCCATTTAATGTGTATGAGTGAACCACTTGAGGCCGTGCTTGCTAACGATGATGCATTCAAAATTCAAGGCTACGAAGAGGTAGTAGCTGCTCTTTTAGGCATGGGGGAATATTCAAAGACTCCATTGAAGTTGGACATTGATCTAAAAAATTGAGAAAGTTCTCCTGTAAAGCCATCAATAGAAGAACCACCGAATCTGGAGTAGAAAGTACTTCCCTCTCATCTCTGATATGCTTTCTTGCGGGCAAATGACACCTTACCGGTGATCATTACAACTTACTTACTTGAATGGCAGGTAAAATTACTCCTTGAGGTATTGAAAAGGTATATCAAGGCTATAAGTTGGACTATCGCTGACATAGTGGGTATTCCTCTCGGCATTTGTACTCACAAAATTTAGCTTGATAGTGATTGTAAACCGAGTGTTGAACATCAGTAGAGATTGAACCCACCGATGCAGGATGTGGTGAAAAGGGAGATAATAAAGTTGTTGGACGCAGGTGTGATCTACCCTATTGCGGATAGCAAATGGGTAACTCCGGTGCAATGTGTACCGAAAAAAGGAGGCATCACAATAGTCCCAAATGAAAAGGGGGAGCTTGTATTTATGAGACCAGTGACCGGATGGCGAGTTTGCATGGATTACCAGAAGTTGAACTCGTGGACTGACAAAGATCACTTCCCCATGCCTTTCATGGATCAAAATCTTGATAAACTTTCAGAGAGAAATTGGTATTGCTTTTTGGATGGATACTCCGGTTATAACCAAATCTCCATTACTCCGAAAGAGCAAGAGAAAACCACATTCACCTGCCCATATGGAACTTTTGCCTTCAAAGGGATTTCATTCGGGTTATGTAATGCTTCGGCAACATTTCAACATTACATGCTATCTATTTTCACTTATATGGTGGAGGATACAATGGAAGTCTTCATGGATGACTTCTTGGTTATGGGTGACACTTTTGAAGCATGTTTGACAAACTTGAGACAAGTTCTCCAAAGATTTGTGGAGATAAATGTGTCCTAAATTGGGAAAAATGCCACTTCATGGTTAAGGAAGGTATAGTTCTTGGTCACAAAGTGTCGCAAAAAGGGCTGGAGGTTGATAAAGCGCAGATTGAAGTGATTGAGAAGTTACCACTACCAATTTCGGTGAACGGTATTCGTAGTATCTTGGGACATGTCAGTTTTTACTGGAGGTTCATCAAAGACTTCTAAAAAATTACACATCCTCTATGCAAACTCTTGGAAAAGGAGGTGAAATTCAACTTTGATGATGCTTGCATGGTGGCCTTCACGTGCTTGAAACAAAAATTATTCTCCACTGCGGTTATCATTAGCCCCGATTGGTCAGAACCCTTCGAAGGGATGTGTGATGCAAGCGACACGGCATTGGGTGTCGTGTTGGGGAAAAAACTCAACAAACTATTTCACCCCATTTACTACGCAAGCAAAACTCTGAACGCTGCTCAGTGTAACTATATAGTCATAGAACAAGAATTACCTGCGGTAGTATATGCATTTGAGAAGTTTCGGGCATACTTGCTAGGCACCAAAGTGGTTGTTCACACTGATCATGTTGCACTGTGTTATGTGATGGAAAAAAAGGATGCCAAGCCAAGATTGATAAGGTGGGTGCTACTGCTACAAGAATTCGACTTTGAAGTCAAAGATAGGAGAGGCTGTGAAAATTAGGTGGTTGACCACTTATCAAGATTGGAAGGCAAGGAAATGACGAGCTGGAGATCGACATAAATGATGCATTTCCTAATGAACAGGTATTCACAGTAACTATCCAACAATCTCCTTGGTATGCTGATTTTGTTAACTATGTAGTGTGTAGATTGATGCCGGAAGAACTGAACTTCTACCAACAAAAGCGGTTCTTGTTTGATCTTACGAAGTACTTTTGGGATGAACCATATTTATTCAGAGAGTGTGCAGACTATATCATTAGGAGATGTGTTCCGAAGGAAGAATCCATTGAAATTATTCATGCTTGTCATGCTTCACCAGTTGGGGGCCATCATGGTGGTGTACGTATAGCTGCTAAAGTCCTTCAAAGTGGTTACTACTGGCCATCCCTCTACAAAAATACTCATGAGTTTATTAAGAAGTGCACTCAATGTCAAAAACAAGGTGGAGTGTCTAAAAAACACGAGTTGCCTCTCACGCCCATTTTAGAAGTTGAGCTATTTGATGTTTGGGGGATAGATTTCATGGGCCCATTTGTGAGTTCGTTTGGTAATAAGTATATTTTGGTGGCAGTAGATTATGTTTCTAAATGGTCGGAGGCTGTTGCACTTCCGAACAATGAAGGGAAAAGTGTTGTTCAATTCCTAAAACGCTATATCTTTGGTAGATTTGGTACTTCTCGGGCTATTATTAGTGATGGGAATCCCATTTTTGCAACAAGTATTTTGCATCCGCATTGAGCAAGTATGGAGTCAAACATAAAGTAGCAACTCCGTATCATCCCCAAACGAGTGGCCAAGTTGAAGTGTCGAATCGTGAGATCAAGAGTATCCAAGCCAAGATGGTGAATGCAAATAGGCATGATTGGTCTCGAAATCTTGATGATGCTCTATGAGCGTATCGCACTCCATACAAAACACCAATTGGTATGTCTTCATATCAGTTAGTCTTCGGAAAATCATGCCATTTACCAGTTAAATTGGAACACAAAGCATTATGGGCATTGAAAGCTCTAAATCTGGACTGGGCAAAGACTTCAAAAGAGAGAGTGGACCAGCTAAATGAGTTGAACGAATTCAGGTTCAGGGCGTATGAAAGTTCAGCTCTTTACAAGGAAAAAATGAAGTGTTACTATATAATTCTCGACTCATACTCTTTTCGGGAAAGCTCAAATCCAAATGGTCAGGTCCATTTAGAGTAACACGGGTGTTCACAAATGGTGCCATTGAAGTCGAAGGTAAAGAGGGACCTGTATTCAAAGTGAATGGGCAACGCTTGAAGTTGTATTTTGGAGAATGCCAAGAGATTTCCTTGATTGAAGTAGTACATCTGGAAGATGCTTGGGAGAATTTCCACGTCGTGCCACGGCGTTAAATAAGATGCTTCTTGGGAAGCAACCCAAGTGTTAGTATTTCAAATAATGTGCGCTAATTTTACAGGTAGAAGAAATTGTGCGAGGTGAAGACACCATTGGCGGATTGTCAAATCTGTTCGGTTATCCTGATCTCGTCTGCCTTCTGGACTTTCAAAATAGAACTGGGATACTAGAATATTAGGCGGGGAAACTTCATCACTGGGCGACTCGTCGAAGTGATTGGGTGACCCAAATTTCTCCGCCCTTTTTGCCTCTACTCTGATGGCCTAACCCAATCGATTATTCGGCAAGGCTGTGAATCCATTAGGCGATGCGCGGACCGATTCGGTGAACTACTTCAATTCCTCCTTTTTGCTCCTTCCTGAACGTGTTTCATACTAGAAATATCAGTGATATCCAGTTCATTAGGTGAATCATAGAGTAGTTCTACGACTGTTACAATTTTTTGCTAAATGGGCACCTACTGAAGATTTCTTGTCACCTTGCTTTGCCTGTTTACACATCAGTAGTTTATCTTTATTTTTTATTTTTTTTGGTATTATCTGTTCTCTACTCACATTGGGGACAATGTTAAATGCGTTTGGTGGGGATGTGTGTTTGGTCATTTGGTCGGTGAGTCCCTTGCTCGTTTGAAAAAGTTATTTACTTCAGTATCGGTTATGATCAATACTGATGACTTGAATAGTGCTCTTTATCAAACAAAAATAAATGTGCGTCTACGATAAGGCCAAATGAAGTTGCATAGACAATGCGTGAACTTTGTGCATCTCGTTCTAACTAGACGATCATTGAATGAGTCTCTCGTGATGAACATTGCACACTAGCAAAAGTGTGGAGTCTTGTTTGATATTGATGACAATGCCTTGTGTGATGATCTTACCGTGAACCTTGTGTGATGACACCTAGAATTTGCCCCGTTGGTTCGGTTGACTAAGTGATGCAAGCTCTTGAAATGATCTTAGGCAACAATTTTGAAGAGTGAAACAATTTGACCATATACCTCTTTTGTGGCCAACCTTGTGAGTGTGTGAACCTTGCTTGAACTCCCTTTTTGAGCCTTATCCTTTTCTTGGAAGAAACTTGATGCAATTGTAACCCCTCTTTATCTATTCACCCATAATCCTCATGAGGTGTGGTTTGTATGAATAACCAACTTAGACCAAAAGCCTAAGTTGGGGGTGTGGTGAAAGGAGAAAGTAAATCAAGAAGTGCAAAGAAGTCCCCCTTTGATCCATGGTTTCGAAACATATGGAACCCCTCCATACAGAAAACAAAGAGAGAAAAGAATAATCAAAAAGAAAAAGAATGAAAAAATTATGGAATAAATTTGTGAAAGTTGCAAAAGAAATAGGGTGTCCGGTATTCCATGAAAAGTGAATAATGGGGTGAATTTTGAGCATGAATGAGAATGTTGAAGAAAAGAAAAGAAAAGAAAGTGGTTTTCATACCACATTTCATGAGGATAGCAGCCACTGAGCCTAAATGACCATACCTTTGCACTCAGCCCCGTTACAAGCCTTGAAAAGACCTTTTTGATCGTGAGTTAACTGAAGCGAATGTTGATTGGAAAATAACGGCAAAGCTGTGGGTGAAGTCATGCATGTGTTTGTCTTTTTTAGTGTGAGAGTTGTATGTGATTCTAGAACTATAAAGTGTTGAACCATTGTGTGTGAATATGGAATCATCTTTTTGTGAGGGCATTTGAGTACCTTTGTTGAGCTTGAACTTGCATTTGAAGCAAGTATTGTGAACTTAAGCATCTTTGATAATGGTGAGTCACAACTTGAATTTTTAAGTGCACAATTGATCCTTGCATGAGTAAGTTGAGTCTTGTTGTGTGCATTCATGATTGAGTCTTTTGTAGCACTGTTTGAAACATCCTTTTTGAACTGATGAACTTGAGTTTTACTTGAGGGAAAGAAAAAGTTTAAGTTGGGGGTGTTGATGATTCCGAGATTTGGACTCATTTAGGGCTTTGTTTGCATAGAATTAGTGTCCTCAAATGCTCAATTTATGCTAATAACTGATGTAAAACCCTTAATTTTCAGATATATGGGCTGAGGAACGAAGCTAGGACAGAAATGGTCAACAAGGACAATGCAAGCTGAACAAGAGAAGAGGAAAAACAAGCCTGATGATCGTCGAGATCACTCGGCGAATCGCCAAGTTGCTCCTCTATCGCCTAAATTTACAGAACTCTGAGATTGGATTAGGAGTAACTTCAGCGAGCAGCAGTTCCATTCGGCGTGTCGCCGATCACATCGGCGAAGGATGACCTCGTCGCCAAAAGTATTGATGGAGATCCAGATAAGTGTTGATGGGCGACTTAAAAGGCAAAAAGGTGCATCACGAAATGAAATGGAGATTCTGATTTGGCTCGCCAAAAATTACAATTGTTAGACTAAGAAGATGTGAAGAATGAAGGCAAGACAAAGATCAATCGGCGAGTCGCCGAACAGTCGGCGAAGCCCAACTATCCTCGCCGATTGGTCCCAAAAAGTCACACATCAGACTTGGATAAATTGATTTTTGAAAGACAGAGAAAGCATTCAGAAATTGTGAAGAACAAAAGATAGAGAGCAAAAGCATTACTATTGTTGATTTCAAGTGATTTTAGCAAGGTTTTTTCACTTGGGTTTTGTAAAAGAGAAGATATTATTCAACTTTGACTTTTGAATTTCATTTACCTAGCTATGGAAAATGTGGCAGGTATTGGATTTCATCTTTTTGCTATGATTGGCTAAAACCCTAACCTTGGGGGTTTGACAATGTGGCCAAATGTTGCATTTGACTAAATGGGTGTCATCTATTAGTAAATTTTGGTGTTAATTTGAAGTTGGTCTAAATCATTACTGTGGTTTAACTTCATTATTGCATGTTTAGTGCAATATAGTTTAGAGTTTTGTGCTTGCTCGAGAGAGAAGTATAGAACCAATGTAGTAATTTTGCATCCTTAGTAGTGGGTCATGATGGTTTCAGCTTGAGAAAGTGAAACTTGAAATTGAGCCTTTGTAACTAGCTCGAAAGAGTAGATTTGATGAGAAAGTGGGTTGGGCGTCTTATGAATAGTGTTGAAGGTCGAGAGAATTCAACGGAAATAAGGTAATTATTCGAGAGAAAATTGCTTTACTTATAGTCCATTCTACCCACAACGAATTAACATTGTTGGTAATGGTGTACACCCATTAAGTTAAATTCGACAATTGGTTAGTCAATTCCCCATGTGTTATCTAGTTATTTGATTGTTCCTAGTTGATTATTGAAGTTGGTTGGTAACGACATCTTGGAGTTTGACTTATAAAATTGTTAAGTGTGGTGTTTGTTCGGCTGCAAAGGTCACGGTCATATTTTCATATTTGAATTCAAAGAAAGCTATTCTCTGTGGGATCGACCCCAACTCATTCAGTTGGGTTTATACTGATTTACGATCATCGATACTTAGAATTGGATGTGTCTTTATGGATGATTTTTCAGTTGTGGGTGACACATTTGAACCATGTCTTGAACACCTTGGAAAAGTATTGCAAACATGTGTCGAAAAAAATCTTGTTCTAAATTGGGAGAAATGTCATTTCATGGTCAACGAAGGTATTGTTTTGGGGCATAAAATTTGAGGAGAAGGAATACAATTGAATCAATCCAAAGTTGAAGTTATTGCTAAACTACCTCCTCCCATTTTGGTGAAAGGCGTTCGGAGCTTTCTAGGACATGCAGGCTTCTACCGGTGGTTTATAAAGGATTTCGCTAAAGTAGCTTATCCCTTTTGTAAGCTTCTTTGAAAGGAATCTACTTTCCATTTTGATGAAGCTAGCCTCAAAGCATTATTTTGTTTAGAAGAAAAGCTAGTGTCGACTTTGATCATTGTTGCACTTGATTGGAGCATTCCATTTGAACTAATGTGTGATGCAAGTGGTATGGCTTTGGGAGTTGTTCTTGGCCAACGAAAGGATAAGTTGTTTCACCTGGTTTATTATGCAAGCAAGATTTTGAATGTAGCTCAAAAGATTACACTGTCACCGAACAAGAATTTCTAACTGTAGTGTACACTTTTGAAAAGTTTGGAGTGTAGTTGTTGGGCACTAAAGTATTGGTACACATAGATCATGCTACAATCCGATATTTAGTGGCTAAGAAAGATGCAAAGTCAAGGTTGATTTGGTGGGTGTTGTTGTTACAAGAGTTTGATTTCAAGGTCAAAGATTGAAAAGGGTGTGAGAACCAAGTGGATGATCACTTGTCAAGGCTAGAAATCAATGTTGTTTCCAGTGAGAGGAATATTGAGGAAGCGTTTCCCGATGATTCAGTAATGGTTCTATCTCATGGAAATTCACCTTGGTATGATGATTTTGCAAATTAAATTGTGTGTGGGATTCTTCCCGATGGATTGAATTTCTACCAACAGAAGAGGTTCATGTTCGATGTGAAGAAGTATTTTGGGGATGAACCGTACCTATTTCGGGAATTCACAGATCACATAATTAGAAAGTGTGTACCGGAAGTGGAGGTAAATGCAATTCTCGATGCTTGCCACGTGTCACCTGTTGGTGGGCATCATAGTGGGGTGTGCACTGCTGCCAAAGTACTTCAAAGTGGTTATTACTGGTCGACTTTATACTAAGATGAACACTCTCTTCTTAAACAATGCTTCAATGCCAAAAGCAAGGAGGAATGTCGAGAAAGTGTGAATTACCTCTCTGTTCGGTTCTAGATATAGAATTGTTCAATGTCTAGGGAATCGTCTTCATGTTACCTTTTGTTAGTTCATATGGTAGTAAGTATATCTTTGTGGTGGTTGACTACGTTTCTAAATGGGTAGAGGCTATGGCTTTACCCAACAACAAAGGGAGAAATGTAGTGCATTTCTTGATGCGGTACATTTTCACACGGTACGGAACTCCATGCGCAATTATTAGCGATGGAGGATCTCATTTTTTAACTGTTTGTTTGCATCTTTGTTAAGAAAATATGGAGTTAAGAATAAAGTTGCAACCCCTTATGATCAATAGACAAGTGGGAAGGTTGAAGTGTTGAATCAGGAAATTAAAGAGATTCTAGCAAAAATAGTCAATGCAAATCACACTGACTAGTCTCGAAAGTTAAATGATGCTCTTTGGGAAAACCGCACCACATAGAAGACCCCGATTGGCATGTCACCATACCAGTTAGGGTTTGGAAAGTCTTGTCACCTACTAATTGAGCTTGAACATAAGGCATTATGGGCATTGAAAGCATTGAACTTGAATTAGGGGATGCTTCAAAGGATAGAGTAACCTAACTCCATGTGTTTAAAGAGTATCGGTTGCTGGCTTAGGAGGGTTTAGCCCTTTACAAGGAGAAAATGAAGAAGTGGCATGATGCCAAAATCCTTTAGAGAGAATTTAAGGCTGGCGATCCTGTTTTGCTTTATAACTCCCGTTTGAGACATTTTCTAGGTACACTCAAGTAGAAATAGTCAGGCCCATTCAAAGTGACTCATGTGTTAACTAATGGGGCAATTTAAGTTGAATGCAAGGAAGGGTCGGTATTCAAGGTAAATGGGTAATGATTGAAGCTCTACATCATAGAATACCTAAATTTGTCTATAATTGAAGTGGTATATATGGAAGACGCTTAAATGCATTTACATGTAGTTCCATGACGTTAACTAACGTGCTTATTGGGAGGCAACCTAGGTTTTAGTCATTTTTTAATAACGTTTGCTGAATGTGTAGATTGGAGCCCTTATTTTGAAAGAATGGAAATCGGGCGGGGGACTGACCCATTTGGTGAATCGCAACGAGGCTCCCCAAATCGCCCGAGTGCATCACCCTTCCTAGGGCCAGGATAGAGATTCATTGTGGAAAATTTGGCGAGGCTGCAGTAATTTCGGCGGTCCGCCGAGCTGAATCGGCGAGGTCGATTAACCTCGCCTTTTTGCTTCAACTGTAAGGCCATCTTTCTGTAAATTTCGGTGAACCAAATTCCACCCGGTGGTTAGCTGAATGGCTCTATGTCACCGGTACTGCTCGCCGATTGGGCATGAAGTGAAGAGTGTTTCCTGCTCTAATGCTTTCATTTAGTGATCCTTACTTTCCCTTTTTACTATTTAAATTAGTTTGTATATGCATTGAGGACACTACGAAGGTTTTCTCGGTGGGGTGAAGGTCTCCCCATTGTTGGTTTGTTTTTCTCTTAGTGATCCATCTCCTGATTCTGATTGTTAAATGTTTTCAATGTTCTCTTGTACATTTAAGTGTCGATTTTGATCAATATCAATGAGTTAGATGATCATGGTAGTGTGGGTGCAATCTGATTGACGTGGGTAATACTATCTTCGATATCACGGGCACAATGCTCCAATTTCTTCAAATGAAAGGGTTATATGGTGGTGTCGCTCATGAGGAACCTCATTTATAATCTGAGGAACTCCATCAATGTGTGTGGCCCATTCACGTTTAGTAGACTCAGATCTTGGAAGAAGCACTTAACACGTACATCAAAGCATACGGAAGGAGTCATACAGAAGCTTAGTACCAAAAAGAATTTGCAGAGGGGAATTATTTTGGTGAACTCTAGTGTGCATCCGATTAATAAACTACACTGTCGTATGGACACCATTAGCCCAAAATAATTGTGGCAAATTGTCATGGAGTCGAAGTGCATGGGCAGTTTCAACTATATGTTAATGCTTCCGTTCTGTCAAACCATTTTGCTGAGACTGATGACAATGTGTTTTCAGATGAATAACACCTTCAGTAGCCTAGAAATGCTCAAAATCTTTTGAGATGTATTCACCGCCTGAGTTTGTGTGCAGGTTATTTACATTATTCTCAAATTGAATGTGGACCATGGCATAAAAATACTTAAGGATTCTAAATACCTCAAACTTGTGTTGAGGAAAGTAAACCTATGTAACTCGAGATACAGGATCCAGAAATATTACATAATAAGTGTAGGAAATATAGAAGGAGAATACTGTCTTTAGAGAATGCTCAAGTTTTATATAGGCTACTTAAGGCCACTTGAGATGATTACAATCATCAACTACATCACTATTTATACTACTCAAAATAGAAAACAAAAAGGCTTGCACAATTAAGTAGATACATGTATCAGAAATTACTAGATACATGTATTACAAAATCCTAAAAAACTTCTTGAAAAACTAAGAGACAATATTGAAAAACTAAACATCAAAGTGTGAATGCAATAATTCCAACAATAAGAATTTCCAAAAAGTTACTTGAATCTTTCAAAATCCTAAACATCAGAATAAATAAGTTCAAATGGAGAGTGAGTATGATAAATACTTTTATTAAATGGGAACAAATGTGATTTTGCAAGAGAACAAGATTCACATTTAACATTATTATTATTCCTAAAATTAATCTCTGACACTAAATTTCTAAAGAAAAATAAAGACTTCAGATTTTGAGTATGAGGATGTCCCAACAACATATGCTACAGTTTCCAAAGAGTGTTGAGTGAAATGCTCTCCTAAGAAGATTGAGTGATAAAGCACTTATGAGAGTTGGAGGATGAGCTAAGCTCAAAGATGAAGAGTATTCCAGTTCTACGGCCCCGACCAATCACCTTCCCAATTCTTAGATCCTCAATAAGACAACCATTAGGTGAGAGAATCGTTGGTTAACAAGCTGATTAATGGAAATCAAATTAGCAAATGCTTTAGGGACATAAAGAGCATCAGTTAAGACTACAGGAGGAATATCATGGAAATTAAATTGTAATATTCTACTTCTCTGAATGGTGAGGTTCATTCCATTGGAACAAGTGATAGAGACAAGGGAGGAAAAGGCAGGAAAGAAACATAGGTTGTCAAGTCACCCGTCATGTGATGAGTGGCACCTAAATCTATAATCCCAGTAATAGTTGTCCTAGACTTACCAAAACATACAACATGAAGACCTTGATAAATTATTGCACGAGGTCAGAATGTATAGAAGATGAGGAACCACCAGGAGGATTGGCAGCAAAGGTAAAAGCAATGGGAGTGGTTGAATGGCCGGGGTGTAGTAGATAGGTCCGACAATTTTTTATCAGATAGCCATCTTTCTTGCAATATTGACAAAATAGTTCGGAGGTAGACCCTCTGTAATTGCCGCAATTAGAAGCATAATGTCCCTTTTTATGACAGTTGAAAAACTCAAAAGTAGACAGTTCAAAATATTTCCGTTTGTAAGCAACAAAGGAGTTAGGAGGGCAATTTTGAGAAGAGACACATGCAAGAAGAGTCACTTCAATAAGATCAGCAAGGACATTATCAAGCGATGATATTGAGTTGTGGTTGAGAATAGAGGCTCAAATATGTTCAAACTCTGGTCGTGACTTCATACAGAATGTACGACAACAAGATTTTTGTTGTAATTTAAGAACTGTGTTGAGTGTCGTTGGCGGATTACTGGTGTTATCAATCATGTCCATCTCATTACAAATCAAACTGATGGAACAATAAAATTCTTTAATGCTAGCGCTCTCTTGAGAAAGAGATGTGAGAGATAGTTCAGTTGATAAATGTGTGCATCATTACTACACCGATAGTTCCTTTGAAAGTATTCCCACATCACACGAGCAAAAGAGATATTTGTGAGATTCAGAGCAATGATGTTGTCGATGGACTCCATGATCTAGCTACGTACCATTGTGTCAGACAGACAACGTTTGGAGATGATTGCTGAATTGTTGCTTGTAGTTTCTGGTTTGGGCAAGGTAACATGAACCAAAACCTCTGTTCCCTCAAAAAAATCTCGAAAATATGAAATCCACAAAAAATAGTTGTTTCCATCAAGTTTCATTATCGTTTGTTGATTATGTACATCCATTGGAATGGACTGGAAAGTAAAGAAAAACGCGCAAGTAGGAGGAGAGGAAATAGAAGAAAGACACAAAAAATTCAAAGCATTGATACCATATAAAAAACGGAAAAACCATGATTTATGTTACTTTAGAATGAAGGAGATTATCTCCTAATTAGCTTACAAGAAAAATATACATGGTAAAATACCAGACATGGTAAAATACTGCACATGGTAAATACTATACATGATAAATATATCTATAGAAGATTCTATAGTAATATTATGTAGGCAGAGATTATAATTGATGGCGATTAACACATGTAACATAATAGGGCACTAAAGAAAATTGAGGTGGCTTCTCAATTAGTACCCCTTAAGGTTATTAGTATTCAGGGTGTTACGCTAATTATATTATCATTTACAAGGAATACACTCAAACATATACAAGATATTTGGTGATGTTTTTTGGGTTTGATGACTCCTCAACGTTAAGAGTAGGCCCGCCTCCTTCTATAAGGAAAGTAATTCATGTCGTCAAGATTAAGTTTCAATATTTTCCTCCTAATACCTCAACTATGTATCACCTATACAAAATTTCTTCACAATAGTCTCAATGTTCCTTTGCTTGTGTTGGAATATTCGGACATTCCCTTCTTTCCATACATAATAATAGTGACGGAGCAAAAAAATTTATTAAGGTGTGGCAAAATATAAGGAAGTAAAAATATAAAAAAGCAACAAAATAAACCTTACTAATAAGCATATAAGGTAATTACATTATAAATTGACAAAATGTCTAATTACAAGGAAATTGTGTCATTTAATATGAAAAAAATGGATATACTCAAAATGTATTAATATGTTGCTAGTTGGGATAGAACTTACCACCTAAAAAAAATTGCACCACCTTGATCAATACGCTAAACCTCCAGCTTGTGTCAAATGGTGTCAAAACATGTATATATTGGTATAAATTTTAAATTTGACCTACATATACAATGTAGTTTTGTGGCGAAGGGGTGTCGCTTGACAAAACCTCGAGCAAGGGTAGATCCACCCTTAAGATGTGGTATTACCTCTATATTGTGCTATGACTGATGACGTAACACCTACGAATTTGAACCAACAAATACTTAGCACTTAACATAAATACAACACTAAAATTTCAGTACAAGATCTTCATGATTGGCATCTACGAGTCCAGAAAGCATCCATGTTGCACTATGCCTATGGTGCTGGATCAGAGGAGATTGTATTGCATCTATGTCATAGCCTGATTTCTCAGTGATGGCACCTATTACA
Organism: Solanum okadae; assembly: GCA_036553675.1. Classification (NCBI taxonomy): domain Eukaryota; kingdom Viridiplantae; phylum Streptophyta; class Magnoliopsida; order Solanales; family Solanaceae; genus Solanum; species Solanum okadae. Next base: position 45,687,108 of record CM071678.1, read on the forward strand.
CCCCACCAATAGGTGAGCCAAACCTTAGCCCAGAGCCATAAGCAACGAGCTACAAACTGGAAGCCAACAAAAGGAGTAAAAAGGTTACAACAAAGAGGAGAGAAGATAAAATAAGCAAATAATACAAGGAACCATCACAAGAACTTGCATCAGTCAGGAGTTGAGCATCTAATCCAAAATAAGAGTACAATGATTTTACTAATACAACATAAGTACTGGTTTTCTCTGAATACAATATAAAGATTAATCCTAGCCAAAACAAATGGAAACTTGTAGCTCCATACGCCAGGATTCACCCTAATCTCCAAAACTCCAAGCTACCCTGCACGACTCCCAATCAATGGCGATAAGTCAAACTGCAATCTGCAAGGAGAAGAAGTGTAGTATGAGAACCAAAAATGGTACTTAGTAGGCATCGGCCAACTGAATTCAAAAGATAAAACAAGCAGAAACAACAACTAATACGGAGAGCATAACACAAGTAACTAAACAAGAGATGCCAATATAGATAGAGAATAGAGGGAAGAAACATGATACAAGGGTGAGAAGTTGAGTCAAGAACGTACCTAGAACACAAGCCAATAATCTATTTGGAAGAAACTAAGATACCAAGTCAACTACCTTGGGTCAGGAGGACCCACAACCACAATTTTAAAGTCCAGAACCTATTAGCTAATAAGAAAACAATAACACAAAATAGAATATTGTTAAGTCATAACATAGTGAGACCCCCATAATCCCGAAAGGTACAAACAACAAACATAATCCAATCGGCCCCCATAAACAAGAGGGTATAATCAACATCAAAGTATATTGGTGATAGGTAATGCATATGAATACGGAGAGTGCAATAGGACCATCATAGAAGTGCCACGAATCTAAACCAAAGAAGTGAAAACTAGGCTCCCTACCCAGGTAACCATGACCACAGTAAACTCACAGCCCAACTAGCAAAAGTGAAAATCATTCTAGGCCGCCCAACAGGTCTGTCCACTCCCATCCCAGCTGGTAAAATTTAGGCGGGAGGTGTCGACTCCAAAGAGGATATCAATGTAGACAAGGATTATGCAAGAAAATGCATTGATGCGCTAGTTAGTCAAGTAAAAACAAAGTGCTTCCCAGATGCCTCTAAAATCTAAATTAGGAAAAGAGCACGTCTCAGATGCCTCATGATATTAAAATCTAGTAAATCAAGTGGTACATAAGGTACGACTCCCGTTAAAATTAGTTTAGAATAAAATCCAGGTAAAACAGTAGTTCATGATGACGCCAATGCATGAACTAGGTAATATTATACCTCAAAAAATACGTGAGAATGAAAAAAAATATGCATGTCATCACCAGCATTCAAACAAGGCACTCAAGTCAAATAACTATAGTTAACCAAAACACGCTAGCAAAAAGAGTTGAGTACTAACTTGAGATTTAACTTGTCCTCGCATACAACCTTGGGCCCAATAATATAACTGAAAACAGTAAGAATATAACAGGTTTACTACTCAACAACATGAGAAATGACCAAAAGAAAGGTCTCAAATCAATAAAGAGGGGAACCAACTTAAGGGATGACAGCCCACCCCAATCATACCACTCTAGTCCTTGACAGGGCATAGGTAGGACTAACCCATGACTATGATGAGCCACAAAGGTCACAAGAACCAACTCAAGGAGAATGACTCAATACCACCCCTCTAGGGAACAAATCCTAACCACGGGGGCGGTAAAACACAATATAAAGCACCTAAGGTCCAACTTAGTCTAAGGCCACAAAGCACCAATCCTAAAGAAAATAAAATAGTTCATATAAACATCAAGCAAAACTACAAGCCTAAAATAAGGATCCCAACACCCACACTAATGTCAAGACTCCTACGGAATCAAGAAAATATGGGATTTCAAGATTGAAATATAGAAACCTAGCAAATACAATCCAAAATTAAATTAAATCTATAGTAGGCATCATCGAACAAACTCAATCAAGAAAGGAGACAGAAGCCTACCTCAAAGCCGATCATGAGCGCTCCGAATCCACTACATATGAGCTATCTACTTCCAAAATGCCTCTAAATACCGCCACACTATCAAATTATTGATCACAACATCATTATGAATGTTTAGATACTAAAATCACAACAATTCGAAATGGACCTTGAATCGAGTTAGAATAAGATGTGGGACCCACACTGAGAATCCCAATGTTGACTTTACCAATAGATCCTAATAGACTACCCGAGCTTGTGTCCGGAAATAGGACTCAATTTTGCACCCAGAACAGCCCCCACACATAAAAGCAAATAAGACACAAATTTAAGAGAACAAGCAGCTCCTTCAGGATGAGAATTACCTCAAACCGACGCCTTCCGCACTTCCAGAGACACTCCAATGCCTAGCCACGATCACCACGAATCTCTAGTACTTTGAATTTCCAAAAATGGAGCTCCAAAGTTCCCAAAATCACCAACAGAACTCTTGGGATTGAGCTGATCCATCAGTGATCTCTATTTAAAAGATTTGTCGCAAAGCCTCTTCAAGAACGTAGAGCCCAAGGCTCGCGGTCACTGCCAACGTGAGAAAAGGCTATCACGAACTCGGAGGGTCAGCTGGCCTAACCTCCGCAAACATAGATGACTTCACGTGAACATGGCCTGGAAGGTCCATAACCTCCCGCGATCACCGCCACATGCCTCTCTACTGCGAAGTCTAAGAGCACAACGCTCCACCAATGTGGCAGCTAGTTCCTCCGAACTTAAAGGTCAAAAATTCTCTGCACCTGCTGATGCATATCAGTTGGTTTTCCCATCTTGGAATTCTCCGACAAGGTGCCTGCAATTAGTTCGAAACCTTGTGTGGGTAAACAAAATATGCTACCCCATCAAATTTGCCATTCCAGAATTAATAGAAGCATCAAAACTTGCATTGAAGGTTCTTTTGTTGAAATGTAGGTCCTACACCCAAGTTCAATTTTAAGTTAAAAACCACAAAAAGGCTCAAAATAAGAATGAAAGCCTAGGGAATCGCACGAAAGGTCATCCTTGACCAAAGTTTACATTCCAGAGCTAATCGCGCTAACATAATTCTCCTATAAGCATGTTTACCAAGAAAGTTGACCAAAGTCAAACCTAGGCTTAATTTTCCAAGGTAAAATGCCTAACAGCACAAACTCACACCAAAAGTTCCTAGCACAAACCAACCATTCCTCTAGCCTAAAGTGGCCCATCCAGAGCGGATAAACCATCATAATTTCATTCTGAGGACGTCTAATTGAAACTTTTACTAAAGCCAACCATTCAAGTTTCTAACACTCCAAAACATGGTCGCATGCAAAAATCCCTAATAAATGACCTAGAAACTAAGCTATTTATCCCAACAAGTTATATATTACTTAGGGTCGCTACAGGAAAGCTCTGAATACTAAAAAGATTGAAAATGAAGAAAATGACCTGGAGGGCCATTACAACATCTACTTCTAAAATGACTTTTGTCCGCAAAAGTAGAAGGATAGACACAGCTTAAAGGTACTAAGAAATGAGGATACCAGGTACGCATGATCCTCCAGAGGCCTAGGCACCCTTCAAAGTCGAACAACACCATCATAGAGCTTAGGCTAGGATAAAAATCCTCAAATTCACTTCAAAACTCCATAAACTCTTCCAAATCTATTTGGGCTACAACTCCCATCCTACTAAATATAAATTGCCTAAAATCACCATATTAATATGAGAAGACCACCACCATGCAAACACTATAAAGTTGAGCAACCGCAGGACCATGTTTAATGCAACCTAACTCCCAAACTCAAAACCTAACCTAATGCTCCACATCTAAAAATTTCTCACCATCAAAAGCGTTCCATCGACCCTTAGCCATCCTGAACATCTCCAACACATCTAGAAACATGCCTTCATGGCCATCCAGTATAAGCCTTAGGATATGTACATACACCGCCTAAACACCAAGATATAACAATTGCCAAAACCAGGAGCTCATCCCAAGGAAAGCCCCAAAATCAACCTTTAGCTCTCAAAGATCATAGAATCCAGCTGAAACATAGCCTTCTGAAGCTTACCAAGCCATCTTGCGAACAATAAGTCTGCATTAGGTCATCCCCAAAGACCTACTCTAAGAAAATGAAGTTCTGAGAAAAGTTGACACCATGAGTCTACCAACTGCTCTACCACCGAAAATCTGAACTAGAATTATTTCATAGATTCCATGAATTACTTTGTCCCCATTCTGAAGGTGAGCCATCTTAGCAAATTTCAATTTTTTTGTAGAAGCTTAAGTCTGAAATCACCAATGAAAATCACCATTTCAACTATAAATCATACACTGGCCTAGAGAGTTATCAACTCAACCGCAAGGGATCAACATCAATAGCAACAAGGCATAATAAAGAATCACAAGGAGTCACTCTTCCAAATTTTTGCTAGCCATAACCAAACACCAAGACCACGAGAAGAGGACAAATCCAAAAAGGGCCAAACGAGCGAAAGCATAACTCAAAAAGTGAGAAGCAACTAAGTGAAATGGAGAAATCTACCAAAAAGAACCACCACAACTATAGAAGGGAAACTACCTAAAATAGAACTCCTAAAACTAGTAATCTCACATCTAATACTTGGAAGGGATGGCACACAAGTAAGCCAACCTCCTAAGACAACTAGGCCAAACAATATAAAAATCTCACACCGGGAAAGGCTATGCTAGCTAACTATCAAACAAGGATCAACATCACAACATCAACACAGAACAAGGGTGGCAAAAGGGAAACCAACCATCCCAAGGCCAAAACCAAATTAGGACTATCAAGGCAAAGGCACAGGGAGTTACCCAACCACTACTCCCAATCGAAGCAACACAAATGAATAAACTATAGGAGGCAAAACTATTTTAAAAAAAACTCAAATCAAGGTGTCATAACAAGTCAGCAATAGGTAATAAGCTATATAGACTAAAATGTGCATGAAAACCCCACACAAAATATGAACTAAAGAGATAAAACACCAAAAACGCATACAAAAAAGGGTTATTTGGAGCCTTCTCCTTTAGCTGGCCTACATAAGCATATAACAGATTATGCCTAACCTCAACCTGAACCACATATGTAGCACTTGCAACACTAAAGACACACCCTCTAACGGAAGGTACCGACAATCCAGGAGACTAATCTAACTAAATACACCTCATCATGGTCCCATGATGGGACAAGCTATAGACTAATAACCAAACTCCCCATTGGTACAACTCGGTCCGAAAATCCTAGTCTGGGGAGTATAAGATGTCTGCCTTGAAAGACAACCTCTGACTAGGACACTCTCTCGACCAGTGGTCATGCCTCTACAATCATGGAAACCTCTATAGCATAAAGCTCGACATTAAGAACATGATGATCTTCCATACCTACCTCTCCTACATCATTTCCAACTGCACTGGGGCCTTGTGACAATCTCTAACATAGTAGCCTATCTCACCACACAAATATCAACTATCACCGAGAGCAACTAGCTGTGAAGACCCAATAGGGGTAATATGAGACTCAGCCCCTTGTGGTCCAAAATGACCATTGTGTGAAGTCTAGGATGAACTCTACGGACCGTAGGTGCCACAACTTACCTCAGAACCCCTTGAAACTTGAGATTCTACCTCTAAAGGTCTGATAGGTCGAGAAGGGAGATGTCCCTCATTGAACTGATACTCACCTCAAAGTGCAATGTTGTCACCACTGTACTGATGGCAAGACCTATTACTACTATCTTCGTAAGTCTCAAGGCACTCCTACTCCACATTCCCCACATGACTCAAAACCTGGTGAAATATAGACCCCCAATGATATCAGATGCTCTGATACTAACCAAAGTGGCAAGGAAAACCCCCTGATGAACCCCTGACTCAACTTCTGATTTGAAGAAAACAATTTAGGGCTATGCCTAGCCCACTCTAGAAATCCCAACACATAGTCATACACGGACGAAGAACACTGTTAGGATGAGTCAAGTTAACCTTTATCTAAGGAGAACCCGCTGCATTAAGAACCACACTTATCTGAGGTGTACCTTCGTATGAGCTCATACCTCCTAACACTGAATGTCAAGGAACCGAGGTAGCTAAAGAACTTGTCCAATCCTAGGCTACCTCTAGACTCCCCGATTGATGATGAATGCCTCTGACCTCAAGGTCCATGCCCCAGTGAGGCCTTCTAACCCGATCACAAGCCGAAACCTTAGTGGAAAAAGTTGATGCCACACCCAAGTCCATTGAATGCTTCAAGGTATCTATCTAGGACAATGTACATTCTAAAGAGGAATTTTTAGAGGTTACTCAAAGCAAAAACACATTATAAGAGTCGAAAACAAAATTAACTATGAATGCCTTATAGCCTCCTTAAGATAGAATACAAATGTCTCTACACCGATCCACGGGCCTCTACTAGGCATTTTCTCTCAAACCAACTATGCTGGTCAACGTGGCTCTAATACCAAATTGTTAAAACCCAATTTCTCAGATCATGATGGCACCCACTACACCCCACTAGTAGGTAAGCCGATTCCTTAGCTCGGAGCCATAAGCAAAAAACTACAAACTGAAAGTTAATAATAAGGAATAAAAAGGTTACAACAAAGAGGAGAGAAGATAATATAAGAAAACAATACAATGAACCATCCCAAGACCTGGCATCAGTCAGTAGTTGAGCATCTAATCTAAAATAAGAGCACAATGCTTTCACAAATACAACATAAATACATGTTGTCTTTGAATACAATATAAAGACTAAGCCTAGCCCAAAAAATGGAAATTAGTAGCTCTGGATGCCTAGAGCTCACCTTAATCTCCAAAACTCCAAGTTGCTTTGCACGACTCCTAATCAAGGGTGATAACTCAAAATGCAATCTATAGGGAGAAGAAGTGTAGTATGACTACCAAAACTAGTACTCAATACGTATTAGCCGATTGAGCTCAAAAGATAACAATAGCATAAAAAACAAGTAATAAGGAAAGAATAACACAAGTAACTAAATAGGAGATGCCAAAATAGATAGAAAATCAAGGGAAGAAACAGGATACATCATGTGAGAAGCCGAGTCAAGAACATACTTGAAACACCAGCCAAAAACCTATTCGCAAGCAACTAAGACACCAATTCAACTACCCATGGTCACGAGGACCCACAATCATAATTCAAAACTCTAAAATCTATCAACTAATAAGAATACAATAACATAGAACATAATATAATCAAACAATAACCTAGACGAATCCCCATAATCCTTAAAGGTACAAACAACAAACATAACCCAAACACCGTAGGGTACAATCAACAACCAAGTATACCGGTTATAGGCGATGCACATAAATACGGAGGGTGCAATAGGACTATCATAGAAAGGCTGCAAATCTGAACCCAAGAATTGAAAACTTAGCTCCCAGCCCAAATTATTACAACCACAATCAACTCCCCACCCAGCTAGCAAGAGTAGCAATCATTCCAGGCCACTCAACTAGTCAGTCGCCCAGCTAGTAAGAGTAACCTAAAGGCATGGCAAATCTGAAGAGGATCTCAATATATCAAAGTCACCTAGTCAGAGAGTCCATGCCTAGACGTTTAATTCACTCAACTAGTAAGAGTGACACTAGAGTGTGTCTACTCCACTCATTTCCATTGTTAACGTACCATTGTGGTACCCAATCCATTAATAATATGTACCCGTGCGGTACCCCAGTCCAATAATATATGCACCGGTGTGGTAACCTAACTGATCATCAAACAAACAACACAATCACTATCACAATGACCAACAATCACACTTGTACACTCAAGTAAACGCATTCATGTCATGTGATTAACAACATCTTCCAATTCGAATCATGTTCCTTCATTTATCCTAATCAAATAACGTGCATGCAATACCACCAACCCAGTTTGACAAGCACCTATATCATAAATGGAAAACATAAACAAGCATCACCTACCAGAGATAATTCCTTCCCATATATTCCATGATCGTTATCTAATACCAGCCATTACCTTTCCCAATATATTACCTAGCAGATATCATAATGTCAATAATAACTAATCAAGTCTGTCATCAGCCTTAAACACAACTAACCATTTATAACCGTCCAGACTCCATGCCCAAAATCATATACATGAAATCTCTAGATATTCTACAAGATATTATATAAGTAAATATATGTCTAACTACTCAGTCAAGAAAACCTAGCCTACTTAGGTGTTAAGCAACTACTGAAGGACTACAAACATAGGATTTTGGCTCTGTGGAGGTGAATCCTGACACACAAAGGTGGAGAATCCTTGGGTTTTAGCCTCCTTTGTGCTGAGATTCCTCCCCTCCATTGTTCTTAAACTTAGAGTGGATTAGGGGAGTTTAGGAGTAACCTTTTGGCTATTTTTGTTTTTCCAATAGCAAAGAAAAATAAAATACATCATTTTTATCAAGGTAGCTCGCTATAGGGCCCATGTATGCGCTATTAGCGGCGTCACCATAGAGGGAGGCTTCCCACTATTCTGAGATGACGTTAGGATCAATTAAAATTTTACAAAATCATTGTGTACCTAATTTTTAAAATTGGCAACCATATTTTCTAAGATTTGAGGATTTCGCATGAGGTGAATTTTTAATAATGACAAATTAGTTTGATATATGAGCATTCGCTACTCACCAAAGAACAAAATCATGTTCATAATGATAATGGATACAAATGAATAACACTTCTCAGAATTACCAATGATGTTCATCTTCTTTAACATTAAAAAATTAAAAAGATAAACAAGTAATCCACACTATTACATTAATTTCCAATGAACGTAAATGGAATGATACAATTTGAAAATCATCATGCATCCACCCCTACCTCGAAAATATAAAAATCACCCAAAACTTATGGTGTATGTGATGGTGGTGAGAAACCTAGAGGCACTATACTTGGAGGATATTATATATTATGTAAACTAATATATCATATATATATATCCACAACTAACACAAAATATAACAACTCGATTAATCGTTATTTATATGCACCTTGTACAAAAATCTGAAAAAATCATAAATTTTGGTGCCAAATTAAAAATTGGAACACCAGATGAATTATTAAATTTTAACTGATCTAAGAACCAGACCGCCATAGCGGGAAGCCTCTTGCTAAAGAAATGTTGTTATAGCACCTGTAGGGCGACTATATTGAGGTTGATAAAATCATCCCTTAGAAAACTTGATCTCTTATATTTTTCTTCCCATTTTTAGTTTAAAAATTTATGAGGGTTACTCTGTAAAATTATTCCAAGCCACTCTAAATTTGAGAACAATGGAGAAGAGGTATTTAAATGTAAGAAAGGGTAAAACCCAATGATTCTCATTCAACGTTCATTAAGATTCATCCCCGAAGAGCCAGGAGCTTACATTCATAGTCCTTCAGCAGTTGCTGCTTGGCACCCAGGTAGGCAAGATATTTTTAACTGAGTAATTACACATGTATTTACCCATGTAATATTTTTTAGATTGTCGGGACATTTCATGCATATGCCTTCGATCATAGAGTCTAGATGGTTGAGTGTATGGTTAGTTGGGTTTAGGTTGTTGATGGAACTCATTAGTTATTATTGGCTTTGTGATGTTTGATAGGTGTTATTCTAGGGAGGAATATTATGGGGAATCAGACTATGATTAGGATATATTCAGGAAGGAATTCTCTTGGGTAGATGATGGTTGTTGTTTGTAATGACCCTCTAGATCATTACGGTGTTTATGCCTTCTATTCATCATTTAGAGCGTCCCTATAGCAGCCCTAAGTCATTTATGGCCTGCTGGTAATGAAAGTTTGGTCACCTAGTCGTTCATTTGGTTTTTATCCGATTTTCTATGTTTTAGAGCTCTTGAACCTTAAATGGTCATTTTGATCAAAAGTTCAAAAAGATGACTTCAGAATCTAATTTTGATTATTCCATCAGCTCTAGATGGATTATTTTAGACTAGTAGCATGGCCCACATGACTCTCGATGCTTTCAATACGAGTTTGTGTGATTAGAAGTTTTAACTTTCAGTTAAGGCCTAAGTTTGACTTAAATCAACATTCTACGTTAACGAGCTCGGATGAGAACTCCGTCAACGCGGTTTATATGGCAAAATTAAACCTCCCTAAGTGATTTTTTGTTCAAATATGAAATCTAATAGAGGTTAGGGTCAATCCCTTGAGGAATAAGATCTAGACTTAGGAAACTTTTTTCTTGATTGTACTTTTAGTAAGATTATCTCCGTAAAAGGGGGTTTTTAACAGAAAATATTAATCGATTGATTGTGGTTACAAGTAACCAAGTAAACAGGATTTAACATTTTGTAAAATCAATCGAATATGAAACTAGGGTGTATGTGTTCCCCACAAGTTATAGCGCAGTAAACCTTACTATACTAACACTTAATTATCTAGTGTTTAACATGCAAAGTTGGTAAGTTAGGAATCTCCTAAGTGATTGGTTGTCTAAGTAGGGAATTTAACCACGCAACTTGGTTGGTCTATGGTTGTATGCTTTACTAAGACTTACCCTTGACCCCAGATTAGCCCTCACACTCTGGGTTTAGGCTATTAGATGGCAGATTATCACGCTAAATCTCTGTTGTTTAATATTTTTTCCCATTCAATACTTCCTTGCTCGGGAAAGTAGTAATAAGGCTGGTTCTAATGTAGCACACCATTAAAATGCAATCAAAATGAAGAGATCAACAAGACATGATAAACTTTATTCAAAGATTACTTAATTATTAGGTCTACGTTGTTAATTACTCATGATTCCCACAACCCTAGTTGTGAATTTAGTTGCTCATGCTTGGATGATCATAATTCATAATAAGTTTGTTAAAATAAATCATGAAATTACAGTTAGAGTAGTTGAAAATTGAAATCCTGAATTGACGAACAAAAGCTATGTTATAAACTAACGCTTCAAGAATTAAATGAACAAAGTGTTCACAAATTAATTCTCAAAGCTAAAAACAAAGATATCATATCGTATAACTCTCAAATCCTAAACAAAGTAATTATAGACATCAAATCCTAAACAAAGTAGAAAAAGGAAACATAGAAAATTTGGCTTCGACAGTCAGTTCAACGAGTCATGGCTTACGGCTCTTCGATCAAACATGTCTTATCGACCAAGCCCGTAGAAGATACCTTCATCAAAGGCTCTCTGAACATTTCCCATGGACATAATATATCACTCGTAGACCTTAGTACGGTCTGTCATGGCAACTCATCATTCAATGTATAGAGGTTCATAATTTTTGACTATTTCTACAACTCAAAATTACGGCTCCTAGGTCATCATATGGCTCATAGTCTGCTTCCGTTGCTCCATGCATAGCCGAAATCTCAGCATCATATTTTAACCTTCATCTATGAGTAAGTCCTACGGCTCATAGGGTGAATGACGGCTTGTAGGTTGACCCTTAAGTCTTCAAAAACCAGTTGCTTCATTAAGTTTCCAAACTTAGACCGTTGTAACCTACTTTCCTTCAAAATTTAAGCACAATACCAATAAATCTACTAACAAATGCTTAAGACACACACAAAACTCTAGTTTAAAACATTATAAGTACCGTAAGTCCACGGTACATCAACACCATCAACTTAAAATCATTGTTTATTCTTTAGCGACACTACTAACTCTAAACAATACAATGCAAAATTAAACAAAAAACTCAAGCAATCACATGAAATTTTTCCCAACAATCAACCCTCCACTTTTCACAAGGAGTCACACGGAACTTCCCAAACTCTGGTTATCAAAATATGAGGTTGTTCTAGCTCCTTTCCCTTTTTTGGCATTGAATTTTTTACTGTGGCTGCATATGATACATAAAATTCTCAGACTATATTATCATTGTACTGGTTCAAGGACTCTGCCATCCACTCGCATCAATGTCATTTGAATAGTGCATGTATTTCTTGAACAATGTGCAAACTATCATTCAACACTCTTGTCTCCTGAGTAATAAGCCCGTTGGGGTGTTTTCTCGCATTTCAAGCAGATGCATTCCAAAGATCTGGAACATGTTTCAGACCTCAAAATAATTTGGTTGTCCCGTAACCCACCCAAACTGAATGTGATCCTCTGATTCCTCGGAGTGAGACCCCTCAGAACGCAACTGAGTACCTTATGCAGACCAAGCCGGTGAACTACCTTTCTTGATCTCTTAAACAACTCCCTCTTCAGATTGGGGAGTCGATGCTTGGGGTGGTCCAGCCATACAAACCGGGTCAATGATTGTCTCGAGTTGCCAAGATTGATTCATTGTTGTTCGGGGTTCCTTGGGGGAGCCTTGTCGTACCCCAGAATTGTATTTGGATCCACTCAACTCATTCGTCCCTTAATTGATTCCAAAAAGATAGTGCGGTGGACCTTTCCCCATGTTGCGACGTATCCTTTGGCGGCATAGTAGCTGTAGAAGACTCATTAGTACTATAAACATACTAAAAGAAAGAAAAAGAGTTAAAAATAAAACTACGAAACCAAATAAATTACAGATAGTAGTACTATTTGGTCATACGATTGGATTCCTATGGGTCATAGAAGATTCTATGACCTGTAGGGTCCAATCGTAGAAAGGAAAGCCACAACTTCAGTTTTAGTAGTTGGAACTACAGACAATCAGTACGGTCCGCCAAAATTTGTATAGGTTGTAGGTCAAACCTGTAGTTCAAAACTGGAGCTACTGGAATTTTGTTTATGGACTACGAGACCTATCTATGGTCTATTGACAGTTGTATGGCCGGTAGATAAAATCCGTACATCAAGTTGTAATTTACAATTATCATCAACCCAAACTAATTCATGCGTTCTATTAAAGGCTACACTTACACACACTCATATACAATTATCATTCCAAGGGTTGATTGTACATTATTAATCAATAAAACAAGAGAAAAAATTGCAACCCTTGGTTAAGTTAATCAACTTCAAATTTCAAACAACTAAAGGCTAATTAGTTTGACCCATACCTTACTGTGTGTGAAATCAAATTATTGTTAGTGTCTTGAACAACTTATAATGACCCAATTTGTCTTCCTACCCTAAATGACCTGCGACTCCTCGGTAGGTGATTGAAAATTATAGTAAAGTGAAAGTCAAAAGAAGAAGGAAAATGAGTATACGATAGGAATTTATATGGTGATGGAAGGTAGTTAACGGGGATTTAGGGTGATGTCAATAGGTGGGAAAATGATGCGTTGTAATGGTTGATTTTGGGGGAATGGATTTGGAAAAGGGGAAAATGGGTGGGATTTGAAATTTGGGTGTTTTATGTAAAATATTTGCGAGTCGTGTTGGTAATATAAAAGGACTTGGTTCAGTGAAAGACCATCTATGGGATGTAGGGGATCCTACGGACCGTAGAAAGCTTTTGTAGATAGACTTTATACTTAGAAAAAATTCATAAAAATTCCTGGAGTCTAAGAGTACATATTACGAGCTGTAGAACTTACTATGTGTCGTATTGTGCACTCAAAAACCTAAAGATGTAGTTGTATTTGGACTCAAATTCTACAAATGTCAGCTATGGTTGGTTGAATGAACAACGACTTGTAGATGGGAACCATAAACTAGTCCTTAATATTTTACCTCTCACTAAGGTTCTATAGATAAGGCCTATAGTCTGTAAGATTTCCTACGACCCGTAGGACACATCCATAGGTCCCTCTGTACTTAAAAATTTTCAATGTTTTTCTTTATTTCCTACACAAACATTAAGCCTTCCTTTTACCATTTTTTGACACTTTTTAGACACTGAACCTAAGTTATCCTATTTTAGCCTAAAAATCAAAACTAAAAACTAGAAAAACTTCAAAAAAAATATCTAATTTACATCCTGGGTTTCCTCAGCGCTTTATTTACCGTCGTGGTACGATGCATACTCCTTTATCACTTAGACTTCATTAAGATCTCATTCTTGAATCACCTATTTGACTACCTCCGGTTGCCCAAAGTAGATTTTTATCCTCTGACCAGTCACCTTGAACCTTGTTTCTTCCTTTTTCTTAAGTTCAACCGCTCTGTGTGAAAACACTTGCACAACTCTTCTTGTCTACTTTGATTTGAGCTTGACAGGAAAACACAACCTTGAATTTAAGAGAAAGACTAAATCTATGGGAGCAAATTCACGCTTTTGATAATTTGATCATGGTACTTCTTCATCTTTTCTTTGTACAAGACTAAACTTTCATATGCTTTTAGGTAAAACTCATCAAGTCCATTCAACCTCTGATTTGATGCAACACCCCAATCAAGATTCATCTTCTTGAGTGCCCGCACAACTTTGTGCTCTAGATCTACATGCAAGGTACAAGACATCCCAAACACAAGTTGGTAAGAAGACATACCTATGGGAGTCTTAAATGAAGTACGACATGCCCATAGAACATCATCAAGCTTTCTTGACCAATCTGTTATGTTAGAATTCACAGGCTTTGCAAGGATTTGCGATAGCTCTCTATTTGATACTTCAACATGTCCACTAGACTGCGGATGATAAGGGGTCAGCACGCTAAGTTGAACACCATACTTCTCAAGAACGTCTTGCACAACTTATTACAAAAGTGAAAACCTTCATAACTGATAATTTCCCTCGGTGTACCAAATCTGGAAAAGATATTCTTTTTCTAGAATGTAGTGACACTCTTTCCTTCATGGTTTGAAAGCGCAACAGCATCCACCCATTTAGATACATAGTCTACTACTACAAGTATGCACTTCATCCCATTTGAACTCACAAATGGACCCATAAAGTCAAGGCCCCATACATCGTATAGTTCAACTACCAAAATAGGATTAGCTTGGAGTTCTTGAATTACCTACTTCTCTTTGACAACGAGGACCGGACTTGAAGAAATCATTAGCATCTTGGTGAATGGTAGGTCAATAATACCCACACGGCCAGATCTTGTTAGCAGTCCGGATACAACTATGATGGCTAAAAATAGGAGACGAATGGAAACTTCCAGTATACTCATCATTTCTATCTGAGGAACACAACAACAAAGAATCCCATCGGTGCAGACACAAATTAAAACATATAAGGTTCTTCCTAGAAAAACTTCTTCACATCAGACATGAATTTTCTTCTTTGGTGGAACGACAAATTTGAAGGCACCACATCACTCGCCAAATAATTAGCAAAATTTACAAACCAAGGGATAAGATCAAAAGAAGCATCCAAAACATGTTTGTATGGAAACATAACATCAATCTCAACTCTATCAACTAACTTCAACATGTCTTCATCCTCTAATCTAGACAAGTGATCAGCAACTTGAATTTTTGTCCCTTTTCTATCTTTCACCTCAAAATCAAATTCTTGCAACAATAACAACCATTAAATTAGTCTGAGTTATGCATCCTTCTTTTCCATAAAATACGTCAATGCTCAATGGTCAGTATACACTATGACTTTAGTTCCAAGAAAATACGATCTAACTGTCATTCCCCGAGCCTATGACTGGCACTCGAGAACCATTGTTGGTCCCAGGAAAACCCTTGGCCTGGCTCAGTACTCAGCGAAAGACTTTACTCAAATGAAATTGCAATTAAATCAAGCTTAAATCATAAGGATATCATAAAATAAGATAGTCTACTCACTATACTCAAACGAACATAAATGTTCAACGTACAGTCTTTAATGCATCAACAAAGGAAGTGGTAAAAAGACTCCACAACTACTACTATCTATGAAGCCTATAACAATATTATGATGGAAGTCGGGGCAAGACCCACAACATCCAAACAAAACCAAACTGAAATAAATAAATGGGAAATCCTTCGGAATCAAGGAGGCTCACTAAAGTAAATCTGGGGCTCGACTGGATCAAAGGAGCACCGATTGATGATCCTGAATACCTGTATCTGCAGCATAAAATGATGCAGGCCAAAATAGCACCAGTACATTGAATGTACGACCAGGTAAGGGGAACTCTAAAGCATGGACATATACTCTTGAATGGGAACGAAAGGAACATACTTACCTCATCTCAACTCACTCAAACTCAATATGATGTAAAATCAAAAATAATGATGCAGTATAAAGAAAGCTTTTAAAGTAGTAGATAATAACTCAATGTATTTAAAAATACAATAAAAACTCATTACTCTTATTTCAGAGATTCTTCAACCGACAACCATCACTATGAGCTATGTGATGATACAACGTCTCGCCCACGCTTCCAGAACTGTCCTATTCCTTGCCGGAGTATAGGCCATCCTGAACTAAGTGCATCCACTAAGCTATGCTTAAAAGCAATAGGGAATCAACTAAAAAGTATTACTCTTTACTCATGTTAGCATACATGGTATATGAGGACTTTGAGTTGTCTAAGCATGTCCCCATATCGGTGTTCAATACTACTCCCAATAATAAAACTCATGCTCGTATGTTTAAAAACATTTCCTCATCCTCAACTCTGAGATTACTACTCAAATAATTCTCTTAAAAGAGATAGTACTCAAAACTCCTCATAAACTCAGTTGGGAATCAACGTTTCCTCTCATTTTAGATGTAAAATCATTTACTCTTGGGAATACTTAGTTCTCATATATTCATTTTGAAAAATGAAACTCAACTTTCCTCATCCTCATACTCAAGTACTCAAGTCTTAAAACAAGTCTTAAAAGTTTACAAAAGACTTCTCAAATGACTCAGAATAACTCCCTCGAACTGTACTCTTAACTCTATCTTCAATTTGAAAATGTTAATTTAACAATTATGGATTGGATACACATATTTCTGAATGATTTGATGTATATTGGATAGTTATAATCAGTAGGAGAGCAAGGATACAATTTAGAAGGACTTAGATGTATAAAACGATGGAAAAGAGTGGGGATAGGCAACCCTCGTACACTGAGTGTTGCAGGGCCCCAGCCCCTAAATTACAGAGTACGTTTTCTAGCGCGCGAGCCCCCTACCTAGAAATCCAATGATTTTTTCCTCCTCGAGTCATGGCCCTAATTCGCCTAGAATCAATCAATTTCTTCCTAACTCTCTTAGATTCGTATACCCAACATCAAAATATGAAAATATACTAAAAATAACCCCCAAACTCATAACATTCACCTCAAGAACTCATCAAAACCCCAATAATCAAGGTTTAAGAATGAAACTTCAACAACTAATCAAGAAACTCAATACATGGATTATCATGGACAAAATTAACTTAAGAATCTCATGATTGGTGTGAGGGTGAACGAACTCATCACTATGAAAACGTACATACCTCGTTAGAATCAAATCATTGTCGAAATCCCTTAACAATTGCAAGAAAACCTTGAACGCTTAAACTGTTTTCTCCTTCTTCTCTTCTTGAACTACTCTCTAAAACCCTAAGCGTATTTTAGAATTGTGAAAGCTGATCTAAGTCAGTTTAGCCCCTAAAATATTATTTAAAATGTTTAAAGCTAATAGGGTAAGGAAAAGACCAAAATACCCCTTATTAGTTCGGATGAACTTTCCTTAACTGGACAGGTTGAATTCAAACAGGCATTTCTCTCTCATCTGAACTTGGAATTTAGCAAAATCGATGGTGTTGGAAAGAGGACTCAAAGATTTTCATTTGATATCTCATAGGCCACCTAACTCATCCTGTACTGAAAGATATGATCGTTTGAAGTTAACCCAAAACTCACAATTTAAGTCTAACTTGCGAAAAATCTCAATTTAGCTCTTTCCAATGTAGTTCTTTCTAAAATTAGCTCTTTCTAAGACCGAGGTGTTACACTAAATTTCTCGAACACGAAGACTACATAAAGCAATTCTTGTTCAGTGATAACGTAGTTATTTTGAGCAACATTCAGGGCCTTACTTGCATAATATATGGGATGAAGAATCTTCTCTCACCTTTGATCTAATGCAACACCAAACGCCACCCCATTTGTATCTCACATAACTTACAGTGGTTTTCCCCAATCTGGTGAAATAATGATCGGTACAGAAATCAACTTCTCTTTCAACCCTTTAAATGCTTTCAGGCAAGAATCATCGAACTCGAATTTCGCCTCCTTTTCAAGCAACTTGCACTATGGGTGTGCTATTTTGAAGAAATCTTTCATAAATCTCAGGTAGAAACCAACATGTCCCAGAAAGCTTCGAACACCCTTACAGAGATAGGTGGTGGAAACTTCTCAATTACCTCGATCTTTTCTTTATCAACCCCAATGCCTTTGCCAAAGATCTGATGACCCAGAACTATGCCTTTTTTCACAATAAAGTGATAGTTCTTCCAATTTAGCACAAGATTATATTCTTAACAACATTTCAAAATATCACCTAAATGAGTCAACCAATCGCCAAATGAATAATCAACCACGAAAAAAATCATCCATAAATACCTCAATAGTGTCTTCCACCATATCTGAGAAGATAGACATCATGCAATATTGAAAAGTTGTTGGTGCATTACCAACATTAATGACATCTTCTTGAAAGTAAACATCCCATAAGGACAAGTGAAAGTAGTCTTCTCTTGGTCTTTCGACGCTATAAAGATCTTATTGTAGCTCGAACACCCATATAGAAAATAGTACCAACCCTTTCCAGCAAGATGATTTAACATTTGGTCCATGAACGGCATTGGGAAGTGAACTTATTATGTCCATGCATTCAATTTGCAATAAATCATGCAAACTCTCCAACCAATAACCGACCTCATCAGGATAATCTCATTCTTTGCATTAGGAACCAATGTTTCCTCCATTCTTCGGAACGCATTAAACCGGACTCACAAAATTACGGTCGGGAACCGGATACACTACTCCAACATCTTACTACTTGATAATGTCTTTTTTAACAACTTCTTGCATTAGTGGATTTAGTCTCTTCTAGTGCTTAATGCTTGGCTTACAAGTATCCTCGGTAGAATACCTATAATGTCAGCAATCGGCCATCGAATTTCTCATTTTAAATGCTTCAACATTGATATCTTTGCCTATACTTGACCGTCATTCAAATCAACAGCAAAAATTTATGGCAACGTATTTTGCTGACCCAAGAACACATATTGCATATGGGATGGGAGAGCCTTTAGTTCTAACTTAGGAGGCACATCAATAGATGGTTTTGCAGGCAGAGTTTCTCTATTTTTTATGTCTAAGTCCAGCTTTTGTGGAGGGTGACGCATCTAATCCTCCCCATCAAGTGCAGAAACTAACTCATCATACTCCTCAATATACTCTCCATCAAAATACATAATCAGAGTTGCTAATGCTTCAACACCTAATCTCTCTTCAATTGATCCCTATGATTGCTCTTCAGTAGTCAAATTCATGACGGACACCACTTTAAGATAACTTTTATGCTTCATTGATTTGTAGATACTAAATGTGACTTCTTCATTATTCAATCAGAATTTCATCTGCCCACTCTCCATGTCAACTAATGCATGCCCAGGAGCAAGGAATGGTCTCCCTAAGATGATAGGCACTTCAAATTCAACCTCACAGTCTAAAATCACAAAATACAATGGAAATATGAATGTCTCAACTTTAACTAGAACATCTTACAGAACCCCAATTAGTTTTTTCACAGTACGATCAACCAAAAGTAGCGGCATTATAGTCGATTTGAGGCTCCCAAGCCCAACTTTTTGAACACGAACAATGGCATCAGATTAATGTTATCACCCAAGTCGCATAGTGCCTTAGCAAAGTGTAAAACCCAAATAATACATAGAATAGTAAACGCTCCATGATCCTCTTTCTTTTGCACTAATGATCTAGTGGCAATGGACCTACAATGTTGCAACTAATCATCCCCTTCAAAATGGACTACCCTATTTTTGGTCACTAGTTCTTTCATAAACTTAACATATTCAAGCATATGTTCTAGTGTTTCAATCAAAGTAATATTTAACGATAGTTGTTTCAACATGGAGATGAACTTGCGATATTTTCCTTCTTTAATTTTCTTGACAAATATTTGAGGGAAAGGGGGTGGAAGTCTGGGCATTGGAATGATCTTTTGAGTAACTTTCACTTCTTTCTCATTCTGATATTTAGGTTGTTCCACTATTTCAACTTCACCCTCTTCCATTTCATTCACACTTTCCACCTCTGTTGGCATAGGAGGGTTAATGTTTTGTTTTCCACCTCGAGTAGTAACTGCCATGTAGTGCCCAACATTCTTTGGAGTTTGGATAGTATTTTGGGGAAGTGTTCCTATTTAGAGTGAATTCACACTTGAAGATAGTTGACCCAATTGTTTCTCTAGTTGCTTAATAGAAAGCGCATGTGAATCTACGTTTTGCTTAATGCTCGATAAATCAGTATGCATCTTTTTTACATTGTCATCTATTGATTCAAACCTTTTAATCATATTAAACATCGTATCCTTAATGTGATTCAAACTATATCCTCCATCTAGATTGCCTGGTGGGATATATGGGCCTCTCTTATAATTTATGATATTGTATCCATTCCGGTTGTAGTTATAATAATGATTATAACCCCCTTCACGATTGTAGTTGCTATAGTTCTAACCTTAATATACTTGACCTTGGCGCCAATTATCCAGATTGAATTCTTGGACGTTAGTCCGGAAACCCCCCGTATGTTCATTCACAAAATTCACATCTTCTTCATACATGAACTCATTAGGAGGTGGTGCTCTATTCTGATGGTTAACTAAGTTCGCTCTCTAAACATTCCCACTCAAATGTTTTAACACCTAGCCGACCAATGTTCTCAGTTGTGCCACCACTTAACGCATATCCTCAATCGGATCATTATGACTCGCCTGTATAAAAAAAGTGATCCATGCTTTATTATTTTTGGAGACCTTTTCAAGTTTCTCTGCAATCTCCTTAAATGTGTTTGCCTCGTAAGATCCTCTAGCAATAGAATCTAACAGAGTTTTTCCATTTTCATCCTTCCCTGTGTTAAATTTCTTCTTGAGTGATTCATTATAGATATGGTAGTTCAGCACATTTCTAAAGAAATCACTAAATCTGTCCCAAGAATCACTAATCGACTCTCCTGATAGAGCCATGAAGTTGTTGAGTTTATCTTTAAGCCTAAATATGTTAGACTCCGGGAAGTGCTTCTCCAAAAACACTTTCTACAGCTCTGTCCATGTGGTAAATTTATTTATATGGGAGGTCAGATAGCCACACGATCGCATCACTAGTTAGTGATAATGGAAACACACGTAACTGAATCACTTACATGTCTAATTTGGACATTCCCAGACTACTCTTACATACGATGATGAATTTAATACGATGAGCATATGGGTATTCAGATGGCATGCCATGAAATAACCCTCTTGATGTAAACATTGGCATCAAACTTCTATTAACTACAAACGTATGTCCTGGTAGTAGTGGAGGAACAATTATGGCACTCGTTGATCCCACAACAATATGATCAACCATGTAATTATCACACACATCGGGTGCTCGTTGGTCTTTCACTCTCGCAGGGTTGTTCTGGTTGTTTCATGTACCTCCACTACTCTTGGAAGTGTAACTCAAACAATATCCTCATGACACTGTCTAATTAGATCATCATTAACTCCCAAGTTCCTACCACGTTCCGCCATGTTTCACTGTGTTTTACATAGTTTTGGATTATAAGAGGTTAGTAGATTACCTTGACTCCATGTTCTTGGAGTACACTTTGAACTTTTAACCTGCAGAAAACAAAAATAAAATAAAAATATAAATCATGGAATAATTGACTAATAGTGCAATAAAAAATTAGTATAATTTAAAAAGCCTTATTCCCCGGTAACTGCACCTAAATTTAATATGCCCAAATTACACCTTCCTAAATAAGTATAAGCAATCGTTGTTCAATTAAAGAACCTAAAAGAGGTTAGGGTCGATCCCACAAGGAATAAGGTCTGGAATTAGGCCAATTTAATGTTTATTGAGTTCTGACGCACGTGTGTTGCACATGAATACCAAACCATCTACCACACTATAATTAAAAATAATATGAATATTATTAATTAAATAATTAGTCACTCCTAAATTCTCTTAGTTACCACTCTTAAATATACTTTCTCCCCCCTTCCCCATAGTGCAGACTTTGTTATTATTGTATTGTTGTTCTTTCTTTTAATATAATATAACATAAATAAATATTGATATAAAATATACTAAATTGGATGGTTTTAGTTGGAGTATTAGATTAATTTAACATTCATTTTAGGGAGTTTTCTAATTTCAACTTTGAGATTGTCATCGTCAGTAAATCAAACTTGAGGTTTTAAGAAGAGAAGAATAGAAAACATAATAAAATGTAGTTTTAGAATGTGAAGAAACCCCTCCATTTATAGTTAAAATGTGTAGTATTAGTATGTGCATATTGTTTCTTATCATAAATATATAGAAGATATACTAAATAAGGTGTTTTAAGAAGATGAAGATTAATGAATATTTTTTTTAAAATGTAGTTTAAAATTTTGAGGAAGCCCCTCTTTTTATAGCCAACAAAGGGTAGTGTATGAAAATCTGTTTATTCTGCCTGGTCAAAAAGAAGCCACAACCCTTTAGAAAAGTCACAACCCTTCAGAATGGTCACAACTCATCGAAAAAGTCATAACTCTTTAGAAATGTCGCAACCCTTTAGAAAATTCACAACTCTTCAGAATAGTCGCAACCATATAGAAAAGTTACAACCCTTCAAAAAGGTCAGAACTCATTGGAAAAGTTATAACTCTTCGAAAATGTCACAACCCTTCAATGTGAAAAGGTGTCTCCCTTTAATATAATATACTATAATATACATAAATAAATATAATACAACATAAAATATAAAAGATATACTACATCTGGTGTTTTAAGTTGGGGTATCATTATAATTTAACATTTAAGTTAAGTAGTCATTCTTTTAAGGTAGTATAGATAGATAGATAAAAAAAAAAGATAGATATAGATTGGTCTAATTTTAATTTGATACGAAATTTTAAAATATAAAGAATACTTTTAAAAAATAAAGAAGACTTTTAATTTAAGACTAAAGGAATTCTCATTTGAGCTCGTTTAGCAAGAATGTTGACCAAAGTAAAACTTAGGCCTTAACTTGAAAGTTAAGACACCTAATATCACATACTCACACTGAAAGGCTTAGGATTCATGCCAACCACACTACTAGCCTAAAATAACCCTTCTAGAGCTAATGGAATAATTAGAATTGGATTCTGAGTCCTTTTCTTGAACTTTTGATCACACATGGTTGTTCAAGGTTTAAAACCTCCAAAATACAAAAACTCATGTAAAAAAACAAAACGAATGACTAGGTGACCTAACTATTAGTCTCATTAAGTCATAAATGACTTGGGTTTTTCATAGGAACGCTCTATACAACGAACAAAAGCCATAAACACAAAAATGAACGTTATCATCAACACAACTCAACTGCCTACTCTGAGCTATCCGATGTCTGTCCTGAATCACCCTCACCAGGTACAAGGGCTCCTAAATTAAGTTCATACCATGCGGCCTAGGCTCTGTAGACTCAAACCAAACAATTAGATAGCGACAATGCCTAACATATAAGGCCTCGAATAGGCCCATCGGAATGTTGGAGTGTTAATTGTTGTTGTATGCAAACTCTACTAAAGGAAATAACTAATCCCACTGACCTCCAAACTCCAAAACATAGGCCCGTAATATATCCTCAAGAAAATGAATAGTGCACACCTACAGACCATCATTATGTGGGTGGAAAGTTTTGCTAAAGTCAACGTAAGTACACACCTTCTCCTAAAAAGTCCTCCCAAAGCTAAAAGTGAACTGAACACTAAAATCTAATATAATATAGATAGACACACCATGAAGATAAATCGCCTCTCGAATATAGATATGGGCCAACCTCTCGGTGTTAAAAGAAGACTAAACAAGAAGGAAGTGTGCTGACTTGGTCAATTGAACAATGATGACCCAAATGTTGTTAACACCTTTAGAAGTCTGAGGTGAACATGCCACAAAGTCCATAGTGATGTGATCCGACATCCACTTTGGAATGGGTAACACAAAAAACTCGCATAAAAACCAAACAAATGACCTGGTGACCAAACTGTGAGTCTCAATAAGTCATAAATGACTAGGGGTCACCACAGGTATGCTCTTAACAATGAATAGAAGGTATAAACACATAAATGACCCATAGGATCATTAAAACCACATCGAAACATATATATTATCATTGGACTCGATACCACGCCGATACATATTTATATTATTATTGGATTTGTTACTACGTCGGTACTTATATATATATATAGTGTATTGGGTGCCACACTGGTACATATATATCATTATTGGATCAGGTACCACATGGATACATTATCAATTGTGTGTGTCAGTTTCATGAGAGGACCAAGTTTGTTCATTTTTGTTATAACTATAACATGTTGGTTTTTGAGTAGCTGGATTTGTGTTTTTAAATATTGGGGTGGTTCTTGTGTTGATCATAATGACATGTTAAACATTGTAGATGAGGATTCGGAATGTTTGGAAGTTTGTGATATTTGATAACGGTGGTTAGAATTGTATTTATATGTAGGCTAAATTGGGGTTACTTGTTATATGTCGTATAAATTGGAGTGTGTAAGGTAAAGAGTGGAAACTTGCAGTCTGGTGTCCCGGGAAATGATATGTGATAAAATGGTCAGGTAATGATGTGATTGGAGAATGACTTAGAGGTTAGAGTTAGCAATAGATGGATATAGGTGTATGGTATCCAAGTTAATCTTAATTGAAATGAAAGTGGTGAATTGGAGAATCGGGGGTCAAATTTTGTATTCAAGATGCATGTTTCTTTGGTTGTTTTGCATTAGATAATGTAGTGGGTTTGGGTCGACCAGTGATTGCCATCAGTACGTGTTGCTAGTACTGATACAACTCTTGCTATTCCACTTGGCATAGTCTGATTGTAGGATTCACTGATGTTTCATAGGTGTAGGCTGATACACTCAAATTACATATGCAAAAGAAGTATAAAGTAATCGTTGTACATCTAAAGAACCTAACAGAGATTAGGGTCGATCCCACGAGGAATAAGGTTCAACTTAGTTCAATTGATATTATTCACACTCTTAGTCATATTATATCCATATAAAATGGGGCGGGGGGGGGGGGGGGGGTTGTATAAAAGTAATTGAATTCAATGTTCGCAAGTAGGAAATAACAAAGTTATAGTTAACTTGTTGTAAATCAATATAAAACAAAACTAGGGTGTTAGTGTTCCCCGAAAATCCTTAACTCAATAGAACATTATAGTAGTAACCTTGCCTAGTGACTATCCATAAGTTATTTATCATCTAAGTCGATGGTAACCTAAATAATTGAATTTTACTTTGCAACTTGGACTGTCAACGGGTGTACATTTTACTAACTCTTACCTTTGATCCCAAATTAGCTATCCCTTGGTCCGTTCAAGGTATTAGATTAGGGTTGATAGCCTCAAATATTTGTTGTATAATCTATCTTCGGATTTGTTACCCTTGGTCCAGCTAGTAAGAATAAGGTGAGTTCTAACATTGGTCACCGTTAAAAAGCAATCAAGCGAAGGAAAAAATAAAGCATGCATAAACACTATTCAAGAATTACTATTTATTAGATCTACGTCATTAATTCTTCATTGTTCCCACAACCCTAGTTGCAGAATTAGCTACTCATAATTTTTCATTACAATTCATAATTATTTGGTTAAAAGAAATTATGAACCTACAATATGAATATTGATAATATGGAGTCTTGAATTGAATTGCAAAGTAAACGTTTAGGAATTAAAATCCAAAAAATTTAAGAATTAAAGAAAAAGTGATTCACAAATAATTCAAGAAATCAAAAACGACATTACCTAATAAATAACACTTGGAAAAGTATTTATAGACCTCTAAAACCTAAACCAAACAGGTCAGGGAAAGTAGGTATCGACAATTTCTATGACCCCAATGTATGGACCATATTCCTACAGACGGCTCATGGAGTCCTCTCATTGAAGGAAGTGAATAATCAATCTTTAGGAAATTTTATACGGGTGACAACTACGGTCTGTAGGCCAATTTATAGTCTGTCCTTTCCATTCGTTGTCTGAGCCTTCTATTTTCAACTCTCTGACTCTCATCTACAAGCACCACATATGACTCGTAGTGTGCCTTCGTGGTCTAGGAGTCCACTTCTTCAAAACATCAGTACTTCATTCTATGCTTCTAAGTCTACGACTAGTGCAACGGTGTATGGCTCGTACTGATGACTCATACTGTCCAAACCTGAGAGTTCACTTTTTTATCTTTCATCTATGACCACTGATCTACAGCTTATAAACAAGTGTATGGTGTGTATTATCCCATCTTGGACCCGATACTGGAACTCAACCTTTTAGATTTCTCATCAATGAATCTATTTACGGCTCAGCTGGCTCGTAGATGGTCAAAACAATACTGCCAACACTGTCTTATCTACCTAAACTTCCAAAACTTGTTTTCCTGCGAAACAAGAACAAAGCACAATTAAATCTACTAATAAGCTCTTCAAGACTCACAAAATCTCAAGTTTAAAGCATTACAAGTGTAATAAATCCGCAACACATCAAAGATGATGACGATCTCTGAAAGCCTCTACTCTTCTTTCTTTATGGTGCAAGTGTGTCATAATTTATTTTGTGCCTTGTGTCTTCTAACTAGCTCTTTTACCTATTTAGACTAGTTTCTTGGGAGGGAATTTTGGGTATTGTCAAAGATGGTTCCTTAATCTTGAGTTTTCATGACTATTTCAGTTACTAAGAGCATTTTTATGTTTTATTTACTTCCACATTTCCCATTTTTAAAATTGGGTGGTAAGGATTCTCCTATCTAGGTGCTAGAGTAAGTCCCCCTCACGACTCGGTTGGTTTATGTCGTGACAGAAAAAATGCTGAGTAGAGTTTTGAGGATTGGTGTGTTGACGTCCATATTTAATCTTCATGGACCTATGAAGCATTCTAGGAAATTGTTCCACTTCTTCAATATTTTCATGTTGTTCGTCGCTTGTTGTATGGATTGAGTCCAATTAGTATTTCCAAATTCCAGTTGGTATATCAATGATGTAAAAACCAGATTTCGTGGTTGCAGATGAAGGGACACGAGCAATGAAGGTTAGGAACCAGGTAGGTTCCAATTAGTATCTAGCCTTAAATCTCATGTGAATGCGTAATAGATGGTCAATTAGTGGTCATCCTTGGTGTGAATATAATTTAATGTACTAATTTATTTAGTGATAACATTGTTGATTGTCATTATGTGCATTGCATCACTTGAGTAACTGCCAATGTGTGGATTATAGTTGCTTGAATTTCTGTCAGATTGTGGATAAGAAAAAAAATATAACTTGTATATGTCTGATGATTGAATGATAAATTTCTGTGTGTTTAAATGAGTATGCCTTGGGTGTAGTTAGGTCATAGGATTAGTGAACATATAGGGTCATGTTCAAGGTTATGATGCAAAGTATGTATTATACATGTCTAGGAACGATCTGGGAAATTATTCTATTAATGTTGTGTTCTAGGAATCGTAATGGTTTTAGGAATGGGAAACATATAGTAATTTCAATTTTTTGGGTTGAGTCTATCGAGGCTGCCATAGTGGGACTGGGCCGCTACATCGCTCTTACTATAACGACTTGTCAGTCGCTATAGCGAGTAGAGGCGAGATAGAACCTAAAGCCCTATTTTCCCTTGTTTTTGCATTTGTTCCCGAACGTTTAAATTCGCTAGTTCATGTTCATATCAATGCAGAAACAAGATCAATGCATCCAAAAAAAGCCTTAGCATATAGTATCAATGAGATAGTAGTAATATAAGCATCGACGTACTACCAAAAATAAAGGAAAGCAGTAAAGATGCCTTCATACCCAAACGAGGCTAAACCAAATCTAGTTTTACATATCCAAATGGGAAGGAGAAGGTATCCTACTAAGATGGAAAGTTCTCCGTGGTTGCCTCGCCTGTCCTCACCTCGGTCAGGAAAGGGAACTCCACAAAATCCTCCTAGGTAAGCATGGAGAGCTCCTTCTCTAGGTGACACGCGTGAACATCACCTTGATGGTCTTCCACCTTCAGTCTACCATGCGGTCCCAGACCATGTTATTCTTCCTCTCCTAAGACAGTTGCCATCAAAGCATCTCGTTCTTTTCACAACCTAAGACTACCCCTTGATGTGACATGGTACCGATAATCCTGAGAGACTATATGATAACGACATGGCATGGCATGACACTAAGAAAACATACCAAACTGAAGTAACCAAATAAGCGGAAAAAAGTCTCAGATCATAGTCTCAACATAATAGAGAAATCTTAATACAAAGACTCATAAGTGGAGTACTAATGTCTGAAATAAACTTTATCATAAGTGAGTCTCTAGGACAAGCCCTAGCTATCATGATCTAAAGTATACACTAGGCGTAACATGGCATATAGAACCCCAGAAGGCCCTACACAAGCCACTTAGCATATATCTTACTAGATAATAGAAATAAAGATTTCATTGAATATAGTATTATATCATAAAAGAGTTTGACAAAGCGGAAGTCTAACATAAGTCTCAACAAACGATCCATTACATCATAAGGAAGTGATTGGGACGTGACCCATGCATCATATACAAAGACTAAAACAAAAATAAAGAAAGAAAGAAAAGTGTCTCAGTCCTTGGAGCATGAGGACTCACCAATCTTCAAGTGCCAAATGGATCAACTAGCCACGTGTATGAGAGGTAGGAGCGTCGGACGCTATATTAGTAAAACAATGTGGGAACAAGTATGAATTAGTACATGCAATGTACTATGTATAATAGCAATGCATAAGAGTTATGAAATCATACAAAAATGACATTACATGACATGCAATGACCAAGCTAAATCATAAGATAAAAGGGTTAGAAAACAAAAGTCGTAATCATGGTCAATGCAGGCTTAACATCTTTAAAACACTAATGATATACTTTCATAAGGTAATCTTAGTTCATTTTTGTGGAAAGTTTGATATGTAACCAACATAGACCATGTGAGCTAAAACATGGGATCCGTTGTTTATCACACACCGAAAATAGATGTACTTACTTGCCAAGGTAAGAAACATGAATATGAGCTTAAGTGGATCCACTAGCTAATGTCTAATGTCTATCTGAGACAACCATCCTATGGTGGAACCTAGTTTATGGGACATGGCTAATCACCGCTAGTCCACTCGGTGCTAAGTAAAATCTCACAAAATAGTAATTAATCATAGTCATATTATCATCCATGTAAATGTAAGCTAGAGTTCATTTAAAATAGCTCCTTAACTTGATTCTACTTAGGTGAGAAAACCTTTCTACCTTATGAATACTTAATGTGAGTAATCCTTTCACAATCATATTCTTAGTTGTATGAGAAAATCTTTCACAACAACATTGATACATTGCTCTCAAAGCATCCTTAAATCATTTACATCGACTTCATAAAAAACATGCATATCTTCATAAATTCATTTTTCATAGTTCATAAGCTTCATTATTTGTTCATAGTCTAAAAATTATGGATCATACATGGGCTCATATAAATTCAACTTCAAATCATGTAATTACTTAGATTCATGCATAAAAAGATAGAAAACAATCAATCGAATTATAATTGAAAAGAACCCATAAAGATTGAATAAAATCCTAACTTTGAATTGAGAATATAACTTGTGAAATTGGAGATTTTAGGAACCCTATGGAGGAAAGGACTCCATGAGTGAATACGTACATACCTTAGTGATCAATGCCCAAAATATATGATGAATTGGAAATGTTGAAGTGAAACCCTTGCTTCTTCTTATTTCTTAGCCTTTGAGAGGATTTTGGGGGTGATCGTAGAGGAAAATTTATGAATTAGGTGAATAATTTAGAATTGGTAGTTTTAGGACTTGATTAATTTATAAAATTCTTGAAATAGGGTTTAAAACAATGTAGTTTAGGTACCAAACACTTTGGGGAATGACTAAAATGACCTTAACTTAAAAACAGACTGAGTCACCTAATAGTAAGGTTGGACCATTCGTACAAGGTCTCATTGGATGTATAGGAACTATACAAGAGACCCCTTATCGAGACCCCTTGCCTGGTAGCCCCGGACGGCTAGGTAGCCTCCCCCAAATGAGTCGTACAACTTTGTACTGACCGTTTAGGGAGCCGTTCGGGTGGACTTAAGTCCTAGCAACCCTTAAACGGCCAATCCACTTGCCTAAACAACTTGTGGTTCCTTTCAAGAGCCATTCAGGCTTCAGCGAAAGGTCCATGGTCTATTTTAGGGTTGTGGACCTTTCCGTTAACCCTATTTTACCTTTCCCAAGTCTGAGGTAATACTAGCTCACTCAAAATATCTATATATACAATATAAAGTTTGGATGAACCTAGAACTCATATATTGCCTATCACCGAACCATGAGGAATCACCAAATCAAGAAATTGCTAATATAAGTTCATACTAACCACAAGATGGATGGGATACATCTACACCTACATTATAAGACATTATAGGCATAAGAATGTAGCAGCCAGTACTCGAAATGTATTGAATATGGGGAAATGCATAAACATGACATGATAATACGATAATCTTGAAAACATGATAATGTAATGGCCAAGTAAACATAACATGAAAATTGATGATCTAATTCACAAAAAATAGTACAAGGTCATGCAATTTTCTTGTAATGATAATCATAACATATGTGGGAGATAGTATTAATCGACACAAACCATGTGAACTGCAACATGGAGTTCAGTGTAATACTCCCACACCAAAGAGAGAGTGTCCTACTTGCCAAGGTAAGGACCATAATCATGAGCTTAGGTGGATCCACTAGCTAAAGTCAATAACGACTGAGTCTTATGGGGCCACGTACTTCTGAGATAAGGGGATTGCTAGTAAAGGTATCAAGCCTCTACTAACGGGTAAACCTTCATCCCAAGATCCACTATGTTAAGTAATCTTCTAATGAAATACATTTATAATCATAATCATTTTCTTTTAAATAGTAAGAATCTAGTAATACTGAATCATTCATGAAAAATCTAATAATCATCACAAGATGAGCTCCTTAAAAATCATAATATCATAACATAACATTTGATACACTTACGTGAAGCATCTAAATCATGACATTCATATAAATGTATTGATACTTTATCTGAAAACATCTTTGATTAATGAAAATCTTCCTAACTTAATGCATGCTATTGAAATAGCTTAAATCATTATCATAAAATACTATAATAGCTATTTCTCATGAAAGTATCATTTTAAACATTGTATTATGACCACATTATGCATAATAAGATCACCCAGGAAGAATAAACTTAAACTCAATAGAACCCTTAAGAAAATTCATAAAACACTAGAAGTTGGGTGGAATCATGAATTAAAATTTGAGGTTTCTTTGATACTCAATGGGTAAATAAGAAACCATTGATGAACTACCCACACACCTTGATTGAAACCCTAATTGAATTTTGAAGAGGGGTCCTGAAATCCTTGGAACCCTAGCTTGCTAGAAAGAGAAGACTTGAAGAAGAAGAAACTTTGATTTGACTAATTGGGAGGGAAATGGGGAGGTTAGGGTAATTAGAAACCCCTTAAAGTCTTCAAAATAGGCCTAAAATGGCATAGTATATTAGTTAATAAGGTAGGAAAAAACCCAAATACCCCTGACTTAAAAACTTTCGATCAGACTTTACGAACCCTTTCCAAGGATTGTATACCCTTCGACGATCTATGGACCCACACGTCCTATCCAACCTTCAAAATGTCAAGTCTCCCCTCTATTCCATGATTGAGTGTATGGCTCGTCGAATGTTTCACAAGGCATATACCCTCTAGTACAACCATCGTCAAACCAAATTTTTCTGAAGTATAGTGGCATGGTCTAAGGATCAATCCCTGCTCTGTAGAACCATCCACGACTCATGCACCACATCCATCCTATCAAGTCATTTTTTAAACTCTCTGAAGAAGTACCCATGGGATGTTCTATTATACGTCCAAATTACACTTTTCTAAAGAAATATAAGTAGTTGTTGTTCGAATAAAGAACCTAACAGAGGTTAGGGTTGATCCAACGAGGAATGAGGTGTAGACTTAGGCTAATTTGTTGTTAATTGTACTTTTAGTCTGTTTATTTCTCTAAAAAGAGGGGTTGTGTAAAACAAAATCTTAATTCATTTATTTATGTAACAAGTAACCAAGTAAACAGGATTGAATATTTTGTAGAATCAATAGAAGATGAAACTAGGGTATACGTGTTCTACACAAGTCCTTAACGTTGTCAACCTTATAGTAGTAACCTTGTCTAGTGTTTAACATACAAAGTTGGTAAGTTATGTATCTCATAAATGATTGGTCACCAAATAGGGAATTTCACCACGCAACTTGGTCGATCTAGGATGTGTGCTTTACTAGCCCTTACCATTGTGTCACAACCCAAAGTATACCCTACCATAACATGGTGTATAGAACCCCGAAAAAGACAACTCAAGCCACTTAGCATACATCATACAAGATAATAGAAATAAATATTTCAACGAAATAGTCTTATATCATAAAAGAGTTTGACAAAGAAGAAGTCTTACATAAGTCTCAACAAGACATCTATTATATCATATGGAAAGTGATTGGGATGTAACTCATACATCACATACAAAGACTTAAAATTGAAATAAAGAAAGCAATAAAAGTGTTTTGGCCCTTAAAACATGAGGACTCACCAATCCTTGAGTGCCAAAAGACCAACTAGCCATGAATGTGAGAGGTATGGGTGTCGGACCCTACATTAGTGAAACAATGTAGGCATAAGTATGCATTAGTACATATAATGTACTATGTATGATAGAAATACATAAGCTTTATGAAATCATGATAAACAGACTTTACATGACATGCAATGACCAAGCTAAATCATGGGATAAAAGGATAGAAAATGTAAGTCATAATCATCGTCAATGAAATCTTAACAACTTTAAAACACTTGAGAGATACTTTAGAAGTAACCTTAGTTCAATATTATTGGAAGTTTACCATGTAACCGACATAGACCATGCGATCTATAACATTGAATTGTTGGTGTCTATCCCACACCAAAAAGAGATGTCCCTACTTGCCAATGTATAAGCCGTGAGTCTGAGCTAAAGTGGATCCACTAGCTAATGTCTATCTAAGACAACATCCTATGATGGCACACAGTTAAGAACAAGGAGATTGCTACTGGAGACCCGACCTCTACTAACGGCAGAGCCTCCATCTATATATCCTCTTGGTGCTAAGCAAAAATTCCACTAAATAGTCTCTAATCATATTCTTCTCATCATTCATGGAAAGGCACAATTAAGTAAACTATATAAATTAAACATTTAGAATAGCTCCATAATTTTATTCAACTAAGGTGAGAAAACCTTTCAACCTTAAGAATCCTTTGGGAGAAAACCTTTCACAATCATGTTCTTAGTAGTATGTGAGAAAACCTTTCACAATAACATTGATACTTTACTTTCAAATCATTTACATAACCTTCATAAAACACAAATATCTTCATAAATTCCATGTGTTCATAGTCTAAAACACATGGATCATGCATGTGTTCATATGAATTCAACTCAAAATCATGTAAATATTTTTATTTCATGCATTAAAAGATAGAAGATAAGTAACTGAATCATAATTTAAAAGAAACCATTAAAATTGAATAAAACCCTAACTTTTAATTTGACAATCTAATTTGTAAAACTTGAAGATTTTAGGCACCATATGGAGGAACGGACTACATAGGTGAATACTAACATACCTTAGTGATCAATACCCAAAAGTTATAGTGAATTTAGAATCTTGAAGTGAAGCCCTAGATTCTTCTTCCTTAGCCTTAGAGAGTATTTTGGAGGTTATCTGGAAGGGAAATTTAGGAATTAGGTAAATTATTTAGAATGGATGGTTTTAGGACATAAATCACCTATATATATATATATATATATATATATATATATATATATATATATATATATATATATTGAAATAAAGGTTAAAACGACATAGCTTAGTTGTAAAATATATAGGAGAAAGATCAAAATGACCCTAACTTGGAAAACTGATGGGTGACCCTAGATAGGCCCCTAAACGGATCATACAAAGCTTCACTTTCCATTTAGGGTTTCGTCCAGGTGACTCAAAAATCCAGGCAGCCTTAGACGGCTGGGAAACTTGCCCTAAATGGGTCGTTCAACATTATACTGGTCGTTTAGGGAGCCGTCCAGGAGACCCTAAGTCCTGGCAGTCCCAAATGGCCATTCCACTTGACATAAACGGCCAGAGGTTCCCTAAACGGACTATTTAGGGTGTTGTGAAGGGTTCTGGCCTGTTTTAGGCTTGCAGACTTTCCCGTTAACTAACTTTTACCTTTTAGAAGCCCGAAGTGTTATAATATCTCCCCCATGAAAATATTTGTCCTCGAATGGACTCAAAATAGCATGAAAAAGAGTAGGAAAGAAACTGACAACCCAACATAAATGCAACTCATCAATAATGCATGTATCCGAGAAGGAAGATCGACTCCAAGCTAAACATGCTCAAACATCAATTCATAGGGCATACATGCAAATCATATTCTATTGCACATAAGCATGAAGTACTTAATTAATCTTTCCCCTTATCTTCAAAAATTAGAATTTTTATGAGCATGGATGAATGAGAAAATATGAGAATGACTAAGACACATGAAACCAAAGGAATGAACCATAAGGAACTAAATACCTCAAGTTAAAGTAGGAGATATGGGAAATATATGAGGATACCGGGATATCATATCGGCCTCGACCTCCCAAGTAGCACCCTCAACCATTTGATTCATCCACAACACTTTTATGGATGCAACTTCCTTATTTCTCAACTCTCAAACTTGCCGGTCTTTCAATAAGGACACCTGAAAATCTAGATGTACCGATGCTAACTCTTTAGGAAATCAAGCTCATAAGCAAGTTTACCAATACGCCTCAAAATCTGATATGGGCCTACATATCGGAGACTAAGCTACCCCTTCTTTCAAAACCTCATTACACCTTTCATAGGCAAAATTTTCAAGTAAACCAATAATCAATATCAAACTCAAGATCTATTCTTCTAATATCGGGATAGGACTTTTGTCGACTTTGAACCATTTTCAATCTTTCTCTAATAAGCCGTACTTTTTCCATAGCTTCATGTACCAATTTTGGACATATAAAAGTAACCTCCCCAACTTCAAGCCATCCAATGGGAGATCTACACCTCCTACCATAAAGATCCTCAACTAGAGCAATACCAATACTTGAAGGATAGCTATTATTACATGCAAACTCAATCAAAGGCAAATGGTCATCCTAATTACCATTGAATTCAATCAGACAAGCTCTCAACATGACTTCCAAAGTTTGAATAGTATGCTCCTCTTTCCCATCAGTTTGAGGATGAAAGGTCTACTAAGCTTGACACTAGTACCAAGACCTCTTTGGGAGGACTTCCAGAATTGAGAAGTTAATTGGGTATCACGGTCGGAGATAATGGATAGAGGCACTCCATGCAACCTTAGATACAACTTAGCATAATCTTCTGCCAAAAAAGAAATCTTGACGGGACTGAAATGAGCTAACTACGTCATACGATCTACTATTACCCAAATCGAGTCATATTGTCGTCGAGTGCGGGGTAAGCCTACAATGAATTCCATATTCACATCATCCCACTTCAAGTAGGAATCCTAATATCTTAGGAAAAACCTCCTGGATTTTTATGCTCAACTTTCACTTGTTGACAATTATGACACTTAGCCATGAATTCTGCAATATCATTCTTTATATTATTCCACCAATAGACCTCATGCAAGTCACGATACATCTTGGTGGGTCCCAGGTGAATGGAATACCAAGAACTATGGGTTTTTGATAAAATTTTCTCTCTCAAGTCATAAACATTGAAAACATACAAATGACCTTGATATTGAATCACACCATCTCCCCCTTGGGAGAAAGCCTCAACGGACTTTTTAAGCACCACTTCCTCAACTCAACCAGAATCAGATCAAGACCTTGCTTGGCTTTCACATCCTACACATAGGACGATTATGAATGATTATGAAAAACAACACCACCCTCACTTGAATCAACCAATGGAACACCTAGGCGAGCTATTATATAAACATCACGAACCAATTCTTTCTTACCTTCCTCAACATGTGCAACACTATTCATAGACAACCAACTTAAAGAATCAGCCTCCACATTAGCTTTGCTAGGGTAATAAAAGACAATCCTATCATAGTCCTTCAAGAGCTCGAGCCATCTACATTAGTGAAGATTCAGATCCTTTTGCTTGAACACATATTGCAAACTGTTGTGGTCAGTAAAGACATCAACATGCACACCATACAAATAATGCCTCCAAATTTTTAAGGATAAAACAACGGCCACTAGTTCCACATCATGGATTGGATAGTTCTTTCCATGAATCATGAGTTGCCTTGAAGCATAAATAATAAATTTCCATTTTGCATAAGAACACATCCTAACCCAATCCTTGAAGAATCACAATACACAACAAACCCATCAGACCTTCCGGTAAAGTCAACATCAGAGTGGAGGTAAGTCTATATTTCGACTCTTGAAAACTCTTCTCACACACTTC
Source organism: Solanum okadae (assembly GCA_036553675.1). Taxonomy (NCBI): domain Eukaryota; kingdom Viridiplantae; phylum Streptophyta; class Magnoliopsida; order Solanales; family Solanaceae; genus Solanum; species Solanum okadae. The sequence goes on from CM071678.1 coordinate 45,723,815, forward strand.
GACCATAAGAACTTTACTTTGTTTTGGGTCAATGTAGTCAATGGAGAGGCAATCAAAGAAAACACCTTTCACAAACCTTCTATAATATCTAGCCAAACCCAAGAAACTTTGAATATCTAAAGGGGATAGAGGTCTAGGCCAACTCGTAACCGCATCCGTCTTCTTAGAAACTACCTCAATACGCTTACCGAAAACAATATGACCAAGAAAAGACAAAGATCTTAACCAAAACTCACATTTACATAATTTTATAAATAGTTGTTGGTCCTTGAGGACTTGCAACACAATTCTCAATGATCGGCATGCCTATCCACATTCTGTGAATCGATCAAGATGTCATCAATAAACACAATCACAAACTTATCAATATATTGTCTAAACATTATTTTCATCAAGTCCATAAATGTGACAAGAGAATTAATCAAAACAAATGACATTACTAAGAACTCATAATGACCATATCGAGTTCAAAAAAACCATTTTCGAAATATCATTTTCCTTCACCCTCAATTGGTGATAACTTGATCGGAGGTCAATCTTAGATAAGTAACTTGCTCCTTGAAGTTGATCAAACAAATCATCTATCCTTGGAAGACGATACTTATTCTTAATGGTAACCTTATTCAATTGTCGGTAGTCAATACACATGCAAAGTGAACCATCATTCTTACGAACAAATAAAATTAGAGCACCCCATAGAGAGATACTCAGTTGGATAAAACACTTATCCAAAAAATCTTTTAATTATTCCTTTAATTCCTTACGTTCTGTCGAAGCCATACGATAAGGAGGAATAGAGATAAGCTACGTATCTGGAAGAAGCTTAATACTGAAGTCTATTTAACTTTCATGAGGAATATTGGATAGATCATCTAGGAAAACTTCCGGAAACTTATTTACAATGGGAACCGACTTAAGAATTGGGGTTATGGAATCTTTATCCCTCACCCGAACAAGATGTTATATGCAACCCTTAGAAATATTTTTTCAAGATTAAAGAAAAGAAACAAACTAACCCTTAGCCATATAATTTCCCCGTTTCAACTCTAGAACGAGCTCATTTGGAAACTGAAACTTAACCACTCGGGTTCTACAATCAACATAAGAATAGCAAGAATGAAGTCAATCCATACCCAGAATAACATCAACATCTAACATATCAAGCTCTACTAGTCAACATGAGTGACTCTATGGGGTAAAGAGACAGGACAATTTCTATGGACTCTCTTAGCCACAATAGATTCATCAATAAGTGTAGAGACGGAAAAAGAGTCTAATAACACATCCGGAGAAACATCAAATCTCATAGCCACATATGGCACACCAAAGACAAAGTAGCACTAGGGTATAACAAAGCATAAAAATCAAAGATGAAAGACTTCCAACATAACAGTAACCACATCGAGAGAACCCACTTAATCATGACAAGTTTGAAATGCATAGAATCAGTTTTTCTTTTCAGCACTTGAACTCGAACCATTAGGCGTAGCTTTCCTACCTTATTTTACCTTAGCAGTAAGTGACAGAAAAACCCTTATCTTATGACCACTCTTACTACAACCAAAACATTCATCCTTACCATCTAAGCATTTACCATCATGCTTCCTTTCATACCTAGTACAAGTAGACAAAGAAGATCCACAACCATTTCCTCCTTGAAACTTAGGGTTAGACATCCCAACTTGTTGAACTTTGGAACTAAACAATTAGAGAAACCTTGTCCGGCGAACTTTATCACAATTTAGAATGACCATGTCCATCGAACCTCAAATGTGAAAAGTCACCATCACCGGTCTTTGCCCTCTTTGTCTCCCTAGTACTTTCTTTAAGCTTCTCCTCTTTAATTTGTTGAACATGTGTCATTAGGAGATAAATATACATTTCCTTTATGAGCATGGCGGTAAACATTCCTTAACCACCATTTCGGACACACCCGAAACAAACTTACTCATCATTGCCCTAGAGTCAGCAACCATAGAAGGAGCATATTTGGACAAGTGTGTGAATTTAAAAGCATATTCTTTAATACTCATATTTCCTTGGTGAAGAATGATGAATTCAAGTATTTTCGCCTCCCGCATCTCAACGAGAAAGCAGCCTTAAACTTTTCCAGATCAAGACGACATGTATCAATTGCCCTCTCTTCCTTCCATTCTTCAAACCAAACTTGAGCAATACCCTTAAGTTAAAAGTGTCCATTTCCACCTTTTCCATCGGCGCCACTCTCATGATCATCAAAAATGTGTATGCCTCATCAATGAACTCTTGAGGGCCATTCTCAACCTTGGAACCATGAAACTCCGTGGAATTCATGCTACCGAAATCCCTCAATCAAGTTGCCGTCGTATCCACATCTGAGTTCATGGGGACCATAACCTCCCTATTGGATTGAGTTGTCATAGCTTGAGCCAATACTTGAAAAGCGGCCTGAAACTATGCATTAGTCACTTATTCAACAAAATAGTCAGCTGAAACTTGAGGAGCTTCTTGTTCTTCATTCACCCGCATTCCTTCTTAGTATTCTCTTCAAGGGGCTATATCCTGAAAAGTATCATTTAAATATTAGGACAAAGACATATAGATTTACACTCTATTGCACGACTTTCGAATAATTAAAGAAGTATAATTTCCTAAACATCTTATAGGCTCTCATTCATAAATGTGGCACGTTTCACACTCATGAACAAGACTCTACTTGAAGTTACTGGTGATACATTTAAGGACCTTTCTAAACCTTGGTCTATGAATACCGTGTTTTTGATGATCCAAAGTATACCCTAGGTGTAACATGGCGTATAAAACCTCAGAAGGGCCTACATATGCCACTTAGCATATATCATACAAGATAATAAAAATAAATATTTCAAAGAACAGTTTTATACCATAGAAGAGTTTGAAAAAGTTGTAGTTTAAAATAAGCTTCAACAATCCATCTATTACATCGTAAGGAAAGTGATTGGTACATAACTCATACATCACACACAAAGTCTGAAACTAAAATAAAGAAAGTAATAAAAGTGTCTCAGTCCTCAGAACATGAGGACTCACCAATCCTTGACTGCCAAAGGACCAACTAGCCACGAGTGTGAGGGGTAGGAGCTTCAGACCCTACATTAGTGAAACAATATAGACACAAGTATGCATTAGTACATGGAATGCACTAAGTATGGTAGCAATGCATAAGAGTTATGAAATCATTCTAAAAGGAAATTACATTACATTCAATGCCCAAGCTAAATCATGAGATAAAAAGATAGAAAACATAAGCCATAATCTTGGTCAATGCAAACTTAACATCTTTAAAACACTTGTTAGATATATTAGAAGTAACCTTAGTTCATTATTGTGGGAAGTTTACCATGTAACCAACATAGATTCTGTGATCTATCACATGTATTCCAGTGTGTATCCCACACCGAAAAGAGATGTCCTTACCTTCCAGGGTAAGAACCATGAGTCTTAGCTAAAGTGGATCCACTAGGTAATGTCAATCTGAGAAAACATCCTATGGTGGCACATAGTTAGGGACAAGGAGATTGCTACTAGAGACCTGACCTCTACTAACGGGAGAGCCTCCATCTATATTGTCTAGGTACTAAGAAAAAATCCCATAGAATAGCATTTAATCATATTTTTTTCATCATCCATGGAAAGTCACAATTCAACAACTAATTGAAGCTAAAGTTATTTCGAATAGCTCCTTAACTTGATTCAACTTAGAAAGCATTCTCAAATCGTTTACATCAACTTCATTAAAACATGCATATCTTCATAAATTTATCTTTCATAGTTCATAAGCGTCATTATGTGTTCATAGTCTAAAAATCATGGATCATACATGAGTTCATATGAATTAAACTCAAAATCATCTAAATATTTTCAATTCATGCATTAGAGGATAGAAAACAAGTAAATGAATCATAATTGAAAAGAACCCACAAATATTGAATAAAACCCTAACTTTGAATTTGAGAATCTAACTTGTAAAACTTAAACATTTTAGGAACCATGTGGACAAACGAACTCCATAGGGTAAAACTAACATACCTTAGTGATAAATGCCCAAAAGTTATAGTGGATTGATAATCTTGAAGTAAAACCCTAGCTTCTTCTTACGTAGACTTAGAGAGGATTTTGGGTGAGATCTAGGAGGGAAATTTATGAATTAGGTGAATAATTTAGAATGGGTAGTTTAAGGACTTAAATCACTGAAATATGTCTTGAAATAGAGGTTAAAATGACATAGCTTAGGTGTTAAACATATAGGGGAAAGATTAAAATAACACTAACTGAATTACTGACGGGTGACCCTAGATGGACCCATAAAGAGATCGTACAACGCTTCAATGCCCGATTAGGATTCCGTCTAGGTGACTCAATAATCTAGGCAGCCTTGGACGGCTGGAAACCTTCACTAAATGGGTTGTTCAACCTTATAATAGTCGTTTAGGGAGCGGTCCATGTGACTTTAAGTCTTTGGCAGTCCCAAACGGCTAGTCCACTTGCCTTAAACCGCCAGTGGTGCCCTAAATAGATCGTTTACGGTCTCGTAAAGAGTCTCTGGACTATTTTAGGTTTGCGGACTTGCCCGTTAACTCATTTTTACCTTTTTAAATCCCAAGGTGCTACACCTTGACCCCAAATTAGCTCTCACAAAGGTGGTTCAAGCTATTAGATGTCCGTTGTAGTCACCAAATCTCTGTTGTTTAATCCTTTTTCCCATTCACTACTTCTTTGGTCGGGCAAGTAGGAATAAGGTGAGTTCTAACACAAGCCCTTGTTAAAAAACAATTAACGCGAAGAGATTATCAATGCATGCATAAACACTATCTAAGAATTACTAGTTAGTAGGTCTACTTTGTTAATTCACCATGGTTCCCAAAACCCTAGTTCGAAGCTTCAACAATTTAATGGAAAGGTGTTTTCCAAATTAAGAGGGGTGTTTGGATTGACTTAAAAGTTGGTCAATCCTACTTTTAAGTCAGTTTTTGACTTTTTGGAAGGGTTGGCAAATATAACAAAATAACTTAAAATAATTCAAAAATGACTAAAAATAAGTTAGAAAGTGCTTGACAAGGTCAAAAATGACTTAAAATAACTCAAAAACCAAACGTAGGTCTCCCCTACTTTTTATTTTTTGACTTAAAAGTCTTTTAAGTTTGACTTTTTATTTTGACTTAGAAGCTACTTTTTTAAGCCATTCCAAACAGACTCTAATTCTTAAGAGAAAAATAATGTATCCAATTGTTTAACATCCAAAAATGAGAAATAAAATGACTATTTATAAACATCTAATCCTAAATAAACTAGGAAAAGGAAATATAGGAAAATCTAGGCTCGACAGTCACTTCCACGATTTAGTCTTACGAATCGGAGGAATACCTATAGTTGATAAAAACCTTTCGTCAAATAGCATCTTCAATTTTAACTTATGTACTTCTCTACAGGTATGTTCTACGATCGGTAAAACTTTGTATCAGAGTATTAGGTTCAAGAGTAATAGGGTGTCTGAAAACCGCACTAAGTAGAGTCCCTTTCATAAGTGTGAAGCGCGCCACACCTATTAGGGGAGGCTACAAAGTGTTTTAAGAAAACTTCACCTTTTTACCTATTCTTATAGTGTGTGTGGTATAATCAAACTTCTCCTTTCTAATTCATAGTTATGTGTTTCAGATCATTCATCCTCATAGAGCTAACCTACGGAATCCTAATGCACGCAATGCTAACACAGTTCCTCTAGTCCCAAACCATGAGGTTACTGTCACGACCCGGGAGCACCCCCTAGTCGTAACCGGCGTACTCGACCTCGAAGAGGTCTAATACAAGCCTCTTAGCATTCATTCATCGCATAGACACTAAAACCATAAGGAATTAAAAACTTTCTTTACCAAGAAAACATTTAATAAAATAAAAAAAATAGCAAGCGGAAGACTTTATACATGATGTCTCATTACCATCTAATGCTTTAGAGTACGAAATTCGGGACTAATCACATACACAACTTCATGATACTAAACAGACATAAAAGAACATATGGGGTATTGTCCTCGAATATATGAGGACTCACCAAGTCTTCATCTTCAACACTTAGAAACCTATCAAGTAGCAATGACATGTCACCATCTCCAAATCCCTACACTTTAGTCCAAAAAGGGAAAGAAAGGGGTTAGCACAATTAAGTACTAAGTATGGAAGCCATGCAAAAACATTATAAAAGGGACGTTTATTGGAGAAACATACTTTTATGCCATTTGGTAAAACTTCATAAAAAAAATACAAGTATAAGAGTCACAATATCTAACCATAACCAACATACAAGTCATTAACCACTTTAGCACATACTCCACACATAACCCATTCCTTCACCTTAAACCATCCACCTCAAGTAACCCTTGGACAACACTTTGTGCAATGTATGGATAGCGTCCCATACCACCATCCACACTAAAGCATCATCCTAAGGCCACCAAATGTGAACTTACCACTTATCATGCTTCATATCACAAGCCATCATGCACAACTAGTACCAATGTACAACACATGAACATAATTGACAAGTAAGCCTTTTCATCATTTCTTGACCTCTATCTCAAGTTACCCAAAGTCACACTTAAGTGAAACATGAAGTGACCGCCCATACAATCTCTTCATATACACCTAAGTGTTCCTAAGGGTTACAATAGATAAGGAAATTTACCATTACAATATAACATACTAAGTCAATGTTTACATATAAAACCATACCCAACCGTATACATACTCAACATATATTCATATACAACTCATGCTTAACTTTAAAGGAACACATGCCATTTCATTACCATAGGACCTCTACCTAATATAACCTTAAGACACACTTGAGTAAGACAAGAAGTGACCACCCATACAACCTCTTCAAGCACACTTAAGTGTTCCTCAAGATTACGTTAGATAAGGACATTTCCTTTACAACATAACATCAATAGACCAACATTCTTTAAGAAACCATTTTGGAGACATTCAAGCACATAAGGGGACTTTCACATAATAGTCGTTAGACTTAGGGAACTCACTTTAGTATCTTCAAAGCCTACTCGTGCCATGTGTAGATAGCATCCCATACTACTACCTACACGTTGTAGAACCTATCCAATAACTAGAGTGCACATCCCACATGATGGGAATAGGCATAACCGACATAGACCATACTAGCTAGGTATGGAATCCGGAGTCTATCCTACTCCGTGGAGGTTGTTCTACTTGCCAAAGGTAGAACTAGTAAGCAACCCATGTAGGCACATGGTTTAGGGGATGTCCAAGGAAGTTCATTGTGCCTAATCTCATACTCAACTAGGCCACCTTCCTAACCACATCTACTCGGTGCTAGCCTTGTTTCCCATAGAGTATTCAATCACATATGTACTTAGAGAGGGTTCCTTTTCTAGTTCAACCAACTCATAGTACCTCTTCCCAAGAAAGGCCCCATTTCTTAGTCATGGCCAATCAAGGTTCATAAGGATAGCTCATTTGACTTTCTTAGATAAGGATTTTCATGCCGTTCCGGCTCCATCCATCTCTAAGTCTATCATCTCACTCAAGAAGGGAACTTCGCCCTAAGGCCCATCCTTCAAGGTTATACATTTACTTAGGAAAGCTAGACTTATGAAAGGGCACCATTTCTTAGTTTTGCCGATTCAAGTCTTGGCCTAGAATTTCTCTTTTAGCATTTATAGAAAGGGCACCATTTCTTAGTTCTAGCCCACTTCACACATTCATGCATTCAAGACTTTAAGTAACAAGGAGGGACACTTTAGTCTACCAACCAAGTCACAACATTATCATCTAAGGATACTTCATAATCCAACATCATTTCATATATATACATCATGAGAAAATCATACTTTAAATCACAATGCTATCCACTTTACATAGGATCATCACAAGATCACGTAAACTCATTCACATCATACCTTCACACATAAAGCTTCACATAAAACTTTACATATAGCTTCATATAGGACTTTACATATAGCCTCATTTATATATATAATATACAATACAATAACACTCATATAATGACCTTCATGGCCTCAATTCACAATAATACAATATTCCAACATTATGCAACAACTTCCCCAATGCCTTCATGGATACAATTCACAATAATACCACACAAGAACAAGATATAACACTTCCACCAAAGGTGGATTCAACCTACCAACAACAATTAATTCAATAAAGAGAGTTCAAACTTTCTTACCATAATTCAAAGTCATAGCCAAAATCACCAAAAATCCAAGCAATCACCAATACTTCACTCATAAGGCTTACCACCCTTAATTCACCCATTATCAACAATTAATCATGAATAAACATTAAACAACACAAGAGATATCAATACAATTCACTTTACACATAATTCCATCAACTTTGAATTTATAGAAATAGACCCACTTCATAAACACATTTTGGGGTTTTGTAGATTACAAGGATTCATGGAGTTTTCATCTTAAAACATCAATTAAACATCAATAATATCATAACTTATCATTTGAAATCGTTTCATGCAAGAACCCTTGAGTTTGAGTAGAAATTAGGCTTTTTCACAAACTTTGGAAAAGTTGAAAACCATTTGAAATTGGCTCTAGGGTGATAGCTTGCCCTAGATAAAGAACTCCCATACCTTTACTAAGATTCCCCAAGAAATTTGATGAAGAAAACGTCTTGCATCCACAACCCTAGCTCCCACTTCTTCTTCTTCTTCTCTTCTTTCTCTCTTCTTCTCTTCTTCACTCAAGAACCCTAACTCTTACTCTTTTAAAATGGAAAAAAAATGATCCACAATCAGCCTAACACAACAATATAACCTCAAAAGAAATGATTTGTGAAAAGAACAAAATGCCCTTAAATTTCCGGACGGACTCCCTGCCAACTGCCCAACTTTCGAAGGGCATAACTCGCTCATACGAACTCGGAATTGAGCAAACTCGGTGGCGTTGGAAAGATCGTTCCAAGGGCTTTCCGAAAATAACTGGAACTACTCCTGGATCATCCTGATCTAGGAGTTATGACTGCTCAAAGTTGGCCAAAAACTCACTGATTTCCACACTTGGCCAAATTTCCAGATTCTGAATTTTTTTCCAAAAATGACTACTTCCAATTTCAAGCTTCTTCATATTCATTTTAAATTGTCGGATGTTACAGTTACGAATGCAGAATTTCACAATGTGGTCCAGCTCTTGGCTTAGTGTGTAGCCAATCAGAATGATTAGTGTGCCGCAGTTCCTTCAAATACCACGGGTGGATCAGCTGCAGCTAGGGTTCGAAACTTTGTTCGTATGAATCTACCAGAATTTATAGGGTCGAAGGTTGGTGAGTGTCCACACAACTTCATTGATGAAGTCAAGAAGATCCTAGAGGTGATGCAGGTGACTGGAAATGACAGGGTGGAGCTGGCATCCTACCAACTTAAGGATGTGGCTCATATCTGGTTCACTGAGTGAAAAGACAATAGGGGTGCAGATGCAGCTCCTGTGACTTGAGATTATTTAATGAGAGCTCTTCTAGATAGGTTCTTTCCGGGGGAGTTGAGAGAAGCTAAGGCACAAGAGTTTATGAACTTGAAGCAAGGTTCAATGTTGGTCCAAAAGTATGGCCTGAAGTTCACCCAGCTCTCCAGGTATGCTCCACACATGGTTGCCAATCCAAGGGCACAAATGAGTAAGTTGTTATTTGGGGTGTCTGTTCTAGTAAAGACCGAGTGGAGAAATTATATGCTTCTAGACAATATAAATATATACAGACTAATGACTCATGTTCAGAAGATTGAGGGAGATAAACTTAGGGAAATGTCTAAGGATAATAAAAAGTCTACAATAGGAAATTGTGAATACTCACAGCAAAAGTCGGGCATTTGAAATCGCTCACAGTTTCAGCAAAGGTCTACAGCCCCAGCACTTTCATTAGCTAGTGCTCCATCCCCCAGGTTTCGACAGGATTAGAAATGTAGGGCATTAGGCTCTAAGTCTCAGGGGAGTACTTCATGTAACAGGACTTTCCCAACTTGCCCAAAGTGTGGAAGAACCATTCGGGTGAGTGTTTTGTTGCCAAAGGGGTGTGTTTTATGCGGTCAGTCTGGTCATGGGTTAAAGGATTTCCCTTCTGCCAGGAAAGGACAAAGAGGTAACAAGGCTCAGTCTACCACTTCAACTCCAGTGGGTTGCCCCACTCAGTGGGGTGCTTCATCTGGTACAAGTGGTAGTTGTATGCTATTCAGGCTCTCCAGGACCAAGAAGATTCTCCCAATGTGGTCACTGGTATGTTGAGAGTCTTTCATTTATATGTTTATGCATTATTAGATCTAGGGGCTACACTATCTTTTGTAACTCCGTATATAGCAGTAAACTTTGGTGTTAGTCCAGAACCCTTCTCAGTCTCTACTCCAGTTGGTGACCCAATTATAGCTAGACGGGTATACAGAAATTGCCCCATCACAGTCTGTCAAAAAGTCACCTCAACATATCTTGTAGAGTTAGAAATTGTAGATTTAGATATCATTCTAGGCATAGATTGGTTACATTCTTGTTATGCCTCAATCGGCTGTAGAACGTAGATCGTTCGGTTTCAATTTCCAAACAAGTCATTCTTAGAGTGGAAGGGTAGTAACTCAGTGCCTGTAGGTTGATTTATCTCTTACGTTAATGCTAGGAAAATGATTTCCAGCGGGTATGTCTATCATCTCGTTCAGGTTAAGGATTCAAAATCTGAAACCTCAACTCTTGAGTTAATCCCAGTAGTAAATGAGTTTCCAGAATTGTTCGTAGAAGATCTTCCCAGAGTTTCTCCCAAAAGGGAAATCGACTTCGGAATAGATCCCCTCCCAGATACCCACCTTATTTCGATTCCTCCTTACAGAATGGCTCCAGTCGAGCTTAAGAAAATGAAAGAGGAATTGAAAAACCTTCTAGATAAGGGCTTCATCAGACCTAGTATCTCTCCATGGGGTGATCAAGTGTTGTTCCTAAAAAAGAAAGATGGTTCTCTCAAAAAATTGAGGCAGTACTACACTAGCCCAGACCCACTTCTCCAACTGATATCAGAAGTTTCTTGGGTTTGACCGGTTATTATAGAAGATTTATGGAAGGATTTTCATCCATAGATTCCCCATTTACCAAGTTGACAGAGGAAAAGGTCAAGTTTCAGTGGTCAGATGAATGTAAGAAAAACATCTCAGAATTGAAGACTAGGTTGACTACAGCTCCAGTCTTAACTCTACCAGATAGTTCAGAAGATTATGCAATTTATTGTGATGCATCCAAGGTTGTCCTAGGTTGTGTGTTGATGCAGCGAGGTAAGGTCATAGCGTATGCTTCTAGACAGCTTAAGGTCAACGAAAAGAATTACCTGATTCATGACCTCAAACTTGAAGTCGTAATATTTGCCCTAGAGATTTTGAGACACTACTTGTATGGTGTTCATGTTGATGTGTTCACAGATCATAAGAGCCTCTAGTATGTGTTCACCCATAAAGAGTTGCATCTTCATCAAAGGAGATGGCTTGAATTCCTCAAAGACTATGACATGCATGTGCTTTACCAACCGAGTAAGGCCAATGTAGTGGTGGATGCTCTCATCAGACTGTCTATGGGTAGTGTATCACATGTTGAGAAAGAAAAGAAAGAGTTAGCCAAAGATGATCACTGGCTTGCTCACTTAGGATTTTGCCTTACAGACACATCAGATAGTGGTTTGATAGTTCAGAATGGATCAGAATCTTCATTGGTAGCGGAGGTTAAGGAAAACTAGGACAGTGATCATATGTTACTTCAATTGAAAGGTGCAGTTCATCAGCAGAAAGTTGAGGTTTTCTCCCAAGAGAGAGATGGTGTGCTTTGTTACCATGGTCGCTTATATGTCCCTAATGTGGATGAGTTGAGGTGGCAGATCGTTAGAAAAGCTCACAAGTGTAGGTATTCCATTCATCCAGGTTTCCACTAAGATGTACTGTGATCTACGGGAAGTCTTTTAGTAGAATGGCATAAAGAAGGACAAAGTAGACTTTGTGGATAAGTGTCCTAAATTTCAACAGGTTAAGGATGAACATCAGAAACTAGGAGGTATGACTCAAGAGATTAACATTCCAACATGAAAGTGGGAAGTGATGAACATAGAATTTATTATTGTTTTACCTCGTACTTGCAGACAACATGATTCCATTTGGGTGATAATGGACAGAGTCACGAAGTCCGCTCACTTATTGGCTGTCGTGACTACAGATTCAGCGGAGGACTACACCAAAATCTACATCAATGGCATAGTCAGGTTGCATGGGGTTCCCTTATCCATCATCTCAGATAGAGGTCCTCAATTTACCTCTCATTTCTAGAAATCATTTCAGAAAGGTCTTGGTACTCAGGTAAATCTCAGTACAGCATTTCATCCACAAACGGATGGTCAGGCAGAGCGTACCATTCAAACCTTAGAGGACATGTTGAGAGCTTGTGTGATCAATTTTAAGGGTATTTCGAATAATCACCTACCTCTCATAGAGTTCACCTATAATAATAGCTTCCATTCCAGTACTCAGATGGCCCCATACGGCACACTATATCAGCGTAGATAAAGGTCCCCGATTGGTTGGTTTGAAGTAGGTGAAGCAGCCTAGATTGGGCCATATTTGGTTCATGAGGCTATAGATAAAGTTCAGCTCATCAGAGATAAACTACGAACAACTCAGAGTCGTCAGAAGTCCTATGTAGATGTGAGGAGAAGTGACTTAGAGATTGAAATTGATGATTGGGTTATCCTAAAGGTGTCACCTGTGAAGGGGGTAATGAGGTTTGGAAAGAAAGGGAAGCTCAGTCCCAGGTATGTAGGTCCTTACGAGATCCTGAAAAGGGTTTGTAAGGTGGCCTATGAGTTAGAGTTGCCAGCAAAACTAGCAGCGGTTCATCCAGTCTTTCACATTTCCTTGTTGAAGAAGTGTGTGGGTGATCCAGCATCGATAGTACCATTAGAGAGTGTGGATGTGAAGGATAGTCTCACTTATGAAGAGGTGCCAGTTGAAATTCTTGACCGTCAGGTTCGTAGGGTGAGAAATAAAGAAGTCGCTTGACTAAAAGTTTTGTGGAGGAGTCAGTCCGTTGAGGGAGTTACTTGGGAAGCAGAAGCAGCCATGAAGGCCAAGTATCCTTACCTCTTCACTTCTCATTTCGTTTCAGCTTGAGGTAATATTTCCTCTCCCGTCTCTCAGTTTACTCTTGTGTAATTCAATCTCAGTATCTTGTTCCCTCAGTTATCCTTGCATTTCAGCACATTTGCATGATCATGGAACTCAATTCAGATTGATATAAATTTCTAGTACTTAGTGGTAGGGACTGCAACTCCTTTCCTCCACACTCAACTTTCTTAGCCTTCATTTGAGGATGAATGATCCCAAGGGGAATATATTGTAACACATCAGATTAAAACAGATGGAAATTTCAGGTTTTTAGAAAGTCTAGTGCCAGCACTAACAACACAACCCATGGGCTGTAGGTGGGACGACACTCCATAGGTGGGTGTCGTGGATGATGAGTTAAGTTTTCCAACAAATGTAAAGTCCCAATAGTGTATGACGGCTCACAACGATGGTCCGTCGATAGACCCATGAATCGTAGGTAGGGTCCTGTCGTTGGGTTCCAGACCTAGGAGTGTCTAATCACACCCACGGCCGACCAATATGGTCTGTGGTTAGACCTAAGGATCGTAGGTGAGGGTCAGTAGATAGTTAGAAAAAATGTCTTTTGGGTCAACTTCAAACAGTAATATCTTTTACCACACAATGAATTAGGTGGCCCATAACCTATCAAATTAAAGATAATTGAATCATATTTTCAACACCACCGAGTTTGCTAAAATCCAAGCTTGGAGTAAAACGTTATGCTTGTTTTAGTGAAGCCATGTTGAGTAGGGAAGTAAACCATGGCCCAGATGAAGGTCTATAGCTCAAACGACGGTCTTTCAGTCCTGTAGGAGATGGCTCTTCGTCAGCTTAAAGTCAGGGTCATTTTATCTTTTTCCCTATGCTTTGGGAACTTAAACTACGTTGTTTGATGCCTAAATTACGTCCCTTTACTCAGTTTGAGCCTAATAATCTAGTCAGAAATACCCAGAACCCTCATTCTCCAAAAATTCATCCAAGTTAAAACGAAGAGAAGATAAAGAGGCGCTAGTTTCTTTCAAGAACAAGCAGTCATGTTCTCCGTATATTTCATCACCAGGTATGTGGAATTTCACTAGTGGGCTCCTTTCATCGACTAGGTCCCTAGAATTCAGTAAGTTCTTTGATTCTTCATAGCTTGTTTAGACCTAGGGTTTATAAAACCTTGGAGATTCATGGCGATTTTTGTTGTTGTAGTATCCTCAGTCGAAATAGTATGTTTTCTTGGAAACTTTGCATAATTAATTGTATAAAACTAAGAACCCTAGTCTGTGTAAATTCTTTTAATTCATGAATTATACTTTCAAGGTCAGTTAAAAAGAAAATCATGCTCCAAATTTCGAATGTCACATTCTCAGTTAGCATATCAACTTTTGAGCTATTCATATTTTGTACATTATAGCTTCATGAATATTCAGATGGGAGTACACTTAGCACTGAGTTGGACTAGGGTTCAGCGTACCGTCAAAATCTCAGAACTACGTGCCCGCATAGGATCATAAGTCCCCTCTGTTGGGCATCAGTATTAGTGATCAGGTCACAATCATGCCTTTATACCCCTGGCCAGGTATATTGGGTCCTCTCGATGGGGTGTATATATCAGACTCCATGTTTATCTCATGTGGTTTATGTCGGTAATTAGTAGCTCCCACAATCAAACTCTTAGTGCATTTGACCAGGTTTTCAGTATATACTTCAGCATTTAGTTCAGCATGTTACTTTCATGATTAGTACTTGGTCATTGCATTCAGTTCAATTCTTTTCAGTTATACTTCTGTAGATATCTATATTTTTGTTCAGATTATATCATTTCTCACTTATGTATTATTTAGCCTACATACTTTATTCACCGTAGTATCTATATACTGCATGCTCAGTAGATTTTAAGTATTGATGCAAACTTTGTGCTACAATATTTCATGATATAGCTTCAGGTAATCAGTATCTAGATCATGCATAGATCGATTCTCGATCCGCATTCAGCAGTTTCAGTGGTAAGTCCTCATATTTTGAGGACAATAGATATGCTTTCATTTTTGGTCTTTACTTTCAATTTTCAGTTTGTTACAGTTAGCTGGGGGCTTGTCCCAGCAACTATTTTCAGTAGAGCCTTTTCAGACATAGTAGTAGATTCAACACAAGAGTTGTTAAGTGTTGTTTCATTCTTCACTAAAACTCGTAGATTATGTTATATTTACATTGAGACTAGTTGGGCTTGTTCCTCTTCAGATATATATTGACTTAGCTTCCTCATAGTTCATGTTTTACTTAATTATTTTCAGTATGCTTATGATAAGTCAGACTCAGGGTTAGCTTGGGGTCACTCATGATATATACGGTGACACACCACCGGTTTGGCTCTCAAATAACTTGTATCGGCTTAGAAGATCTAGTCGGTGGTGCATCTTCCTCTTCTCCAAACTTAGATGAGCAAGATTCAGACTCTAAACAAGACTATGATCGGGAGCCTAACTCGGATGGGGAGCCACATGCCGACCATACTTGTGATGTAGCATCCTGGCTAGAGGCTTCAACTCCCTCTTCAGACAAGGGAACTGATCTTCGTAGGGTCCGACCATGCCAACCGGGTCCACAATCACCTTTTATTATTTTGTGTGTTGTCGCATGGTATGCAGTTTTTTAGGTGATCCCTCTCTAACACCTGGATCATATTCCGAGCCACTCTGCTCATCCTCAGAGGTTTTGTTAACCAACGGATATTTGGAAGTAGTCCTAGCACAGTATGAAGGTACGGTGGACTTGTCCCTTCTCTTTGAAGTACCTTTCGGTAGCATAGTACTTGTGGAAGACCTGTTAGTACCATAAGCATACTAAAAGAAATCAAGAAAACTGAAAAATAAACAATAATACTAAAAAAATTGTAGAAATTTCACTACTTTTGGTCTTATGGGTGAGTTCCTACCGACCGTAGAAGTTCCTATGGGCCATAAGAACCAATCATAGAAAAGAAGGAAAATTTTAAGTTTCTGAAGTTGGAACTACGGTTTGCCACTACGGTCCATAAAAATTACTATGGACCACAAGTCAACATGTAGTTCCTAACTTAGGCTACTACATTATTTAAGACAATCTATAAGGGGCAACTACGGATCGTAGAGTTCTGCAGTCCGTAGAAGATCCTCGTCAGTCACAACAGGCCATACTAGTGTTACTAATTCATACGCAATTTCAAAGTTTATTTCAACTAGCAGCCCAACATATCTTAATTCATGCTTGTCAAACTCTAACATTCATCATTAACATCACAACGATTAACCAGCATCCCTCAGATTTTTGCAATAATGAAACTAATATTTAACCCTACGTCTAGTTTTAAACCAATTTAATTTATGCAAAGACCATGACACGTATGTAAACAATAGTTAAGGTAGTGAAGTCTTCCCATTTACACATTTATTTGATATCAAATTGATACTGTGTAGAATTATAACTTGTGGCGGAGGAACCCTCCCAAAATAATCTTAGCAAATAACTTATGAGATTTCTATGCATATACTATCCTCGCACTTACAAATGATATAAAAAGAATATTACCAACTTTCGAGTACCAAAATTAGCCGATTCATGTTTCACACAAACATTCAAAACAAATAGTAAATTTAGTATATTACAAGAATAGGGTTTACACACCCCAACACAACAAAACATGTAGTCATACTTATATTACAACCCATGGTGACATGATCAAATCAATCTTCTAAATTTTATGTATATGTACAACACATAGATCATGTACAAGTCCCAAGGTTTATACAAAATATAGATGTCTATATGCAAATGTGATCTTCCTTAAGGCTCTCAAAATCTCCATCTCCAATGGCCAGCTTCATGCATTCTCTCAATCATTCCCTATGATAAAAACAACTATCGCTAATCATAAACCTTAGTGGTGTAAAAACTATAGGTTCAGAGCCCACATATTCATGAAGCTACCTTTCTCAAGTCATGAGCATCACAATTCATACATAATAAATAAATCAAGTAAACCATATATCAAGAGTATCAAGTTCGATATTTAAAGATCCAAATGTCAAGAACACTCATAGCACCATTCCCCAAGAGATTCAATAACAAGGCTCGCCCAATATATACGTCATGTCGTCACACCAAGCATAACCAAGTATCAAGAAGGACCGACGCCCTGTATCAAGAAGGGTCAAAGCCCAATAATCAAGAGAACCAAGAACCATATTAAAAATGGCTTTCTAGTTCGTACTTAAAATGGACAACTTCCATACTTAAGACGAACTAAAAATCCTAAGTCAAGATGGCAAATTCCTTAAAAATAAAATTAAATAACTTCTTTAATTCTTAGTAGCTCAATAATGTTGACGTAAAACAGGATTATCATCACGACTAAGCTTAGCCTGTACAAATACGACTATGCTCCCAAAACAGTAATTCTAGCCAGCCTAGTACCTCATCTCGCAACTTAGATTTGTAAAGGAAAACGGCAAAAATGGACTTTATATCCTTCATAAAAGATGTAGGTACATCTATTAAGGTTTGAAATTATCAATAACCATGGCAAAATACATTTTGTACAAAAGAATATAATCAAAACACTAATAGTTGATCTTACAGGATTTCTAATTCCGAAATCTGGATAGAACTTGTCCTATGTTGCATCCTATATTTCGAATCCATAACAGCTAAGTTAGAATTTATATAAAAATAAGAGTTGTTGGTATATGAATTATCTTCCCGAATCATAATTATTCACTATAAACGAATTTCTAAAGAACGAGATATGCATAAAATACTAAACACTGCCCAGCTCGGAAACAGATTTCATCACTTACCAAATGGAAGGGTGTGTCTCGAATTCCATCCAAAAGGACCAAGTTTTTCTCTTGTGATTTTGAATAAAAATCTATTTAGATAAAGTTCTACGGTTCTTAGACTTCAGGGAAAAGAATTTCACTAGAGGAGGTGTGAAAATATAGTCACAAAAGTGATGTTTATCACTTACATAGATGTCACTAAAAGGTGGCTGCCCAAACAAAAGTGTGCTGCCCAAAATGCATACATATACACCTATATGTATATCCCTCACCTTCCCAATACAATTCCTTAAATTACGATCACAATTTATGTTAAGCAAGTTTGCAAATATCACAAAATTTCAAGTTCCCAAAAGGAGAAAAAACATATTGTAGTAATTAAGCAATGGTGTATCGACATGCGACTCTAGGTTAGTATTTAGGGGTGTTACATGGTAGGCCTAATTTAAACTCACTAGCTCTTACAAAAGCCCATCTATGGATCGTAGGAATTCCAACAGGCCATAGAAAGTTTTGTAGATCGATTCAAAACTTAGAAAAACCAGTAACATACCTAGAGTCTACGAGTACAAACTATGACCATAGAAATTTCTATGTTTCATATTGTGCACTAGTATACCTAAAGTTGCAGTTGTACTAGGACATAAATTCTACGTGTGACATCTACGATTTGTTGAATGAACTGCGACTCGTAGATGGGAACCGTAGAACAAGTCCTTAATGATTTTTATTTTAATAAGGTTCTACAAACAGTGCCTACAGCCCGTAGGAGTTTCTACGACCTGTAGGACCCATCCGTAGGACCCTCTGCACATTACAGTTTTCTAGATTTCTCTTTCTTTCCTATACATGTACCAAACATTAGACCATCCTTTTAATGTTTGACACTATTTTGACACGGATCCTAAGTTAACCTATACTAACCTAAAAATAAAATTACAAAAGAAAACTTCAAAAATATCTAAATTAAACACTTAGGTTGCCTCACAAGCAGTGCTTGATTTAACATCACAGCAGGACGCAGACTCCTTGGTTACTCAAACTTCATCAAGATCTCATTCTTTAATCACCTCTTTGACTTCCTCCGGCTATCTCATGTAGAATTTTATCCATTGGCCGTTCACCTTGAACCTTGTTCCCTCATCATTCTCAAGTTCAACCGCTCCGTGCAAAGACACTTTCACTACTCGAAACATTCCCGTCCACTTGGACTTGAGTTTTCTAGGAAGTAAGCGCAGCCTTGAATTGAAGAGAAGAACCAAATAACCAGAACAAATTCATGCTTTTTAATATTTTGATCATGGTACTTCTTCATCTTTTCTTTATATAAGGAAAAACATTTGTATGCTTATAGGCAAAACTCATCAAGTTCATTTAGCTCATTTAACATCTGATTTGATGCAGCACCCCAATCTAGATTCAACTTCTTGAGTTCCCACAAAGCTTTATGCTCTAGCTCTACAGGAAAGTGATAAGATATTCCAAACATAAGTTGGTAAGGATACATACATATGGGAGTCTTGAATGCACTACGATATACCCATAGAGCATCATCAAGCTTTCTCGACAAATCATTTTTGTTGGCATTCACAGTCTTTGCAAGGATTTGCTTGATCTCTCTATTTGACACATCAACTTTCCCACTAGACTGTGGATGATAAGGAGTTTCCACATTATGCCGAACACCATACTTATTATGCAACACCTTGAACAACTTATTACAAAAGTGAGAACCTCCCTCGCTAATAATTGCCCTTGGTGTACTAAATCTAGAGAAGATATTCTTTTTAAGGAATGAGGTGACACTTTTTCCCGCGTTGTTTGAAAGTGCAACAGATTCCACCCATTTATACACATAATCCACCAGTAAAAGTATGTACTTCATCCTATTCAAACTCACAGAAGGACCCATAAATTCAAGGCCCCAGACATCAAACAATTCAATCACCGAATTGGAATAAGTGGGAGTTCTTGCTTCCTTGAAATACCTCCTTCTCTTTGACAGCGATCACAAGATTTGGCGAAATCATGAGAATCTTGGTGAATAGTAGGCCAGTAATACCCACACTGTAGTGGCGCCAAAATTTGATATGCCCAAGTTACACATGTCTAAAGAAGTATAAGCGGTCATTGTTCAAATAAAGAACCTAATAGATGTTAGGATCAATCCCACGAGGAATGAGGTTTAGACTTAGAGCCCCTTTGGATTGACTTTAAAAAAGTAACTTTTTAAAGCGCTGGAACTTATTTTTAAAATAAGTAGTTATGTGTTTGGATAAAAGTGTTGCAGTTGCAAAAAAAAGTTGTTGATGTGTTTGGCAAATAAGTGTTGGTAAACACTTTTTTTATCAAAATGTCTGAAATACCCTTTAAGATGTTAACATGATAAAAATTTGATTAATTTAAGGTTTTTATACTTAAAAAAAATTTAAAAAAATTTAATTTATGTTTTACATCCATAAGTAATAATATTTTCCTATCATTCACATATTTCTTTCCCACCTTATAAGAGGAATATAAATTCATATTTCAGAAATAATAATAATAATAATAATAATAATAAAATAATAATAATAATAATAGTAATAATAACAATAATAAAATAATAATAAAATAATAATAATAATAATAAAATAATAATAATAGTAATAGTAATAATAAT
Organism: Solanum okadae; assembly: GCA_036553675.1. Taxonomy (NCBI): domain Eukaryota; kingdom Viridiplantae; phylum Streptophyta; class Magnoliopsida; order Solanales; family Solanaceae; genus Solanum; species Solanum okadae. Next base: position 45,744,462 of record CM071678.1, read on the forward strand.
AATAATAATAATAAAATAATAATAATAGTAATAGTAATAATAATAAATAATAATAATAATAATAATAAAATAATAATAATAATAATATATTAATAATAATTATTACTATTATAATAATTATTACTATTATAATAATAATAAACATAATAATGATAATAATTCAATATGGGCAATTTCGAAATTGTATAAAAGAATTAAGGGCAAAAAGGTAATATACTTGGTCAACATAAAAGGGCTTTTAAGTTTTAAAAAAAAAAAAAGCTCCCCTCACCTAGCTTTTAGCTTTTGGCTTAAAATAAGTCATTTTTGACTTAAAATAAGTCACTTTGCTAATTGTCAAATACTCTAATAAGTCAAAAACTACCTTTTAAGTCAGTTTGACCAGCTTAAAAGCCCATCCAAACAGGCTCTTAGCCTAATTAGTTGTTAATTATACTTTTAGTCAGATTGTTTCCGTAAAATAGGGTGTTTTGTAAAACAAAATATTAATTGATTTATCTTGATAACAAGTAACCAAGTAAACAGGATTTAATATTTTGTAGAATCAATAGAAGATGAAACTAGGGTATACATGTTCCTCACAAGTCCTTTACATGGTAAACCTTATAGTAGTAGCCTTGTCTAGTGTTTAACATGCAAAGTTAGTAAGTTATGCAGCTCCTAAGTGATTGGTCATCCAAATAGGAAATTTCACCACACAACTTGGTCGGTCTATGGGTGTGTGCTTTACTAACCCTTACCTTTGACCCTAGATTAGCTCTCACAAAGGTGGTTATAGTCATTAGGTGTCGGGTGTAGTCGCCTAATCTCCATTGTTTAATCTCTTTTCCCATTCGTTACTTTCTTGGTCATGCAAGTAGGAAAAAGGCGAGTTCTAACTCAGTTCCTCGTTAAAAAACAATTAAAGTGAAGAGATTAACAATGCATACATAAACACTATCCAAGAATTACGTATTATTAGGTTTCCTTTGTTAATTCATCATGGTTCTCCCAACCCGATTCAGCTACTGTTGCTTGAGTTATCATAATTCATAATAAGTTTGTTCAAATAAATTATGAACTAACAAATAGAGTAATTGAAATCTGGAATCTTGAATTGACGAACAAAAAATTCTCAAAGCCAAAAACAAAGTATCCGATCGTCCAACATCTAAAAGTAACAAAATAAAATGACTATTTATAAACATTTAATCCTAAATAAACTGGAAAAATGAAATATAGAAAAATTTTGGCTCAACAGTCACTTCTACGGTTTGGTCCGATGAATCATAAAAATTCCTATGGTTCGTAGGAACGTTTCGTCAAACAGAATCTTCACGTTTAACTTCTGGAGTTTTCTACAGGTATGTTCTACGACCCATAGAACTTTGTATGACCTGTCCTAGCATTTTGTAGTTCAAGTACTGGGACTTAAAGTCTATGATCTTTTCTATGACTTGGACCTACGGCTCGTAGTCCTGTCTCGTTGCCCCACACTTAGCTTCAAAACAAATAACTGCCTTTTACGACTCATTCCTATGGCTTGTTGAAAAGTCTGCAGCTCGTAGGTGAAGTAAGTCAATCCTCAAAAAGTTGATTTTTCAACCTGTTTTGTCCCAACTCGTCAAAACCATATTTTCCTACAAAATAAAAGTAAAATATCATCAAATATACTAAAAAAATACTTAAGACACACGTAAAACTCTAAGTTTAAAGCATTATAAGTACCATAAATCCATGGAATATCAGTCTACAATCCATGAATTCATTTAATAGATTGTTAAACCATCCATGGTCCTTGACTTGGGAAATTCTTTCTTGAGGCTCCTTCCACGGGTGGCTCCACAGACCGTGGAACCTTCTACTGTCCTTGAATTTCCCTCATGGACTTAAACTATTGCATACTTTAGTTGATTTTTCTACACTCTTCAATCTTCTAGTGATTATTGTAATTTCGAGGTATTACAATAGCCCCCCCTTAGGAACATTTTTCCTCGAATGAGATTCAACTAAACATGATTAAAGTAGGGAAAGATATAAGAGTCCAACATGAACGCAAAATACATAAAAACATATAAAGTTGAAGGAGTGACTGACTCCGAGGTGAAACGTGAAATTAAAAACTTATTTCATGAACATGCATGCAAACAGAAACATGATAATAGCAGAAAAGTATAAATGTAAAAAGTACATAGGAGGGATTAGTACATCAAGTTGAAATTGAATTTGAGGGAAAGAAATACGGGTAACTTGGACATCATATTGGCTGCAGTCTCCCAAGTAGCACTCTCAATTAGTTGGTTCCTCCAAAGGACTTTCACAGAAACAACTTCTTTATTTCTCAACTCACAAACCTGGCGATCAAGAATCTCAACCAGGACCTCTTTGTAAGAGAGACTTTCCTTCACAATGACACTTTCAAAGGCACAATTGAAATCAGATCACCAAAGTAATTTCTTTAGCAAAGATGCATAAACACTAGATGTATTGGCACCAAATCTGAAGGCAAATCAAACTCATAAGCCACATTATCAAAATGCCTCAAATCTGATATGGGCCTACAAAACGAGGACTAAGCTTCCCTTTCTTACCAAACCTCATCACACCCTTCATAGGTGGAATTTTTAAGTAAACCCAATCATCCATGGAAAATTCAAGCTCTTTTATCATCACATCCACATAATATTTCTGTCTATTTTGAGTCATTTTCAGCCTATCACTGATAAATCAAAGCTTCTTCATGGCCTCATAAACAAACTCGAGCCCTATCAAAGCCACCTCACAACTTCAAATGAACCAATAGGAGACCTACACATTCTGCCATATACAGACTCAAACAAATACATTTGAATACTCAAGTGAAAACAATTATTATAAGCAAACTCTATCAAACGAAAGTGATCATCCTAATTACCTTTAAAGTCAATCACTTAGGATCTCAACATATCTTCCAAGGTCTGAATAGTCCATTTAGCCTGACCATCATTCTACAAGTGAAAAGTTATATTAAGCATAACTTGATTACCAAGTCCTTTCTTAAATGATCTCTAAAACTAAGAAGTGATTTTTGTACCTCTTTCTGAAATGGTTGATAAAGGCACACCATGCAACTTTACCATATCTTGAATATAGAGCCTAGCATACCTCAGATGAATAAGAGGTCTTCATAAAAAGAAAATGTGTCGACTTAGTCATTCGGTCTACAACCACCAAAATATATTAATGATTACGAGGTAAACCTGTAATGAAGACTATGTTCAGATCTTCCTTCTTCCAAGTAGGAATGTTAATATCTTGAGTCATACCGCCTGGTTTCTGATGCTCAACTTTCACTTGTTGGTAATTTGGACACTTAGCCATAATTTCTGAATATTCTTCTTCATCTCATTCCACCAATAGACTTCCCATAGATCAAAGTTCATCTTAGTGGCTCCCGGGTGAACAAAATATTGGGGATTGTGAGCATCTAACAATATTTGTTGCCTCAACTCATCAACATTCAGAACACACAAACGACCTTGATAATGAAGCACACCATCTCCCATTTTTGGAGAAAGCCTCAATAGCTTTTAGAGAAACTACTTTCTTGAACTCAACCAAGGTCGGATCACTATCCTGTTTTTCTTTAACATCTAACATAAGAGACGATTCTGGCCTATTTTGAACAATAATTCTACTATCCTCTAAATCAACCAAATGAACTCCTAGACGATCTAGTCTGCACAAACCAACCCTTTTTTTCTCATTCTCAATATGAGCAACATTATTCATGGACAATCTACTAAGAGCATCGGCAACCACATTTGCCTTACCCGGATGGTAAAGGACACTCATATCTTATCCATCAATGATTCAAGCCAACTCCTATAGAGAAGATTCAGATCTTTTTGCTTAAACACATACTGAAGTGTCTTATGATCGGTGAACTCATCCATATGAACACCATAGAGATAGTGTCTCCAAATTTTTAAGGAAAAAACCACCACCACCAGCTACAAATCATGAGTCGAGTAATTCTTCTTCGAAACTTTAAGTTTCCTAGAAGCATAGGCTATGACCTTACCATTTTGCATCAACACACATCAAGACTGATTCTGGAGGTATCACAATACACAACAAAACCATTTGAACCTTCTAATAAAGTCAAACCCAGGGTTGAAGTAAGTCGTCTTCAACTCTTTTAAACTCTTTTCATAAGCTTTAGACCACTAAAATATCACTTTATTCTTAGTCAAGGTAGTCAACAGAGAAGCAATAGAGCAAAATACTTCGAGAAACCTTCTATAGTAACTAGCCAACCCCAAGAAACTCCTAATGTCTGAGGGAGAAAGAGGTCTAGGTCGGTTCGTAACTATCTCGATCTTCCTAGAACCAACTTGAATACTCCCTCTTGAGAATATATGGCCAGGGAAAGCTATCGACCTCAACCAAAATTCACACTTTCTAAACTTAGAAAACAATTGATGATCCTTGAGAACTTGCAAGACAATCGTCAAATGATCGACATGCTCGTCCTTACTTCGAGAATAGATCAAGATGTCATCTACAAATAGAATGATGAACATATCCAAATACTGCTTGAAAACATTGTTCATCAAATCCATAAAAGCCACAAGAGTATTTATTTAGTCCAAAAGACATAACCAAAAATTCATAGTGACTATTAAGATCATTTTTAGATTGTCACCTTCTCTATCTCTAAGTTGATGATAGACTGATTTGAGGTATATCTTTGAGAAAAAACTCAAACCTTGAAGTTGGTCTAACAAGTCATCAATCATAGGGATGGATACTTATTGTTAATTTGGTGACCTTTTTCAACTGTCGATAATTGATGCACATATGGAGAGAAACATCTTTCTTAGAATTAAGAGAACTGGAGCACCCTACGGAGAAATACCTGGCCTAGTGAAACCCTTGTCCAAAAGTACCTTTAACTGATCTTTCAAATCCGTAAGCTCAGCTGGAGTCATTCTATAATGAGGAAGGGAAATAGGTTGGGTATGTGGAAGAAGGTCAATTTCCCTTCCTCGAGGAACTCCAAGAATATCATTTAGAAACACTTCCATAAACTCATTAACAAAAGGAATTGACTCAAGAGTAGAGGTTTCATAATTGGTATCCCCAACCCAAACTAGATGATAGATGCAAACCTTAGAAATCATCTTTCTAGACTTAAGGAGTTGAATTACTACCCTTCCCCTCTATGACTAGTTCATTCTGAACATGAATGTAACAACTCTGGTTCTACAGTCCATAGAGGCATAATAAGCATAAAGTCAGTCCATACCAAGAATAACATCGAAATCAAGCATATCTAACTCTACTAGATAGACTGAGATGATTTTCTCAAAAACTGAAACCGGGCAATTTCTGAAAACTCATTTAGCTAAAATTGATTCCCTGACAAAAGTAGAGATTGAGAAGTGTGTGATAGTATTTTAGGACTGACATCAAATTTTATAGCAACAGAAAGAGTCACGAAATAAAGTGTGGATCCTAGATCTAACAAGGCATAAACATTAAGTTGAAAGACTCGTAACATACTAGTGACCACATTAGGGAAATCCTCCTGATCCTATCGCATCGAAAGAGCATAAGCATATCCAGACGTTGTCCGCCACTAGAACTAGATGAAGTACCCTACTAAGTTGGGTGACCTAAATGAGTAGGTTGAGCCTGCTAATGGCCACTTCTACCCTTGCTATCAAGAGAAGGGAAATCCCTTAATCTATGGTCAGTCTCACCACAACCATAACATCCACTAGTACCGACTAAACACTCTCCTATATGGCTCTTCCTACACTTCTTACATGCAAGGAAAGAACATCCGCTAGAAGCAATATTCCAAGACATAGGGTTTGACACCCTTTAACTGTTGAACATAGGCACCATAACACTAGTAGAATATGGATCTCTGATGATAGTAGTCACTATTATTGGTCCGAGCCCTTTTAGTCTCCTTGGAACTCTCTTTAAGTTTCTCTTCTCAATCTGTTGAGCATGGGTCATCAACTAAGAAATTTCCATCTCTGTGATCGACATGGTGGTTCTACACTCTTTTACCACCATATTAGAGACACTAAAAATAAACTTACTCATACGAGCCCTAAAATCGATCACCATAGACGGGGCATACTTGGAGAGTTGAGTGAATTTTAAAGCATATTCTTGCACATTCATATTGCCTTGGTTCAATTTAAGGAATTCTTGCACCTTTTCCTCTCTCATCTCAAGAGGGAAGAATTGATTTTAAAAAACACCCTTGAACATGTCCCTATCCAACGGGCCTACATCAACTAGCTCTCTTCTTTCCATTCCTTATACCAAATCTGAGCAACTCCTTTCAACTGATAAGTGGCCAAATATGAACTATTGACCGTAGTGACACCCATCATCTTAATGATTTTTCTAAATACCCTCAATAAACTCTTGTGGATCCTTATCCACCATAGAGCCATGAAATTTTAGAGGGTTCATCCAAGTGAAGTCTCAGACTCTAGTTGTTGTCGTACCCAAATTTTGGTTCATGAATCTAAAACATCATGGTTGTACTGGGCAGTGATGGCTTGGTATAAAACTTAAAAAACAACCCTAAACTTAGCATGAGAGACTTGTTCAGTCGAAGGGTAAACCGCAGCTAGAGGTTCTTATTGCTTTATATTTTGATTGCTTTTTATGTAACATCTCCTTGGAGGCATGATCTATAAACGTATAGAGCATGAGTTAGAAAGAATCTTTATAGAGTTGCACTCTATCTCATGACTAAGAGTATGAAAGAAGTGATGTATTTATTAAACGTATCATACCCTATCATTCATAAATGTGGCGCGTTTCACATCCATGAACAAGACTCTCCTTAATATGGCTTTCAGACATCCTAAGACACTTTTACCTGATGCTATGAATACCAAGTTTGTCACGACCCAAGACTACCCCCTAAACGTGACATGGTACCTAGAATCTCAAGAGACTCTAAGCTAACCCCATGTAATGGCATGATCACTAAGAAAGCATACAAAACTAAAGAAAAAAGATAAGTGGAACAAAGTCTCAATTGATAGTCTCAATATAGAGAAATCTCAATATAAACACTCGTATGGAAGTACTAATTTCTGAAATGGCCTCTATCGTAAGTGAGTCTCTGGATAAGCCCTAACTCACTCAAAACATATATAGACATAAAATAAAGTCTGAATAAACCTAGAACTCATATGTAGTCTGTCCTCAAACCATGAGAACTCACAAAATCAAAGCAACGTTGATAGTAGTCAGTTCTAACCACGAGCTGGATGGGATACATCTACACCAATATTATAAGACAGTATCGGCACAAGGATGTATGTGGTCAGTACTGAAAATGTAATGAATATAGGGAAATGCGTAAATATGACATGATAACATGATAAGTCTAAAAACATGATAATGCAATGATCAAGTAAACATAACAAAAAAACTGAAGATCTGATTCTGAAAATATAGCATAAGGTCATGAAATATTCTTGAGATCATAATCATAACATATGTGGGAGATACCGTTAACCAACATAAACCAAGTGAAATGAAAGAGTAGTCTTTGAAAGTTGGAGAAAAAACACAATCATGTACATATTATGGATCGGAAAAATAAACAAAAGGAAGTAAATGAATGTTGGACACAATAACAAATATCAACCGAATTGGTAAATCTAATTGGAAGAATATTAGGTCAAAAATTGAGACTAAAAATTACTTTAAATTGCAAAATTCATGTTCTATTGAGAAGAAGAAATCAAAAGAATCGATTACGAAAGTTGGGAGATTAATATTTGTGTTGTTGGAACAAAAGAACCAAAGATTTTTCTAGAGTTATTAGAGAAAAATGACGTGGAATGAGTAGGAAATCACTTTTACCATTGAGATAAATGACATTTTTTCCGTCATCATTTCATCTTCACGTTTCTATTAATAGAAATATAGAAACACTTCCTCTAGCTTTTAAAGAGCCATATCAAACTTGTTAGTTGTTAGTAATGGAAATGAAATTGGTATTGTGGAATAACGTTATGACTTCAGAATGTATCTATAGAAAATTTTGGCCTACCCATAAGGAGTGTTTTAAGGCCTATTAAGGTAATTACTTAGCTTTTATAATTTCTATATAAATATGTATATGATATAAAATTCATAATAAATAGAAACTACAATAGATATATAGAATATAGCAATCCTATGCTCTATTCTTTCCTCAATCATTTAGAGTTTGTTGAGAATATAATCAAATAATAAAAGTGTGCTCCCTCTAACAGCTTAAGCTTTTAGATGAGATGGTCACACACTTCAACATGGTATCAGAGCAGACAAAGGTCCTGAGATCGAATCTCATCGCCACCCAAATCAAAGAGAATTTCTACGTGCTTGGTCCATGAAAAAAAATCAGGTCCGCACGTGAGGAGGCGTGTTGATTATATAATCAAATAATAAAAGTTTGCTCTCTCTAACAGCTTAAGATTTTAGATGAGATGGTCACACACTTCAACAGAGTTTAGGTTGTGGTATAGGATGTTGCTCCAACATATTGTATAAACCACCATCAATCAATAAATTCCAGTTATGGTTCATATTACTCTTATGTTTCTACTATATGAAGAACAAGTAATTAGTTCTATTTTATGGGTTACATATGCTATATGATGAGATTTAGATTAACATGTTCTGTAACATTTACGTATCAAACTTCATATGACTATAGAAAGTAGACTATTATATTGAATTTCTGACAAAAATTTAAAATATATCTTGTCAAAAAAGGAAAAAATTATCAATTTTTGTTTCTTGAATGTATAAATGACATGAATTTGCTTCTTGTACTTTTCAAGTAATAGCGTAATTTTAGAATCCTTAAAAAAATTATTACTTCATAGATCTCACCTCCTCTCCATATATTTTTGTCACGCCCCGAGCCTACACCCTGGACATGGCGAACACTCGAGAACCATTGTTGTTCCAAGCCAACCCATGGCATGGCTTAACTCTTAGCGGAAGACTTACTCAATAATAAAATACTTCAAAAGAAAGCTTTAACTCAAAAGTCTCAAACTCTTTAACTTAGAACATTTAAAAATATTCAAACTGGCCACGAGGGCAACTCAAGTCTCAACATTAAACAAAGAAAATGAAAGGACTCATGAACTAAAACTGTCTATCTATCTACGAAGCCTAAAATACTATGTGGGATGTTGGGACAAGACCCCCGATCATCCTAACAAAATTGAAAAAGACGAAAATAAATAAGGGATCATCTGGCCACGAGGGCAACTCAAGTCTCAACATTAACAAAGAAAATGAAAGGACTCATGAACTAATATTGTCTATCTATCTACGAAGCCTTTAATACTATGAGGGATATCAGGACTAGACCCCCGATCATCCTAACAAAATTGAAATAGACGAAAATAAATAAGGGATCCTCTAAAAGCAAGGAGGCTCACCAACAACTTTGGAACAACAAATGGTATCAACGAATCGCTGATTGATGACCCTGATCTCATGTATCTGTATCATGAAATAATGCAAGTCAAATGGAATTAGCACATTAAATGTACGAGTATGTAAGGGGAAAACTAAAGCATGACATAAGCTTGAATTGGAACTGAAGAAACAACTTACCTCGTCTCAACTCAACCTCAACTCAATCTCAACTCATTCAATAGAAAGCAGTGATAAAGATGCAATATAAAGAAAAACTTTTAAAATAATAGATAACAACTCAATGAATTGAAATATTCGATAACAACTCAGTTTGTATGTAAAAATACAAAATAAAACTTTGTTTGGGAGATTCTCTAACTGACAACCATCACTATGAGATATATGATAATACAATGTCTCGTCCACATTGCCAGAACTGTCCTATACTTTGTCGGGGATATAGAACACCTAAACTAAGTGGATCCACTAAGCTATGCTTAAAAAACAATAAAGAATAATCAAAAAGGTATGACCCTTTCTACCCACGTTGGCGACATGGTTTATGGGGGCTGTGAGTTCTTTGAACTCTCCCTCATATTGGTGCTCAACACTACTCTCAAAATATAACTTAGCTCATATGTTTTAAAGAAAACATCTCTTCATCCTCAACTTAGAGATTATTACTCAAAAGATTCTCTTGAAAGATATAGTGCTCAAAACTCTTCAAAACTCCTTTGGAAATCTCAGTTTCCTCCTCATTTTAAATATAAAAATATTTACTCTTGGGAATACTTAGTTCCCATATATTCATTTTGAAAAATGAACTCGACTTTACACATCTTCATACTCAAGTACTCAAGTCTTAAAACAAGTTTTAAAAGTTTGCAAAAGACTTCTCAAAAAGACTCGAAAGAACTCTCAAGACTTAACTTTTAACGCTACCTTAAATTTGAATTATGAATTAAAGGTTATGATTCATGTTATGAATGATCTCTCGATGTTTAAATGTAGTATAGAGTGTGGATATCAAGTAGAAAACATAGGTATGACTCGAGGGAACTCACACGGAAAGAAGGACAAAAGGGTAGGGGACTTGGTAACCCTAGCGTACTGAGTGGCGTGGGGCGCCATCCCCAACTACTGAAGTTGGGTTGGGGAGCACTGTGAAACGACCCCAAAAATGCCCGAAAATGTGCTTCGGAAACACCAATAATTGTAATTTCCATATATCTCAAAATCCGTTTCGTTTTTCGAAAATCCGACTTCATATTCTTGTTTAGGGGGTCAAATTGAGTGGGAAATGGGTCTAACCCAAATTTTAGAGCAACCGTATCAAAATCCAAAATTTCCAAGTGAAGCCTTTTTCGAGGGTCTACTTTGGAGGGTCATATCTCCTAGCACACAAATTATTTGGTGGCCAATAATATATCCATGGAAAGCCCTTTGAGTTAGCTATCTAACGCACTTCGTTTCACCTTATTCGGAGTTCGGACGAAGAAGTTATGCTCATTTTCGTAAAGTCTGTCCGGCAGAAAATCCAAATTTCCAGTAGCTGATTTTACTGTTCAGCTACTGTTCACCCGCCTGTTTTTTTTTCTAAGTGTTGGACCCTTTTTTTCAAAGGACTTATATTATTTCCTAGATACCATAATCCAATTCCCATCCTAAAAAAAAACATTTCCCTCTCTACAATCCTCCATTTAAGAAGAAGAAGAAGTGGGAGCTAGGGCTTTGGATTCAAGGCTTTCTTCATCAATTTTCGTGGGAGATCATAGCAAAGGTATGGGGGTCTTGATCCTTGTCTAATTTTCCATACAAGGAGCCAAATCCAAAGTTACTTCAAAATATGAAAAATCTAGGTTTTCACTCAATCTCATGGGTTCTTCCATCAAATGGTTTTAAAAGGTTTCTAATGGCACTTTATGGTTATATTGTTGTTGTATTGACGATTTAAGATGAAAATACTCCATGAACCCATGATTTCTCTCTATTCCTAGTTTATGCCTTTATGAAGTGGTTGCTAGATAATGAATGTATATGAATCAAACTTGTTTAAAGGTCTTTAGATTGTTGAAGTATGTCATTACCCAATGCTTATTTTATGGTGTATTGTTGGTGTATTGGTATGTGAGGCTTATGGCCTTAAAGGCATAGTATGAGAAATTGGAGTGTTATCATGACATTATATGAATGAGGATCCAATGAAGATAATGTGATCATGTTATGAATGTAAATGTGTTGTTGTAGGTTGTTCACTGTTTTGGTTGCATAATTACTACCCTAATTTCCATGCTCTTTGATTTCATTACATGCCTTCAAGGTGTTTGACAAAATGTCCAACTATGGAGAATTGATAAATTGATGTTGTAAAGCTTGAGTTATGAGATGTATGGAACTTCAAAGATGTGTTGATGACAAACTAAGCTTGTGTATATGTTCATTCCATACGTGAGATTGCATTAGAGCCTAATGAGAATTTCCTATATAAAGTGTTGCATGACCATGCCCGGTCCGGGGGAAAAGAACCGGACAACCATGTGAGAGGTTTATATCTCACCACCTAGGATGTTTGGGGTGTGACCAACATCAACCATGTGAGAGGTTTATATCTCACCACCTAGGATGTTTGGGGTGTGACCAACATCAACCATGTGAGAGGTTTATATCTCACCACCTAGGATGCTTGGGGTGTGACCAACATCAACCATGTGAGGGGTTTATACCTTGCCACCAGGGTGTCCGGGTGTGAACGGCATCCCCCATCCTAAGTTGGGGTTATAGATTGGTTGGATCATGCATACACATATGATATCTACTATTAGTATAGATTTACTTAAACATGTTTTGACTTCACTTTGATCATGCATCCCCATATTGTTATTCATAATGCCTATGAAACTATTTCTTGTATTTCGATTGTGTCCTTGTTTATTGTTGTGTTGCATCCCGCATACTTAGTACATTCCAAGTACTAACGCATATTTTGCCTACATGATGTCACCATGTAGGGACCGGAGCTACTCTTGATCCTTCTCTCCATTCACGTGGCTAGTACGACGCTTATCCGAGTTTGTTGGTGAGTCCTCAATAATTCGAGGGCTATGTTATGTTTCTTACTCCTATGTTTTGAGACTTTAGCTTGAAATTGTATTTTAACTATGAGGGGAGCCGGTAATATGTCATGGCCCCCGTCCTATCTATGTATGTAGAGGTGTGAGTTGGACAAGTATTTTGTAACGAGCTTGACTCTTATTCTATGATGTCATTTTGAAATGGTTTGCCTTAGTCCCTATTTCCCGTTAATTAATGTTGAATGTACTTCCGCGACCGATGAAGTGTGATGACAAGTTTGAGAGGCTTGTTTGGGGTTCCTTCGGGTTCCTCATTCGCCATGTCACGTCTAGGCCCTAGGCTTGGGTCGTGACACACTGAGTGGCGCAGCTCCCTAGGATCCAAATTACATAAACTTACTTAGAGCGCACTGAGTGGCGCGGTGCCCCAGCCCTTTTTCCCAAAATTTTGTGAAATTTTCTTGCTTTGTTTTCATGTCTAACTCCTCTAGAATCGAACGATTCCCTTCAAACACTTATGGATTCTTATGCCCAACATAATTACAACGAAATCCACCCTAAATTACTCAAGAACAATACCCAAACACAAGATATGTTGAGTTTTAAAAGTGTGAACAAGACATGAAGGGTTGTGACTATGCCGAAGGATTGTGACCTTTATGAAAGGTTGTGACCTTTATGAAGGGTTCTGACCGTTCGAAAGGTTGTGCCTTTTCCAAAGTGTTGTGACCTTTCTGAAAGGTTGTCTTCTTTCCAAAGAATTGTGACCTTTACCCTTTGTTGGCTATAAATAGAGAGGCTTTCTCTCATTTTTCTGCATCGAATTCTTCCCTTCTATTGCATACATTTCTTACAAAATAAAATCGATCGATCGTGTATGTGTGTGTGATTCATTGCTGTCATTTTGAGTTCGTTGAAATTATTGAAGTTTGAGGTACCGCTACTTATTTAATGGTTAATCCATTTTATCTTGGGAGGAATTAATCTACAACCTCGGGTACTTGAGGGGATTAAATTTCTTAAGGACACAGTGGAGTCTGCAGGCTCGGATAGTTCTTTGTTTTTTTCTTTTCATCTTTAATTATTTCTGGTTTGCTAATCTGAATACATGAGGTAATAAGTTTAAGAAATCTAATTGTTGGTATTTTCTATGGTAAGGAAATTAGTTTTGTTTTCTGTGTCCTTTTTATTGAGAAAAACAAGATGAAAGAGAGAATTATTTTATCAAATGATAAAAGAGGTTTGGGATGAATTAGTACTACTTTAATATGTTCGAATATATTTTATGTAGTAAGTTTTCCTTCGATGGGTAAGATTATCTTTTATTTTCTTCACAAGTGCATTGCATCCCTTCAGTTTTCTTTTCAATGAGAAAAGTTATTTTGTGCATAAAGGCTAAGATCAACACTTTAATTATTTTTCCTATATTCTTGGTTTTATATAACTATGAGAAGAAGTAAATGAACAGATGTTGTCTCCAAACAATATTTTAACATGAGTTTAGTTTCTTGTTGAAATTAAATGTCTTCTTGAGGAAAATAGGAATATGATGGATATGGAGAAAAGAAAAAAAATAGCAAGAAAATTGACTTGCATGGAATCATTGCTGACAGATAGAATATGATTCAATGAGAGTAAAAATCAGGTTCTATCTTTATTTCCCTTGATTATTATTTTCTTTTTTCTATCTTTTATAAGTTATGAGATTTATTTCATAAATGTTAGGATAGATGGTCATTATGTGATGATCTCAGAATATGTCTTTATTATGATTAATATGTATTCTGTTTAGAGAGGGAAAAACTTTTGTAGTTTTCTACTCTATGTGAAATTTGTTTTTTTTTTTACTTTTGGAGACCAAAATCTTCTGATTATTTTTACTCCTTTGGTTTGAAAAATATAAGAACTTCACGAACAAATCAAATTGTGCATTGGTTTGAAGAATATAGAAACTTCACCAATTTGTTAAATATTCTGTTTGAATGAATATTCTGATTGAAGAGTACAAAATCTTTGTCAGGAATATTAAGGTTAAATGATTTGAATAAGACAAGATCTTCATTTTAGCAGTGTTGTATTTGAGGTTTCTGGAGATTAAAACTTTTTTTATCTACTACTCTGTCTAAATGTGAAACTGATTCGAAGAATATAAAAACTTCATCAGAATTCAAGGTTCATTTGGTTAACGATTAGAAGAATATAAAACTTTCATCGCTAAACTAGAAACAAGTTGTATAAAGATTGAATCTTTATTGTTAGTATTCTAAATACTAAGTGGTCTGTCTAGTTGTGACAGAAAGGAAAAAAAATACTAGAAACATAAAACTAGTGACTTTTGTGCCTGCAAAGCCTGTTTCTATGGATTAAATCTCCAAAATAAGGCTTTGTGTTGCCAATGTATATTTAGATGGTATACAATTTGAAAGCATGAAAAAAAAAATATGTGGGAAATAATTTCAAATACTTAAAAAATATTTTTGAGAACATATTTAAAATGTAGGGAGTTCTTTACTTGTGATAAAGAAAAATTAGACTTACTATCTAATTTAAATTTGAAAGTAAAAGATATGAAATTTAATGACATTCTTGTATTATGTTAGACCCACAAAATTCTTGGAGTATATTTGATATTGTAGTCGTTGAGTCTCTCTTTACTAGTATATGATATGACTAGTATAAAACCACAAAATTATATTACTCATTCAAAAGAATTATATTCTTTGATGAAAAAGTGTCACTTAAAATATTGTGATTTTTCATGAAAAGATATGTATATTTGTATAGACATGAACATTGGTGAAAAGTGATCTGTTATGTTTGTGCTGTAAAATAAACATTCGGGTCATATTTCCCTTATTAGACCGAAGAGACTATGGTCATGGGTAATTCTATAACAAATTGAATGTTATGGAAAGATCCTTCTGCAAAGGACATCTGGCAAGGTGTTGACTCTAAAACAATGTCTGTATTTGACAAAGTTATAAAAAGTAAAGAACAAAATATTTGTAGGAAAAAGTTACTTCACGGAAGGTCTTTTCAAATCCATTATTTATGTTTGTTCTTACTTGAATCAAATTGTTTCTGACATGAATGCTTAGGACATGTCAATTACAAAAACCTTGCAAAAACTGATCAACTTAGAAAATTTCTAGTGCAATAAATCAAAACGTCAAGTATGTGTTGAATGTAAGTATGTTAAGCATACTTATAAATTTGTTGAAAGGAATTTTAATCCTTTAGAATTGATTTACACTAACATTTGTGATATGAAGTTAACACTATCTCTTGGTGGGAAAAAGTGTTTCATAAATTTTATTGACAATTGCACTAGATAGTGTTATGTCTATCTACTGAATGGTAAGGATGAAGCAATAGAAACATATAGACAATATAAAACTGAAGTTGAAAATTAGTTGGATAAAAAGATTGTCATGATTAAAAGTGGTAGATGTGGAGAATATGAATCTTCTTTTGCAGAAATATATTTGAAAAATGGAATCATCCATTAAATTACTGCACATACTCACCTCAATCTAATGAAATTGTTGACAGGAAAAAATCGAACTTTGAAGGAAATTTTGAATGTCATACTTATAAGTTCAAGTTTACCACAAAATTTGTAGGGGTGCTATCATTATAGCAAAGAGAACAACAAAAAGTTTGTATGTTCAGTAAGAGAGAAACAAAAAGTTTTGTTTGTTAATAAAGGAAGCAACAAATAAAAAAAAACTTTTGTTTGTTAAGAAAGGGAGCAACAAAGAGTTGTGTATGTTCAGGCTTTATTGTATCCTGATAGAGAATCGCTTGACGTCCCATAAAGTATATACAAGCAATAACTCTTAAAAGATAGTGATCTTATAAAGACTAGGTATAAGTTGGAAGACGATAATTTATTAATGAAGACCTTAAGTTGCTAAAATAGAATTACAGTGGAAAGACTCCTAAACGAACTGAAGTAATAAAATCTAACTAAACAATAACTGCTGAAACTTAATCCTAAATAAACAGGGATAAGGACTGCTCAAACTTAATACGACTAAATAACTAAACTGACTCGTGATGTTCCACTACGTCCACTCAAGCTAGGCGATGGGTCACTAAGCCTAACTTGAAAAGATTATTCTCAAATGCAGGTTTAGGCAGTGCCTTGGTGAGAGTGTCGAATATTTGATCGGCACCATGAACATGAACAATACGAACCCGTTTGGTGTCGACATGATAGCGAACAAAGTGAAAGTCCACAGCAGCATGCTTCACACGACTATGGAGGACAGGATTCTTGCTTAGGAATGTGGCTCCAAGATTGTCACAATATATTGTGGGCCACTGATGGACTGGGAATCGCAGCTCATTTAGGAGGTTGGTGACCCACAAGGTTTCAGAAAGAGCATTAGCTACTGCCCTATACTCAAACTCGGTGAAAGAGCGTGATACAATATTTTTCTTCTTTGAAGACCAACTAATCGAATTGTAACCAAGGAACATAATATAACGAGATGTAGAAACTTTTTCAATGATGTCTCCACCCTAATCTGCATCAGAGTACACATGTAGATTGAAGTCATCAATGGGAGTAACCTGTAGGCCAAGATGAATGGTACCACACAGGTATCGAAGGATGCGTTTCACAGCTTTCCAGTGAAGGTCTGATGGTGCTTGCATGAATTGAGACAGCTTGTTGATTGCATAAGCTATGTCCGGTCTAGTGAAAGAGAGGTATTGAAGTCTGCCCAAGACTCGACAAGAACGTGTGGCATCAGTCAGGTGAGTTCCATCAAATAAGAAAAGTAACTCAGAGGCACTCATTGGCATGTTGATACTCTTGCAGCCAGTCATTAGCTCATCATTTAAAATCTCGTTCACATAGTTTGCTTCACTGAGAATGAAACCACCAGAGCTATGTAGCACTTCAACACCAAGAAAGTAGTGAAGATTACCTAAATCTTTAATAGAGAACTGAGAAGCAAGGGAAGTGATAACATGATTAACACTGAAGGTGTTGCTCCCAGTGACAATAATATCATCGACATAGACAAGGACAAATAACTTGTCACCTGGACTATGTCTAACAAGAAGCGAGGCATCTGACTTTGTCTTAACAAATCCTATGGATTTGAGATAACCCGGGAGGGCATTGTACCACGCCTGATGAGCCTGTTTCAAGCCATAGATCGCCTTGCACAGACGACATATATGTGTTGGCTTGTCATCACTGGTAAACCCATGAGGTTGTGCCATGTACACTTCCTCATCTAGGTTGCCTTGGAGGAAAGCATTATTGACATCAAGTTGAAGTAGGTGCCAATTATGACTAAGTGCAACAGAAAGAATGATGCGAACTGTTGTGGGCTTGACGATTGGGTTGAATGTGGCATAAAAATCAATGTTCGGCCTTTGGGTGAAGCCTTTTGCAACCATACGCGTTTTGTTTATGTCGATGGTCCCATCTGCATTCCTTTTGATCCTGAAAAGCCACTTGCAAGATACAATATATTTTGTTGGGTCATGAGGAACAAGTTCCCAAGTCTGGTTCTTTATTAAAGCATCAAGCTCTTGTGTCATTACGTCATGCCACTCGGTATATTTTTGTGCTTGTTTGAAAGTTGTTGGTGTGATGGTGGGGTTCAAATTGGCTAGGTAATCAAAAATTATTTTGGGTTTAGTGATGTTGTTGTGGGATCGAGTGACAGCACGGGTAGAAGGAGATGGATAGTGAGGCAGTGAAGGAGCGAGCTCCAACTCAAGGATAGGATAGGATGGTTGAGGAGCCAGGGGTGTTGATGGGTTGGTATTTTGCGTCGATAGACAAGTAAATGAGGCAAGTTGGTATGCGTGTTCGTAGAGATAGGCATTAGTGAATGTGTAGGGTAACGTGGTGGTGGTAGACATTGGGTAGTAGGTTGAGACAGGGGGTTCTGGGAAGTGGGAATTATAGAAGGTGAGGGAGAAAAAAACTTACATGGAGAAGGAGAAGTTGCGAGAGGTGAAGCTGCTTCTGCCACTGATGTATTGTCGGAGGAGAACTGTGTGTTTGAGTTGTCCTAGGATTTGGCTGGAGAAGAAGCAAACATTGATGGGGAATTTATTTTGCGTACTTCTATTTCTAATCGAGGGGGCAGATCTGTACTTAAAGGAAGTTTAGATGTGGGGTCGGAAGAATTGGAAATTGTGGTTGTTTCCCATTGTAGGGGAGTCGATTTACTGGCAAGGTTGGAGAACATAGTTTTAAATGGAAAATTATTCTCAACAAATCGTATGTCTCGAGATAAATACACCTTTGCAGAGATTGGGTCAAAACAATGATGACAGTGACGAGACAAGAAGCATCCGAGATAGACACACGGGGTAGATTTTGGTTCAAATTTATTTTTGGAGTATGGTTTAAGCCACGGATAGCATAAACAACCAAAAGTACGTAGAGAACTATAATCAGGTGATTTTCCCAAGTAATTTTTGGAATGCGGATTTATTATCTAGGTGGGAAGTGGGCAGACAGTTGATGAGGTAGACAGTGTGGTGACACGTGAAAGACCAAAATTGGGTTGGAAGGGACACCTCATGTAAGAGTGTTCTTGCAGTTTCAATGATATGGCGATGTCGTCGTTCTGCAAGTGCAACTCGTTGAGGCATATAAGGTGGGGTGGAAAGGTGTTCAATGTCGTGAAGTGAAAGATAGGAGTCAAGACTTTTATACTCTCCTCCGCCATCAGTGTAAAGTGATAAAATTTTGGTGTCAAAATGTTTTTCCATGAGAGGTTGGAATTTTTGAAAGATCTTTTTTATCAACATTGACAACTATTGGATTATTGCCATTGTTGTTCCCATTGGGATTGGTCATTGTTGCTGATCTGTGTGAGGAAAAGGATGGAAAAAAATTGGATCGTTCTCGTTAGAGCATGAAGAGCTCTGATACCATATAAAGATTGGTATAAGTTGGAAGACGATAATTTATTAATGAAGACAGAAATTTTCTTAAATAGAAATACAGTGGAAAGTCTCCTAAACGAACTAAAGTAATAAAACCTAACTAGACAATAACTGCTGAAACTTACTCCTAAATAAACAGGGATAGGGACTGCTCAAACTTAATACGACTAAATAACTAAACTGACTCGTGATGTTCCAATAGATCTAACAATTTCCAATATTGTCTACTCCATATGAGAAATGGAAATGAGGGAACTATTCCCAAACGGGTCAAAATAGGACCTAAGATTGTGGATTGTATGTTCATTGGATA
Organism: Solanum okadae; assembly: GCA_036553675.1. Classification (NCBI taxonomy): domain Eukaryota; kingdom Viridiplantae; phylum Streptophyta; class Magnoliopsida; order Solanales; family Solanaceae; genus Solanum; species Solanum okadae. Next base: position 45,764,202 of record CM071678.1, read on the forward strand.
TGCTACAATGAGTAAAGCATGTTGATTTATGGTTCATAAGTCTGAACCGTCGGATAGTCAAGTGAAGGGGTCTAAACTACCTTAAAAAGAACCAAAGGAGAATGTACTTAATAAAGAGATTCATAGGCGTAGTAAATGTCAATGGACAAATTACTTCCTCCGAGTTTGATTTTTTTAACATTTCTTCTTGAAAATGAGTCCATATAGTCGAAGAAGATATGTCTTTTGTGGACTCATCGTTTTTTGGAAAGAGGTTGTCAATAGTAGGATAGATTCAATCTTGAGCAACCACACTTGAGAGTTGGTTGATCTTCCTCCAAGAAATAAACCTTTGGGTTCATAGTGGATCTACAAAAGGAAAAGAAAGTTGATGAAACTATTGGCAAATACAAAGCAAGACTTGTTGTCATAAGCTTTAGACAATAAGAAAGTCTTGATTATTTTGACACATAATAGCCACTAACTAGGATTACATCAATTTAGATGTTAATTGCGCTAGTTGCAGTATATGGTCTTCAAATTCGTCAAAATGGACGTGAAAACATTTTTTTAAAAATGGAAAATTGGAGGAAGAAATTTACATGGAACAACCTGGGGGCTTTGCGGTTCCTGGTAAAGAAAAGAAAGTATGTAAACTTGTTAAGTCACTTTGTGGACTAAAAACAAATGCCCAAATAATGACATGCGTAAGTTTGACCAAACTATGTTGGCAAATGAATTCAAGATTAATGAATGTGATAAATGTTTTTACATTAAAGACACTCCAAATCACAAGGTCATTGTTTGTTTTTATGTTGATCATCAAAAGAGACATTTCTGGTATAAATGCTACTAAGCATATGCTAGAAAGTAACTTCGATATGAAAGACATTAAAGTTACTGATGTGATTGAGAAGGTACTTGACAAGTTCAAGTATTTAGATTTCAATATTGTCAAGACTCCAATAAATATGAGTTTTTTACTTCAAAAGAATGAAGGCAAAAGTGACTCACAATTGGATTATGCTAGAGTATTGAGAAGTATGATATATATCATAAAGTGTACGCGATCAGATATAACATGTGCTATTAGTAAACTGAATCGGTTCACGAGTAATCTTAATTAACCTCATTGGATGACAATGACAAGAGTTTTGGAGTATTTAAAACATACTTGAAAACTATTACTTTGCATTACAACTAATATTCAACAGTATTGGAAGAATATAGTGATGCAAATTGAATCACCGGGTCAAATGAAGTAAAATCCACGAGTGGATATGTATTTACTCTTGGTGGAGGAGCAGTCTCTAGAAATCTTCCAAACAGAAATGTATCGCTCTCTCTACTATGAAATCTGAGTTTATCACTCTAGATAAGGCTGGTTAAGAAGTTGAATGACTCCAACATTTCTTCAAAGATTTTTTACCCAAACCTTTAGATCATGTATGCATACACTGTGAGAGTTAATTTGCAATAGGTAGGGCATGAAGCATGATGTATAACGGAATGCCTCGTTGTATATGACGTAGACATAATATTGTTAGAGAACTACTCTCTAGTGGAATTATCATAATTGACTATCTAAAGTCAAAGGATAATGTGTCGGACCCAATTACAAAAGGCCTAACTAGAGAGGGAGTTGATAGATTATCAAGGGGAATGGGACTATGGCCGAGAACAAGTCATTGTGGCGGTAACTCTACCTAGAAGACTGGAGATCCCAAGATCTAGGTTCAAAGAGATCAAACAAAGTCATTGATGACGGTTCAACAATGTCAAAATATTTTTTATGGTCCATTCTCATGATAAGACAATGTTCAATAACAAGGATAAAGGCATTAAGACTTTTTAATGGTTTCTAAGTTTTATACAGGGTATATCAAATGGTGTATCTACAGGATAACACATTTAGAAATCACCTATGTAAGTGTGAAGTGTAAGCCACTTCGAGGAGAATTTGGTAAGGCCAATTTTCTACGCACTTATAAACGAAGACGTGTTCATGGCTGAAACGAACAAAACAATGAGAAACCAAAGCAGTTCAAGGGTTGATTGTGTGGCTTATGTTGTCTAGGTATACACCAAAGCTCGACGGTTCAAGGATATCAAATCTACCGATTGACCAAGTATATCCAATATATGTTCACTATGGAAAGTTCAAAGGGAAACCCACTGATCCAGATGCAATCAATCCTTACTTATGAATCACACAGTTTTTCATGCATATGTTTTAACAATAGTCATTCCCTATTCATGTGGGGGATTGTTGGGTTTTAAAGTTGTGAACAGGAAATGAAGGGTTGTGACTATCCTGAAGGGTTGTGTCCTTTCTAAAGGGTTGTGATCGTTTGAAAGGTTGTGCCTTTTCCAAAGTGTTGTGACCTTTCTGAAAGGTTGTATTCTGTTGTGACCTTTACCCTTTGTTGGCTATAAATAGAGAGGCTTTCTCTCATTTTTCTACATTGAATTCTTCCCTTCTCTTGCATACATTTCTTACAAAATAAAATCGATCAATTGTGTCTGTGTGTGTGATTTGTTGCTATCATTTTGAGTTCGTTGAAATTATTGAAGTTTGAGGCACTGCTACTTCTTTAATGGTTAATCCGTTTTATCTTCGAAGGAATTAATCTGTAACCTTGGGTACTTGAGGGGATTAAATTTCTTAAGGACACATAGTGGAATCTGTGGACTCGGATAGTTCTTTGTTGTTTCTTTTCATCTAATTTATTATTTCTAGTTTGTTAATCTGAATACAAAAGGTAACAAGATCCTCATCGCAAGAACTCAATGAAACCTCATACTTAAAAAATGGATCACAAACTTCATGAACTCAAATTTATCAATCTTTATGGATGGATTCGATTATGTAAATCATGATTGGTGTGTGGGTGAAGGAACCCAACACTATAAAAGCTTATATACCTTAATTTGGCGAAATTCCTCAACAAATCTTACGAATCATGAAGAACACCTTGAAATTAACCCTTCCTCTTTTCTCCTCTTTTCGCTCCTTGAGCTTTCTCCAAAAATCCTAAGCATAAATTAGGATTTGTAAAACTGACCCAAATCATATTTGACCCAAAATATTACTAAAAATTGTTTTAAGCTGAAAGGGTAAGGAAAGACCAAAATACCCCTCATATTTTTGGGTAACTTTCCTTAACTAGATAGGCATATTTCAAATGGGCATATCTCTGTCATTCGAACTCGAAAATTAGCAAGCTCAGTGGCATTGGAAAGAGGATTCCAAGACCTTTCATTTGATATCGTATGGGCCACCTAACTCACCCTGTACGGAAAATTATGGTGGTTTGAAGTTGACCCAAAACTCACAACTTAAGCATAACTTGCAAAATTCTTAAATTGGCTCTTTCCAAATTAGTTCTTTATAAATTTAGCTCTTTCTAAGGCGGGATGTTACAATTTTGTAGTCCTCTTCTCAAAGATTCTCTCCCTTCTTATATATCTAGTGTTGTTCCTGTTTCATTCCATGTGCTTCCTTGTCTCACTATATGTGATGCATTTTTATTTGTCATGAAAAATAAAAATTTATGGTAAAAATATATAAATATTTGTATGGTTATAAATTTTTTATTAATGTTAAATTTAAAATAGTCCAAGTACAAGCCTTTTAACTTCTTCTCAATTTTTATTTTGACACTCCATCTTAATCTTATTCCACTTTAATCATTCAACCCCATTGTTAATGTACCATTTAAACGCAAAAATATATTATTTGATATAGACTATTCGATGTGTGTTGCTAAACATAAAAAAGTGTGAAACATTCAATTAACTAACATCACATGTTTTATTTTTCCCGACTATATGGATTTAAATTAAATACTCGCTTATTAATTTTTAATTTAACTCAATACAAGTAAAAAAAACTCATATTCGATACGGGTAACAAATAGCATTACTATAAAATGTTAAAACCCGACAGGCTCCATCAAGTTGTCAATGATTTTTTTAAGAAAGAAAATTGACGCACTTTTGTTGGTTATTTTTCATGCAAAGATATGCAAAAATATGAAAAATAAATTATAATATATTTTTAAAAAGCGGCGTTTGTTTATCAATTTTTATTTTTTTACAAAAACTAACAAACGTCTGTTAATTTTTTATGTACAAAATTGCATATGAAGAGTATAAATAAAAGTCACAAAATCATAACATATGTGGGAGATATCGTTAATCGACATAAACCATGTGAGAAATGAAAGAGTAGTCTTTGAAAGTTGGAGAAAAAATACAATCATGTACAAATTATAGATCGAAAAAATAGAAATAAAAGGAAGTAAAAGAATGTTGGGCACAACAATAAACATCAACCGAATTGGTAAATCTAATCGGAAGATTATTAGGTGAAAAATTGAGACTAAAAAATTACTTGAAATTGCAAAATTCATGTTATATTGAGAAGAAGAAATCAAAAGAATTTGGAGAATCATATTTGTGTTGTTGGAACAAAAAAACCAAAGATTTTTCTAGAGTTATGTAGATGAAAGTGACGTGGAATGAGTAGGAAATCACTTTTACTATTGAGATAAGTGACATTTTTTCCGTCATCATTTCATCTTCACATTACTATTAATAGAAACATATAAACAATTCTTCTAGCTTTTTAAGAGTCATATAAAACTTGTTAATTGTTAGTTATGGAAATGAAATTGGTATTGTGGAATAACGTTATCTATAGAAAATTTGGGCCCACCCATAAGGAGTGCTTTAAGGCCAATTAGGATAATTAGTTAACTTTGATAATTTCTATATAAATATACATATGATGTATAATTCATAATAGATAGAAATTACAATAGCTATAGAGAATATAGCAATCCTACGCTCTAATCTTTCCTCAAATCATTTAGGGTTTAGGCTGTAGTATAGGAGGTTGCTCCAACATTTTGTAAAAACCACCATCAATCAATAAATTTCAATTATGGTTCATCTTTCTCTTCTGTTTCTATTATATAAAGAACAAGTAATTAGTTCTTTCTATTAAATGAAGAACAAGTAATTAGTTATCTTTTATGGGTTACATGTAATATCTGATGAGATTTATATTAACATGTTATGCAATCTTTCCATATCAAACTTCATATAACGGCTTAAGTCATCCACAACCACTCAAAGTTGTCCGGATATTTCACTTAAACACCTCTACTAGAGTCTGTACCTATTGAACACTTATACTATTCAAAATTAGGACCTATTAAACATTCTTCGCTGATGTGGCATGGGAAGTGCAGTACACAGACATTCAGAGCGTGAGAGACCATTTTCTGCTCTCTTTTTTTATATCTCTTTCTTCTTCTTCTTTCTTCCTTAATTAAATGTAACTACTTCCACCACCATCTCCACCATTTCCACCGATACTGCTTCCACCATCCATCCTTCTCTTTCTCTCTTATCGTCAACCACCTCATTCTCTCCTTCACCACTACCCTATTCATCTGGAAAGCATCCCTACCATTTTCAAGAATTAAAAATTTCAACTTGAAATTGAGTTTCCTTCGGTACCAAGCACACAAACGAGATAAAAAAGAAGCAAATGGAAGTGAGTTCAGCTAATGTAATTTCGAAATTTCTTTTTCAGAAATAAGTATTTTTTTATTCTGAAAACAACTTAATTTCTTCATTAACGGTTTAATTTCTTTCCGTAAAAAAGACAAGCAAAGGAATGAAAATGAAGAAATTGAAGAAGCGTTGTTTTATAACAAACAGTTTCAGAAATTCTTTTGTAGAGTTGAAAAATTTCTTCACTGAAACATATCAATTTCACCATTAATGGTTTCTTTGAACTTTCTTTAGAAACTGAGAAGATTAAAAAAAGGATAAAAATGAAGAAATCGAACAAGGATATGTAATTTGCTATTTCAATTTTTTTTCTTTAAAATCAAATATGGAAAAGGAAATGTTGAACGAAGAGACTTGATGGTGGCTCAAAGGTCCATGGGTGGACAAAGACCTTTTTTTTTTTTAATTATAATTTTTAATAAATATTTTGGCTCAAAATGCCATATGTACGTTATTCATTCATCAAATTGCCACATCAGCGCGAGTGTATTACACACCTCTTATACTTGTAGTTATTTGTTAAAAAAGTGTTCAAATGGTTCAAATTCGAGCTGGTGTAGGTGTTCAATAGGTATAAGGTTAGATTGAGGTGTCTAAGTGAAATATGCGGACAACTTTGAGTGGTTGTGGATGACTTAAGCCTCATATAACTATAGAAAGTAGACTATTATATTGATTCTCATACAAAAATTTAAAATATATTTATTAAAAAAGGGAAAAAAAATATCAATTTCTCTTTCTTGAATGATATGAATTGCTTCTTGTACTTTTTCAAGTAATAGCGTAATTTTAGAATCCTTAAAAAAGTTATTTCTTATAGATCTCACCTCCTCTCCATATATTTTATAGTCCTCTTCTCACAGATTCTCTCCCTTCTTATCTATCCATTGTCATTTCATGTCTCACTATATGTGATGCATTTTGATTTGTTATGAAAAAAGAAAAAAAATTAAAATTTATGGTAAAAAATATATAAATATTTGTATGGTTATAATTTTTTTTAATTAATGATAAAATTAAAATAGACCAAATACATGTACAAGCCATTTAACATCCCCTCAAAAAAAAATTGACACCCCATCCATTTTAACGCAAAAAAAATATTGTTTGATGTAGACTATTTAACATGTGTTGATAAACATAAAAAAAAAGTGTGAAACATTCAATTAAATAATATCACATGTTTTATTTTTTTATATCATCCGGTCAATATGGATTCAAATCACATACTCGCTTAATAGTTTTTAATTCAACTCAATACAAATAAAAAGAACCCATCTTCGATATGGGTAACAAATAGCATTACTAAAAAATGTTACAACCCGACATGCTCCATCAGGCTGTCAATGATATTTTTTTTTTAAAAAAAAGAAAACCGACACACTTTTGTCGATTATTTTTCATACAAAGATACACAAAAATATGAAAAAGAAATTATTATTTATTTCTAAAAAGCGGCATTTGTTTATCAATTATTATTTTCTTACGAGAACTAATAGACGTCTGTCATTTGAAGTACAAAACTGCATATGAAGTGTATAAATAAAAGTCACAAAATCTTAAATATTAAGATTTTGTGTTTAAATGGTACTAAAAATGGGATCGAAGGGTTATAACGGAATAAAATTGGGATGGAGCTGATATACCCTGCATTATAAAAATGGCTCATATGTATATGCCCCTACTGTTACACAAATGACCCAGATATATCTGTCCAGTGGAAGTGAAAAAATTAATTTAAATTTATTTTTTGACTTTTTAAAATTATAAAATATTTTTTTGGTTTCATCATTTTGATGGTTAAATTTATTTTTTTCACTCATTTTCTTGTAAAATTTATCATCGATGCCCCATTTTTTTTCACAGATATAAAAAATAAATTACAATGTAGCCGCAAGAAAAACAGTTTTAGATCTTACTTTTTTCTCTTTTTTCATTCAAGCTTTTTTCTTTTTACTTCTCATATTTTTACATTAAAAAAATAAAATAAGAATATGTAACTCAAATAATGACAAGTAAATAGATCTATAAGGGATCAATAATTAAAACTCAAATTAGACGTTGACTTAAAAAAAAGTTATCATGTAGGAGAAAGATCAAATATACTCGTGAACTTTGTTAGAAAAATCATATATCTAAATGAATTTTTTAAAATAAATTTTAAAAAATTATGTTTTTTTCACTCCGTGAGATGAAAAGGATATATATATGTAAGTCATTTTTATAACGATAGAAATATGTGTGAGTCAATAAGAATATATATAAGCCGATTTTATAACAAAAGGTATAATAATTTAAAAACAATTTAAATTTTACCTTTAATAAATAAAATTATTTATGTTTTGACAGAGGGAGTACTAGAAGGGGGGGCAGGGTATTAAATCCACATCTCTCTATATATAGAGTATAACATATGATGATCAACTTCTCTTCATTATCTTATTTGCTATTTATTATTTTCTTGTAAGCTACTATATTGCTTCTTCTTGTTCCAACAACAATATGGTGGTGGCTCATCAGCCGTCTAATGAACAAGAAAAATTACGTGACATTGAGCTTCCCATCATAGACCTTATGGCAGAGAGATCACAAGTGTCAAAGCTTATTGTGAAAGCCTCTGAAAACTTAGGTTTCTTCAAAGTTATCAACCATGGTGTCCCTCAACATGTCATCAAAGCAATGGAAGATGAAAGTTATGGCTTCTTTTCTAAACCGGCTTCTCAAAAACAACGTGCTGGACCAGCAAATCCTTATGGTTATGGGTGCAAGAACATAGGATTCAATGGAGATTATGGAGAAGTTGAATATTTACTTCTTCATACCAAGCCTTTATCCAATAGTACTATTTCCAATGACCCAACCCTCTTTAGGTATGTTCTATAACTTCTCATGTGTTTTAATTTTTTGTGGTGAAATTTTGGCATAGTGCAAGTTAACTAAATTTGTGTGGCTTTGTTTTGTACAAGTTTAATAACCATGAGCTTGTGTAAACATCTTTGTTATAAAGTGGTCCAAGGAAAAGGATGGGAGAGGACCTTTAGTAGTGTTAGTGTATAGGAGTGAGTATATATCTTTTGTGTAAGGTTACTATCAATTTAAGATTACAGTTTCTGACACTTTTTTATTGTCTATTGAACATATGAATCACAACAACACACCTCATGCATTCACCAACAAAGTACTAGGAATCTGACCTGTCTCCAAAAGTTAAAAAGAAAAAAAAAAGTGTTGTCTACAAATGGAGTTAGCAATTTATGAAGGGAAGTTGGAATAGCTAGAGAGATTCTTACTATAAAGAGTTGGAGGATTTAGTTTAATGATGTGAGACTAATAAATTTTGGATAGTACATAAGTCAATTTATTGGTTAAGGAGATGGACCTAGTTTAGTTAATTTTGCTAGGTATTGGCCATGTTTCGCCAGCTGTAGGATTGTTGAATCTGTCTCCGCCATCTTTGTTCTTTTTTAAGGATTCCAAAATAGCTACCGACGAAGATTGTGGTGAAGTGGTAAGTATTTCTTCATTTTAACTAGAGATTTTTGGTTCGAGTTCTCTTTAAGTATGGAATCGCATTTGTTAGGGGACATTTTACCCTAATGTGAGACTTTTAGGTACGAATTCGGATATAGTCAGGCGCTAACGTGGATACTTGGATGAAAAACAAAAAAAAAAAATTCCAAAATAGCCAAGACATCATCTCAAATTCATCATGCAAATCTATTATTTACTTTCTCTAATTTTAATTTGATTTCGTCTTCATGCTCATTGTTCTCGTTTTAAGTATTGTTCTATACTTTCTGGAATTATCTGCGTTTATATTTTTTGACTTTTTTTCTTGTTTTTCATTTTCCCATAAAGAGCAATACTAACACAATAACTTAGAGGGTATTTGATTTACTTGCTTTAAGAAGGTTATAGATTAAAAGTCGTCATAACCAATTTTTACTTTTATACTTTTTAAATCTAAAAATAGGTGCTTAAAAATGTTTTTTATCTTTTGCAAACATGTCCCAAAAAAAAAAGTGAAAGGCAGCCAAACACCCTCTTATTCTCTTTGATGTGGAACTTAAACATGAAAAATGAAGTATTTAAAATTAGTGAAGCAAATGATATCCGTAAAACCCGTCTATTTTAGAATGAGAGTCATGTGTTGACTGTTGTATAATTGGTACATAAGATAATTAACTACAGAAAATCAAGGCCTCGATGGGCTAAAGAGCTTTAGACTTTTGGAGTAGTTAGCATATAGGTGATGCATAATTGGTGCAGTTTGTATTTAAACAAGTAGTTAATTCTACTGTACGATTTTTGACTTGAACCAACACGTGCTTCTCTTGGACCATAGTCACGTGGATCCCTAATTTTTTTCTCCAATAAGTGAGAGTTTTTACACAAAAATGCATCCATAAGTTTCTCTTTAAAATTCACACTTGTCATCTACTTTCTCTATTTGATTCAGGACAGAGAAGTTTTCTTGAATTTCTTTGAAAATATTCTAAAAATATAAGGAGTGAAAAGTGCACATAAGAATGTGGCTAGTAGTCAATGAAATGATTGATAATCATGAGGTCTCAGATTTAATTTTTAATAGAGACAAATTAAAAACATTAAGTGATTCTTTCTATTGTTCTAGTGACAGGTATCCAGTGAAATTGGTTGTCTAATGGAAATAAGGAGTTTAATAACCACAAAACTTTTGGAAAAACATTGTCTAAACTTTATCTTAACTTGGTAATATGCCAATGGGAACAAGGAGTTTAATGAAGTTACTATGTACCTTAAAGAAGTACTAAATATCTGGTATGGCATGTTACATTTGGAGTTGTAGACTATTGATGTTTGCCTCAAGGTGATATTGCTTCATTATTATTAGTAATGTCCAAGAGATATGATTGATTTTTTATATTGAAATAGTTTAGCTGAAAAATTGTCATATTGTATTTCATGACAATTTTTTTTTAATCAATAATTATTATGGTACATTTAAACTCATAAATTTCAAAATTATCTTTTTTTTTTGTGTCTAGTCAAACTATGTTTTAAGTTAGACACTCCCTCAATTTTAATTTATATATTCTAATTTTATATTTTACCTTATTTAAAATATTATTTTCTATATGATCTACTTTCCTTTTTAGTTAGTTCCAAAAATAATTACACAATTTTGAATTAAGTAATAATTTAACTTTAAAATATTTATTTTATCCTTAATAAATGATTTATAGTCCTACAAATATCTATCACTTATTTTAGATCGAAAGTTTGAAAAGTTTTCCTTTCTTTTTTAAATTTCGTGTCGAGTCAAACTAACTCATATAAAATGAGAACAAAAAGAGTACTATTTTCCATATTTAATTAGTACTAACTCGTTAAATCTAATATTTTATATGTCATATTTAAGATAACAAAATTCAAAAAGGCATTTTCGGATACTAAATACATTTTTATTTAAGAATTATAAATTTTCAAAAAATTTAAAAATGAGACACTAGTCAACCAATAGCACGTCAAGTGAAACAGACCCATCTAGACGTAAAAGGGAAAGTGGAATAGATATGATGATACAAATTTATAGTAGCACTGTAAAACTGGATAGTACTCTCTGAGAAACAGCAATAATGATACAGAATCAGACTGACCCGTCAGATATTATTTTCCATCTATAAGGTCCAAATAAGTCATATAGAGATTAAGAAGCTGTTTAAATTTGCTTAAATGTTGTTTAAATATATTTTTATAATCAGTTTTGACTTCTGAAATGTTTAATAAATATGAAAATAACTAAAATTAAGTGAAAAGTGACGCAAAATAAGTTAACAGTGTTTGATAAAGTTAAAAATAAGTTAAAAAATGACTTTAAAATAGTTAAAACTAAAAATATGTTTCTCCCTACATTTTATTTTATGACTTGAAAGTTATTTCAGTTTGACTTTTTATTACTCCATTTGATTTAAAGCCTACTTGTCTTGAAAGTTGGTCTAATTTTAAATTATTTTTAGTTTTTGAAAGCATTTGACTTAAAAGTTAAAAATGAATTTAAAAAGGTTAAAAAGCCAAAAGTAGGTCTCTTTTTTTTTTTTACTTAAAACTATTTTTTAAAATCAATCCAAACGGGCTCTAAGTATTACTACTACTTTGAAAAAGGAAACAAACATATATTTACAAAGAGTCTTAGTTACCGCAAAAACATATCTTTAAAGATTATTTTTGATATAGCAATATTAGTGGAAGAATGAAACATTATTAGAGAGTTGATTGTTGGCGTTTGCTTAGGTAGATGAGAATATATATATATATATATATATATATATGTTTGATGTTGGTGGTTGGTGGCAGGTGTGCAGTGAATGGTTACGTAGAAGCAGTTAGGGAGTTAGCATGTGAAATATTGGAGCTGATGGCAGAAGGATTAGGGGTCCCAGATACGTCAGTGTTAAGCAACTTCCTTAGAGACTCACATTCAGACTCTCTTCTTAGGCTCAATCACTATCCTCCACTGCAACTTCTACAACTTGTCAACAATAGAATTGGATTTGGAGAGCATACTGACCCTCAGATCTTGACCATCTTGAGATCCAACGACGTTCCTGGACTTCAAATCTCACCACAGGACGGTTTCTGGATCCCTGTCTCCCCTCACCCTTCTACTGCTTTCTGTGTCAACGTGGGTGACACCCTCCAGGTATTTAATACTTTCTTCGTCTCAATTTATATGAGTTAATTTGATTTCATACGGAATTTAAGAAAGAAAATCTTTTGAAATTTGTCATAACATTTTAAAACAGACTAAAAAGAAGAGTAGAAGAATACTGTTCATTCAACATTAAACATACATGCATGTCAACAATTAGAGTGGTCTCGGACCTAGAAAGTGCATTGTAATCCTCATTAATTTAAAACGGATAAAAAAGGCTAGAAATGATGTGAACTGATGTAGCTTGTATTGACGTGCGTGATAGCTACACATTTTGGGGCTTAGGAAACTACAGCTTCCTTCAGCTCTGGGCTCTGCCCATTGAGACTCCTGCCCATTCTTACAATATTGTGTGATAAAACTGAACCCTCTCTGCAAACATAGTTTTTGAGGGCCCTACTTCTATAAGTTTTCCCTAAACTTTTTCTTTGCCTGTTCTTCAATCTTCAATGCTATCTAAATAGCTCAACTGCAAACAATTTATCAGTTTTCAAATTTACATATTGGAAGTACTACGTTTCAAACATCTACAAATTTAAAATCTTCAAGAGATGTTTGAAAAATCTACGTTAAAGTAAAAATTAGTTGAACTCTGCACAGTATTATTACAGTATATTAGTAGACAGAAATTGTGATTCTTTTCATGGTCAGTTCTCTATGAAGTCTGAAAAAGGTACTCGAAGGGGTTGTTTGATGGTTGGACAGAGTTATGCAGAAATGAATTATATAGGGACTAGTTATGGTCAGAGTTATGCAGAAATTAGTTATGATTGAATTTATGTATTATTTTATACAAATATTAGTTATTCCACATTTTATCATGCATATAGTAATACAAAAAGGTTTCCATAGCTACCCTTCGGGGTGGCCCAGTGGTTTGGGCTTGGGACTTCCATGTTGGAGGTCTCAAGTTCGAAACCCCTTGCCAGCGAAAGCAAGGGGTTTGCCTTCTGGGTCGAGCTCGTCGCACCGGGCTTGCCTAGTGCGGGTTACCTCTCCTATGTGGTTTGCGAGCTATTGCATAGGAGCGGGGGTTTTACCCTGTGCGCACCCAAATGGTAGCGGCTGCGGGTTTCCCTTGTCATCAAAAAAAAAAAAAAAGGTTTCCATAGCTTATACATGAATTAGTTATGCGAATTTCTAAATTGTTAACCAAACGTCATATTAATTTTTTATATGAATAACTTCTTTTCTATCTACCTACCAAATGTCGTAAAAGTTACACGAAAATTAGTAAATGAATAACTTGTTTCTTCTTCAGGTACCAAAGTAAAGTTGGTCTGTAAGATTGTTTATTTGTTAACACTTATTCCTGCATTTTGTGGAATACAAAGAGGCTAACCCTTTTTAACAATCCCTGTTTGTTGATTTCAGGCACTGACGAACGGAAGATTTTTGAGTGTAAGACATAGGGCAATGGTGAATTCCTGTAGAAGGAGGATGTCAATGGCTTACTTCGGTGCTCCAGCACCCAATGCCAGGATAGCTTGTCCCCCTAAGTTGCTTTCACCACATGAACCTAACCTGTACAGGCCTTTCACTTGGGATGAGTACAAGAAAGCTACTTATTCCAGGAAACTTGGAGACACTCGCCTTCACTTCTTTAGGGTACAATCAGATCATGATGATCTTACTGAATGATCTCAATACCTTTATTACAAGGAGAAAAAAATGAGGCTTAATGGTTCTGTAGATCCCCCAAAAGGGGAGTTTTGTTTCTGCCCATTCCCTCTCTGTGTTTGGTTTACTAGGTTTTAGCTACATTTTACTTGGACTACTAGCTTTAATGTTCAATTAAAAAGGGAACGCGGATGTGATTTTCTATTGGTACTTTCATGAAGGGTAAATGTAATTTCGGTGTGGTTTCAACTTTCAACTCAAATTAGTCAAAAGAACTCCTTTCAGTAAAACCATATCTGATATTGGTGCAAGGGACTGAGAAATGACAAGTGTTTCGGTTCAATGAATCCCCCTCACTTTTCACTGATAGGCCGAGAGTTCAAGTCAATTAGTAAGAGTTCAAAGTCACTAGCAAGCGTGAGAATTAAATGAAACCCTTCATCCAACATTGACACAGAATATTAAGATTCAAAATCAGAAAATTTATTGATGAATGGCACCTATCAGTGTCACGTTTATGATTTAATCGAAAGGTACGATGATATACTACAACACAAGCTTTAGCAATTTATTTTGCACAGAACATAAACTGTCTGTTAAACCAGTGAAGGTCAATTTCTAACAAGAAAATGTCTTCATTAAGATGGTAAAAGTGCATGGAATTGCAGAAATGGGGACACATTTAGAGACCTACTTGAGATCTGGTAGCAGAGCGCGAACATTTCCTACGACCATTTGGTCTTAGTGCGCAAACACAATTCTCAAGGAGCTCATAATCCTCGTTCCAGAACAACTTGGATGCCATGTCTGGATTTTGCAACAGCATCTTTGAGGTCAAGTATCCAGCAATTGTCCAAGTCTGACACAATCGAGCTTGCTTGCCAATGAATCTCCCATGCCTTGTATCATAATATTCAGGCCAGTGGTCTGCTGAAAGTCTCTTTTCAGCCAAATCCACCGCTTTTTGTGCTAGTTCTGGTCTTCCCATTTTAATACAAGAAAGGGTAAACTATGAATGAAAAATTAAAGATGGTTAAGATGGCTTATCAAGGACATTCTACAGATTAGTATCATAAATTCTAGTTCTGATACATATATTTATTTGCTGGCATATAAACTTCCTCATTTAATGATCTAAGAAATTCATAGGGAGTGTACCTGCCACAGTAGAGTAGGCCATGAACCGCCATTATGATATGACCATGGGCTGCAGAAAATACATTGATTAAGCTTGTGAACAGACCTTTTATGATTATCAAGAGTATTTTGAATGTACAAAACGAGCTACCACAAGGTACATAGAAATGGGACAGTGGGAAGCAAAAAGGGAGAAGCTAGAGCCTCACGTATTCTTAGGGTCACTGCCAGTGATAATGCGCCATTCTTCATGTTCTAAAGCTGGGTAACAAATCTTTAGAGGCATTTTCCCCATGAGGTCATCCCATTTGTCTTCAATCAAATTCAAAATAGATTCATTCTGTTCATGAGATCCTAGTGATGAAATAATGGTCCAAATATTTCCATGAGCGAAAAAACGAAAATCCATATGTGCAGGTTGTAAATTGCCAACAAGATATCCACCAATCTCTGGAATCCAATCCATAAGCCAAGACGGAATTTGATCTGGGTAGATATTGAACTTGTTGATGGCATCTGTAGAATACTCTTCTGTTTTGTAGCGATATATCTCATTAATCTTTTTCCTGTCCAACCAATAATACTCCCTCATGTGAAATGAAAGTGCACTGAGACGGTTGTTGATGGCAGAAACAAGACTTTTTGTGGAGTCGTTGATGGTGAGCATCTCACGAGAGCTTTGTAAAGCTGAATAAAACAGGGCCTGGAGAAATGATGTATTAATTCAGTAAATCGGCAAGTAAACAGTACTAGCTGAAGCTATACACCACACAGCATACACTACTCAGGTCGACAAAAAATAGGGCAAGCTGTCTCCTACGAGTTAAAATCTGAAATATAAGGTAGGGGAGAAATTCTCAGATGTAACCAACAGTGAGCACCAATTTACCTAGATGCAAAACAACAGCCAATTTGACAGTAAATCTGTAGATAAAGCAACATACTCTGCGTAATACTTACTCTCACTACACCAAAATGTCCATGTAAACTCATGTCATGCTAGGCTATACTACACCAGACTTAAGCACAGGATGACTCAATCTCCCTGGTAACAAACAAAACATCGGATAATTTCCCAACAATTTTTGACATCATAGAAATGCTTCAGTGAATTTTGTTGGCATCAAATTGGCCATGCCTGGGGACACGCATCAACATTTAGAGATATTGCCACAGATTTGGGAAGGAAAAAGGAAGAACAACAAGGCGATACACGGTCCCTGGCCCCTGCATGCATTTGGTGGACTGTTTCGTGTAATAGAATTCTAGATGCTCTTAAGACAAGTTCAACTTTAGAGCCTGTTAGGACTGGCTTATTTTAGATGCTTTTACGTTAAAATGTCTTTTAAACATTTTTGTAGTGTTTGGTTAAAATTAAAAAGTGCTTTTAAGCACTTGTTTTAAGTCAAAATAGCAAAGATAAGCCAAAAGTCATATGAACTAACGTATGACTTTTAAGTCAAAAACAATAAAGCTAATCCAAATGGGCTCTTAGTGGGATTTCACTGGGTATGTTGTTGTTGTTGTTTAAGACAAGTTCAACTCTATCAAAAAGATGACGTTCAAGTGTATTTTGTCATTTTATTTTTGGGGTAAGAAGAAAGATGTAGAAGAAATACATCCAATACTTGATTAGATAGAACCCCTCCAAGGCTAGAAGAGGGATATGCAGCACTCTGCACAGATTTGCAGCACTTACTGCTCCTTTTGTGAAAGGTACTAATTACCTTTTTCCAAAAAAAGAAAGAAAGAAAAGGAATTGCTTCAGTGAAAGTTCTTTAATCTTATTAGACAAGCACTAATGAAGGGAAGCCTTGGAGCAATGGTAAAGTCCCCGTGTGACCTATAGTAATGGGTTCGAGCCGTGGAATTGGCCACAAATGATGGGATCAGATAGGTTGCCTACATTACATTCCCTTAGGATGTGACCCTTCATTGGACTTTGCGTGAAAGAGATTCTCGGTGCACCGGGCCAACCTTTAGAGAAGCACTAATTCAAATAACAGCAAAAGCAAAACTATACTGCCTTCTGATAGACTAGCTTCCCCCGGGCTACCATCCTTGCAGCTAAAGAGACCATATGAAAAATATGAGCAGCTTAGGCAAAGAATGACATGCAATCCTGTTGAACTCAGATCTAACCAAGATTCTGATTAAATTCCCTCTCGTATGTTATCTTACTTGGATCTCAAGTGGATGACCGTGAATACCCATCCTCCTATCAATCATGCAGGACCCATCAGTGACCAAGAGAGTAGGAAACATGTCAAAACCATCACTTAAGCACAGGTGAAGTATCAGACATATGCCTGTCTGTACATCCACCCTCTCTTGCAAAGTATAGTCCCCTGTAATCCTTCCATAAGCTCTTAATAAGATAATCCACCACAACCCTGTAAAAGTACAATAAAACAGCACTTAATCCGAGCAGGCCCATTCAACAGAGTTTTGGATCATGAGTCGTTACTGAGAAATATCCTAAGGTCAGTGGGCACAACACAGAACTTGGTAGATAACGGGCCCTCCCTCTCTACCATTATTCACTGGACTACCAGGCTTTGTCTGCAGCAGGGTATTCATGCCGTGATCCATGAGTATCATTTGATAAAGAGTTCAAATTGTTGATATTGACAAATGAATGTAATAAAGCAACAAATATCAGAGAGAGACAACTAATCGGCCAGCAAAATGATTAACAATAATGCATTACAGCTATCCTCTTACCAGAATCAACAGGTGCAACACGTCCAATTGCGGATTCACCAAAGTCTGGGTCTAGCACATCTTCAAATTCACCATTACTTCCATCAAGAGGCACAGTTCTGACTTTAAAACTCGCGGGCATCAATCCTTTTCCAGGGTTATAGCAGTCCACAGTTTTCTCCCAGCTCTAAGAAGCACAGAACATAGATGTTTAACTTACCATGAGGATTGAAACTTGCCAAGAAAAGACTTGACAAATACAGAGATGTGAATTATGCCAAATGCTAATTATCACAAACACGGAAATCAACAAGCTTTTTTGCAATACAAACTTGAGTGAGAAATGTTCATTTGTATAAAAACATTTCAAAAATAAAGCTGCAATCCTTCATGGAAATGTCAAACTGATTCCGAGATTTCTCAGTCTACACACATGAATGCCCACAAGGTCCTTTAATGGATTCTCAAAGCATAAACAAACAGAAGTCTGCATCATTGGCAGCAATTGGTTTGCAGAAATCAACACAGATTCTGAGAATGACACATCTCAAAACAGAAAAGGAAAGCTTAGATGTTTTTTCACACAGTTATTAAAAAGTATTACATTACTAATTGTGGAAACGACACTCTCAACTTCAAATGACACAGCTCAAAGTAAAAAAGCGAAACAAAGAATGATTCAATGGTTTTACATGATTATATGTTTTATCATTATAACAAAAGCCAACTTCAACATCCCATTATTATAGAAGATACTTGCCACATTGTGTAAGAAATGCATACCTGCAATTGCAGAGTGTGGAGCAGAAAATTCTTGACAATCCCCCCTTCTCCATTAAGCAAAAAAGCAAGAGCCGATGGGACAAAATCGCGTATAAACACTTGATCGTAGTTAAGCGGCTGCATATCAGCTGGATCATTAGCTGCCACAGTCCCAACGGGGAATCCACAATAGTTTACAACGGCTCCCCTAAGCAAAGTCCATGCTTCCTTTTCCACTTCCGATAACTCTTTCTCATGGGGTGATTCAGAAACACTCTCCCCATTTAAATAATTATCAGGATGCTTTACATTTACACCTGATCCATCATTGACATCTGTCCTAACTTTTTCTACTTTAGCTACGTCTTTACCTGATTCTTTTCTGTCAATGACTAAAGGTTTCATATTTAAGCCCCCATGTATGTAAAACTTATCGAAGATCTTTTCATTCACTTGAGCTTCAATTGAAGTTGAATGATTCCTTACATCAGATGCAGCATTTGCATTGACACAGTAGCACCTAGTTTCCTTATTCAACCTAAAACCCAAAAGAATCCTAGAACGCCTCCAATTCGAATCGGATCCACAAAAAACACTCCGATTCGAACCAATAACCCCTATTACCCTATTAGCATAATTAGAAACCCTATGTATATCATCTAATTTGCAGTGCGGATTCGACAAATTATCATTAATTAAATGATTACATTTTCCAAATGAGTAACCAATAAAGGATGAACCTTTACAACTGCTGAGGATTCTACAACATGGTTTCATGGTTGAAATACCAATGCAACTGCTAGTATTCATTTCTTGAGCTAATCAACAATATACTAAAATGGTGTTCTTTTTTTGGTCAATTGAACTAAAAGGGTGTCGTTCCAATTTGAAGTTAACTAATTGTAATATGTATATACACAGATATAGATCTGTTAATTATGAAAAACAAATCAACAGATATATATAACTAGATAATTAGATATACAAAAGAAAAAGAACAGATTAAAGAATGAGAAATATAGACTTACAGTTCAAATGGGAAGAAGTGTGTCTGAAGAAGAAAAGAGATTTTTCAAACAGTTAAAGGTGGTGGGTGGATACTTATGAGGGGTTTATATAGGTGAGGTCTCAACGAGACTTTGGACTGAAGCTTCTTGGAATGAATGAAAGTTGGAAAACTTCACAAACAAACTAAACGGTGTCGTATTTTGTCTTTCCATTTTGACCTTTCCACGTGTTTACATATTTTTTCCTCTCATATTGATTTTACTGGAATACCCATTTCATTTGATCACGTCTTTTTGTCTACCAAAGATAATTCCATTTTGACCTTTCCACAAAATGTTTTCTTTGAAAAACATGTGGTTCTCATTTATTTTCTTACTTGTGAACTTATCTGTGATTCGCACAGAGAAATAAACTATATCACCCTTTTTTTTTTTGAAATATTTTTTACTTTATTTAAAAATTAATTTTGACTATAAAAAATTCAAATTACACTTCCATATTTAGAATTTCAAATAAAATATTATTTTATCTTATTTGTGGAAAAAAATAACAAAACACAATTCTGATTTTAAAAATTTCTAATAAAATGAAAATAATTATATATGGCCAAATGCCCTCCAAATTCATGATTTGTTTTTCGTTCTTTCTAATACTCGAATATTAAAATCATCAAAAAATATAATCAATTTTATTTTCAATATTTCTTTTAAATAGAAGAAATTATAGTATTCATAAAAGTCTTTTTCAAAACTTATGTTTTTAAATTCTAAACCAAAAGTTACATAAAACATTATCTATATTTTGTTTTAAGTAGATATGAGAAAAATATGTATAAAAATAGCTTGTTAGCAGACCTTTGACTATATATTTCTTCACTAAGTTATCTATTTATTTAATTAATCTTTGCTATTCAAGAAATAATTAAATGAAAACATGATATTAGAAATTTTCTTTAAAAACACATCCCATTGTATATTCACAATTAATATAGGTTAGAATATAAACACAAAAATAAGTTCCATTCATTTTTCTACTAAATAAAATAATGTTGATATTCATTTGGTGAGTAGGTATAAATATAATGGTATTCAATTTTTTTTAATCAAGTTATTATCACGACCCAAATTCACAAGTCGTGATGGCACCTATGTTCCCAACGAATAGGTAAGCCAACCCAACATATTTACCAATTATGATAACTAATGAGGTAAAAGGTAAACAACGAGTAAAATTTCCAACGCTAAGTTCCTTATAAATATGAAATGTGGAAAGTAAAAACATAAGGGATATTCTGTCTGAATACTAAAATAACAGAATAAATAAAAGGTAGAAGGAGGTGTGGGCCACGGAACAGCCAAGCAGCTCACCACAACTCCAAGATACTCCAAGCTCGGACTCAAAAAGCTCCACGAGATGTGCTCGTACTCGGAATCGAATCTGCACCACAAAAGAGTGCAACAAGTGTAGTATGAGTACGAAACCACGTGTACCCAGTATATCTCATAGACCGACAACGAAGAAGTAGTGACAGGAGTTTAAATAATAAAAATAAGTCTTTTACTTATACAAGTCTATGATACGCTTACCGGTCGAGTTTAATCAAAATATGAATAATCAAACTTCACATAATGTACAACCTCCAATAAAGCACATAATCAACAATAATAAATGATGTAATGAGATGCAGTGCAATGTGACACCATGAAATGATATGCCTCAGAATGCCAAGTACTATCTCAATCGTATATACATGATACTCCTCGGAAATACATCGAGAGTTCATGACCCATGTGGGACTCGCGAGGTCCATATACCGACACGGACGATCTCCACGTGCCCAAAATATAATCTTAACATCTCACCATCCCCAGCACGGACGATCTCCACGTGCCCAACTTATACTCAATCTCATGTCAATGTATATGCACAATATAATCTCAAATAAAGGGGATGATGATGCATCTCAATCAATCAAATATCAGCATAATATGTAACCACCTCAACCATCATAAGTATACGGGTTCAAATAAGAACACAATCACACAAAATAATCAGTCAATAATATATCAGCTAATCCCCATATGCTTTGGCATTCTCGGATTAAAATTCGCATTCTATATTAATAAACTTTCCCTTTACAACACCAGTACTCGTACCAATGCCTGTCACATCATTGGTACGAGACCCCCATCTTTCGCCCTTACCCATTGTCTATTCCATTTTTTATCTTTAAATTAGGAAAACGTCCTCCAACGAAGTCTAAAGTCTTAACATACCTTGAATGCCGAACACGTGCCACAGATCCTCAAGAGTTTTCCTTCCCTTTTCACAAAGCTTCGGAACATTCCCAATCTACCAATTATGCAAATTATTGTAAGCACGCGAGTTCACACTCATATTATTATATATCTATCCTAGACCCACAAACTCACTCATATCTCTTAACCAACTCCTAATTTACAACTAACTTATCATACCAAAAAAGCCATCATACAATATAGTGTCAATTTCCAAAATTTGCTTTCTTTAACTTTAACTATATTATTTATTTTCCAACCTAAATCTTATCAACACAAATCCATACCCATTAATGATAAATCCCAGCCGAAATCTTTCTAGCACCGATTTGTTGGTGGCAACAATAACTTCTACATATTTCTAACCCGTCAACACATACACACACGACAATATCAACTTAAATTATATTTTCTTTTACCTGGCAGCTTCCGACTACATGTTTTCCATGAAAATAATTCTTAACCATCGATCAATGCCCACCCTTAGAATGATGAACCATTAATGGGCATTAAATGCCTCCTTTTGGTTGATACAAATTAATTTTCTTAAAAAAAAAAAGAAGTTTTCATTCCTTTATAAGGACTTTGAACAGATCCAAATGTTTTTTTTTCCACTTTGATATCAACCATCAATATAACAATATAATAATAACAACAATCCAAAGCACTTTGACAACATACTACAATATGTAGAATTGAAAAGAATGAAAATTTCTTGTTTTCACCTGAGCAATGATTATTGTTTTTTTTTTCCTCTCGTTGGTCGCCTATGGTAAGTTTCCGCCTCCACCTCTTTTCTTTTCTAAATTAAGAGTGTATTAACCGTGACAACTCCACTAACCTATTATCACCTATGTGACCTAATGGTATAAATCATTAAGAAGTTTTAGAGAGAGTTGACCCATTAACTACCAATCAGATAATAGTAATTAAATAAATAGTTCAAAATTTCCATTTATAATTTTTTTTACGAGACAAGTCAAAATAGCTATAGTTTTCAAAATGACCTAGCGGGTCGTTACATCACCTACCACTTAAACAAACGTTCGTTCTCGAACGGAAAAAGAAAAGAACTCACCTGAACACTCAAAAAGCTGAGGATATCTACTCCTCATGTCTGACTCGATCTCCCATGTAGCCTCCTCTACTGGACGATGCTTCCATTGAACCTTTACTAAAGCAATCTCTTT
This sequence comes from Solanum okadae, assembly GCA_036553675.1. Classification (NCBI taxonomy): domain Eukaryota; kingdom Viridiplantae; phylum Streptophyta; class Magnoliopsida; order Solanales; family Solanaceae; genus Solanum; species Solanum okadae. Next base: position 45,787,178 of record CM071678.1, read on the forward strand.
CAATCTCAACTTTCGAATTTGCCTATCCAAAATGGTTACCGGCTCCTCCTCAAAAGTCAAATTCTGATCAAGTAACACCGAATCCCATTGAATCACATGAGCACCACCCTGATGATACTTTTTCAACATCGAAATATGAAATACGGGATGAACACTCGACAAACCAGGTGGCAAAGCCAACTGATACTCTACCTCACCAATACGCTCCACAATCTCGAAAGGACCGATATATCTTGGGCTCAACTTGCCCTTCTTTCCAAATCTCATCACACCCTTCATGGGTGAAACCTTCAATAGAAGCCGCTCTCCCACCATGAACTCCAAATCACGAACCTTTCGATCTGCATAACTCTTTTGCCTACTCTGAGCCATGAGAAGTTTATCTTGGATCAACTTAACCTTGTCCAAGGACTCTCTCAGTAGATCTGTACCCCACGGTCTAACCTTAAATGCATCAAACCAACCAATTGGAGATCGACATCTCCTACCATACAAAGCCTCAAATGGTGCCATCTCAATGCTCGAATGGTAACTATTATTGTAAGCAAACTCCGCTAAAGGAAAAAATTGATCCCAATGACCACCAAAGTCGATCACACACGCCCGCAACATGTCCTCAAGAACCTGAATAGTCCGTTCAAACTGACCATCAGTCTGAGGGTGAAAGGCTGTACGAAGATCCACCCGAGTGCCCAACTCCTTCTGCATAGACCGCCAGAAATGAGATGTAAATTGTGTGCCACGATTTGATATAATAGAAATAGGAACCCCATGCAAGCGAACTATCTCTCGAATATAGATCTTGGCTAGCTTCTCTGAATTATAAGTAGTTTGAACTGGTACGAAGTGTGAAGACTTAGTCAATCGATCCACGATGACCCATATAGCATCAAACTTACCCAAGGTACGTGGCAACCCTACCACAAAGTCCATAGCAATGCGCTCCCACTTCCACTCAGGTATGGGCATCCTCTGGGTCACACCTCCAAGCTTTTGGTGTTCATACTTCACTTGCTGACAATTCAAACACTAAGATACAAAATCTACTATGTCCCTCTTCATACAACACCATCAATAATGCTGCTTCAAGTCACGATACATCTTAGTAGCCCCCGGATGAATAGAGTACCTCGAACTATGGGCCTCCTCCATGATCAGTCTAGTTAAATCACCCGTCCGAGGAACACAAATATGACCTTTTATCCTCAAAACTCCCTCACTATCAAGAATTGCATCTTTTGCTTCTCCTTTTGACACCTTGTCTCGAATCTTACATAAATCACCATCATTAAAATGTTGAGTCCGAATCTGCTCCAACAAGGATGACCTAGCCTCCATATAAGCCAAAACCTTACCAGATTCTGAAATATCAAGCCTCACAAAGCTATTGGACAAGGATTGGACATCCCTAGCTAAAGGACGCTCGCCAACCTGCAACATGGCTAGACTACCCATACTTACCGCCTTTCGACTCAAGGCATCTGCTACCACATTTGTCTTGCCTGGATGATAAAGAATAGTCATGTCGTAGTCTTTGAGCAACTCCAACCATTCTCGCTGCCTCAAATTAAGATCTCTCTGATTGAATATATACTGGAGACTACAATGATTTGTGAACACCTCACAATGCACACCATAAAGATAATGCCTCCAAATTTTCAATGCAAACACAACAGCCGCCAACTCTAAATCATGAATAGGATAGTTCTTCTCATGAACCTTCAACTGCCTCGAAGCATAAGCTATCACCTTCCCCTTCTGCATCAATACACAACCAAGACCGATTCGAGAAGCATCACAATATATAACAAAACCCTCTCCCTCCACGAGTAGGGTCAAAATTAGAGCAGTAGTCAATAAAGTCTTAAGCTTTTGAAAACTCACCTCACATTCATCAGACCACTGGAAAACCACTTCTTTTTGGGTCAATCTAGTTAATGGGGATGCAATGGATGAGAACCCTTCTACAAACCGTCGATAATAACCTGCAAGGCCTAAGAAACTCCGAATCTCAGTAACTGAAGCAGGTCTGACCCAATCTCGAACTGCCTCAATCTTCTTAGGATCCACCATAATACCTTCCTTGGACACTACATGTCCCAAGAATGCTACCGAACTAAGCCAAAACTCACATTTTGAGAACTTTGCATAGAGCTTCTTCTCCTTCAGAATCCCAAGCACAATCCTCAAATGATACTCGTGTTCCTCCTTACTACGGGAGTATATCAATATATCATCTATGAAGACAATAACAAAGGAATCCAAGTACGGTCTGAACACTCCATTCATCAAGTCCATAAAAGCTGCTGGGGCATTGGTTAATCCGAAAGACATCACCAAAAATTCGTAATGGCCATAACGTGTTCGAAAAGCTGTCTTAGGGATATCCTCCGCCCTAACCTTCAGCTGATGGTAGCCGGATCTCAAGTCAATCTTGGAGAAAACAGAAGCACCCTGTAGCTGATCAAATAAATCATCAATACGAGGTATCGGGTACTTATTTCTGATGGTTACCTTATTCAACTGCCGATAGTCAATACACATACGCATAGATCCATCCTTCTTCTTCACAAGTAACACTGGAGCACCCCAAGGATATACACTCGGTCTAATAAAACCCTTGCTCAACAAATCCTGCAACTGCTCCTTCAACTCTTTCAATTCAGCCGGTGCCATACGATAAGGAGGAATGGAAATAGGTTGAGTGCCTGGCTCTATGTCAATACAAAAATCAATATCACGATCAGGTGGAAGACTAGGTAAGTCTGTCGAAAATACCTCCGAAAATTCACTCACCACTGGAATAGACTCAAGCATAGGAGTCTCAACACTAGTATCTCGAATGTGCGCCAAGTAAGCCAAACATCCTCTTTCTACAAAGTGACGAGCCTTAAGAAATGATATCACCCCCTTAGGAGGGTGACTAAGTGAACCTCTCCATTCTACTATAGGAATTCCAGGCATAGCTAATGTAACTGTCTTGGCATGACAATTTAAAATTGCGTGATAAGGAGATAACCAATCCATACCAAGAATCACATCAAAATCTACCATATCTAAGACCTTTAAATCTGTATGAGTGTCATATCCCATCAAGGTAACTATACATAATCGATACACTCGATCTACCACTACAGAATCCCCGACAGGAGTAGAAACATGTACCGGCAAATCAAGAGACTCACATACTATATCTAGACTCAAAGCAAAATAGGTGGACACATAAGAATAAGTAGAGCCTGGATCAAATAATATAGTAGCTGGTCGATGACAAACCGGAATAATACATGTGATAACAGCATCTGAAGCCTCAGCCTCTGGCCTACCCGGAAAAGCATAACAGTGAGAACGACCACCCTCATATTGTGAACCTCCACGACCACCACCTCGACCAGAAGAAGAACCACCTCTACCTGAATGAGAACCACATCTTCCACTATGTACACCTCCCCTAGTTGGAGGTTGTGCAGCCCTGGAAGTCAAAGCCTGAGAACCCTGATGCAAGCCACCACGTCTGGTCCTAGGGCAATCTCTCACAAAGTGTCCTATATCACCACACTCAAAACAACCCTTACGAGACGTAGGATGATGAGAGGAACCTGAATGACCATAATGCCCTCCACGGCCTACAGGTCTAGAAGATGAACCTTGTGAAGTGTTCACCAAACTCAAAGAACTATGCCCAGTGTAACCAGCCTCAGACGCTGGTATAGCAGCATGAATGGGTCTGCTAGGCTGAGAGTGATAACCTCTCCCTAAGTAATCTCGACTCCTAGGAGGAGCCCCACCATAATGACCTGAATGATGGGTCCTCTTGCCCTCACGCTGCTCAAATCTCTCACGTCGAATCATCTCCAACTCTTTAGCAACATCCACCACCTTCTGGAACGGAACACCAGAAGTAGCAACCTGAGAAACTCCCAGACGAATTGGAATAATCAGCCTTTTAACAAACCTTCTCACTCTCTCAGCCTCTGTGGGAAGTATCATCGAAGCATGCATAGCCAAGGCATGGAATTTACCCTCATACTCTGCGACTAACATACCATCTTGTTGCAAGCCCTCAAACTCTGCCCTCTTACGCTCCCTCTCACTGCGTGGAACAAACTTGGCTAGAAATACCTGAGTAAACTGAGTCCATGATAGTAGAGGGGATCCAGTTGGCCTACTACTAATATAATGCCTCCACCATTGCTTGGCTGAGCCAGTCATCTGAAACGCTGTGTAGTCAACTCCATGAGACTCCACTAATCCAAGATTATGCAACCTCTCATGACAACTAACTATAAATTCATATGCATCCTCAGTTAAGTCACCAGTATAAGTCGGAGGATTCATTAGTCTGAACCTCCCAAACATCTTTTATTCATCAATGGTCATGGAAGGCCGGTTCGCCAAGTGTGATGCAATACCTGGAAATTCCATACTATCTAAACAGGGAGCTACAGCAGCAGCTGGTTGAGTCCTGGGAGTCTGAGAATCTGGAGCAAACATCGGATCTGGAGTCTGACCTCCAACACGGGTTTGCGAAGCATCAGAGGTGACAAGCAAGGTTCCCGCCTGAGCCATCCCCTCTAGAAGTCCTAACATACGAGCCAAAGTATCTTGAAGCATTGGGGTGGCAATATTATTGGGTGGAGACTGAGCTGGTCCATCCCCCTCGACACGATCCTGCACATCTCTATGAATAACATCTGCATCAGGAGGTACTGTCCTATCACGGCCCTGGGTAGCTATTGTTACTTGTATTTCCACGGATGCTGTAATACGATCCCTACCCCGACCTCGACCTCGACCTCGACCTCGTCCCCTGCCTCTACCTCGGATAGTGCTCTCAGAAGCAGGCACAAGACTAGGCTCCTCATCACCACTTGTAGATGTACGAGTCCTCACCATCTGAGATATTGAGATATCAAGATTAGAATTTCAACAAGGTAAAGTGTGCACGATAAGGAATTAAAGAACTGAGTTTTCCTAAATGCCCCACAGCCTCTCGAAGATAGGTATGGACGTCATCATACCGATCCGCAAGACTCTACCAGACATTGCTCATGTACTCATGAGATCGACGAACCTAGGGCTCTGATACCAAATTGTCATGACCTAAATTCACAAGTTGTGATGGCACCTATGTTCCCAACGAATAGGTAAGCCAACCCAACATATTTACCAATTATGATAACTAATGAGGTAAAAGGTAAACAACGAGTAAAATTTCCAACGCTAAGTTCCTTATAAATATGAAATGCGGAAAGCTAAAATACTACCCGAGAAATTTTGTCATAAGTATAAGAGCCTCTAAATATGATGCAAGTCTAAAACTAAATGACACATCCATACATAAGGGATATTCTATCTGAATATTAAAATAACAGAATAAATAAAATGTAGAAGGAGGTGTGGGCCACGGAATAGCCAAGAAGCTCACCACAACTCCAAGATACTCCAAGCTCGGACTCAAAAAGCTCCACGAGATGTGCTCGTACTCGGAATCGAATCTGCACCACAAAAGAGTGCAACAAGTGTAGTATGAGTACGAAACAACGTGTACCCAGTATATCTCATAGACCGATAACGAAGAAGTAGTGATAGGAGTTTAAATAATAAAAATAAGTCTTTTACTTATACAAGTCTATGATACGCTTACCGGTCGAGTTTCATCAAAATATGAATAATCAAACTTCACATAATGTACAACCTCCAATAAAGCACATAATCAACAATAATAAATGATGTAATGAGATGCAGTGCAATGTGACACCATGAAATGATATGCCTCAGAATGCCAAGTACTATCTCAATCGTATATACATGATACTCCTCAGAAATACATCGAGAGTTCATGACCCATGGGGGACTCGCGAGGTCCATATATCGACACAGACGATCTTCACGTATCTGTGCGGATAATTTCAACGCACTATCATAAATCAAATAATTTTTGCACGGACGATCTCCACGTGCCCAAAATATAATCTTAACATCTCACCATCCCCAGCACGGACGATCTCCACGTGCCCAACTTATACTCAATCTCATGTCAATGCATATGCACAATATAATCTCAAATAAAGGGGATGATGATGCATCTCAATCAATCAAATATCAACATAATACATAACCACCTCAACCATCATAAGTATACGGGTTCAAATAAGAACGTAATCACACAAAATAATCAGTCAATAATATATCAGCTAATGCCCATATGCTTTGGCATTCTCGGATTAAAATTCGCATTCTATATTAATAAACTTTCCCTTTACAACACCAGTACTCGTACCAATGCCTGTCACGTCATTGGTACGAGACCCCTATCTTTCGCTCTTACCCATTGTCTATTCCATTTTTTTATCTTTAAATTAGGAAAACGTCCTCCAACGAAGTCTAAAGTCTTAACATACCTTGAATGCCGAACACGTGCCACGGATCCTCAAGAGTTTTCCTTCCCTTTTCGCAAAGCTTCGAAACGTTCCCAATCTACCAATTATGCAAGTTATTGTAAGCACGCGAGTTCACACTCATATTATTATATATCTATCCTAGACCCACAAACTCACTCATATCTCTTAACCAACTCCTAATTAACAACTAACTTATCATACCAAAAAAACCATCATACAGTATAGTGTCAATTTCCAAAATTTACTTTCTTTAACTTTAACTATATTATTTATATTCCAGCCTAAATCTTATCAACACAAATCCATACCCATTAATGATAAATCCCAGCCGAAATCGTTCTAGCACCGATTTGTTGGTGGCAACAATAACTTCTACATATTTCTAACCCGTCAACACATACACACACGACAATATCAACTTAAATTATATTTTATTTTACCTGACAGCTTCCGACTACATGTTTTCCATGAAAATAAGTCTTAACCATCGATCAATGACCACCCTTAGAATGATGAACCATTAATGGGCATTAAATGCCTCCTTTAGGTTGATACAAATTAATTTTCTTAAAAAAAAAGAAGAAGTTTTCATTCCTTTATAAGGACTTTGAACAGATGCAAATGTTTTTTTTTTCCACTTTGATATCAACCATCAATATAACAATATAATAATAACAACAATCCAAAGCACTCTGACAACATACTACAATATGTAGAATTGAAAAGAATGAAAATTGCTTGTTTTCACCTGAGCAATGATTGTTGTTTTCTTTTTTCCTCTCGTTGGTCGCCTATGGTAAGTTTCCGCCTCCACCTCTTTTCTTTTCTAAAATAAGAGTGTATTAACCGTGACAACTCCACTAACCTATTATCATCTATGTGACCTAATGGTATAAATCATTAATAAGTTTTAGAGATAGTTGACCCATTAACTACCAATCAGATAATAGTAATTAAATAAATAGTTTAAAATTTTCATTTATAATTTTTTTGACGAGACAAGTCAAAATAGCTATAGTTTTCACAACAACCTAGCAGGTCGTTACAGTTATGAAGTATTTTTTAAGTTTTCAAGATTCTTAAATGCATAAAGTAATACTAAAAAGAAAATAATATGTTCAATCTATTTGAGAATTTATAGAAAAGGCTAATGGGCAAGATATATATGCTTCATTGACGCTTAATTTGTTCATTCCAAAGACAATAGAAACGTACATTAAATATCTTAATGAGTATGGAGCAATGAAAAAACATTTAAATCTTACAAAATATAATATTCTAACAATTCCTATAATCATATTTAAATACCATGAAGGCATGAACTAAGGAAACTCATATGCATGAAATTTTATTTCTTCTTCTTTTTTCTCTCAATTGAATTTTATATTGAACTATGATTCTTTTAGATATTTAATTAGTTGAAATGTGAATGTCATATATTTGTGGTGATTTTTTTTCTTTTTCTTGTGTATATATATTTTTATTTCTAATAATTAATTTTCTTAAGCACTATTAGTCTTTCAGTGAAGTGTACTATATTGAATTAAGGAAATTATTTACAGGCAAACGATAAAATCTATAGGTAGATATTTCAAGTATTTTTCTTTTGGATATTTTTTGTGATTATATCGTCTAATTTTTAAGAATTTAATTGAGAATTTTCATTTCTTAAAATACATATAAAAATTAAATTACTTCTACAATTATATATTATAATAAATCTAAAAATCCATAACAACTTAATTTCCCTTTGTGTCACTACGTGATATTTTTTATTTATACTATACTAAAGCAAAAAAATGTATAACAACTGAACTTCTTTTTGTGTCACTGTATGATATTTTTGATTTATTTGAAGAATTTTATTCCTTAGAACGAATATGATATACATCAAACCTCAATGTTTGATTATTATACAAATAGATCAATGAATATTGGAATGAAATTAATCAAAAATAAATATTATGAATAAAATATATAAAGAATACAAAATATATCAAAAGATGTGAAAGTAGGCATACAAGTATCAATACATATATTTTTGTGAAGATAAATACAAATAGATATAACATTTTAACTTTTCAAGAATGAAAAGATGTAGTAAAACAAAACTAAAAAAAGTAATAATATAAGTGAGAAAATAGACATGAAATGTAGAGACACAAGAGAGAATTTTCTTGTTCTTCCAAGTATATTCAAGTGTTTTCTAAATCTTCAAGTGTATAACACATCCTCAAGACCTCTATTTATATTGTTATAAGAGGCATACAAAAAGATAGCAATAAACATGATATTAATTATTGAGGATGCGGGGAAGATTAAAGGGTGTGGAAGATAAATAAGGAGATGGTGGAAGTGTGAATATTATTACACATAATGGTGAAATTATATCTTGAAGTTATGGACATCCACATTAATTATAAAAAATAATTATTATATTAAAAATGAGGAGAAAAATTAAAAAATGTCCAAAAAAATGAAAAAATAAATAAATATAAATGGAGGCTATAGAGAGGTGCCACATCACCTCATTTATGTTTCTCCTTTATATATATATATATATATATATATATATATGTGATGTTTGGTCGGTAGGGGGTAGGCGTGGGGTTGGGTAAAAAAACAAAAAAATAATATTGATTTTTTTTTTAAAAAACAAACTTTTAAAAAAAATCGGGAGGGGGGGCTGTCACTTCTCGAGCCTACACCCTGGATGTGTCCATTACTCGAGAACCATTTATGATACCCAAATGAACCATTGACCTGACTGACTTCTTAGCAGAAGACTATAGGCTTAAAAAAATGAGGCTTCACAGACCGTTTAGGGCTCCGCGGTCCGTTAAAAACTTCATTGGCCATATAGCCATCCCTGAAACTTCAACTATCTGACAGGGCCTTACTAAAATGGGCATAACTTCTTACTCCAAACTTGAAATGAGGCAAATTTGGTGGCGTTGAAAATAGGACTCAATGATCTTTAATTTGATAGGTTATGGACCACCTAATTACTTGTGTTATGAGATATATGGTCGTTTTAAGTTGACCTTACACTTAAAAGTTGAGGGGTGATCTGTACGGACCCCTACACGTTCGTACAAGCCACCACAAATCATCTAGGGTCCCGTCCAGGTGACTCACTACTTGGCATCCCTGGACGATTGTGCACCTTGCCCTAAATGGATAGCGGTCCTGTAACATCTCGCAACTAGAAAGAACTGGAAGGAAGTTTAAAATCTGGAAATAGTTACTTTTGGAAAGAATGAGGAAATTTGGAAATTTTTAAGTAAGTTAAAGTGAATTTTTGGTCAATTTCAAACGGCCATAAATCCTAGCTCAAGATGAATTAGGTGTGATTTTAGATATGGTTGGAAATCCCTTGGAATGATCTTTCCAACGCTGCCAAGTTTGAACGATTTCGAGTTCGTATGAGTAAGTTATGCCCTTTGGAAGTAGGGTTGTTGGATTAAGGACAGTCCAATCCGGATTTAGAGGGGTATTTTAGTCTTTTCCTTGCCCTATTATTTTAATCCATTTGTAGGAGTTTAAGATGGGTCAAATCAGATTTTAGACAACTTTAGAATTTGGAATTTCATGCTAGGTCTTGGAGAAAAGAGAAAAGAAGAGAAAGGAGAAGAGGAAGCAAGATTCGTCGATTTCGTCAAGGATAGCTTGTGGCTTTCATCGGGGGTGATCCCTATAAAGGTATGTGAGATCACATAGCATTTGGTTAGTTCACCCACACGGCAAACATGATTCAATTCAACAAGGTTATATTGATTTGAAAGTAAATCCTTTGAGTTCTTGATGAAATTCGTTTGAATTCTTTTGGGTTGTGTTGTTGAGGTTTGCTTGATGTTTGATTCATGTTTTTGGGTGAAATTTCGAGTTGAATCTGGTATATATTGAGGATATAATCGATTCTAAGTGTTTGGGGAAAGAACTAAGTTGATTGGGAGGATTTAGAGTTGAAAAATGAAGAAGAAAAGTCGGGGAACACTTGGGGAGGGTCCTGGCGTGTTGCGCCTCTCAAAGCCCCAAAAAGGGGTCTCTGAATGTTGAGCTCTGGGGTGCCGCGCCAGTCAGAGTGCCCCAAATTGGTCTCTGAATCTCAAGGGCTGGCGCCCCGCGCCTCTCAGAGCGCCAGGGACGCTAGTTCTTCCCATTCTTCCCTCATCCTTTCGTGCTTGTACCTTAGCAATGGACCTATGTTTTCTAGCTGATTCCAACACCCTAAGGTACATTTAAACATCATGAAATCATCCATAAACATGAGATCATGAACCTTGAATCCATAATCCAATGAAAGGAAAGTTAGGATCAAAGTCAACAGAAGTTAAGAAGCAAGTCAAGCAAAGTTTTTAAAGTTTTCAAAAGTCTTCAACAAACATTTTAACTTGTTTTAAGACTAAGTTTCAAGTTAAGAAGAGAGTGAAGAGTTGAGTTCATTTCCCAAAAAGCTATAAGGGAACATAGTATTCCCTAAAGAGTTTATAAATGTTTTCACATTTGAGCAAGAAAAGGGAACATCAATTCCAAGAGAGCTTTTAAGCTATGTTTTGAGTAATTATCTCAAACCAAAGAAATAAGTTGTTTTAAAACATTGATCTAACTATATTTTTGGGAGTAGTATTGAGCACCGATATGGGATGCGAGTTCAAATTAACTCAAGTCTCCATAAACCATGTAGCCATCATGGTTATTAATGGGTCATGCTTTTTAGATGATCACATAAGTTAAGCTAGTGGATCCACTAAGTTAAGTAGTTCTATATAACAACAAAGTATAGGACAGTCTGACAGCGTGATGGTAAGAACATTGTATCACCACTTAGGCTCATAGTGGTGGTTGTCGGTTAGAGAATCTCCCACAGAAACCATATTATTTTCTTTTATGACTAAAGTTGAGTTTGTTATTGCTTTATCTTTAACAAACTAAGTTGGTTGCAACTATTTTATAAGCTTTATATATATTGCATGTGCTTTATTGCTTTATATTTGAGTTAAGTTATTTAGAAGTAGAGAAGAGCCAGGTAAGTGTTTGTTTCAGAATCCTTTCAAGCCTAGATCTTGTTTTAGCTTTCCAACTCGCATACTCGTACATTCAATGTACTAATGCCAGTTGTCCTGCATCTTATTATGATGCAGACGCAGGTAACCAGGATCAGCATCTAGCACCTCGTTGATCCAACTTGAGCCTTCAGAGTCTGTTGGTGAGCCGCTTTGCATTCCGGAGGACTCATTTATTTATTTTTTTAGTCTTTCAGATGTTAGGATGATCGGGGGTCCAGTCCCGACATCCCTCTTTGTTTTAGACGCTTCATAAATAGTTAGTAGTCAGATGTTTTTACATTGTTATCTCATATGTTAAGACTTGAGTTGCCATTTTGGCCAAGTTGAATGTTGACTTTTAAACATTCTAAGCTATTTGACTAAGTTATTTGAGTAAGTTCAATTTGATCATTGTATTATTGTTTAGAGTCTTCCGCTGAGTCAGTAAGCCAGGCCAAGGGTTCGCTTGAGGCCAGCAATGGTCTTCGAGTGCCAGTCTTCCCCAGGGTGTAGGCCCGGGGCGTAACAAACTTGGTATGAGAGCACATAGTTCAAAAGTCCTAGGGAGTCTATGAAGCCGTGTCTGTAGAGTCCTAGTTATCGGTGTGAAGCGCGCCACATCTATAATTAAGAGGCTGGAACATTTAGGAACTATCTCACTTCTTTCATACTATTTTCGTGCGTTAGAGTTGATCTCTAAAAAGCTCCTTCTAATTCGTGCTTGTGCGTGTTTTCAGATAACCATGCCTCCATAAAGAGCTGTCAGAGGTCATCCTGCTAGATGCAATGTTGAGGAACAAAAGTTACCAAATGCTCCTGAAGTGCAACCTCAAGGGGAAGTTACTAATGCTGAGTTTAGAGAGGCAATTAAGATGCCGAGTCAAGGTGTGACTAACCAAGTTGGTCAGCAAAGAAGAGCTCGACAAGAAGAGGCTAACACTTCAAGGGTTCGTGAGTTATTGAGGATGAATCCTCCAAGCTTCACTGGTTCAAGCACTACTGAGGATCCAGAGAAATTCATTGAGGAATTGAAAAAGGTGTTCGATGTGATGCATGTTGCTGATACTGGGAGAGTTAAGCTAGTTGCATATCAACTGAAGAATGTTGCTAGGACTTGGTTTGATCATTGGAAAGAGGGCAGAGTTGAGGATGCACCACCTGCGAGCTGGGCATGTTTTGAGGAATCTTTCTTGGGACATTTCTTTCCCCGAGAATTGAAAGAGGCTAAGGTACGGGAATTTCTTACACTTAAGCAGGATTCTCTAAGTGTGCATGAGTATGGGTTGAAGTCACCCAACTATCTCGTTATGCTTCGAAAATAGTTAAGGACATGAGGAGTAAAATGAGTTTGTTTGTTGCTGAATTGGCCCGTCTATCAAGCAAAGAGGGCAGGGCAGCGATGCTGATAGGTGACATGGACATATCAATGTTGATGGTTTATATGCAGCAGGTTGAGGAAGAGAAACTGAGGGACAGGGAAGAGTTCATAAGTAAGAAAGCGAAGACAGGGAATGAGTCTGGGTAGCAGAAAGGTAATGTGAACCGTTCGTCCTTTCAGCAAAAGAGAAAGGGACATACTCCATCATCTGCTAGTGCACCAGCACCCCGAAACAAAGGTGAGTATAATGGCTAGAATTCACAGAACTTCAGAGCTAGACCTGTCTAATCTCAAGGTAGTGTGGCACAGGGAGGTAACTCAGCTCCTGCATATACTAAGTGGGGTAGGATCCACCCAGCTAAGTGTCGTGATGGCCAGACAGGTTGTTTCAAGTGTGGGCAAGAGGGTCACTTCATAAAGGAGTGTCCTAAGAACATGCAAGGTAGTGGAAATCAGGGCAATAGATCCCAATCTTCAATAGTTGCTCCACCAGACAGGGCTGCACCTAGAGGAGCTACTTTCGGTACTGGCGGAGGAGCAAACTGCCTCTATGCGATCACTATTCACCAAGAGCAAGAGAACTCTCTAGATGTTATCACTGGTATGATCAAAGTCTTTACTTTTAATGTTTATGTTTTGCTAGACCTAGGAGAAAGTTTATCTTTTGTAACCCTTTATGTTGTAAATAAGTTTGATGTTCTTCCTGAGAAACTTTGTGAACCCTTCTGTGTTTCTACACCTGTTGGGGAGTTTATTCTAGCAGAAATAGTGTATCGTGATTGTCCCGTTTCCATCAATCACAAGAGCACCATGGCTAATTTAGTTGAGTTAGACATGGTAGATTTCGATGTCATTCTAGGTATGGACTAGCTTCATGCCTGTTATGCATTTATAGATTGTAGAACTCGAGTTGTCAAGTTTCACATTCCTTATGAGCCAGTCATAGAGTGGAGTAGTAGTTCAGCAGTGCCTAAGGGTCATTTCATTTAGTACCTTAAGGCAAGAAAGTTAGTTTCGAAGGGTTGTATCTATCACTTAGTCCAAGTTAATGACTCTAGTGTTCAGATACCTCTCATTCAGTCAGTTCCTATAGTAAAAGAGTTTCCAGAAGTCTTCCCTGATGATCTACCCGGAGTACCTCCTGAGAGAGAAATAGACTTCGGCATATATATCATTCTAGATACTCGTCCTATCTCTATTCCGCCATATAGAATGGCACCACCAGAGTTGAAAGAGCAGTTGAAAGATCTCCTAGATAAGGGTTTCATTCGACCAAGTGTCTCACCTTAGGGCGCAACGATCTTGTTTGTGAGAAAGAAAGATGGTTCCCTTAGGATGTGTATAGACTACTGCCAGTTGAACAAGGTTACCATCAATAATAAGTATCCTCTTCCGAGGATTGATGATCTTTTTTATCAGCTTCAGGGTGCTTCCTGTTTCTCGAAAATTGACCTCAGATCAGGTTACCATCAGTTGAAAGTAAGGGAATGTGACATTCCTAAGACAATATTTAGGACCCGTTATGGTCATTATGAGTTTTTGGTCATGTCGTTCGGTTTAACTAATGCACCAGCAGCATTCATGGACCTTATGAATAGAGTCTTCAAACCTTATTTAGATATGTTTGTTATCGTCTTCATTGATGACATACTAATCTATTCAAGGAATGAAGAGGATCATGCTAGCCATCTCAGAATAGTTCTTCAGACTTTGAAAGATAAGGAGTTGTATGCCAAGTTCTCTAAGTGTGAGTTTTGGCTTGAGTGTGTGGCATTCTGAGGCCATATTGTGTCTGGAGAGGAAATTAAAGTTCATACTCAGAAAATAAAGGCAATGCAGAATTGGCCTAGACCCACATCTCCAACTGATATTAGGAGTTTCTTGGGTTTAGCTGGCTTTTATAGAGGATTTGTTTAGGGGTTCTCGTCTATTTTGTCTCCTTTGACCAAGTTGACTCAGAAGATAGTGAAATTTCAAGGGTCTAAAGCTTGTGAGAAAAGCTTTCAGGAATTGAAAAAGAGGTTGACTACTGCCCCAGTTTTGACCTTACCAGAAGGTACTTAAGGTTTTGTGGTGTATTGTGATGCATCTAGAGTTGGTTTGGGTTGTGTCTTAATGCAGAATGGCAAAGTAATAGCTTATGCCTCAAGACAGTTGAAAGTTCATGAGAAGAATTATCCAACCCATGATCTAGAGTTGGCTGCTGTAGTTTTTGCTTTGAAGATATGGCTCCATTATTTGTATGGTGTTATGTGAATGTGTTCACCGATCACTAGAGCCTTCAATATGTGTTCACTCAGAAAGAGCTTAATCTCAGACAGAGAAGGTGGTTAGAGTTACTCAAGGACTACGACATGAGTATTCTTTAA
The DNA here is from genome assembly GCA_036553675.1 of Solanum okadae. Classification (NCBI taxonomy): domain Eukaryota; kingdom Viridiplantae; phylum Streptophyta; class Magnoliopsida; order Solanales; family Solanaceae; genus Solanum; species Solanum okadae. The sequence goes on from CM071678.1 coordinate 45,802,377, forward strand.
TACCCAGTTAAGGCTAATGTTGTTGTTGATTCCTTAAGTAGGTTGTCTATGGGTAGCATCACCCATGTTGAAGAAGGAAAGATAGAGTTAGCAAAAGATGTGCACAGACTGGCACGCCTGGGAGTCCGACTTATGGATTCCACAAAAGGAGGAATAGTGGTAATGAATGGGGCTGAGTCATCATTAGTGTTAGAAGTAAAAGGCAAGAAAGACCAAGATCCTATTTTGCTTGAGTTGAAGGTAAATGTTCATAAGAAAAAAGTGTTAGCTTTTGAACAAGGGGGAGATGGTGTGTTGAGATATCAAGGAAGATTGTGTGTACCAATGGTGGATGGTCTCCAAGAGAGGATCATGGAGGAAGCTCACAGCTCCAGATATTCCATCCATCCGGGTTCCACAAAGATGTATCGTGATTTGAGAGAAGTCTATTGGTGGAGTAGCATGAAGAAGAGCATTGCAGAATTTGTTGCTAAGTGTCAAAATTGCCAACAAGTTAAGGTAGAGCATCAAAGGCTCGGTGGTTTAGCTCAGAATATAGAGCTTCCGAAATGGAAGTGGGAAATGATTAATATGGACTTCATCACAGGTTTGCCAAGGTCTCGTAGACATCATGATTCTATTTGGGTGATTGTCGACAGAATGACAAAATCAACCCATTTTTTGCTGGTAAAGACTACCCATTCTGCAGAAGATTATGCCAGGTTATATATTCAGGAGGTGGTAAGACTTCATGGAGTCCCAGTCTCCTTTATTTCAGATAGAGGTGCACAATTTATTGCACAGTTCTAGAAATCTTTTCAGAAAGGTTTGGGTTCAAATGTTAACTTAAGTATTGCCTTTCATACTTAGACAGATGGGAAAACATAGCGCACTATTCATACATTAGAAGATATGTTGGGGGCCTGTGTGATCTATTTCAAAGGTAATTGGGATGATTACCTACCCCTTATTGAATTCGCTTACAACAATAGTTACTACTCTAGCATCCAAATGGCTCCATATGAAGCTCTTTATGGGAGAAGATGCAGATCTCCTATTGGATGGTTTGAAGTTGGTGAAACAGGGTTGATAGGACCAGATTTAGTTCATCAAGCTATGGAGAAGGTGAAAGTGATTCAAGAGAGGTTGAAAATGGCACATAGTCGTCAGAAATCCTACACTGATGTTAGGAGAAGGGCGTTAGAGTTCGAAGTAGATGATTGGGTATATCTAAAGGTTTCACCCATGAAGAATGTTATGAGGTTTGGTAAGAAGGGGAAACTTAGTCCCCGATATATTGGGCCTTATCGAATATCCAAAAGGATGGGCAATGTAGCTTATGAGTTGGACCTACCACAAGAACTAGCAGCGGTTCATCCGGTGTTTCACATCTCCATGTTGAAGAAGTGCATGAGCGATCCTTTATTGATTATACCAACTGAAAATATTGAGATCAAGGATAACTTATCTTATGAGGAGATTCCTGTTCAAATTCTAGATCGCCAAGTTTGCAAGTTGAGAACAAAGGAGGTAGCATCAGTCAAAGTCCTTTGGAGGAACCAATTTGTTGAGGAAGCTACTTAGGAAGCTGAGGAGGATATGAAGAAGAGATATCCACATCTCTTTGAATCCGAAGAAAGTGCAAATCAAGGTACTAATTTTCTTCTTAGTGCTCTTAAAATTATGAATGAGCATATTGTTTTGTTTGCATTTGCTTGTTGGGTGTTTGAATTTGATGCTACACCCTAAGCCTAGTAAGAGTAATCTCATTCGAGGACGAATGTTCCCAAGGGGGAGATATTGTAATAGCTCACAAATAGAAAGAACTAGAAGGAAGTTTAAAATCAGGAAATATTTACTTTTGGAAAGAATTAAGAAATCTGGAAATTTTTAAGCAAGTTAAAATGAGTTTTTGGTCAACTTTAAATGGTCATAATTCCTAGATCAGGATGAGTTAGGTGTGATTCCAGATATGGTTGGAATTATCTTTCCAACGCCGCCAAGTTTGCACGATTCCAAGTTCGTATGAGTAAGTTATGCCCTTTGGAAGTAGGGCTGTTGATTAAGGAAAGTTCAATCCGGATTTAGAGGGGTATTTTAGTCTTTTCCTTGCCCTATTATTTTAATCCATTTTTAGGAGTTTAATATGGGTCAAATCAGATTTTAGTCAGCTTTAGAATTTGGAATTTCACGCTAGGGCTTGGAGAAAAGAGAAAAGAGGAGAAAGGAGAAGAGAAAACAAGATTCGTCGATTTCGTCAAGGATAGCTTATGGATTTCGTCGGGATTGATCCCTAAAAATATATGTGAGTTCACATAGCATTGGGTTAGTTGACCCACGCGCCAAACATGATTCAATTCAGCAAGGTTATATTGATTTAAAAGTAAATCCTTTGAGTTCTTGATGAAATTCGTTTGAATTCTTGTGGGTTGTGTTGTTGAGGTTTGCTTGATGTTTGATTCATGTTTTTAGGTGAAATTTCGAGTTGAATCTAGTATATATTGAGGATATAATCAATTCTAAGTGTTTAGGAAAAGAACTAAGTTGATTGGGAGGATTTAGAGTTGAAAAATGATGAAGAAATGTCGAAGAACACCTGGGGAGGGTCCTGGCGCATCGCGCCTCTCAGAGCCCCAAAAAGGGGGTCTCTGAATGTTGAGCTCTGGGGCACCGCGCCTCTCAAGAGCCCCAAAAAGGGGGTCTCTGAATGTTGATCTCTGGGGCGCTATGCTATTCAGAGTGCCCCAACTTGGTCTCTAAATCTCAAGGGCTGGCACCCCGCGCCTCTCAGAGCACAAGGGACGCAGTTCTTCCCATTCTTCCCCCATTCTTTCGTACTTGTTCCTTAGCAATGTACCTATGTTTTCTAGTTGATTCCAACACTCTAAGGTGCATGTAAACATCATGAAATCATCCATAAATATGAGATCATGAACCTTGAAACCATAATCCAATTCAAGGAAAGCTAGGATCAAAGTCAAGAGAAGTTACGAGTCAAGCCTAGAAGTTAAGAAGCAAGTCAAGCAAAGTTTTTAAAGTTTTCAAAAATCTTCAACAAACATTTTAACTTGTTTTAAGACTAAGTTTCAAGTTAAGCAAAGAGTGAAGAGTTGAGTTCATTTCTCAAAAAGCTATAAGGGAACTGAGTATTCCCCAAAGAGTTTATAAATGTTTTCACATTTGAGCAAGAAAAGGGAACATCGATTCCAAGAGAGCTTTTAAGCTAAGTTTTGAGCAATTATCTCAAACCAAAGAAAGAAGTTGTTTTAAAACATTGGGCTAAGTATATTTTTGGGAGTTGTATTGAGCACCGATATGGGTATGCGAGTTCATATTCTCAAGTCTCCATAAACCATGTAGCCATCATGGTTATTAATGGGTCATGCTTTTTAGATGATCACATAAGTTAAGCTAGTGGATCCACTAAGTTAAGTAGTTTTATATGACAGCAAATTATAGGACAGTCTTGCGGCGTGATGGTAAGAACATTGTATCACCACTTAGGCTCATAGTGGTGGTTGTCGGTTAGAGAATTTCCCACAGAAACCATGTTATTTTCTTATATGACTAAAGTTTAGTTTGTTATTGCTTTATCTTTAACGAACTAAGTTGGTTGCAACTATTTTATAAGCTTTATATATATATATATATATATATTGTATGTGCTTTATTGCTTTATATTTGAGTTAAGTTATTCAGAAGTTGAGAAGAGCCAGGTTAGTGTTTCTTTCAGAATCCTTTCAAACCTATATCTTGTTTTAGCTTTCCAACTCGCATACTCGTTCATTCAATTTACTGATGCCAGTTGGCCGACATCTTATTATAATGCAGATACAGGTAACCACGATTAACATTCAGCACCTCGTTGATCCAACTTGAGCTTTCAGAGTCTGTTGATGAGCCTCCTTGCATTCCAGAGGATTCCTTTATTTATTTTTTTAGTCTTTCAGATGTTAGGATGATCGGGGGTCCTGTCTCGACATCCTTTTTTGTTTTAGACGCTTCATAGACAGTTAGTAGTCGGATGTTTTTACATTGTTATTTCATATGTTAAGACTTGAGTTGCCATTTTGGCCAAGTTAAATGTTGACTTTTAAACATTCTAAGCTATTTGACTAAGTTATTTGAGTAAGTTCAATTTGATCATTGTATTATTGTTTAGAGTCTTCTGCTGAGTCAGTAAGCCAGGCCAAGGATTTGCTTGAGGCCAGCAATGGTCTTCGAGTGCCAGTCCTGCCCAGGGTGTAGGCTCGGGGTGTGACAGGTTCCTTTCACGAGCCATTTTGGCTTCACTAAAGGGCCCATAGTTTGCTTTAGGGTCGTGGACATGCATGTTAACCCTTTTAAACCTTTTTCAAGTATGTGGTATTACACGAACAGTCAAATTTTTATGAGTACAGTTGCGAGGTGTTATAGAATGATCTGAATCTTAGATTAAAAATATCTGGGGTGTTATGGGGAGCTGGCGAGGGGGTGTGTAGGCATGAATTAAAAAAATGAATTTATTTTTTTAAAATCAAAAGCAAATTTTTATGTATTTTTTAGAGGGGTAGGGGTAGTCAAGGGTTGAGAGGGTAAAAAATAAAATAAAATAAAAATTTGAACAATCTTTTTAAAAAAAAATTTATGTTGTTTATTTTTTTTATAATGGGAGGGTCGGGGTATGGGGTGATGTAAAAAAATTGTAATTTGAGCTTAGAGGAGAGTTTTGAAAATGTTTTCCTTAATTTTTGAATGGAAGACATTTTCCTTAAATTTGAGAATAATAAGTTGATTTGGAAAATATTTTTCAAAACATTTAAGACAACTAAACATGAGAAAATCGAAAAACGTTTTCCAGAAAATGCTTTCCTTCGTACTGAACACACCCAAAGTGTTGGAAATATATATATATATACTTCCTTAAAAGCATGAACTCCCAAACTTGAAGGTTGAATTACTAGAATACCCCCAATTAAAAATACTCATTTATTTTATTTATTTATTTAACTAATTTTATTATATTGAAAGTAGATATCTTTTCAAATTAAAGGATTGCGATTTTTTCAATGAGTTGTGACTTTTCCAAAGGGTTGTGGCTTTTTTGACAGGTTGTGACTTTTTCAGTGAGTTGTGACTTTTTCGAAGGGTTGTACCTTTTCTAATGAGTTGTGCCTTTTTTAAAGGGTTGTGACTTTTTCGATAAGCAGTGACTTTTCAAAAGGTTGTGACTTTTCGGATAAGGCACAATTAACACCTATTCATTGTAACATCTCGCAATTTGAAATAACTAGGAAGAAGCTAAGAATTTGAAATGGTCATTTTTGGGAAGAATGAAAATCTGGAAATTTTGTTAAGTTAAGAAAAAAGTGAGTTTTTGGTCAACTTCAAACGGCCATAACTTCTAGCTCATGGTAATTTAGGAGCACTTCTTGTTATGGTAGGAAATCTCTTGGAATGATATTTCCAACGCCGCTGAGTTTGCACGATTCTGAGTTCGTATGAGTAAGATATGCCCTGTGGAGGTTGGTTGTTGGAATAAGGAAAGTTCAATCCGGATTTTTAAAGGGTAGTTTGGTCTTTTCCTTGCCCAATTATTTTATTTCATTTTTGGTAATTAAGTTAGGGTCTAAACAGAATTAGATCAGTTTATGCTTTTACCGAAACACGCTAAGGCTTGGAGAAGAGAGAAAAGAAGAGGAGAAAGGAGAAGAGAAGCAAGATTTGTCAAGATCGTCGAGTTTAGCTTGTGGATTTCATCGGGGCTGATCCCTACAAGGTATGTGAGATCACATAGCGTTGGTTTAGTTCACCCACGCGCCAATCATGATTCAATTCAGTGAAATATGTTTGATTTGAAAGTAAATCCTTTGAGTTCTTGATGAAATTCGGTTGAATTCTTGTGGGTTGTTTTGTTGAAGTTTTCTTGGGATTTGATTCATGTTTTCGGGTGTAATTTCGGTTTGAATCTGTCATATATTGAGGGTATAAATGATCCTAAGTATTTGGGAAAGAACCATCGAAGTTTAGAGGGTTTAGAGTTGAAAAACGAGAAAGAAATTTCGTCGGTCGAAATCTGGTAGTGTCTCCGCGTCGCGGACCCACTCCCCAGTTTTGGGAAAAGTTATTTCGCATCGTGGAGCAGACACAGAGCGTTCTGCCTAAAAATTGAATTCGCGACCTAAGAATTTAAATCACCTCCGTGTCGCGGAGCAGTTCCCCATAATCGATTCTTGATCATTTTCTCATGTTTAGTTATCTAAAATCATTCCTAAACAACATGAGATCTTTCCTTTCACAAATCACGATCCTTGAATCCATAAATTCAATTCAAGAAAAGTTAAGAGTCAAGTCAAGAGAAGTCAAGAGTCAAGTTAAGAGGAGTTCATAAAGTCTTTCAAAAGTCTTTTGGAAACGTTTTAACTTTGTTTTAAGACTTAAGTTTTGAGTTCAGTAAAGAGTATTGTTGAAGTTTATTTCTTCAAAAGTATATGGGGGTTATGTATTCCCAAAGAGTTTAAAATGTTTTTGCATCTAAACAAGAAAGGAAACCTCGATTTCCAAGGAGCCTTTGGGCAAGTTTTCAGAAAAGAGTAATCGCTTTCTAAATGAAGCAAGAGAGGAAACTTTGATTTCCAAGATAGCCTTTGAGCTAAGTTTTTGAGCACTAATCTCAAATCACAAAAAGAAGTATGTTTTTAAACATAAAAGCTAATATTATATTTTTGGAGTAGTATTGAGCACCGATATGGGGGAGAGTTTAGACAACTCACAGCCCCCATAAATCATGTAGCCACCATCGGTAGAAAAGGGTCATACTTTTTAGATGATTCCTTTAGTGTTTTTTAGCATAGACTAGTGGATCCACTTAGTGAGTTAGGTTCTATACCCCCAGCAAGGTATAGAACGGTCCTTGGCAGCGTGAGGTAAAACGTTGTATCATCACTATAGCTCTTAAGTGATAGTTGTCGGTTAGAGAAACTCCCACAACAGTATTTTGTAATTTTATATACAAACAGATTTCATATTGTATCTTTGCATACATACAAAGTTATTATTGTATTTCTTAATACACAGAGTTGACATTATGTTTTAAACATCTTTTCCTTATATTGCACTTGTTTTTAAACTGCTTTATATTGAAATGAGTTCAGTTATGTTGAGTTGAGTTGAACCAGGTAAGTTCTTCAGTTCCTTTCAGATTCTTTTCAAGCTTAAGTTGTGTTTAGCATTCCAACTCGCATACTCGTACATTCAATGTACTGATTCCAGTTGGCCTGCATCGTCTTATGATGCAGATGTAGGTAACCAGGATCAGCATCCAGTGCATTGTTGATCCAGTTGAGCTTCAGAGTTGTTGGTGAGCCTCCTTGCATTCCGGAGGATCCCCCTTTTTCATTACTTTATCATTTTAGTTCATTAGGATGTCGTGGGCCTGTCCCGACATCCATCTAAGTTGTTTTAGAGGTTCATAGATAGTCAGTCAGATGTTAGTTCATTCGTCATCATTTTGTTATTTGCTTATGTTCAAATTTGAGTTTCCATTTTGGCTAAGTTTAAATGTTTATTTTTAAAACATTATGAGTTCAGTTTGAGATAGTTGAGTTATTTAGCATATGAATCCTTTTCTATTTTGTTGATTAGATTTGTTTACAAAATTGAGTGAAGTAAGAAATAATATTATTTAAGAAATTCCACTTTCTCCATATTTAAACTTTGAATGTGTTTTGAAATGTTTTAATGATATTTGATCATTTTGATCTCACAGTACAAGTAACTCTATCATTTGTCCTATTTTGTTCAATTATAATTATTTACTAAAAAGCTCTAATTTAGTATTTTAATTCTATTTTACAACATCATATACTATATATACGATACGCCATAAAACTAGTGTATATATATATATATATATATGTATAGCCAAATAGATCCTTAAATTTGTCCCTAAATTTTATTTTGACACTCCAACTCAATTTTGTTCCATTGTAATCCTTCTGTAACAACCCGAATTCGAGAAAGAGCCTAACATCAGATTTTCAGAACTTGTAGGTGCCACTGACAGAGGCCACCTGCTGACACCGAATTTTGACCCTCATTTCTTCTAATTTATTATTTTCGAGCTTCTAATTTAATAACGTATCAAATATCCTTTTTCACAACTATTTTTACTACTACGACTATTTACTACTAAAATTATATATTTTATTATCGAAATTACTATTACAAGCTTTTTACACCTCGTTTCTTTAGTAATCGATTATCGTCATTTTTATTTCAAGCTTTGTTAATTACAAATCCATATTTCGTATCTATATTTTATATTAGTGTAAAATCATAATATTGATACTTTTACTTTGTAAATTGATAATTGTCATCTTATAACATATATTGTATTAGTTATCAAGTTAGAAGCCAAAAATAATTTAAAAGAAGAAGCAAAAGCCCCATAATGCAGGCCAATGTTTCAGCCCATTTGTTACACCAATATATGTCTGAAAAATAGACCAAAAATCAGCCCAAAACCCCCCAAAATCAAACCAAAACGCTTCAGACCATTACTCTATATCAAAAACAGGCCCAAATCAATGTTCCATTCATAAGGCAAATTACAAAGAGCCAAAAACAAAATTAGGTTATCTCACCTTTTCCTCTTCCGGATAGAAGGTTGCTCAATTCTCAACTATGGACAGAGATTGTTCACCAATTTTGGTGCTATCTTTATCTCTTGCTTCTGAAGGAAATCAATGGCTCTTTCTTCTTCCTCATTATCATCTCTCTTCTTTAATTCGGTCAACAAAAATACCCAAAATACTTTTGACATCTCTGAGGAAGAATCACATGGACAATTTTGAATTCAAAACGACTCTTTTGATTCTTGAATCCTGCCCAAATTGAAATAAGAAGAACCCTAGTTTGTCATTATAAATAGCGACCTTTGCACTCATTTTTAAAAGAAGATTTTTGGCCTCCATAGCAGCCTTGACAATCTTTTAAAAAAAGCTTTCTGTCACCATAACACTTTTAATCACTAGTTCTTTGCTCTAACATATCGTTTATACATTTTCTTGCGATCTCGATCGAAACTCTATTTTTCAAGCTTGATCGAGTTTATGGTTCTTCGAACATAGACCTTCGACCAAAGCATCTCGTTCACTGCCCCACAACAGGGAGCAAAAAATGGAGTCCCAAATAAGGTCTCTTGCAAAACATAGAGTCTCATGGACTCGACACCGGCATACCCACATATGGAGTTTTCACTATATCTTAGATTACCCGAATAGCAACGAAAGCAAGCAAAGCTCATCTGGCGTTGCTTATATGGCTTTTTATGTTATTATTATTATTATTATTATTATTATTATTATTAGCGTTTATTTGTTAAACTTGCTTATATGTTTTGGATATGTGTTTATTTTTGTTTCAATTAGCCAACATATTATAGGTTTTAGGTTTGTGAACATTTAATTTGGTTCTAGTTACTAATGATTTTTCTTATTTCATAACGATTTTCACTTCTAAAAAACATTTTAAAAGAAAGGAATCAACTTTGTTTTAAGCTTAAAACATTTCAAAGTGTGCTGCTACGTACAAGTACATTTTTTTTAAGAAATAAATTATTTTCAAACTTTTAGCGATAAGTTTCAGATTAAGTAAAGTTGTTTTAAGCAAATGACCTTTTTGTTTACTTAGGATTAATCAAAGAGTTTTCAAATGAAAAAAATATTTTCCAACTTACAACTTTTCAAATCTTTTGACACTCTTCTTTCTTATAAAATTAATTAACCTAAGTTTGGCCGGTTAACTGTTTTTAACAGATTTTAAAGGATGCCTTACACCTTCCCTTTAAGATAAATTAGAACCCTTACCTATAATTGTATAAGGTTAAGTAGACTTTAATCTAGAGTTAACTTAGCACCAACTTTAGTAAAATAGGTGTCATAATTCACCGCTAATATAATTAGGTGGCGACTCTTTAAAATAGCATTAAGATTCATCAATATGTTGTACAATGTTTGAACCTCGAGTTAAAATGGGGTATAATAACTTGGCGACTCTGTTGGGGACTTTGGGTTCCAAACCATAACCGACTTAGGTTAATAATTATGTTTTTAACATTTGTTTGTTTCATTTTTGTTGTTTGTTTTAGTTTAAATGCCTAAATGCTCTATTTTTCATGCTTATATGATATAATAAATTGATTATTTGTTACCGCTTTATATAAATTGTTTATTTTTTATTGCTTCATATAAATTATCGTTATGACAATAATCCTCCAATTCTGGAAAACTCACACTATCACACGTACACGCGAGGTGTGTTTTGCGCACCCGCAAATTTCTTTCAAAATCTCAAAAGTTAGGAGAGTTGGCATATGGGCGGGGTGTCTGAATCTTTTTCTGTGTGATTGCATTGGCTTCTCACTCGAGTTGTCCACTCGGGAACCTTGTGTCTAGTAAGCCAAATCTTAGAAAACATAAGATAGAGCCAAACCAACACCTTTTAAGGAACATGCATCATGCAAACCTAAGAATCTTAATACCCATGGCGTATTAAGACCATTAGTTTACCTTACCAAATGTCCAAATGGGTTCATGACCCTAGTGACACCTTATCATTATATGTGTGCATATTTGAAGGATAATTGTCCCCAAATACCAACTATTTGCTCTTAAATAATTAAATTGTAGTAGGAGGGTATAAGCTAACCATTTGTTTTGCAGTGTGGATGGCTGTCAAGATCCAAACTTTGGTGGATGGAAGATTAATCCTAGCGACACCAACAAAGGCAATGATAGTCGGGGCACAACAACTTTTTAAACTTAGTTTATTTTTATTGTACAAAATATAATCAAGTTATAAAACTATTCATTTACCTTTTTAGCATTTGTTTAATTATTTAAGAGCTATAGGATGACGTATATTGGCATAATTTTTGTTCTTCAAATCTTCGTTAGGCCTACCTCAGGCATAAAAGAGGTCCCTTGCATATTAAATAAATTAGAACTCTTACCTAGAATTGTATAAGGTTAAGTAGACTTTAATCTAGAGTTAACTTAGCACCAACTTTAGTAAAATAGGTGTCCTAATTCACCGCTAACATAATTAGGTGGTGACTCTTTAAAATAGCATTAAGATTCATCAACATGTTGTACACTGTTTGGACCTCGAGTTAAAATGGGGTATAACACCACCCACGGCCCGTGGGTGGGACCACAGACCGTAGGTGTAGTTCGTAGGTTGGCCACCCAAAATCCCTAGAAAATCATGATCCACGGCAGGACCTACGGACCGTAGATGGGACCATGACCCGTGGTCCGGGGTCCGTAGATTGTGACCTCTACATGTAGCCTCAAACACCAAACCCCTACCAAGACGAACCGTCATTCAGTCCATGGACCATCAGCCAGGGTCCATCAATGGCCTCAACAACTTTTAAGTCAGAGTCGTTTTGGTCTTTTCCCCTATGTTTGGGACATTTAAACTACATCATTTAATACCTAAACTACGTTTTTTTACTCAGTTTAGGCCTAATATTCTAGTCAGAGCCTACCCTAAACGATTTTTCACCAAAATTCATTGAAATTAGAGCAAAAAAGAATAGGAAAGTCGACCAGCCCCTCGAGAACAAGTAGAAGATTTTCTTCAAGTTCCAGCCCTGAAATCAAAGGATTTCTCCGTAGATTTCGTCACCAGGTATGTGGGATTTCACTAGTGGGTTCCTTTCATCTACCAGGTCCCTAGAATTCAGTCAGATTCTTGATTCTCCACATCTTGTTTAGAACTAGAGTTTCTAAAACCTTAGATATTGATTGTAATTTAGTTGGTATAGTATCCTTAATCGAATTATCACATTTTAGTGGAAATGTTGCTTAGTTCCTGGCATGAAACTCAGAACCCTAGTTTGTATAAATTCTCTTAGTTCATGAATTATACTTGCTAGGTTAGATAAATAGATAATCCTACTCCAGATTTCGAATGTTACATCATTAGCATAAAAATGTTGTATTCTCAAATTTGCATGTCAGAATATTGAGCTATCCAATATTCAATTATGTTATGTCATATACATTTCCAGTTGGGAGTAGACTTAGCACCGAGTTGGACTAGGGTTCAGCGTACCCTCATAGTCCTAGAACTACATGCCCTTGTAGGTTTATAAGTCCCCTCTGTTGGGCATCAGATTTAATGATCACGTCAGTCATGCCTTTATACCCTGGTAAGATATATTGGGTCCTCTCGATAGGGCGTATACATCGGACTCCGCATTTAGCTCACGTGGTTTTATGTCAGTCGATAGTAGCTCCCACAGTCAGACTCTAGTGCATTTGACTAGGTTTTCAGTTTATAGTTCAACATGTCATGATCATGATTAGTACTTGGTCATTGCATTTAGCTCACCTTTCAGGTATATTTCAACATTTATATTTGTTGAGCTTATATATTTGTTCAGCTATTATCTATATCATGCATGTTCAATGCATTCCAAGTACTGACTATACTCTATGCTACATCATTTTATGAAGTAGGTTCAGATACTCAGCATCCAGATCACACATAGATCGATTCTCGATCCGTATTCAGCAGCTTTAGTAGTGAGTCCTCATACTTCGAGGACAATAGACATGCTTTTCAATCCAGACTTTTATTTAGTTTCTAGTTTTGTTAGGGTTAGCATGGGAATGTCGCAACAACTCTATTCAGTTAGAGGCTTTGCACACATAGTAATAAAAGCAACTTGACTTGATAAGTTTATCTTTCAGTGGTATTGAACTCTTAGTAAGTTTAATATTTTTCAGATTAGTTTGGTATTCCCCATATTCAGTTATCTATTGTTTTAGCTTCCGCATCGTATATCTTTTATTCAATTTCAGTATGCTTGATATATGCCAGACACAGGGTTAGCTTGGGGTCACTCGTGATCCTAGGTCCCGTGTTACTTCAAGAGGGTAGCCTCGGGGAGTGACAAGGTATCAGAGCATTAGGTTTAAGAGTCCTAGGATGTTTGAAAGCCACACTAAGTAGAGTCCCTTTCATGGGTGTGAAGTTTACCACATCTATGAGAGGGAGACTACGAAGTGTTTTAAAAAAAACTTCACTTTCTTTGTTATTCCTATCATGTGTGAGGTATGATCCAACTTATTCTTTCTAATCCATCATTATATGTTTTAGATCATGCCTCATCGTAGAGCTTATGCACGCAACACTAACGCAATTCCTCCAATCCCGAACCATGAGGTTAAGAATACAGAATTTTGGAATGTGGTCCAGCTCTTGGCTTAGAGTGTAACCAATTAGAACAATCAGCAGGTCATAGTTCCTACAAATAATAATGGTAGATCAATGCCAGCTAGGGTTCGAGATTTTTTCCGGATGAGTCCGCCTGAGTTTCTAGGGTGGCAAGTTGGTGAGGAGCCACAAAACTTCATTGATGAGGTTAAGAAAATTTTTGGAGTGATGCAAGTGACTGGTAATAATAGAGTTGATTTGGCATCCTACCAGCTTAAGGATGTAGCTCACATTTGGTTCACTAAGTGGAAAAAAACAGGTGTGCAGATGCAGCTCCTGTGACTTGGGAGTGTTTTACTAGAGCTTTTCTGGACAGGTTCTTCCTTAGGGAGTTAAGAGAAGCCATGGCACAAGAGTTTATGAATTTGAAGCAGGGTACAATGTTAGTCTAAGAATACTGACTTAAGTTCACCCAGCTCTCCAGGTATGCTCCACACATGGTTGTCGATCCAAGGGCACAAATGAGTAAGTTTCTGTTTGGGTTATCCGACTTAGTGAAGACAGAGTGAAGGGATTCTATGTTGTTAGAGGATATGAATATCTCTAGGCTTATGACTCATGCCCAACAGGTTGAGGGAGATAAGCTTCGGGAAATGGCTAAGGACAATTAGGAGGCTAGAATAAGGAATTATGAATACTCTCAGCAGCAATCGGGTGGTGGAAATCGCTCACACTTTCAGCAGAGGTCTACAGCCCCAACACCTTCATCAAGTAGTGCTCCATCCCCCAGGTTTCAACAGGATCAGAAAGGTAGGGCATCAGGCTCTAAGTCTCAAAGGAATACCAGGTAACAGGACTTTCCCAACTTGTCCAAAGTGTGGTAAGACCCATCTGGAGAGTGTCTTATAGGCAAGGAAGGATGCTTTGGGTGTGGTCAGTCTGGCCATAGGTTGAAGGATTGTCCTTTTGCTAGGCAGGGGCAAGGAAGTAACAACAATAGGGAAAATATTTAAAGTTTGTTTCGGAAAATAGTTTTTACTTCTTACTAGAGAAAATACTTTTTAGGAAAATAATTTCTAACCCGGAAACCAACCTAGATAATCGATCTAGGAAATAACCTCGATACGCGAACTAGGACACAACCCTCACAACCGATTCAAAATCTGACACTAAAATTTTAAAATTATAAATATTTTCCAAATACAAAAGTTTACATTTTTTTTGTGGGGGGTGGGGGTGGTAGGAGGGTCGGGGTAGGGTGTGGTAAGAAAATAAAATTTTTGAATTTGAAAATATTTTTCAAAAACAAACTTTTAATTTTTTTTTGGGGGAGGGGTGGAGGGGGTCGGGGGTATCGGGTCGGGTGGGGTTAAAAAATAAAAATTTAAAATTGAATTTTTATTTAAAAAAACAAAATTTTAAAAAAAATTGTAAGGGGGATGGGTTGGTAGGTGGGTTGGGGTAGGGTGAGCGGTGGGGTAAAAAAATAAGTTTTTTAAAATTTGAAAATATTTTTCAAAAATAAACTTTAATTTTTTTTGGGGGGTTGTGGTAGGGGGTCTGGGGTATGGGGTCGGGTGTGGTTAATAAATAAAAATTTAAAATTGATTTTTTTAAAAAAAATGAACTTTTAAAAAGAAATTGGGAGGGTGGGGGTGCCACACCTCGAGCCTACACCCTTGATGTGGCCGGCACTCGAGAACCATTTTTGATCCCCAAGCGAACCCTTGGCCTGACTGACTACTTAGCGAAAGACTCACTCAAGCAATAATACGCTTAAAAAAAGTATTGATCTCAAAATAAAACTCAACTCGAATATCTGAAAGTACTCATTGCAATAATTATGATAGTTTGCAAAACATTTTTAAATGAAAGAAAATACTGAGTGACTCCTCGACTCATTCTATCTATTAAACCTGTACTATTAAAAAAGGATGCCGAGACAAGACCCACGATATCTCAAAACTACTTACTGGAATACCCATTTCATTTTATCACGTCTTTTTGTCTACAAAGATAATGTAATAGAACCAATTGTTATAAATTAAAGTATGTGTAGTATAATAAAATGATAAGAAGAAATAGAGAGAGAGAGAGAAATAATAGTAGTAACTAGTAATTAACTTTGTCTTCACTTTTTTTTTCCTGTATTCCTCATACTTAAGATGAGTAACTAATAGGCTATTTATAAACCTCGTGAATTCAAGTTACTTGGCAATACAAATATCATATAGTGTGTTGGCCTCATTAATTGCACATACTAGTTAGGTACAATGAATGGTCACATGGTCATCCACATAGTTTTACAACACTCCCCCTTGGATGTTCATGTCTTAATATAAATAGTGTGCTTCGTTAAAACCTTACTAAGAAAAATCCAAGGGGAAAAAAAATCTCAGAGTGAAGGAAAAAGAGTACACACATCTTATAATACTGATTAATAGCTGTCTCATTAAAAAAACTTATTAGGAAAACCCAGTGGGAGAAAACCTTGGTTAAGGAAAAAAGATTGTAGTGCATATTATACTTACCCTAATTAATATATCACTTACAACCCGGAGATGATGCATTCCAATCATATATCTCGTCTTCTCAAAGGTTGAAGTTGATGATTCCTTGGTGAATACGGAGTGTTGAACATATGTTAAATCCTTCCTTTGAAAATCATGAATAACAAAAAGAATTTTGATTAAATATATTTTGTCCAATCTCCTTTAATCTATGATCTATTATGGTGTGCAGTTAGTGCAAATGTGCAAGGAAAGTGAGATTGAGTTGTAAACTCTTAATCCATTATCATATCCTTTAAAGGTGGTGTATTGCCCTGCATAATACACTTGATGGATGGACATATGTGAGTGTGAATTGGCGCCACTTCTATAAAATTGTGACACATTTCTAAAGCACTCATGAATACCAGGAGACTCACATGATCTCTTCATGTAAAACTGTGATAACGTAAGAGATTTTTATTTTTTTTAAATTTTGGACCAGTGGTCCGTTTATATCATCTCAAAAAAAAAAAAACATACGCAAGCTGGCTTATAGCCCAAATTTAAAAAGAGTCGGGTGGCCCAAATTAGAAAATACAAGACATTTCATGTCTTTCCCTAATAGAGATTCCTAATTAGAGCTCTCCAAAATCTCCCTCTCCTAAGGCCCGCCTCCTCCATGATTCTTGTCCCCTCCTCCTTGTTCTTGCTCGTCCGTCTTTGGGATTAACATTCTTCATTCATGGGAAAGAAGGAGTTTTATCAGCTCGCAAAGGTACTCTCCTGCTGACTCCATTCCCAAATACCGCCACTCCCCACTGCTGCGATGAGAATCCGATGATGATGTTTGGATTTCAAGAACTTTTTTGTTGGGACTTAACCATGACGCTCTTTCTGTCCTGCTGTATCGAGTCTGCGCTCCAGTGGATGAATCGAATTGAGGTCCCCCTTTTTCCTTGTCCTTATTTGTAATCTGAAATATCTCAAGGCTAATAGGCTTTGACATAGCTAGATCGTCTCTTAGAAGACAGAACTTTGATCTGTAAATATTGTAGCTATGAGTTTCTGGTTTGTTCTTGCACTAGCTTAGCATGTTGGGTTAATTCTCCTTGTTTTAATTCGCAATGATGGAATTTGCTGCTTATCCATGTTATGGATTCGTCTTCCTGTGCTTGGTAGATTGTAGAAACTTTGGACTTGTACATGCTCTGCTTGATCTAAGGCCATGTTTGCCAGGTAGTCTGCTAAATGATTAGCCTCTCGAAATATATGTTTTACCTGAACTTGTTTCCTTGCTATGCACTTTTGTATTTCCTCGATTTTTTCAACATACGACCAAGGAATCTTCCACTCTTTTATTAACATGTTTTTGAGTGTTAATGAATCTGTTTCCAGTATAATCTTCTGAAAATTTTGTATCTCGCAGTACCACATCGCTTTCAACACTCCCATAATCTCGGCTTCCATATTTGTTGCCTCTCCTATAGTTTGTGCCTCAGCATAAATTAAATCCCCCATGTTGTTTCTAATGCTGAATCCATATGAACTCTGTCCAGGATTTCCCCTACAAGCACCATCTGTATTGCATTTCACCCACTCTGGGATTGGCTTCTCCCAACACACTAATCTATAGTACAAAGTTGGTTTATATGCGCTTAGTTTTGTAATCATCTCCTGCCAGTTCTGAAAGCCTTCACCTAACCTTGGATACATCACTTTCAGTAGCATTTGGACAGTGTGTAGACATTGTCCCAACAACCTCGAATATGACACCTCCTTCCCATGTTTTCGAGCATTTCTCCTCTTCCACAGCTCTCACATAATAATTGGTGGTATTGCCTTAAATATTTTCTTCACCTTGTGTTGTCCTGGCCAGTCCCACCAGATTGTTAACGTAAGAGATTGTGCAAGTATAATGTGATAAAATAAGATTCTGAGCTTACAAAAGAGTTTTTAGTTCGTAGACATTCTACGCTTCACCATTTGTTCGGTTAGTTTAATCTTATTTTTTACAAGGTCTGATTCATAGTCTACGAGACACCAGACTCATTATTCTTCTTTTTAGAAACTCAACAATACTTATATTTTATATATAATATTCATTAATATACTTTTCAAGATATATGGAAAATATTGATAAAATATCTTTATGATATTAAAAAGTATAAGACTAATCTTTGAGATTCTTTATATCAATTATTAAAGTTGGTCAAAAGAATTAATTCTATATTATTGTCTCAGATTATATTAGACTTAATAGTATTCTATTAAGAACTTTTCAAACAGTTATTTGGTTTAATATGACAGTGAATTAATTGTCTTTATGACATTTATCAAATTGATTGTAAACAGATTTGAAGGAAAATTTGATAATTGGATTAATAGCCTTTATTTTTATTACTACTCATTGAATGTCATTTGTGCAAGGATCTGGAGCTCTCAATTTGTGATCTCTACGGAGGAATATTGATAAAATATCGTTGTTATATTAAAAAGTATAAGAATAATCTTTGGGATTCTTTATATCTATTATTAAACTTGATCAAAAGATCAATTATATATTTTTTCCCCATATTATATTAGTCTTAATGGTATTTTATTAAGAATTTTTCAAACAATTATTTGGTTTAATATGACAATGAATTAATTGTCTTTATGGCATTTATCAAATTGATTGTGCACATATTTGAAGGAATATTTGATAATTAAGTCAATAGCCTTTATTTCAATTACTACTCATGGATGAATTTGAATATGAAAATCATGTTTGGCATGTGGGTGAATGAACCCAACACTATGGAAACTCACATACCTCTTAGGAATGAAACTCATCGCGAAAATCCACAACAAAACTCAAGAATCTCGACGAACCCTTTGATCCTTTCCTCTTTTCTCCACTTTTCTTTTCTTTTCTCTTCTTGAAATCTCAACTAAAACCCTAGGCGTATATTAGGATTATAAAACTGAACCTAATCATATTATACCCATAAAACATTACTAAAAATCAATTAAATCTGATTAGGTAAGGAAAAGACCAAAATACCCCTCACTATTTTCGGATAACTTTCTTTAATTGGATAGCCCGACTTCAAATGGGTATATCTCCCTCGTATGAGCTCAAAAATTAGCAAACTCAGTGACGTTGGAAAGATAATTCAAAGACCTTTCATTTGATATCTTATAGGCGGCCTAACTCGTCTTGTACCGAAAGTTATGGTCCTTTGAAGTTGACTCAAAACTTAGAAGAACTTAGGAATGACTTGAATGAACTCTCTTTAGTTCTTTTTGGAACTCAAGGTGCTAAATCTAGTGACCTTAACATATCAAGAAATTTAAATTCTTTGGTAAAATCCTACTCACAACGAAGGATGGTTCGAGTCTTAGTTCAAAAAAAAAATTCCTTGGGTGTAACAATATCTCCCCCTTGGGATCATTCGTCCTCGAATGATGGTTGGACTGCTTATGGAACGGGTATACTCTTATCATCTTTGCCATACCAACTAGAATTTGCCCGCAGTACTATTCAGAACCAATTAAGGGCTCTCATTTAGATACTTCTCATAGCAAAACCTCATTTTCTTCTTCCTCCTCATTAATAACCTTAGATGGAATTATCACACCATCATTATCACGAGAGGATAATTAACCTTCTCTTTCTAACATCACTCTATTACTAAAAGGACCTTTAAAAAGATATCCCCCAACTTTTTGGAACTCATTACTATCTTAATATCAAACACTTGACTTGATTTCTCATCTTGTCATCTCCTTCTTAGGTCTAAAACTGACACTTGAAAGTTATAGACCTATTCCATCATCTATAAACTGGTCTACATCCTCTTTTACTCCAACACTCGGGAGAAGTTTATCTTTTGACTACCGAACTCTCCATAAGCAGGTACTAAGACCTCTTTCTAAGGTTTTTCTCTTAACCTCTTTTGGTTACATACCATCTCGGTACACCTCTTAATGCTCTTGTTAATTTTGTGACTTAGCCACACTTCACTGCCCTTATCTAAAGGTTAGAGTCTGTTACTGTACTGCTCACATTCATTGTAGCAAACATCTCAAATTCAAGCTTCATGTTTATCACTAAACCCAGATATCAATATGATTGCTCGTTTACTATACTAACTCACCACTACTATGCGCAATTTAGAAAAACTTGTCCACTAGGACCTTATGACAAGTAGTCAATCCTTACCTCTTAGTCTTCACACTTACAAATTACTATCACCTTTCACTTCACAACTTAAGTACTATTTTGCTCACTTACTGCACATTATCTCTCAAACAATTCTATCATCTTCTGAATGTTATGGGGTTTCCCCCTTCAAAGTTCATAAGCCTAGCTTAGGTCTATCACCTTATGAATACTCTGCTATCTGATTCTACGCATATACCTAGTCTCCTCTAACATGATGACATATCGACATCAACTCTATTTTGGTTAAAATATACTTTATCTCATCATGACTAATAACTATTCCTCTTCCTTCTATTAAGAACTCTCTACAATATTATTATTCCTTATTCCACTTATAAAGGAACTCATCACCTATAACCGACTTGGTACACGATTGAAATAACATAATCTGTCCCATCACTATCTTCTTTCCATAGATTACTGAACCTCTGCATACTTTTCTCTTAACTTAAGGGCACTTTTTACTACTACTGCTCATAATCTCGTAACTCAGGTTACCTCTTCGGGTGAAAATACTACCCAAGCTTTAATCATACTCCCTCATAAGGATCTCAGCTGAAACAGGGATTAGAGAATATAGTACAACTCGTTTTTAGCTCAAATGAATGATTCACATGAATATGAGTGCATTTTCTCGAACTCAACAGTTAACTCACTCCTAGGCTTCTCTCAAGCCCCTCTGGAGTCTCATGACTTCCTCGAGACTTTGCTAAGAGCAACACATCGATAAAGAACTAAATTTACTTTTCAACCACCTCTAGTATGAGAGGTAGTCAAATGGATCTGAGTACACATGAATTAGAATAAGTCTCTATGACATAGATCTATTGCATGGTTTATAGTATGAAAGAAGGGAAACTTTTCTAATATGTCTGTAGTCCCTCATTTATAGAAGTGGGGCACTCCTAACCATAAATAAGATCCTACTGACACGGCTTCATAGAAACCCTAGCACACTTGAACTTTGTGCTCTGATACCAAGTTTTTCATGACCCGAGCCTACGCCCCGGAGTGGTCGGTACTCGAGAACCATTTCTGGTCCCCAAGTAAACCCTTATCCTGGCTGACTATAAGCGGAACACTAACTCAAGCATACTAAGCATTAAACTAAATAAAATTCATTGAACTCAATTACAAATCTTTAACTCAAATGAATAACTCTGAATAAAAATAATATAGTAAAATTGCCATAAAATAGGCAACTTAAGTCTTTAAAACATTTAACAAAACAAATGAACAAACTTCTTGAAACACCTCAGAACCCATACTTAGAAAATGCAGCTGAAAACCAATAGCACCAGGTGAATCATGACAGGGTTCATGGACCATAAAAGGGACCACGGTCCGTTGACCTATCCGTGGACTCACACCCCAGCCCTGAAGTAGTGGACCACGGTACCCTTCACCGACCGTGGACCACCACATGAGCTGCATTGGTGCTCGTGGAGGGCAGACTGAAAGCACCGAGCTCAAACATCAGACCACGGGACCCTTCATGGGCCGTGGTTTTGATGACGAGCCTTGATGGCTTCCATAAAGTCAGACCAGTGCAACCCTTAGCCCAAGTGAAGGACCATGAGGACCTTCACAGTCTCTGATCCTTCACACGGTCCGTCAAGTGGACCGTAGTAGGGCAAACTAAAGTTAACAACAATTGGACCAAGGACCACGGTTGGCCCCATGGTCCGTGGTCCTATTGATGGTCTGTCAAAGGGGAAGTGGTCAGCCCGTCATACTTTTTAAGTTGGGTCGTTTTGGTTTTTACCCCAATGTTTTGGACACCAAAACACCGTCATTTAACCCCTAAACTATGCGGTTTTGGTCAGTTTTAGACTAGTAAACAAATTAGAACCTAATCTAATCAATTATTCACATAAAAACCATCAATCTTAGAGCAAAAACAGAGGAAAAAGTTGAGAAGCTCTAGTTCAAGAACACAACAAGTTTTCATCAATTCCAGCCCTGAAATCGAAAGATTTCTCTGTGAATTTTGTCAGCAGGTATGTGGGATTTCACTAGTGGATTTCTTTCACCCATAAGTCCCTATATTTCAGTTAGAATCTTGATTCCCTTAAAATTATCTAAACTTAGGGTTTCTTGAATGTTAGAAATTGCTGGGTTTTAGTTGTTAGAATGATCCAAATCGGATTATCATGTTATTGCTTAGTTTCTTGTATGACATTCAGAACCCTAGCTCTGTAGTTCTTTTAGTTCACGAATTACACATGATAGGTCAGTTATTTTAGATATACATGCTTCAGTTTACGAATGTCACATTATCAGTAATAATTGTTGCATTCTCAGAGTTTGCATGTCAGTAATTGAGTTAACCAGTACTTCACATTTCAGTCATAATATTGCTTATATATACATTCTAATTGGGAGTAGCTTAATACAGAGTGGACTAGGGTTCAACGTACCCGAATAGTCCCAGAACTACATGCCCCCGTAGGTTTATAAGTCCCCTCTATGGGGATTACATTTTAGTGATCACGCCAGTCATGCCTCTATACCTCTAGCAGGGTATATTGGGTCCTTTCGATGGGGTATATACTTCGGACTCCAAATTTAGCACATGTGGTTTTATGTCGGTTATTAGTAGCTTCCTTACAGTCATATTCTATTGCATCAACCATGTTATCAGTTATAGTCAGATTCCAGTTTCAACATGTTATAAACTTGGTCATTGCATTCAGCTAGTTCATGTTTGATATACCGTGAGTTTACGGTATTTCTAATACATTTCACTTACAAGTTGTGTGTGTCTAGGGCCTTTTTATATGGTGTTTTTATGTGTTTTATCATGTTTTGCAGGAAAGGTGTTCAGGCGCGGAAGTTTAGAGACAGCTGAAGGAAATGCAGAAAAAGACATCCACAGAGGTCATCTACGGACCGTAGGTCCATTCACGGTCCGTAGGTGATGACCGTAGATCAGCAGACATGGTGTTGAGGATAAATTAGGGAAATCTGACCAAGTGTGGAACCACGGTGCCCATTCACGGTCCGTAGATTGATCTACGGACCGTACTGTTGATCCGTAGAGTGAGACTGCGAGGGTTCCAGTACCTGATTTTTGAAGATTCTAAGTATGGAGCTACGGAAGGGATTGACGGACCGTAGGTCGATCTACGGTCCGTGCTGCTGGTCCGTCGTTTGCTTCAGAGAAGCTGATTGTTGGATGCTGAAATATTTTCCAAGTCTCGAGTGACGGAAGGGACTTACGGACCGTAGATCCATCGACGGTCCGTAAGTCAGTCTCGTGGATTCGAATACGCGTATCTGAACAAAACTTTCCTTAATTTGTTTCCCTTTTTATTTAGGACTTGTTTTCTATAAATAGGACATGTAAACCTCGTTTTTGGGGGTTAGACACTATTATTCTTTTTTTTTTGGCTTTGTAACTTTGGAGATTAATTTGCAACCCTAGCAATTATTGATTTCCCAAGTTCGTTTTGAAGATTTTGGCTTGGCAATTCAAGTTAATTTTCTCGGTTTATTATTCTCGTTAAGTAAGTTCATGATTTCTTCATCTACAATTATGAATTGTGTTCTTGCCAATATGAGTAACTAAATCCACAACTAGGGTTGTGGGAACCATGATCAATTAACAAAGTATGAGTAGTAAATAAGCAATTCTTGACTAGTATTTTGCATGCATTGATAATTCTTTCGTTTAGAAGTCTTTTTAACGGTGGCCAACGTTAGAACTCGCCTTGTTACTACTTGCCGGACCAAGGAGGTAATTAACAAGAAAAGAATTATCAACATAGATTTAGTGTGATACTATCTAATAGGCTAGTGTCGATTGGTGCGAAGTAATAACTGAGCCAAACATCGATTATGATGTCTAATATGAGGTAAAGGTAAGGGTTAGTAAATTATACACACGTAGCCGAACCAAGGTGCGGGGTGAAATTCTCTAGATGCCGGACCAAGGATTTAGAGATACCTAACTTATCACTTTGCATGTAATACACTAGAAAAGGATTGCTATTACTAGGATTACTGCGTTATGAGATTATGGGGAACACGTATACCCTAGTTATTTCTCTTATCTTGATAACAACCAAAGTTGAGTTTAATTATTGATTACTTATTAAGTTCTTACTATTTGTTTCACACAAGCACAACCCCCCTTTTTATTACCTGTTTCTGGAAATAATTTGACTAATTGAATATAATTGTTGGTTAAAAGTAAAGTCTAAACCATTTTCCTCGTGGGATCGATCTCAACCTACAAGTTGGGTTCTTTACTTGATAACGATCGCTTATGCTTCTGAAAGGAGGTGTAATTTGAGTGTATCAATGTTCACTAGTCTCAGTATAGTATCATGCTTATCTCTTATCATTGCTCAGTTATATGCTTTGTTCAATTATATTATTATTCAAATTTACTCTATCCTGCATGCTAATTACCTTTCAAGTACGAACGCATACTCTATGCTACATCTTCTCGTGATGTAGGTTCAGGTTCTCAACTTCCAGATCACTCATAGATCGATTCCAGATCTTCAGCTTAGCGGTATCAGTGGTGATTCCTCATTCTCCAAGGACAAAAGACATGTTTCCTTTGCTTTTAGTCTTAGTTTCAGTTTTTGATAGATTTAGTTTGGGGCATGTCCCAACACTTCTAGTTAGTTAGAGGCTATTTTCACACATAGTTAGATTCAGCTTTAACATTTGAGTTTGATTTTTTAGTTGTTGTTAATCTCTCAGTTTTTATATATTCATATAGTTTATGGGCATTCCCCATCATTTCAGTCTACATGATGATTTAGCTTCTGCATCGTATTTCTTTACTTCAGTTTATTTAGTATGCTTATGATATGCCAGCAGGGTTAGCTTGGGGTCACTCGTGATCCTAGGTCCCATGTCCGCGTCCTGGGGGTAGCTTCGGGGCGTGACATGCTTGACATCAGAGTTTTAGGCTTAAGAGTCTTAGTATGTCTGAAAAGACACACTAAGTAGAGTCCTTTTCATGGGTGTGAACTGCACCACATCTAATAAGTGGGAGGCTGCAGAGTGTTTTAGGAAAACTTTATTTTCTTGTTACTCTTACCGTGCGTAAGGTATGATCTAATTCCTCATTCTAATATTTCGTTATGCATTTTCAGATCATGCCTCCTCGTACAGCTTATGAAAGGAATGCGAATGCACGTAATGCTAACGTAGCCCCTCCTATCCTAAATCAGGAAGTTTTGAATGCTGAGTTTTGGAACGCCATTCAGCTTTTGGCTCAGAGTGTGACTAACCAGAACAACCAGAAGGCTCCAATTCTTGCAAATGCTAGTGGTGGATCAGTGGCAGCCAGGGTTTGCGATTTTGTTAGGATGAATCCGCCTGAGTTCTTAGGATCGCAGATTGGTGAGGATCCTTAAAACTTCATAGATGAGGTCAAGAAGATCTTTGGAGTGATGCAAAAGACATGTAATGATAGGGTATCGTTGGCATCCTATCAACTTAAGGATGTAGCTCACATCTGGTTTACTCAATGGAAAGAAAACAGGGGTACAGATGCATCTCCTATCACTTAGGAATGTTTTAGTGAGACCTTTCTGGACAGGTTCTTCCCAAGAGAGTTGAGGGAGGAAAAAGCTCAGAAGTTCATGAATTTGACACAAGGTTACATGACAGTCCAAGAGTATGGACTCAAGTTCACCTAACTCTCCAGGTATGCTCCTCACATGGTTGCCGATTCTAAGGCTCAAATGAACAAGTTTCTATATGGGGTATCCGACTTAGTGAAAACAGAGTGTAGGAATGCTATGTTGCTGGAAAATATTAACATCCTTAGGCTCATGACTCATGCTCAGTAAGTTGAGGGTGATAAGCTTAGGGAATTGGCTAAGGATAATAAGAAAGCTAGAACATGCAACTTTGAGTATTCTCAACAGAAATTGGGTGGTAGTGTTCCATCCTCCAAGTTCCGATAGGATCAGAAAGGTAGGGCATCAAGCTCCAAGTCTCAGAGGAGTATTTCAGGCACCAGAACCAACCCAACTTGTCCAAAGTGTGTTAAGAACCATCTGGGCGAGTGTCTTACAGGAAAGGAATGATGCTTTGGGTATAGTTAGTCTGGTCACAGGTTGTCCTTTTGCTAAACAGGGTCAAGGGGGCAATAATGGTAGAGCTTAGTCCACCACTTCAACAACACCAGAAGGTCACCCAACTCAGCAGGGTAACTCATCTGGTACAGGTGGAAAATAGCGCCAAAACAAGTTATATGCTCTTCAAGCTCGCCAAGATCGAGAATATCCTCATGATGTAGTCACTGGTACGTTATGACTCTTTGACTTAGATGTTTATGCATTATTGGATCCAGGGGCTACTCTTTTTTTTGTAACTCCTTATATAGCAGTCAACTTTAGTGTTAGTCCAGAAACTATCAGAACCCTTCTAAGTCTCTACTCCAGTCGGTGACCCAGTTATAGCTAGACGGGTATACAGAAATTGCCCTGTCACAGTCTCACAAAAACTAACCTCAACAGATCTTGTAGATTTAGAAATGGTAGATTTCGATACCATTCTAGGCATGGATTGTTTACATTCCTGTTATGCCTTAGTCGATTGTAGAACTAGGACGTTCGTTTTCAGTTTCCAAATGAACCAATCATAGAATGGAAGGGTAGTAGCTTAGCGCCAATAGATCAATTCATTTCTTACCTTAGGCCAGAAAGATGATCTCTAAGGATTATATCTATCATCTAGTTTGGGTTAAGGATTCAAGCTCCGAAATTCCAACTCTAGAGTCAGTTCCTGTAGTTAATGAGTTCCCAGAAGTGTTTCCAGAAGATCTTTCCAGAAGATCTTTCTGGAGTTCTTCCCGAAAGGGAAATCAACTTTAGAATTGATATCCTTCCAGACACCCAACCTATTTATATTCCTCCTTATAGAATAGATCTAGTTGAGCTTAAGGAATTGAAGGAACAGTTGAAAGACCTTCTAGATAAGGGCTTCATCAGACCTAGTATTTCCCCATGGGGTGCACTAGTGTTGTTCGTGAAAAAAAAAAATGGTTCTCTTAGGATGTGCATTGACTATAGGCAATTGAACAAGGTCACAATCAAGAATAAGTACCTTATCCCTAGGATTGATGACTTGTTTGACCAACTTTAAGGTGCTAGTCATTTATCAAAGATAGACCTCAGATCATCAGCTTAGAGTCAGAGATAGTGACATCCCAAAAACAACCTTCAGAACTCGGTATGATCATTATGAATTTGTAGTTATGTCATTTGGACTAACCAATGCTCCTGTAGCTTTCATAAATTTGATTAACATAGTGTTCAAGCAGTATTTGGACTTGTTCGTTATCGTCTTTATTATGATATCCTCATTTACTCTAGGAATGAGGAAGAACATGCGAGTAATTTGAGGGTTATCCTGCAAACTCTCAAAGATCGCCAGCTATTTACTAAGTTTAGAAAATGTGAGCTTTGGTTGTAGTCAGTTGCTTTCCTTGGTCATATTGTGTTTAGCGAAGGGATCCGAGTGGATTCTCAGAAAATAAAAGCAGTGAAACAATGGCCCAGACCTACCTCTCCTACAGATATCAAAAGTTTCTTGGGTTTGGCGGGTTATTACACAAGGTTCGTGGAAGGATTTTCATCCATTGACTAAGTTGACTCATAAAAGGTTAAGTTTCAGTGGTCAGATGATTGTGAGAATAGCTTTGCAGAATTGAAAACTAGCTTGACTACAACTCTTGTTTTGACTCTACCAGAGGGTTCAAACGGTTATGGGATCTATTGTTATGCATCCAGAGTCGGCCTAGGTTTTGTATTGATACATCGAGGTAAGGTTATAGCTTATGCTTCTAAACAACTTAAGGTGCATGAGAAGAACTATCCAACTCATGACCTCGAGCTTGCAGCAGTGGTGTTTGCACTTATGATTTGGAGACATTACTTGTATGGTGTTCATGTAGATGTGTTCACAGTCCATAAGGGCCTTCAGTATGTGCTCACCCAGAAAGAGTTGAATCTTTGCCAGAGGAGATGGCTTGAGTTCCTCAAAGATTATGATATGAGTGTGCATTACCATCATGGTAAGGCCAGTGTCGTAGCAGATGCTCTTAGTAAACTATCTATGGGTAGTGTAGAACATGTGGAGGAAGAAAGAAAGGAACTAGCAAAGGATGTTCATAGACTTGCTTGCTTATGAGTTCGTCTTATGAGCATATCAGATGATTGTGTAACAATTTAGCATGGGGTAGAATCTTCTTTGGTAGCAGAGGTTAAGGAAAAGCAAGACAGTGATCAGATATTACTTCAACTAAATGGTATAGTCCATCAACAGAGGGTTGAGGTTTTCTCCCAAGGGGGAGATGGTGTGCTTCACTATCAGGGTCGATTATGTGTTCCTAAGGTGGGTGAGTTGAGACAACAGATTCTTGCAGAAGCCCATAATTCCAAATATTCTATTCATCCAGGCACCAATAAGAAGTACCTGATCTGCGGAAAGTCTTTTGGTGGAATGGTATGAAAAGGGATATAGCGGATTTTGTGGCTAAGTTCCCTAATTTCCAGCAAGTGAAGGTAGAACATCAAAAACCAAGAGGTATGAATTAAGAGATCAACATTCCAACTTGGAAGTGGGAAGTGATCAACATGGACTTCATTACAGATTTACCTCATACTGCAAATAACATGACTCCATTTGGGTGATAGTTGATAGAGTCACTAAGTCGGCATGCTTTTTGGCTGTTAAGACTACAAATTTGGTGGAGGACTATGCCAAGCTTTACATTAATGAGATAGTCAGGTTGCATGGGGTTCCTTTGTCTATCATCTCAGATAGAGGTCCTCAGTTTACCTCTCATTTCTGGAAGTCTTTTCAGAAAGGTCTTGGTACTCAAGTTAACCTTAGAACAACATTTCATCCAAAAACGGATGATTAGGTAGAGCGTATCATTCATACCTTAGAGGATATGTTGAGAGCTTGCGTGGTCAATTTCAAGGGTAGTTATCACCTTTTTCTTATAGAGTTCTCCTACCATAATAATTATCATTCCAGAATTCAGATGGCCCCTTATGAGACATTGTATGGGCATAGATATAGATATCGAGTTGGTTAGTTTGAAGTGGGTACATCAACCTTGAAAGGGACATATTTAGTTCATGATGCTATGGAGATAGTGCAACTCATTAGAGATAGACTTCAGATAACGCAGAGTCGCCAGAAGTCCTATGCAGATGTAAAGAGAAAGGAATTAGAGTTCCAAATTGATGATTGGGTTTTTTTTAAAGTGTCACCTATGAAAGGGGTGATGAGATTTGTCAAGAAAGGGAAGCTCAGTCCTAGATATGTAGGCCCTTACAAAATCTTTAAAAGGGTTGGTAAAGTGGCTTACGAGTTAGAATTGCCAGCAGAACTAGCAGCAGTGGATCCGGTCTTTCACATTTCGTTGTTGAAGAAGTTTGTGGGTGATCCAACATATATTGTACCTTTAGAAAGTGTGGATGTGAAGGATAGTCTCACTTATGAAGAGGTACCAATTGAAATCCTTGATCATCAGGTTCAAAGTTTGAGAAACAAAGAAGTCAGTTCAGTTGAGGTTTTGTGGAGGGAGTCAGTCTATAGAGGGAGCTACTTGGGAAGCAGAAGCAACCATGAAGGCCAAGTATCCTCATCTCTTTCCTTCCAATTCCATTCCAACTTGAAGTAATAGTTCCTCTTCAGTTTTTCAACCATTCATGCGTAGTTTCAGTCTTAGTATCTTGTTCCTTCCGTTTGTACTTGCATTTTCAGTGTATTTGCATGTTCTTGGAACTTAGTTCAGTTAGAAATCAGTTCTAGAAATTAGTAGCAGGGTCTATAGCTCTTTCCCTCCCTATCTAGCTAGTTTAGACTTCATTTGAGGACGAATGTTCCCAAGGGGAGAGATATTGTAACACCTCGAAACCCAGAATTAGAAAATGCAACAGAGAACCAACAACACCAGGTGAACCACGACAGGGTTCACGGATCGTGAAAGGGACCACGATCCGTCAACCTATCCGTGGACTCACACCCCAGCCCTGAAGTGGTGGACCACGGGAACCTTCACGAGCCGTGGACTACCACACAAGCCGTACTTGTGCTCGTGGAGGGCAGACTGAAACCACCAGGTTCAGACGTCAAACCACGGGACCCTTCACGGGTCGTGGTCTCGACGATGAGCCGTGGTGAATTCCGTAAAGTCATATCAGTGCAGCCCTTAGCCCAAGTGAAGGACCACGAGAACCTTCATGGTCCGTGAAGTGGACCGTAGTAGAATATCCCAAAAGTTAGCAGCTACTGTACCAAGGACCACGGCTGGCCCCACGGTCCATAGTCCCTTTGAGGGCCCATCAGAGGGGCCGTGATCAGCCCGTCAAACTTTTTAAGTAGGGTCGTTTTGGACTTTTTTTCCTATGAATTGGACACTTAAACTACGTCGTTTAACCCCTGAACTATGTGGTTTTGGTTAATTTTAGCCTAGTAAACAAATTAGAACCTAACCTAATCAATTATTCACTAAAAAATCATCAATCTTAGAACAAAAATAGATGAGAAAGTAGAGCATCCCTAGTTTAAGAACGCAATGAGTTTTCATCAATTCCTGCCCCGAAATCGAAAGATTTCTCTGTGAATTTCGTCACCAGGTATGTGGGATTTCACTAGTGGGTTCCTTTCACCCATTAGGTCCCTATATTTCATTCAGAATCTTGATTCCCTTAAAATTATCTAAACCTAGGGTTTCTTGAATGTTAGAAATTATTGGATTTTAGCTGTTAGAATGAATCCAAATCAGATTATCATGTTATTGCTTAGTTTTTTGTATGATATTCAGAACCCTAGCTATGTAGTTCTTTTAGTTCATGAATTACACATGCTAGGTCAGTTATTTCAGATATACATGCTTCAATTTACAAATGTCACATTATCAGTTATAATTGTTGCATTCTCAGAGTTTGCATGTCAGTAATTGAGCTATCCAGTACTTCACATTTCAGTCATAATATTGCTTATACATACATTCTAATTGGAAGTAGTTTAATACCGAGTGGACTAGGGTTCAACATACCCAAATAGTCCCAAAACTACGTGCCCCCATAGGTTTATAAGTTCTCTCTATGGGCATTACATTTTAATGATCACGCCAGTCAATGCTCTATACCTCTGGCAGGGTATATTGGGTCCTCTCGATGGGGCGTATACATCGGACTCCATATTTAGCTCATGTGGTTTTATGTCGGTTATTAGTAGCTCCATTACAATCAGATTCTATTGCATCAACCATGGTATCAGTTACAGTCAGATTTCAGTCTCAGCATGTTATAAACTTGGTCATTGCATTCACCTAGTTCATGTTCAGTAGTCTCAGTATAGTATCATGCTTATCTCTTATCATTGCTCAGTTATATGCTTTGTTCAATTATGTTATTATTCAACTTTACTCTATCTTGCATGCTCAGTACCTTTCAAGTACGGACGCATACTCTGTGCTAAATCTTCTCGTGATGTAGGTTTAGGTTCTCAGCTTCCAGATCACTCATAGATCGATTCCAGATCTTTAGCTTAGCGGTATCAGTGGTGAGTCCTCATTCTTTGAGGACAACATATATGTTTCCTTTGCTTTTTTTCTTAGTTTCAGTTTTTGCTAGATTTAGCATGGGGTATGTCCCAGCACTTCTAGTTAGTTAAAGGCTATTTTCAGACATAGTTAGATTCATTTTTAGCATTTGAGTTTGATTTTTTATTTGTTGTTAAACTCTCAGATTTTATATATTCAGATAGTTTATGGGCATTCCCCATCATTTCAGTTAACATGATGATTTAGCTTCTGCACCGTATTTCTTTACTTCAGTTTATTTAGTATGCTTATGATATGCCAGCAGGGTTAGCTTGGGGTCACTCGTAATCCTAGGTCTCGTGTCCGCGTCCTGGGGGTAGCTTTGGGGAGTGACACTTCTGAAACTCTATTGTCTATCTATGAAGCCTCTAACTGACAAAGATGGAAGTCAGTACAAGACCCATGACATCCTAACAACTGATATAACTGAAAGTACAAGTGGAACCCTCCGGAAGCAAGGAGTCTTACCATAGCTAATTCGAATTGCATGTGGTATCAACGAAGCGCATGTTGTTGATCCCGAGTACCTATATCTTCATCATGAAATGATGCAGGCCAAATGGCTCAGTACATGGAATGTACGAGTATGTAAGGGGAATTCTAAAGCATAAACATAGGCTTGAACTTGATAAAAGGAAACATACTTACCTCTTCTCAACTCACTCAACTAAACTCCACTCAAGAATAAGATACTCAATTCAAGATACTCAACTCAAGATAAAACAACAATAAAAGGTGCGATATATGGAATGCTCTTAATACAATAGATAGCAACTCATTGTATTGAAGAATACAATAATAACTTAGTTTGTATATAAAAATACAATTTAACTTTGTGGGCGTTTCTCTAACCGACAACCATCACTATGAGCTATGTGATGATATAGCGTCTCGCCCACGCTGCCAGAACTGTCATATACCTTTTTGGGCTATAGAACCTCTCAACTAAGTGGATCCGCTAGTCTATGCTAAAAATTACTACGAAATCATCTAAAAAGTATAACCCTTTCTACCCACGTTGACTACATGGTTTATGGGGGTTGTGAGTTGTCTGAACTCTCCCCCATATCGGTGCTCAATACTACTCCCAAAATATAACTAGCTCATATGTTTAGAAACATAACTCTTTCTCTGTTTTGAGATTATTACTCAAAAATCTTTCTCTGACCCCATTGGGCACCAAATGGTTATGGTCTCTCACCCCGTCCATGGTCGACCAGGACGGTCCGTGGTTGGACCTATGGACCGTAGGTGAGGGTCAGCAGCCAATTGAAGGGAATTGGTTGTTGGGTCAACTTCAAATGGTCATATCTTTTAGCACAAAATAAATTAGGTGGCCTGTGACCTACCAAATTAAATATAATTGAATCCTCTTTCCAACACCACCAAGTTTGCTAAAATCCCATCTCTGAGTAAAAAGTTATGCTCGTTTTAGTGAAGCCGTATCGGGTGAATCATGAACAACGAAACCAAACAACGGCCGGTAGTCCAAACGATGGACCGTCGTTCCCTCCATGGATGGGCTTCATCAGATTTAAGTCAGGGTCATTTTGGTCCTTTCCCCTATGCGTTGGACACTTAAACTACGTCGTTTGATGCCTAAAGTACGTTGTTTTAGTCAGTTTAAGCCTAATAACTTAGTCACACATACCCAGAACCTTTATTCACCAAAAATCATCCAAACTTAGGGAAAAAATAGGAGAAACAGGCGACTCAAACCCCTCCAATAATGCAGCAGGTTTCCTTCAGTTCCAACCCCGAAACTAAGAGTTTTCTCCATGAAATTCGTCACTAGGTATGTGGGATTTCACTAGTGGTTTCCTTTCACCCATTAGGTCCCTAGAATTCAGTCAGATTCTTGATTTCGATATCTTGCTTAGACCAAGGGTTTCTAAAACCTTAGATAGTAGTTGTGATTTAGCTGTTAGAGTATTCCTAATTAGATTATCATGTTTTTTGTGGATTCATTGCTTAGTTCTTTACATGAAACTCAGAACCCTAGTTGTGTAGATTCTTTTAGTTCATGAATTACACATGCTAGGCCAGTAAAACAGATATACATTCTTTAGTCTTAGAATGTCACATTATCAGTATATAATTGTTTACATTCTTATATTTACATGTCAGTATTTTGAGCTATTCAGCATTTATGTATTTCAGTTATGTGTGTTAGATATACATATTCAGTTGGGAGTAGGCTTAGCACCGAGTGGACTAGGGTTTCAGCGTACCCTCATAGTCCCAGAACTACATACCCCTGTAGGTTAAGTCCCTTCTGTTGGGCATTAGTTTTAGTGATCACGTCAGTCATGCCTTTATACCCCTGGCAAGGTATATCAGGCCCTTCGATGGGGTGTATACATCGCACACCATGGTTAGGTCACATGGTGGTTATGTCGATTATTAGTAGCTCCCACAGTCAGACTCTAGTGCATTCGACCCGGTTTTTAGTTCTACTTTAGTATTCAGTCTCAGCATGTTATGTACTTGGTCATTGCATTCAGTTCAGTTCTTTTCAGTAGATTTCAATATTTCCATCATGTTCAGATTATATCATTGCTCAATTATTCTTTGTTCAGCTTTTATCCTGTCATGCATGCTCAATACCTTCCAAGTACTGATGCATACTATATGCTATATCTTTTCATGATGTAGGTTCAGGTGTTCCACATTTAGATCACGCGTAGATCGGTTCTCGATTAGTACTCATCTGCATCAGTGGTGAGTCCTCATACTTTGAGGACAATAGACATATTTTCAGATTCAGTCTTTCATTTCAGTTTCAGTTTTTCTAGGGTTAGTTGGGAACATGTCCCAGCAACTCTAGTCAGTTAGAGGCTTTTTTAGACAAAGTTTAGATTCAGCTTAAGCATTTTAGTGATTGTTCAGTATCACTAAACTCTTATTCAGTATTTATATATTCAAACCAGTTTTGGGTATTCCCCACTAGTCAGTTATCTCAAATTTTAGCTTCCGCATTAGTTCATGTTTTCATAAATATGTTCAGTTTGCTTATGATATGTCAGCTCAGGGTTAGCTTGGGGTCACTCGTGATCTTAGGTCCCGTGTTTACGTCCATGGGGTAGCCTCGAGGCGTGACATTAAGTTAAATGTATATTTTTGAATGATATTGTGAATTACTCCCTCCGTCCCTTTTTAGTTGTCCACTTTAGAAATGGCACACAGATTAAGGCAACAATGATTAGCATAGTGAAGTTACAATTTTACCCTTATGACAACTTGTCACTTCAAAATTACAACCACTTCTTTGAATTCAAGTGAAATAAATTGGAGGGAAACAACATACACTTTTACAATTTTCAAGAAGTGTAAATAAGGGTATAATAGGAAAAAATTTATTGTCCTTTCTTGATTTGTCAAAATGGACAACTAAATAGGGACAACCAAAAAAGGAAATATGGACAAGTAAATAGGGACGGAGGGAGTAATTAATTAGAGAGAGTAAGCTCACAATTTATATGTAATAAAATTATTAAACAAATGTTCTTTAAAGATTTCCTAGCTATGTGTCCAAGCTCCCGCTTACTGATAACATTATGTAAGTTTAGAATTTTCTTTATACTTTCTATTAAACACGTAGATGTTTGATTCTTTTCATACTTTAAAGTTGAGAATTCTATGATGTGCTTCAAGTGATATAACCACACTAAAGTTAAAAGAATTAAGATTTATTTAATGTTTAATGAAATGGTAATCACAAAAAAGGTTACGAGTAACCATATATAAAGGGTTACTAATTTTGCTATAATAAGAGACAACATGCATGATAATCGTAAAAAGGATTATTATTATTGTCATAACGAGGCACAACATATATATGAATGATAACCGTATAAAAGATTACGAACAACCGTACAAAGGGATGATAATTTTACCATAATGAGTCAAAATAGGAATGGTAACCGCATAAAGAGTGATGAGCACTCATACAAAGGGTTGTTCAAATTGTCATAACAAGACACATAATATTTGGTAGCAGTATAAAGAGTTACGAGTAACTATATAAAGGGTTACTAACTGATTGGGGATAATTAAGAAAAGTTCAACCGACTAGAATTATTTTAAAGTAAAAAAAGGAAAGAATATACTTAACTAAGATATACTTAGTGATGGTTGCTTAAATGTGATAGATATAATTTATTTAATGATTTTTTATAAATTTCTCACTTTCAGAGTTTATGTTATTGCATACATATTTATTTAAACCTCATTTTAACTTTGAGGAGAATATTCAGACTTTGGGTACCCTTTGAAATATTCTAGGGGAAAATTTTAATGTCCAAAAGACTTGCGTCTAGATTTTGTTAAATATATTCTTGTATACATTCGAGTGATAATGTGTATTTAGTCTGTATAATGATTATTTATATGTGATATGATTTGTATTAGTTATCATTTAATGATTTCTGATTAATTATTGTTATTAAGCGTTTATATATCTATTATAGAATTTATGCTTATTTAATCTTGAATTTATCTGACCTAAGATAAGTGATTTTTAGATAATTAATTACGTTAGATTTACGACATATTGAAATTCAAATGATGATTCGAAACTTAGTGAACTTTCGATTCTGAACTGGATATGAAATGAATACTGACATAGTTGATTGTTTTAAGAAATAATATGTATATGAATTTAGGCTATAATTATCTACGTAATTGTCTCATGTAACGTTATACTCGTTTAAATTAGTATATCAACTGCTACAAAAAAATATTGTTGTCAAGTTTAACAAAAGTGATAAGCTTAACGGTGATAACTATGAAATATGGAGCATGAAAATTCAATTTGTTGTGGAAGAGCAAGAGACTCTTGAATCTTTTAATGTGTCTATGACACTTCATGGAAATAGTGATACTCCTCAACTTGAAGAGAGATTTTGAAGCATATCAGGCTTGAAAAAAAAGAAGAATTCTCTAGCTCTCATAATGTTGATGAGCAACATAAATAATGATATTATGAGATAATTCCGATAATATGACGATGCTAAGGACATGTGGTCCACATCAAAAGAAAAGTTTGGTCATACTTCAGTTGTCAAGTTAAGGGCCCTTACTATTAAGTTTGATACTTTTAAGAAGCGCCCTGATCATAATATGCGTAAGCATCTTCGTCATATGTCAAATATGGTGAATGACCATCGTCGAAGGTGACAATACTCTAATGAAAAGTGAAGGCTTGAAAGACTAACTAAGGTGGTAATCGACGATCCTTTAAGTGTGAAAGGCAGACTCAATGGAGTCTGTCGACTGAGGTTCATACACTTGAAGCCTAGAGAAAAAGAAGGGTGAGCTAGGGAATAGATGTGATCCACCGATTGTGTTTGACGAGCTCGACTAATGTCACTGAGTTGATCACACATTGACTTTTGGATCAAACTTTGGGAAACTATAGATAGCTCAAAGGAGAGAGTTTTTGAAATGCTTTTTGGAGAGTTCTGAGAAGTGAATAAATTGAAAGTTTTTGTGTATGAGATATTTCACCTTCTCAAGAACATCTTGAGTTTTGGGATTTTCTATTTTAAGTTTGTAATTGACAATTGGATGTTGAAGTTAAAGTGGTGTTGATTATAATTGTTTAATTTCATCACAATCATGGCTTCTCTCATGATAGGTACAATTTCTTTACTTTTTGTGATGAGTGACTAAAACCCCAATTCTAGGGGTACAATTATGGGATTGAGTGTTGATTTAATGTAGTGGGTACTGTGTTTTGCTCTGTTTTATTGCTATACATGCATGGATTTGGAACAATCATTATGGGGTTAATTCATGGGTTAAAGTTGCAAACTTAATTCCTATTCTCGATCTTTGATTGATGCTCGGAAGAGATTAATTTAAGTGGGTAATTAGTTTGATACATGCAATTTAGGTTTGATGTCTATGACTTGCTTGAAAAGAGAGGTTCTGGGTCGGATCTAATTGCTCAAATCTGCTCGAAGGAGCGATTCACGTAAGGTAATGGGTTGATATGTAATTCACATAGATGAGACCGAAAGGAGATTCTATGAAATGGTGCTATGAGATCGAAAGATGATTAGTGTCATTGAAGATTACCCTGCCTATCCATGAGTATTTAGTATAATTGAGCAATAAAACTACCCATATGTGACATTGATTCCAATCCCCGCACTCCTAGTTATTCTCTTAATTGCTTGATTCCTTGATCTTTAATTTAATTGTGATACTTGACACATTAAACTGTTTGAAATTTGGTGGAATTATCTACTCTCTTGTTCTAACATACTACAATGCATATGTACACATTTTCAATTTCCTAGTTAAATTCATATCACTAAACCATTTCTTGTGGGATTTGACCTTGACTTTTAGTTAAGTAGTTTTATTGACAAAGAAAGTTTACTCTTCGAATTTATTTTTGAGAGTAGTTTGAGTGTTATCACCACTAGAGTAAAAAATAAATTTTTGAATGGAGATATATAATATTTGAGTGAAGCTATGTTATCAGCTTATCATTTATATGATGGAATTCCTTTAGGAAAAATTATTCAAGTACAAGTACCCCCTTCAACTATACACAAAATCCCAACGACACACTTCAACTATACATGAGTCATCTTACCTCCCCAAAATTATTTTTTAAGTGTAATAAACGCACCGTTAACACAGCCTAAAACCTATATAGCCACTCACATGATGGGAGGTGTTTTACACTCGCCTCCAAGTCATCATTATGTCAGCACCACGTCAATAAATGACCAGATCTACAAAAAAAATATAAAATTCCATGTCATTTGATTCTTTCTTCTTCATTATCAACACCCACTCCATAACCACTAAACCCACTTATTTTAACCATTAAAACTCTTAACACTTCAATATCTACTGTCAATTTTATTTTTCTTTCAATCCAAATAATCCAAAAAAAAATTCATATAACATGGTCCAAAATCTCCATTGAAGAAACTACCTAAATTTTGAACTCTAATTCGAAAAGAATTCAAAATTGGGGTCATTTTTTCCTAATTGAATTTAGGTTAAGATAAAGGCTGATTGACGTGAGAAGGGAAGAGAAGAAGGGAGGGTGTCATTGATGGAGAACTGAAGCGGAATGGAAGTTGGGTTGGGGTAGGGGTGGGATGTCATATTATTGGAGAACTGAAACGGGGGGCGGGGGGAGTAGGGGTATGGGTGGGGCGGATGTGTGGGCGGGGCGGGGTGAGGGCTGGGGGTAGGGGTATGACATGGAATTATTTATTTATAACTTTTTTTTAAAAAACTCTAATTTAAATTATGATCTTTCTACGCTGCCTAAATTAAATTCCTAATATGCAATTTTTTTCTCAGTGAATTTCAAGCTATGTATTTGAGTAAAAAATGAAAAAGAAAAAAAATTCTCTCGATACTATACAAATTAATGAAAAACACTGACATAAATTCTTTGACAATTTAAATATGTTGTGAAAAATGAAAAAAATTAACTCTATTTCATAAAAAAAAATATTAATTACAAAAATAGGGATAAGGGTCTGAAAAATACCCCTTTGGTCGAATTTGCTGTTGCGATACTAAACTTTCATGAGGACCTATTACCTCCCTAGACTATTTAATAACGTATTTTAAAAATATATTATTGCCCACGTGGACATAAAAAATAATGCAAAATTATAAATAGTAATGTGTCCACATGGGAACATATATACCTTTAAAATACACTATTAAATAGTTCAGGGGGTAAAAAATGTGGTATAGTCTAGGGAGGTAATAGCTCCTCATGAAAGTTTAGTATCGCAACAGCAAATCCGACCAAAGTTGGGGTATTTTTCAGACCCTTATCCCAAAAAAATATCAATTAAAGTTTAAAGTTAATTAACTATCTCTACTAATTTATTATAAAAATGTCCAATTAAAAATGAACACGTGTCCATATTAATCAGATTTTAATACCTTTTTTTCGTATCTCACATTCCTCTAAGAGAGTGAACACACTCTATGTGCCACCTCAGCACAAAATAGTGTGTCATTACACTTGAAAATAATTCTGGGAGGTAATAGCTCTCATGTATAGTTAAAGTGTGTCGTTGGGATTTCACGTATAGTTAAGGGGGGTACTTGTGCATTTTTCAGGGTAAAGTGTCTTATTAAAGTCATGTCATGCATTTTTAAAGTGAGAAGATTTCACTTGATCTTGTTATTCAAAATTCAATATGTGTTCTCTAGTGGATGATTTAAAAATTAGCTAAATATAATGGATGATAATGGTGCTAAGTGATTAAGTAATTTCTTACCAAGTATTTATGTAAATTTTAAGTCAATGAATCTCCATTTAGTGATTACATTGATTTGAGAGAAAGAGTAATATAACATCTTTTAAGAGATGGAATTATATCCATCAGTTGTGTGAAGTTCGAAGTGAATTTGGTCAATTCTTTGACTTAAGATTTGGGAAAATATTAATAAATGAAGCTTCAAATAGGACTATTGTCAAGTTGTATATCGAACATGATGGTAACCCAATTTATGTGATTGAAAATCTCATGAATAGGTTCATATGCATAATAGCAAGTCATTATTTGATCTTCTGCACTATAAGCTTTTGTCCTGTCTGTGATCTATTATGATGTGCATTTAGTTAAAATGTGTAAGGAAAGAGAGGTTGAGTTGTGAACTCTTAATCTATTACCATATCCTTTATAGGTGGTGTATTGCTCTATTATTTACACTTGATGGATGGACCTATGTGGGTGTGAATTGTGTCGCTTCTACGAACAGACACATTTCTAAATCACTCATGAATACCAAGAAACGTACACGACTTCTTCATTTAAAACTGCGATAACAACAAAGATTGTGCAAGTATAATGTGATAGAATAAGACTCTAAGCTTGCAAAAAAGTTTTGGTCCCTGGAAGTTCTACACTTCACCATTTGTTCGGTTAGTTTAATCATATTTTTTCTAGGTCTGATTCATAGTCTACGAGACTAGACTCGACACATTATTCATCATTTTGGAAACTCAACAATACTTATATTTTATATATAATATTGGGAGAAGGCACAAGTACCCCCCTAGACTATGACCGAAATATCAAAGACACATCTTAACTAAACTAATGTCCTATTACCCCCCTGAACTCATTTTATATATAATATTGTACACCTTTTGGCTTATGTGGCACACCCCGTGACTCCACGCAGTTGAGGCGTGTGGGAGATATTTGGATGCCACGTAAGCCAAAAAGGTATACAAAATTACAAAAAAAATAAGTTCGGGGGGAGGGGGGGGGGGGTAATAGGATCTTAGTTTAGTTAATGTGTGTGTCTCTGGGATTTGAGTCATAGTCTAGGGTGGTACTTCTACCTTTTCCCTATAATATTCATTAATTTTCGTTTTAAGATATATGGGAAATATTAATAAAATATCTTTATTATATTAAAAAGTATAAGACTAATCTTTGAGATTCTTTATATCTATTATTAGTGTTGGTAAAAAAGAATTAATTGTATATTATTGTCTCATATTATATAGCCTTAATGGTATTCTATTAAAAAATTTAATACGGTTATTTGGTTTAATATGATAGTGAATTAATTGTCTTTATTGCATTCATCAAATAGATTGTAAGCAGATTTGAAAGAATATTTGATAATTGGGTTAATAGCCTTTATTTTAATTACTACTCATTGAATGTCATTTTGTGCAAGAATTGGAGCTCTCAATTTGTGATCTCTATGGGCGAATGTTGATAAAATATCATCATTATATTAAAAAGTATAAGAAGAATCTTTGGGATTCTTTATATCTATTATTAAAGTTGATCAAACGAATTAATTATATATTATTGCCCCATATTATATTGCCTTAATGGTATTTTATTAAGAATTTTTCAAACAATTATTTAGTTTAATATGACAGTGAGTTAATTGTCTTTATGGCATATATCAAATTGATTGTACACAGATTTGAAGGGATATTTGGTAATTAAGTCAATATCCTTTATGTCAATTACTACTCATTGAATGTCATTTTGTCCAAAGATTTGGAGCTCTCAATTTCTGATATGTATTAATAGTAAACTTGTGGTTTTATCTAAGGAACTAAAAAAAGAATAACAAGAAAAACATGTTTTCTTAATTTGTATTGTTGTGTTTTCATTAAGTAAAATATTTCTTTTTTAGGTTCTGGATCCTAGTTTTAATACTATAAGAGATTGTTGAATCATGGAAAATACACCTTAACCAGTGAAATATCCTTAAGGACATTGTCATAGGCACGCCTCAAACTAGAAGATTTTCGTGATTTTCAATATCTTCCAACATAATTTATCTATTTTTACATCTTATGATAATGTTAGTTTTATAATTCATGAATTTGAATTCCCAATATTTTAATTGTTATATTGTAGATTTAATTCGTGTTGCATGAGACAACCAAGGTTATTACATCTTCTGTTGGAAAGATTTTTGATGTTGCATACTTGATAATTGGTGAGATTCCGTAATCAGTCAGGCAATGAATCTTTAATGAGTTTAAGAAATATATGAATTCATTATATCAATTAAAGCACTATATGTATTGTGAGTGAACTTTGAATTATGACTCTAATGGTAGTTTACTAATTTTAACGAGCTTCATATAAATTAGGGTAATATTGTTAAATTGTGTTATATAAAGAACTACTCAAGGGGGTTTTCATTGTAGCACACTGAAAACATCTTTCAATTTGAGCCTCAGGTATGATTTTGTCTTTGCCTTTATTAGTGATTCTAGTCTTGTCGATATGAGAATATTATGATGAACCAATGATCAACTAATTGAATAGGATAATCATTAATAACATATAAATGAAATATGATAGTTGATTTCAAAATTTGTTGCTTAATTGAGCACTACAAAAAACCCCTGAATTGCCAACAAAATTATCGGTTGGTAAATTGATTAAATTGGTTAACAAATGAATTTTCCAACTGAATACCAACTAAGGTTTATCCGTTGTTAAAAAGCTTGTCACTAATTTTTACCAACCCATTTTAGTTAGTTGGTAAAAATACTAACTAAAATTAAGTTGGTAAACACATAAACAACTTATTGGCAATTGTTGAAATGTAGCCTTCGAATTTTCGTTGGTAAATTCACCAATCAATTTTCAGTTGGAATATTGTTGGTAAGTTTACTAACGAAGAGCAAAAGAATTAGTAAATTTGGTTCTTCATTATTCAGTTTTGTTAGTGATATCTTGACAAATATACTAAAATAAAAAAAAATGTTGTTACTATTCCGTTAGCAATTATATAACAGATAACAATTTGGTTGGTAAGTTCGATAGTAAATTCACCAAAATGCATTGGTAATCGATTAGCAATTTCAGTTAAGAAAACAAAGGTGTTGGTATTTCATTAGTAAATTACTAACGAATTTTAAATTTGTAAGTAAGTATAACTATCTACTTTTGTAACTTACGTTACTAATTGGTTAGTATTTTAGAAACACAAAAAGCTCATTACTAATTCATTAGGAAGCTTCCTAACTGATTGTTAGTTTGTTGGTAACGTATATCATTTATGT
Source organism: Solanum okadae (assembly GCA_036553675.1). Taxonomy (NCBI): domain Eukaryota; kingdom Viridiplantae; phylum Streptophyta; class Magnoliopsida; order Solanales; family Solanaceae; genus Solanum; species Solanum okadae. The sequence goes on from CM071678.1 coordinate 45,845,411, forward strand.
TCAATATTTGGTCAGTGATTGATTTGTAATGTATATTGCCATATTATTGACTAAATGATAATTCGATAGTAAAGTTTCACTTTATATATTTATATTAATCAATAGCTTTTACGAATCTTAAAAAGTCTGGAAACATACAGTGATTTTTTGATAAATTATAACTTGAATAAACAATGCAAAACCAAAGAAGAGGAGTTCAAAATAAATACAGAAACAGGCAATCCTAAACCTAAGATGAAGAGTTCAAAATAAATCCAAATAAGGAAAAAAACAATGCAAAATCTAAGATGAAGAGTTCAAAATAAATCCAAATACGGAACAAACAATGCAAAATCTACTTAGGATAGTTTGAAAAATTTAAATGACTCATATCATTATTTGATAATGGGTCATGTCTAAGCTAAGGTGGTGTACCAGTTGGAGGTGTACCAGTGGACAGTGTACTGGGGGTGGTTTAGGCAGCCCAACTATGAGGATGGGCAAACGTTCTTGGAGAATCTTATCAACTTGCTCTTGCATTTCTAGCTGCATTTCATCTTTCATTTCTTCACGCAATTCATGTTGTATCTCTTCTCTCATCTCTTCTCTCATCTCATGCTTCATCTCCTCCTTTATTTCTTGAACATATTCCTTCACTTGAGCATCAAAACTACAATCTTAAGGTTGAGTAGTTGAAGCAGACGATGAGCCAATGTTCTAATAGAATACTACTTGAGAACCAAGACCATATATACACGCCTTCTTAACCCCACCCACTTCATCCATGTAAATCTTTGAAAAATCTACTATCGATTCATCTTCAAGTTGAGATATAGATGTGATCTTAGACATTACAGCATCCTGTAAAACAAAATATATGATATCATGTTAAGAAAAAATGAATAGCGATTATAAACATACAAGACAATTGATATCAGTCGACAATCTTTGTCCCTGACAATACCTCCTACACCACACTTATCATTTCTACAATTGCAATTAGCATTTATTTTGATACGCCTACCTGTAGTTCAGATTCAGTGTACAAAATTAGTCTTCTCGGCACTAATCTGTCTTTCCAAATTACAAGTTATCTCCTCCCAATTGTGTCCCAAGTTGATCTTTTAGAACTTGCATTTTCTACTTCATTTAGAGTAAAAGAAATGTTGGTTAACTTCTTGACATACATCTTCTCAGTACCATACGTTATCCCACATCTTACTCTCCAAATTTTCCAAGTAGTAATGATAGGAATAATTTAGAGATCAAAGCAATGAAAGAATCATGGCTCCTAATAGTTAATCAATTAACTAAAATTTGTATGTAGGGAAGTTTACTAATGAATACCAAACACGCTACGTACAATTTTCTATAGTTTCTGGACAAGCACACAACTATAGAAAAAATGTTCCATTCCATAGCAGGTGAGGAGAAACAACAACATCCAGAAGATTGGTTAATCCCCATCTTGATAATCCTATTATTTGTGGGTAATCTGTCCCTCAAAGCTCTCCAAACAATAACACATTTTAAAAGGCACCCTTTTTCCAGGTCATGGAGTTCAATCCGTATTTGATAAAATTCTCTCTTAAGAAGCTACCAGGTTGAGGCTCAAACCACTGAAAAAGAACCTTTCACATCAATGAACCAAATAGGAATATCAGGCTTAGTAGAATTCAATGATATTATAATAAATTAGGTGAGTTGGATAAACAAAAAGGGTGTTTGAGAGGGTAAAGTGTTGGGTTTTATTTGCCTTGAATTTCTTACCATAAATAGGTTTTCCTTTTTAGGAAAAGGTTTTGGATTGGCTAGTCCTTTTCTTGTAGGAAAAGGTTTAGGACTATATAAATAGAGGCTTGTTCCTTCTAACTTAATCAGCATTCACAATGTAGTCTTACGGGCTTTGAGAGTTTAGATTAGCGGGAGAATTTGTGGGTCACAAGCTTGATACGTTATCACTTGGGTAGTAACACCCCGAAAATTCTATGACTTAAGTTAGAGCCTCACCTTATGAATAATGACTTAAAAATAGTTAAAATGATGTTTATAAACCTAAACTAATATAAATTACTTGGTTTGGAAGAGTAAAAGTCTAAACGTCAAGAAACGACCACGACGTCCGGAAACTAGAGAAGAATGTGTTCTAGTGTGTCCTTAGGTTTTGGGCAAGTTTGGGAGTGTCGTATGATGGTATAATCTGGTGAAAAGGTTTAAGATAGGTAAATATATGTTCCTAGGGTCAAAACGTTCAAATACGACTCCCCGGGGTCACCCTAAGAGACCCCGAGGAGGACCCCAACCTTAGCCAAGGCAGCTTGCAAATTGCACTTGGAGGGAATAGGGGCGCGTCGCGCACTTGCTCCCCCAAGGAGCAAAAAGTTAGTGCGCGACGCAGTTGTGTCGCGGACACTACTATCTCGAAATTTAATTCCAAATATCTTTAGGGAACAGCTCCGCGTCGCAGACTTGTTTCGCAACGAAAATGCAGAAATTCAGAAACCTATCTTACTTCATTAAAGAGTCCATTTAAGTGAGGGGTATTTAGGGTACTTTAGGGGACATGTATATAATGATTTTTAAGTCAATTTACCTCACTTTTATCACTCAAACACAAAACCCCACAGATCTAAACCTAAAGTTCCTCCTTCTCTACTCTCTCTCTCTTCTCAAGAACTCCATTGAACAAGATTGGAACTTCAAGAAGAATACCAACTCTCCAAGGTTTCAACATAGATTTTCATGGTTAATTCATCTAGAAGGTATGGTTGCTTATCACTCTTGGGATTCCTTTCCCCAAGAGGCCCCTTCAAGATGAATTTCAATATCTCCAATTTCTAGGTTTCAATCCAAAAACGTGGGTCTTCTTTCTAAAGTGAAATTGATGTTATAAACTAACTTTGATTGATGTTATATGAACAATTATGGATGAATTCATGTTGTATCGGTGGTTTCTTGAAGAATTCCCCATGAGACCCATGTTTCTCCTTCTTTTCCTAATTCTAACCCTAGTTTGTGTTGGATATTGATTGAATGCTGTGAATTGAATGTGATGTTATGTAATTCACGTTTGTATGATGATTCTACCTTAGATTATGTATAATTTCTTTGAAATTACGGTTGAGTCTTTGAATGAAACCTTGCAGGTTATGAAGGGGATATGTCAATTGCTTATATTGATGTTGATTATGTTATTACTTCATGAATTACCTTGTATTATGTATTGGTTATGAATTGCTTGTTAATTGAAGTATGGGTGTCCCACGAAGGGCAAGAAGGTATGAAGGTTGGTTCTTCTTTGAACTCAAGTATGAAAGGTGAATTATTTAGATTGTAATGATGCTATACCTAATGTGTTATTGTGGTGTTGATGACCTAGTTTCGTCATCCTTAACCCTCTACACTTGAATTAGCTATGAAGTATGTATGTATATTATGGTATGATTGCTATATGATTGAAAGGTAGTTCTCATGATTGTAGTGTAATGTAAAGTGAAAGGTTTACTCACTTGCTAAGTGTCTCTAAAGTGAAAGGATTGTTACTCATTTATGAACACATATGAGCTATTATGGTAACATGTCTACACAAGGGTCTATTAAAGGCTAATTTGAACTTATGTGATGGCTAAAGATGATTACAAAAGGGAATCAGATGCTTAGCACCGAAAGGGCATGTAAATGAGATGGGGGTTTCACGTTTATTATGTCTGGCTCCCCACATGGGTTTCCTCACGTTTAGCAAGTGCAGATTACCTTCGGTACGTGTTGTCTCATGAGATGGAAACCCCCACATTTAGTAAGTTAGAGTTTCTAGAAGCAATCTCCTTGACCGTTAACTATGTGCCCACATAGGACTCTAGCTTAGTGGATTCACCTAGATAGCTATGTACGAATGGTTACACCTTAGGCAAGTGTTAACCCTCTCTTTTCGGTGTAGGAGTAGAACACCAATTTCCATGTAGCTCTCATGGTCTATGTCGGTTATTGAAATATTTCTCTAATGTAAAAGTAAATGAAGGTATGGAAGGTGTGAACTCTTACTAGGGCTTTCTGAAGGGTTTTTACATAGTGTAAGGGAGGGTATGTGACTTCTCTTGCACATTGCACTTGTGAGATCCTAAGAGAAGGTCGTAGTAGTGTTCTCTTATGATTATGATTATTATAACTTATGTATGTTGAATCTATGTTATGTATGATCATTATGAATGTGGTAAGTTATGATGAAATATGATCTTATGAATGTATGCATGAAATAGGCTGCTTAATGTGATACTTGGCTTTGAATAGGTTTATGAGGTTCTATTCTTTGCATTGCACTAGTATTTCTTGGGCTGTCTACATGTTGGGATGATATTATGTTGGTTTGGACTATGATGCTTACTTTGTGTGCATATTGGATTTACTTGGTAAAAAGCATGTTTTGACTAAATGTCCTTTTATGCATGTTTCAAGGGTTTTTATGCATAGTAGCCATACTTAGTACGTTTGTTGTACTAACCCATATTTTCTCCCTTTTCCCAAACATTTAGGTTCTGGCCATTGAGGATTCAAGCTTACTTCTCAAGACATTTGGAGTTTCTTCCCCAAGTTGGTGAGTCCTCAAGTCCGAGGACAAGACCCTATGATCTAGCTTATATGTTTAGTTCTTTGCTTATGTTGAAAGATATTATTGTACTTCCTATTTTCAAGACTTCTTATTGATGTAAGGTCTAAGTCCCATTTCCAATACTTTTATGTCTAGATGGTGCATTGTGACAAAGTTAGATTCTATTTTTCATATATGAAGTGAAGTTGAACTTCCAAAGTAAAAGTTTTAAATTTTCTGTGATTTTATTCTATGATACATGTTATGACGAATGCTAAGGGGTTGTATAAGACCTCTTCGAGGTCGAATACGCCGGTAACAACTAGGGGGTACTCTCGGGTCGTTACAAACTTGGTATCAGAGCATAAGGTTGAGAATAATGTAGGATTCATGTCACAAGATACCACATCGAGTAGAGTCTTGTTCATGTGTGTGAAGCGCGCCACACTTATGAATGAGAGGCTATGAAATGCTTAGGAACTTTCACTCTTTTGTTATTCCATAGTCGTGCCTAAGAGTCTTAACTCTATTTAGTCCTTTTCTTCTAATCCTTCTCTTGTGTTTATAGGCAATGAATACAAGAAGGAACAACGCAAGGAGGGCCGGTAAGGAGAATGTGAATGAGGCGGTTCCCCCTCAAGCTCCTCAAAACCCTCAAGTTCCTATATTGAAGAAGGGGCTATGTCTAATGTTGAGATAAGGTCGGCTATTCATAATTTGACTTAAGTGTTGGCAACTCAAGTTGCAAGGGATGCTAGGGTGCAAGTGAACTCCAATGCTAGCACTACGGCTTCTAGGATAAGGGATTTCACAAGGATGAATCCCCCTACTTTCTTTGGCTCCAAAGTGGAAGAAGATCCACAAGGGTTCATTGATGAAATGTTTAAGGTTCTAGAGGCTATGGGTGTGTCTTCTCAAGAAAAGGCGGAGTTAGCCGCCTATCAACTCAAAGATGTGGCACAAGTGTGGTATGAACAATGGAAGGAGGGGAGACCTACTAAAGAGGGTCCGATAAGTTGGGCTACATTCAAGATGGCTTTTATTGATAGGTTTTTCCCCTTGGAACTAAGGGAGAGGAAAATGCAAGAATTCATCAACCTCCGTCAAGGGGGTATGTGTGTGAAGGAGTATGGCCTCAAGTTCACTCAATTGTCCAAGCATGTTCCTACTTTGGTGTCAAACTCTAGAGCTACAATGAACAAATTTGTTATGGGTGTATCTGATCTTGTGGTGAATGAATGTAGGTCGACTATGCTAATCCCAAGCATGGACATTTCTCACCTTATGGTTCATGCCGAGCAAATTGAGGAGCAAAAGCTTAAGCGAGTTGGTAGAGAATTGAAGAGGTCAAGGGTCGATGATGGAAATTCTTCTAAGGTTAGGTTTGAAATCCAAGATAAGACAAAGTTCAAAAAGAGGTTTTCCAACGAAGGTCCTCCTAACACTCCAAGGGTCAACAAAGGTAAAGTGTCTACCCCCAAGCCTCAAGAAGCAAGAGGTGGTGGTCCTTATGTTGAGAAGCCTATTTGTACAAAGTGTGGTCGAAAACATGAAGGCAAGTGCCTAGTTGGCACGGGTAATTGCTATGACTTAAGTTAGAGCCTCACCTTATGAATAATGACTTAAAAATAGTAAAAATGATGTTTATAAACCTAAACTAATGTAAATGACTTGGTTTGGAAGAGTAAAAGTCTAAACGTCAAGAAACGACCACGACGTCCGGAAACTAGAGAAAAATGTTTTCTAGTGTGTCCTTAGGTTTTGGGCAGGTTTGGGAGTGTCGTATGATGGTATAATCTGGTGAAAAGGTTTAAAATAGGTAAATATATGTTCCTAGGGTCAAAACATTCAAATACGACTCCCCGGGTCCACCCTAAGGGGCCCCGAGGAGGACCCCAACCTTAGCCAAGGCAACTTGCAAATTGCACTTGGAGGGAATAGGGGCGCGTCGCGCACTTGCTTCCCCAATGAGCAAAAAGTCAGTTCGCGACGCGGTTGCGTTGCAGACTCTACTGTCTCAAAATTTAATTCCAAATATCTTCAGGGAAGAGCTCCGTGCAGAAATTCAGAAATCTATTTTTACTTCATTAAAAAGTCCATTTAAGTGAGGGGTATTTATGGTACTTTAGGGCACGTGTATATAATGATTTTAAAGTCAATTTACCTCACTTTTATCACTCAAACACAAAACCCCACAGATCTAAACCTAAAGTTCCTCCTTCTCTCTACTCTCTCTCTCCTCTCAAGAACTCCATTGAAGAAGATTGGAACTTCAAGAAGAAGACCAACTCTCAAAGGTTTCAAATCAGATTTTCGTGGTTAATTCATATATAAGGTATGGTTGCTTATCACTCTTGGGATTCCTTTCCCCAAGAAGCCCTTTCAAGATGAATTTCAAAATCTCGAATTTCTAGGTTTCAATCCAAAAACGTGCGTCTTCTTTCTAAAGTTAAATTGATGTTATAAACTGACTTTGATTGATGTTATATGAACAATTATGGATGAATTTATGTTGTTTTGGTGGTTTCTTGAAGAATTCCCCATGAGACCCATGTTTCTCCTTCTTTCCTAATTCTAACCCTAGTTTGTGTTGGATATTGATTGAAGGTTATGAATTGAATGTGTTGTTATGTAATTCATGTTTGTATGATGATTCTACCCTAGGTTATGTATAATTTCTATGAAATTAGGGTTGAGTCTTTGAATAAAGCCTTGAAGGCTATGAAGGGAATATGTCAATTGCTTATATTGATTGTGATTATGTTATTACTTCATGAATTACCTTGCATTATGAATTGGTTGTGAATTGCTTGGTAATTGAAGTATGGATGTTCCACAAAGGGCAAGAAGGTATGAAGGTTAGTTCTTCTTTGAACTCAAGTATGAAAGGTGAATTACTTAGATTGTAATGATGCTATACCTAATGTGTTATTGTGGTGTTGATGACCTAGTTTTTTCATCCTTAACCCTCTACACTTGAATTAGCTATGAAGTATGTATGTATATTATGGTATGATTGCTATATGATTGAAAGGTAGTTCTCATGATTGTAGTGTAATGTAAAGTGAAAGGTTTACTCACTTGCTAAGTGTCTCTAAAGTGAAAGGATTGTTACTCACTTATGAACACATATGATCTATTATGGTATGATGTCTACATAAAGGTCTATTAAAGGCTAATGTGAACTTATGTGATGACTAAAGATGATTACAAAAGGGAATCAGATGCTTAGCACCGAAAGGGCATGTAAATGAGATGGGGGTTTCACGTTTATTATGTCTGGCTCCCCACATGGGTTTCCTCACGTTTAGCAAGTGCAGATTACCTTCGGTACGTGTTGTCTCATGAGATGGAAACCCCCACATTTAGTAAGTTAGAGTTTCTAGAAGCAATCTCCTTGACCGTTAACTATGTGCCCACATAGGACTCTAGCTTAGTGGATTCACCTAGATAGCTATGTACGAATGGTTACACCTTAGGCAAGTGTTAACCCTCTCTTTTCGGTGTAGGAGTAGAACACCAATTTCCATGTAGCTCTCATGGTCTATGTCGGTTATTGAAATATTTCTCTAATGTAAAAGTAAATGAAGGTATGGAAGGTGTGAACTCTTACTAGGGCTTTCTGAAGGGTTTTTACATAGTGTAAGGGAGGGTATGTGACTTCTCTTGCACATTGCACTTGTGAGATCCTAAGAGAAGGTCGTAGTAGTGTTCTCTTATGATTATGATTATTATAACTTATGTATGTTGAATCTATGTTATGTATGATCATTATGAATGTGGTAAGTTATGATGAAATATGATCTTATGAATGTATGCATGAAATAGGCTGCTTAATGTGATACTTGGCTTTGAATAGGTTTATGAGGTTCTATTCTTTGCATTGCACTAGTATTTCTTGGGGGTGCTCTCGGGTCGTTACATGTGTGAACCTGCCATGTATTCCTAGTGAATTGGGTGAAGTTGTTTCTCTCTATATTTTGTACTCTCATGTTTATATAGTGGATTGCTCATCTCCTTTGTGGACGTAGGTCGATTGACCAAACCACGTTAAATCTTTGTGTCTTTTGGTATATTTCTCGTTTGTCTTCTGACTCGTGGTCTTTCGAGGTTTGCTTTACTAGCTTCCGCATTACACCTGCTTATTTCGGTCATAACATAAAGAGCATACACTAAAAGTAATTGAAGATAGAGTTAGTTGCAGCTACATGGGGACCTATTGTTTATGATAAAATAAAGCTAGTGACTGCGACTTGAAAGGTTAGGAATGGGCAATTTTTTAAAAGAAATTGTAAATATGAAAGGAAGTGTGCATTGCATTTGTCTTCAGTATATTTTAATGGTTCACTGTAACATACTTCTCTGCATTTTTTTGTAATAACAAAGATCCCCTCTAATACTTATAGAGATGCAACATAAGGTCAGATGAATATGCTAAGAAAACGAAGGAGGATAGCAAGGAATATCACATATGAATGGCAATCCAACTGACGTATACATGAATATACTCAACATGAACAATAAATTTTACAGAAGTCACAGGCAACCTTCTCGAGTACAAGCCAAGTCCCACAACAAAGTCCAAGAAAAGAGAATAGTTCAATGCCTACTAGTAGAATTGGAAGCCCACCCCCTGAATTCGGTAAACTTCCCTATTCTTAGTAAACCTACACCTACTAAGAATAGCTTTGAAAAGTTGGACAGTGGAATTGAGGAGTCTTGTAACATACTCCCACTCTCTGATAGATGTGGGAGCCAAAGTGCATCTCTATGAAATAGTTATGTTGGAATACAAGAGGTGCCAATAAAAGGTATAAGCAGAAAGCATTAAAGCACTATATCTATAGTAATCATATTAACCTAGTAGGCTTAGTAGAGATTCGAGGGAAAATTCATAAAAGTAATAGGATCTTTAATAACTTGACTTCAAATAAGGGTAGCCTGCATAATTATCAGAAGGCTACAAATGAGCGGGTATGCATCTTATGGAACCCCCAAAGGTACGATGTTATCTTGATTGAAAAGGAGGTGCAATTCATTCATTGCTTAGTTAAAGGAAGAATTGATGGATCTGAAGTCGTGGTCACCATAATCGATGATTATAATAGCTTGGAACAAAGAAAGTCAATGCGGGTGAATCTACAGTAAATTGGCCAATTTATGAATAAACCTTGGTTGCTATGGGTTGATTTCAATGTTGTACTCTCACCAAATGACACACTAATGGGGAATCACATGACTTAGGGTGAAACACAAGATTTCTCAGAATGTATACAACAATTATCTCTTAGAGAACTACCATGAAAAGGAGAAATTTTCACATGGAAAACAAACTATCAGAGGCGAATAGAATATGGAGTATGCTGGACAGAACTCTTGGTAATTTTGACTGGATGATTATTTAGGGACGTGTGAATGGAGTACGACTTGCCAATGATTTCTGATCACTCTCCCATGATTCTTAAGTTTCATGCAGCACCTCAGATGAAAAAAATTCCTTTCTGATTTTTCAATATCCTAGCTGACCATGAAGAATTCTTACCTATGGTTAGTGAAGTACAGAGACAACAAAAAACTCACAGGAGGATGAAAAATGTATAGTTTAAGCTGAGGGCACTAAAGCCACAACTCAAAAGGTTGCATAGTAGAGAATTTCAGAATATAAACCAACAAATTAATAGTGCCAGGGCAGAATTGAAGGTAGTTCAAGAACACTTAAGTATGCAGTGTAGTAATGGGCTAATAATTGAAGAAAATGACCTCTTATTGAATTTGGAGAAGTGGTTTTTGATAGAGGAGAACATCTTGTAGCAAAAGTCTAGGGCGAGGTGGATTAAGCTTGGAGATTCCAACATAAAGCATTTCTCTGCAGTGATGAAGCTAAGTGCTCAGAGGAAACAAATATCTAAAATTATGTCTTTAGCAGGAACCAAGCGTACCACTCTTGAGGATGCACAAATTGAAATTGTTACTTTTACAAGAGTCTTATGGGTTCTGCAACTCTTAGCTACAAGCAGTAGACAAATCGATTATGAGAAGGGGATCTACACTTACTCTAGAAAAACAAACTACTCTATGTGCTGAAGTTACCGACCAAGAGATTATAGATAGTCTCGGTTGCATTGATAAAGTAGGACCAATAATCCACAATGATGTTTTGTTAGCTGTTAAAGAGTTCTTTCACATTGGAAATTTATACAGAGCCATCAACTGCACTACTACGATATTAACTTCCCTCATTGTTGGTCTCTAATATTATAACCATGTGTTTAATGTTTGGGATAAACATGATGGATGAAGATTAAGCAAATCCTCACCAAAAACTAAGAAAGATAATCAGTAATGTTTGGCATTACTTACATATGTTCTCTTAGACTTCAGATCCACAAACTCATCGTTTCCTTTGGTATGTGTCTTCTTCAAAAGTTCATGCGGATAAGGTGGTCGTCCAAGAACATTCGCCTAAAATTGAAATCACATCTATTAAAGTTATTACATAAGGAATAACTTTAAAATAACTATAACTTGACAAAATGAAAATAATTGTACCAGTTGTCTTGCATGCTCTCGGTGAGTCCGGGAGCCTCCAGTATGGCGCGAGGGACCAGATCCTTCACCACATTTCTCAGTTAGTCAATTTTTGGAACATTGTGCAGATTTAGCCTTAAAATCCTCAGTATCATAGTGAGGCTTCCAGCTCTCCCAAATAGATTTTGGGATACTTTTTCGTTTCTCCTCAGAGGATCTTGCTTCACATAACATACCCCTGTATTGTATTGAACATTTTTTCATAAAATGATCCTTTATGGAACCTTCAATTGTAATATTCCAATGGAATCGCTTCTATTTAAGAATATAGAGAAAAATATCACATAAATTGATATAACAGAAATTCTAAATGAATATAATACATTAATAAAATGATAGCAAAATGGAATTTATGGGTATAACGAGTACATGAATATTATATTAGAAGGAAACACAATCAGGTATCGAAAGATGTACCAAAAAAAGTATCATGGGTGTTGAAAAAAGCTTGGAAAGGAAGGAAGTATATTGAAGAAGCTCGAATGAACATGGCTGAACTAGGAAGTAAAGCAAAGTTCTCTGTTAGGAAATTATATATGAAGCTTAAGAGGAAATTATCAAAAAGTCTAATGCAGGAGGTTAAGTTGCAATATCAGTGGTCCACCTAAATGGACCTTCATTTTGTACTTGGCTATATTGGGATGATTACACACCATAAATAGATTTCTTGGATAGGGCATTGTTGATCATATGAGTTGTCCAATGTCCGGAGATGCAAATGAAACTATAGAACTTGTTTTTTCAATGAAGTCCTCCCACAACGTATGGACTATGGGAAGGAAGGATGAAGTAGAATGGGTGAGTAACTTAATGAAAGGAAAGAGTCCCAAAGCAGATATATATAGAACTGTCTTGGCTGGTAGTGTATACCATATTTGAATGGAAAGGAATCAACGCATTTTCAAAGGCACACAAAGACGACCTGAAGTTTAGTTAGACAAGTTATCCAAGAGGTGTTTCAAAAGAGTAATAACAATAGGAAATTGACTGCATTGTTAGAAATTATGAACTTGTATCCCTAAATATTTTCTCTTTTTCTAGATGTAGCAGATGAAGCAACCTAAGTTTATCTTTTAGCTAGTTGTAGTGGTTCTATTTCATCAGCTATGTTTTTATTTTGTCCTTGTTTGAGCTATACGGTTTTACTTTCGTAACAAAATCAATAGTTACAAAAAAAAATAAAAAAATAGTATGGTTTACCTTATACTCCTCCCAGTAGAAGTCCTTAATCTCTGGTGTAACTGACTTCCAATCATGTCCTTCAGGATCCAATTTTTCCTTAAAGATATTTTTGATCTCCCGAGATATATTGTTTACTTGGCTCCAAACTTGTATATATATAACAAGTAATTATTTCAATACTCAATTTTAGTTATGTACATCAAGCAGTGTCTAGAGTGTATTATCAGTTTCTTTAGCGACAATATAAGATCTTAAAGTGGTCGAGGCAGTAAGGAAGAAAAATATGACACTTATGAAAGAGTTATCAAAGAGACAAGGATTATATATAAATCATATCTTGAAATGACTAGCTGGGAGGAGCCAATACTGAGCTTGGATTCAATACATAGATTCAGATCTAAGCTTAATCTATAACAAGTAAAAAAAAAGTTGTAGTATGAAATCTAATGATAAAATGCAAAGATAAGAAAACTTCAGGGAATGAGGACTGTTGATATCAAAGAAATGTCACACCATACACACTAATATTAAATAAGATTCTAAAAATGCACCATGTAGTTGATGTCTACCATGAAAATCCGCTACAGGGTGGGAGTAAAATAAAAGATAATTATCGATTAGAAAAACACGCTCACATATGTAATTTCCAAACTTAGAAGTGTTATTTCATTATACAAGAAGTATCTACGATTAATAGAAGCAAAACATGAACTAAAATGTCACTTCAAAAATCAACATGTTTTGCAGTTCATGTTCTCAGTTATGAAATAAGCATTTCCTGCAAATAACAAGAAAATAGCTTCTTGAGTTTATCAGATAAGTACCTCAAATTCAGACATAGAATTCAGTGAGCGAAGAAAATTATAGAGGATTTCACAAATTCCTACCAATCTTAGTCTCTTTGTAAGATAGGATCTAGTGGGAAAATAAGAAACATATTAGGTGAAAGCAATTCATGAATTGAAAAATTATAAGTCAACAAAATAATGCAAGTTAAATGACAGTATTTGCAATTATTGGGATACATCAAGGAAAATCGAACTAGCAAAGTAAAGTACTCCCCACTTATCGAAGTTGACAATAATTTGGTTGGACATTTTATTATCTATCTTGAACAAACCGTACCAAGTATATAGATATTATATGTTTTCTCATCAAAAAAACACTACATCTATATAAATTGACAGGTCCTAACTCAAGGAAAGAGCTTAAAAGTTGATCACCAATAAAAGCAAAGTAAACAATAAATTTGCCACACAATCTGAACATGTAGGTCAAGAGCAAAAGTTCTGGTGAACTGCACATGGGGAATTCTGGTGCCCCATTCTATAAATATGATTCCTTACCATATGATGTTGCCACATTCAACTGTTGCTTCTTATATAAGAGACGTGTAGACATTAGTGAACAAGCTACTTTCTTCAAGAATGATTTTTTTTGTATTGATTTAAAAATACCTCAATTTGTAATTCATTCCCCATTAATACAATTTAAGAAAATCAACAGAACTTCTAAACATTTATAAAAAACAAGTATGGAAGAAAATCAACATATCTTATTTTCTTGCCTGAAGCAAAACAATGTAAATGAAACAATGATGTACACTTACCGTCCCATGACGATTTCAATTGGGATGCGGGTACCATCAGTTGTATTTGACGAAGTTGTGGAATACAATGTCCTTCCTTGGTATTTTGATCCCCACAGATGAAGATGGTCCCGATATGTTGGCTGCAACTGAATCTGGCGTAACTGGTGTTGGCAGTTCAGGCAATGGTGGTGATTGATCACGTGCCAAACTCGACATTAGAGGAGATGCCACTGGATTTGCTGTCCTTTTTCCAGAATATCTACTACATCCACCCCCTAGGTGCCATATCTGCAATTTCAAAGTTAAATGTGGATGAAATAATATCATAATGATTGAATCATGATTGATCTAATTATAACAAGAATAGATAGTTAGTTGATATATAACTTCAAGAACAAGATCCTTCTGAAAATTTAAGAAAAAACGTGTTAATCTAGTTAGCAGATAAATTTATAAACACTTATATAAATAAAATAATCTCATCACTATTCCAAACATAGATCTAGAATCAGTCTGGGAATAGTTGTTCAAACAAAACAACCAGGAGAACTATTAAAATAAAATAAGTATAGACGAAATATAAAATCAACTTATATACGACATTTTAGTAACTCTAACTCCTATATTTGAAGAGATTGGAGAACTTTGACTCTATTCACTGCCACTTTCATAGTACGCCTCTTCATTCTCATTTTCATCATCTGATTCTGATTCTAATTCATCATGAAACTCTGTCTCATCATCTAAATTATCATCCTCGTCTCTTAAGTTTATGAATTCGCCATTTGGTACCGGACAATAGTTTCACTATCGGACACCACATCAAATCTTAAACCATCTTCATCACATTGGAAAGGCTCTGCAACATCTACTAGAGGGGACACTAAAGACGATGGAGGAATATCCACAATACCCCGAGCTTTTGTTTTGCACACAGCCCACTAATCACTCTTATCACGTCGTAAGCTAGGATAAGTAGCATAATAAACTTGAGCCGCTTGCATTGCCAAAACAAATGGTTCGTACTTCTTCAATTTTCTTCTATGATTGATATCCACATAAGCGTCAATTTCTGGAGATCCGACTGGAAAAATGTTCTCCATGATAGTTGAACATATATTTGAGGCAACTTTGTCAGGGTTACTCCTTATTTATGAAGGTAAAGTATACTTCCTATATGTTTTTAGTTTGCAATTTCTGGGAAGTTGTCTAGCCAGACTTGAATCATTTTTAGCATGCAAAACGGTATCTATATAAATGTTTCTTTTGAATTCAATAGGGAGGTTATCCTGGAGAAGCTCCAATTTAATGCACACAACTTTATCAATATGGTCCTACACAGAGAAGGAAAACATCTTTCTACCAAGTGATGATAAGAGAAACATCAAAAGGTCAAGCCTCTATCCAAAAGTGAGGTTTAGATGGAACTATTTTTGTGTTGTCTAATTGTAGGACCTACAGTTGAGCTTTGAAAGGACTTTTAAATTGACACAATTGATATATAGTGTAACTTATATTCTCTTTTTATACATTTCTAACTATTTTTGTGTTGTCTAATTGTAGGAAGCATCTTTTTTAGTTTTGTGACTTTTGATGACTGAAAATAAAGAAACTTTCTGGGGTTGCCAATTGGTACAACAACTTTGTTCAGTAGGGAGCCCTATTATAGGAAATAAAGACTCAAATATGATATACAAGTTATTCAACTTTTTTGTCCCTCATAGTTTCAGTTTTACAGGTAATCTGCCACTTTCTATTAAGTTTTTTTGTGCCAGCAGGAAGAGTTGATCGTCAGAAGAAAAGCTAGCAGCTTGTACTAGGGTGTTTTATGAGATGCTCGAGTAATCCACCCCATCTTTCTATTCAAACTATTGTCTATCATCAAGTAAATAGATTTTATATAACTTTTTTTGTTTGAAATTAACTAATAACATTATAATTTGTATTGCATGAGTTTACTTCATCAAAAGTTTTAAAATTTTTGTTGCAGATTACTAAAGCTCTGTAATTGTGCACAAAAATTAGAGTTGATATTATATTGTTAGGATATCATGAATCGACATAATCATAAAATTAATTTATCTAGCTAATTTTTTTTTTTATTAGTCTATGATTATTTCAGAGCTTTATGTTAATATCATAGTTTTGTTTGACTTTGCTATGTTTAAATTCTTTTGTTTTTTACATAATTTTGAAGTTTCAAAAATATGTGTCGGCACATAATCGACACTTACACGTTGATTTCTTGAGGGACTATTTGATGGAAAATCAAATCTAGAAAAAAAATCAAAAGTTTTCCTGTTAAATGAGATCATCTCTTCTATGCTTCTTTTCCAGCAATTCTACATTCTATTTTTTCATAATATTCTGCTATCTTCTTATAAAATGTATACACTTCTCTTAATTCACATTACTTGGTGGATTGATACATATTTTTCAAAGTACCTCCACGCCTCTATATGATATAGCTTTGGCCTTTTTGGAATGTGGAAGAATGCCACTCCTTAACTGTTGAATTAGGATATATATGCTCATGATGTATTTGAAGATATGAGTAGTTGTAATTATATTTTTGGGTGCATAATGTCTATTAAAACCATGCTTGCATATGGTTTAACTCGACAACATACTTCTTTTGTACATATTGTTAATATATATAATAGTATGTTGTAAAGCTTATATTGTCATATTCTTGTGCTCAATTAACTTAAATGTTTTAACTTTTTCACAGCCAGTTAGAATTTGGAGACGGTATAGAAAAACTTCTTAAAATGCGACAAAGTTGTTTAGTACTGGACTGGTACTCAGAGGGAGCAGATAACACTATGAATTCACTTGATATTTTGTGCTATAGTTTGGTGGTCCTTGTGAATATTCCCTTGATAATTTATGTACTAAATTTTTGTTCTTTTGTAGTGGGTAGAACTAACTTTGCACCTTGTACAGTTCTTTTGATTTAGAAATTTATAGTAGCCATGACAATGAATAATTCCTACTCCTATACATTTATGTCGATGTAAAAGAAAGCTCATATTTTTCATATGAAAGGTATTCTTTGGTGTAAATTTAAGTATTTGCTCAGCATACTTTTGCATTAATCTATATCTATAGTTGCAATATATTGATAATGTTTATAATTATGTATCTTCATGCATCCATCACATAAAAATATAAGATGTTGGGCCCGCGCCATGCCCTTCTAGTATATATATATATATGAATTAATTACTTGAGTGGATCTCTTTTAAAAATAATTACTTATTTTAAATGTACTCTTTAATTATTACCATTTATAGCAATATCTAACAATACTATGTATTTTATTATATTTCTTTTTCTTTCTCGCCTCTTTTTTTTTTTGTCTCTAGCCTTTTCAAATTTGTCTATCTTTCTCGCTCTTTATTCCTTTCCTTCTTTCTTTCTGTTATTCTTTCTCCATTTCTTTCTTTCTTTCTGTACGTTATTCTTTCTCCATTTCTTTCTTTCTGTACATTGTTCTTTCTCCTTTCTTTCTTTATGCTGCTCTTTCTCCCTCTCTTTCTATTGTTCTTTCTCCCTTTCTTTCTCTCTGCTTTCTTTCGTATAGTAGTCAATAATTCGTAGACAAAATAAAATTTGTATCAATAATTAGTTGGACTACTAATCTAATCGTAACAAATGAAGAGATATAATAAGTTGCAAAATGAATTAAACTTGAATTAAAAATGTATTACACACATATTAAAGTTGAATTAGATGAGAATTAAACATGAATGCAAAATATAGCAAACGAAAGAGCATTCTATGATCTGTAAACTAAATAAAACTTTTATCAATAATGAATTAAACAAGCAATCAAATTGTAACAAATCAACCAATAAAATGCAAAATGAATTAATCTTGTATTAAAAGTGTATTACACTAGTATTAAAGTTGAATTAGAAAAGAAAATTAAGCATGCATAAAAAACGTAACTAATGAAAGACCAGATAACGGTCTGTAGAGTGAATTAAATTTGTATCAATAATGAATTAAACAAGTAATAAAATAGTAACAAATCAACCAAAAAACTGCAAAATAAATTTGCATTAAAATTGCATTACACAATATTAAAGTTGAATTAGAAGAGAGAATCAAGAATTAATGACAAACGTAATTAATGAAAGACAAGACAATGATCTATAAACTGAATTAAACTTATATTATTCATGAATAAAACATGTATTATATGTGTCTTATAAATTATTTTTGGTTTGTATCACTAAGAACGTGAGTGATGTTTGCAATATGTATTAAAATGTATTGTGCATGTATTATGAGTGTGTTACCTAAATTACTTTAGTTGCTATCATTAAAAAGGGAGTGAAGTTTGCAATATGTATTATAAATGTAGGATGTATTATTCATGATTTTAATACAATTTTAATACAATTATGAAACATATCTAATACAACTTTAATACAAACGCGATATAGTTCCGTAAACTTCATCCTTTTCGAGTTTCAATCTAATATTTCTCCTAAAATCAATTCTAAACTTAACCAAACCCTCTTGAAATTGAGATATAAACTTTAGACGATATTTTCAATTATTTGTAGGAACAACCTATCGAAACTAATCGCAAACGAAAGAGTAGAAAGTAGTCTAATAGTAACAAATGAAGAAACATAATAAACTGCCAAATGAATTAAAATTGAATTAAAAATGTGTTACACACATATTAAAGTTGAATTAGAAGTGAAACATGCATGCAAAATGTAGCAAACGAAAGAGCATTCTGAGATTTGTAAACTGAATAAACTTGTATCAATAATAAATTAAACAAGTAATTTAATCATAACAAATCAACCAATAAATTGTAAAATGAATTAATTTGTATTAAAAGTGTATTACACAAATATTAAAGTTGAATTAGAAGAGAGAATTAAGCATGGATAAAAAATGTAACTAATGAAACACCAGACAATGACCTATAGAGTGAATTAAACTTATATCAATAATGAATTAAACAAGTAATCTAATAGTAACAAATAATAAACTACAAAATGAATTAAATTTGCATTAAAAGTGTATTACACAATATTAAAGTTGAATTA
Organism: Solanum okadae; assembly: GCA_036553675.1. Classification (NCBI taxonomy): domain Eukaryota; kingdom Viridiplantae; phylum Streptophyta; class Magnoliopsida; order Solanales; family Solanaceae; genus Solanum; species Solanum okadae. The sequence goes on from CM071678.1 coordinate 45,864,411, forward strand.
GAAGAGAAAATTAAGAATTAAAAAAAAAACACTACTAATGAAAAACAAGATAATAATCTATAGACTGAATTAAACTTGTATTATTCATGAATAAAACATGTATTATATGTATCTTATAAATTATTTTGGTTTGTATCACTAAAAACATGAGTGGTGTTTGCAATATGTATTAAAAATGTAGTGTGCATGTATTATAACTGTGTTACGTAAATCATTTAGTTGGTATCATTAAGAAGAAAGTAAAGTTTGCAATATGTATTAGAAATGCATTGTTCATGAATAAAACTTATATTATATGTGTCTTATAAATTATTTGACTTGTATCACTAAGAAAATAAGTGATGGTTGCAATATGTATTATTAATGGATTGCTTATGAATAAAACTTATATTATATGTGTCTTATAAATTATTTTAATTTATCACTAAGAAAATGAGTGACAGTTGCAATATGTATTAAAATGTAATGTGGGTGTCTTACAAATGTATTATTAGTGTGTTGCCTAAATTATTCTTGTTGGTATCACTAAGAAAGGAGTGAAGTGTGCAATATGTATTATAAATGTACTATTCATGAAGAAAACATGTATTATATATATCTTATAAATTATTTTGATTTGTATCACTAAGAAAAAAAGCGGCGTTTGCAATATGTATTACAAATGTATTACGAGTGTGTTACTTAAATTATTTTGGTTGATACCACTAAAAAAGAGTGAAGTTTGTAATATGTATTATAAATGTATTGTTCATGATTTTAATATAATTTTAATACAATTATGAAACATATCTAATACAACTTTAAAACAATTGTCATACAGTTCCATAAACTTCACCTTTTTCGAGTTTCAATCTAATATTTCTCCTAAAATCAATTATAAATTTAACCAAACCCTCTTAAAATTGAGATATTCAAACGACATTTTCAATTATTTGTAGGAACAATCTATCCAAGCTAATCACAAATTCGTAAAATTTTAAATAATGAATTCAAAATTTGAAGCTTTATAATGACCATTAATGTTGAACTCTTGTTGCTATAATTTTACAGATTTGAAATTTTTGCTTGAAAATATGATTTTATACAAATTTTCATCTTTCCATTTTTTTTTCCGTCGTATTTTTGGGTAAAAATAATGAAATATGGGCAAAAATTGATTTGAAGATAGTTATTTATATGGAAATTTCAAAGAAGAAGAAGAATATTTTTTAAAATAAAAAAGAAAGAAAAAAGAGGAGGAAGATAATAATGATAGAAAAAGAGACAAAGAAGAAGAAGAATAAAAAAAAAAGCGAAGGAAGATGAAAAAGGGTAGAAAAAGAGGCCAGCGACTGTAAAATTTCTTAATTCCAAAAATTTGTTATATTTAGTTAGAAAAATTATATTGTCATAGATGGTAAATATTTCTTTAATATAGCATGTTTGTGTGATTTACCCCATATATATGTGTGTGTGATAGTGACGTTTATGTTATTGCTGTGCTAGTACTGCTAATAAGTTGTCATCCAATAATTAAGTTATGCTTAGTGGGTTTTTAAAAAATAAAAATAAAATAAAAAATATATATATATTCATGGAAGCATGAAAATATAATTAAACACTTTGATGTAAAAACATTGGCTTCTATATTTTATATTATATGGATGAACTATCATATCATATATTACTATAAGTGGGAACAAAAGAGGTTAAAAATTGAATTACGGTTTACCCCTAGTATAAATTAAAATGTTATAAAAACATTTAACTGTTTAATTTAAATATTAAATTGTATCATTTTAATAAAAATGTTAATGACTTTTGCACTTCCTTAGATTAATTCCTAATTAAAATAGCTAATTTAATAATATTTATCATCTATAATCTATATGTATATTAAATTTAATCATCATATCATATATCATATATCATATTATATAATATATATTATATTATTATTATATTAAAAGTGGAAAGCACCAAAGTGCAAAGTTGGATTACCATTTTACCCATACACTAAATTATTTTTTATATAAACTAATTAATTAAATATTATATATTTCTAAAAAAAATTAAATGACCATTTTTCATTTACTACATTAACATTGTTCCTCTAATAACTTGTGCTTAGAAACTAAATTATTACGCAATCATTAATGTTTCAATGCACAAAAAACAATAACAAATCTTTTTTAGGAATTTCAAAGGATATGTTGAAATTTACAAGCAATTTAATATGGTTCATGTATTAGCAAAAAGTCACGTTATTACTGGATGAATACCCCTCCTATCTCTTTAGGATCAGTATGAAAATGTTGATAACCATCTTGAATCTGAGTTATTGCTTGAGTAATTTTCTTTGCTTGATCACAGAAAAAGAATAACCTTCCAGAGCTACTGCACTAACAAAATTCTGATTTGAACACGTTTACCAAATATATTGACCAAATTCAAATTTTGGCCAAAAACATAAAAGTTAAAACGCCTAACGACACAAACTGTAAACAAAAGCTTCAAAACCCAAACAAACCATCCTATCATATGAAAAATGATCTTCCATAGCTAACCACATTGACGAAATTCTAATATGAGCACATTTACCAAAAATATAGAAAAAATTCACATTTTGGCCAAACCTTAAAAATTAAAATGACTAACTGCACAAACTGAAAATGAAAGCCTCAAAACCCGCACCAACCATCCTAAAGCAAACTTCAGAAGGGAAAATGATTTTCACCCGTTTTTTCTTCCAAAAAAAGTTAAGAAAAAATCATATGATAAAATTTGGATCGACAAAATTGGTAATATTATTAGTGAATGTAACATTATATAAGTAAAGATAAATTTATTATTAAATGCTAGATTCTTTACAAAATAACAATTGATATCTATCATTAAATATATCACTAAAGCTTAAATTTGGGGGAAAATATTGACTCAGTGTTATATCGTTAAATATACTTATTATTTCAACACTAGACGCTGATTTACCAAAAAATTTAAAAATTTACCAACTATTCAAATATAAGTTAGTAATTAATAATTTACCAATAAATTTTATGACAGTTGGTAATATGTACTATCCAACTCAACATTCATATGTAATATTACCAACTAATAATTAATATGTTGGTAAATTTTATCAAAGGATTAATGATCGGTTGGTATATTACCAACTATTTTAATGATGTTAGTAATTTACTAACTACAATCTTTATTCGTCGGCAAAATTCCCAACTGATTGGATATTGGTTGGCAAGTTTACCAACATATTACATTTCGTTACTAATTTAGCAACACATTTATATTTGGTTTGTAAATTTAGCAACATAATCTTGCCGTTGGTAAATGTTTGGTAAGTAATTCATTGGTAATATGTTAATAAATTAAATAAACAAATTTTTTGTCATATTTACCAACCGATATATACTTCATTGGTAATATTACCAACAAAAGGTGCGCGTTAGTAATATTTCAGTTGGTAATCCATTGATAGAAAGTTGCTAAATTTGGCGCCATTTTTTCTTGACGTATTTACCAACTAAAATACTTAGTTAGTACTATTTTGGTTGGTAATCTGCTAGAATTTCGTTGTTAAGTTTTAAAATATAATTCAATTAGAAATATGTTGGTAATTTGTTACTAGAATACTAACCAACTTAAGTTAGTAAAATCTGTTGGCAATTTGGGGTTTTTTTGTAGTGGAGGAGGGGCAAACTAGAGACATAATTATTGCTTCAGTTTTGATAATTTCACCTTTATTATGGAGAAACATTAATTTTATTCTATGTTTAATATCTTGGGATATAATTATTAATAATTTCAATCTTGAATGGTGATATCAGGGTATGTTTTCAACCTTATGAACATGGTATGTAAGGAATATTGAGACTTATCCTTTATCATGAAATAGAAAATAAATTAAAATTTTCCCATCAACAACCGTGATTGACACTCAACAAGCACCTATCCATGCCAAGTGAACCAACATTCATCTTATTAGATACCAAATATCAAGAGAAAATTTTGCTAAGAATCTACAATAGTAGAAGCATCCTAATAGTTATGTAATCCATCAAACAATCTACCAACAAAAATAGAATATCTGCTATAAACAATCTACCAACAAAAATAGAATATCTGCTATAAACAATACTAACACGAAAATGACTTCATATCCAGAAACACTAAGATATCATAATCTATCTCTCGAAATCTAGTAAAGGATCGAGTATCTTATTCAAATAAAAATACAAGAGTCTGGGGGCATAACCCAATAATGCCTAAAAGAAAAAAAGAAGGAAAGAGTAAAGGTTCCACCATGTTAGTATGTAGTTTGCTCAACTATACTTGAAATACTAAGTGTCTCCAACTAGGACAAAAAGGAACCAGTGTGGTACTTCAACTTGTATATATAAAAGCACAAAAACAACAACGGTGAGCATAAAGAATAACCAAATCTCTGTCTTCTCCTCTTCTTAAACAACTTATGATTACTCCACTGTCGGCATAGATCTTTCCAAATATTTTATTTACACCACTTGAGAATTCTACCTTTTATGTGACCATTGTGAAATGGGTTTGCTATTCTATGACCTGCTCTTTTCTCAAAATTAATTGTGATATGCTTATCATGAAGGGGAAGCCATACACATTTTTCTAGATTTGTTTCAAGAATATATCACATTAGGAATTAATCACAATACGTATAGTTTATATTTGTATAATAAATTCATATATACCTTAAACTCATTAAAATTTTGTCTCCTGACTGATTGTGGAATCTCACCCCGCATCAAGTATGCAACATCAAAAGACTTTTCAATAGTATTTGCAATGACCTTTGCAGTCTCATGGCGTGGATTAAACCTGTAGTATAACAATTAAAATATTGGGAGGTCAAATTTATGAATTAGAAAACAAATACTATTATAAGATGTAAAAATAGATAAATCATATCCAAACCCCTCAGGTTCAATGATGATCCCATGGTAACCATCCATCCGCCTAGGCACTAGAGGATCCTAACCTTGTAAAGTAGGGTTACGTTGTAGGGTTAATGAGGTATAGCCCTATATAGTAATGTAGTTGTAATGATACAATTCATCATTACTCAAGGTCATCTCGTGCGGAATTCCAAAAATTCTAAAAATTTGGTGAATGAATTTTAAAATTTGAGCACATGACGAATTTGCTTCGCTTTGAAGTTGATTGGGCTGACATCAACCCACCATAGTGGGAGGCTTCTAGCTGTGGTGGTGCCTCAATAGTGCCTGCATGACCACTATAGAGGGATGAAGGGAATTCAACAACCTTATTATATAAATTTTTTATTTTTCTTCTCACTTTTGATCGAAGAAAACACATGAAGGAAGCTCTAAACCCTCCAAAAGTCACCTGGGGCATCATGGTAGATATTGCAATTCAACGGAGGTGAAAGCCCAACGAATTTTGGTGCTCATTTATCACAGTTTTCTATCACAGAATCTAAAGTTCATGGGCGAGGTTCATTAGCTGAAGCGTGGCACCCAGGTAGGATAGGTTTTCTATAAATTGAGCAAATAGACATATTTTTACCGCATAATTTATTATACCTTTAGGGATATTTCTTGTATAGGCCTTCAGGCATGGATTCTATATGGTTAAAGGTTGTTGTTATTGCTCTTAATGTGGGGAAAAGAGAATGACTAAATCGAGGTTCCTTAGTTCTTGATCGTTAACCATATGTTTTGTTGGTGAGGTGGTTGATGGTAATTTTAAGGTTAGGTGTTATGAAATTGCGGAGTTATAGCCATTTATGGGATTTGTGGTAATCAAGGGGAACAAATGTATACTCATAATGGGTTCATTGTAAGGCAATTTATATAAAGGTGATTTGTGTTGTCTAATATATGTTTGTAATCTTGTTTACTGCTTTAGGGTATCATTTATAATGCTTTTAGGGGAAACCAAATGGAAGTATATGTATTTGACATCGTCTTGATAATCTCATTCAATGAAGCTTTTTACTTTACTTGTAAGTTTCAAGTGTTATTGTTCATTGTGATAGTGTTGTGCATTATTGTTTGTGATTGTGATATGCTCAGATACCATGCATGTATAGGAATACTAACATTTGGCTCAAATACCACAATGGTATGGATACTAACGGTTGGCTCGAATACCATGTCTGGTACAAATACTAATACTGGTTGACTTTGGTACTGCATTGGTATACTAATAGTTTGTGTGTGGATTCCATGAGAGAATCGGGTTGTTTATTATTTTATGTTTTTCACATGTTGATCTCTGATTGGTAGGATTTGTGTTTAAGTGTTGAGATATGGATCATCCTTGTACAACAACAATGAAGCTTCTACATACAGGCTTCAGACCATGGATGATAATCCGCTTCATCCTTTTCTCTCCAATTGGATCTTGTGGATATGAAATCTCTCAGCATAACAACTTCACCTTATGAAAGTATTGTGCATTTATCATGTTGCATCGCCCTATCAAGATTAATTCACTCTCTAAGAGTTGGAGCCTCGTATAATTTTGTATCCCAGCCTTCTTTGGGGTGGTGGCGTCTCACATGTGCTCTAGCACATCCTCTTCGACAGTTGTTTTCAAAGCGAACAGAGCCTTACCAGCTTTTATCTTCCACTTTCCCAGAGTACCATTTGCATCTTCTGCTGCTGGTTGTGTCACCTCACTACTGTTGACAACCTTCCACAGATCTTGCCCTTGAATGTAAGACATTATGCAAAATGACCATGTACTGTAGTTGTTGTTGTTGTTGAGGTTTTTTTATTTCGTTGACTACTTGTAGGTCTGTCATTGTGTTAGCAACAAAATTTTCAGGAAAAAGAACTATAGTAAATGATCTCCCAAGGAACAAACTTCCTCTTGATCCCAAATGAAGAACTTAACATACAATAAACTCAAAATAAAATAGAACTAGAGGAGTCTGAGAAAATAGTATACAGAGAAAAAGAACGATGGACTTCAATCAGTTAATGACCTTATATAGAATTACAACTTTACTAGAGTCACAATCCCACTAAACCACTAACTAAATCCACTAATCTAACTCTCCTAAACTTTAGGGAAAGCTATCTGCTACTCTAGAAAATAAGACAACACCCACGTACTAACTAAAATATAAAACTAAGATAAAAAATAGCTATACTGCAGACTTGGTCAAATTAAAATATGAGTAATGTTGTCCACTCTCTAAGAAATCTCTCAGCATAGCATCTTCACCTTATGGAAGTATTATGCAATTGTCAGGTTGCATTTCCCTATCGAGATTAATTCACTCTATAAGAGTTGGAGCCTCGTATCATTTTGTATCCCAAGCCTGCTTCGGGGAGGTGGCGTCTCATATGTTCTCTAGCACATCCTCTTCAGCCGTTGTTTTCAAAATGGACAACTTGCATAAGATAGGTTGCCTACACTACATTCTCTTAAGATGCGACCCTTGATTGGATCCTGCGTAAAAGATATTCTTCGTGCACCGGACCAACGTTGAGAAGCACTAAAGCAAATAACAACAAAAGCAAAACTATCAAAAATATGAGCAGCTTAGGCAAAGAATGACATGCAATCCTATTGAACTCTGCTGATTAAATTCTATCTTGTATGCTATCTTACTTGGATCTCAAGTGGAGGCCTATGAATACCCATCCGCCTATCAATCATACAGGACCCATCAGTGACCAAGAGAGTAGGAAACATGTCAAAACCTGTCTGCACATCCACCCTCTCTAGCAAAGTATAGTCCCCTATAATCCTTCCATAAGCTTTTATTAAGATAATCCACCACAACCCTGTAAAAGTACAGTAAAATCAACACTTAATCTGAACCGGGCCATTCATGGGAGGTTTGGATCATGAATCAGTAATGAGAAATCTCTAAATGCCAGTGGAGCACAATACAAAATTTGGTAGATAAGGAGCCCTAGCCCTCTACCATTCTTCACTTGACTACCAGATAAATCTTTTCCACTTTCGATAAATCTTTCTCATGGGGTGATTAAGAAACACTCTTCCCATTTAACTAATTATCAGGAGGTTTTGCATTTACAGCTGATCCATCATTTATATCAATCCTAACTACGTCTTTATCTGATTCTCATTGTACACAAATGAATGTCCACAACGTCCTTTAATGGATTCTCAAAGTATAAAGAAATAGTTGCCTGGATTATTTGCAGCAATTGGAGTGCATAAATCAACCCAAATTGTGAAAATGATACAACTCAAAACATAAAAGCAAAACTTAGATGTTTTTAACACAATTATTAGAAGGTATTACTTTACCAATCGAGGATAACAGTCTTGACTTTAGATCACACAACTCAAAGTAAAAAGAAAAAGAAAGAATGATTCACTGGTTTTACATGATTATCAAAATATAATGTAACAGTTCTTTATAAACACTTGCCACATATAGTAAGAAATGTATACCTGCAGCTGCAGAGTGTGGAGAAGAAAATTCTTGACAATATCTGCCTCTCCATTCAGAAAAAAAGCAAGAACCGGTGGAACAAACTCGCGTATAAACACTTGACAATTTCCGCCTCTCAGCTGGATCATTATCAACCACAATCCCAACAGGGGAAGCCACAATACTAGGACAGAATGTAACGACCCTAAAAACGAACTAGTGAAACTAGAGCCTAACTAGTGAGTGTGTGAGTTTGTCTTGAGGTTTGAGGTTGTTGTATGTTGTTCCAAGTCATGGTTGAGGGTTTTAGGGGTTAAAAGTCAAGGTACGACTGCCCATGGACCAACCAAGGGGTCCTTGAGGAGGACCCTAAGCTTAACCCCCAAGGCTGCCCCATTTGATGAAAGTCGGCCAAAGTTTGGTGACCTACCAAAGGGGTCCACGCCTTATAGGTCCATCCACGCCCAGTGGATGGCCTCCATAGGTCAAGGGAACCCAAACCTAGCCACATACCTAGACCACAGACCAATAGCATGGTCCATGAATGGACTTATGGTCCGTGAGTCAAGGGCTCGTGGATGGTACCTGTTTGCAGTCAAGTGACACGACCAAGCTAGGGGTGAATTTACCAACTCATCCCAAGTCCTTATTAGTGTGTGGATGGTTATTTTAAGAGTATTAAAACATTAAAACACTCATTTAGATTTCATCCCTCAAATCAAAACCCTTTCTCTAAAAAATATCTTCTTTCTAAGAACTCCATTGAAGACCAAGAGAAGAAGAATACTTAGGGCTTGAAGAGGAGGGATAATTGAGTTGATTTTCTTGTGAATTTCATATATTAAGGTATGGTGATCCTTTATCTAGGGTTAGTTTTCACCCTAGAGTCAATTTCAAAGAAGTTTCAAAGTTTTCAAGTTCATGAAAAACCCTAGGTTTTACTCAATCTCATCGGTTCTTGCATCAAACGTTTTAAAATGATAAATTATGATTATGTTGATGTTTAATTGATGATTTAAGATGAAAATACTCTATAAACCCATGATTTCTCTCAATTCCTAAATTGTGCCATATGAAGTGGGTTTGTTGATTATGAATGAATGTTGATCCGATTTATGCCTATATTGATTTAGATTGTTTAATTGTATCATCATCTATGCCTAATTATGGTGGATTGTTGGTGAATTGAGGATTTGTGATCATAGCCTTGAAAGGGCAAGTTTGACTAAATTAGTTATTGTAGTAGATTTGTGTTAGAGATGTTGATCCACTTGAAAGGTGGAGGTGTTTAATTACTTTGTATATTGTGATCATGGCCTTGAAGGCATAGTTTGATGAATTGAAGTATTATCATGATATTATACATGTGAGTGTGATGTGAAGGATTTGCATGTGATTTCAATGTAAGAATGATGATCTTGTATTGAAGGTAAATGTGTTGTGATTGAAAGCATATTCTCACTTAAATCTCATGAATGATGATGATAGAATGTGAAGAGTTTCTATAATGGGAATGTTCAATCTAGAATTGGTAGGCTTATGCATCCTTTTCTTATATAATGAACATGTCTTGACTTGATGAATATGAATCGATAGGCTATGACATTCCTTTCAAATATGAGTGATGAATGTGTCTTGACTTGAATGCTATGAATTGATTGGCTTTAGGGATTCTTTTCATAAATGATCGAATGTAATGAATACTTTAGAATCGATCGATAGGCTAGTAGCATTCCTTTCTTCATTAGTCAATGTACCATGAATCAATAGGCTAGTGGCATTCCTTTTATGAGTATAAGAATGTAATGAGGGACCATGAATCGATAGGCTTATGGAATTCTTTTAATGGGGACTCTAGACCTATCCTTGAATGTACCATGGATCGATAGACTTATAACAATTCTTCCTTGTGTAATGATGTATCATGGGTCGATAGGCCTAGGGAATTCCTCCCTAATACACTAATGTAATGTGAATGAAATAATCTATGGGAATGTAGGGTAAGCACCGAGTGGATATGGTTGGATGGAAACTCTCCTAATGTTAGGTTAGAGTTCCAATGAACATCTTCCTATCCCATAACTATGTGCCCACATAGGATATTAGCTAGTGGATTCTATCTGAGCTAATGTTACCGGTTTACCTTAGGCAAGTAGACCAACTCTTAATATGTGGGATAGTACATCGGATTCCATGATCTAGCTCTCATGGTCTATGTCGGTTAAACGCTTATTCCCATCATGTGAGATGTGCAGTATAGTTACTTGATAGGTACTACAAAGTGTAGGTAGTAGTGTGAGATGCTATCTATACATTGCACGAGTAGGCTTTGAAGGGGCTATTTTGAGTTCTCTAAGCCTTAATGACTAAATGCATGAAAGTCCTCTAAATGCATGAATGTTTCCTAAATGAATCTAATGAAGAATGTTGGCTTAAATGCTTAAATATGAAGATGCATGCTATACTTGGATTGTATTATGAGTTACTTCCTTGTTATGACTTATTGTATATGAATGTGCCTTGTCTAGGGTGACTTCAAATGAGTACTTAGTATGAGTAGTAGTATGGGATGCAACTTGCACATTGCACAAGTATGACTTAGGGTTGTCTTAGATGTTGGTCTTAATATGATGATGTGACTCATGTAATGTTTATATCTCTTAAATGCTTTATTGTGTAAAGGTGGAAAAGATGAATGGTAAGTTCACTATTGGGTAACCTTAAGGTGGTGCCTTAGTGTGGGTGGTGGTATGGGACGCTACCCATATATTGCACAAGGTATAGCTTGAGGGTTACTTGAGGTGGAGGCTCAAGGTGAAGGTAAAGGGTTATATGTGATTTTGCTCAAATGTGAAGTATGTGACTTTGTATGTTGGTTGTGACTTCTATTATGCCTCTTGTATCAATGTTCATGAAGCTTTACAAAAATGGCATAAAAGCATGGCTTTCAACAAAATGTCCCTTTTAAAGCATGTTTTTGCATGGTCATCATACTTCGTACATTTTTGTGTGCTAATTCATATTACTCTTATTTTTACTACAAGTGTAGGTTCCGGCAAGTGATTGATTCTAGCTAGGATTTGAAGTGTTTGGATAGAGTTTCCTCCAAGACATGGTATGTCCTCATGGATTCGAGGACAAGAACTCTTATGTTTCATTTCTTCATGTACTAGACATTTGGTAGTTTTTCTTCAATTGTAAAGGGCCGTGACCTTATCTTGTTTAAGTTTTGTCTAAGATGGCCGTGTGAGACTTAATCTTCCGCTGTGTCTTTCGAAAAATTTCTATGAGTATTGAATGTTTGGAATCGTATGGTTTTAATTAAAAAGTTTTAATTCCGTACTATTTCTATTGTCTATGCAATGAATGAGCTATGCGGCTTGTATTAGACCCCTTCAGGGTCAAGTACATCGTGTTACAACTAGGGGGTGCTCTCGGGTCGTGACAAACATGGTATTAGAGCATAAGATTTTAGGAAATGGTTTAGGGTTGATTTCTTACAAGCCACGTCTAGTAGAGTCTTGTTCATCGGTGTAAGTCGCGACACATGTATGAGCGATAGGCTATAGGACGTTAGAAAGTTACAATTCTTTCATATTCTTGAAGTCGTGCCTTAGAGTTTAGCTTTATAGTTGTCCTTTTCCTAATCCTTCTCTTGTGTTTATATGATATGAATACAAGAAGGACGCCTGCAAGGAGAGTGGAAAAGGAAGTAGTGAATAAAGGAGTTCCTCACCAAGGTGATCAAGGTCCTCAAGGTGACTAAGTTCCTCTAGGCAATCAAGAGAATGAAGTTCCGGTGGTTCCCCTGGATATGACTAATGAAGAGATTAGGTAGACTTTTCTAACCCTAGTCCAAGCCATGACGTCTCAAGTTAACCGGAAAGTGGGGCCTAGGGTGAATGCTATTGAGAGTACCATGGGATCAAGATTGAGAGACTTTGTGAGGATGAATCCTTCTATTTTTCTTGGCTCTAGGGTAGGAGAAGATCCCCAAGAATTCTTGGATGAAGTTTATAAAATAGTCAATGCTATGGGGGTATCTTCTAGGGAGAAAGTGGAGTTGACATCATATCAATTGAAAGATCTGGCCCAAGTGTGGTTCAATCAATGGAAAGCCAATAGGCTGATTGAAGTGGGTCCTATAGAATGGGAAGAGTTTAAGAGAGCTTTCCTTGGTAAGTACTTTCCCCGTGAGAAGAGGGAGTGTGAGGTTGAGGAGTTTATAAACCTTAGGCAAGGTAACATGAGTGTGGAGGAGTATTCCTTGAAGTTTACCCTATTGTCTAAGTATGCTCCATCCTTGGTGTCTAACCCTAGAGATGAGAGGAGTAGGCTTGTTATCGGTGTATCTGATGAGTCCACAAATTGGACTCATTTAGGGCTTTATTTTGATAGAAATAGTGTCCTCAAATGTTTATTTTGTCTCAATATCTGATGAAAACTCTTAAGTTTCAGGTATTTGAAGTTTTAGTGGAAGCATGGACACTTAGGCGCAAAAAGGAACAAAAAGGCTAAAAAGAACGAAGAAGCTGAAGCCTGAGCATTGCCAAACATACTTGGCGAATCGCCGAAGGGACGTATTCCGCCCTTTGTTCCAGTACGCGAAGCCCTAAAGGAGCAGGATAAAAAATGCAATGAAAGGAGCAGTCGGCGCTTCACCGAATAGTTTCGTGAAGCAGTACTATGTCTCCCAATGACACAAAACACAATGATGCTGAAGGCTAGTGCAAGATGGGGACGAACTACACCAAAAGGCGAATCGCTGAGTTGATCGGCGATTCCGACTAACCTCGCTGAAAGATCCGCCAACACTATTTTCTGAAGTCTATAAATACTAAACTTGTTATTAATTTTTTTAGAAATTCGAACATTTATTTTAATTTTCACAATAGAATAGTACTTTTTTGGATATTTTTTCTCAAGTTTAGAGAGGGTTTTCTGGGAGACTTGAAGAAATAAGGTTTTCATCTTCCCCAAGTTGGAAGTGGGTCTTCTCCATTCTTCTTTCTTTGCTTAAATCAAGGTTTAATTATTTATACCCATTTTATTTTAGTATCATTTTAAGTGTATTTTGTTATTTCTTGATGTGTGGCTAAAAACCCCATTCTTGGGGTGTGATTTAGCAAATATGTGTTGATATTGTTGTTGGGTTTTGCTTGCTGATAGGTTAGATGTATTTTAATGATGATTTCACCTAGTGGTTGTGGTTTAATCTAATGGGTTTGTAGTTGCAAATACAAAACCACCTATGTGATTTTGGCTTGCCCGAGAGGGAGGTCGTGTAACCAAGACCGCTAGATTGATGGCCTAAGGAGTGGGTTGACATGAGGTTCAGCCCGAGATGGTGAGCACTAGTCCCATATCCTAACACTCAGCTCGAGAAAGTGAGTGGGGTAAGGCATAGGCTGGCCTTCATGCGGCAAATGGGTGTCCGAGAGGAACACATTTGAAACGGGGTAAGTTGCCCGAGAGGGAACTTATTTCCATCTAAATCTTAGCCTAGTCACTATTATCTTGTAAATTTCCTATCAAAAGCATGTACCCAATGATTTATCTCAACTTGTATTGCGGTCACACCCCAAGAACTTTTTCCCATACTTGATTTTCTTGTTATTTTTGTTGGTTTTACTACTTGTGACAAAACCCCCAATTGATATTTGCCACTTTTGTGTCACCCCCTTTAATTTACTATGTTTTTACTCGTTTATGTCTTTAGCTACGACTAATTAGAACTAAATTTTATTTTCTATTAATTCTCGAAACCACTCCCTTAGGACACAACCCCAACCTTTAGTTGGGTTACTATATTATCGACGATCGTAGACACTCGTACAGTAGGTTAGTGTTGTTGGTCACGATAAGCATCAGTATCCGACCTAGTTAAGGAAGAGTGCCGTACAATGATGCTCCATGATGATATGAATATCTTTAGACTTGTTGTGTATGCTCAATCTATTGAGGAGTCCAAACTTAAGAGGGTGAATAGGGATTCGAAGAGGGGTAGATCCGATGAGCAAGGTCAACCTAGGTTCAAGAAGAGAGCTCCTAACTAAGATTGTTCAAGTGCTCCTAAGGCTAATGAGGAGAAAGGTGGTGGGTCTCAATTTTCTAAACCTCTTTGTACCACTTGTGGGAAGAGGTATCATGGGAAGTGCCTAGTCGGTACTACTGGGTGCGGCAAAAGTGATCATCAAGTGAGAAATTGTCCTACTCTTACGACTAGAGGAAGGGAGGCCAAATAAGATCCTTATGATGGCCTGGATCCCAATGCTCCAAAGAAGAACCATTTCTATATGCTTCAAGCTAACAAGGACAAATGTGCTAATCCGAATGAAGGTACCGGTAAGTTATAGTTCCTTTTGTGGTGATGAGATCCTTATGTTATTTCATGATAGCCTTAGTTAGGTTTTCTCCTAAGTGGGGGATGGTATGTTGAATAGTAAGGTTGTTGAGAGTGCTGATATCCTTATCTCTTTCCTTCTATTTCTATTCAAGCTTGGGACCAAGAGTTCCTTGTAGCTTGTTTCATGTTTTGGAGTCGTGTGTGATATTGAGTTTCCATGGTCTCCTTATGTTATGCATGTTCTAGTTGAATTCTTGTTTAAATGAGAAAATGAGTTTTCAAATTGTGTTCCTCATGTTGATATGAATCTATCATGAGTTGCCTAAATATTTCATGAGTTGACTTGTTGAGCATGCTTAAATGTGTTCTTGAAAGAGTTTCATAATGTGCTTTTATGAGAAAATTGCATAATATGCTTAATGATGTTGTGATGAGCATGACGTGATTTGGAGAAGGAAGGTCCTCCAATGAAATGATAAATGTGAAGTTTTGATGCATAATGTGTTTATAGACATAGTTCCTACCTTCTTGTTTGCATTAAGCCTTTTTGATGTGGAGTTGATGTTTCCTCCTATGTTTATGCATTTATATTGATGTTGCATGCATGATTGTGGGCTGCTAGTCCTGAGTCGTTACCCCTTAATATGTTTTAAGTGTCATTCGAGGATGAATGTTCCTAAGTGGAGGATAGTAATGACCCTAAAAACGAACTAGTGAAACTAGAGCCTAACTAGTGAGTGTGTGAGTTTGTCTTGAGGTTTGAGATTGTTGTATGTTATTCCGAGTCATTGTTGAAGGGTTTAGGGGTTAAACGTCAAGGTACGACTCCCCATGGACCACCCAAGTGGTCCTTGAGGAGGACCCTAAGCTTAACCCCTAAGGCTGCCCTATTTGATGAAAGTTGGCCAAAGTTTGGTGACCTACGGAAGGGGTCCATGCCCCGTAGGTCCATTCGAGCCCCATGGATGGCCTCCGTAGGTAAAGGGGCCCCAAACCAAGCCACAGCCCCAGACCACAGACTAAAAGCACAGTCCGTGAATGGACTCACGGTCCATGAGTCAAGGGCTTGTGGATGGCACCTGCTTGCTGTCAAGTGACAAGGCCAAGCTAGGGGTGAATTGGTAAATTCACCCTAAGTCCCTATTAGTGTGTGGACAGTTATTTTAAGTGTTTTATCATATTTTAAGAGTATTAAAAAATTAAAACACTCATTTAGATTTCATCTCTCAAATCAAAACCCTCTCTCTCAAAAATATCTTCTCTCTAAAAACTCCATTGAAGACCAAGAGAAGAAGAAGACTCAGGGATTGAAGAGGAAGGCTAATTGAGTTAATTTTCTTGTGGAATTCATCTATTAAGGTATGGTGATCCTTCATGTAAGGTTAGTTTTCACCCTAGAGTCAATATCAAAGAAGTTTCAAAGTTTTCAAGTTCATGAAAAACCCTAGGTTTTACTCAATCTCATGGGTTCTTGCATCAAACGTTTTCAAATGATAAATTTTGATTATGTTAATGTTTAATTGATGATTTAAGATGAAAATACTCTATGAACCCATAGTTTCTCTCAATTCTAAAATTGTGCCTTATGAAGTGGGTTTGTTGATTATGAATGAATGTTGATGTATTTTTGCCAAGATTGATACATATTGTTGAATTGCATCATCATCTATTCCTAATCATGCTGAATTGTTGGTGAATTGAGGATTTGTGATCATACCCTTGAAAGGGCAAGTTTGACTTAATTACTTGTTGTAGTAGATTTGTGTTAGAGATGTTGATCCACTTGATAGGTAGAGGTGTTTAATTACTTTGTATATTGTGATCATGGCCTTGAAGGCATAGTTTGATGATTTGAAGTATTATCATGATATTATACATGTGAGTGTGATGTGAAGGATTTGCATGTGATTTCAATGTAAGAATGATGATCTTGTATTGAAGGTAAATGTGTTGTGATTGAAAGCATATTCTCACTTAAATCTCATGAATGATGATGATAGAATGTGAAGAGTTTCTATAATGGGAATGTTCAATCTAGAATTGGTAGGCTTATGCATCCTTTTCATATATAATGAACATGTCTTGACTTGATGAATATGAATCGATAGGCAATGACATTCCCATCATATATGAGTGATGAATGTGTCTTGACTTGATGGCTATGAATTGATAGGCTTTAGGCATTCTTTTCATAAATGATCTAATTAAGACTCTAGAATCGATAGAATCGATAGGCTAGTGGCATTCCTTTCTTAATGAGTCAATGTACCATGAATCGATAGGCTAGTGGCATTCCTTTGATGAGTATAAGAATGTAATGAGGGACCATGAATCGATAGGCTTATGGCATTCTTTTCATGGGGACTCTAGAGCTATCCTTGAATGTACCATGGAACTATATGCTTACATCATTCCTTCCTTGTGTAATGATGTATCATGGATCGATAGGCCTATGGCATTCCTCCCTAATACACTAATGTAATGTGAATGAAATAATCTATGGGAATGTAGGGTAAGCACCGAGTGGATATGGTTGGATGGAAACTCTCCCAATGTTAGGTTAGAGTTCCAATGAATATATTCCTATCCAAAAACTATGTGCCCACATAGGATATTAGCTAGCGGATTCTATCCGAGCTAATGTTACTGGTTTACCTTAGGCAAGTAGACCAACTCTTACGATGTGGGATAGTATATCGGATTCCATGATCTAGCTCTCATGGTCTATGTCGGTTAAACGCTTATTCCCATCATGTGATATGTGCAGTATAGTTACTTGATAGGTACTACAAAGTGTAGGTAGTAGTATGGGATGCTATCTATACATTGCACGAGTAGGCTTTGAAAGGGATATTTTGAGTTCTCTAAGTCTTAATGACTAAATGCATGAAAGTCCTCTAAATGCATGAATGTGTCCTAAATGAATCTAATGAAGAATGTTGGCTTAAATGCTTAAATGTGAAGATGCATGCTATACTTGGATTGTATTATGAGTTACTTCCTTGTCATGACTTATTGTATATGAATGTGCCTTGTCTAGGGTGACTTCAAATGAGTACTTAGTGTGAGTAGTAGTATGGTATGCTACTTGCACATTGCACAAGTATGACTTAGAGTTGTCTTAGATGTTGGTCTTAATGTTATGATGTGACTCATGTAATATTTATGTCTCTTAAATGCTTTATTGTGTAAAGGTGGAAAGAATGAATGGTAAGTTTAGTATTGGGTGACCATAAGGTGGTGCCTTAGTGTGGGTGGTGGTATGGGACACTAACCATACATTGCACAAAGTATAGCTTGAGGGTTACTTGAGGTGGATGCTCAAGGTGAAGGTAAAGGGTTATATGTGATTTTGCTCAAATGTGAAGTATGTGACTTTGTATGTTGGTTGGACTTATATTATTCCACTTGTATCAATGTTCATGAAGTTTTACAAAAATGGCATAAAAGCATGGCTTTCAACAAAATGTCCCTTTTCAAGCATGTTCTTGCATGGTCATCATACTTCGTACATTTTTGTGTGCTAATTCATATTACTCTTATTTTTACTACAAGTGTAGGTTCCGGTAACTGATTGATTCTAGCTAGGATTTGAAGTGTTTGGATAGAGTTTTGTCCAAGACTTGGTATGTCCTCATGTATTCGAGGACAAGAACTTTTATGTTTCATTTCTTCATGTAGTAGACATTTAATAGTTTTTCTTCGATTGTAAAGGGCCGTGACCCTATCTTGGTAAAGTTTGGTCTAAGATGGCCATGTGAGACTTAGTCTTCCGCTGTGTCTTTCGAAAGATTTCTATGAGTATTGAATGTTTGTAATCATATGGTTTTAAATTAAAAGTTTTAATTCCATACTATTTCTATTGTCTATGCAATGAATGAGCTATGAAGCTTGTATTAGACCCCTTCGGGGTCGAGTACGCCGTGTTACGACTAGGGGGTGCTCTCGGTCGTGACACACAACCTCGACGATCGATTCAAAATCCGACCCTAAAATTTTAAATTTTGAAAATAGTTTTGACAGTTTGTGAAACACTTTTAAAGGAAAGAAAGTACTGAGAGACTCCTCGACTCATTCTATCTATGCAGCCTCTACTATTAAAGAAGTATGTCCGAACAAGACCCATGACATCTCAAAAGTACTAACTGGAAAGTAAATGTGAAGTCCTCCGAAATACAAGGAGGCTCACCAAAAGCTAGATAGAGTGTAGAGTGATCTCAACGAAGCGCACATTGATGATCTTAGACACCTGTATTTCCATCATAAAGATATGTAGGTCGAATGAAATCGGTACATTTGAAAGTACAAGTATGTAACATAGCCGGAGTGAAATAACTGAATGAAAGGACTCTAATAGATAAAAACTATACTCAAGATGAATGTAAAAAATAAAGAAGTCAAATCATTTAAAGCTTTACAAAATACTTACTCATCTCTGAACTCAACATAATAAGTGATATATAAAAATACACTTTAACTCTATTGAGATGAAATTCTCTAACTAACAACCATACTATAAGCTACGTGATAATACAACGTTTTGTTCACACTGCCAGAACTATCTGACATCGTGTTGGGATATAGAACCTCTCATTATCTTGTTTTAGTAGGTATGTTTTCCATGGAAAATGTTTTCCTGAAAAACTAGTGGATTTCCGATTTATTTTGTTATGTTTGGTTGGTAAGTAGAATATATTGTTTTAAAATATTTTTTTGTATTTAGTTTGTTAATGAAAAACATTATTCAGAATATATCTTTTATTTTTACTAGAGAAAATACTTTTTAGGGAAATAATTTATGAACCGGAAACCAACCTCGATAATCGATCTAGGACATGACCCCGACACACAAACTAGGACACAATCCTAATGATTGATTCGAAATCTGACCCTAAAATTTTAAATTTTCAAAATATTTTTTGAAAACTAACTTTTAAATTTTTTTGGGGGGGGGAGGGAATAGAGTGGGGTAAAAAAATAAAATTTAAAAATTTAAAAATTTAAAAATATTTTTCAAAATCAACCTTTTAATTTTTTTGGAGGGGGTCGGGGTATGGGGTGGGATAAAAAAACAAACATTTAAAATTTATTTTTAAAAAAGAGAATATTTAAGAAAAATGGAATGGGGTGGGTGGGGTCACACCTCAAGCCTACACCCTAACGTTACCGACAGTGGAGAACCATTTGTGATCCTCAAACGAATCCTTGGCCTGACTGAATACTTAGCGGAAGACTCACTCAAGCAATAATAGGCTTATAAAAGAATTTGATCTCAAAATAAAACTCAACTCGAATATCCGGAAGTCCTCATTGCAATAATTATAATAGTTTGCAAAACACTTTTAAAGAAAAGTAAGTACTGAGAGACTCCTCGACTCATTCTACCTATGAAGCCTCTACTATTAAAGAAGGATGTCGGGACAAGACCCATGACATCTCAAAAGTACTAACTGGAAAGTTAATGTGAAATCCTCTTGAATACAAAGAGGCTCACCAAAATGTAGCTAGAGTGTAGAGTGATCTCAATGAAGTTCATGTTGATGATCCAGAACACCGATATCTGCATCATAAAAAAATGCAGGTCGAATGACATCAGTATATTTGAATATACTTGTCTGTAATATAGCTGAAGTGAAAGAACTAAATGAAAGGATTGCAGTAGATAAAAACTATACTCAAGCTGAATAGAAAGAAATAAAGGAGTTAAATCATTTAAAGCTTTAGAAAGCACTTACTCATCTCTGAACTCAACATAATAAATGATATGTAAAGATACACTTTAACTCTATCGAGTGATTCTCTAACCAACAACCATTACTAAGAGCTACGTGAGATACAACGCCTTGTTTATGCTGCAAGAACTTTCCTATATCATGTCGGGATATAGAACCTCTCAACTAAGTGGATCCACTAAGCTATGCCCGAAGACACTAAGGATTCATCTAAAACGTAAGATCATGTACCCATGTTGGAAAGACATAGTTTATGTGGGTTGTGAGTTGTGATACGCTCAAATTATACTTCCCTAAAGAAGTATAAGCGGTGGTCGTCAAATAAAGAACCCAACTTGTAGGTTGGGGTTGATTCCACTAGGAATATGGTTCAGACTTAAACTTAACTCACTAATATATCCGCTTAGTCAAACTATTTCCAAAATAAGTAATTAAAGGGGGGGGGGGGGTTATGTAACAAAATAACCGATTGTTGTTTAAGTAACAACTGAGCAAGATTCAAACTTCGAGTTATCAATATGAGAGAGAAACAAAGGTGTATGTGTTCCCCATAAGCTCTTAATGCGGTAATCCTAATAATAGTAATCCTTTCCTAGTGCTTTACATGCAAAGTTGGTAAGATAGGTATCCCTAAGTCAATGGTCCTCAAAATAAGGAATTTTACTATGCACCTTGGTCCGGCTACGAGTGTATACTTTACTAACCCTTACCTTTACCTCAAATTAGATATCACATCAATGTATGACTTAGTTTTCACCATCGCACCAATTGACATTAGACTATTAGATAACATCCACTAAATCTCTGTTGTTAATTCTTTTCTCATTCATTACCTCCTTGGTCCGACAAGTAGGAACGAGGCGAGTTCTAATGTTGGCCACCATAAAAAGACTTCTAAGCGAAAGAATTACCAAAACATGCATAAACACTATTCAAGAATTACTTAATTATTATTCATACGTTGTTAATTGCTCATGGTTCCCACAATTCTAGATGTGGATTTAGCTGCTCATACTTTAAAGAACACAATTCATGTTTTGATAAGAAGAATTCATGAACTTACATTTAGAGTAGATGAAACCTGAAATCTCCAATTGAATTGCAAAGTTAAAATCTTATAAAACGAAATTCGAAAATCAAACTGCCAAAGTTGCAAGTTCATTCCACAAAATACCAAGAACTAAAAGTAAACAATAATGTCTAACCCCCAAAAACGAGGTTTACATGCCCAATTTTTAGAAAAACTTGTCCTAAACAAAATGGAAACAAAATAAGGAAATAAGCAGTCTGGATGTGGTTTCTATCGACGACACAACCTACAGACCGTGGGTCGACCTACGGACCGTGGGTCGACCTATGGTCCATAGGTCACCCTCCGTGGTTCAACACTTAGCACTTTTTTCAGCAGGGCCTGGAACCTTCACTCTCAGATCATCAATGACAGACGTGAAGGACGGACCGTGGGTCTTCTTCCGTGGCTCCACACTTAGGATTTTTCATCAAGTACTGGAACTCTAACTCTCTGAACTCATCGAAAGATGTGCAGGACAGTCTGTGGGTCGACCTACGGTCTGTCAGTCACTTCATAGTTACACACATGGTCAGAATTCCCTGATAATCCATCCACGCTTGCCCAATGAGGACCCATCATCGGACCTACGATCCGTGGGTCACTCCGTGGGTGGCTACTTCTACATAATTTCAGCTGTCATCTCTATCAATTGCGTACCAAGCTTATTTCCTGCAAACATGATACAAAACACATTATTTTTGATACAATATAGCCCTAGACACACACAACTTCTAAGTGAAATGCATCAGAAATACTGTAAACTCATAGTATATCAACACCCTCAACATAAACATATTGTTTGTGCTCAAGCGACACACGAAAACTCTAAACAACACTTGTGTAGAAATAGATATACAAACTCAAGCAATCACATGGCCTTTTCAATCCATTCCATTTTCTTAGTGCAAATCTTTTCTATTAGACTCAACAAACTAACTCATACGGATCAAACTGCTGGTCCTTATGATTTAACTTCTTAGACAACGGGAAATACTTTGCCATGAATACCTTATGCAATTGGTCCTATTTATGAATCGAGTTATATGGAATCTTAGAAAACCACACCACAGCATCACCCGTCAACGATAGAGGGAAGACTCTTAAACCTATGACGTTCATATCCAAGTCCGGTCTCCCCACACAACTCTTGCAGACACTTCTCAATTTAGCCATCTGACCATACGGATCTTCCGAAGCTAAACCAAAAAACAACCCTCTTGCTGTAAGCATTTGCATCAAACTGCTGGTCACCACAAATGTATGCCTTCGAGGTAGAGGAGGGAGAACAATAGGTCCTTATGATTCAACTGTATTGAAGTTGACCCTGTAGTTATCACGAAGCCTTGGTTTTGGCGAATTCTGTACTCTCAATGCATCTCCGAGTAGATTACCACCACGAACCTGAGCATTCTCATTATTCACTTCTTCGTCATGCCCCTCTAAGACTGGATTATTATAGACCCGTTGATTTGCCATTTTTTTTTTCAAAGTCTTGCTTAGTTCAGGGTCGTATGGGGTCAATGGTTCACCTCGACTCCGTGTACTTGGCCTACACTAGAGTAGAAACCTGTAGAAAACAAATATAAAATAAAACGTAAAATTAGGAAATACTTGAATAAAGTTCAATATTGTAGTTTAACTTAATCCAAAAGCCTTATTCCCCGGTAGGGGCGCCAAAATTTGATACGCTCAAATTAAACTTCCTTAAAGAAGTATAAGTGGTCATCGGCAAATAAAGAACCCAACTTGTAGGTTTGGGTCGATCCCACGAGGAATATGGTTCAAACTTAAACATAACTCACTACTATATCTGTTTAGTCAAACTATTTTTGAAACAATTAATTATAAGGAGGGGTTTGTAAGCAAATAATTGATTGTTGTTTAAGTAACAAGTGAGCAAGATTCAAACTTCGAGTTATCAATATGCTAGAGAAACTAGGGTGTATGTGTAGTGCGGGGAGAAGTAGGGGAGGTCCTGTGGCTGGAGGAATGTATTCATCATCATCCTCAATGATCATACACCGCGAAACAGCGACAGACTTGGACTTGTCCTTAGCGGCAAATGTGGGAGATTGCTTAGGAGGCATGGTACATGTGGAAGCTTAGTTAGTACCAAAAAAAGACAATAAAATACATGGAAGAATTTTAGAACAATAAAAGGACCCAAACAAAAATTAACAAAAACTCTGGACAGTAGTAGAACTGTCGACCCATGGTGGGCACCTACGGTCCGTTGAGGGAACGACGGCCCGTGTGTACCTTTCGTAGGTCAGTGTACCTAAAATTGGGTCTCTGATGTGGGAACCACAGATGTACAGAATGGTCCGTCGATGGAATGACGGACCGTAGTCCATACTGTTGTTCGACACTTAGTGAAAACTTTGTGTGCAACTAACCCACGGACCCGACCTACGGTCCGTGGACAGGGTCTCGTGGGTCAGTTCTATGCCAGGTTTCAGAACTTGTTTAAATTTCATGCCTTTTCATTCAACAATTATAAAAATATTAGTCCTACACATGCATTTCAACATATAAATTATTAGTTAATCATCCTTAGGGTCTCCTTGACACTCATTTAATAGATTATCAAACTGAAACCTGTGAACCCTAAGTTAAAACTTCCAATTCAGCCTATTACTTGATTTAATTGGTTAAATCTTGTAACACACTCACATTCTATTGTTCCAAAGGTGTTTCTAACCACAATTCAACAATTAATTAGAAGAGTAACAACCCAAGGTCAAGAACCAACTTCGTGACTTCATGATACAAATAATGAACAGTGAATTCAAAGTAAGGGTGAAGTCATTTACCTTACAAGTAATCGAAGTGGGTGAGTGTGGTAGAACAATAAACTCCTTAGACCTTTGCTAGCCCTTTGACACCGAACCTGGATTGATAAATTGTTGTGAGGGGAGATGAGTGTGGTGGAATGAGTTTTGGAGAGATAGAGAGAAGATGTGGGATCTATGGGATGATTAGGGGAGTAATATGGGGGATATGAAAGGAATATAGTGGGTATATGGAAGGGTGAAAATGGTTAGGAGGGAGTTATAGAAGTCGGGGAAGTTTAAAATGAAAGGTTTTTTTATTTAAAAGGGGGTACGGGTTGGGTCAGCAGAAACCCTTGGTTGGACCAACGAGACCCCGTTCACGGTCCGTGGATGGACCCACAGACCGTCGATGGGGTCCGTAGACCACTACACAACTGTTTTTCTGTAGATTTTGCCTTTCGTCCCTGCACACATAGAAACCATTATGACTCTCTTGTTACCCTTTTTGGACACTTTTAGACACGGAGCCTATTCTATATCTAGCCAACACTAATACAAAAATAAAACACCTATCTAAAGAGCTAAAAAAATGTCAAAATACAAGAAGAAAACTCCTATATCAAAAAGAAAGACCTATAGTTGGCTAGATTGTACATCTTGGGTTGCCTCCAAAGCAACACTTGATTTAACGTCGCGGCACGACGCTGACACCTTGATTACTCAGACTTCATCAAGATAGTAGGCCTCTATCACTTCTTGTACACTCTCTGACTTCCCCATGTAGACTATGATTCTTTGACCATTCACTTTGAACCTTGTTCCCTCCTTGTTCTCGAGCTTGAACACTCCATGTGGAAATAGTTGAGTGATCATGAATGGCCCGGTCCACTGGGACTTGAGCTTGCCAGGAAATAAGTGCATCCTTAAATTGGATAAAAGCACAAGGTCACCCATAATAAATTCTCGCTTTTCAATCTTTTGATCATGATACTTCTTCATCTTCTCCTTATACAAGGCTGAACTTTCATATGCTTTTAGGCGAAACTCATCAAGCTCATTCATGCCATTCACTCTTTGACTCGATGCGGTACCCCAATCCAAATTCAACTTCTTTAGCGCCCACATGGCCTTATGCTCTAGATCTACCAACAAATGACATGACTTCCCATATACAAGTTGGTAGGGGGACATACCCATGAGAGTCTTGAATGAAGTGCAATAGGCCCATAGAGCATCATCAAGCCTTCTTGACCAATCCGTTCTATTGGTGTTCACAATCTTTGCAAGGATTTGATTTATCTCCTTGTTTGACACTTCCACCTGCTCACTACAAATGGTAAGGAGTAGCTACATTGTGACAAACTCCATATTTTTCTAGCAACGCCGTGAACAACTTATTACAAAAGTGAGAACCTCCATCGCTGATAATCGCCCTAGGGAGAAGATACTCTCTTTCAGGAATGCGGTGACACTCATTCCCTCATTGTTTGAAAACGCAATTGCTTCCACCCATTTTAATACATAGTCAACCGCAACAAGATTATACTTCATCCCATGTGAAATCACGAACGACCCTATGAAGTCAAGGCCCCAAACAACAAATAACTCAATCACCAAGATTAGATTCATAGGTAGCTCTTGCCTCTTTGAAATTCCTCCTTCTCTTTGACAACGATCACAAGACTTGGCAAAATCATGAGCAACTTGGTGAATGGTAGGCCAGTAATACCCACACTACAAGATTTTATGAGCAGTCCAAATACCACTATGATGCCCACCAATAGGCGATGAATGACACGCTTGTAGTATACTCATCATCTCAACCTCAGGCACACAGTGACGAATAATCCCATCAGCACAAATACAAAGAAAGTAAGGCTCATCACAAAACAACTTCTTCACATCATGCATAAACTTTTTCTTTTGGTGGAATGACAAATCTGATGGAACCAGATCACTTGCCAAGTAGTTAGCAAAATCTTCGAACCAAGGAATAAGATCATAAGAAGAAGCCAATAACTGCTCGTCTGGGAATACATTATTAATTTCAGCCTCATCT
The DNA here is from genome assembly GCA_036553675.1 of Solanum okadae. Classification (NCBI taxonomy): domain Eukaryota; kingdom Viridiplantae; phylum Streptophyta; class Magnoliopsida; order Solanales; family Solanaceae; genus Solanum; species Solanum okadae. Next base: position 45,890,804 of record CM071678.1, read on the forward strand.
CCTAGATTGAGCATAGCTTCCTCCTCTAATCTGGACAAATGATCGGCAACTTGATTCTCTGTCCCCTTTCTGTCCTTCACCTAAAAATCAAACTCTTGCAACAACAATACCCATCTGATCAACATCGGTTTTGCATCCTTTTTAACCATCAGATACCTCAATGCAGAATGGTCAGTATGCACTATGACCTTAGTACCAAGCAAGTAGGATCAAAATTTCTTGAATTTGAAAACCACAAGAAGGAGTTCTTGTTCAGTCACCGTATAGTTCTTTTGAGCCATATTCAGAGTTTTGCTGGCAAAACAAATTGGATGAAGAATCTTCTCTCGACTCCGTCCTAATACCACACCAAGCACCACTCCACTCGCATCACACATCACTTCAAATGGTTGCCCCCAATCTGGTGAAATAATGATAGGTGTGGAAACTAGCTTTGCTTTCAACTCTCCAAATGCTCTTAGGCAAGCATCATCAAAATCAAAGTTACACTCCTTTTCGAGCAGTTTGCAGAATGGGTGTGCAATTTTAGAGCAGCTTGCATTCGTCTTGCACAACCGCCCCAGGAAAGTAATTATCATTAAGAGGGAGAACTTTAATATCTAACTACGACAGCTATGGGGCACGAAGGGTTTAAGAATAAGAACAAGTGACGGAGAAGTCATTTACTGATTAGCTGCTTGAACGTGGAAATATGTCGGCATATCTGCTCTTAGGTGAGTATCCGCTCTTGCTGGTGTTGTTGGAATAAGCGCTGCTATTGAAGACGGTCTTAGAAATCCTTGATAAACCTCCAATAAAAACCTGTATGCCCAAGAAAACTTTAAACACCTTTAACAACCATAGGTGGTGGAAGCTTTTTTATTACCTCAACTTTAGATCTGTCAACCTCAATACCGTTCTCAGAAATTCGATGACCTAGAACTATCCCCTATTTCACCATGAAGTGGCACTTTTCCCAATTGAGCACAAAATTGCACTCTTCACACCTTTTCAGTACCTCAACCAGATGCATCAAACAACCATCAAACGAGTCACCTACCAAAGAGAAATCATCCATAAATACCTTAATAGTATCCTCCACCATATATGAAAATATCAACTTCATGTACCGCTGGAAGGTTGGTGGAGCATTACATAACCCAAATGGCATCCTTTTGAAGGCGAAAGTCCCACAAGGACAAGTGAAAGTGGTCTTTTCTTGGTCTTCCAGAGCTATGGAGATCTGATTATAGCTCGAATATCCATCAAGAAATTAATACCAACCCTTACCAGCAAGGCGATCCATCATTTGATCCATGAACGACATGGGGAAGTGATCCTTTTCTGTCCAATCATTAAGTTTGCGGTAGTCCATGCAGACTCTCCATCCAGTCACTGCCCTCATTGAAACAAGCTCATTTTTCACATTAGGAACCACATTCATCCCACCTTTCTTAGGTACACACTGAACATGACACACCCAACTACTATCTGCAATGAGGTTTATGACTCTAACATCCAACCATTTGATGATTTCCTTTTTCACTACCTCTTGCATAAGCAGATTTAGGCTCCTTTGGTGCTCGTTACTAGGCTTGCTGTCTGGCATGAGTTGGATTTTATGAGAACAAATGCTAGGAGGAATCCTAATAATGTCTGCAATAGTCCATCTGATAGCCCTCTTGAACCTCTTCAACATAGAAACCAATGGCTCAATTTGTACCTCACTCAAATCGGCCACAATGATTACCGGTAAATTGCCATCTCTTCTCAAGAATACATACCTCAAATACAATGGTAGAGCCTTGAGCTCCAATTTTAGAGCATCTTCCACAGACAGTTTAACAGGTGTAGAGTCGTGATTCTTCATATCTAGCTCCAATTTCTTTGGTTTGGAACGAATTTCGAACCTATCAAGTGTGGCAACTATTTCATCATAGTGTTCAATACCAACACCCTCAAAATTCATCATTATCGCTGCCAGTGCATCAACACCTAACCTCTCTTCAATAGACACATCAGAACCTCGCTCCACAATATGATTCACCACTTATACTAACTTGAGATCACTTTCCTGCTTCATAGACCTACAATTGTTGAAAGTTACCTCTTCATTTTTCAATCGAAACTTCATCTGCCCTCTCTTTATATCGACCAAGGCGCGCCCAGTTGCAAGGAATGGTCTCCTTAAGATGATGGGAACCTCAAAATCAACCACACAATCAAGTATCACAAAATCCTCCAGAAAAATAAATGACTCCACTTTCACAAGGACATCTTGGAGAACACCAATGGGCTTCTTCACAGTTCTATCGGCCATGAGTAGTCGCATCGCAGTCGGTTTTGGAGCCCGTAAACCCAACTTCCTGTAGATAGACAATGGGATCAGATTAATGCTAGCACCCAAATCACACAACACCTTCGCAAAATGCAACAACCCAATGGTACACGGAATAGTGAAAGCTCCAGGATCCTATTTCTTTTGCACAAGTGACCTCGTATCAATATCACTACAATGTTGCAACCTCTCATCATTCTCAAAGCTGACGGCCCTCTTCTTGGTCACCAAATCTTTCATAAACTTCGTATACCTAGGCATTTTCTCCAAAGCTTCTATCAACAGAACATTGATGGAAAGCTGTTTCAACATAGTTATGAACCTGCGATATTTTCCTTCTTCAGTCTTCTTCATCAATCTCTATGGGAATGGAGATAGAGGTCTAGGCATGGGAACAACTTTTTGGGTCACTTTCGCTTCCTTCTCTGTAGCAGTTTTAGGCTCTCCAGTAACCTCAATTTCATCTTCATCTCTTTCTACCACAATTTCTACCTTAGACGGCATAAGGGGATCAATGGTCTATTTACCTCCTCGAGTAGTGACTGCCATACAATGCCCATCATTCTTCGGATTTTGGATGGTGTTGCTAGGAAGAGTACCAAGTTGACGTGGGTTCACAGTAGTTGAAAACTGATTAAACTACTGCTCAAGTTTCTTTATCCACATTGCATGGGCATCAACTTTTTGACCAATTCCGGACAAGTCATTCCGCATCTCTTTCACAGTCTCATCAGTCGCATCAAACTTCTTCATCATCTTCTGCATCATATCCTCAATGCGTGACATACTACCCCATGCTTCTGTATTTCCAGATTCTCAATTCGCATGTGGAAGATAAGGCCCAACTCTCACATTTCTGTGGCCATAATTGTTCCGGTTGTAGTTGTTATCATGATTGTAGTTCCCATCCCGGACATAGTTTCCCTCTCAATTGTAGTTTCTATAGTTCTGACCTTGGTTTCCTTGAACTTGGCGCCAATTATCTGAGTTGGAACCTTGGGCGTTGGCTCGAAAACTCCCCGTCTGATCATTTACAAAATATGCATCCTCCTCAGAGTAGTATTCCTCAACTGGTGGTGGTGGATTTCTAGTTATGTAATTTACCGCATTCACCTTTTCTGCACTACCGTTCACATGCTTCAATACCAACCCAAGTTCTGTCCTTATTTGAGCCATCTCCTCACGAATGTCATCACCAGATTGACTAGGTGCAACTTGAACTGCAAATATCATTTTTCCAGTGTCTGACTTTTTAGTGATCCATGCTTTATTATTTCAGAAAATCATCTCCAGTTTCTCAGTGATCTCTTCAAAAGTGCACTCACCATATGATCCTCTAACAATAGTATCCAGCACAACCTTTCCATTATCATCTTGACCTCTATAGAAGTACTCCTTCAGTGACTCATCATCAATGTGGTGATTAAGAACACTTCTTATGAATACAGTGAACCTATCCCATTAATTGCTCACAGACTCTCCAGGTAGTGTTACGAAATTGTTCAGCTTGTCCTTGTGATTTATCTTCTTAGACAACAGGAAATACTTTGCCATGAATACCTTATGCAATTTTTCCCATGTATGAATCGAGTTATATGAAAGCTCAGAAAACCACACCGCAGCATCACTGGTCACTGATAAAAGGAAGACTCTGAAACCTATGATGTTCATAACCATCTCCGGTCGCCCTACACAACTCTTACACACACTTCTCAATTTAGCCATGTGACCATGCGAATCTTCTGAGGCTAGACTAGAAAACAACCCTCTTGCTGTAAGCATTTGCATCAAACTGCTACTCGCTACAAATGTATGCCCTGGAGGTAGATGAGGGAGAACAATAGGTCCTTCTGTTTCAACTGTATTGAAGTCGACCCTGTAGTTATCACACAACCTCGGTTCTGATGGATTTTGTACCCTCAATGCATCTCCGAGTAGAATACCACCACGAACCTGAGCATTCTCATTATTCACTTCTTCCTCATGCTCCTTTATGACTAGGTTATTATGGACCCATTGATTTGCTATTTTTTTCTCAAAGTCTTGCTTAGTTCAGGGTCGTATAGGGTCAATGGTTTGCCTCGACTCCGTGTACTTGGCATATACTAGAGTAGAAACCTGTAGAAAACAAAAACAAAAGAACATGTAAAATTAGGAAATACTTGACTAAATTTCAATAATGTAGTTAAACTTAATTCAAAAGTCTTATTTCTCGGCAGCGGCGCAAAAAGTTGATACGCTCAAATTACACTTCCCTAAAGAAGTATAAGCGATCATCGTCAAATAAAAAACCCAACGTGTAGGTTTGGGTTGATCCCACGAGAAATATGGTTCAAACTTAAACTTAACTCACTACTATATCCATTTAGTCAAACTATTTCCAAAACAAGTAATTAAAAGGGAGGGGTTTTTTTTTGTAAGTAAATAACTGATTGTTGTTTAAGTAACAAATGAGCAAGATTCAAACTTTGAGTTATCAATATGAGAGAGAAACTAGGGTGTATGTGTAGTGCATGGAGCAGTAGGGGAGGTCCTGGTGGCTGGAGAAATGTACTCATCATCATCCTCAATGATCATACACCGCGAATGAACGACGAACTTGGACTTGCCATTAGCGGCGTATGTGGGAGCTTGCATAGGAGCCATGGTACCTGTGGAAATTTAGTTAGTACCAAAAAAAAGCCAATAAAACATAGGAAAGTATTTTAGAACAAGTGAGCAAGATTGAAACTTCTATTTATCAATATGAGAGAGAAACTAGGGTGTATGTGTTCCCCATAAGCTCATAATGCGGTAATCCTAATAATAGTAATCCTTTCCTAGTGTTTTACATGCTAAGTTGGTAAGATATGTATCCCTAAGTGATTGGTCCTCCAAATAGGGAATTTTACTACGCACCTTGGTCTAGCTACGAGTATATACTTTACTAACCCTTACCTTTACCTCATATTAGACATCACATAAATGTATGGCTTAGTTTTCACCCTCGCACCAATTGACATTAGACTATTATATAGCATTCACTAAATCTCTGTTGTTCATTCTTTTCTCATTCATTACCTCCTTGGTCCGGCAAGTAGGAACGAGGTGAGTTCTAATGTTAGCCACCGTTAAAAAGACTTCTATGCGAAAGAATTACCAATACATGCATAAACACTATTTAAGAATTAGTTAATTATTATTCGTACGTTGTTAATTGCTCTTAGTTGTGGATTTAGCTACTCATGCTTGAAAGAACACAATTTATGTTTTGATAAAAAGAATTCATGAACTTGCATTTAGAGTAGATGAAACCCGAAATCTCCAATTGAATTGCGAAGTTAAAATCTTATAAGATGAAATCCAGAAATCAAACTGCTAGAGTTGCAAGTTACTTCCACAAAATACCAAGAACTAAAAGTAAACAATAATGTCTAACCCCCAAAAACGAGGTCTACAAATCCTATTTATTGAAAAAAATGTCTTAAACAAAAAGGAAACAAAAAAAAGAAATAAGCAGACGCGGTTTCTGTCAATGAAACAACCTACGGACCGTGGGTCGACCTATGGTTCGTAGGTCACCCTCTGTGGTTCAATACTTAGCACTTTTTAGCAGGTCCTGGAACCTTCACTCTCAGTTAATCAACGATGGACGTGCAGGATGGACCGTGGGTCGATCCATGATCTGTGGGTCCTCTTCCGTGGCACCACACTTAGGATTTTTCATCAGGTACTGGAACTCCAACTATCTGAACTCATCGATGAATGTGCAGGACGGCCCGTGAGTTAACCTAGGGTCTATCAGTCGCTTCGTAGTTCCTTACTTGGTCAGAATTTCCCGATGATCGATCCACGCCTGCCCAACGACTGCCCTTTATAGGACCTATGGTTCATTGGTGGCTACTTCTGCGTAATTTTAGATGTTATCTCCATCAAGTACCAAGCTTATTTCCTGCAAACATGATACAAAACACACTATTTCTGATACAATATAGCCTTAGGCACACACAACTTCTAAGTGAAATGCATTAAAAATACTGTAAACTCACGGTATATTAAGTTTTCTGAACTCTCTCCCATATCGGTACTCAATACTACTCCTGATAATATATATAATCTTCCTCAAATGTATAAAAACATACTCTTTCTTTGGTTTCACATAATTGCTCAAACTATCCTATTAAAAAAGGTAACTACTCTGGAATATCTCTAAAACTCATTGCTTATTTATAAAACAAGATTTCTCTTTGCTCAATGTAAAAATACATTCCGGGTTGAGATAATCACTCAAAAAGGGCCTCTTTAAGAGGTAATTGCTATGTACTCAATCTTTTTGAAAAATCTTTTAAATTTTTTCAAAAAAGAATATTCTCTTCATATAAAAATGAAACATTTGGGAAAATACTTAATTCACTTATATTCTTTCTTAAACCCTGGTTAAGCTCTTTCTCAAACTCCTCTTTTGCTTTCTCAAAACTTAGTTTAAACAATTATGTTTTGTTAAAAAGATTCTCAATAAGAGCTCAATGAATACTCAGAAAATAGGGTTCATGATGAATAATAGACATGAATAATCAACTCAAGAATCTCAATGCAAGATATAGAAACTCAATAAATAGGAAATATAATTCAATAATAAGGAAATAAAATTTAATAATCAGTAACTCAAGAAATTAGAACTCAAATCAACTCAACTCAAGAATACTCAAATCTAAAGATAGAACCCTAGATTAATCTTTTACTGATTTGAAAGTAGATGTATGGCGTGGGGATAAACCAGTCGATTACTGTGATAGCCTTACATACTTGGAAAAACGAAGTTCTTGGCGAAATTGATGAAACTCAAAAAACACTCGAAACTCTAGATTTTCTCTTCTTGGAGTCTTGCTCTAAGGACTTGAAATATTAATGAATGTAAAAGAACTGATTAAAACTTTCTAAGCCCTTAACTAAGTGTAAAACACTATGGTTTAGGCTTAGAATAGAGATTAAAACGACGTAATTTAAGTACCAAACGTATAGTCAAGGGTATGGGGGGGGGGGGAAGAGTTCTAACATCCCTCCTTATAATGAGATAAATTTAAAAAGAACTAATTTGGAAAGAGCTAATTTGAGAATTTTGCAAGTTACGCTTAAGTTATGAGTTTTGGGTCAACTTTAAATGACCATAACTTTCAGTACATGATGAGTTAGGTGACTCATAAGATATCAAATGAAAGGTCTTTGAATCCTCTTTCCAACGCTATCAAGTTTGCTAAGTATCGAGTTCAGATGAGGGATATATGCCCGTTTGAAGTCAGCTTGTCCAGTTAAGGAAAGTTACCCGGATTCATGAGGGGTATTTTTGTTCTTTCCTTACCCCATCAATTTATAACGTTTTTAGTAATAATTTTGGAGTCAAAACTGATTTTGGTGAGTTTTCACAATCCTAAATACGCTTAGGGTTTTTAGAGGAGTTCAAGAAGAGGAAAATAGAAGAAAAGGAAGAACAATCAAAGATTCTTGCAATCTTCGAGGGGTTTTCCTCAAGGATTCGATCTTAAGAGGTATGTAAACTTCCATAGTGATGGGATCGTTCACCCACACGCCAAAAATGATTTACATTATTGAATTCATCCATGAGATTGAGTATATTGAGGTTCTTGATGAAATTCTTGAGGTGTTGTCTTTCGTTCTAGAATTTTGATGTTTGGTTGAGTTCTTGAGGCGAGTATAATTATAATGAGTATTGTTCTTGAGGGTTTTCGAGTATATTTTCATGTATTTAAGTTGGGTAAATGAATCTAAGAGTGTTTGGAAAAATCCATTTGATTATAGGAAAATTAGGGTTAGAAAACGAGAAATAAAATTTGTCGGGTTTTCTAGGCAGGGGGCTGGCGCGCCACGCCAATTGTGCGCCAGTATGAGCTCTCTGAAGTTTAGGGGCTGGCGACCCGTGCCGCTCAGTGCGCCAGGGTTGCCTGCGCCCGTTCTTTTTCAGTCGTTTGACCCGTCTGAGTTCTTTTAAAGGGTACCTTTACTCCTTTCTTATTCGAACTACTCTAAAATGCATCTAAACATCGAGAGATCTTTCATAACATGAATTATAACCCTTGAGTTCATAATTCAAATTCAAGGTAGAGTTAAGAGTACAGTCTTGAGAGTTCTTTCGAGTCATTTTAAGAAGTCTTACAATCTTTTAAAACTTTTAAGACTTGAGTACTTGAGTTTGAGGATGAGGAGAATTGTGTTTATTTTTTCAAAATGAATATATGGGAACTAAGTATTCCCAAGAGTAAATAGTTTTACATTCAAAAAGAGAGGAAACATCAATTTCAAAATGTGTTTATGAGGAGTTTTTTAGTATAATATCTTTTAAATGAACTTTTTTGAGTAATAATCTCAAAGCTTGAGGATGAGGAAATGTTTTAAAACATATGAGCTGCGTTTTATGTTTTGGAGTAGTATTGAGCACGGATATGGGGAGGAATTCATACAACTCAAAGTCGTCATAAACAATGTAGCCAACGTAGGTAGAAAGGGTCATACTTTTTAGATGATTCCTTATTGATTTTCAAGCATAGCTTAGTGGATATACTTAGTCGAGGATGTCTTATACTCTTGCAAGGTATAAGACAGTTCTGGCAGCGTGGGAGAGACGCTGTATCATCACATAGCTCATTGTGATGGTTGTCGGTTAGAGAATCTACCAAATTGAGTTATTTTGTATCTTTACATACAAATAAGAGTTATCATTGTATATTCAAATACATTGAGTTGTTATCTACTATTTTAAATGCTTTTTATAAACTGCATATTTATTGTTGTTTTTATAATGTATTGAGTTGAGATTGATTTAAGGTGAGTTTGTTTCCTTCTTTCCAAGTTCAAGCTTTTATGTTATGTTCAGTATTCCCCTTACATGCTCGTACATTCAATGTACATATGTCATTTGTCCTGCATCGTTTCATGATGTAGATACAGGAGATCAAGGTCATCAACAGTCACTTCGTTGATACCATAGCAGCTCGAGTTAGCTTTGGTGAGCCTCCTTGCTTATGAAGGATCCCTTATTTATTTCTTTTATTTCAGTTTAGTTAGGATGATGGGGGGTTTTGTCCCGAAATCGCTCATAGTATTAGAGACTTCAAAGATAGACAGTAGCAGTTGAGGAGTCTTTTCATTTCTTTGTTAAATGTTTTAAAGACTTGAGTAGCCTATTTCTGGCTAGTTGAATATTTTGAGTTATTCACTTGAGACATTTGAGTTAAAACTTTATATTTGAGTTCATTTGATGTTGAGTAAGTCTTCCGCTGAGAGTTGAGCCAGGCCAAGGGTTCACTTGGGTCCAACAATGGTTCTCGAGTGCCGGCCACGTCCAATGTGTAGGCTCGGGGTCTGATAAAATTGGTATCAGAGCACTGAGTTCAAGAGATCTATGGTGTCTATGAAGTCGTGTCTATAGAGTCCTAATTATCGGTGTGAAGCGCGCCACATCTATAGTTAGGAGGCTGTGACATTTTAGTACTATCTCACATCTTTCATACTCTTTTCAAGAGATAGAGTTTAATTCTATAAAAGTTTCTTTCTAATTCGTGCTTGCGCGTATCTTTCAGATTATGCCTCCAAGAAGAGATGTTTGAGGTCGTCCTGCTAGGAGAAATGTTGATCCCCAGGATCAAGGGGTCCCCAATGCACCAAAAGTGCAACCCTAAGGATAGGTCACTAATGTCTTGTTTCGGGATGCTATTCGAATGTTTAGTCAAGTTGTGACCATCCAAGCTGGGAAACAGAGAGGGAATGGACCAGATGTTGCTGATACATCCAGAATCTATGAGTTCATAGGGATGAATCGTCTAGACTTCACCGGTTAAAGTGTCACTGAGGATCCGAAAAACTCTGTCGAGGATCTGCAGAAGGTGTTTGAGGTTATGCATGTTGCTGATACTCAGCGTGTGGAACTAGCTGCATACCAATTGAAGGGTGTTGCTAGAGTCCAGTACGACCAATGGAAGAACAATAGATTTGAGGGTGGTGCAACAATTGTGAGCTGGGCTGCGTTCGAAAGTGCCTTCATGGGGCGTTTCTTTCCTCCTGAGCTGAGAGAGGCAAAGGTAAGATAATTCCTCACTCTTAAGCAGGAATCCATGACTTTGCATGAGTACAACCTCAAGTTCATTCAACTTTCCCGTTATGCTTCGAAGATGGTTGTTGATATGAGGAGCAAAATGAGCTTATTTGTGTATGGGTTGTCTCGTCTATCAAGCAAAGAGGGTAAGGCTGTGATGTTGATGGAGGACATGGACATATCAAGGCTGATGATCCATGTTCATGTCACGACCCATGAGTACCCCTTAGATGTAACATGGAACATAGAACCCCGAAGGACTCCATGGAAGCCACTTAGCATATCATAACATAAGATAATAGAAAAGTACGGAAATTTAAAACATTTTTCAATACAATCTAAGTCTCATAAAATGAAGCAGAAGTTTATTACACTTGTAACAAACCATCTAATACTTGAAAAGAGTTAGGGACACAGCCCATACAAAACTTCTAAACATAAAAGATAGACATAAAAGGAAAGGGTGATCACGTCCTCGATGCTATGAGGACTCACCAAAACTTATCTTCTTGATCTACTATGAACCTAGCCACGAGGATGGAAGTCAATATCGCAAAACCCTACATTTGATAAGAATGTAGGCAAAAGTATGCGTTAGTACAATAATGTACTAAATATGATGGCTAGCATAAATCATCAACATAAACATATAAGAAGCATTAGTCAACACAAGACATATTCCATAATCATAATAGACAATAACATAAGTCCTAAGTATAAGAGACATCATCATAAGACATAGGCTATAACATGGTAGACAATAATCATAACTTGTGAGCATAATAGATAACATCATAGTCATAGGCATAATCAATGCATTTAGAATAGCGTAACATAATAGAAACACTACATAAGTCACCTCAAGGCAAGCTTGTGCAATGCATTGATAAGACATTATAATCCCACCCATGCTAAGCAAGTCACTTTAGGCCCTCTTTCATATTTATGATCTTTTGATCTCATCCTTAGCTTATTTCTCATAGATAATGGAACATTCACCTTTAGTCACACATGTATTGAGAGGGCCTTTCAAGCTACACTCCAAACTAAGCAAACATCATACGCATAAGTCATAAGCATATTAATTACAAAGATCACCATAACATAAGAGAACGTACCATAATTACCATCAAAGCATACATGTGTAGTGCATGAATAAGACCCCATAATCCCATCCATGTTAAGTAAAGCTTCTTGAGTAACCATAGTTCATACTAGACTTGACCATCTGGGAATTAGCCTTAACTGACATAGACCATATGAGCTTAACATGGAATGCGGTGTTACCCACACCAAAAAGGGTTGTCTTACTTGCCTAAGGTAGAACCATGGTTTGTTAGCTTTAGGTGGATCCATTAGCTAAATAACCTACAGGGGAGCGTAGTTTATGGGATAAGGAGATTGTCACTAGAAGCCCGACCATTTTTAACGGGGGAACTTCCATCTCATGAGATTGCTTTTAGAAACCCGACCTTTCTTAGCAGGGGAGCTTCCATCTCATATTCAATATCCACTCGATGCTAAGCATAAATCCCATGGAGTACTTATTAAGTCATAACTTTTTTTATTTGGAATAGCTTATTAGATCATGCGTGAGAATAACCTTTCACTATCCATGTCTACATGTAACATTAGATTCAATTAGGTGAGAAAGAATTTCAACCTTAAAATCATCATTATGTGAGAACCTTTCTCATCATGTCATGTTCATTTTGTGTTCATGAGAATGACCTTTCAATCAACACACCAACATGATCATAATCATGAACGCTTCAGTCTCAAAGTGTTCTTAAAGCATGCACATAGTCTTCATAAAACAGGCACAATACCATATCTTTCCCTTTCAAGGATCAAGGCTCATATCAAATAAACACATCTAGAATGACTACATTAGAGATTTATATAATCATAATTCAAGTAATCAAATCACTACATGCATAATATCATATACTCATAATATAGGTCATGTGGGTAAAGTCATTCGACAATAATACCATAAACAATTCAACATACATAATAGCTTCACTCTCAAAGCCTTAACATTCCTAGTTCATTCATATTAGCTTTTACCCTTAATGCCCTAGAAATCACATTCATAGATCAAGCCTTACTCTCAAAGCAATACTTCACATGGTCATAATATATGCCTAATTCTCAAGACAATCTAACCACATGCTTTATTCTTAAGTGATTCTAATCAAATATAATCAAATAAACTCAATCTCAATCACCATACATCATGATTCATCTTACAAGCCCTAATCACATTCAATTCATGTCTACATGTTTTACTTATAGTCAATTCATATATAGGAGATATAATCTCAAGTAATTCATTAATCTTAGAAGGTTACATCTAAACCCTCAATTGCCCCTTTCATGGCATAAAACCCATTTACTTCAATTTCATCTGTGTGGACATTAGGTATGTAAACATGTAATTTCATCTTAAAAATATGATATCCTACTAATTCAATCATAAACCACCATTATCCGCTCTATTGGATCAATATACAATAATACCCACAATACAGGAAGAAACCCTAACTAGAATTGGGGGTTCATCTTCACAATTGGGGGGAAACATGGGGGATTCATTGATGAAAGGAGTCCATGAATGAATAATACATCATACCTTGATTATAAATCCTACCAAGCTTGAGCAATGGAGACTTGACCTAGCTTTCCCCTCTTCTTCTTCTTGGAGTTTTCTAAAAAGAGAATATTTTAGAGAAGATGAACTTTTGGGATTTGATTTGGAGTTTTGGAAATAATGGGGTGAATGGGTGTATTTTTAGTTAAAAATACTTATATATGTGTATAAAACTAAGGTAAGACGACCTAACTTAATACCCATTCAAAAAGGAACTTCCCAAAATAACCCTTCATTTAAGTGACCCGCCCAGGGACCATGAGAGGCCCCACGAGCCATGGTCGTGACCACGAGCGGTGGTCCCCTCCATGGACATTGAGGCAGTGGCTAGGTCTTCATGACATGACCCCCCCTTGAGGCTAAGTGAAGACCACTCCCACTCCCACGACCCTTGGTGGCCTTCACGAGCCGTCAAGTAGCTTGTGGGGAAGGGTCTCACTTTGGGCAGCTTTGCAAGCACACTGCCTATCCCACCATGAACCACACCATAAGTGGTAGTGGTCACCATGAGCCATGGTGGTGGTTGTGAGGTGGGGCAGTTTCTTGGCGATTTGGGGCTGCCTTGGCCCTTGCCCCTTTGCCTTGAGTCTTGTTACGCTCACTCTTAGCCCTAGTTGGCCTACTAACCTACGGGGTGTTACAATGAAAAAATTTGAGGAAGATAAGATGAGGGATAAATAAGAGTTCCGAAACAAGAAGGCTAAGACAACAAAAAATGAGTCGGGGCAGCAGAAGGGCAATATGAACTGGTCATCTTTTTTCAGAAAAAGCTAAATGGACCTGCTCCATCATCTTCTAGTGGACCTACACCAAAGAACAAAGGTGAGTTCAGGAATCATAATTCTCACAACTTCAGAGCTAGACCTGCACAGTCTCAAGGTAGTGTGGCAAAATGAGGTAATTGGACTCTTGCATGTGCTAAGTGTGGTAGGAACTACCTAGGAGTGTGTCGTGATGGCTCCACTGGTTGTTTTATGTGTGGTCAAACAAGTCACTTCATGAGAGAGTGCCCTAAGAATAGGCAGGGTGATGGTAATGAGGGCAATAGAGCCCAATCTTATTCAGCGACTCCGCCAGACAGAGCTACATCTAGAGGATCTACTTCAAGGACAGGCATAGGGGTAAAGCGTATATTTGTTATCACCAGTTGCAAGGATCTAGAGAAATCACCAGATGTTGTCACTGGTATGATCAAAGTCTTTACTTTTAATGTATATGCATTGCTAGATCTATGTGCGAGTCTATGTTTTGTGACTCCTTATGTTGCTATAAGGTGTGACATTATTCTCGAACAACTTCTTGATCCCTTCAGTGTTCCACACTTGTAGGTTAGTTTACTCTATCTGAGAGTGTTTATTGTGATTGTACCATTTCTGTCAATCACAAGGTCACCATGGTTGACTTAGTCGAGTTAGATATGGTGAAATTAGATGTTATTCTAGGTATGGACTGGCTTCATGCCTGTTATGCCTCATTTTATTTCATAGTTAAGTTTCAATTTCCTAATGAGCAACTTTTTGAGTGAAGGAGTAGTTCAACAGTGCCTAAGGGTTGTTTCATTTCGTACCTTAAGGCGATAAATTTGATTTCCAAGGGGTGCATCTATCTCTTAGTCCGAGTTAATGACTCTAGTGTTGATACACCACCTATTCACTCTATTCCAGTTGTGAGTGAGTTTCTAAGGGTTTTTCTGTATGATCTTCCCAGAGTCCCTCCTAAGAGAGAAATAGATTTCAGTATAGATATTCTTCCTGATACTCGTCCTATCTCTATTCCGCCATATATAATGGCTACAGTTGAGTTGAAAGAGTTAAAAGAGCAGTTGAAAGACCTTCTAGATAAAGGTTTCATATGACCAAGTTTCTCATCTTGGAGTGCTCCAGTCTTATTTGTGAAGAAGAATGATGGTTACTATAAAGAATAAGTATCCCCTTCCGAGAATTGATGATATTTTTTATCAACTTTAGGGTGCCACTTTTTTTTTCTAAGATAAACCTCAGATCTGGCTATCATCAGTTGAGAGTAAGGGAAAGTGATATTCCAAAGACAACATTCAGGACTCGCTATGGTCATTACGAGTTTTTAGTCATGTCTTTTGTTTTGACTGATGCTCCTGCAGCGTTCATGGATCTTTTGAACAAAGTGTTTAAGCCTTAACTGTATATGTTTGTTATCGTATTCATCGATGACATTTTGATTTATTCGAAGAATGGAAAGGATCGTGCTAGTCATCTCAGAGTAGTTTTTCAAACTTTTAGAGATAGAGAATTCTATGCTAAATTTTTCCAAGTACGAATTTTAGCTTGAGTCAGTGGAGTTCTTAGGCCACATTCTTTCTGGTGATGGGATTCTAGTTGACACTCAGAAGATTGAGGCAGTGCAGAACTGTCCTACATCCACATCTCAAAATGATATTAGGAGTTTCTTGGGATTGGCTGGTTATTATAGAAGGTTTTTCGAGGGGTTTTCATCTATTTTATCCCCATTGACAAAGTTGACTTAGAAGACAACAAAGTTTCAATGGTCTGAAGCTTGTGAGAAAAGCTTTCAGGAATTGAAAACTAGATTGACTACTGCCCCAATGTTGACCTTACCAGAAGGTACACAAGGCTTTGTTGTGTATTGTGATGCATTTAGAGTTGTAATGGGTTTTCTATTGATGCATAATGGCAAAGTTATAGCTTATGCCTCCAGACAACTTAAGATTCACGAGAGGAATTACCCAACCTATGATCTAGAGTTGGTTGCGGTAGTGTTTGCTTTCGAAATATAGCATTGATATTTTTATGGTGTTCATGTTGATGTGTTCACCGATCACAAGAGTCTTCAACATGTATTCAGTCGGAAAAAGCTTAATCTCATACATAGGAGGTGGTTGGAGTTACTCAAGGATTATGACATGAGTATTCTCTATCAACCAGGAAAGACTATTGTTGTTGATGATACTTTGAGTAGGTTTTCCATGGGCAGTACTTCCCATGTTGAGGAAGGCAAGAAATAGTTACTAAAAGATGTGGACAGACTTGCACGATTGGGATTCTGGTTAATGGATTCCAATGAAGGTGGAGTGGTGGTGATGAATTGGGTTGAATCATCACTACTGTCTGAAGCGAAAGAGAAACAAGACCAAGATCATGTTTTGCTTGAATTGAAGGCAAATGTTCATAAGCAGAAAGCGATGGCTTTTGATAAAGGGGAAGATGGTGTATTAAGGTATCAAGGTAGATTATGTGTACCAAAGGTGGATAAACTCTGAGAGAGGATCATGGAGGAAGCTCATAGCTCCGGATACTCTATCCATCCTGGTTCCACAAAGATGTACCGTGACTTGAGAGAAATCTATTGGCGGAGTAGTATGAAGATGTGTATTGCAGAGTTCATTGCTAAGTGCCCAAATTGCCAACAAGTCAAGGTAGAGCATTAGAGGCTCGATGGTATGGCTTAGAACATAGATATTTAGGAATGAAAATGGGAGATTATCAATATGGATATCATTATTGGTTTACCGCGGTCTCGCAGGCAGCATGATTCAATTTGGGCAATTGTAGATTAGATGACTAAATCAACCCATTTCTTATCAGTAAAGACTACCTTTTCAGCTGAAGATTAAGCGCCAAATTATATATTCAAGAGGTAGTCAGACTTCATGGGGTTATAGTGTCCATCATTTCAGATAGAGGTGCGCAATTCACCGTACAATTCTGGAAGTCTTTCTGGAAAGATTTGGGTTCGTAGGTAAATTTGAGTACTGCTTTCCATCTTGACTGATGGTCAAACAGAGCGCACAATTCAGACTTCAGAGGATATGTTAAGGGTGTGTGTGATCGATTTCAAGGGTAATTGGGATGATCACTTACCTCTCATTGAGTTTGCTTATAAAAATAGTTATCACTCTAACATCTAGATGGCTCCTTATGAATCTCTTTATGGGAGAAGATGTAGATTTCCTATTGAATGGTTTGAAGTTGGTGAAGCTGGATTGATAGGACCAGACATAGTTCATCAAGCTATGGAGAAAGTGAAGTTCATTCAAGAGAGGTTGAAAACAGCACAAAGTTGTCAGAAATCCTATACCGATGTTAGGAGGAGAGACTTAGAGTTTGAGGTGGATGATTGGGTGTATTTGAAGGTTTTTTCCCATTAAGGGTGTTATGAGGTTTGGCAAAAAGGGGAAGCTTAATCCTCGGTATATTGGTTTTTATAGGATATCGAAAAGGATTGGAAATGTAGCCTATGAGCTGGAGCTACCGCTAGAGTTACCAGCAGTTCATCTGATATTCCATATTTCAATGTTGAAGAAGTGTATGGGCCATCCTTCACTTATCATACCTACTGAAGATATTGGTATTAAGGATTGCTTATCTTATGAGGAGGTACCCATTTAGATTCTAGATTATCAAGTTCGCAAGTTGAGGATCAAGGAGGTAGCATCAGTCAAGGTTTTATGGAGGAACCAGTTTGTTGAGGAAGCTACTTGGGAGGCTGAGGAGGATATGAAGAAGAGATACCACCATTTCTTTGCTTCTGGAGAAGCTTCAAACCAAGGTACTAATTCTTTCCTTGGTACTTTTTAAGTTGAAATGTTGTGTTAAATTGCATGTTTGGTGTTTGAGTTGGGTGTTAGATGTTGCCACCCTTAGTCTACTTAGTGTAATCTCATTCAAGGACAAGTGTTCCCAAAGGGGTGATATTGTAACATCCCGCCTTATAAAGAGCTAAATTTAGAAAGAGCTAATTTTAGAATTTTGCAAGTTATGCTTAAGTTGTGAGTTTTGGGTCAACTTCAAATGACAATAACTTCCAGTACAAGATGAGTTAGGTCGCCCATAAGATATCAAATAAAAGTTCCTTGAATCCTCTTTCGAACGCCACCACGTTTGCTAAGTTTCGAGTTCAGATGAGGGAGATATTCCCATTTGAAGTAAGCCTGACCAATTAAGGAAAGTTACCACGATTAATGAGGGGTATTTTGGTGTTTTCCTTACCCCATCAACTTAAAGCATTTTTAGTAGTATATTTGGGGTCAAAATTTATTTGGGTATGTTTTTACAATCCTAAATACACTTAGGGTTTTGAGAGGAGTTCAAGAAGAGGAAAAGAGGAGAAAAGGAAGAACGATCGAGATTCCTACAATCTTTGAGGGGTTTTCGCCAATGATTCGATCCTAAGAGGTATGTAAGCTTCCATAGTGATGGGTTCATTCACCCACACATCAATCATGATTTACATTATCAAATTCATCCATGAGATTGAGTATATTGAGGTTCTTGATGAAATTATTGAGGTGTTGTCCTCCGTTATTGAATTTTGATACTTGGTTGAGTTCTTGAGGCGAGGATCATGTTAATGAGTACTGTTCTTGAGGGTTTTCGAGTAGATTTTCATGTATTTAAGTTGGGTAAACCAATCTAAGAGGGTTTGGAAGAAACCATTTGATTCTAGGCAAATTAGGATGAGAAAACGAGAAACAAATGGCAAGGGGCTAGTGCGCCGCTCCAGGAGTACGCCACGAAGAGCTCTCTAAAGTTTAGGGGCCAGTACCCCGCGCCACTCAGTGCACCAGGGTCGCCTGCCCCCATCCTTTATCTGTTGTTTGACCTATCTGAGTTCTTTTAAAGGGTACCTTTACTAATTTATGATTCTAACTACTCTAAAATACATCTAAACATCGAGAGATCCTTCATAACATGAATCAAAACCCTTGAGGTCATAATTCAAATTCAAGGTAGAGTTAAGAGTAACGACTTGAGAGTTCTTTTGATTTATTTTGAGAAGTCTTTTATAATCTTTTAAAACTTGTTTTAAGACTTGAGTACTTGAGTTTGACGATGAGGAGAGTTGAGTTTAATTTTTCAAAATGAATATATGGGAACTAAGTATTCCAAAGAGTAAATATTTTCACATTTAAAAAAAGAGGAAACATCGATTTCCGAAAGAGTTCATGAGGATTTTTTAAGTATAATATCTTTTAAATGAACTTTTTTGAGTAATAATCTCAAAGCTTGATGATGAGGAAATGTTTTTAAACATATGAGCTAAGTTATATTTTTCGGAGTAGTATTGAGCACCGATATGGGGACGAGTTCATACAACACAAAGTTGTCATAAACAATGTAGTGAACGTGGGTAGAAAATGTCATACTTTTTAGATGATTCCTTATTATTTTTAAGCATAGATTAGTGGATCCATTTAGTTGACGATGTCTTATATATCAACAAGGTGTAGGACATAGCTCATAGTAATGGTTGTCTGTTAGAGAATCTCCCAAATTGGGTTATTTTGTATCTTTACATACACATAAAAGTTATTATTGTATTATTAAATACATTGAGTTGTTTTCTACTGTTTTAAATCCTTTATATAAACTGCATCTTTTTTGTTGTTTTTATAATGTATCAAGTTGAGGTTGAGCTGAGGTGAGTATGTTTCCTTCTTTCCAAGTTCAAGATTTTATGTTATGTTTAGTGTTTCCCTTACATGCTCGTACATTCAATGTATTGATGTTATTTGGCCTGTATCATTTCATGATGCAAAAACAGGAAATCAAGGTTATCAATAGGCCCTTCGTTGAAACCATAATAGTTTGAGTTAGCTTTGGTGAGCCTCCTTACTTCCGGAGGATCCCTTATTTATTTCCATTATTTCAATTTTGTTAGGATGATAGGGGGTCTTGTCCCGGCATCTCTCATAGTATTAGAGGCTTCATAGATAGACAGTAGTATTTGAGGAGTCTTTTCATTTCATTATTAAATGTTTTAAAGACTTGAGTTGCCTATTTCTGGCTAGTTGAATATTCTATTATATTCTGAGTTATTCACTTGAGACATTTGAGTTAAAACCTTATATTTGAGTTCGTCAGATGTTTAGTAAGTCTTCCGCTGAGAGTTGAGCCAGGCCAAGGATTCGCTTGGGGTCAACAATGGTTCTTGAGTGTCGGCCACGTCCAGGGTGTAGGCGGTAAAATATCAAAAAAATTAAAATTTGAACTATTTTCTAAATAAAATTTCAAGTTGTTTATTTTTTTTAATTGGGAGGGTCGGGGTAAAGGTTGAGGTAAAAATAGACCCTTAAACTTTTCCCTAAATTTTAATTAGACACTACAACTCAATTTTGTTCCATTTTAATACTTCAACTTCAATTTCATGTTCCATTTCGACACTTCTATTTTATGTGCAGAGTGTGTGCATCACACTTTCTCTAAGAGAGTGAAAGCCAAAAAAAGTATTTTTTCTTTAAAAATTAAATGTAACACCGCGGAAAATTTTGAACTATGACTTGAACAATCCTTCGTAGTGAGTAAGTTTTTCCGAGCAATTTAAAATTTCTTAAGTGTTAAGGTTACTAGATGTAGCACCTTGAGTTCCAAAAAGAACTAAATTGGAAATAACAAAATCTGAAATTTAGCAAGTTATGCTAAAGTTATGAGTTTTGGGTCAAATTAAAACGACTATAACTCTTAGTACAAGATGCGTTAGGTGGGCCACAAGATAGCTAATGAAAGATCTTTGAATTATCTTTCCAACGCCACCGAGTTTACTAAGTTTCGAGGTCGGCTGAGTGAAATATGCCTTTTTGAAGTCAAGCTGCCCAGTTAAGGAAACTTACCCGAAAATGGTAAGGGGTATTTTGGTCTTTCCTTTACCCAACCAAATTTAATTCGTTTTTAGTAAGGTTTTAAGGGTCTAATCCTATTATGTTCTGTTTTATAATCCTAATAAACTCTTAGGATTTTAGTTTAGAGTTCAAGAAGATAAAAGAGAAGAAAAGAGGAAAGGATCAAGGCGTTCGTCGAGGTTCTTGAGTTTTGTTGCGGATTTTTGCCATGGGTTTGGCCCCTAAGAGGTATGTAAGCTTCCATAGTGTTAGGTTTGTTCATCCATACTCCAATCATCAGTTTCTTTTGGAAATCTATCCATAAATATTGAGCAATTTAATTTTTTGATGAGTTCTTAATATGTGTTGTTGAAGTTTCCATATCTATTACGTTTTTATGTAAGATTCTAATTGGGTCAACTTCAAACAATCATATCTCTTGGAATATAAAGAGTTACATGAGCCATAACCTATCCAATTAAAAGTATTTGAATCTACTTTCCAACGCCATGAATTTTGCATCAATCCGATTTCTTAGTAAAAGGATATGACTATTTTAGTAACGTATACAGTGCTGTTGCGAATTAGCCGACGGGAATACATTAAAAATGGTTGTCTTTGTTTTTTAACCTCCAAGAAAACACTAAACGAGTTTCTTGACTAGTAAAAGGCTCAAAACAATCAGATTGTCCTCTTTTAATCCATCATTCACTTGTCTCTCCAACCCTAAGACAAAACCCTAAGGAAAAGTCAAAGTAGAAGACTCCATTCAAGATTCTTTTATTCTTCTTCAAGATTCTTCTTCAAGGTAAGTTTTTCTCCAATTATCCATTCTTTCCAACTCAAATTCTTCCATACAATTATAAATCACTATTGAAAATCATAATTCTTGGCCATAGAGATTTCAAGAAACTAATTCAAGAATCTCAAGAAAGGTTTTCTTGATTGTTTACCTTCAAGCTAGGGTTTCAAGGCTTCTAATCAAGTTCTTCTTCAAGATTTTTCAAGAACCTTATTCTTCCAGGTATGTAAGGCTATCATAGTGTTGGACTAGTTCGTCCTCACCCCCTACATCTACTTTCAGAACAATAAAAGAGTAATCTAGGATACTTTCCCTAGATTTGAGTATTTTTTAGATAAGTTGATTTTGAGTTCTTTAGTTATGTTTCTTTTAAAAGTTTTATTCCTAGTTATCGAATTGATATATTGTTATTGAGATCCTTCATATCATGAATTATAACTGTTGAATTCATAATTCAAATTCAAGAAAGTGTTAAGAGTAGAGTTCAAGAAAGTCTTTGAGTTCAATTCTAAATACTTTGAGATCAACTGTCGATTTGAGCTAAGTTTTGAGGTAGTAAGTATGAGAATGAGAAGAGTCGTATACCTAAGTTCCATATTGTTATTTAGACCCTTGAGTCGAGTCATTCATGCCCATAAATTATGCATGAACTCCATCAGTTGAGTATCTTTGAGAGGAGTAGTATCTTCAAGTTCTAAGTCTTGAGTATCGAGTCCCTAACCCTTTTTATATTATATTCCTAATCATGGGACTATTACACGTTACCCATGAAGTCCTTAAGTTGAGTAGTTCATGCCAATAATTTCTCATGAACCCTATAAGTCAAGCATTCTTGAGATGAGAAGTATATTTGAGTCATTGAGTTGAGTAATACATGCCCATATAATTCCAGATGAACCCTCTAAGTAAAGCATTCTTGAAGTGAGTATTATCATTGAATTTCTTGAGTTTCGAGTATTGAGTTCTATGTATGGTTATTGAAATGCTTGGATTGAGTCATTCATGTTCATAATTCGGCATGAACCTTATTTTGAGAAGTCTTTTACAATTATTTTAAACTTCTTTTAAAGACTTGAGCATTGAGCTGAGAAAGAGTAAGAGTGAAGTTCTTTTCTTTAAAGAGTATATGGGAACTAAGTATTCGCAAGAGTTAAAATGTTTTCACATTTAATCAAGAAAGGAAACACCGATTTCCAAAAGAGCATTCGAGCTAGTTTTTCAGTAAAGAGTAAATGCTTTCACAATTAGGCAAGAGAGAAAGCACTAATTTCCTAGAGAGCCTTTGGGATAGTTTTTGAGTAATTATCTCAAACCACAGAAAGAGTTATGTTTTTAAACATATGAGCTAGTATATTTTGGGAGTACTATTGAGCACCGATATGGGGGAGAGTTGAGAAAACTCACAGCCTCCATAAACTATGTGGCCAACGTGGGTAGAAAGGGTCATACTTTAAAGATGATTCCTTAATGATTTTTAGCATAGACTAGTAGATCCACTTAGTGAGTAGGTCTTATTCACTGGCAAAGTATAGGACAATTCTGGCAGCATAGGCGTGACGTTGTATCATCACATAACTCATAGTGATGGTTGTCGGTTAGAGAAACTCCCACAGAGATATTTATATTTTTATATACACAGATTTTACTTGTATTTTCATCCACAAACATAGTTTATATTGTATTCTTGCATACAAACTGAGTATATTGTATTCTTAAATACATTGAGTTGCTTTCTACTGATTTAAAAGGTTTCCATATATTGCATCTTTATTGTTACTTTATATTGAGTTGAGTATCCAGAGTTTGAGTACCAAGATTCGAGTGTCTTATCGTTGAATTGAGCCTTATTTCACTGAGTTGAATATCTTATTATTGAGTTGAGCCTTTTTTCACTGAGTTGAATATTTTACCTTTGAGTTGAGTATCTTATTCTAGAGTTGAGTTGAGTTGAGTGAGTTCAGAAGAGGTAAGTATGTTTCCTTTTTATCAAGTTGAAGCATATGCTTATGCTTTAGAATTCCCCTTACATGCTCGTACATTCCACATACTTAGACAAATTTTCTGCATCATTTCATGATACAAATACAGGTATTCAAGGTCATCAACACGAGCTTCATTGATACCACATGGAGTTCGTGTTAGCTATAGTGAACCTCATTGCTTTCGGAGGGTTCCACTTTTACTTTCAGTTATATCCGTTGTTAGGCTGTCGAGGGTCTTCTACCAACTTCCATCTTTGTCAGTTAGAAGCTTCATAGAAAGACAATAGAGTTTCAGAAGTCTGTTCATTTATTTTGGTAAATGTTTAAGACTTAAATTGCCTATTTTATAGCGAGTTGAATAATTTAGTTTTATTCAGAATTTTTCATTTGAGTTAAAGCTTTCTATTTGACTTTCATGAATTATATTTAGTTTTTAAGATTTTGTATACTTAAGTTAGTCTTCCGCTTGTAGTTAGCCAGGATGAGGGTTAGCTTAGGGACTAGTAATGGTTCTTGAGTGTTGGCTGCGTCCAAGGTGTAGGCTCGGGTCATGACGAATTTGGTATCAGAGCACAGAGTTCAAGTGTCCCAGGGTGTCTATGAAGCCGTGTTAAGTAGGATCTTATTTATGGTTGTGAGGGCCCCACATCTATAAATGAGGGACTACAAACATTTATGAAAAGTTTCCCTTCTTTCATAATCTAAATCGTGCAATAGAGCTATGTCATAGAGACTTATTCTAACTCGTGCGTTCTCATATCCATTCGACTACCCATCATACTATAGGTGGTTGAAAAGAAAGGTCAGTCCTTTATCGATGAATTATTCTTAACAAGAGTCTGGAGAAAGTCGTGTGGCTCCAGTGGGGCTTGAGAGAAGCCCATGAGTGAGTAAGTGTTCAGTTTCAGAAAAATGCACCTATATTCATATAAATCATGCATTTGAACTAAAAACGAGTTGTACTCTCTTATCTAAGCGTTGTTTCAGCTGAGATACTTATGAGAAAGTATGTTTAGAGTTTGGGTAGTATCTTCACACGAAAAGGTAACATGAGTTACGAGATCATGAGCAGTAGTAAAGAAAGAGCCTAGATTAGAGGAAAGTATGCGTAGGTTTAGTAATCTAAGAAAGGGAGATGGTGTTTTGACAAGCTATGTTACTATATTCATACACCTAGTAAGTTATTAATGAGGAGTTTTCCCTTTTGGGTAGACTGAGAAGTGATAAGTTGTGAAGATTCCATCATAGGAGGTAGAGTATGTTTTATCTAGAAAGGAGATTGTGATGAAGTTTCATAGTGTAGGTAATGACCAAATGTGAATGTTGAATAGAAGAGAAAAAGTATTCAAAAAGTGATAGATCTAAGTGAAACGACCCCAAAATGCCCGAAAATGTTCTTCGGAAACACCTAGAATTGTAATTAAAATATATCTCAAAATCCGTGCATGATTTCGGAAATTCGACTTCATATTCTTATTCAGGGGGTCAAATTGAGTGGGAAATGGGTCTAACCCGAATTTTAGAGCAACCGTATCAAAATTCGAAAATCGCAAAAAATGCGATTTTCGGGGTCAACTTTAAAGGGGCATATCTCTTAGCACACAAGGAACTGGAAGGGCCACTACCTATTAAATTAAAGCCCTTCGAGTTAGGATGAGGGAGTTATGACCATTTTCGTAAAATCTGTCTCGGCAGAAATGCAAATTCCAGTGAACTGATTTACTGTAGCGGGCTGGAGACGTTTTTCTTTTATAAAAAGAGGTTATGTCCCATACTTAGTTATATTTCTTTCTAGCTTCAAAACACTCAAAAACACTCTCTAAACCCTCTCCAAAATTTCCACCAAGATCTTCAACCAAATTCAAACATCTCAAGCTCTAATTCCGGATTCAAGACTTAATCTCAAGCTTCAATTCTTCATTCCAATCTTCATCAAGGATTCTCCAAAATTGAGGTATGTGGGTTGATTGTGGAAACCTTCCTTTCCACAAGTCCAACCATTTATCCTCTATTTTACTTCAAGTTTATGGGTCCTTATGATCATTTATGAACTCTTGAATTATGGAATTACTACTACACATCCTATTATGGTCTATTTTTGCATATTATCATGAAATGGAATTATTATGTGATGTTTATGGTTTTCATGCTTCCATGATCAAATTATGAAGGTTGATATATATATATGTATGTTGTTGGTGGGCTGATTTATATGTATTTCGGAATTGGTTGGACTTAGTACTCTTGAAGTACATGATTTCATTTACATGAACAATAGCCCACCATGTGTTTGATAAAATGCCACTTATATAATTCTTAGGAAATGGAAGGTTCAATGTACGTCCTATAAGTCGGATGGTCATATAATCATTGAAATGATGATGAAATGGATACATGTATATGATTGTCTCTATATAAATGTTGTGAGTCGACCAAGCCTAGCTCGGGGGGTTGTAGGCCCGGGTAACCGTATCGAGGGGTTGGTACCTTGGTTGCCTAGTACGGGGGGTAGTAGGCCCGTATAACCACATCGAGGGGTTTGTACCTTGGTCCCTAGCTCGGGGGGTGGTAGGCCCGGGTAACCACATTGAGGGGTTTGTACCTCTTTCGCCTCTCCAAGGGGGTGGTAGGCCTTGGAAATACTATATTGATGGTCACTCACCACACATGTACTACGTCCCATTAAATGTGATTTTTATGTAAGCGTCATTATATATATCATTTCATTAATGTGCTATCTATCGGGTATGATTATGCATTTTTCCTATGATGTCCATCTATTGTAGCATTGCATTGCATCCCATATACTTAGTACATTCAAACGTACTAACGCATACTCTATGCCTACATGATGTCACCATGTAGGGACCGGAGCACCGCTTGACCCTCGTCCTCCGCGTGGCTAATACGATTTTCTATCAAGGTTATTGGTGAGTCCTCCATTCCGGGGACGTTGCTTATGATCTTTTGCTATGTATAAGACTTTTCCTTTTAGTTATGTTTTGACTATGAGGGTGAGCCCAGTTGTTTGTCTTGGCCCCCGCTAAAGTACCTATGTTTAGAGGTGGTGTTGGACAAGTTGTGTATTATGTTTGAGCTTGACTCATCTATGGTATTTATGTATCATTTCTTTTTTTTTCTTGCTCCCTTAGTCCTGATTTCCCCCTTGATTATGCTTATCGCTTATGGTCATTTTAATTGCTTCCGCGACCAATGATGTGTAAGATACGCTATGAGGCTTGTTTGGGGTTCCTTCGGGTTCCCCATTCGCCGGTCACGTCTAGGCCCTAGGCTTGGGTCGTGACAAACTTGGTATCAGAGCACTAGGTTGATAGATCCTCGGAGTCCAACACATCGCGTTGATTAAAGTCCGATTCATGGTTGTGTTGTGCACCACAACTATGAGTAGGAGGCTATGAGACGTTTTAGGAAATGTTTCCCTTCTTCTTGTTCTAAGTCGTGCTGTAGAGTTGAATTAAGTTCTTCCCTAATGGTTGTTCTTTGCTATGCTAGATCATGCCTAATACAAGAGGAAGACGAGCCCGCGCACCCGAGGAGCAACCGACCAATGGGGATCTTCGGGATGCCCTTACTTTATTTGCTCAAGCTATGGCTAATCAAGCCAACCACGGGGCCCAAGCCCCTCAGGCTCCTACCCCGGCATCTCGGGTGAGAGACTTCGTGCGGATGAATCCCTCGGAATTCTATGGGTTTAAATTAGATGAAGACCCTCAAGAGTTCATTGATGAAGTTCACAAGATATTATCTATCATGGGCATGAGGTCAGAAGATAAGGCGGAGTTGGCAGCCTACCAACTAAAAGGGGTGGCCCAAATATGGTACAGCCAATGGAAGGAAGAGAAGGGGGCAAACTATGTGGTACCTTGGGAAGAGTTCAAAACGGCTTTCCTTAATCGATTCTTTCCTCTTGAACTTAGGGAAGCCAAATTGGTGGAGTTCATGAATTTAAAACAAGGGTCTATGAGTGTGAAGGAGTATGCCCTCAAGTTTAACCAACTTTCAAGATATGCTCCACACTTGGTTGCCGACTCACGATCTAGAATGAACAAATTTGTGATGGGTGTGTCCGACCTAGTGAGTGAAGAATGTCGGTCCGCAATGTTGATTAGTGAAATGGACTTATCCCGCTTGATGGTCTATGCCGAACAAATGGAGGAGGAGAAGTTGAGGAAGAGGAGGGGTCATGAGGCCAAGAGGGCCCGTTTTGAGGGCAAGTTCCAAAGTCGAACGGGAGGCCGGTTTCATCAAGGTCAAGGGTCTTCTCATGCGCTCCATAAGGGGTTTTCCAATGATGTTCCAAGGGCCCAAGGTGTTAGGGGTATGGGTCCTATTGATGTATGTCCGAAGTGTGGTAAGGGCCATGGTGGCCCGTGCTTGAGAAATACTGGTGCTTGCTATAGCTGTGGGGAAATGGGGCACAAGGCAATGGATTGTCCTCGAAATCGCAACAAGGGTAAGGAGGTCCGTCCACAAGGTGCCAATGCGGTTCCTTTGGGGAGAGGGGGCCGACTAGATGGTGCCCCAAGGCACAATCGATTTTATGCTTTGCATGGGAGGCAAGGGGTCGATGAAGTCCCCGATGTCGTTACCGGTATGTTGAAAATCTTTGACTTTGATGTGTATGCATTAATTGATCCGGGTGCCTCTCTTTCTTTTGTCACCCCCTTTGTTGCCAAAAAGTTTCATGTTGAGCCCGAATTGTTGCGTGAGTCATATAAGGTGTCTACTCCTATTGGTGCATATATTGTTGCTAGGAAGGTCTATAGAAATTGTCCTATTTGCATCTTGCATAAAATATTGCCTTGTGATCTTGTTGAGTTGAACATGGTCGATTTTGATGTTGTTCTTGGGATGGATTGGTTGCATGCATTCTATGCTTCCATTGATTGTAGAACCCGTAGAGTCAAGTTTCAATTCCCAAGTGAACCCATTCTTGAGTGGGAAAGCCAAAATGTGGTAGTCAAGGGTAGGTTCATCTCTTGCATTAAAGCCCGTAAGTTGATCTCTAAGGGGTGTCTCTATCACCTTGTGAGGGTTAGGGATGTGGAGTCCAAAACCCTTCTTATAGAGTCGGTTCCGATCGTAAATGAATTCCTTGATGTCTTTCCTAATGACCTTCCCGGTGTTCCTCCCGAAAGGGAAATAGATTTTGGCATAGACCTCCTCCCCGATACTCAACCCATTTCTATTCCCCTTTACCGTATGGCCCCGGCGGAGTTAAAGGAGTTGAAGGAACAATTGAAGGACTTGTTGGAGAAGGGTTTTATTAGGCCTAGCCAATCACCATGGGGTGCACCGGTGTTGTTTGTGAAGAAGAAAGATGGGTCCCTTAGGATGTGTATTGATTACCGGCAACTCAATAGGGTCACCGTCAAGAATAAATATCCTCTTCCTAGAATTGATGACTTGTTCGACCAATTGCAAGGGGCTAGCCACTTCTCTAAGATTGATCTTCGGTCCGGGTATCATCAAGTGAAGGTGAGGGAGTGTGACATTCCCAAGACGGCCTTCCGGACTAGGTATGGGCATTATGAATTTGTGGTCATGTCCTTTGGGTTGACCAATGCATCGGCTATCTTCATGGACCTAATGAATAGGATCTTTAAACCCTACCTTGATTCCTTTGTTGTGGTCTTCATTGATGATATTTTAATCTATTCACATAGCGAGGAAGAACATATGGGTCACTTGAGGGTTGTGTTGCAAAGATTAAGAGAGGAGAAGTTGTATGCCAAGTATGAAAAGTGTGAATTTTGGGTGAAGGAGGTTGCCTTCCTAGGTCATGTGGTGTCGGGGGATGGTATTAAGGTAGACCCTAAGAAGACCGATGTGATTAGAAATTGGCCTAGGCCATTGACCCCGTCAGATATTAGGAGCTTCTTGGGCTTAGCGGGTTACTATCGGAGATTTGTGAATGAGTTTTCTTCTATTGCTTCTTCCATGACTAAGTTGACACAAAAGAAGGCTAAGTTTGAGTGGACCGACGAGTGTGAAAGGAGTTTTCAAACCTTGAAAGATAAACTTGTGTCCGCTCCTATATTGTCACTACCGGATGGGCTTGAGGGATTCGTTGTGTATTGTGATGCTTCTAGAGTTGGCTTGGGTTGTGTCCTAATGCAAAATGGTAAGGTGATAGCCTATGCGTCTAGACAACTCAAAGTGCATGAAAAGAACTATCCTACGCATGACCTTGAATTAGCCGCGGTGGTGTTTGCTTTAAAGATTTGGCGTCATTACTTGTATGGGGTACATGTTGATGTGTTCACCGATCATAAGAGCCTCCAATATGTCTTCACCCAAAAAGATCTCAACTTGAGACAAAGAAGGTGGCTAGAATTTCTTAAAGATTATGATATGAGTGTGCATTATCATCCCGGTAAAACTAATGTGGTGGCGGATGCTTTGAGTAGGGTGTCTATGGGTAGCCTAGCTCATGTTGATATTGGTGATAGGGAAATGGCTAGGGAGGTGCATCGGTTGGCTAGGTTGGGGGTTAGGTTGGAAGAGGTTGGTAATGGTGGTGTGGTCGTTGTTGATGGTGCTAGGTCTTTCTTGGTTGATGAGGTGATAGCAAAACAAGATCTTGACTCTTCCTTGTTAGAATTAAAAGCTTCGGTGAAAGAGGGCAAGGTGGAAGTTTTCTCCCAAGGAGGAGATGGTGCCCTTAGGTACCAAGGTAGGTTGTGTGTGCCTTGTGTTGATGGTTTGAGGGAGAAAATTCTTGAGGAGGCTCATAATTCTTCCTATTCCATTCACCCCGGTTCCACCAAAATGTATAGAGATTTGAGGGATGTGTATTGGTGGGGAGGCATGAAGAAGGACATTGCCAAATTCGTCTCCGGTTGTCATAGTTGTCAACAAGTCAAGGCCGAACATCAAAGGCCGGGTGGTCTAACCCAAGACATAGAGATTCCTACTTGGAAGTGGGAAGAAATTAATATGGATTTTGTAGTTGGTTTACCCAAGACTAGAAAATGTTTTGATTCTATTTGGGTGGTGGTTGATAGGATGACAAAATCGGCTCATTTTCTACCGGTAAAGACAACATATGGGGCGGAAGATTATGCAAGGTTATATATTTATGACTTGGTAAGGTTGCATGAGATTCCTCTATCCATCATATCGGACCGAGGTACTCAATTTACTTCACACTTTTGGAAGTCCTTTCAAAGGGGTCTAGGTACGAGAGTTAAGCTTACTACGGCCTTTCACCCGCAAACGGATGGACAAGCCGAAAGGACTATCCAAACACTTGAGGATATGCTTAGGGCTTGTGTATTGGAGCTTAAGGGTAGTTGGGATGATCATCTTCCATTGATTGAGTTTGCCTATAACAATAGCTATCATTCTAGCATCGGTATGGCTCCTTTTGAGGCTCTCTATGGGAGGCGTTGTAGATCACCGGTTGGGTGGTTTGAGGTTGGTGAGGTGGCCTTGTTAGGACCAGATCTAGTTATGGAGGCTCTTGAGAAGGTTAGGATGATTAGAGAAAGGTTGAAGACGGCCCAAAGTCGCCAAAAGTCCTATGCCGATGTGAGGAGAAGGGCTCTTGAATTCCAAGTTGGTGATTGGGTCTATTTGAAGGTGTCACCCATGAAGGGTGTGGTTCGTTTTGGTAAGAAGGGCAAGTTGATCCCAAGATACGTGGGTCCTTATAAGGTGATGAGGAGAATTGGCAAGGTAGCTTATGAGTTGGAATTGCCTAGCGAAATGGATTTGGTTCATCCGGTATTTCATGTGTCTATGTTGAGGAAGTGTGTGGGTGATCCGAATGCCATTGTGTCTCTTGATGTTGTGGGTGTTGTTGAAGATAATTTGACCTATGAAGAGGTTCCGGTCCAGATTTTAGATAGGCAAGTGAAGAGGTTGAGAAACAAAGAGGTGGCTTCCGTTAAAGTCCTTTGGAGAAATCAACAAGTTGAAAGTGCTACTTGGGAGGCCGAAGCGAACATGCAAAGACGATATCCTTATCTTTTCCACTCCACTCAAGCCTAAGGTATTGATCTAAGCCCTTTATAAAATCTCATGACTTAAGTTCAGCCCCCATGTCATTGCATACATTCATGTTTAAGTTGACAAGTTCATTGTGGTTTTACAACTATGTTGAGGTTTTTTAAATAAGGTGTAAAGTGCATTGTTGCATCCTTATGTGGGCTGATATTGCCATGTTTGCATCCCTCATGTACATCTCTTTAACATTCGGGGACGAATGTTCCCAAGGGGGAGATATTGAAACGACCCCAAAATGCCCGAAAATGTTCTTTGGAAACACCTAGAATTGTAATTTCCATATATCTCAAAATCCGTGCATGATTTCGGAAATTCGACTTCATATTCTTATTCAGGGGGTCAAATTGAGTGGGAAATGGGTCTAACCCGAATTTTAGAGCAATCGTATCAAAATTCGAAAATCGCAAAAAATGCGATTTTCGGGGTCAACTTTAAAGGGGCATATCTATTAGCACACAAGGAACTGGAAGGGCCACTACCTATTAAATTAAAGCCCTTCGAGTTAGCTTTCCAATGCAATTGGTTTCACCTCATTCCGAGTTAGGATGAGGGAGTTATGACCATTTTCGTAAAACCTGTCTCGGCAGAAACGCAAATTCCAGTGAACTGATTTACTGTAGCGGGCTGGAGACGTTTTTCTTTTATAAAAAGAGGTTATGTCCCATACTTAGTTATATTTCTTTCTAGCTTCAAAACACTCAAAAACACTCTCTAAACCCTCTCCAAAATTTCCACCAAGATCTTCAACCAAATTCAAACATCTCAAGCTCTAATTCCGGATTCAAGACTTAATCTCAAGCTTCAATTCTCCATTCCAATTTTCATCAAGGATTCTCCAAAATTGAGGTATGTGGGTTGATTGTGGAAACCTTCCTTTCCACAAGTCCAACCATTTATCCTCTATTTTACTTCAAGTTTATGGGTCCTTATGATCATATATGAACTCTTGAATTATGGAATTACTACTACACATCCTATTATGGTCTGTTTTTGCATATTATCATGAAATGGAATTATTATGTGATGTTTATGGTTTTCATGCTTCCATGATCAAATTATGAAGGTTGATATATATATATATATGTTGTTGGTGGGCTGATTTATATGTATTTCGGAATTGGTTGGACTTAGTACTCTTGAAGTACATGATTTCATTTACATGAACAATAGCCCACCATGTGTTTGATAAAATGCCACTTATAGAATTCTTAGGAAATGGAAGGTTCAATGTACGTCCTATAAGTCGGATGGTCATATAATCATTGAAATGATGATGAAATGGATACATGTATATGATTGTCTCTATATAAATGTTGTGAGTCGACCAAGCCTAGCTCGGGGGGTTGTAGGCCCGGGTAACCGTATCGAGGGGTTGGTACCTTGGTTGCCTAGTACGGGGGGTAGTAGGCCCGTATAACCACATCGAGGGGTTTGTACCTTGGTCCCTAGCTCGGGGGGTGGTAGGCCCGGGTAACCACATTGAGGGGTTTGTACCTCTTTCGCCTCTCCAAGGGGGTGGTAGGCCTTGGAAATACTATATTGATGGTCACTCACCACACATGTACTACGTCCCATTAAATGTGATTTTTATGTAAGCGTCATTATATATATCATTTCATTAATGTGCTATCTATCGGGTATGATTATGCATTTTTCCTATGATGTCCATCTATTGTAGCATTGCATTGCATCCCATATACTTAGTACATTCAAACGTACTAACGCATACTCTATGCCTACATGATGTCACCATGTAGGGACCGGAGCACCGCTTGACCCTCGTCCTCCGCGTGGCTAATACGATTTTCTATCAAGGTTATTGGTGAGTCCTCCATTCCGGGGACGTTGCTTATGATCTTTTGCTATGTATAAGACTTTTCCTTTTAGTTATGTTTTGACTATGAGGGTGAGCCCAGTTGTTTGTCTTGGCCCCCGCTAAAGTACCTATGTTTAGAGGTGGTGTTGGACAAGTTGTGTATTATGTTTGAGCTTGACTCATCTATGGTATTTATGTATCATTTCTTTTTTTTTTCTTGCTCCCTTAGTCCCGATTTCCCCCTTGATTATGCTTATCGCTTATGGTCATTTTAATTGCTTCCGCGACCAATGATGTGTAAGATACGCTATAAGGCTTGTTTGGGGTTCCTTCGGGTTCCCCATTCGCCAGTCACGTCTAGGCCCTAGGCTTAGGTCGTGACACTAAGTTAGGTTTATTTTTTGCTTGAGAGGATCATGTTGTTCAGAAGGTTATAGAATTGATTAAGTAATGAGGTATAATATAGTAGGTGAACAATTGTATTGATATTCGGGTTTAGTGATGAATATTAAGCTTGAATTTGAGATGAGTGTCATGATCGAAAGAATGTCAATATGAGGGTGATGATGTTTTCTAGTAGACTTGGCATTGAGTAAGTGAGGAATTCAGATGTTATCTGCAATAAATATGAGTGGTACAAGTGAGAGGTACTAACCTTTAGATAAGGGAAAAGAAGTGTGGCTAAGTCACAAGAGTAATAAGAGCATTAAGAGGTGCACTGAGATGGTATGTAATGTGACGAGGTTCCAATTAAGTTATAATTTTCCAAGTGTGCCTAGATAGCATAATTGAGTTGTGAATGTGGAATAGGTCCATTTCTTTCAAGAGTTAGCTTTAGACCTAAGGGGGAGATGACGAGATGAGAAATCAAGTCAAGTGTTCGAGAAAATGATCGTAATTAGTTCCAAAGAGTATGGGAGTTATCTTTTTAGAGGTTCTTTTAGAAATAGAGAGCTATTAGAGAGAGAAGGTTAATGTTCCTAACGTGGTAATGATGGGGTAATAATTCCGTCTAAAGTTATAGATGAGGAGGATGAGGTCTTACTTTGAAAAATAGTTAAATGAGAACCCTTGGTTGGTTCCGAAGGAGTTGGTTAGTAGGAGTCAAAGGAGTTGTTAGAGTACTATGCTTGAATGTGGTGTTGTTAAACATTAGGTGGTTCTTTGTATGAGCCCAATGTGGTGATAAGGATTTGGGTTAATCTTGAATATAGTAAGAGCATACCATTAGAATCAGACCTTAGTAAGAGTAATCCCATTCCATACCCAGTCCAGTCGTCATTCGAGGATGAATGATCCCAATGGAGAGATATTGTAACACCCTGAAAAATTTTGAGCTATGACTTGAACCATCCTTCATAGAGAGTAATTTTTCAGAGCAATTTAAAATTTCTTAATTGTTAAGGTCACTAGATGTAGCACCTTGAGTTCCAAAAAAAAAAACTAAATTGGAAATAGCAAAATCTGAAATTTTGCAAGTTATGCCTAAGTTATGAGTATTGGGTCAAATTAAAATGACTATAACTCTTATTACAGGATGATTTAGGTAGGCTACAAGATTGATAATGAAAGCTCTTTGACTTATCTTTCCAACGCCAAAGAGTTTGCTAAGTTTCAAGGTCGGATGAGTGAGATATGCCTTTTTGAAGTCAAGCTACCCAGTTAAGGAAAGTTACCCAAAAATAGTAAGGGGTATTTTGGTCTTTCCTTTACCCAGCCAGATTTAATTCGTTTTTAGTAAGGTTTTAAGGGTCCAATCCTATTAGGTTCAATTTTATAATCCCAATAAATGCTTAGGGTTTTAGTTGGGAGTTCAAGAAGAGAAAAGAGGAGAAAAGAGTAAAGGATCAATGCGTTCGTTGAGGTTCTTGAGTTTGTTGCGGATTTTCGCCATGGGTTTGTCCCCTAAGAAGTATGTAAGCTTCCATAGTGTTGGATTTGTTCACCCACACGCCAATCATGAATTTATTTTGCGAATCTATCCATAAATATTGAGCAATTTAATTTCTTGCTGAGTTCTTGATATGTGTTCTTGAAGTTTCCTTATCGATTAAGTTTTGATGCAAGATTCTACTTGGGTCAAATTCAGATGACCATATCTCGTGGAATATAAATAATTACATGAGTCATAACCTTTCCAATTAAAGGTATTTAAATCTACTGTCCAACGCCACAAATTTTGCGTCAATCCAATTTCTGAGTAAAAAGTTATGACTATTTTGGTAACATATACAGTGCTGTTACGAATTAACCGATGGGAAAACATTAAAAGGGTTGTTTTTGTTTTTTTACCTCCAAGAAACCCCTAAATGAGTTTCTGACTAGTAAAAGACTCAAAAACATTCAGATTTTCATCTTTTAATCCATCATTCTCCTCTCTCTCAAACCCTAAGACAAAATCCTAAGGAAAAAACAAAGTAGAAAACTCCATTCAAGATTCTTTCAATCTTTTTCAAGATTCTTCCAATCCTTTTCAAGATTCTTCTACAAGGTAAGTTTTTCTCCAAGGATTCTATTCTTTCCAACTCAAATTCTTCCATATAATTATGAATCACTAATGAAAATCATAGTTCTTGGCCAAAGAGATTTCAAGAAACTAATTCAAGAATCTCAAGAAAGATTTTCTTGATTGTTTACCTTCAAGGTAGGGTTTCAAGGCTTCTAATGAAGTTCTTCTAGATTCTTCAAGAAACTTATTCTTCCAGGTATGTAAGACAATCATAGTGTTGGACTAGTTCGTCCTCACGCCCTACATCTACTTTCAGATCAGTAAAAGAGTAATCTAGGATACTTTCCCTAGATTTGACTATTTTTGAGATAAGTTGATTTTGAGTTCTTGAGTTCATGTTTCTTTTAAAAGTTCTATTACTAGTTATCGAATTGCTATATTGTTATTGAGATCATTCATATCATGAATTAGAACTCTTGAATTCATAATTCAAATTCAATAAAGAGTTAAGAGTAGAGTTTAACAAAGTCTTTGAGTTCAAGTCTAAATCCTTTGAGATCAACTGTCGATTTGTGCTATGTTTTGAGGAAGTAAGTTTGAGAATAAGAAGAGTCGTGTACCTGAGTTCCATATTGTTATTTGGACCCTTGAGTCGAGTCGTTCATGCCCATAAATTCTTCATGAACTCCATCAGTTGAGTATCTTTGAGAGGAGTAGTATCATCAAGTTCTAAGTTTTGATTATCGAGTTCCTAACCCTTTTTAGATTATATTCCTAAGCATGGGACTATTACACGCTACCTATGAAGTCTTTAAGTTAAGTAGTTCATGCCCATAAGTCTGCATGAACCCTATAAGTCAAGCAATCTTGAAATGAGAAGTAACTTTGAGTCTTTAAGTTGAATAGTTCATGCCCATAATTCCACATGAACCCTTTGAGTAAAGTATTCTTGAAGCGACTATTATCATTGAAGTTCTTGAGTTTCGAGTATTGAGTTCTATGTATGGTTATTGAAAACCTTGCATCGTGTCGTCAGGTCCATATTTCGGCATGAACCTTATTTTGAGAAGTCTTTTACAATTGTATTAAACTTCTTTTAAAGACTTGAGCATTGAGCTGAGAAAGAGTAAGAGTGAAGTTCTTTTCTTTAAAGAGTATATGGGAACTAAATATTTGCTAGAGTTAAAATGTTTTCACATTTAATCAAGAGAGGAAACACTGATTTCCAAAAGAGCCTACGAGTTAGTTTTTCAGTAAAGAGTAAATATTTTCACAATTAGGCAAGAGAGGAAACACTGATTTCCTAGAGAGCCTTTGGGCTAGTTTTTGAGTAATTATCTCAAGCCATATAAAGAGTTATGTTTTTAAACATATGAGGTAGTATATTTTGGGAGTAGTATTGAGCACCGATATGAGGGAGTGTTCAGAAAACTAACAACCCCCATAAACTATGTGGCCAACGTGGGTAGAAAGGGTCATACTTTTAAGATGATTCTTTAATGATTTTTAGCATAGACTAGTGGATCCACATAGTGACTAGGTCTTATACACTAGCAAAGTATAAGACAATTCTGGCAGTGTGGGCGTGATGTTGTATCATCACATAACTCATAGTGATGGTTGTCGGTTAGAGAAACTCCCACAGAGATATTTGTATTTTTATATACACAGATTTTACTTGTATTTCCATATACAAACATAGTTGATATTGAATTCTTCCATACTAACTGAGTATATTGTATTCTTAAATACATTGAGTTGCTTTCTACTATTTTAAAAGCTTTCCATAAATTGCATCTCTTATTGTTGCTTTATATGGAGTTGAGTATCCAGAGTTTAAGTACCAAGTTTCGAGTGTCTTATCATTGCGTTGACCCTTATTTCACTGAGTTGAATATCTTATTGTTTAGTTGAGCCTTATTTCACTGAGTTGAATATTTTACCTTTGAGTTGAGTATCATATCTATGAGTTGAGTATCTTATTCTTGAGTTGAGTGAGTTCAGAAGAGGTAAGTATGTTTCCTTTTTATCAAGTTCAAGCGTATATTTATGCTTTAGAATTCCCCTTACATGCTCGTACATTCCATGTACTGAACCATATTTTTTTTGCATTGTTTCATGATGCAGATACAATTATTCAAGGTCATCAACAAGAGCTTCGTTGATACCACATGGAGTTCGTGTTAGCTATAGTGAGCCGCATTTCTTCTGGAGGGTTCCACTTTTACTTTCAGTTATATCCGTTGTTAGGATGTTGTGGGTCTTGTACTGACTTCCATCTTTGTCATTTAGAGGATTCATAGATAGACAATAGAGTTTCAGAAGTCTGTTCATTTATTTTGTTAAATGTTTTTAAGGCTTAAGTTGCCTATTTTATAGCGTGTCGAATAATTTAGTTTTATTCAGAGTTTTTCATTTGAGTTTAAGCTTTGTATTTGAGTTTCATGAATTATATTCAATTTTTAAGCTTTTGTATACTTAAGTTAGTCTTCCGCTTGTAGTTAGCCAGGATGAGGGTTCGCTCGGGGACTAGCAATGGCTCTTGAGTGTCGGCTGCATCCAGGGTGTAGTCTCGGGTAGTGACGAACTTGGTATCAGAGCACATAGTTCAAGTGTCCTAGGGTGTCTATGAAGCCGTGTTAAGTAGGATCTTGTTTATGGTTGTGAGGGCCCCACATCTATAAATGAGGGACTACAAATATTTAAGAAAAGTTTCCCTTCTTTCATAATCTAAATCATACAATAGAGCTATGTCATAGAGACTTATTCTAACTCGTGCGTTCTCATATCCATTCGACTACCCATCATACTAGAGGTGGTTGAAAAGAAAGGTCAGTCCTTTATCGATGAATTATTCTTAACAAGAGTCTGGAGAAAGTCGTGTGACTCCAGTGGGGCTTGAGAGAAGCCCATGAGTGAGTAAGTGTTCAGTTTCAGAAAAATGCACCTATATTCATATAAATCATGCATTTGAACTAAAAACGAGTTGTACTCTCTTATCTAAGCGTTGTTTCAGCTGAGATACTTATGAGAAAGTATGTTTAGAGTTTGGGTAGTATCTTCACACGAAAAGGTAACATGAGTTACGAGATCATGAGCAGTAGTAAAGAAAGAGCCTAGATTAGAGGAAAGTATGCGTAGGTTTAGTAATCTAAGAAAGGGAGATGGTGTTTTGACAAGCTATGCTACTATATTCATACACCTAGTAAGTTATTAATGAGGAGTTTTCCCTTTTGGGTAGACTGAGAAGTGATGAGTTGTGAAGATTCCATCATAGGAGGTAGAGTATGTTTTATCTAGAAAGGAGATTGTGATGAAGTTTCATAGTGTAGGTAATGACCAAATGTGAATGTTGAATAGAAGAGAAAAAGTATTCAAAAAGTGATAAATCTAAGTTAGGTTTATTTTTTGCTTGAGAGGATCATGTTGTTCAGAAGGTTATAGAATTGATTAAGTAATGAGGTATAATATAGTAGGTGAACAAATTGATATTCGGGTGTAGTGATGAACAATAAGCTTGAATTTGAGATGAGTGTCATGATAAAAAAAAATGTGAATATAAGGGTGATGATGTTAGTCTTGAGATCTAATCTGGTAGACTTGGCATTGAGTAAGTAAGGAATAGAGATGTTAGCTGCAATAAATATGAGTGGTACAAGTGAGAGGTACTAACCTTTAGATAAGGGATAAAAAGTGTGGCTAAGTCACAAGAGTAATAAGAGCATTAAGAGGTGCACTGAGATGGTATGTAATCAGACGAGGTTCCAATTAAATTATAATATTCCATGTGTGCCAAGATAGTATAATTGAGTTGTCGATGTGGAATAGGTCCATAGCTTTCAAGTGTTAGCTTTAGACCAAAGGGGGATATGACGAGATGAGAAATCAAGTCAAGTGTTTGAGAATAAGATCGTAATGAGTTCCAAAGAGTATGGGAGTTATCTTTTCAGAGGTTCTTTCAGAAATAGAGTGATGTTAGAGAGAGAATGCTAATGTTCCTATCATGATAATAATGGTGTGATATTTCAATCTAAAGTTATAGATGAGGAGGAAGAGGTCTCACTATGAGAAATAGTTATATTAGAACCCTTAGTTGGTTTCGAAGGAGTTGGCTAGTAGGAGTCCAAGGAGTTGTTAGAGTACAAAACTTGAAGTTGGTGTTGTTAAACATTAGGTGGTTCTTTGTATGAGCCCAATGTAGTGGTAAGGATTTGGGTTAATCTTGAATATAGTAAGAGCATTCCATTAGAATCAGAATTTAGTAAGAGTAACCCCATTCCATACCCAGTCCAGTCGTCATTCGAGGACGAATGATCCTAATGGGGAGATATTGTAACACCCCGGAAAATTTTGAGCTATGACTTGAACCATCCTTCGTAGTGAGTAATTTTTCAGAGAAATTTAAGATTTCTTAAGTGTTAAGGTCACTAAATGTAGCACCTTGAGTACCAAAAAAAAAACTAAATTAGAAATAGCAAAATCTGAAATTTTGCAAGTAATTCCTAACTTATGAGTTTTGGGTCAAATTAAAACGACCATAACTCTTATTACAGGATGATTTAGGTGGGCTACAAGATTGATAATGAAAGCTCTTTGAATTATCTTTCCAACGCCACAGAGTTTGCTAAGTTTTGAGGTTGGATGAGTGAGATATGCCCTTTTGAAGTCAAGCTGTCCAATTAAGGAAAGTTACCCGAAAATAGTAAGGCGTATTTTGGTCTTTCCTTTACTGAACCAAATTTAATTCATTTTTAGTAAGGTTTAATGGTCCAATCCTATTAGGTTCAATTTTATAATCCCAATAAATTCTTAGGGTTTTAGTTGAGAGTTCCAGAAGAGAAAAGAGGAGAAAAGAGGAAAGGATCAAGGCGTTCGTCGAGGTTCTTGAGTTTTGTTGCGGATTTTCGTTATGGGTTTGGCCCCTAAGAAGTATAAAAGCTTCCATAGTGTTGGGTTTGTTCACCCACATGCCAATCATGAGTTTCTTCTGTGAATCTATTCATAGATATTGAGCAATTTAATTTCTTGATGAGTTCTTGATATGTGTTCTTGAAGTTTCCTTATCGAATAAGCTTTGATGTAAGATTCTACATTGGTCAACTTGAAATGACGATATCTCTTGGAATATAAATAGTTACATGAGTCATAACCTTTCCAATTAAAGGTATTTGACTCTACTTTCCAACTCCACAAATTTCGCGTCAATCCAATTTCTGAGTAAAAAGTTATGACTATTTTAGTAACCTATACAGTGCTGTTACGAATTAGACAATGGGAGAACATTAAAAGGGTTGATTTTAATTTTTTACTTCCAAGAAAACCCTCAACGAGTTTCTGACTAGTAGAAGACTCAAAACAGTCAGATTTTCATCTTTTAATGCATCATTCTCTTGTCTCTCAAACCCTAAGGAAAAATCAAAGTAGAAGACTCCATTCAAGATTCTTTCAATCTTTTTCAAGAGTCTTCTTCCAGGTAAGTTTTTCACCATGAATTCTATTCTTTCCAACTCAAATTCTTCCATATAATTATGAATCACTAATGAAAATCATAGTTCTTGGCCATAGAGATTCCAAGAAACTAATTCAAGAATCTCAAGAAAGGTTTTTTTGATTGTTTACTTTCAAGCTAGGGTTTCAAGGCTTCTAATCAAGTTCTTATTCTAGATTCTTCAAGAAACTTATTCTTCCAGGTATGTAAGACTATCAAAGTGTTGGACTAGTTCGTCCTCACGCCCTACATCTACTTTCAGATCAGTAAAAGAGTAATCTAGGATACTTTCCCTAGATTTGAGTATTTTTGAGATAAGTTGATTTTGGGTTCTTGAGTTCATGTTTCTTTTAAAAGTTCTATTCCTAGTTATCGAATTGCTATATTGTTATTGAGATCCTTCATATCATGAATTAGAACTCTTGAATTCATAATTCAAATTCAAGAAAGAGTTAAGAGTAGAGTTCAACAAAGTCTTTGAGTTCAATTCTAAATCCTTTGAGATCAACTGTTGATTTGAGCCAAGAAGAATTCCATATTGTTAATTAGACCCTTGAGTCGAGTCGTTCATGCCTATAAATTCTGCATGAACTACATCAGTTGAGTATCTTTGAGAGGAGTAGTATCTTCAAGTTCTAAGTCTTGAGTATCGAGTTTCTAACCATTTTAAGATTATATTCCTAAGCATGAGACTATTACACGTTATCCATGAAGTCCTTAAGTTTAGTAGTTCATGCCCATAAGTCCGCATGAACCCTATAAGTCAAGCAGTCTTGAAATGAGAAGTATATTTGATTCTTTGAGTTGGGTAGTTCATGCCCATAATTCCACATGAACCCTTTGAGTAAAGCTTTCTTGAAGCGACTATAATCTTTGAAGTTCTTGAGTTTCGAGTATTGAGTTCTATGTATGGTTATTGAAAACCTTGGATCGAGTTATTCACGTCCATAATTCGGCATGAACCTTATTTTGAGAGGTCCTTTACAATTGTTTTAAACTTGTTTTAAAGACTTGAGCATTGAGCTGAGAAAGAGTAAGAGTGAAGTTCTTTTCTTTAAAGTGTATATGGGAACTAAGTATTCGCAAGAGTTAAAATGTTTTCACATTTAATCAAGAAAGGAAACACCGATTTCCAAAAGAGCCTTTGAGCTAGTTTTTCAGTAAAGAGTAAATGCTTTCAAAATTAGGCAAGAGAGGAAACATTGATTTCCTAGAGAGCCTTTGGGATAGTTTTTGAGTGATTATCTCAAACCACAGAAAGAGTTATGTTTTTAAACATATGAGCTAGTATATTTTAGGAGTAGAATTGAGCATTGATATGAGAGAAAGTTCAGATAACTCACAGCCCCCATAAACCATGTGGCCAACGTGGGTAGAAAGGGTCATACTTTTTGATGATTCCTTAATGCTTTTTAGCATAGACTAGTGGATCCACTTAGTGAGTAGGTCTTATACCCTGGAAAAGTATAGGATAGTTCTGCCAGGGTGGGCGAGACGATGTATCATCACATAGCTCAAAGTGATGGTTGTTGGTTAGAGAAATTCCCACAGAGATATTTGTATTTTTATATACATAGAGTTTACTTGTATTTTCATATACAAACAAAGTTTATATTGTATCCTTGCATACAAACTGAGTATACTGTATTATTAAATAAACTGAGTTGCTTTCTACTATTTAGAAACTTTCCGTATATTGCATCTCTTATTGTTGCTTTATATTGAGTTGAGTATCCAGAGTTTGAGTACCAAGAGTCGAGTGTCTTATTATTGAGTTTAGCCTTTTTTCACTGAGTTGAATATCTTATTATTGAGTTGAACCTTAGTTCACTGAGTTGAATATTTTACCTTTGAGTTGAGTATCATATCTATGAATTGAGTATCTTATTCTTGAGTTGAGTTGAGTTGAGTGAGTTCAGAAGAGGTAAGTATGTTTCTTTTTTATGAAGTTCAAGCCTATGTTTATGCTTTAGAATTCCCTTTACATGTGCGTACATTCCACTTACTGAGTTATTTGACTTGCATCATTTCATGATGTAAATACAGGTATTCAGGGTCATCAAGAAGAGCATCGTTGATACCATATGGAGTTTGAGATAACTATGATGAGCCTCTTTGCTTCCGGAGGGTTCCACTTTTACCTTCAGTTATATCAGTTGTTAGGATATCGTGGGTCTTGTCCCGACTTTCATCTTTGTTTTTTAGAGACATCATAGATAGACAATCGAGTTTCAGAAGTCTATTCATTTATTTTAATAAATGTTTTAAAGACTTAAGTTGCCTAATTTATGGCGAGTTGAATAATTTATTTTTATTCAGAGTTTTTCATTTGAGTTAAAGCTTTGTATTTGAGTTTCATGAATTATATTTAGTTTTTAAGCTTTTGTATGCTTAAGTTAGTCTTCCATTTGTAGTCAGCCAGGGTTCGCTTGGGGACCAACAATGGTTCTTGAGTGCCAGCCACGTCCAGGGTGTAGGCTCGGGTCGTGACATAAAAAATGACCCTTCAACTCTATTTTTAATGTACCATTTAAACACAACATACTGATTTTATGATTTCTTTATTTTTATATATGCTTTCGACTTTAATTTTACATTTTTAAAATCAGTGTTCCTCGTTAGTCTTCTAAAAAATTAAAAATTGATGAATGATCATTTTTTT
Organism: Solanum okadae; assembly: GCA_036553675.1. Taxonomy (NCBI): domain Eukaryota; kingdom Viridiplantae; phylum Streptophyta; class Magnoliopsida; order Solanales; family Solanaceae; genus Solanum; species Solanum okadae. Next base: position 45,934,684 of record CM071678.1, read on the forward strand.
TTAAATGGAACAATTTCCTTTTGAGAGTTTCCTAGATTTTTGCGTGAAAAATAACCGACGAAAGTGTGTCGATTTGTTTTTAAAAAAAATCAATGACAACACAATGAAGTTTGTCGTGTTTAAGTGTTTTTTAGTAGTGTTATTAGTTTGCAATGAAAATAATTTTTTTAGTCGTATTTAGTTGAATGAAAAGTTAGAAAGCTAGTATTTGAGTTAAATCCAAATAGATTGGATATGAAAAAAATATGTGATGTTATTTAATTTAATTAGTTGTTTTAGAAAGAAAACTAACACACTTACGTAGATTATTTTTCACCAAAAATTGAAGTTCATCCATGAATTTCTGTTTTTTTTTAAAACTAATGACGTGATTTTTAAAATGAAAAATTGAAATGAAGAACATAAATAAAAATAAAGAAATCATAAAATTAGTATTTTTTGTTTAAATGGTATATAAAAAATAGAGTTGAAGGGTTAAAATGGAACAAGGCTAAAATAGAGTGTAAAAATGAAACACGAGGGAAAGTTAGAGGAGTTGTGTATGTGTTTTTAATTGGCTTTTGTGTCATTTCATGGCGTGTGAAGTACACACATCCCACTTTGTTGGTTCTTTGGAAAAAAATGTCTAAATGAAACATGAAAATTGGAGTTGAATGATTAAAATGGAACAAATTTGAGTTAGAGTGCTAAACTATAATTTAGTGATAAGTTTAAGAGTCTGTTTATGTATTTGGCCTTCACAAAACAGTCGCACACAATAAGAGAGAAAGTAGAGGAAAATAAAACTTAATGGAGTTTCCAAATGGCCAAACCCCACAAAGTAAATTAACTTGAATTAATAGGATATTGGAATCTTAATCACGTCGGCAAACATATATCAACAAAAGCCAAATTTACTTGAAGTGACCTTTAGTTGCATTAGACACGGTGAGCAAAGAAATTTGGGAAAAGATGTTGGTTTCAAAAGTTAAAGAAACAAGGGAATTATAATTAAAAAGAAACGAAGCCAAAACATGCGCAAATATTAAAGCTCCTGCTGAGTTATACAGGCAAAGTTGCCATTCATGTTTTGTTGCCACACTGAGAAGTTAATTTTCTTAGGGAGGTAGAATCTTGAAGTGAGTATATATAGCACTTGTTTTTACTAAAGTTTTTTTTTTTCACAAACATCAATATGTCATATTTATAAGATTTTCAGTTAAATGTGTATTTTTGAATGATATTGTGAATTAATTAATTAGAGCGAGTAAGCTCACAATTTATATGTAATAAAATTATTAAACTATGTGTCCAAGCTCCCGCTTACTGATAAACTTATGCAAGTTTAGAATTTTCTTTATATTTTCTATGAAACGCGTAGATGTTTGATTCTTTTGATACTTTAAAGTTGATAATGCTATGATGTTCTTCAAGTGGCATAACCACATTAAAATTAAAAGATTTAGGATTGATGTAATGTTTAATGAAATGGTAATCACAAATAAGGTTACGAGTAACCATATATAAAGGGTTGCTAATTTTGCTATAATAAGAGACAACATGCATGATAATCGTACAAAGGATTATTATTTTTGTCCTAATGAGGCACAACATATATATAAATGATAACCGTATAAAAGAATACGAACAACCGTACAAAGGGATGATAATTTTACCATAATGAGTCAAAACAGGAATGGTAACCATATAAAGAGTGATGAGCATTCATACAAACGGTTGTTAAAATTGTCATAACAAGACACATAACATTTGGCAGCCGTATAAAGAGTTATGAGTAACTATATAAAGGGTTACTAACTGTCAGTTATTGGGGATAACTAAGAGAAGTTCAACCCACTAGAACTATTTTAAAGTAAAGAAGGAAAAAATATACTTAACTAAGATATACTTAGTGATGGTTGCTTAAATGTGATAGATATCTATATCTATATCTATCTATATTACCTTGAAAACATGAACTCCTAACTTGAAAGTTAAATTACTATTATATCCTTCCCTAACTTAGGTTGTGAATTTTTCTATGAGTTGTGACTTTTGCGATAAGTTGTGACCTTTTTCAAAGGGTTGTGATTTTTCGATGAGTTCTGACTTGTCCAAAGAGTTGTGACTTTTTCAATAAGTTGTGACTTTTCCAAAGGGTTGTGACTTCTCGGAAAGGTCATGACTTTAATGATTAAGACACAAAAAACACTTGTTCGTACTATCCTTTGTTGACTATAAATAGAGGGGCTTCCTCTCATTTTTCAACCACAATTTTTTTAATCTTCTACTCTTCTTCTTCTTCTTGCATTTTAAAAATTTCGTGTGATTTGTTGTCGTTGACTGAGTTCGAAGTATAGAGGAATATGAGGTACAACTATATTATGAAGTAAATTGTTCTATCATAATGGGGTATATTCCGTAACCACGAGTACTAGTGGAAAATATTTTTGATGATATAATAATTATTTTTTTGCTTAATATAAATAATAGTATGTAATGTTCCAATAGATTTTTGTTAATAATTTCTCTTGTGATGTAGATATATGCTTCTGAATATCTTTTTCCAAAATTATTAAACTTCTCAAGAGTTAGAGAATTGTCACAATCTGTTTTTTTGATGCTCAATTCAAAAGAATGACTTTATATATCAACGCTACCTATGTGATATAGATTGTCAGGAAATTTGCTTCAAAATAGTTTTTACTATATAAACATTGCCCTTTTGTTTTACTTATTTACTATTTACTATTTCTTAATATTTCAGTATTTTAGACGAAGAAAAGTGCATATAATCTATAATAATGCCAATTGAAGTTTTTATTAGTTTAATTTTTATTATTTATTTAATAGCTAATTTTTATGAGATAAATATTTTCATTAATGCAAAATAAATTTTATATTCAGTAATATGAAATAAACATTTTCATTTTGTTCCTACACTTAATTAAAATCTAATAACTATAAAAAAGTAACATTAAATAAAAGTCCTATTTATTTATGTAAGTATAAAATTTATTAGAAATTCAGCCATTGCACATTAAATCTTTAGCTATAACATTGTAAATTCTCTTAGTTATTACGAATTATTGCAAACGTTATTCACACTCTTTTACATTATTTAGTTATAATATTAACTTCCACCACAGTCAAACCACATCCCTATCCAAAGGCGTGTGGGTATTTCTTGGGTTTAACAGTTTCAGTTTTTTCAATTCTCACCGGAGGCAAATTTTCAAATTCAAGTGACAATACACCTAGAGCTTTGGAAGTTATGTCCATGTAAGTTCTTACCTATGGGTGTGAAGGGCCCCATTCATAGTTATGTCCATGCAACTTTTGACCAATAATTTTTCGTATTATTATACCGCCCCTATATATGTGATAACACGATGTTGGTATTTTTCTTGGACGAATCATGCTTGGTTGAATAAATTGAAAATCGTTTACAAGTATATGAACTACATCTTTGTTGGGCGTAAGATAAACAAGTGATTATATATGATTTCACCGATAGAATATATTCTTTAATTTTAAATTTTAGTTTTTCCGGTAAAAAAAAGAGGAAATGTTTCTCATTTAAATATTGGTTGTCAGATAAATATCTTTGATTTATGTACATAGTCAATCGAGAAGTCAAATATGAGAGGCAACAACAAAAATGTCATTTATTATGTTATAACTTATAAAATAAAAATTAATATACAAAAAAACTTCTAAAAATTAAATTGTAGTTTTTCTCTTCCCATGTTCATTTGACATCTAAACAGTTTAACATTGAATACACGTGCAAAACACATCTGGTTAGATGACAATAAATATACACAACAAATATCGTCTATAAGGTAATATTAGTGAGATACGACTAATTACATGATTGACCCTCATCAAATTGAAATAACTATATACAATATTGCATTTAACTAATAAAATTTTTCATTGACCATTTTCATAGGTTCGCATGAATAAGAGATATATATGACGATCCACATTGAAAATTTACAAAAGAATTTGTAATATTATTATGTGCAAAGCTTATCATTCAAATCTTCGCTTCAATAAGAAATACTATTTACTATAACATGTATTTTCTGAATTGGTAATCACGTGCAACACACGTGTTGAAAAACGAGTAAGAGTTTTTATAAATTATTCACTTTCAGAGTTTATGTTATTGCATACATATTTATTTAAACCTCATTTTAACTTTAGTGAGGAGAATATTGAGACTTTGGGTACCCTTGAAGATATTCTAGGGGAAAATTTTACTGTCCAAAAGACTTGCGTCTAGATTTTGTTAAATCTATTCTTGTATACATAAAAAAATTGAATGATAATGTGTATTTAGTTTGTATAATTATTGTTTATATGTGACATGATTTGTATTATTTAAAATTTAATTATATCTGATTAATTATTGTTACTGATCGTATATATATCTATTATAGAATTTATGCTTATTTAATCTTGAATTTATGTGACTTAAGATAAGTGATTTTTAGATAGTTAATTACGTTAGATTTACAACATATTAAAGTTCAGATGATGATTGGAAACTTAGTGAACTTTCGATTCTGAACCCGATATGAAGTGAATACTGACATAGTTGATTGTTTAAGAAATACTATATTTTATGAATTTAGGCTACAATTATGTACATAATATGCTCATGTAACTTTATACTCGTTTAAATCAGTATGTCAACTTCTACAAAAAAATATTGTTGCCAAGCGTAACAAAGGTGATAAGCTTAACGGTGATAACTATGAAATATGGAGCATGAAAAATAAATTTGTTGTGGAAGGGCAAGAGGCTCTTGAATCTTTTAACGTGTCTATAACACTTCATGGAAATAGTGATACTCCTAAACATGAGGAGAGATCTTAAGGCATATTAGGCTTGAAAAAAAAAGAATTCTCTTGATCGCATAATGGTTATGAGTAGCATGAATAATGATATTATGGGAGAATTCTTACAATATGACGATGCTAAGGACATGTGGTCCATATTGAAAGAAAAGTTTGGTCATACTTTAGTTGCCAAGTTAAGGGTCCTTACTATTAAGTTTGATACTTTTATATAAGAAGTGCCCTAATCGTACTATGCGTAAGCATCTTCATCATATGTCAAATATGGTGAATGACCATTGCCAAATGTGACAATACTTTAAAGAAAAGTGAAGGCTTGAAAGATAAACTAAGGTGGTAATTGGCGATCCTCCGAGTGTGAAAAATAGGCTCAATTGAGTCTGTCAACTGAAGTTCAAACACCTAAAGCCTGGTGCAAAAGAAGGGCGAACTAGGGAATAGATGGTGATCCACCGATCGTGTTCGGTAAGCTCGACTTATGTCGCTGAGTTGGTCACATAGTGAATTTTGGGCCAAACATTGGGAAACTATAAATAGCCCAAATGAGAGAGTTTTTGAAATGCTTTTTGGAGAGTTCTGAGAAGTGAATATATTGCGAGTTTTTGTGTAGAAGATATTTCACCTTGTGGAGAACATCTTGAGTTTGATATTTTCAATTTTAATTTTGCAATTAACAATTGAAAGTTGAAATTAAAGTGGGTGTTGATTATAATTGTTTAATTTCATCACATTCATGGATGCTCTCATGATAGGTACAATTTCTTTACTTTTTTGTGTTGGGTGACTTAAACCCCAATTCTAGGGGTTCAATTATGAGATTGAGTGTTGATTTAATGTAGTGGGTATTGTGTTTTGTTCTATTTTATTGCTATACATTCATGGATTTGGAACAATTAGCATGGGGTTAATTTATGGGTTAAAGTTACAAACTTAATTCCTATTCTTGATCTTCGGTTGATGCTCGGAAGAGATTAATTGAAGTGGGTAATTAGTTTGATACATGCAATTTAGGTTTGATGTCTATGACTTGCTTGAAAAGAGAGGTTATGGGTCGGATCTAATTGCTCAAATCTTCTCGAAAGAGAGATTCACGTAAGGTAATAGATTAATATGTAATTCACATAGATGAGACTGAAAGAAGATTCTATGAAATGGTGCTATGAGTTCAAAAGAAGATTAGTGTCATTGAAGATTACCCACCCTATCCGTGAGTATTTAGAATAATTGAGCAACACAATTACCCCTATGTGACATCGATTCCAATCCCCACATCCCTAGTTATGCTCTTAATTCCTTGATTCCTTGATCTCTAGTTTAATTGTAATACTTGACACTTCAAACTTTTAGTAAATTTGGTGAAATTATTGATATACCGTAAGTTTACGGTATTTTTAATACATTTCACTTAAGAGTTGTGTGTGTCTAGGGCCTTTTTGTATTGGTTTTTATGTGTTTTTATCATGTTTTGCAGGAAAGATGTTTAGGTGCGGAAGTAAAGAGACAGCTGAAAGAAATACAGAAAAGGGCATATACAGAGGTGATCTATGGATCGTAGGTCCATTGACGCTTCATAGATGGTGATTGTAGATCAGCAGGTAAGGCAGATCAGGGAAATCTTACCAAGTGTGGAACCACGGTGGCCATTGACGGTCCGTAGATTGATCTACGGACCCTACTGCGGAGCCGTAGAATGTGATGGTGAGGGTTTCGGTACCTGATTTTTGGAGAATTCTAAGTATGGAGCTACGTAGAGGGATCGACGGACCGTAGATCAATCTACGGTCCGTACTGGTGTTCCGTCGTTTGCTTCAGAGAAGATGATTTTGGAAGCTAAAATATTTTCTAAGTCCTGGCTGACAGAAGGGACTCACGACCGTAGATCCATTGACGGTCTGTGAGTCAGTCTCGTGGAATGAAGATGCGTGCCTGAACAAACTTTCCTTATTTTGTTTCCCTTTTAATTTAGGACTTGTTTTCTATAAATAGAGTATGTAAACCTCGTTTTTGGGGGTTAGAGATTATTATTTTTATTCTAATTTTTGGCTTGGGAGATTAACTTGCAAACCTAGCAATTCTTGATTTCCTAAGTTTGTTTTGAAGATTTTGGTATTGAAATTCAGGTTGAAATTCTGGGTTGTTATTCTCAATTAGGTAAGTTCATAATTCTTTCATCTAAAACAATGAATTATATTCATATGATTATGGGTAACTAAACTCCACAACTAGAGTTGAGGGAACCATGAGCGATTAACAAAGTATGAATAGTAAATAAGCGATTCTTGAATAGTGTTTTGCATGCATTGATAATTCTTTCGCTCAAAAGTCTTTTTAACGGTGTACAATGTTAGAACTCGCCTTGTTGCTACTTGCCGGACCAAGGAGGTAATCAATAAGAAAAGAATTATCAACGTAGATTTAGTGTGATACTATCTAATAGTCTAGTGTCGATTGGTGCGAAGTAATAACTAAGCCAAACATCGATGTGATGTCTAATATGAGGTAAAGGTAAGGGTTAGTAAAGTATACACACGTAGCCGGACCAAGGTGCGGGGTGAAATTCTCTAGATACCGGACCAAGAATTTAGAGATACCTAACTTATCACTTTGCATGTAGTACACTAGGAAAGGATTGCTATTACTAGGATTACTGCGTTATGAGGTTGTGGAGAACACGTATACCCTAGTTAATTATCTCATCTTGATAAAAACCAAAATTGACTTTTGTTTACTGATTACTTACTGAATTCTTACAATTTGTTTCACAAATTCCCCCCCTTTTAATTACTTGTTTCTGGAAGTAATTTGACTAAACGAATATAATTGTTGGTTAAAGTGAAGTCTAAACCATTTTCCTCGTGGGATCGACCCCAACCTACAAGTTGGGTTCTTTACTTGATAACGATCGCTTATGCTTCTTTAGGGAGGTGTAATTTGAGCGTATCAATTATCCACTCTCTTGTTCTAACATACTACAATGCATATGTACACATTTTCAAATTCCTAGTTAAATTATTATCACTAAACCATTCCTTATGGGATTCGACTCCGATTCTTAGTTGAGTAGTTTTATTGACAACGATCATTTACTCTTCAAATTTATTTTTGAGAGTTGTTTGAGCGTTATCAACACTAGAGTAAAAAATAAATTTTTGAATGGAGATAAATAATATTTGAGTGAAGCTTTGTTATCAACTTATCATTTATATGATGGAATTCCTTTATGAAAAATTGATTGAACTTGCTTTATAGAAATATTATTTTCCAAATTAAACTTTTGAAAATATGAGGGTAAAGTGTCTTATTAAAGTCATGTCATGAATTTTTAAAGTGAGAAGATTTCACTTGATCTTGTTATTCAAAATTCAATATGTGTTCATCTAATGTGTGAATGTGTTAGAAACTGATATGAAATGAAATGTAAATGAAACTTTACTGGTTAAATAAAGTGCAAGAATCTTAAACACTACATTAACCAATAACAATGTCTATATGGAGTGGACAAATCTCCAGATATTAAGACATAATAATATCTTTCCTTCCCAGAATTCTCCTAAAATACAAATATTTATAGTAAACATAAATAACTCCTAACAGATAGATAAAAGTAGTTACTGCTGTAAATAACTGTTGCTGCCTGCTGGTAATAACTTCTACTTTATAACTACTATAAATTATAGATAATTACTGCTTATATATTTTATCCTACTTAATACAAAGAAAGTAAGACATATAAATTAAGATAGATTATCTCCACATGCTGCTCGCCTATATTTTCTTCTAGAGTAAGTCCTTAAATGAGCATTCGTATCAGTGCATCCTCCCTGAAAAGTCGCCTTGTCCTCAAGGTGAAAAGAAGGAAATTGATTTGCAATGAGATCATAGTTTTCCCAACTAGCTTCTTTAAGCGGACAGGCAACCCAGTGAATGAGCAGTTCCAAAGAAGAAGAACCAACTTCTTTAACCCATCGATGTGCAAAAATCTTGGTAGGAGATATGGTAAGCTCCCAATCTTCATTAAGAGGAAGAGGGGTTGGTGCTATAATAGGTTGCTGACCATAAGCTGGACGAAGCAAAGATACATGAAAAATTGGATGTACTTTGGAGGAAGGAGGAAGCTCCAGTTCATAAGCTACAGGTCCAACACACCGTATAATTTTATATGGTCCAAAAAATCGAGGTGAAAATTTTTCGCACCTGTGATGAGCCAAAGAACATTGACGGTAAGGCTGAACACGTAGAAAGACAGAATCTCCAACTTGAAAGGTAACATCTCGACGATGAGAATTAACTTGCTGTTTTATTCGAGTTTGAGCCTTTAAAAGGTTATCCTTGATAATTTTCAACATGGCATCACGATTCAAAAGTTGTTCTTTAAGTTCAGCAATGCGTGTTTCTCCATGAGCATAAGGAAAAATGGATGGAGGGTCCCTACCATAAAAAACATTGAATGGGTTAGTTTCTGTGGATGAGTGGAAACTCATGTTAAAAGAAAACTCTGCCCATGGTAGATAATGACTCCATGTATGAGGCTGCTCCATAACAAAACATCGTAAATATGATTCCAAGCATCTGTTAACTACCTCTGTTGGTCCATCAGATTGTGGGTAGTAAGAGGTACCTATTCTTAGCCTTGTTTGGCTAAGTCAAAAAAGCTCCTGCCAAAAAGCACTGAGAAAGATAACATCCCGATCAGATAGAATTGACCGAGGAATGCCATGAAGACACACAATTTATCTGCAAAAACCCTTAGCAACGCAGTATATGGATGAGAAAGTGGGATGAAATGAGAATACTTGTTGATACGATCTACGACAACCAAAATTGTATCAAAACCACCAGATTTGGTAAGTCCTACAATGAAGTCAAGTGAGACATCTTCCCAAATTCTTTCAGGTATAGGCAAGGGTTGTAGAAGTCCAGCAGGTGCTAGAGCTTGGTATTTGGCTTGTTGACAAACCAAATAGTTCTGAACAAAGATCTTAACATCATGCTTCATCCCTAGCCATAAAAAGTTAGAGGAAAGGAGCTTCAAGGTTTTTAAATATCCTTCATGCCCGGCAGAAGGTGTATCATGAGAGTATGAGAGAAGCCTTTGTTGAATAGAAGATTAATCCGGAACGACCAACCTTTCCTTGAAATAAAGTTTCTGATCCACAAGATGAAAATCTGGTTGTAAGGAAGGATCATGGTGAATAGCTTGAATAATCTCACGAGTATATGTATCTTCTTGGAGAGCATTTTTGCCAATTGGAAAAATCCATCGGCACAGGAATAACAAGAGCCAGAAATTCAGCATTTAATGGCCTCCTTGAAAGAGAATCACCTCCCAAATTGTCTTTCCCAGGTTTGTAAACAATTGTGAAGTCGAAGGGAAGCAATTTCATTAATAATCTTTGCTGCTCATTAGTAGTAATACACTGAGAAATGAGATAATTGAGGCTGCAATGATTTGTTTGGACATAAAAATGATGGCCCAGAAGGTAGTGTTTCCATTTCTGCCAAGCTAAAACAAGAGCAGGCAATTCGCGGTCATAAGTAGACTTCAAACAAGTGGAAAAAGAAAGCCCCTTACTAAACTAAGCAATATGATGGTTATCCTGAAGAAGAATAGCCCTTATTCCTTCTGAAGAAGTATTACATTCCACCACAAATGGTTTAGTGAAATCTGGAAGTTGTAGTACTGGAACAGTTGTTAAAGCTTGCTTTAGAAGTTGGAAAGCATTCTCTGCTGAGTTTGACCATTGAAAAGCAATTTTCTTGGTAAGTTAAGTGAGTGGTCGAGCCATCATTCCATAACCCTTCACAAATCTACGATAATAACGGTTAACAAATCCATGTAACTCCTTCACATTAATTGGTACTATCCACTCTAAGACAGCTTAAACTTTATCCCGATCAACACCAACCCCTTTTTCTGAAATCACATGACCCAGAAAAGAAATGTGGACTTGTCCAAATGACCATTTAGAAGTTTTGGCATAGTAACAATTGTCTCTTAGAAGTTGGAGAGCAAGTTCCAAGTGACTGATATGTTGCTCAAAGGTCTGACTGTAAACCAAGATGTCGTTAAAGAATGCAAGAATGAATTTGTGCAGATGTGGTCTGAAGAAATCATTCATAGCACATTGGAATGTCGAAGGAGCATTAGTGAGACCAAAGGGCATAATAGTAAACTTATAATGTCCAAAGTGAGTACAAAAAGTAGTTTTATGAATGTCGGCTGGATCAATACGTATCTGGTGGTAACCAGAATGCAAATCAATCCTTGAAAAAGTTGTTGCTCCATGCAATTCTTCCAGAAGCTCATCAATATTTGGAAGAGGGTACTTATCTAGAATAGTGATTTGGTTGAGACCTCTATAATCAATGCACATACACCATGTATTGTCTTTTTTCTTGACGAGAAGGACAGGGCTAGCAAATGGACGGGTACTTGACCTTATAAAACCCTTTTGGAGTAATTCAGAAACTTGTTTTTCAATTTATGATTTTTGGAAATGCGGATAACGATACAGATAGATGTTGGGTGGTCTTGAGTTAGGAATCAAAGTGATAGAATGAATATGTTGACGAAAAGGTGGTAGGGCATTAGGTTCTTTAAAATTTGATTCAAACTTATGAAGCAAGCTTTGAATATCAATGGGTAGAGAAGTACCTGAAGTATCAACCTCATTGGAGAAATACTGAAAAGCAACTGGTGCATTTGATTCTTGTGGAACCCCTTGAAGTTTATATCGCTTCCCATTTAAATTAAATTTAAAAAACATCTCATTCCAATTTGCTTGAACTGTATTTAAAGAAGCAAGCCACTTAATTCCAAGCACCAAATCTACTCCTCCAACAAAGAAAGGATAAAAATCTTGAACAATAGTTAATCCATAGAATTTTACAACAAGATTTTGGCACAAACGGTTGCAACGTATGATATCTCCATTGCCAATCTGAACTCCAAAATAGGGCACAACTTGAGCAGGTAACTGCAATTCTTCAACAATTTTTTCCGAGATAAAATTGTGGAATGACCCACCATCAACCAGAAGCAGCACCTTGGGTCCATTTAAGATCCCTTAAAGTTTCATTGTTGTGCCTGTTGTGTTACCTAGAAAGGCATGGAATGAAATTTCAGCAAGGTCATTTGTACCTGCTTCACCATCAATAATGGCACTTGACATTTGTTCTCCAGATTTACCACCTTCAATGTTGTCATTTGCCTCCATAAGAGTGAGAGATGATGTCTTGCAACGGTGAACTGGTGCAAAGTTTTCATTACACCTAAAACAGAGTCCTTTGGCTATGCAATTCTGCTTCTCTATCTCCCAAGCACAATTCAGAGAAGGACGAGGAGACATCTGTGCAGAATTCGGATTGGTTCGAGATACGTGTTGGTTACCTACTGATTGGTAAGGAACATCACGTGCAAAACTAGTTTTGATTGTGTTGGATCGTGAGAGATTTGACCATTGAGACTTATGCCCACGATTAGAACTAACTTTTTGCTTAAATTCCATTACAAGGCTCATGGCTTTATAAACAGTTCTAGGCTTATGAATTCTCACATCTGATTTAAGTTCTTCTTTAAGCCCATTCATGAAAACCCCTAAGAGATAGTGATCTGGCCAGTCTGACTCTAGATGAACGTTTTTGCAAATTGTTGATGGTACTCTTGTATTGAACCAGTTTGGCGGATGCTACACAGATGCTCGTCCAAATTTTGAAACTCTGTAGGCCCATAATTTTCTTGCAATGCTTTAACAAGTTCTTCCCAATAGAGCAGAGTTCGTTCATGATTGATCCAAGAGAAGATATCAAACGCATCACCTTCCAGATACATAGCAATAATGTCAATTTTGTGTTCATCTGGAGTTTGATAGTAGCAGAAATATTTTTCTGCCTTCAAATTCCAACCCCGAGGGTCTCCTCCTTCAAATCTAGGAAAGTTCATCTTCGTGTATGGCATACGGGGAGATTTCTTGGCCAACCTGTATTATCGATGTCTTCTTCCTTTTCTTGCCAAACATTTACACTTTTTCCCTGTTATGAGTTCGATAACTGGTTTTCTCTTGTTGGATGTGACTAGTCTGGACTTTCAGTGAAGCAACATCTGTTGCCAATTAATCAATTGTGTTTAATTTTGATGCAATAGCAGATAGTTGTTGCGCAAGGGTTTCAACATTGGGAACGTCTTCTTGTGATTGCGAACTATAAGATCTGGTATTAACCATATTGGATCAGTCTACTCTGAGACCAAAATGATAGAAACTGATATGAAATGAAATGAAAATGAAACTTTACTGGTTAAATAAAGTACAAGAATCTTAAACACTGCATTAACCAATAACAATGTCCGTATGGAGTGGACAAATCTCCAAATATAAAGACATAATAATATTTTTCCTTCCCAAAATTCTCCTAAAATACAAATATGTATAGTAAACATAAATAACTCCTAACAGATAGATAAAAATAGTTACTGCTGTAAATAACTGTTGCAGCCTGCTGGTAATAACTTCTACTTTATAACTACTATAGATTATAGATAATTACTGCTTATATATTTTATCCTACTTAATACAAAGAAAGTTAGACATATAAACTAAGATAGATTATCTCCACATGTTGCTCGCCTATATTTTCTTCTAGAGTAAGTCCTTAAAAGAGCATTCGTATCAGAATGATTCAAAAATTAGCTAAATATATTGGAGTTGGATGATAATGGTCGTAAGGGATTAAGTAATTTTTTAACAAGTATGTATATTAATATAAAGTGAATGAACCTCCATATAGTGATTATATTGATTTGAGACAAAGAGTAATATAACATCTTTTAAGAGATGGAATTATATCTATGAATTGTGTGAAGTTCGAAGTGAATTTGGTCAATTCTTTGACTAAATATTTGGGAAAATATTAACAAATAAAGCTTCAAATAGGACTATTGGTAAGTTGTATATCGAACATCATGGTAACCCAACCTATGTGATTGAAAATCTCATGAATTAGGTTCATATGTGTAATAATAAGTCATTGTTTGATCTTCGGCACTATAAACTTTTATCCTATCAGTGATCTATTATGGTGTGCATTTAGTTAAAATGTGCAAGAAAAGTGAGGTTGAGTTGTAAACTCTTACTCAATTACCATATCCTTTATATGTGGTGTATTGGCTTGCAGACGACACTTGATGGATGGACTTATGTCAGTGTGAATTGGTGCGGCTTTTATGAAATTGTGACACATTTCTAAAGCATTCATGAATACCAAGACACGCACACAACTTCTTCGCGTAAAACCACGATACCGATAAAATATTGTACAAGTATAATGTGATAGAATAAGACTCTGAGCTAACAAAAAAAGTTTTGGTCCTCGAAAGTTCTACTCTTTGCCATTTTTTCGGTTAGATTTATCTTATCTTTTCTAGGTTCGATTCATAGTGTACAAGACACTAGACACGACACATTATTTTTCTTTTTGGAAACTCAACAATACTTTTATTTTATATATAATATTCATTAAATGTAAAGACATGTTCCCGTTGTTATAGAAAAGCCAACGGGGAAGGAATTTGGGCCAGAAAACTTTTGAGTAGTGATTTGGAAAATTCTAGTCTAGTCTAGATTTGGACGAAATCTGAGTCAGGAATGTTCTAGCGAAATCTGGTAATGAATGGGAAATCTAATTATGAATTTTATCACATGAGTGGATAACTAAGACGTTAAGGAGCCCGTTCGGCTTTACAAAATTCAATTCAGGCGAGTGAAACTCCCGAAATTGATCTTGGCGTGAGAGGGTAGTTTTTGAACGTCCTGGTTTGAAAGTGTATCGTGAAATAGGATCTTGGAACATAAATTTGAGGTCCTTTCTCCGTGTAAGCCACTAGGGTGAGATTAATCCCACTAGGGCAGGGCCGCTGTGGCGGGATGGGGTCCGCTGTAGCGGGCCAGTCATGACTTAAGTCAAATAAAACCCCAATTTCATTATTTTTCTGTAAACTTCGTTCTTACTAGTTTGGAGATGACCTTGGGCGATTTGTTGACAATTTTCCACGACTTTTGGTTCTAAAGGTAAGGATTTTACATCCCTAATCCGTTTTTAGATCCGTAGAACTTAGATTATTAGGTAATTATCATTAGGGGAGGGTTTTGGCCTGGAGTTAATTATGGTAAAAGCCTTAACTGCACATTAGGATCATGGGTTTGGTCTTGGGTTATTGGGTTCGTTATAAATCCGAATAAATTAGACCACAATTATTAATCCTTGCGTTATATTAATCGTTTGTAGACCTGAAACAAGGGGAGTAAGTCTGGAAAGGGAAGTCTCAAGTGCCTTAGGAGGATTCCAACTTGGTTTCAAGGTGGGTGATGGTTTGATTTCCTATTTGTGTTATATATGACGGTTAATTGCTTCGTTGTATGCATGAATGCATGTGAATAGGTAAATGTGAATCGAAACTAATGCAAATGAGTATATCTATATGAGTAATTACATTCCATGAAACCATTACTTGATTGTATGACTATGAGCATTATTTATTATGGGTGTGATTGTGATTGTGGTTGTACTGACTGGATCGGGTGTCACGTTCCGACACATCTACTGGATCAGGTGTCATGTTTCGACACATCTATTCGTTCTGGTGTCACATTCTAACACATGTATATTGGATCGGATTTCACGTTCCGACAGACGAACAGTTTGGGTGTGGGTTTCATGAGACGACCATTGTGATTATATATTGATGTCCAATTGTCGTTGATATGGGGAACTGTATGTTGCTCTTGAAAGGATAATTGCTTTGTGTATTCTGTATATGTGTGTATACCTTGTTGTAATTGCTTGCCTATGTTACACTTATTGGAGTAGCCGCGTGATCCTACCAGTACACTGTGGTTATGTACTGATACTGCACTTGCTCGTTCTTTGTTGAGTACAGGGCATCTTTAGGCGGTTAGTGTCAGACCTCAGCTAGGAGATAACTTACAGAGACCAAATTGAAGGGTTAGCCAGTTCTTCCAGGCTTCCATGGATTTTTCTTATGTTTAGTCCATTCTCTTCGGACTTAGACTAATGCTTTAGATATTTCGTTTGTTTAGTTTCGGGGTTGTACTCCTTGTTTTTAGACTTGTCATTATTACAATTTTGGTACAATGACTTTCAGGTTCTAGGAATTGTTTTCCAGAAATGTTTAGTTGTTTGTTTTTGTTAACTTTCGGAGTTTATGGGAACTCCATTTTTCTTTAGATATTTAAACCTACTTTCGTATATTTAAATGCTTAGTTTTTCATTAAGTTGATTAATTGAGTTGTATTTATGGTTCTCCCATTAGAGGTTTAGTGTGGGTGCCAATCACGACGGTCTGGGTCATGACAAAGTTTGTATCAGATCCTAGGTTCGTTGATCTCATTGTACCAAAATGAGCCTAGTAAAGTCTTGCGGAACGGTACAAAGATGTCTATACTTTTCTTCGAGAGGCTATTGGACTTTAAGAAATCTCTTTGTTTTTCTTTTGTCTCCTTTAGTGCTATAACATGATTCCAATTGGTATCTACTGATCCGAATTGGTTTCTACTTCACTCTTTTATCCGCATATGGTTTACACTAGATTCAATGGTGTGAGACACGTAACTCCCGTCAATGAACTAGGTGAGGAGTCGAGACAGGGGTAGGGGAAGAGTAAGGGGCACGGGCAGAGGAAGAGTGGCACCCGCTAGGGATAGATCCCTAGATGAAAATTTTCCAAGGAAAGAGGCCCCTCCCGCACCTCAAGAAGGGGTATAAGAGAATGTTGAAATCGAAAATGAGGAGGATGTTGTACCAGAGGAGGAGGTACAGGCTGAGACTACATGTATTCCTTTCTTAGACCCATTGTTAGCTCAGCAGATCATGTCTTTTCTGGAGGGGTTAGTCGGTCCTGGAATCCTTCCAATAGTGCAAGCTACTCAACCTCAAATCAACCGGCTCGTTAGTGCTACTATTCCCAAGGTAGATGGAGCATTAGGTACTGATGCCTTCTTCCGTCCCTTGTTGGGTCCCATGATGATTGGTAATGAGCATGAGATGTTGACTAAGTTTCTGGAAAAGTATATGCGTCGAACTTTGAGAGATAGCAAGAAGGATGAGTTCATGGTTTTGGAGCAACGTGGCATGTCTGTAGCTGCTTATGAGGCTAAATTCCATGAATTATCTAGATATGCTACAGAATGGGTGACTACTGAGGAGGAGATGATTCGTTATTCGTCATGGGACCGAACTCTGAGTTACATGTATTGTTTGTTCACATGACCTCTGTAGGGAAAAGTTTTGATGAGGTGATAGATTTTGTGAAGAAAATGGAAAGAGTTAGATGTGATGGGCAGGCCAAGTCTTTGGCTAAGAAGCCTAGAAGCATAGGTAACTTTCAAGGTTCTTACTCCAGAGGTTTAGGTACGCCGACACTTGCAGCCCAACCAATTCAGTTAGCCTTACCCACTTATGCAGGTAGTTACTAAGGGACTCTACAACATAATTTTATTCAGGATAGCAAGGGAGTCGCACCTTCGGCGGGCAGCATGCCATCTTTTGACCTCACTTGTTATAATTGTGGGAAACCTGGGCATATAAGGAGAGATTCTCCCCACCTGCACATGTTGGATTCCACACAGCAGTAGACTAGAGTAGTGGTACCCGCTGGCAATGGTAATAATTGTAGAGGGCATCCACAAGGTGGGCAAGGAGGAAATAAGTGAGGTCGTTTAGGCCAGGGAAATAGTAATGCAGGTAGAGGAGCAGTGCAACCATGCAAGGAGGTTGTTCATCAAGATGACATGCTTAGTGTTATGCCTTTATGGACAAGAGTGGGGCAGAATCTTCTAACAAAGTGACTACAAGTACAATTCTTATCTGTGACCGGATGGCTACTATTTTGTTTGATCTGGGTTCTAGTTATTCCTATGTGGCAGTTCAGTTTGCCTTGGGATTTGATGCAATTTGTGATATACTTGATGCCTCCATCAGGGTTTCTACCCTAGTTGGGGAGTCTGTCATAGTCACCCATGTGTGTCGTGCTTTCCCTATCTTGTTTATGGGTTTTCAGACTTGGGCTGATTTGGTTATTTTGGATATGAATGACTTTGATATAATCTTAGGCATGACTTGGTTGTCCCCCTATTATGTTGTGTTAAATTGTAATGATAAGTCAGTGACTCTAGAGATCCCGGGTAGGGAAAAGTTAGAATGGGAAAGGGTGTACAAGCCTAAGCCAGCTAAGGTCATATATTCCATTCAGGCTAGAAAACTGGTGGGGCAGGGGTGTCTGGCATATTTGGTTCATATTCGGGATGTTGAGGTTGAGTCTCCCTCTATTGAGTCTATTCCTGTAGTGTCTGAATTTAAGGAAGTGTTTCTTACCGATTTTCCTGGTATGCCTCTGGATAGAGATATAAATTTCTGCATTATTTGGAACTGGTTACTCGCCCTATTTCCATCCCTTCTTATCGCATGGCTCTGGTAGAACTGAGAGAGCTTAAGGCTCAAATCTAGGAGCTTTTTGATAAAGGTTTCATCCATCCTAGTGCTTTCCCGTGGGGTACTCCTGTCTTGTTTGTTAAGAAAAAAAAACAGTAGTATAAGGATGTACATAGACTACCGATAGTTGAATAGGGTCACCATTCGAAATAAGTATCCATTTCCTTAGATAGATGATTTTTTTGACCAGTTGCAGGGTGCGTCAATTTTCTCTAAGATTGATCTAAGGTCTGGTTACCATCAGTTAAAGATTAGGCCTAAGGATGTATCCAAAACGACATTCAGGACCCGCTATGGGCACTTTGAGTTTTTAATGATGTCGTTTGGATTGACCAATGCGCCTGCAACCTTCATGAGTTTGATGAATGGTGTGTTTAAACCATTCCTGCATTCTTTTGTTATTGTTTTTATTGATGACATTTTGGTTTTTTCGAAAAGCAAGGAAGAGCATGCCGACCATCTTTGTATTGTTATTGGTGTCCTTGAGATACAAAAGTTATATGCTAAATTTTCCAAGTGTGAGTTCTAGTTGACTTTAGTTGCCTTTTGGGGGCATATAGTTTCAAGTGAAGGGGTAATGGTAGATCCCCAAAAGATTAAAGCGGTTAAGAATTGGGTCCGACCTAACTCGGTGAACAAATTTAGGAGTTTTGTGGGGCTCGTTAGCTACTATCGTCAGTTCGTGAAAAACTTTGCTTCTGTTGCCATGCATCTATAAAGGCTGACCAAAAAGGAGGTGCCATTCAAATGGAATGAGAAATGTGAAGAAAGCTTCCAAAAGCTCAAGACTCTCTTAACCACAACACCTATTCTGGCACTACCGGTTAAAGATAAAGAATTCATTGCTTATTGTGATTCTTCACATTCGGGTTTGGGTGTTGTATTGATGCATGATAAGAATGGCATAGCTTATACATCATGGCAGTTGAAGGTGCATGAGAGAAACTACCCGACGCATGATTTGGAGTTGGCAACGGTAGTGTTTGCCTTAAGATCGGGCGGCATTACCTTTATGGTGTGAAATGTGAGGTGTTTACTGACCATCGCAATTTATAGCATGTATTCACTCAAAATGATATGAATTTGAGACAAAGAAGGTAGATGGATTTACTTAAGGATTATGATGTCACCATCCAGTATCGTCCGGGTAAGGCTAATGTGATGGCAGACACACTAAGCCGAAAGGTGATAAGTATGGGTAGTCTAGCTAGGTTGGGTGTATCCAAGAAACCTTTGGCCAAGGAGATTCAGTCCTTAGAGTGTAAGTTCATGCAGTTGGGCATATTAGAGAAAGGTGGGGTGTTAGCTAGCATTAAGGTTAGACCCACGTTCATTTAGGAGACAAATGCCAAATAGTTTGAGGATGAGAATTTGAATGAGCTTAGAAAGAGGACAGTGGTTGGTAAGGTAGAAAATGTGACTCTTGATGCGGGTGGTGTGCTCAGTTTTAAGGGAAGAATTTATGTTCCCCTAGTGGATGACTTGATTCAGAAGATGTTGAAAAAATCCCATGGTTGACGGTATTCCATTCATCCGGGTGTGACCAAGATGTATTGAGACTTGAAACGACTTTATTGGTGGCCTGGCATGAAGAAAGATATATCTGAGTTTCTGGTGAAGTGTCAAAATTGTCAGCAGGTAAAGTATGAGCATCAAAGGCCTGCATGTTTGCTTAATAGAATGCCAATTCCGGAATGGAAGTGGGAAATGATAAATATGGATTTTATGGTTGGTCTCCTCAAGTCCTTGGAGAAGTTTGATTCCATTTGGGTAGTGGTTGACATATTGACTAAGTCAGCCCATTTCATTCCAGTCAGAGTAGACTATAATGCTCAGCAATTGGCTAAGGTTTATATGAAAGAGATAGTGAGGCTGCACGTGGTTCCCCTTTCTATCATCTCAGACCGTGGTATGCAATTCACATCCATGTTTTAGGGAAAAATACATGAATCAACTCACTTTTAGCACAACTTTCCATCCACAGACGGACGGGAAGTCAGAGAGAAAGATTCAAGTGTTAGAAGACATGTTGAGTGCATGTGTGGTTGACTTTGGAGAGCATTGGGAGAAGTACCTACCGTTGTGTGAGTTCTCCTATAATAACAGTTACCACTCCTGCGTTCACATGGCACCATTCGAGGCACTTTATGGGAGGGTTGTAGATCACCCATAGGGTGGTTTGAGGCTGGAGATGTGAAACATTTAGGGGTTAATTTGGTGAAAGATGCTCAGGATAAAGTGAGAAGTATCTAAGCTAAGATTGTAGCAGCCCAGAGTCGACAGAAAAAAATATGCGGACCGTAAGGTAAGCGAAATGACATTTTAGGCTGGTGAGAAAGTTCTTCTAAAAATGTCATCCATAAAGGGGGGGTGATGGGATTCGGTAAGACGGGCAAGCTTAGTCCTCGATACATTGGTCCATTTAAGATTCTTGACTGTGTAGCACCAGTGGCATATAGATTGGCCTTACTCCCTAGCTTATCTGGAGTTCATCCAGTGTTTCATGTGTCCTTGTCGAAGAAGTATCATGGGGACAGAGATTACATCATAAAGTGGGACTCAGTGTTCTTAGACAAAGAACTTCAATATGAGGAGGAACTGATTGCACTCCTTGATCATGATTTTCGGAAGCTGAGGAAGCTACTTGGGAAAGCAAGAAGGACATGCGAGACAAGTATCCTCAGTTGTTCGACAATTGAGGTACTACTCTACTCTTAATTTAGCCAATTTTTCCTAGTTTGTCACTCGGGGGACGAGTTATGGGTAAATTGGTATCTATTGTAACGACTTGTTCCTGTCGTTATAGAAAAGCCAATGGGGAAGGAATTCAGGCCAGAAAACTTTTGAGCAGTGACTTGGAAAATTCTAGCCTAGTCCATATTTGGATGAAATCTGAGTCATGTATGTTCTAGGGAAATATGGTAATGAATGGGGGATCTAATTATGAATTTGATCACATGAGTGGATAGCTAAGACGTTAAGGAGCCTGTAAGACTTTACAGAATCGAATTCGGGTGAGTAGAAATCCCGAAACTGATCTTGGCGCAAGAGGGTAATTTCAGAACGTCCTACTTCGAAAATGTATTGTGAAATAGGAGCTTGGAACTCAAATTCCGAGGTTCTGTCTCCGTGTAAGCCGCCAGGGCGGGATTAATCCCTACAGGGCGGGGCGACTGTGGTGGGATGGGGTCCGATGTAGCAGACCAATCACGACTTAAGTCGGGGAAACCCCCAATTTTGTTATTCTTCTACAAACTTCGTTCTTAAGAGTTAGGAGAAGACCAGGGTGATTTCTTGATAATTTTCCATGACCTTTGGTGCTAAAGGTAAGGATTTTAGTCCCTTAATCCGTTTTTGATTCGTAGAACTTAGATTCTTAGGTAATTATCATTGGGGGAGGGTTTTGGCCTGGAGTTAATGGTGGAAAAAGCTCTACCTTCACATTAGGATCATGGGTTTGGTCTTGGGTTATTGAGTTTGTTATAATCCGGGTAAATTAGACCTTAATTATTGATCCCTGCGTTATATTAATTGTTTGTAGACCTAACAAGCGGAAAGAATCCGGAAAGAGAAGCCTAAATGACTTAGGAGGATTCAAGCTTGGTTTTGAGGTAGGTGATTGTTTGATTTCCTATTTGTGTGATCTATGCCAGTTAATTTCTTCGTTGTATGCATGAATGTATGTGAATAGGGAAATATGAATCGAAACCAATGCAAATAAGTATATGTATATGAGTAATCACATGCCATGAAACCATTTCTTGATTGTATGACTATGAGCATTGTTTATTATGGATGTGATTGTGATTGTGCTGAATGGATCGGCTGTCATGTTCCGAAACGTATATTGGATCAAGTTTCACATTTCGACACATATATTGGATCGAGCGTCACGTTCCACCACATCTATTGGATCGGGTGTCACATTTTGATACATGCATATTGGATCGGGTGTCACGTTCCGACACACTAATAATTTGGGTGTAGATACCATGAGAGGACCATTGTGATAATATATTCATTTCTAATTGTCATTGATATTGGGAACTGTATATTCCCCTTTGAAAGGATAATTGATCTGGTATTATGTATATGTGTGTATATGTTGTTGTAATTGCTTGCCTATGTTTCACTTAAAAGAGTAGCCACATGATTCTACTAGTACACTGTGGTTGTGTACTGATACTGCACTTTCTCGTTCTTTGTTGAGTGTAGGGCATCTTCAGGCGGTTACTGACAGTCGTCAGCTAGGAGATAACTGATCGAGACCAAATTCAAGGGTGAGCTAGTTCTTCCAGGCTGCCATGGATTTTCTTATGTTTTGTGCATTTTCTTCGGACTTAGACTAGTGCTTTAGATATTTCATTTGTTTAGTTTTGGGGTTGTACTCATTGTTATTAGACCTGTCGTGATTAGAATTTTGGTACATTGACTTTCATGTTCTAGGAGTTAGTTTCGACAAATGTTTAGTCGTTTGTTTTTGTTAACTTTTAGAGTTTATGGGAACTGCATTTTTCTTTAGACATTTAAACCTGCTTCCGTATCTTCTAATGCCTAGTTTCTCATTAAGTTGCTTAATCGGGTTGTATTTATGGTTTTCCCACCGGAGGGTTAGTGTGGGTGCTAATCACGACGGTCTGGGTCGTGACATTAATATTCTTTTTAAGATATATAGGAAATATTGATAAAATATCTTAATTATATTAAAAGTGTAAGACTAATCTTTGAGATTCTTTATATCTATTATTAAAGCTAGTCAAAAGAATTAATTATATATTCTTGTCTCATATAACATTAGCCTTAATGGTATTCTATTAAGAATTTTCATACAGTTATTTGGTTTAATATGACAGTAAATTCTATTGGGTTAATAACCTTTATTTTAATTACTACTCATTGAATATCATTTTGTGCAAGAAATTGGAACAGCAAATTTGTGATCTCTACGGGGGAATGTTGATAAAATATCGTTATTATATTAAAAACTATAAAAATAATATTTGGGATTCTTGATATCTATTATTAAAGTTGATCAAACGAATTAATTAAATATTATTGCCCCATATTATATTGCCTTAATGGTATTCTATTAAGAAGTTTTGAAACAATTATTTAGTTTAATATGACAGTGAATTAATATTTTGTAATTAAGTGAATAGCCTTTATGTCAATTACTACACATTGAATGTCATTTTGTCCAAAGATTTGGAGCTCTCAATTGTGATCTCTATTAATAGTAAAATTGTGGTTTTAGCTAAGGAACTGAAAAAAGAATAACAAGAAAAACATGTTTCTTAGTTTGTATTGCTGGGTTTTCATTAAGTAAAATATTTCTTTTTTAGGTTATGGCTCCTAATTTTAATAATATAAGAGATTGTTGAATTATGAAAAATACACCTCAAACTAGGAGATTTTCGTAATTTTCAATATCTTCCAACATAATTTATCTATGTTTACATCTTATGATAATGTTAGTTTTCGAATTCATGTATTTGACTTTCCAATATTTTAATTATTATATTTTTGATTTAATTCATGTTGCATGAGACAACCAAGGTTATTACATCTTCTGTTTGAAGATTTTTGATGTCGCATACTTGACAAGGGGTGAGATTCCGTAATTAGTCAGGCAACAAATCTTTAATGAGTTTAAGAAATATATAAATTTATTATTTCAATTAAAGCACTATATGTATTGTGATTCGTTTCTAATGTGAAATATTTTGGAAACAAATTTAGGAAAAATGTGTATTGTTTCCCCCCTCATGACAATAAAAATCACAACTTACTTTGAGAAAAGAGTCGGTCATAGAATATCAGACTCGTCTATAATGATCGCCAAAATTGTAGGATTCCTAAGTGGTGTAAACCAAGTATATGCGAAGATCTTTGCTAACAGTGAAGTAATCATAAATTTTTTCTAAGAAGAGTAGCAAAGAGAGAAACAAAGCTTGAACATTTATGAGAGGGGGATCCTAGCAAACATGAGGTGTTGTCAACATAGTGGAATAATCAAATTTATTTTATTTCAGAGTGAACTTTGAATTTTGACTCTAATGGTAGTTTACTAATTTTTAACGAGTTTCATATAAATTAGAGTAATATTGTTTAATTGTGGTATATTAAAGGACTACTCAAGGGGGTTTGTGTTGTAGCACACTGGAAACATCTTTCAATTTGAGCTTCAAGTATGATTTTGTCTCTGCCTTTATTAGTGATTTTAGTCTTGTCGATACGAGAATATTATGATGAATCAATGATCAACTAATTGAATTGGATAATCATTAATAACATATAAATGAAATATGATAGTTGATTTCAAAATTTGTTGGTTAATTGAGAAGGGGAAAACTAGAGACATAATTATTGCTTTTGCTTTTATATTTTCACTTTATTTTTATGAAGAAACATTAATTTTATTCTATGTAATATAGCTTGGTATATAATTATTAATTATTAGAATCTTGAATGGTGATATCAAGGTATGTTTTCAACCTTTATGAACATGGTATGTAAGGAATATTGAGACTTATCCTTTATCAACCTTTATGAACATGGTATGTAAGGAATAATTTAAATAGAAAATAGATTAAAATTTTCCCATCAACAACTCTGATTGACACTCATCAAGCATCTATCCATGTCAAGTGAGCCAACATTCATCTTATTAGATACCAAATATCAATAATTTTTTTTGCTAAGAATAAACTATAGTAGAAGCATCCTAATAGTTATGTAATCCATCAAACAATCTACCAACAAAAATAGAATATCTGATATGAACAACAGTAACACGAAAAACGACTTCATGTCCAGAAAAACTAAGATATCATAATCTATCTCTCAAAATCTAGTAAAGGGATATCTTATTCAAATAAGAATACAAGAGTCTAGAGGCATAACCCAATAATACCTAAAAGAAAAACAAAAGAAGGAAATAGTAAAGGCTCCATCACGTTAGTATGCAGTTTGTTCACCTACACTTGAAATACTAAGTGTCTCAAACTAGGACGAAAAGGAACTAGTGTGGTAATTGAACGTGTGTATGTAAAAGCAGAAAAACAACAAGGGTGAGCATAAAGATTAACCGATTTTTGTTTTCCCCTCTTCTTAAACAACTTATGATTACTCCAATTGCGGCATAGATCTTTCAAATATTTAATTTACACCACTTGAGAATTCTACCTTTTATGCGACCATTGTAAAATGGGTTTGATATTCTATGACCTGCTCTTTTCTCAAAGTTAATTGTGATGTACTTTTCATGAAGGGGAAGCCATACACACTTTTCTAGATTTGATTTTAAAATATGTCACATTAGGAATTAATCACAATATGTATAGTATAAATTTAAATAATAAATTCATATATACCTTAAACTCATTAAAAAATTGTCTCCTGACTCATTGTGGAATCTCACCCCACATCAAGTATGCGACCTCAAAAAACTTTTCAATAGTATATGTAATGACATTTGCAGTCTCATGACGTGGATTAAACATGTAGTATAACAATTAATATATTAAGAGGTCAAATTCATGAATTAGAAAACAAATACTATTATAATATGTAAAAATAGATAAATCATATCAAACTCCTCAAGTTCAATGATGAGCCTGTGGTAAACATCCATCCGCCTAGGCAATAGAGGATCCTAACCTTGTAAAGCAGGGTTACATTGTATGGTCAATGAGGTATAGCCCTATATAACAGTGTAGTTGTAATGACACAATCTGTCATTATTCAAGGTAATCTCGTGCGCAATTCCAAAATTTCAAAGAATTGGTGAAAGAATTTTAAAAATTTTTAGCACACGATGAAGTTGCTTCGTTTTGAAGTTGATTGGACCGACATCAACTAACCATAGTGGCGGTGCCTCAATAGCGCCTGCACGACTACTATAGAGGGATGAAGGGAATTCAACAATCTAGTTATATAATGTTTTTATTTTTCTTCCCACTTTGAATGAAGAAAATAGATGAAAGAAGCTCTAAAACCCTCCAAAGTCACCTGGGGGATGAGGTTAGATATTGTTATGCAAGGGAGGTGAAAGCCCAAGGAATTTTGGTGCTCATATATCACGGTTCACTATAGAAGAATAAGAAGCTCATGGGCAAGGTTCATCAGCCAAAACGTGGCACCTAGGTAGGCTAGGTTTTCTATAAATTGAGCAAATAGACCTATTTTTACTGCATACATGATTTATTATACCTTTAGGGATATTGCATGTATAGGCCTTCATGCATGGAGTCTTGATGGTTAAAGGTTGTTGTTATTGCTCTTAAGCTGGGGAAAAGAGAATAACTAAAGTGAGGTTCTTTAGTTCTTGATTGTTAACCTTGGGTTTTGTTGCTGAGGTGGTTGATGGTAATTGTAAGGTTAGGTGTTATGAAATTGCTTAGTTATAGCCATTTATGGGATTTGTGGTAATCAAGGGGAACAATTGTATACCCATAATGGGTTCAGTATAAGGCCATTTATATAAAGGTGATTTGTGTTGTCTAGTATATGTGTGTAAGCTTGTTTACTTCATTAGGGTATCACTTATAATGCATGTAGGGGAAACCAAAGGGAAGGATATGTATTTGACATCGTCTTGATAATCTTATGCAATGAGCCTCTTTACTTTACTTGTGAGTTTCAAGTGTTATTGTTCATTGTGATGGTGTTGTGCATTATTATTTGTGATTGTGATATGCTCAGGTACCATGAAAGTATAGAAATACTAACAGTTTGCTAAAATACCACAATGGTAGGAATACAAACGGATGACTCAAATACCACGTCTGGTACAAATACTAATATTGGTTGGCTTTGGTACAACACTAGTATACTAATAGTTTGTGTATGGATTCCATGAAAGAATTGTGTTGTTTATTGTTTTATATTTGTCACATGTTGGTCTATGAATGGTCAAATTTGTGTTTAACTGCTGGGATATGGATCATCCTTGTACAACACCAATGACTCTTCTATATTCAGGCTTCAGACCATGGATGATAATCTGCTTCATCCTTGTCTCTCCAATTGGAGCTTGTGGATCTAACTCTGAAATCTCTCGGCACAACATCTTCACCTTATGAAAGTATTGTGCAATTGTCATGTTGCATTTCCCTATCGAGATTAGTTCACTCTCTAAGAGATGAAGCCTCGTATCATTTTGTATCCCAAGCCTTCTTCGGAGTGGTAGCGTCTTGTATGTGGTCTAGCACATCCTCTTCGGCCGTTGTTTTCAAAGCGAACAACTTCCATAAGATAAGTTGCCTACACTACATTCTCTTAAGATTCGATCTTTCATTGGACCCTGCGTAAAAGAGATTATTCGTACACTGGGCCAACCTTTAGAAACACTAAAGAAAATAATAGCAAAAGCAAAACTATGAAAAATATGAGAAACTTAGCCAAAGAATGACATGCAATCCTGTTGAACTCTACCGATTAAATTCTCTCTCATATGTTATCTTACTTGGATCTCAAGTGGATACCCATGAATACCCAACACATCTTCAAATTCACCATTCCTTTCATCAAAAGGCATAGTTCTGACTTTAAAACTTGCGAGCATCAATCATTCTCCAGGGTTATAGCAATCCAATGTTTTCTCCTAGCTCTAAGAAGCACAGAAAATAGATGTTTAACTTACCATGAGAATTGCAACTTGACAAGAAAATACTTGATAAATAAAGGGATGTGACCTCATTTGATATTTGTGCCCTCAAACTTTGGTTGCGCACAAGTAGACACTTAAACATGTACGAATTGAACAAAAAAACATACGTGTTCTATGTGGCATAATACGTTGGATGCCGCACAGGACACAATTGCCATTTGAGACACCAAGTAAGACGTGTGTATCTACTTGTTCAACTTTATACAAGTTTAAGTGCATTCAAAGGGCACCTTTATGTATTATGCCAGTTAATTATCACAAATAAGGAAATCAACAAGCTTTTTCTATAAAAACTTGAGTGAGAAATGTTGATTTGTCTAAAATCATTTAAAAAATACAGCATCAATCCTTCATAGAAATATTAAACTGATTCTGTGATATCTCACTGTACACACATGCACACATGAATATCCACAAGGTCCTTTAGTAGCCTGCATTATTGGCAGCAATTGGAGTGCAGAAATCAACATAGATTGTGAAATGCAAAAGAAAGAATGATTCAATGGTTTTACATGATTATCGAAATATAATGTAACAATTCTTTATAACTATAACAAAAATCCACTTCAACACCACATTATTATAGAAGACACTTGCTACATATAATGAGAAATGCACACATGCGGGCTGCAGCTGTAGAGTGTGGAGCAGAAAATTCTTGACAATCTCCCCCTCTCCATTCAACAAAAAAGCAAGAGCCGATGGGACAAAATCGCGTATAAACACTTGATCATAGTTAAGCGGCTGCTTATCAGCTGGATAATTAGCTGCCACAATAGTTTAAAACTGCTCCCCTAAGCAAAGTCCATGCTTCCTTTTGCATTTACAGCTGATCCATCATTTATATCAGTCATAACTTCTTCTTCTACTTTAGCTACGTCTTTTCCTGATTCTATTATGTCAATGACTAAAGGCTTCACATTTAAGCCCCCTTGTATGTAAAACTTATCGAACCTCTTCTCATTAACTTATTTTAGTATGTATGTTTTCCATGGAAAATGTTTTCTTGAAAAACAAGTGGATTTCTAATTTATTTTCTTATGTTTGGTTGGTAAGTAGAAAATATTTTTTCTTTCAGAAAATATCTTTTACTTTTTACTTGAGGAAATACTTTTAGGAAAATAATTTTTGACCCGGAAACCAATCTCGATAGTCGATCTAGGACATGACATTGACATACGAACTAGGACACAACCCCAACGACCGATTCGAAATCCGACCCTAAACATTTTAAATTTTGAAAATATTTTTCAAAAACTAACTTTTAAATTATTTTTTTTGGAGGGGGGGGGGGCAACTGGTAGGGGGGTCGTGAGAGGGTGGGGTAAAAAAAATTAAAATTTAAAAATATTTTTAAAAAACAAACTTTTAAATTTTTGTTTAGGGGTTGGGGTGGTAGGGGTCGGGGTATGAAGTGGGGTGGCTCTCGAGAATCATTTCTAATCCCTAAAAAAACCCTTAGACTAACTGACTACTTAGCGGAAGACTCACTCAAACAATAATAGGCTTGAAAAATAATTTGATCTAAAAATAAAACTTAACTCGAATATCTGAAAGTACTCACTGCAATAATTTTGACAGTTTGCAAAACAATTTTAAAGGAAAGAAAGTACTGAGAGACTCCTCGACTCATTCTATCTATGAAGCCTCTACTATTAAAGAAGGATGTCGGGAAAAGACCCACGACATCTCAAAAGTACTAACTAGAAAGTAAATGTGAAGTCCTCCATAATACAAGGAGGCTAACAAAAAGCTAGTTGGAGTGTAGAGTGATCTCAACAAAGCACTCGTTGATGATACTAGACACTTGTATCTCCATCATAAAAAGATGCGGATTGAATTACATCAGCACATTTGAATGTATGAGTATGTAATATTGCAGAAGTGAAATAACTGAATGAAAGGACTCTAATAGATAAAAAAAATATACTCAAGCTGAATGTAAAGAAATAAAGAAGTAAAATCATTTAAAGCTTTATAAAATACTTACTCATCTCTGAACTCAACTTTATTGGGGGATTCTCTAACCGGCAACCATCACTATGAGCTGCGTGATAATACAACGTCTTGGTCACGGTGCCAGAATTATCCGATATCATGCTGGGATATAGAACCTCTCAACTTTGTGGATTTACTAAGCTCGGCCCGAAGGCACTATGATTCATCTAAAAAGTATGACCTTGTACCCATGTTGGCAAGACATGGTTTATGGAGGCTATGAGTTGTCTGAACTCTCCCCCTTATCAATGCTCAATACTACTCTCAATAATATATACTTTTGTTCAAATGTATAAAAACATACAATTTCTCTGGTTTCACATAATTGTTCAAACTATGTTATTAAAAGAGGTAACTGCTGTAAAATATCTCTCAAACTCATTGCTCATTTAGAAAGCAAGGTTTCTTTTTGCTCAAAGTAAAAAATGCATTCTAGGTTGAGATAATTACTCAAAAGGGGCCTCTTTAAGAGGTGTTGTTCTATATTCAATCTTTCTTAAAACACTTTTAACTTTTCTAAAAAAATATTCTCTTTCTTCATGTAAATATAAACATTTGGGAAATTACTTAGTTCCCTTACACTCTTACTTAAATCTTCGTTAAGCACTTTCTCAAAACTCAATTTAAACAATCATATTTGTTGAAATAATTTTCAATAAGAAATCAATGAATACTCAGAAAATAGGGTTCATGTTGAAAAATAGAAATGAACTATAACACCTCAGATTTGAAAAGATGGAAAATCGTAGCTTTTTCTAAAACTGGTGCCAGTACCAACAGAACCACAAACGGTCTGTGGACTGACGTATGTCGTTTAGGTGGGACCGTGGGTAGAGAGTTCAAGAAAATTCCTAAAGGGGTAAGTCCTAGTACTTTTATACGGTTCACATGACTGTCCGTCATTCAATGTATGAGTCATTGGTAGGCCTCATAGGTGAGTCCCAGACTTAGTGAGATTTTGAGAATTTTTCGATTGGAATCACCGAGGCCATGTACGTAACAATAGGTAGACCAACGAACCGTACATGGGTCCCATCGGAAGGTCCAAAAGAAAGTTTTTAAACCCCATCGATGGTTGACCAGGACGGTCTGTAGGTGGGCCCACGGACCGTAGATGGAGGTCGGCAGTTATTTTAAAGGGATTTTTGGGGTTTTCCTAATTATTCTGACCCAATACTATATCGTTTTACCCTTTTAGCCCGGACCATATATAAGTATTGCTACCCCAAAATCAACCAATTAAATTCATTCTCCTAAATTCCAAAAAGTTGATCAAGTTCATCTTCTCAAATATTTCTCTGTTTAAGGAAGAAGAAGAAGTCTAGGATTTCAAGATCAAGTCTCCGAATTCACCATTGAGTGCAAGTTTTTGGCATCAAGGTATGATAGTATTCATCTATGGAGTCCTTTCCTCCATAGGGTTCCTAAATTCCCCATTTATTACAACATAGAATCTACAATGGAAGTTAGGGTTTTACTCAATATCATATGTTCTTTTCAATTATGATCTAATTGATTATTTTATGTCTTTTTATGCATGAATTAAAGTGATTGCATGTTTCTAAGTTGAATTCCCATGAACCCATGTGAAAACCATGATTTCTAGATGATGATCATATGAATAAGCTTTTGAAATATAAAAGATGAATTTATGAAGATACGTATGTTCTCTATGAAATTGAGGAAAATGACTTTTACAGTGAAGCATCAGTGTTGTTGTTGTGAAATGATTTCTCACATACTGAAAGCAAGATTATGAAAGGGTTTCTCACATAAAGGATCCATAAGGTTGAAAGGTTTTCTCACCTAAGATGAATCAAGATTAAGGAGCTATTCTAATGATAGTATAAGTTAAGACCAATAATCATTCAGTGGGATTTATGCTTCGCACCGAGAGGATATTGAGATGGAATATCTCCCGTAGTAAAGCCCGAGTTTCTAGTAGCGATCTCCTTACCCCATAACTATGTGCCACCATAGGATGTTGTCTTATATAGACATTAGCTAGTGGATCCACGTAAGGTAGAAGTTCACGGTTCTTACTGTAACACCCTAGATTTTAAAAGGACAAAAATGAAGATTTCCAGAAGTGCAGGTGCCATCGACGGAGGCCACCTACGGACTGTAAGCGGGACTATGGTCCATGGTTTAGGTACGGAGTTCAAACTCTCTAGAACCCCAAAATATCCAGCTAAGTCCAGAACCATGGCAGGACCTACGGACCATATATGGGACCACGGTCCGTGGTTCATACTCCCTAGAACCCCAGGAAAATTCAGCTAAGTCAAGAACCACACCAGGACTTATGGACCGTAGGTAGGACCACAGTCTTTGGACTAGGTCCGTGGTTCAACTCCCCATAACCCATCCTCTGAAGCCGAATGACGGCTGACCAGGATAGACCTTAGGTGGGACCACAGTCCATGGACTAGTTCTGTCGATTAGCCCGCAGCGTTAAGGCAACTCCTCCAGTCTCAGATCATCAGGTTTCAAATGCAGAGTTTTGGAATGCTATTCAGGTTTTGGCTCAGAGTGTAGCCAACCAGAACAATCAACAGGTTCCAGTTCCTATGAATACCAGTAGTGGATCAGTGGCAGATAGGGTCTGTGATTTTGTTCGGATGAATCCACTTGAGTTTCTAGGGCCGCAACTTGGTGAGGATCCCCAGAACTTTATTAATAAGGTCAAGAAGATCTTTGGAGTGATGCAAGTAACTGGAAATGATAGGGTAGAGTTGGCGTCCTACCAGCTCAAGGATGTAGCTTACATATGGTTCACGTAGTGGAAAGAAAACATGGGTAAGAATGCAGCTTCTGTGACTTGGGAGTGTTTTACCGAAGCTTTTTTGGACAAGTTATTTCCAAGAGGGTTGAGAGAGGCTAAAGCTCAGGAGTTGATGAATTTGAGGCAAGGTTCTATGCCAGTCCAAGAGTACGCACTCAAGTTCACCTAGCTCTCCAGGTATACTCCACATATGGTTCTCGATCCCAGGGCAGAAATGAGTAAGTTCCTATTTGGAGTTTCTAACTTGGTGAAAACAGAGTGCAGAAATACGATGTTGTTAGAGGATATGATTATCTCTAGGCTCATGACTCATGCTCAGCAAGTTATGGGAGATAAGCTTAGGAAACAGGCTAAGGACAAAAAAAAAGGGTACGACATGCAACTATGAGTACTCTCAGCAGAAATCGGGAGGTTGAAATTTCTCGAAGTTTCAACAAAACTATTCAGCTACAACACCTTGATCAGCTAGTGTTCCATCCTCCAGGATCAGAAAAGTAGGGCATCAGGCTCTAAGTTTCAGGGGTGTGTTTTGGTTACTAGGACCTACCCAACTTGTCCAAAGTGTGGTAAGAACAATCCGGGTGAGTGTCTTGCAGGAAAGGATGGATGTTTTGGGTGTCGTCAGACTTGTCATAGATTGAGAGATTGCCCTTCTTCTAAACAAGGACAAGGAGGTAACAATGGTAGGGCCTAGTCTATAACTTCAGTAGCACCAGCAGGTCGCCCGACTTAGCAAGGTAGTTCATCCGGTACAGTTGGTGGTCAGCGCCGGAACAGGCTGTATGCTCTCCAGGCTCACTAGTATCAAAAAGACTCTATTGATGTGGTAACTGGTACATTATGAATCTATCAATTAGATGCTTATACTATGTTAGATCCAGGAGCTACTCTTTCCTTTGTAACTCCTTATATAGCAGTAAACTTTTATGTCAGTCCAGAAACTCTTTCAGAATCCTTCTCAGTATCTACTTCATTCGGTGACCCAGTTATAGCCAGATGGATATCCAAAAATTGCCCTATCACAGTCTCTTAGAAAGTCACCTCAGTAGACCTTATAGAGTTAGAAATGGTATACTTTGATATCATTCTAGGCATGGATTGGTTTCTTTCATGTTATGCCTCAGTCAATTGTAGAACTAGGATCGTTCATTTTCAATTTCCAGACGAGCCAATTTCATAATGGAAGGGTAGTAGCGCAGTACCTACGGGTCGATTCATTTCGTACCTTAAGGCCAGAAAGATGATTTCCAAGTGGTATCTATATCATCTAGTTCAGGTTAAGGATTCAAGCTCCGAAACCCAAACTTTTGATTTTGTTCCAGTAGTTAAAGAGTTTCCAGAGGTATTTTCAGATGATCTTCCCGGAATTCCTCCCGAAAGGGAAATCAACTTTGGAATTGATCTCCTCCTAGATACCCAATCTATTTCTATTCCTCCTTATAGAATGGCTCCAGCTGAGGTTAAGAAATTGAAAGAGCAGTTGAAAGACCTTCTAGATAAAGGCTTCATCAGACCCAGTATTTCCCCATGGGGTGCTCAAGTGTTGTTTGTGAAAAAGAAAGATGGATCTTAGGATGTGCATTGACTATCGGTAGTTGAACAAAGTCACAATCACGAATAAGTACCCTATCCCTGGGATTGGTGACTTGTTCGACCAATTACATAGTGCTAGTCATTTTTCGAAGATAGACCTCAGATCCAGTTATCCTCAGCTCAGAGTCAGGGATAGTGACATTTTGAAAAAGCCTTCATAACTCGGTATGGTCATTATGAATTTGTAGGTATGTCATTTGGACTAACCAATGTTCCTGCAACTTTCATGGATTTGATGATCATGGTGTTCAAGCAGTGTTTGGACTTATTTGTTATCGTCTTTATTGGTGATATCCTCATTTACTCTAGGAATGAGGAAGAACATGCTACTCATTTGAGAGTTGTCCTGAAAATTCTTAAAGATCTCTAGTTATTCGCTAAGTTTAGCAAATGTGAGTTTTGGGTACAATCAATTGGTTTCCTTGGGAATATTGTATCTACTGAAGGGATCCTAGTGGATTCTCAGAAAATAGAGGTAGTGAACTAATGGTCCAAACCTATTGGTACACTCAAATTACACCTCCATAAATAAGTATAAGTGATCGTTGTCAAATAAAGAACCCAATTTGTAGATTGGGTCAATCCCATGAGGAATATGGTTCAGACTTAAACTTAACTCACTATTATATCCGTTTAGTCAGACTATTTTCGAGACAAATAAATAAAGGTGGGGGGGGGGGGATTTGTGTAAGCAAATAACTGATTGTTGTTTAAGTAACAATTGAGAAAGAGTCAAACTTTGTTGTTATCAATGAGAGAGAGAAACTAGGGTGTATGTGTTCCCCATAAGCTCTTAACACGGTAATCCTAATAATAGTAATCATTTCCTAGTGCTTTACATTCAAAGTTGGTAAGATATGTCTCCCTAAGTGATTAGTTCTCCAAATAAGGAATTTCACTTCACACCTTGGTCCGGCTATATGTGTATACTTTACTAACCCTTACCTTACTTCAGATTAGACATCACATCAATATATGGCTTAGTTTTCACCCTCACACCAATTGATATTAGACTATTAGATATTATCACACTTAATATTTGTTGATAATTCTTTTCTTATTAACTACCTCCTTGGTACGGCAAGTAGCAACAAGGCGAGTTCTAACTTTGACCACCGTTAAAAAGATTTCTAAGCGAAAGAAATACCAATTCATGCATCAACACTATTCAAGAATTACTTAGTTATTATTCATACGTTGTTATTTGCTCATAGGTCGCACAAGCCTAGTTATGGATTTAGTTACCCATGCTTGAAAGAACACAATTCATATTTTTGTAAAGAGAATTCATGAACCTACATTTAGAATAGAAGAAACTTGTAATGTCCAATTGAATTTGGAAGAAAAAATCTTATAAACCGAGATTCGGAAATCAAATTGCCAAAGTTTGCAAGTTAATTCCCAAGCAAATATCAAGAACTAAAAGTAAACAATAGTGTCTAACCCCTAAAAACGAGGTTTACATACACTATTTATAGAAAAACATGTCCTAAACAAAAAGAAAACAAAACAAGGAAATAAACTTTCTAGACACGACTTTGATTGATGAATCGACCTACGGACGATGGGTCGACCTACGGTTTGTAGGTCCGCTCCGCTGGTCAACACTTAGAACTTTTCTACATAGGCTGGAACCTTCAACTCCTAGTTCATCAATGACGGACGTGCAGTGCTGACCGTAGGTTGACCTATGGTCTGTGGGTCCTCTTCTGTGGCTCCACAGTTAAGATTTTCATCAGGTACTTGAACTTAAACTCTCTAAACACTTTCTACGGACGTGCAGGACAACTCGTAGGTTCCTTCGTAGTTCCACACTTGGTCAGACTTCCCTGATGCTCCTATCTACGCCTACCATCGACAGACTGTCATAGGACCTATGGTCCGTAGGTCCCTTCGTGGGTGGCCACTTCTACAGATTTTTCGGCTATCATCTCACTCAATCGCGTCCAAGCCCATTTCCTGCAAACATGACACTAAAACATTATTTCCAATACAAAATGTCCCTAGACACAGAAAACTCTTAAGTGAAATGTATCAAAAATATCGTAAACTCATAGTATATCAACACCCTCAACTTAAACATGTTGTTTGTCCTCAAGCGACACACTAACACTCGAAACGACACTTGTGTAGAAGCAGACATACAAACTCAAGCAATCGCATGGCCATTTCAATCCATTCCATTTTTTTAATGCAAATATTTTCTATTAGACTCAACAAGCTAACTCATGTGGATCAAGATATGACAAAGATCGACCAATAGACACCACAACATACACATTTCACAATCACCAAGGTACCAACATTCCAACAATGTAACTAGTGCCGTCACTTCAAACGAAATCCTTTACACACAGTAGGTATGAATTTTGAGTTTTAGGATTCATTCAACACTCCCGCTCAGAAGTGAATTCAAGTAAAGTTAGTGCTCAATACCATAGGCTTGCCCTTATTTTCACTGCTTAGACTCTCCAAACTAGTTGCTAAGATCACTATAGGACTTTCTTAGCTTGTAACGTAGGCTCAGGGTCATGTATGGTACAGTTGGGTACTTTTTAGTGACTTTCTTCCCTCTTTGACATTACATTGGCTTTTACCTCTTTTCTCAACCTATTATTGACATCCTTTCATTTTACTTTCTTTCCCTTGACTCTTTTCAATATGGATGTGACTTTTGACTTTGTGGCTCTTATTATTTTTTACTTTCTTCTTTTTCTTTCACTTTATTTTTTTCAACACTTTTATTTATCATCTTTTTTCTTCTTTTGCACAAAGTCACATCTTCTTTCTTTTCTTTTTCTCTTTCAACACAAAACTCTTTCCATACCCTTTTTTTGGTTTCCTCTTTCATAGCCACCCTGAACTTATGGATTTTGCATTAGTTGAGGTGCAAAATATCCGATGTCGGACTAGGGCCAAGATCAAGGTAAATTTTGAATTAGCCACCCTCAACTTAGGCTTTTAGCCTAAGTCAAGGTGCACATGTCCAAGGATGGTCCGGGGCCAAGACAATTATTTTAGGAAAGGTGAGTTAGGTGAATCAAAAGAAATAGTCTATTTAAGGCTCAAATATTCGGATCAAAGGGAACATTGATTTTATTTGGTTGGATCATTTTAGGATTAGGTGGACTAATTTGAACAAGGGACTATGATCGCTTCCCAACTTCTAGATCATCTTAGCAGGACCAACAGAGCAATTTCTAGATTGGCACAAACTGTTTGAACATTCGACTTTTCTCACACACTCTTGGCACATTGTTTCATTATCAGATTCTCACATTACCCAGTTCAAGTTTTAGCTTAAGTCATGAGGTCAAATCGGTTCCTTATCATGTCACATTGAGATCCAACACATTCAACTCATCAAGATTATCGATCTAGCATATTTCAACATTTTTGGATAGGGATTATTTTTCCATGCTTTTTTTATGCCATCATGCTTTCATTTTTCTACTTACTCCTACACATACATTCCTAAGCATGCCGGTTCAACAGAAATTTAACAGTCTCTTGGAAGAAAAGAACACAGGCAAGAAAACCCCAAGAGAGGATTATGAGTTGGGTTACTCAGACTTCACCCTATCACTTACAATCCACTTACCCCACCCCAACAAAATAAGTGAAATTGTCCCCAATGCACTAAGAGTAAAAGCAAAGGATTGGGTGAAGCAAACCTGTGACGCTTATGCGCCGAAGACCACTCAAGAAGCGGGTGGGTCCGGTTTCTTGAAACCCGCTGTATCAACACTTGGAACGCCATCAGTAGCGCTCCCATCTACCATCTCAGCACCCTCAGTAGTGCTATCATCAACTCTCGAGGCACCATTATTAGTGCTCACGCAGCTAGATAGGACAACACCTACCTCCCTAGCCCTCTGCTATCTACACTCCTCATCAACTATGGATACCCTATGAGCCTCCTTAGTTTGTTGTCACTCCTTCTTCCTCAATATATGGGCCTCAACATCATTAGAAGTACAATCAGAGCAGGGTTGCTTCCCAGCAGCACGGGAGTAGTTTGATGGGGGCACCTCATCCTAAAATAAAGCAGATATCACAATGGTGTCAACCCCATATGTGGGGGAAGCCTCTGGTGAACACTCGGGAAGAACTAGAAGGGAATCCAGATCGACACGAAGACTGACCAACTCTACCTAGAAAGTGGATAGATCAATGGTCGGGGCCAACCTCTCTAAGACCCAAAGCTTGAACATGTCCAGGTGCTAATAAACGACCTGATTCGTTTGGTCTATGAGCTTCTCCATCCTAGCCTCAAACTGCTCAATTGAGCACTACTTCCACGTCATAATGTTTTGTAGTAATGTGATCATCTGTGCCTCTAGATTCATAACTCGACCTAGAGGGATGGCAGAGGAACCGGAGGAGTAGGTGGTTCTGGAGGAGCTAGGAGCCTGGCTGGCAGCCGGAGACGGTTGAGCCTAGGTGTCTGTTGTAGTGGCTGGAGAGATAAGGTTATCAGCTTGGAATGTCAACCACAATATCAGCCTCAGAAGATGAGGTAGTGATGTCACTAGAACTGGAGCTGGAGCCGGAGCCAGATGAGGACATAGAGCTAGCCGGTGATCAGATCGGTGTGGCCCCCTCATCAAACTTGGGGCAGTGACAACGTCGGGAATCATAAGCTGGGCTCAGTTCCTTATAGTGTGAGTAGCAGTAGGGGAGGTCTTTATGTTGGGAGGAACATACTCAGTGTCCTCCTCAATGATCATACATCGTGAATGAGCAACAAATTTTGAATTTCCCATAGTTGCATAGGTCGGAGCTTGCTTGGGGTCATAGTACATGTAGAAGCTTAGTTAGACCAAAACAAGCAAATAAAACACTTAGAAGAACTTTAGAAGAACAAACGAATAAAAACGAATAGAATTTTTTTTTTGGGTAGTAGCTGAATTGCCGACCTACGGTGGGTACCTACAATCTATGGGTGGACATAGGGTCCGTAAGTCCCCTCTGTAGGTCAGAGTACCCAAAATTGGGTCTCTAATGTGGAACAACCGATTTGTAGAACGGTCCATTGATGGAACGACGGACCGTAGTCCATATTGTGGTTCGACACTTAGCAAAAATATTGTGTGCTTCTGGCCCACGGACCCGACCTACGGTCCATAGACGGGGTCTCGTGGGTTAGTCTGTGCCAGGTTTTCAGATGGTTCACTTCTTTAAAGCCTTTTGAATCACCAAACTTACTCAACTTAGGCCTATATATGCATTTCAACAAGTAATATGGTATTTAATCAGCCTTAGGGTTCCCATTTTACAGGATTTCATAATTTATCACACCGATACTTATGAACCCTAAGTCAAAACTTCCAATTCGGTCTATAAAGTGAATTATTCAGTTTTTAAGTAATTACACACTCACATACCAACATACCAAAGGTGCTCTAGCATAAATTTCACATACAAACACAAAATTAACAACCCAAGGTCAAGTTCATTTATGTGATTTCAAAAGGAAACTATGAACAATTTCAAAGTTCGGGGGAAATCAACATACCTTACAACTATGCAACATTAGTGAATGTGTGATTGCAATAAGTTTCTAGACCCTTGTGGCAAGCCTTTGACACCGAACCCGGACTGTGGAATCGTTGGGGAATGAATATGAAGGATTTGGAAGGGAAAAAAATGATATGGGAATTTGGGGAAGTTAATGGGGACTTGATCTGTGGGATAATGGGGTTAAATGGAGTGATTGTGGGAGATAAAAGGTTTAAAAATGGTTGGGAGGGAGTTTTCAATGTGGGGGATGAATTAAAAATGAGAGGTTTTATTTTACAAGGTGTTCGAGTTAGGTCGAGCAAACCCTAGGTTTTGGACCCACGAGACCCCGTCTATGGTCCGTGGGTCGACCTACGGACTGTAGGTCACTCTGACACTTAGAATTTTAGAAAACTTACATGGGGATTTACAGACACCATTCATGATCCGTGGATGGACCCACGGACCGTCGATGGGGTCAGTAGACCTCTGCATAACTATTTTTCTGTAGATTTTGCCTTTCGCCCCTGCACACATAGCAACCATTACGACTTTCTTTTAACATTTTTTGGACACTTTTTCGACACGGACCCTATTCTATATCTAGCGAACACTAATACAAAAATAAAACACCTATCTAAAGAGTTACATAAATTAAAATAAAAAAAAGAAAGCTCCTAAATCTAAAAGAAAAACCTATAGTTGGCTAGATTGTACATCTTGGGATGCCTCCTAAGCAGCGCCAATGTAATAGGCCTCAATCACTTGTTGCACACTCTCAAATTTTCCCATGTAGACTTTGATCTTTTGCCCGTTCACCTTGAACCTTGTTCCCTCCTTGTTCTTGAGCTCGACCACTCCATGTGGAAACACTTGAGTGACTTTGAATGGCCCGGTCCACTTGGACTTAAGCTTGCCAGGAAACAAAGGAAACATTGAGTTGAATAGAAGTACCAGATCACCCACAACAAATTCACACTTTTCAATATTTTATCATGATACTTCTTCATCTTCTTCTTGTACAAGGCTGAACCTTCATAAGCTTTT
Source organism: Solanum okadae (assembly GCA_036553675.1). NCBI lineage: Eukaryota > Viridiplantae > Streptophyta > Magnoliopsida > Solanales > Solanaceae > Solanum > Solanum okadae. The sequence goes on from CM071678.1 coordinate 45,975,629, forward strand.
AGGCGAAACTCAACAAGCTCATTCATGTCATTCACTCTTTCACTCGATGCGGCGCCCCAATCCAAACTAAACTTCTTTAGCGCCCACATAGTCTTATGGTCTGGCTCTACCGAAAAATTGCATGACTTCCCATATACAAGTTGGTAGGGAGACATACCTATAGGAGTCTTGAATGTGGTGCGATAGGCCTATAGTGCATCATCAAGCCTCTTTGACCAATCAGTTCTATTTGCATTCATAGTCTTTGCAACGATTTGCTTTATATCTCAGTTTGACACTTCAACTTGCCCACTAGATTGCGGATGGTAAGTAGTGGCTACATTGTGACAGACTCTATATTTCTCTAGCAACGCCTTGAACAATTTATTACAAAAATGGGAACCTCCATCGCTGATAGTCACTCTAGGTGTACCAAATCTAGAGAAGATACTATTTTTCACGAATGCAATGATGCTTTTCCCTTCATTATTTAAAAGTGCAATTGCTTCCACCCATTTCGACACGTAATCAACAGCAACAAAAATATACTTCATCCCATGTGAACTCACAAATTGACCCATAAAGTCAAGGCCGTATACATCAAACAACTCAATAACCATTATTAGATTCAATGGTAGCTTTGCCTCTTTGAAATTCGTCCTTCTCTTTGGCAACGATAACAAGACTTGGCGAAATCCTAAGATGATAGGCCAGTAATACCAACACTGCAAGATTTTATGAGTAGTCCGAATACCACTATGATGCCCACCAACATCTGATGAATGACATGCCTCTAGTATACTCATCATCTCAACCTCGGGCACATAGCGACGAATAATCCCATCAGTACAAATACAGAACAAGTAAGGCTTATGCATAAACTTTTTCCTTCGGTGAAACGACAAATCTGATGGAACCAGATCACTTGCCAAGTAGTTAGCAAAGTCCGCGAACCAAGGAATAAGATCAACAGATAAAGCCAATACCTGTTAGTCTGGAAAGGCATCATTAATTTCAGCCCCATATCCTAGCTTGAGCATACCTTCCTCCTCTAATCTGGACAAATGATCGGCAACTTCATTTTCTGTCCCCTTCCTATCTTTCACCTCAAAATCGAACTGTTGCAGCAACAATACCCATCTAATCAACCTCGGTTTTGCATCCTTTTTAGCCATCGAATACCTCAATGCAGAATGGTCAGTATGAATTATGATTTTAGTACCAAGCAAGTAGGATCGAAATTTCTTGAATGCGAAAACCACAACAAGGAGTTCTTGTTCAGTCACTGTATAGTTCTTTTGAGCCACATTCAGAGCTTTGCTGGCATATTAAATTGGATGAAGAATCTTCTCTCGCCTCTGTCCCAATACCATACCAAGCGTCACTCCACTCACATCACACATCAGTTCAAACGGTTGCCCCCAATCCGGTGAAATAATGATAGGTGCAGAAACTAACTTTGCTATCAACTCTCCAAATGGTCTCAGAAAAGCATCATCAAAATCAAACTTACACTCCTTTCCGAGTAATTTGAACAATGGGTGTGCAATTTTGGAGAAATCCTTGATAAACCTCCTATAAAAGCCTGCATGCGCAAGAAAGCTTCTAACACCTTTAACAGAGATAGGTGGTGGAAGCTTTTCTATTACCTCGACTTTAACTCTACCAAACTCAATACCCTTCTTAGAAATCCGATGACCCAGAACGATCCCCTCTTTCACCATGAAGTGGCACTTTTCCCAATTGAGCACAAGATTGCACTCTTCACACCGTTTTAGTACCTCGGCCAAATGCATCCAACAACCATCAAACGAGTCACCTACCACCGAGAAATCATCCGTAGATACCTCAATAGTATCCTCCACCATATCTGAAATTATCGACATCATGCAACTCTAGAATGTCGTTGGAGCATTACACAATCCAAATTTCATTCGTTTGAAGGCGAAAGTCCAATAAAGGCCACTGAATGTGGTCTTCTCTTTTTTCTTCCAGAGCAATGGAGATCTGATTGTAGCCCGAATAACCATCAAGAAAGAAATACCAACCCTTACCAGCAAGGCGGTCCATCATCTGATCCATGAACGAAATAGGGAAGTGATCATTCTCTATCCAAGCATTCAATTTCTCGTAGTTCATGCATACTCTGCATCCAGTCACTGGCCGCATCGAAACAAGCTCATTTTTCACATTAGGAACCACGGTAATCCCACCTTTCTTAGGAACACATTGAACAGGACAAACCCAACTACTATCTGCAATGGGATATATGACTCTAGCATCCAACCACTTGATGATTTCCTTTTTCACTACCTTTTTCATAGGTGGATTTAGTCTCCTTTGGTGCTCGATACAAGGTTTGTGATCTGGCAAGAGTTGGATTTTATGAGAACAAATGTCAAGAGGAATCCCAATAATGTCAGCAATAGTCCATCCAATAGCCCTCTTGAACCACTATAACACAGAAACCAATGCCTCAAATTGTACTTCACTCAAATCTACCTCAATGATGACCGGTAAAGTACCATCTCTCCCCAAGAATACATACCTCAAATGTGATGGTAGAGCCTTGAGCTCCAATTTTGGAGCCTCTTCAACATACGGTTCTGCGGGTGGAGAGTCGCGATTCTTTATATCTATCTCCAATTTATTTGGTTTGGAATGGAATTCAAACCTATCAAGTGCAGCAACTAATTCATCATAGTCTTCAATACCATCACCCTCAAAATTCATCATTACCGCTGCCAGTGCACCAACACCCAACCTCTTTTCAATAGACACATCAGAACCTCGCTCTATAATATGATTCATCATTGATACTGATTTGAGATCGCTTTCCTACTTCATAGACCTACAGATGTTGAAAGTTACCTCTTCATTATTCAATCATAACTTCATCTTCCCTCTCTCCATATCAATCAAAGCGCACCTAGTAGAAAGGAATGGTCTCCCCAGGATGATGGGAACCTCAAAATCAACCCCACAATCAAGTATCACAAAATCCGCCGGAAAAATAAACAACTCCACCTTCACAAGTTCATCTTGGAGAACATTAATGGGCTTCTTCACAGTTCTATCAGTAATGAGTAATCGCATCACAGTTGGTGTTGGAGCCCCTAAAACCAACATTTTGTAAATAGACAATGGCATTAGATTAATTCTAGCACCTAAACACACAACGCTTTCACAAAATGCAACAATCGATGGTACAAGGAACAGTGAAAGCACCAAAATCCTCTTTCTTCTGCACAATTGACCGAGTAGAAATTGAACTGCAATGTTGCAACCTCTCATCATTCTCAAAGCTAATGGCCATCTTTTTGGTTACCAAATCCTTCATAAACTTTGCATACCCAGACATTTTCTCCAAAGCCTCTATCACCGGAACATTGATGGAAAACTGTTTTAACATAGTAATGAACCAATGGTATTTTCCTTCTTCATTTTTCTTCACCAATCTTTGTGGGAATGGTGGTGGAGGTCTAGGCATGGGAATAACTTTTTGGGTCAGCTTCACTTCTTTCTCTTTAGTATTCTTGGACTCTCCAATAACCTCAATCTTATCATCATCTTTTTCAACCACAATTTCAACCTCAGACGGCATAGGTGGATCAATGGTTTGTTTACCCCCTCAAGTAGTGACTACCATACAATGCCTATCATTATTCGAAATCTAGATGGTGTTGCTAGGAAGTGTGCCAGGTTGACATGGGTTTACTGTAATGGACAATTGATTTATCTGTTGCTCAAGTTGCTTGATCGACACTGCATGGGCATCAACATTTTGACCAATTCCAGACAAGTCATTTTGCATCTCTTTCATATTCTTATCAGTCGTATCAAACCTCTTCATCATCTTCTGCATCATATCCTCAATATGTGACATACTACCCCCAGCTTCCCTATTGCCAGATTCTTAATTTGCAAGTGGATTATAAGGCCCAACTCTCTCGTTTTTGTTGCCATAGTTGTTCCGGTTGTAGCTATTGTCGCGATTATAGTTCCCATCCTGGACATAGTTACCCTCTCAATTGTTCTTACAATAGTTCCAACCTTGGTTTACTTCCCCTTGCGCCAATTATCCAAATTGGAACCTTGGGCGTTGGCTCGAAAACCACTTGTCTGATCATTCACCAAATACGCATCCTCCTCATAGTAGAATTCCTCAACTGGTGGTGGTGGATTTCTATTCAAGTAGTTTACCGCATTCACCTTTTATGTACCTCCGCTAACATGATTCAACACCAACCCAAGTTATGTCCCCATATGAGCCTTCTCCTCACGAATGTCATCGGTAGATTGACTAAGTGCAGCTTGAACTACATAAGTGCTTCTTCCAGTTTCTGACTTCCTAGTGCTCCATGCTTTATTAATTTTGGAAATCTTCTATAGTTTCTCTATAATCTCCTCAAAAGTGCAGTCACCAAATGATCCTTCAACAATAGCATCAGCACGACCTTAGCATTGTCATCCTGACCTCTGTATAAGTACCTTCAATGACTCATCATCGATGCGGTGATTTGGAACACTTCTTATGAATGCAGTGTACCTATCCCATGAACTACTCATAGACTCTCCAGGTAGTGCCACGAAGTTGTTAAATTTTTCTTTGTGGTTCAGCTTCTTAGACATGGGAAGTACTAGACCAGGAACACTTTGTGCAATTGGTCCCATGTATGAATTGAGTTATATGGAAGCTCAGAAAACCAAATTGCAGCATCTCCAGTCAATGATAGAGGGAAGACTCTCAACCCTATTATGTTCATATCCAACTTCGGTCACCCTACACAACTCTTACAGACACTCCTCAACTTGTCCATGTGCCCATTTGGATCTTCCGAAGCCATACAAGAAACAGTCCCCTCGCAGTAAGCATTTGCATCAAACTGCTTGTCACCACAAAGGTATACCTTGGGGGTAGAAGAGGGAGAACAATGGGTCCTTCTGATTCAACTGTATTGAACTCGACCCTATAGTTATCTTGCAACCTTGGTTCTAGCGGATTATGCACCCTCAATGCATCTCTAAGTAGATTACAACCAGGAACCTCAATGTTCTAATTATTCACTCTGTCTTCATGCTCCTCTATGATAGGATTATTAATGCCCCCTTGATTTTCCATTCTTCTCAAAGTCTTGCTTAGTTTGGAGTCGTATGGGGTCAGTGGTTCGCCTCGACTCCGTGTACTAGGCATACACTAGAGTAGAAATTTGCAGAAAACAAAAAGAAATGAAAATGTAAAATTAGGAAATAATTGACTAAAGTTCAATAATGTAGTTAAACTTAATCCAAAAGCCTTATTCCCCGGCAGCGGCGCTAAAATTTGATACGCTCTAATTACACCTCCCTAAAGAAGTATAAGCAATCGTTGTCAAATAAAGAACCCAACTAATAGGTTGGGGTCGATCCCACGAGCAATATGGTTCAAACTTAAACTTAACTCACTATTATATCCATTTAGTCAAACTATTACCGAGACAAGTAAATAAACGGGGGATTTGTATAAGCAATTAACTGATTGTTTTTTAAGTAACAAGTGAGCAAGATTCAAACTTTGTTGTTATCAATGAGAGAGAGAAACTAGGGTGTATGTGTTCCCCATAAGATCTTAACACGGTAATCCTTTCCTAGTGTTTTACATGCAAAATTGGTAAGATATGTATCCCTAAGTTATTGGTCCTCCAAATAGGGAATTTCACTCTACACCTATGTCCGGCTACGTGTGTATACTTTACTAACCCTTACCTTTACTTCAGATTAAACATCACATCAATGTATGGATTAGTTTTCACCCTCGCACAAATTGATATTAGACTATTACATAGTATCACACTAAATCTCTGTTGATAATTCTTTTCTTATTAACTACCTCCTTGGTTCGGGAAGTAGCAACAAGGTGAGTTCTAATGTTGGTTACCGTTAAAAAGACTTCTAAGCGAAAGAAATACCAATACATGCATCAACACTATTTAAGAATTACTTAGTTATTATTCATACATTCTTAATTGCTCATGGGTACCACAACTCTCGTTGTGGATATAGTTACTCATGCTTGAAAGAACACAATTCATATTTTTGTAAAGAGAATTCATGAACTTACGTTTTGAATAGAAGAAACCTGTAATCTTTAATTGAATTTCAAAGTGAAACTCTTATATATCGAAATTTGGAAATCAAATTCCCAAAGTTTGCTAGTTAATTCCCAAAAAAATATCAAGATCTAAAAGTAAATAATAGTGTCTAATCCCCAAAAATGAGGTTTGCATACCTTATTTATAGAAAAACATGTACTAAACAAAAAGGACACAAAATAAGGAAATAAACTTTCTGGATGAGGCTTTGATCGACAACTCAACCTACTGATTGTGGGTCGACCTACGGTCCGTAGGTCCCCTCCGTTGGTCAACACTTAGAACTTTTCTGCATAGGCTGGAACCTTTAACTCCCAGTTCATCAATGACAGATGTGCAGTACAGACCGTAGGTTGACCTACGATCCGTGGGTCCTCTTTCGTGGCTCCACACTTAGGATTTTCATCAGGTACTGGAACTTCAATTCTCTAAACATTTTCTACGGACGTGAAAGACGGTTAGTAGGTCCCTTCGTAGTTCCACACTTGGTTAGAGTTCCCTGATGCTCCTATCTATGCCTACCATCGACGAACCTTCATAGGACCTACGGTTAGTAGGTCCCTTTGTGGGTTGCCACTTCTTTAGATTTTTGAGCTGTTATCTCAATCAATCGTGTCGAAGCCTATTTTTTGTAAACATGACATAAAAACATTATTTCCAATACAAAATGGCCCTAGACACACACAACTCTGAAGTGATATGTATCAAAAAATCATGTAAACTCACGGTACATCACCTACCTCTCCTACATATATCAGAAGTTTCTTGGGTTTGGCAGGTTATTACAGAAGGTTCGTGGAAGGATTTTCATCCATTGCTTTTCCATTGACTAAGTTGACTCAGAAAAATGTTAAGTCTCAGTGGTCAGATGATTGTAAGAAGAGGTTCGCAGAACTGAAAACTAGGTTGACTACAACTCCAGTTTTTACTCTACCAGAGGGTTTAGACAATTATGTGATCTATTGTGATGCGTCCATAGTCGGCCTAGGTTATGTGTTGATGCAGCGAGGTAAAGTTATAGCTTGTGCTTCTATAAAACTTAAGGTGCATGAGAAGAACTATCCAACTCATGACCTCGAGCTTGCAACACTGGTTTTTGCCCAAAATATTTGGAGACATTACTTGTATAGTGTTCACGTAGATGTGTTCATAAACCATAAGAGTCTTCAGTATGTGTTCACCCAGAAAAAGTTGAATCTTTGCCAGTGAAGATTGCTTGAATTCCTAAAGGACTATGATATGAATGTGCTTTACCATCCTGGTTAGGCCAATGCAGTAGCTGATGCTCTTAGCAGACTATCTATGGGTAGTGTAGCGCATGTTGAGGAATGAAGGAAGTAATTAGCAAAAGATGTTCATTGGCTTGCTCGCTTAGGAGTTTGCCTTATGAGCATATCAGATGGTGATGTAACAGTTTAGAATGGGTCAGAATCTTCATTGGTAGCGGAGGTTAAGGAAAAACAAGACAATGATCCTATATTGCTTCAATCGAAGGGTGTAGTTCACCAGCAGAAAGTTGAGGTTTTCTCCCAAGGGAAAGATGGTTTGCTTCGCTACCAGGGTCGTTTATGTGTTCCTAAGGTGGATGAGTTGAGAAAATAGATTCTTACCGAAGCCGATAACTCCAAGTATTCTATTCATCTAGTTGCAACTAAGATGTACCATGATCTGCGGGAAGTCTATTGGTGGAATGGCATGAAGAGGGACATAACATATTTTGTGGCTAAGTGCCCTAACTGTTTGTAGGTGAAGTTAAAACATCATAAACCAGGAGGTATGACTCAATAGATCAATATTCCTTCATGGAAGTGGGAAGTGATAAACATGGACTTCATTACAGGTTTACCTTGTACTCACAGACAACATTACTCCATTTGGGTTATAGATAGAGTTACTAAGTTCGCTCATTTATATGCTGTCAAGACTACATATTCGGCGGAGGACTACGCCATGCTTTACATTAATGAGATAGCCAGGTTGTGTAGGGTTCCTTTGTCTATCATCTCTAATAGAGGTCCTCAGTTTACCTCTCATTTCTGGAAGTCATTTCAGAAAGGTCTTGGTACTTAGGTTAAACTCAACACAACATTTCAGCCACAGACGGATGGTCAGGAAGAGCGTACCATTCAGGCCTTAGAGGACATGTTGAGAGCTTGCGTGATTGACTTCAAGGGTAGTTGGGATGATTAACTTCCTCTTATAGTGTTCTCCTACAATAATATCTATCATTCCAGTAATTAGATGGCCCTTTATGAGGCATTGTATGGGTGTAGATGTAGATCTCCAGTTGGTTGGTTTGAAGTAGGTGAAGCAGCTTTGATAGGGACAAATTCAGTTCATGATTCTATGGAAAAATATCAGCTCATGAGAGATAGACTTAAGATAGCCTAGAGTCACCAGAAGTCATATGCAGATGTAAGGAGAAGGAACTTAGAATTTGAGATTGATGATTGGGTTTTCCTGAAAGTGTAACCTATGAAAGGGCTGATGAGATTTGGCAAGAAAGGGAAGCTTATTCCTAGATATGTAGGCCCTTAAAAGATTTTGAAAAGAGTTGGTAAAGTGGCCTATGAGTTAGAGTTACTAGAAGAACTAGAAGCAGTCCATCAGGTCTTTCACATTTCGTTGTTGAAAAAGTGTGTGGGTGATCCAGCATCTACTGTACCATTGGAATGTATGGCTATGAAGGATAGCCTCACTTATGAGGATATGCCAGTTGAGGTTCTTGATCGTCAGGTTTGAAGGTTGAGAAACAAAGAGGTCGCTTCAGTTAAGGTTTTGAGGAGGAGTCAGTCTGTAGAGGGAGCTATTTGGGAAGCAAAAGCATCCATGAAGGCCAAGTATCCTCATCTCTTTCCTTCCGATTCCATTGCTACTTAAGGTAATATTTCCTCTCTAGTCTTTCAGTTACTCATGTGTAAATTCAGTCTTAGTATTTTGTTTCTTCAGTTAGTCTTACATTTTCAGTGTATTTGCATTATCTTGGAACTTAGTTCAGTCAAATTTTAGTTTCTAATACCTAGTGGTAGTAATTGCAGCTCTTTTCCTCCATTTTCAACTAGTTTAGTCATCATTTGAGGATGAATATTCCCAAGGGGGTATAATGTAACACCCCAGATTCTAAAAGGACAAAAATGCAGATTTCCAAAAGTGCAGGTGCCACCGACAGACGCCACCTATGGACCATAGGTGGGACCACAGTCCGTGGTTCAGACTCCCCAGAACCCTAGGAAAATTTAGTTAAGTCCAGAACCATGTCAGGACCTATGGACCGTAGGTGGGACCACGGTCGGTAGACTAGGTCCCTGGTTTGGACTCCTCAGAACCCATCCTCTGAAGCCGAACGACGGTTAACCAGGACGAACCAAAGGTGGGACCACAGTTTATGGACATGGTTCGTCGATTGGCCCCAACATCTTTTAAGTTAGGGGTCGTTTGGTCTTTTCCCCTATGTGTTTGACACCTAAACTACGTCGTTCAACCCCTAAACTACGTCATTTTGGTTAGTTTTACTCTAGTAACTTAATTGGACTTTACGCTAAGCGATTCATTCACAAAAAATTAGAAATATTAGAGCAAGAAGAACAAAAGCATCAACCAAACGCTCTTCATGAACACAACAAGTTTCCCTCAATTCTAGCCACGAAATTAAAAGATTTCTCCATGGTCGTCACCAGGTATATGGGATTTCACTTGTGGGTTCCTTTCACCCATTGGGTTCCGTGAATTATTCTTGATTCTCTATATCATGTTTAGACCTATGGTTTCTAGAACTTCATATTATTGTTGTGATTCAACTGGTAAACTAATCCAAATCAGATTATCATGTTTTTGAGGAATTGTTTCTTAGCTTCTTGCATGAAACTCAGAACCCTAGTTGTGTAGATTTGTTTAGTTCATGAATTACACTTGCTAGGTCAGTTTATTCAGTTATGCATGCCCTAGTTTAGAATGTTTCATTATCAGTATATTAATGTTGCATTTTCAGTTAGCATGTCAGTATTTTGAGCTATTAAGTATTACATAATCAAGTTATAATATGTTACTTACATAATAAGTTTGGAGTAGGCTTAATACCAAGTGGACTAAGGGTCAGGTACCCTCATAGTCCTACAACTACGTGCCCCCATAGGATAAGTCCTCTCTATGGGCAACATATTTAGTGATCACGCTAGTCATGCCTTTATACCTTTGGTAAGGTATATTGGGTCCTCTTGATGCGGCGATACATCGGACTCCACGGAGAGCTCTCATGGTATTATGTCCGTTAACAGTAGCTCCCACAGTCAGATTCTAGTGCATTAACCAGGTTATCAGTTACAGTTCGTTATTCAAGCTCAGTATGTCATGTACTTGGTCATTGCATTCAGTTAGTTCAATATTTAGTATATTTCAGAATTTACATCATATTCAGATTATGTCATTGCCCTTTTTTCTTTGTTTAGTTATGTTTATATTGTTAAGTTATATTCTATCTTGTATGCTTAGTACCCTTCAAGTAGTGACACATACTCTGCATTACATCTTCTCCTGATGTAGGTTCAGGTCCTCAGCATTGAGACCACGCATAGATCGGTTCCCGATCTCCAGTTCAGAAGTATCAGTGGTGAGTCCTCATTCTTCGAGGACAATTTACAAGTCTTTTCTTCAGTGATTCCTATTTTAGTTTCAGTTTTGTTAGAATTATCTATGGCATGTCCCATGTAACACCCCGTATTCGAAACAGACCAAAAATGCAAATTTTGAGAAGTTGCAGGTGCAACCCACAATTGCCAGCCACGGACCGTAGGTCAAACCGCGGCCCATGCTGGTGGTCTGTGGTTCAACACTGCAACCTCTCCCCAAACCCAGCTCAAAAAATCAGCTAAGTCTTGACCCACGGACATACCCACAGTCTGTAGGCCAGACCACGGTCCGTAGTCTGTATTCGTGGATCGACGCTCCCTTTACCCAGCCTCTGACGCAAACGATGGCTGACCAGCATGGACCGTCATTCAATCCACAGTCCGTAGGTCTGATCGTTGGTGAAGGCCAACAACTAATTAGGGGGAAATTACTAATTGGGTCAAATTCAAATGGTCATCACTCCCATCACAAATGGTATTATGTGTCCCATGACCTATGATATGATAGATAATTGAATTCTCTTTCTAACGCTATCGAGTTTGCTAAAATCTGACCTCCGAGTAAAAAAATTTCTCATTTTAGTGAAGATCTATCGGGCAGACTTGACCTACGAACCCAATCTATGGAATGTAGATTAATCTATGGCCCGTAGGTGCCGTCCGTCGGTCACTCCGACAACAGTTAAGTTAGGGGTCTTTTGGTCTTTTCCTAATTTGTTGGACCCCTAAGTTACGTCGTTTAGACCCTAAATTATGAGGTTTTAGTCAATTTAAGCCTAGAAACATAATTAGAACTTACCTATGTAAAATCCATAATCAAAATATAGAAAATTAGAAACAAGAGAGGAGAAAAACATCAAGAACCCTAGTTCAAGAATGCAGCAAGGTTCCATCAGTTCCAGCCCCGAAATCTAAAATTTCTCTGTGGAATTCGTCACCAGGTATGTGGGATTTCACTAGTGGGTTCCTTTTGCCCATTAGGTCCCTAGAACTAAGTCAGTTTCTTGATTCTCTTACTATGAACAGACCTAGGGTTCCTAGAATTTTAGCAGATTATCATTAATTACTTATGAATATATTCTAAATCAGATTATCATGTTTGTACTCAGTTTATTGCATGAATTTCATAACCCTAGCTATGTATTTCTTTAGTTCTTGAATTACCCATGTTAGGTCAGATATTTCAGTTATTTAGATATACATGCTCCAGTTTTGAACGCCACATTATCAGTATATTTCAGCATAAAGCCTATTTTGAGTTATAAATCTTGAGAAGCTTTTTTTAGGACAACACTTGAGTTTTAAACTGAGTTTTTGAGAAAGGTAAGATGAGGTTTGAGAAAGAGTTTCTAAAACATGATTAGCATGACAATCGAGTAGGCCATCAATGTATGAATAGTATGGTATCTAGATATACCATTAATGTTTATGCAGTAAGACTTCCCAACTCATCAATGATCATAGTATAATATGATTTTGAATTGTTTTTTAAGAAGGAGTTTTCAAGTATGAGTATCTACATGTCACTATTTTGAGTTATTCAGTAATTCAGTCATAATGTATTTAGTTCTACATGTCTCAGTTATGAATGCATCATTATCATATTAATTATTGCATTCTCAGATTCCATGTTCAGTTTTGAGCTATCCATTATATACAGAAACTTAGTCATAATGTGTTAACCACTTAATCTATTGGGAGTAGCATAATACCGAGTTGGACTATGGTTCAACGTACCCATATAGTCCTAGAACTACGAGCCACATAGGTGTAAGTCCCCTCCGTGGGCAACATCAGTTAGTGATCACGCCAGTCATGCCTCTATACCTTTGGCCGGGTATATTGGGTCCTGTCGATGGGGCGTATACAACAGACTCCACATTTAACTCATGTGGTTTTATTGTCGGTTAATAGTAGCTCCCACAGCTCACTCAGATTCTATTGCATTGACCTCATTTACAGTACAGTCAGTATTCAGTTTCAGCATGTTATAAAATTGGTCATTGAATTCATTTTGCTTAGTATTCAGTATCAATATCATGTTCAGATTATGCTCTCGGTTTATTGCTCGTTTAGTTATATGTTTATTTTAGCTTTATTCTATCCTGCATGTTTAGTACCTTTCAAGTACTGACGCATACTCTGTACTACATCTTCTCGTGATATAGGTTCAGGTTCTCAACATCCAGATAATGCTTAGATCGGTTCCCGATCTTCAGTTCAGCAGCATCAGTGGTGAGTCCTCATTCTTCGAGGACTAGTGACTTGTTTATATTTATTGTTTTTAGTCTGTATTTCAGTTTTGCTAGATCTAGTTGGGACATGTGCCAACGTTTCTAGTCAGTTTAGAGGCTTATTTCAGACATAGTTAGATTCAGCTTAGTATTGAGTTAATATTTTCTTTGTATTAAACTCATCAGTTTTCATTCATCTCCGTTATAGTATATGGGTATTCCCCATTTTTTTCATTTTATTTATGTATATAGCTTCCGCATCAGTTTATTGTTCAACTTATCTTTAGTATGCTCATGATCATGCCAACAGGGTTAGTTAGGGATCACTTGGTCCTAGGTCCCGTCTCCGCGTCTCGGGGGCAGTCTCAGGGAGTGACTAACTTGGTATCAAAGCATTAGGTTTAAGGGTCCTAGGATGTCTGAAAAGCCGCACTAAGTAGAGTCATTTTCATGGGTGTGAAGTTCATCACATCTAATGATAAGGTGGCTATGAAGTGTTTTAGGAGGAATCTTTATTTTCTTGTTACTCTTATCGTGAGTAAGCTATGATCTAAATCTATTCTAACTCGACATTCTACATTTCAGCGATCATGCCTCCCTGTAGAGCTAACGCTAGGAATTCTAATGCAGTTCCTTTAGTCCAAGATTAGGAAGTTTCGAATGTAGAGTTTCAGAACGCTATTCAACTTTTGGCTCAAAGTATGAATAATTAGAACAATCAGCAGGGTGAGGGAGATAAGCTTAGGGAAATCGCTAAGGTAAACAAGAAAGCTAGAACAGGGAACTATGAATACTATCAGCAGCAATCGGGTGGTGGAAATCAGTCACAGTTTCGACAAGATCAGAATAATAGTGCACCAGGCTCTAAATCTCAGGGAAATGTTTCGGGAAATAGGACCTACCCAACTTGTCCAAAGTGTGGTAAGAGCTATCCAAGCGAGTGTCTTGCAAGCAAGGAAAGATGTTTTGGGTGTGGTCAATCTGGTCATAGGGTGAAGAATTGCCCTTCTGCCAGGAAGGGGCAAGAAAGTAATAATACTAGGGCTCAGTCTATAGCTCCAACAGTACCGGCAAGTCGCCCAACACAACAGGGTGTGTCATCTTTTACGGGTCGCACTCAGCGCCAAGGCAGACTTTATGCTCTCCAAGCTCACCAGGACCAGGAAGATTCTCCTGATGTGATCACTGGTACATTTCAAGTCCTTCTTTAGATGTTTAGTAGTGTTATATCCAAGGGCTACTCTTACCTTTGTAACTCTCTTTATAGCAGTAATCTTAGGAGTTAGTCTAGAAACTTCTTCAGAACCCTTCTCAGTCTCTACCCCAGTTGGAGACTTAGTTATAGCTAGACGAGTATACAGAAAATGCCCTATCTCAGTCTATCAGAAAGTCACCTCAGCAAATCTTGTAGATATAGAAATGGTAGATTTTGATATAATTCTAGGCATGGATTGATTTTAGTTCTGTCATGCCTCAGTCGATTGTAGAATTCGGGTTGTTAAGTTCCAATTTCCAAACGAGCCAGTCTTAGAATAGAAGGGTAGTAGTTCAGTGCCTGGATGTCGATTATCTCTTACCTTAAGGCCAGAAAGAGGTGAATCTAGAAGGTGATGTAGCACATATTGAGGAAAAAAGGAAGAAAGTAGGAAAAGATGCTCATTGGCTGGCTCTTTTAGGAGTTAGTCTTACTAGTACATCATATGGGGGTGTGATGGTCCAGAATAGATCAAAACCTTCATTGTTAGTGGAGGTTAAGGGAAACAGGATAATGATCCTATATTATTTCAGTCAGAAGGTGCAGTTCAACAACAGAAAGTATAGGTTTTCTCCTAAGGGGGAGATGGTCGTTTATGTGTTCCTTAGGTGGATGAGTAGGTGAAGCAGCCTTGATAGGGCCAGATTTAGTTCACGAAGCTATGCATAAAGTGCCACTCATTAGAGATAGAGTTAAGATAACCCACAGTCGCTAGAAATCTTATGCAGATGTAAGGAGAAGGGAACTAGAGTTCCAAGTTGATGATTGGGTCTTCCTAAAGGTGTCACCTATGAAGGGGGTGATGAGGTTTTGTAAGAAAGGGAAGCTCAGTCCCAGATATATAGGCCCTTACAAAATTCTGAAAAGGATTGGTAAAATGGCTTATGAGTTAGAGTTGCTAGCAGAATTAGCAGCAGTGTATCCGATTTTCACATTTCACTTTTGAATAAGTGTGTGGGTGATTCAGCATCCATAGTGCCATTAGAGAATGTGGCCATGAAAGATATTCTCTCATATTAGGATGTACCAGTTGATATTTTCGATCATCAGGTTAGAGGATTGAGAAATAAAGATGTCGATTCAGTCAAGGTTTTGTCGAGGAGTCAGTCCGTAGAGGGAGCTACTTGGGAAGTAGAAGCAATCATGAAGTCTAAGTATCCTCACCTCTTCCCTTCCGATTCCAATCCAGCTTGAGGTAATAGTTCCTTTTTAGTTTTTCAACCATTCAGGTGCTAATTCAGTCTTATTATTTTGTTCCTTTAGTCAACCTTGCATTTTCAGCGTATTTGCATGCTCTTGGAACTTAGTTCAGTCAGAAATTAGTTTCTAGTACTTAGTGGAAGGGATTGCAGCTTCTTCCCTCAATACTCGGATAGTTTAGTCTTTATTCGAGGATGAATGGTCCCAAGGGGGAGATAATGTAACACCTCGTATCCGAAACATACCAAAAATGCAGATTTAGAGAAGTTGCAGGTGCAACCCACGGTTGCCACCCACAGACTGTAGGTCAGACCACGGCCTGTGCTGGTGGTCCGTGGTTCACCACTGCAACCCCTCCCCAAACCCAGTCATGCCTCTATACTTTTGGCCAGGTATATTGGGTCCTCTCGATGGGGCACATACATCGGACTACACATTTAGCTCATGTGGTTTTATTGTCGGTTATTAGTAGCTCCCACAGTTCACTCAGATTCTATTGCATTGACCTCATTTATAGTACAGTCAGTATTCAGTTTCAGCATGTTATAAAATTGGTCATTGCATTCAGTTTTCTCAGTATTCAGTATCTATATCATGTTCAGATTATGTTCTTGTTTTATTGCTCGTTCAGTTATATATTTATTTCAGCTTTATTCTATCCTGCATGCTCAGTACCTTTCAAGTACTGACGCATACTCTGCGCTACATCTTCTCATGATGTAGGTTCAGGTTTTCAGCATCCAGATCACGGTTAGATCTGTTCCCGATCTTTAGTTCAGCAGCATTAGTGGTAAGTCCTCATTCTTCGCGGACTAGTGACATGCTTATCTTTATCGATTTTAGTCTGTAGTTTCAGTTTTGCTAGATCTAGTTGGGACATATCCCAACATTTCTAGTCAGTTTAGCGGCTTATTTAAGACATAGTTAGATTCAGATTAGTATTGAGTTAATATTTTCTTTGTATTAAACTCATCAGTTTTCATTCATCTCATTTATAGTATATGGGTATTCCCCATTTTTTCATTTTATTTATGAATATAGGTTCCACATAAGTTTATTATTCAATTTATCTTTAGTACGCTCATGATTATGCCAGCAGGGTTAGCTTGGGATCACTTGTGGTCCTAGGTCCTGTCTCTGCATCTCGGGGGTAGTCTCGGGGCGTGACATCCCAGCATCTCTAGTCAGTTTGAGGCTTTCATTCGGACATAATTAGATGCAGTTTTAGTTTTGCGTTTGATCTTTCAGTTGTTATTGAACTCTCAGTTTTATATATTTAGATTTAGAATGGGTATTCCCCATCATATCACTTTATGTCATGTTTAAGCTTCCATATAGTATTTCTACTTTCAGTTATCTTAGTATGCTTATGATACGCCAACAGGGTTAGCTTGTGGTCACTAATGATCCTAGGTCCCGTGTCCACGTCCTGGGGGTTGCCTCGGGGCATGACACTTACCTTGGAAAGTGAGGACACACTTTTCGGTGTGGGGTAGACACCGGATTCCATGGTACAACTCAGATGGTATCTATCTCACTTAAATGTAAATCTACCACAATAATTAACTAAGGTTATTTCTAGAAGTATCTCAAAACTGTTTTAAAGATTTTTAGCTTGCATTGACCATTTTTATGATTTATGTTTTCTAACCCCTTTATCTTGTGGTTTAACTTGGTAATTGCATATCATCTAAAGTCCCTTTTTGGTGTGATTTTAGAACTCTTAATGTAGGAAATATAGAAGGAAAATACTATCTTTAGAGAATGCTCAAATTTTATATAGGCTACTTAAGGCCAGTTGAGATAATTAGAATAATCAATACATCTCTATTTATAATACTCAAAATATAAAACTGAAGGTCTTGCACAAATAACTAGATACATGTATCACAATTTATTAGATATATGTATTACAAACTCCTAAAATACTTCTCGAAAAACTAAGAGACAATATTGGAAGACTAAACATCAAGGTGTGAATGCATTAATTCCAACACTCCCCTTTAATACATTCGCTTGAAAACTCCAATGCCTTCTAGAAGATAGCAAAGCGTTTCTCTAGGAAGTGCTTTTGGTGAAGATGTTAGCAAGTTGTTCTTCTGTCTGACAATAATTGCAACTGAATTTTGCCTTTCTCTTGTGCTTTTGAATATCTCCTTCTTGATTAGACTTACAACTTCTCTTTCTTTGGGTCACACATTCCTAAGTATTATTTTTTTTCAATCATCCAAATTTTTTCAGCTATGACTTTATTACAAACATCATGCTTCAATGTCTCCTCATAATTTTCTTGTTCAACACCGGCAAAGTTGCATCTTTGATAAATATCACTCAACATTTTTGTTTCTCTTGGAGGTGTTTCTTGATCATTTGAATCTGATATTTCTCCCCCTTGAGGGACATCTTCCTCTTCCTCTTCCTTTTCTTGATTTGACATATGTAAACATATGATAGAAGTATTCTCTACCTTATTCTCAGTATGTATCTTAGGAAGGCCTTGCATCATGTCTTTTTTCTTGAGAAGCTTCAAACCATGAAATTTCAAGCGACAAAATCTTTTGTGCCAAAGCCATGAATCATCTACAACTTCATTTTTTTAATGCATTGTAATGGAACTGCAAAGGAAACTTTCTTTTTATGATCTCTACTTCAACAATGACTTAATTTGGCACAATTTTATCATAAATCTTGCAATAATTATTTCTAAACACAAGATAATAACCATTTTCCATAAATTGACCAACACTAAGCAAATTTTCTTCCAAGTCAGGAACATAAAGCACATCATGAATTTGCGTACCGCTTATTTTTAGGTTGATGAAAATGGTACCTTTACCTTTTGCATCAACTAAGGCTCCATTACCCATTCTCACTTTAATAGTGATGCTACTATTGATTGAAAGGAAAGTATTTTCATCTCCAGTCATGTAATTGCTACAACCGCTATCAACATACCATTGATTAATTTTTACTGAAGCATCAGATTGAGAAGCAGAGAAAAGATTTTCTTCGCTTTTTTCCTCCTGTTTTACACAAAAAATTTCATGCTCCCGTTTCTTGTGCCAGCAATCTTTCTCAACGTGTCCTAACTTTTTACAAAAGTTACATTGGAGCTTGCCTTTATGCCAACATTTTTCTTCATTGTAACTAGTACTTTTTAAAACTTTACAAAAAAGACTAATACCTTTATCACCCTTTGCTTCAACCTTCTTAGAAGAATCGTTATTATCCTGCTTCTTTTTTGGATTGTAATTCTTCTTTTGCTGATTTTTTGAGAAATTTTGAAAATTCTCATTTGTTCTGGACTGAAAAGCCATGTCTTTGGGTAGATATTAATGAAAAAAAGCTTTACTTCTCATGTGCACGAAATGATCCAACTAGCTCTATGATAGAAAGCTTAGAAAGATCTTTCGTGTCCTCAATGATAGTAATAATGTACTCATACATTTCTATGACACGAGTTAGAATAATTTTCACAACTTATTGGGCAGAAAATGTATCACCATGATTTCTCATTTTATTAACAATATTTATGACTCTTTCGCAATATTCATCTATTTTTGTAGATTCTATCTTCTTCAAAATTTAAAGCTCTCTTCAAAGAGACTGAAGATTTATAGTGCGTACCTTTTCGTTATTATATACCTCTATATCTAGAGACTCCCAAGATTCCTTTGAAGTGTTACAAGTAGCAATTTTTGTAAAATATACTTTTGAGACTCCCATTTGGATTTTTGACAAGGCTTTTGCATCTTAACGATACTTAGCCTCAACACTTTCATCTCTGCTACTAAAAGTTCACCATCGTTTTCTGGCTCTTCATAGCCATTTACCACAATAGTCCACAAACCTTGAGTTTTTAGATGTATTCTCATTCTTATCTTCTAGGATTTAAAATAATTTCCATCAAAAAATTGAGTAAGAATAATTGAAGAATCAATACCTTCATTTGTTTTGGATGCAATTTTTTTTCTTCAACTAACCTCATATTAAGAATGAAAAGTTGCTTTGATACCAAATTGTAATAAATATAAAAGTAGAATACTAGCTTTAGAGAATGTTGAAGTTTTATATAGGTTACTGAAAACCAATTGAGATGATTAGAATCATCAATACATCTCCATTTATACTACTCAAAATATAAAACTAAAGGTCTTGCACAAATAACTAGTTATATGAATCATAATTTATTAGATACATGTATTACAAACTCCTAAAAGACCTCTTGAAAAACTAAATGGCAATATTGGAAGACTAAACATGAAGGTGCAAATGCATTAATTCCTAAAATCCCCCTTAATACATTCTCTTGAAAACTCCGATGCCTTATCGAATCTAGCAAAACTTTTCTCTTGGAAGTGCTTCTGGTGAAGATGCCAGCAAGTTATTCTCCTGTATGACAGTAGTTGCAACTGAATTTCACCTTTCTCTTGTGCTTTAGAATATCTTCTTCTTGATTAGACTTACAACTTCTCTTTATTTGGGTATAGTCACACACTCCCATGTACTATGTTTCTCAACCATCTGAATTTTTTCAGCTATGACTGTATTCCAAACACCATGCTTCAATGTCTCCTCATAATTTTGTTGTTCAACACCGGCAAAGTTACATCTTTGATTAATATCACTCAACATTTTTGTTTCTCTTGGAGGTGGTTCTGCATCATCTGAATCTGAGATTTCTCCCCCTTGAGGGACATCTTCCTCTTCCTCTTCCTTTTCTTTATTTGACATATATAAAGATATGATAGAAGTATTGTCTACCTTATTATTAGGAAGGCCTTGCACCATGTCTTTTTGCTTGAGAAGCTTCAAACCATGAAAATTCAAGTTACAAAATCTTTTGTGCCAAAGCCATGAATCATCTACAACTTCATTTTTTAATGCATTGCAATGAAATTGCAAAGGAAATTTTCTTTTTATCATCTCTACTTCAACAATGACTTAATTTGTTACAATTTTATCATAAATCTTGCAATAATTATTTCTAAACACGTTGCTAATAACCATTTTCCATGAATTGACCAACACAAAGCAAATTTTCTTCCAAGTGGGGTACATAAATCACATCATGAATTTGCTCACCGCTCCTTTCTAGGTTGATCGAAATGGTACGTTTACCTTTTGCATCAACTAAGGCTCCATTACCCATTCTTACTTTAGTAGTGATGCTACTATTGATTGAAAGAAAAGTCTTTTCATCTCCAGTCATGTAACTGCTACAACAGCTATCAACATACCATTCATTAATTTTTACTGGAGCATCAGATTGAGAAGCAAAGAAAAGATTTTCTTCCATTTTTTCCTCCAATTTTACACAAAAATTTTCTTGCTCCCGTCGCTTGTGCCAGCAATCCTTCTCAATGTGGACAAACTTTTTACAAAAGTTACATTGGGGCTTGCCTTTTTTCCGACATCTTACTTCATTGTGATTAGTCCTATTTCAAATTTTACAAAAAAGACTAGTACTTTTATCACCCTTTTCTTCAACCTTCGTAGAAGAATCCTCATGATCCTACTTCTTTTTTGGATGTAATTCTTCTTTTGCTGATTTAGTTAGAAATTTTGAAAAATCTCATTGGTTCTCGATAGAAAAGCCGTCTCTTTGGGTTGATCTTAACCAAAAAAAATTCTTCACTTCTCATGTGCACGAAATGATCCAACTAGGTCTTTAATTGAAAGCTTAGAAAGATCTTTCGTGTCCTCAGTGATTGCAATAATGTACTCATACTTTTCTATGACACGAGTTAGAATCATTTTCACAACTTGTTGGACAGAAATTGTATCACCATGATTTCTCATTTTATTAACAATATTCATGACACTTGTGCAATATTCATCTATTTTTGTAGATTCTATCTTCTTCAAAATTTGAAACTCTCTTCTAAGAGTTTGACGATTTATAGTTCGTACCTTTTCGTTATTAAATACCTCTATGTCTAGAGACTCTCAAGATTCCTTTGTAGTCTTACAAGTAGCAATTTTTACAAAATATGCTTTTGAGACTCCCATTTGGATTTGTGACAAGGCTTTTGCATCTTAACGATACTTAGCCTCAACACTTTCATCTTTGCTACAAAATGTTCACCATCGTTTTCTTGTTCTTCATAGCCATTTACAACAATAATCCACAAACCTTAAGTTTTTAGATGTATTCTCATTCTTATCTTCTAGTATTTAAAATAATTTCCATAAAAAAATTGAGTAAGAACAACTGAAGAATCAACACCTTCATTTGTTTTGAATGCGATTTTTTTTTCTTCAACTAACCTCATATTAAGAACGAAAAATTATTTTGATAACTAATTGTAATAAATATAAAAGGAGAATACTATCTTTAGAGAATGCTGAAGTTTTATATAGGTTACTTATGACCAATTGAGATGATTAGAATCATCAATACATCTCCATTTATACTACTCAAAATATAAAACTAAAGGTCTTGCACAAATAACTAGATATATGAATCATAATTTATTAGATACATGTATTACAAACTCCTAAAAGACTTCTTGAAAAACTAAAAGGCAATATTGGAAGACTAAACATCAAGGTGTAAATACATTAATTCCTAAACTCCCCCTTAATACATTCTCTTGAAAACTCCGATGCCTTATCGAATATAGCAAAACTTTTCTCTTGGAAGTGCTTTTGGTGAAGATGCCATCAAGTTATTCTCCTGTCTGACAGTAGTTGCAACTGAATTTCACCTTTCTCTTGTGCTTTTGAATATCTACTTCTTGATTAGGCTTACAACTTCTCGTTATTTGGGTATACTCACACACTCCCATGTATTATGTTTCTCAATCATCCAAATTTTTTCAGCTATGACTTTATTCCAAACACCATGCTTCAATGTCTCCTCATAATTTTCTTGTTCAACACCGGCAAAGTTGCATCTTTGATAAATATCACTCAACCTTTTTGTTTCTCTTGAAGGTGGTTCTTCATCATCTGAATCTGAGATTTCTCCCCCTTGAGGGACATCTTCCTCTACCTCTTCATGATTTGACACATCTAAAGATATGATAGAAGTATTCTCTACCTTATTCTTAGGAAGGCCTTGCACCATGATTTCTCATTTTATTAACAATATCCATGACTCTTGTGCAATATTCATCTATTTTTGTAGATTCTATCTTCTTCAAAATTTGAAACTCTCTTCTAAGAGTTTGAAGATTTATAGTGCGTACCTTTTCGTTATTATATACCTCTATGTCAAGAGACTCCCAAGATTCCTTTGTCGTCTTACAAGTAGCAATTTTTACAAAATATGCTTTTGAGACTCCCATTTGGATTTTTGACAAGGTTTTTGCATCTTAACAATACTTAGCCTCAACAATTTCATCTCTGCTACTAAAAGTTCACCATCATTTTCTGGTTCTTCATAGACATTTACAATAATAGTCCACAAACCTTAAATTTTTAGACGTATTCTCATTCTTATCTTCTAGTATTTAAAATAATTTCCATCAAAAAATTGAGTAAGAACAACTGAAGAATCAACACCTTCATTTGTTTTGGATGCGATTTTTTTTTCTTCAACTAACCTCATATTAAGAATGAAAAGTTGCTTTGATACCAAATTGTAATAAATATAAAAGTAGAATACTAGCTTTAGAGAATGTTGAAGTTTTATATAGGTTACTGAAAACCAATTGAGATGATTAGAATCATCAATACATCTCCATTTATACTACTCAAAATATAAAACTAAAGGTCTTGCACAAATAACTAGTTATATGAATCATAATTTATTAGATACATGTATTACAAACTCCTAAAAGACCTCTTGAAAAACTAAATGGCAATATTGGAAGACTAAACATGAAGGTGCAAATGCATTAATTCCTAAACTCCCCCTTAATACATTCTCTTGAAAACTCCGATGCCTTATCGAATCTAGCAAAACTTTTCTCTTGGAAGTGCTTCTGGTGAAGATGCCAGCAAGTTATTCTCCTGTATGACAGTAGTTGCAACTGAATTTCACCTTTCTCTTGTGCTTTAGAATATCTTCTTCTTGATTAGACTTACAACTTCTCTTTATTTGGGTATAGTCACACACTCCCATGTATTATGTTTCTCAACCATCTGAATTTTATCAGCTATGACTGTATTCCAAACACCATGCTTCAATGTCTCCTCATAATTTTGTTGTTCAACACCGGCAAAGTTACATCTTTGATTAATATCACTCAACATTTTTGTTTCTCTTGGAGGTGGTTCTGCATCATCTGAATCTGAGATTTCTCCCCCTTGAGGGACATCTTCCTCTACCTCTTCATGATTTGACACATCTAAAGATATGATAGAAGTATTCTCTACCTTATTCTTAGGAAGGCCTTGCACCATGTCTTTTTGCTTGAGAAACTTCAAACCATGAAAATTCAAGTTACAAAATCTTTTGTGCCAGAGCCATGAATCATCTACAACTTCATTTTTTAATGCATTGCAATGAAATTGCAAAGGAAATTTTCTTTTTATCATCTCTACTTCAACAATGACTTAATTTTTTACAATTTTATCATAAATCTTGCAATAATTATTTCTAAACACAAGATAGTAACCATTTTCCATAAATTGACCAACACTAAGAAAATTTTCTTCCAAGTCAACTACAAAAATCACAGCATGAATTTTCTCACCGCTCCTTTTTAGGTTGATCGAAATGGTACCTTTACCTTTTGAATCAACTAAGGCTCCATTACCCATTCTTCCTTTAGTAGTGATGCTACTATTGATTGAAAGAAAAGTCTTTTCATCTCCAGTCATGTAACTGCTACACCCGCTATCAACATACCATTCATTAATTTTTACTGAAGCATCAGATTGAGAAGTGAAGATAAGATTTTCTTCCATTTTTCCCTCCAATTTTACACAAAAACTTTCTTGCTGCCGTCGCTTGTGCCAGCAATCCTTCTCGATTTGGCCAAACTTTTTACAAACGTTACATTGGGGCTTGCCTTTTTTCCGACATATTACTTCACTGTGATTAGTCCTATTTCAAATTTTACAAAAAATACTAGTACTTTTATCACCCTTTTCTTCAACCTTCATAGAAGAATCATCATGATCATGCTTCTTTTTTGGATGTAATTCTTCTTTTGTTGATGTAGTGAGAAATTTTGAAAATTCTCATTGGTTCTGGACTGAAAAGCCGTCTCTTTGGGTTGATCTTAATCAAATAAAAAAAGCTTCACTTCTCATGTGCATGAAATGATCCTACTAGGTCTTTAATAGAAAGCTTAGAAAGATTTTTCGTGTCCTCAAATATAGCAATAATGTACTCGTACTTTTCTATGACACGAGTTAGAATCATTTTCACAACTTGTTGGGCAGAAGTTGTATCACCATGATTTCTCATTTTATTAACAATATTCATGCCTCTTGTGCAATAATCATCTATTTTGTAGATACTATCTTCTTCAAAATTTGAAACTCTCTTCTAAGAGTTTGAAGATTTATAGTGCGTACCTTTTCGTTATTATATACCTCAATGTCTAGAGACTCCCAAGATTCTTTTGTAGTCTTACAAGAAGCAATTTTTACAAAATATGCTCTTGAGATTCCCGTTTGGATTTTTGACAAGGCTTTTGCATCTTAACGATACTTAGCTTCAACACTTTCATCTCTGCTACTAAAAGTTTACCATCGTTTTCTGGCTCTTCAAAGCCATTAACAACAATAGTCCACAAACCTTAAGTTTTTAGACATATTCTCATTCTTATTTTCTAGTATTTAAAATCATTTCCATCAAAAAATTGAGTAAGAACAACTGAAGAATCAACACCTTCATTTGTTTTGGATGCGATTTTTTTTTTCTTCAACTAACCTCATATTAAGAATAAAAAATTTGTTTGATACCAAATTGTAGTAAATATAAAAGGAGAATACTATCTTTAGAGAATGCTGAAGTTTTATATAGGTTACTTAAGACCAATTGAGATCATTAGAATTATCAATACATCTCCATTTATATTACTCAAAATATAAAACTAAAGGTCTTGCACAAATAACTAGATATATGAATCATAATTTATTAGATACATGCATTACAAACTCCTGAAAGATTTCTTGAAAAACTAGAAGACAATATTGGAAGACTAAACATCAAGGTGCAAATGCATTAATTCTTAAACTCCCCCTTAATACATTTGCTTTAAAACACCAATGCCTTATCGAATATAGCAAAACTTTTCTCTTGGAAGTGCTTTTGGTGAAGATGCCAGCAAGTTGTTCTCCTGTCTGACAATAATTGCAACTAAATTTCACCTTTCTTTTGTGCTTTTGCATATCTCCTTCTTGATTAGACTTACAACTTCTCTTTATTTGTGTATAGTCACGCACTCCTAAGTATTATGTTTCTCAATCATCTGAATTTTTTCAGCTATGACTTTATTCCAAACATCATGCTTCAATGTCTCCTCATAATTTTCTTGTTCAACACCAGCAAAGTTGCATCTTTGATAAATATTACTCAACATTTTTGTTTCTCTTGGAGGTGGTTCTTCATCATCTGAATCTGAAATTTCTCCCCTTGAGGGACATCTTCCTCTTCCTCTTCATTATTTGACACATCTAAAGATGTATTCTCTACCTTATTCTCAGTATGTATCTTTGGAAAGCCCTGCACCATATCTTTGTGCCTGAGAAGCTTCAAACCAAGAAAATTCAAGTGAAATAATCTTTTGTGCGAAAGCTATGAATCATCTACTACTTCATTTTTTAATGCATTGTAATGAAATTGCACAGGAAATTTAATTTTTTCCATCTCTACTTCAACAAGGACTTAATATGACACAATTTTATCATAAATCATGCAATAATTATTTCTAAACACAAGATAATAACCATTTTCCATTAATTGACCAACACTAAGAAAATTTTCTTCCAAGTTGGGAACATAAAGCACATCATGAATTTGCTTACCGCTCCATTTTAGGTTGATCTAAATGGCACCTTTACCTTTTGCATCAACTAAGGCTCCATTACCCATTCTCACTTTAGTAGTGATGCTACTATTGATTGAAAGGAAAGTCTTTTCAGCTCCAGTCATGTAAATGCTACAACCGCTATCAACATACCATTCCTTAATTTTTACTGAAGCATCAAATTGAGAATCAAAGAAAACATTTTCTTCGCTCTATTCCTCCTGTTTTAAACGAAAAAAATTCTTGTTCCCGTCACTTGTGCCAGCGATCCTTCTCAATATGGACAAACTTTTTACAAAAGTTACATTGGGACTTGCCATTTTGCCAACATTTTTCTTCATTGTGATTAGTCCTTTTTTAAATTTTACAAAAAAGACTAGTACTTTTATCACCCTATTTTTTAACCTTCTTAGAAGAGTCATCATTATCCTGCTTCTTTTTGGATTGTAATGGTTCTTTTGCTGATTTGTTGAGAAATTTTCAAAATTCTCATTTGTTCTGAACTGAAAAGCCGTCTCTTTGGGTTGATCTTAATGAAAAGACGCTTCACTCCTCGTGTGCACGAAATGATCCAACTATCTCTTTGATAGAAAGATTAGAAAGATATTTCGTGTCCTCTATGATAGAAATAATGTACTCATACTTTTCTACGACACGAGTTAGAATCTTTTCCACAACTTGTTGGGCAGAAATTGTATCACCATGATTTCTCATTTTATTAACAATATTCATGACTCTTGTGCAATATTCATCTACTTTTGCAGATTCTATCATCTTCAAAATTTGCAACTCTCTTCTAATAGTTTGAAGATTTATAGCGCGTACCTTTTCGTTATTATATACCTCTATTTCTAGAGACTCCTAAGCTTCCTTTGTAGTCTTTCAAGTATCAATTTTTACAAAATATGCTCTTAGGACTCCCATTTGGATTTTTTACAAGGCTTTTGTATCTTGACAATACATACCCTCAAGACTTTCATCTCTGCTACTAAAAGTTCACCAGCATTTTCTGGCTCTTCGTAGCCATTTACAATAATAGTCCACAAACCATAAGTTTTTAGATGTATTCTAATTCTTATCTTCTAGTATTTAAAATAATTTCCATCAAAATATGGAGTAAGAATAACTGAAGAATCAAGACCTTCATTTGTTTTGAATGCGATTTTTTTCTTCAACTAACCTCATATTAAGAACGAAAAATTGCTCTGATACCAAATTGTTGTAAATATAGAAGAAGAATACTATCTTTACATGATGCTCAAGTTTTATATAGGTTACTTAAGACCAATTGAGATTATTAGAATCATTAATACATCTCTATTTATACTACTCAAAATATAAAACTAAAGTTCTTGCACAATAACTAGATACATGTATCAAAATTTTTTAGATACATGTATTACAAACTCCTAAAAGACTTCTTGAAAAACTAAGAGACAATATTGGAAGACTAAATATCAAGGTGCGAATGCATTCATTCCAACACTCCCCCTAAATATATTCGCTTGAAAACTCCAATGCTTTCGGAAGATACCAAAACTTTTCTCTTGTGCTTTTGAATATCTCCTTCTTGATTAGACTAACAACTTCTCTTTCTTTAGGTATAGTCACACACTACCAAGTATTAGTTTTTTCAATCTTCCGAATTTTTTCAGTTATGACTTTCTTCTAAACATCATGCTTCATTGTCTCCTCATAATTTTTTTGTTCAAAACCGGTAAAGTTGCATCTTTGATGAGTATCACTCCACATTATTGTTTCTCTTGGAGGTGGTTCTTCATCATCTAAATCTCTGATTTCTCCCCCTTGACGGGCGTCTTCCACTTCCACTTCTTGATTTTACTCATCTAAACATATGATAGAAGTATTATATACCTTATTCTTAGTATGTTTCTTAGGAAGGCCTTGAACCATGTCTTTTTGCTTGAAAAACTTCAAACCATGAAAATTCAAGTGACAAAATCTTTAGTACCAAAGTCATGAATCATCTACAACTTCATGTTTTAATGCATTGTAATGAAATTTCAAAGGAATTTTTCTTTTTATCATCTCTACTTCAACAATGACTGAACGTGGCACAATTTTATCTTAAATCTTGCAATAATTATTTCTAAACCCAAGATAATATCCATTTTCCTTGAATTGACCAACACTAAGTAAATTTTCTTCCAAGTCAGGAACATAAAGCACACCATGAATTTGCCTGCCGCTCCCTTTTAGGTTGATCGAAATGGTACCTTTACCTTTTGCATCAATTAAGGCTCAATTACCCATTCTCACTTTAGTAGTAATGCTACTATTGATTGAAAGGAAAGTCTTTTCATCTCCAGTCAGGTAATTGCTACAACCACTATTATACGAAATTTTTCAGCTATGACTTTCTTCTAAACATCATGCTTTATTGTCTACTCATAATTTTCTTGTTCAACACCGGTAAAGTTGCATCTTTGATAAGTATCACTCAACATTATTGTTTCTCTTGGAGGTGGTTCTTCATCATCTGAATATGTGATTTCTCCCCCTTGAGGGACGTCTTCCTCTTCCTTTTTTGATTTGACACATCTAAAGATATTATAGAAGTATGATATACCTTATTCTCAGTATGTGTCTTAAGAAGGCCTTGCACTATTTCCTTTTACTTGAAAAGCTTCAAACCATGAAAATTCAAGTGACAAAATATATTGTGACAAAGCCATGAATCATCTACAACTTCATTTTTTAATGCTTGTAATGAAATTGCAAAGAAAAAATTATTTTTACCATCTCTACTTCAACAATGACTTAATTTGGTACAATTTTAACATAAATAGTTCACTAATTATTACTAAACACAAGACAATAACCATTTTCAATGAATTAACCAACACTAAGTAAATTTTCTTCCAAGTTAGGAACATAAAGCACATAATGAATTTGCTTACCACTCCATTTTAGGTTGATCGAAATGACACCTTTACCTTTTGCATCAACTAAGGCTCCATTACTCATTCTCACTTTAGTAGTGATGCTACTATTGATTGAAAGGAAAGTCTTTTCATCTCCGATCATGTAACTGCTACAACCGCTATCAAAATGCCATTCATTAATTTTTACTGAAGCATCAGATTGAGAAGCAAAGAAAAGATTTTCCTCCCATTTTTCCTCCTGTTATACACAAAAAAATTCTTGCTCCCGTTGCTTGTGCCAGCAATCCTTCTCACTGTGGCCAAACTTTTTACAAAAGTTACATTGAGCCTTGCCTTTATGCCAACATTTTTCTTCATTGTGATTAGTCCTTCAACAAATTTTACAAAAAAGACTAGTACTTTTATCACCCTTTTTTTCAACCTTCTTAGAAGACTCATCATGATATTGCTTCCTTATTGGATTGTAATTTATCTTTTGCTGATTTTTTGAGAAATTTTGAAAATTCTCATTGGTTCTGGACTGAAAAGCCATCTCTTTGGTGTGATCTTAATGAAAAAAAGCTTCACTTCTCGTGTGTACGAAATGATCCCACTAGCTCTTTGATAGAAATCTTAGAAAGATCTTTCGTGTCCTCAGTGATTGCAATAATGTACTCATACTTTTCTATGACACTAGTTAGAACCTTTTCCACAACTTGTTCGGCAAAAATTGTATCACCATGATTTCTCATTTTATTAACAATATTCATGACTCTTGTGGAATATTCATTTATTTTTGCAGAGTCTATCATCTTCAAAATTTGAAACTCTCTTTTAAGAGTTTGAAGATTTATAGTGCATACCTTTTCGTTATTATATACCTCTGTTTCTAGAGACTCCCAAGCTTCCCTTGTAGTCTTAGAAGTAGCATTTTTTACAAAACATGCTCTTGAGACACCCATTTGTATTTTTGCCAAGGCTTTTGCATCTTGACGATACTTAGCCTGAAGACTTTCATCTCTTCTACTAAAAGTTCACCATCGTTTTCTAGCTCTTCATAGCCATTTACAACAATAGTCCACAAACCTTAAGTTTTTAGATGTATACTCATTTTTATCTTGTAGTATTTAAAATCATTTACATCAAAAAATGGAGTAAGAACAACTGAAGAATCAACACCTTCATTTGTTTTGGATCCGATTTTTTTTTCTTCAACTACCCTCATATTAAGAACAAAAAATTGCTTTGATACCAAATTGTAGTAAATATAGAAGGCGAATACTATCTTTAGAGAATGCTCAAGTTTTATATAGGTTACTTAATACCAATTGAGATGATTAGAATCATCAATACATCTCTATTTATACTACTCAAAATATAAAACTAAAGTTCTTGCACAAATAACTAGATACATGTATCACAATTTATTAGATACATGTTTTACAAACTCCTAAAATACTTCTTGAAAAACTAAGAGACAATATTGGAAGACTAAACATCAAGGTGCGAATGCATTAATTCCAACACTCCCCCTTAATACATTCGCTTGAAAACTCCAATGCCTTCTCGAAGATAGAAAAACTTTTCTCTTGGAAGTGCTTTTGTCTAAGATGCCAACAAGTTGTTTGTCATGACCCAAGTCTACACCCTAGACGTGGCCGGTAGTCAAGAACCATTGCTGGTCCCCAAGCGAACCCTTATCCTGGCTGACTACAAGCGGAAGACTAACTTAAGCATGCAAAAGCTTAAAACTGAGTAAAATTTATTAAACACAACTTTTCAAAACTTCAACTCAAATGAACAACTTAGAATAAATTAATATATTCAACTCGTCATAAAATAGGCAACTCAAGTCTTTAAAACATTTAACAAAATAAATGAATAATACAAATTGTCTATGAAGCCTTATAACTGATAACGATGGAAGTCGGGACAAGACCCACGGCATCCTGACTGAACTGGAAAGTAAATTAAATCCTTCGGAAGCAAGGAGGCTTACAGTAGCTAACTCGAACTCGTGGATGTATCAACGAAGCTCCTGTTCATGATCCTGAATACATGTGTCTGCATCATGAGAAGATGCGGGCCAAATAGCTCAGTACGTGGAATGTACGAGCATTTAAGAGGAATTCTAAAGCATAACATAAGCTTGAAACTTGATAAAAAGAAACATACTTACCTCTTTTCAATCTTGCTCAACTCAAGGAATACTCAAGGATACTCAAAACTACTCAAACTTACTCAACTCAGAAGTAATCAAGGATAAGATACTCAACTCAGAGATTAGATACTCAACTCAAAGATATGACATTCGACTCTGGGTACTCAACTCTGGATTCTCAACTCAATATAACTGAACTCATTTCAATATAAAGCAATTTAAAACAAGTGCAATATAAAGAAACAAACTATTTAAAAACATGTTGTCAACTCTGTGTGTATGCAAGGATACAACATAACTCTGAAATGTATGTAAAAATACAATTAACTGTGTATATAAGAATACAATAACTTCTGTGGGAAATTCTCTATCCAACAACCACTACTATGAGCCTAAGTGATGGTACAATGTTTTACCTCAAGCTGCCAAGGACCGTCCTATACCTTGCCATCGGTATAAAACCTGAACTACTAAGTGGATCCACTAGTCTATGCTAAAAGCATCTGAAGGAGTCATCTAAAAAGTATGATCCTTTACTACCCATGTTGGCTACATGGTGTATGGAGACTTGAGTTATCTGAACTCGCATCCCCATATCGGTGCTCAATACTACTCCTAAAATATACTTAGCTCATATATTTGTAAAAACAAAACTCTTTTTGTGATTTGAGATAATTTCTCAAAAACTTAGCTCAAAGGCTATCTTGGAAATCACGATTTCCTCTCTTGCTTTATTGTGAAAGCATTTACTCTTTAACTGAAAACTAGCCCAAAGGCTCTTTACTGAAAACTAGCTCAAAGGCTCTTTTACTGAAACACTAGCTCAAAGGCTCTTTTGAAAATCTCAGTTTTCCGTTCTTATTTAAATGTGAAAACATTTTAAACTCTTTTGGGAATACATAATCCCCATATACTTCTGAAGAAATGAACTTCAATTTTACTCTTTACTGAACTCAAAACTTAAGTCTTAAAAGAAAGTTTAAACATTTGTAAAAGACTTCTTAAAATATGGTTCATGCCGAATGATGGGCATGAACGACTCAATGCATGATTTTCAATAACCATATATAGAATTCAATACTTGGAACTCAAGAACATCAGTCATACTACTCATCTCAAGATTTTTTGACTTATAGTGTTCATGTGGAATTATGGGCATGAAATATTCAACTCAAGTACTCTAAGATGCTTCTCAAAAGGGATTAGGAACTCAACACTTAAAGGCTTAGAACTTGAAGATACCACTTTTCTGAAAGATGCACAGCTTACGAAGTTCATGCGAAATTATGGGCATGAAACAACTCAACTCGATGGTCTACATAACTATATGGAACTCATAAATACGACTTTTCTTATTCTCTGAATTACTTCCTCAAAACTTAGTTCAAATCGATAGTTGACCTCAAAGGATTCACAATTGAACTCAAAGGTTTTCTTGAACTCTACTATTAACTCTCTCTTGAATGTGAATTATGAATTCAGGAGTTATGGTTCATGGTAGGAAGGATATCATGATGATAAAGTGAACTCATGACTACATTCTTCTCATTCTCATACTCACTTGCTCGAGTCTTGAAACAAGTAATTTAAATTTGTCGAAGGTTCTTCAAAGAAAAGTCAAAGGGGACTATCTCAAATGTTCGGAAGAACTCTCAAGGCTTAACTCTTAACTCTACCTTGAATTTGAATTTATGGATTCAAGGTTATGATTCATGTTCATGGATGATTTCTAGATGTTTAGAAGTCATTTGGAGTAGTTAGAATCAATGGAAAGTGTTAGGACACTTTAGAATAATAGAAATAGGCTAAACGATGAAAAATTGGTGAAAAACGCCGATCCGGAAGCGTCCCTGGCGCGCCGCACCACGCCCCAATTTACTGGGGCTCATTTCTAGGGCACTACTAGCGCGTCGCCCCAGCCTTCCTGGCGCAACGGGGGAGCGTCGTGCCAGCATTGCCCCAGGCAAAAATGATGAACTTTTCCTCTAGTTTTCTGACCTTAAATCGCTTTTAATCGATTTCTTTTCTCAAGTTTTCCTTAGATTCAATTACCAAACCTAAGTACACACTAATCCACTCAAAACAATCACTTTCATATCAAAAAATCATCAAAACCCCAACAAAATAAGATTTAGAATGAACTTCAAGAACACCTATCAAGAACTTAAATCCTTCAACTGTTGAGAATGAAATTACGCTGAAAATAGCATGTTTGGCATGTGGGTGAACTAACCCAACACTATGGAAGCTTACATACCTCTTAGGGATCAAACCCATGGAGACAATCCACAACAATTCTCAAGAACTTCTACGAACGCTTTGATCCTTTCTCTTTTCTCCTCTTCTCTATTTTTCTTTTTTCTTCTTGAACTCTCAACTAAAACCCTAGGCGTAAACTAGGATTATATAACTGAACCTAATCAGATTAGACCCCTAAAATATTACTAAAAATGAATTAAATCTGATTGGGTAAGGAAAAGACCAAAATACCCCTCTAAAATTCGGTTTTCACTTTTCTTATCTAGACAGCACAACTTCGAATGGACATATCTACCTCATACGAACTCGAAACTAGGCAAACTCGGTGGCGTTGGATAGATAATTCAAAGATATTCCCTACGGTATCTGGTATCACACCTAAATCATCTTGAGATAGAAGTAATGGTCGTTTGAAGTCGATCTAAAACTCATACTTAGCTTAACTTGCAAAATTTCAGATTTTGCTATTTCCAATTTAATTCTTTTTGGAACTCAAGATGCTACATTTACTGACATTAAAACTTAAGACATTTTTTATTTCGTGGTAAAATCTCACTCACTACGAAAAATGGCTCGAGTCTTAGTTCAAAATGTTTTCTAGGGTGTTACATTGTTCTCCTGTCTGACACTAATTGCAACTGAATTTCGCCTTTATCTTATGCTTTTGAATATCTCCTTCTTGATTAGACTTACAACTTCTCTTTCTTTGGGTATAGTCATACACTCCCAAGTATTATTTTTTTCAATCAACTGTATTTTTTCAATTATGACTTTATTCCAAACATCATGCTTCATTGTCTCCTTATAATTTTCTTGTTCAACATCAGTAAATTTGCATCTTTGATAAGTAGCACTCAACATTATTGTTTCTCTTGGAGGTGGTTTTTCATCATCTAAATATGTGATTTCTCCCCCTTGAGGGACGTCTTCCTCTTCCTCTTCTTGATTTGACACATCCAAAGATATGATAGAAGTATTATATACCTTTTTCTTAGTATTTGTCTTAGGAAGGCCTTTCACCATGTCTTTTTTCTTGAAAAACTTAAAACCATGAAAATTCAAGTGACAAAATCTTTTGTTCCAAAGTCATGAATCATCTACAGCTTCATTTTCTAATGAATTGCAATGAAATTGCACATGAAATTTTCTTTTTATCATCTCTACTTCAACAATGACTTGATTTGCCAAAATTTTATCTTAAATCTTGCATATAATTGTTTCTAAACACAAGATAATAACCATTTTCCATGAATTGACCAACACTAAGCAAATTTTCTTCGAAGTCGGGAACATAAAGCTCACTATGAATTTGCTTACCCCTCCCTTTTAGGTTGATCGAAATGGTACCTTCACCTTTTGCATCAACTAAGGCTCCATTACCCATTCCCACTTTAGTAGTGATGCTACTATTAATTGGAAGGAAAGTCTTTTCATCTGTAGTCAGGTAATTGCTACAACCGCTATCAACATACCATTCATTAATTTTTACTAAATCATCAGATTGAGAAGCAAAGAAAAGATGTTCTTCCCTTTCTTCCTCCTATTTTTTCACAAAAAAAGTCTTGCTACAGTTGCTTGCGCCAACAATCCTTCTCAATGTGGCCAAACTTTTTACAAAAGTTACATTGGGGTTTGCCTTTATGACAACATTTTTCTTTATTGTGATTAGTCCTGTTGCAAATTTTACAAAAAAGAGTAGTACTCTTATCATCCTTTTTTTCAACCTTCTTAGAAGAATCATTATGATACTGCTTCCTTTTTGGAATACAATTTTTCTTTTATTGATTTTCTGAGAAATTTTGAAAATTCTCATTGGTTCTGGACTAAAAAACCGTCTCTTTGGGTTGATCTTAGTGAAACAAAGTTTCACTTCTCGTGTGCGCGAAATGATCAACTAGCTCTTTGATAGAAAGCTTAGAAAGATCTTTCATGTCCTCAGTGATAGAAATAATATACTCATTCTATTCTATGACACTAGTTAGAATCTTTTCCACATCTTGGTGGGAAGAAATTGTATCACCATGATTTATCATTTTATTAACAACATTCATCACTCTTGTGCAATATTCATCTATTTTTGCACATTCTATCATCTTCAAAATTTTAAACTCTCTTCTAAGAGTTTGAAGATTGATAGTGCGTACCTTTTTGTTATTATATACCTCTGTTTCTAGAGACTCCCAAGCTTCCTTTGTAGTCTTACAAGTAGCATTTTTTTCCAAAATATGCTCTTGAGACTCCCATTTGGATTTTTGACAATGCTTTTGTATCTTGACGATACTTAGCCTCAAGAGTTTCATCTATGCTACTAAAAGTTCACCATCGTTTTGTAGCTCTTCATAGCCATTTACAATAATAGTCCACAAACCCTAAGTTTTTAGATGTGTTCTCATTATTATCATGTAGTATTAATAATCATTTCAATCAAAAAATAGAGGAAGAATAACTAAAGAATCAACATCATCATTCGTTTTGGATGCGATTTTTTTTCTTCAACTAACCTCATATTAAGAACGAAAAATTGCTCTAACACAAAATTGTAGTAAATATAGAAGGAGAATACTATCTTTGGAGAATGCTCAAGTTTTATATAGGTTATTTAAGGCCAATTGAGATGATTAGAATCATCAATACATCTCTATTTATACTACTCAAAATATAAAACTAAAGGTCTTGCACAAATAACTTGATACATGTATCACAATTTATTAGATACATGTATTACAAACTTCTAAAAGACTTCTTGAAAAACTAAGAGACAATATTGGAAGACCAAACATCAAGGTGCAAATGCATCAATTCCAACACACCCCCTTAATACATTCTCTTGAAAACTAGAATGCCTTCTCGAAGTTAGCAAAAGCTTTCTCTTGGAAGTGCTTTTGGTGAAGATGTCAACAAGTTGTTCTCCTGTCTGATAATAATTGCAACTGAATTTCGACTTTCTCTTGTGCTTTTGAATATCTCATTCTTGATTAAACTAACAACTTCTCTTTTTTAGGTATAGTCACACACTACCAAATATGATTTTTTCAATCATCCGAATTTTTCAGCTATGACTTTCTTCTAAACATTATGCTTCATTGTCTCCTCATAATTTGCTTATTCAACACTGGTAAAGTTGCATCTTTGATAAGTAACACTCAACATTATTGTTTCTCTTGGATGTGGTTCTTCATCATCTGAATCTGTGATTTCTCCCCCTTGAGGGACGTCTTCCTCTTCCTCTTCTTGTTTTGACACATCTAAAGATATGGTAGAAGTATTCTCTACCTTATTCTCAGTATGTTTCTTATGAAGGCCTTGCACCATGTCTTTTTGCTTGAAAAGATTCAAACCATGAAAATTCAAGTGACAAAATCTTTAGTGCCAAAGTCATGAATCATATACAACTTCATTTTTTAATGCATTGTAATGAAATTTCAAAGGAATTTTTCTTTTTATCATCTCTACTTCAACAATGACTTAATTTGGCACAATTGTATCGTAAATCTTGCAATAATTATTTCTAAACACAAGATAATAACCATTTTCCATGAATTGACCAACAGTAAGCAAATTTTCTTCCAAGTCAGGAACATAAAGCACACCATGAATTTGCCTACCGCTCCCTTTTAGGTTGATAGAAATGGTACCTTTACCTTTTGCATCAACTAAGGCTCCATTATCCATTCTCACTTTAGTAGTGATGCTACTATTGATTGAAAGGAAAGTCTTTTCGGCTCCAGCCATGTAATTGCTACAACCGCTATCAAGATACCATTCATTAATTTTTACTTAAGCATCAGATTGAGAAGCAAAGAAAATATTTTTTTCCCTTTCTTCCCCCTATTTTTTCAAAAATCATTTCTTTCCCCCGTTGCTTGTGCCAACAATTCTTCTCAATGTGGCCAAACATTTTACAAATGTTACATTGGGGCTTTCCTTTATGCCAACATTTTTGTTCATTGTGATTAGTCCTTTTGAAAATTTTCCAAAAAATACTAGTACTTTTATCACCCTTTTATTCAACCTTCTTAGAAGAATCATCATGATCCTGCTTCTCTTTTGGATTGTAATTAATCTTTTTGTGATTATCTAAGAAATTTTGTAAATTTTCATTGGTTCTGAACTGAAAAGCCGTCTCTTTGGGTTGATCTTAA
The DNA here is from genome assembly GCA_036553675.1 of Solanum okadae. NCBI lineage: Eukaryota > Viridiplantae > Streptophyta > Magnoliopsida > Solanales > Solanaceae > Solanum > Solanum okadae. The sequence continues at coordinate 46,013,431 of CM071678.1, forward strand.
TGAAAAAAAGCTTCCCTTCTCGTGTGCACGAAATGATCCAACTTGCTTTTTGATAGAAAGCTTAGAAAGATCTTTCGTGTCCTTAGTGATTGCAATAATGTACTCATACTTTTCTATGATACTAGTTAGAAGCTTTTCCACAACTTGTTGGACAGAAATTGTATCACCACGATTTCTCATTTTATTCACAATATTCATGACTCTTGTTCAATATTCATCTATTTTTGCAATTTCTATTATCTTAAAAATTTGAAAATATCTTCTAAGAGTTTGAAGATTTATAGTGCGCACCTTTTCGTTATTATATCCTGTGTTTCGAGAGACTCCCAAGCTTACTATGTAGTCTTACATGTAGCAATTTTTATAAATATGCTCTTAAGACTCCCATTTGTATATTTGACAAGGCTTTTGCATCTTGACATTACTTAGCCTCAAGACTTTCATCTCTGCTACTAAAAGTTCACCATCATTTTCTAGCTATTCATAGCCATTTACAACAATAGTCCACAAACCTTAAGTTTTTAGATGTGTTCTCATTATTATCATCTAGTATTTAAAATCATTTCCATCAAAAAAATTGAGTAAGAACAACTGAAGAATCAATACCTTCATTTGTTTTCGATGCAATTTTTTTTCTTTAACTAACCTCATATTAATAACGAAAGATTGTTCTGATACCAAATTATAGTAAATATAGAAGGAGAATACTATCTTTAGAGAATGCTCAAGTTTTATATAGGTTACTTAAGGCCAAATGAGATGATTAGAATCATCAATACATCTCTATTTATACTACTCAAAATATAAAACTATTGGTCTTGCACAAATAACTAGATAAATGTATCACAATTATTAGACACATGTATTACAAACTCCTAAAAGACTTCTTGAAAAACTAAGAGACGATATTTTAACACTAAACATCAAGGAGCACATGCATTAATTCCAACACTACCCCTTAATACGTTCGCTTGAAAACTCCAATGCCTTCTCGAAGATGCCAGAAAGTTTTTCTCCTGTCAGACAGTAATTGCACCTGAATTTCGCCTTTCTCTTGTGCTTTTGAATATCTCATTCTTGATTAGACTTACAACTTCTCTTTCTTTGGGTATAGTCACACACTCTCAAGTTTTATTTTTTTCAATCATCCGAATTTTTTTAGCTATGACTTTATTCCAAATTATCATGCTTCATTGTCTCCTCATAATTTTCTCTTTCAACACCGGTAAAGTTGCATCTTTGATAAGTATCACTCAACATTTTTGTTTATCTTGGAGGTAACCCTTCATCATCTGAATTTGTGATTTCTCCCCCCTTGAGGGACATCTTCCTCTTCTTCTTCTTGATTTGAAACATCTAAAGATATGATAGAAGTATTCTCTTCCTTTTTCTCAGTATGTGTCTTAGGAAGGCCTTACAGCATGTCTTTTTGCTTGAAAAGATTCAAACCATGAAAATTCAAGTGATAAAATCTTTTGTGCAAAAGTCATGGATCATCTACAACTTCATTTTTTAATGCATAGTAATGAAATTGCAAACAATATTTTCTTTTTATCTTCTCTACTCCAACAATGCCTTGATTTGGCACAATTTTATCTTAAATCTTGCAATAATTATTTCTAAACACAAGATAATAACCATTTTCCATAAATTGACCAACACTAAGCAAGTTTTCTTCCAAGTCAGAAAATAAAGCACACCATTAATTTGCTTACTGCTCCCTTTTAGGTTGATTGAAATGGTACCTTTACATTTTGCATCAACTAAGGCTCCCTTACCCATTCTCACTTTAGTAGTGATGCTACTATTGATTCAAAGGAAAGTCTTTTCATCTCCAGTCATGGAATTGCTACAACCGCTATCAACTTACCATTCATTAATTTTTACTAAACCATCAGATTGAGAAGCAAAGAATGTATTTTCTTCCCTTTCTTCCTACTGTTTTTTCACAAAAAATTTCTTGCTCCCGTCGCTTGTGCCAGTAATCCTTCTCAATGTGGCCAAACTTTTTACAAAGGTTACATTGGGGCTTGCCTTCATGCCAACATTCTTCTTCATTGTGATTAGTCCTTTTGCAAATTTTACAAAAAAGACTAGTACTTTTATCACCTTTTTTTTAACCTTATTGAAAGAATCATCATGATCCAGCTTCTTTTTTGGATTGTATTTCTTCTTTTGCTGATTTTCTGAGAATTTTTGAAAATTCTCATTGGTTTTGGACTGAAAAGCCATCTCTTTGGGTTGATCTTAATGAAAAAAGGCTTCACTTATCGTGTACATGAAATGATCCAACTAGCTTTCTGATAGAAAGCTTAGAAAGATCTTTCGTTTCATCAGTGATAGCAATAATGTACTTATACTTTTCTTTGACACTAATTAGAATATTTTCCACAACTTGTTGGTCAGAAATTGAATCACCATGATTTCATATTTTATTAACAATATTCATGACTCTTGTGCAATATTCATCTATTTTTTCAAATTCTATCATCTTAAAAATTTTAAACTCTCTTCTAAGAGTTTGAAGATTTATAGTGTGTACCTTTTCGTTATTATATACCTCTGTTTCTAGAGACTCCCAAGCTTACTTGTAGTCTTACAAGTAGCAATTTTTATAAAATATGCTCTTCAGACTCTCATTTGGATTTTTCTTAAGGCTTTTGCGTCTTGACGATACTTAGCCTCAAGACATTCATCTTTGCTACTAAAAGTTCACCATCATTTTCTAGCTATTCATAGTGATTTACAACAATAGTCCATAAACCTTAAGTTTTTAGATGTGTTCTCATATTTATCTTCCAGTATTTAAAATCATTTCCATCAAAAAATGGAGTAAGAACAACTGAATAATCAACACCTTCATTTGTTTTGGATGCAATTTTTTTTCTCTTCAACTAACCTCATATTAAGAACGAAAAATTGCTCTGATACCAAATTGTAGGAAATATAGAAAGAGAATACTATCTTTACAGAATGTTCAAGTTTTAAATAGGTTACGTAAGGCCAATTGAGATTATTAGAATCATCAATACATCTCTATTTATACTACTCAAAATATAAAACTAAAGGTATTGCACAAATAATTAGATACATGTATCACAATTTATTAGATACATGTATTACAAACTCCTAAAAGACTTCTTGAAAAACTAAGAGACAATATTGGAAGACTAAATATCAAGGTGTGAATGCATTAATTCAAACACTTATTCATTGCTATCCTACTTGGTACATTTCATGTACTAACACGTACTCTTGCCTACATTGCTTCACTAATGTAGGGTCAGACGTTCCCATTCTACATCTTCGTGGCTAAGGATCACATTAGTAGCTTTTGAAGATTGGTGAGTCCTTATGTTCCGAGGAGCGAACCCGTTATTACTTATTGTTTTCACTTGTCCATATTGTATGTGATGTATGAGTTACGTACCAATCACTCTTGATGTACTAGGTGGCTTTGAGACTATGTTAGATTTTCCGGTTCGTTTTGTCCAAATCTTTATGATACAAAACTGTCTTCCAAACTCCTTAATTCTATTATCTTTTATGATGTATGCTATGTGGCTTGTGTAGGGCCTGTTGGAGTCTTATACGTTATGTCACGTATACGGTGTACTTTGGGTCATGACATAAACAACTAACTCAAGAATCTTAATGCAAGATACAACTACTCACTAATCAGGAAATAGGATTCAATAATCAGTATCTCAAGAACTCATAACGCAATATCAACTCATCTCAATATTCAAATCTAAGGATAGAACCCTATGTAAGGATGAACTAGTATAACACTATGATAACCTTACATACTTGGAAGAGAGAAGTTCTTAGCGAAATCGATGAAATTTGAAGAATGCTTGAAACCCTAGATTTTCTCCTCTTGGAACCTTGATCTAATGACTTGAAGTGTTAATGAACGTAACAAGACTGATTAACATTTTCTATGTCCTTAACTAGGTGTAAAACATCTCGGTTTAGGCTTAAAATAGATATTCAAACAATGTAGTTTAAGTATCAAACGCATAGGAGAAAGATCAAAATGACTGCAACTTAAAAACATACGAGGTGTCTTAAAAGGGAGGCCTCACCGACCGTTTAGGGATCTACGGTCCGTTAAAAACTTCAATAGCCATATAGCCATCTGTGAAACTTCAACTGTCTGATAGGGTCCTATTAAAACAGACATAACTTTTTACTTTGAACTTGAAATGAGGTAAACTCTGTGGCGTTAGAAATAGAACTCAAATACTTTTAATTTGATAAGGCCACCTAATTACTTTTATTATGAGAGATATGGTTGTTTTAAGTTTACCTTACCTTTAAAAGTTGATGGGTGACTTGTACTGACCCCTAAATGGACCGAACAAGAACCCACAAACTGTCTAGGGTCCCATCCAGGTGACTCACCTGTTGGCAGCCCTGGACGGTTGTGCACCTTACCCTTAACCGATCGTGGTGCCTTTCATGAGTCGTTTAGGCTTTAGTGAAGGGTCTGTGGACATGTTTGTTAACCTTTTCTAACTTTTTTCCAAGTTCGAGGTGTTACACGAATAATTAAAATTTGTAAGAGTTGAGTTGCAAGGTGTTATAGAATTATTTGGGTCTTCACTTAGAAATTTTTGGGGTGTTACAAGGGGCTGGTAGGGAGTGGAGTGGGCATGAATTGAAAAAAATGTAAATATTGTTTAAAATAATTAAAAACAAATTTTCAAATCTTTTTTGGAGGGGTAGTGGTAATCAAGGATTTCGGGGGGGGGGGGGGGTAAAAATTCAAAGTTTTAAAATTTGAACTATTTTTTAAAATAAAATTTTAAGTTGTTTATTTTTTTGAATGGGGAGGATCGGGGTAAAGAGTGAAGTTAAAAAATTGTAATTTGAGCTTAGAGGAGAGTTTTGAAAAATATTTTCCTTAAAGTTGAAATATATAAAAAGGCCAAATACACCGTTAAACTTTTCCCTAAATTTTTTTTTTGCAATCCAACTCAATTTTGTTCCATTTTAATACTTCAACTTCAATTTTCATGTTCCATTTAGACACTTCTAAGTGATGTGCAGAGTGTATGCATCACACTTTTTCTAAGAGAGTAAAAGAAAAAAAAAGTATTTTTTTCTTTAAAAAGAAAAATTGACCCTTCAACTCTATTTTTAATGTACCATTTAAACACAAAATACTGATTTTATGATTTCTTTATTTTTATATATGCTTTTCAACTGCAATTTTGCATTTTTAAAATCAGCGTTCGTCCGTTAGTATTCTAAAAAAAATAAAAATTGATGGATGATCATTGATTTTTTTAAAAGGAACAATTTATTTTTGAGAGTTTCTTTATATTTTTGCATGAAAAATATCTGACAGAAGTGTGTCGATTTTCTTTCTTAAAAAATAAATGAAAACCCAACGAAGTTTGTCGTGTTTTAGTGTTTTCTATGTCACTCCCCGAGCCTACATCCTGGACGTGACTGGCAATCGAGAACCATCGCTGGTTCCTAAGCGAACCCTTGGCCTGGCTCAATACTCGGGGAAAGACTTTCTCAACATCACAAGAACTCAAAAGTAAATGGTTTTATCAAAACGGTCTCAAAATAAATAGATCACAATATTTTAAAAAAGCATTCAACTGGCCAAAAGAGGAAACTCAAGTCTAGAACATTTGCAATTGAAAATCAAACAGACTTCTCAAAACTCTACTAACTATGAAGCCTCTAACAATATTATGATGGATGTCCGAACAAGACCCCCGATCATCCTAACAAACTGAAAATGAAAGCAAAGTATGGAGCCCTTCGAAAAGCAGGGAGGCTCACCAATCAAACTTTGGGACTGCAAGTGGTATTAACGGAGCGCCTGTTGATGACCCTGGTTAATTGTATCTGCATCATGAAAGATGCAAGCCAAATGGCATCAGTACATGGAATGTATGAGCACACAAAGGGAACTCTAAAGCACAGACCTAAACCTGATCTGATAGAAAGAAAGAACATACTTACCTCATTTCAAGTCAAAGATACTCAAGGATACTCAAACTCAGAAATACTCAACTCAGTTCAAGAATACTCAACTCATTATAAAGCAACAATAAAATGTGAAGTATAAAGAAAGCTTTTTAGAATAGTAGTAACAGTTCAAAGTATTTAAAAACACAATAATAACTCTTTACTCTTATTTGGGAGATTCTCTAACCGACAACCATCACTATGAGTGATGTGATGATACAACGTCTGGCCCACGCTGCCAGAACTGTCCTATACCTTTTCGGAATATAAGACATCCTTAACTAAGTGGATCCACTAATCTATGCTTAAAAAGCAATAAGGAATCATCTAAAAAGTATGACCCTTCTACCCACGTCAGCTACATGGTTTATGAGGACTTTGAGTTGTTCGAACTCGTCCCCATATCGGTTCTCAATACTACTCCCAATAATATAACTCAGCTCATATGTTTTAAAAAAATTCCTCATCCTCAAACATTGAGATTATTACTCAAAAACTCCTCATGATCTCATTTGGAAATTGATGTTTCCTCTCATTTTATATGTAAAAACATTTACTCTTGGGAATTCTTAGTTCCCATATATTCATTTTGAAAATGAAACTCAACTCTCCTCATCCTCATACTCAAGTACTTAAGTCTTAAAACAGGTTTTAAAAGTTTGTAAAAGACTTCTCAAAAACGACTCAAAGGACTCCCTCGAACTTTACTCTTAACTCTATCTTGAATTTAAAATTTAAATTCAAGAATTATGATTAGGATATAGGGTCTCTAAATGATTATATGGGGTATAAATAGTTGATAATAAGAAATGAGAGAAGACACAGACTTGGGAGCATCAGCGCGACGTGGAGATGAATTCAAATATTTGTTCACGAAATAATTTTTGAAATAGTGCCGTCCGTATCCTCTCCACAAAGCGGAGATGAAGGTAATTTTCTAGGGACTGGATTTTAAAGGATCTTTGCAACGCAGACCTGGGCTCGTATTTTTGCCCAATCTTTTCTTTCTCTCCCTAACTCGATTCAACACATACTCATTTCAGAATCTAAGGTAAAATATCACGAATTCTTACAACCCCGAACAATCTCAGCGAACCCACACAAGGAACTATCAATTTACTCAACTCATTCGCAAACCCTCGCCTCAAGAACTCAAAACAACACTCCATTACCAATTAAATTCAAGAACCTTTCAAGAACTCAACAATTCAACATCAAGAATGAATTCATGGGTAAAAGATTACATGATTGGCATTCGGGTGAACAAACCCAACATTATGGAAGTTTACATACCTCGAAGGAATCAAATCCTTGACGAAAATCCTCAAACTAGATGAATGTTTGAAGCTTCCTCCCTTTTTTCTCCTCTTGAACTTAGCCCTAGGTTCTTGAATGTTTTTAAAGTTTAGCGTAATCTGATTCTAATAAGCTTTGACCCCTAATTAGGTGAACAATACGATTAAGACTAATGGGGTAGGGAAAAGACCAATTTACCCTTTCTTAAAACGGATGAACTGCCTTAACTGGACATGCTGAACCGAAACGGGCATATCTCCCTCATCCAAACTTAGAATTTAGTAAGCTCGGCCGCGTTGGAAAGAGGACTCTGCACCTAACTCATCCTGTGCTTAAAGTTATGGTCTTTTGAAGTTGACCCAAAACTTACAATATAAGGCTAACTCGCAAAGTTTTCAATTTATCTCTTTCCAAATTGGTTCTTGCTAAAATTAGTTCTTTCTAGGACCGACGTGTTACATTTTAGTAGTGTTATTAGTTAGCAATGAACATAATTGTTTTACTCGTATTTAGCTTAATGAAAAATTAGAAAGGTAGTATTTGAGTTAAATCCAGATAGATTGTATATGAAAAAAATATGTAATGTTATTTATTTTAATTAGTTGCTTAAGAAAGAAAAATGACATCTTTCGTCGATTATTTTTCACCCAAAATTGATGTTCATCCATTAATTTATCTTTCTCTTTTAAAAGAGTAACGACGTCGATTTTAAAATGAAAAAGTGAAATGAAGAACATATATAAAAATAAAGAAGTCATAAAATTAGTATTTTATGTTTAAATGGTATATAAAAAATAAAGTTGAAAAGTTAAAATGGAACAAGGCTAAGATAGACTGTAAAAATGAAAAACGTGGGAAAGTTAGAGGTGTTGTGTATGTGTTTTTAATTGGCTTTTCTGTCATTTCATCGCGTGTGAAGTACACGCATCCCACTTTGTTGATTCTTTGGAAAGAAATGTATAAATGGAACATGAAAGTTGGAGTTGAATGATTAAAATGGAACAAATTTGAGTTAGAGTGCTAAAATGAAATTTAGTGGCAAGTTTAAGAGTCTGCTTATGTATTTGGACTTGACAAAACAGTTGCACACAATAAGAGAAAAAGTAGAGGAAAATAAAACTTGATGGAGTTTCCAAGTGGCCAAACCCCACAAAGTAAAGCAACTTGAATTAATAGGATATTGGAATCTTATTCACGTCGGCAAACATATATCAACAAAAGCCAAATTTACTTAAGGCGGCCTTTAGTTGCATTAGACACGGTGAGCAAAGAAATTTGAGAAAATATTTTTGGCTTCAAAAGTTAAAGAGACAAGGGAATTATAGTAAAGAAAAAGGAAAAATATGCACAAATATTAAAGCTCCTGCTGAGTTATACAGGCAAAGTTGTCATTCACGTTTTGTTGTCACACTAAGAAGTTAATTTTCTTAGGGAGGGAGAATCTTGAAGTGAGTATATATAACATTTGTTCCAAAGGGTTGTTCAAATTGTCATAACAAGACACATAATATTTGGTTACTAACTGTCATTAGTTGGGGATAATTAAGAAAAGTTCAACCGACTAGAACTATTTTAAAGTAAAAAAAGGAAAGAATATACTTAGTGATGGTTGCTTAAATGTGATAGCTATAATTTATTTAATGAGTTTTTATAAATTCTTCACTTTCAGAGTTTATGTTATTACATACATATTTATTTAAACCTCATTTTAACTTTAGTGAGGATAGTATTCAGACTTTGGGTACCCTTGAAGATATTCTAGGGGAAAATTTTAATGTCCAAAAGACTTGCGTCTAGATTTTCTTAAATATATTCATGTATACATTTGAGTGATAATGTGTATTTAGTTTGTATAATGATTGTTTATATGTGATATGATTTGTATTAGTTATCATTTATTTATTTCTGATTAATTATTGTTATTGAGCCTTTATATATATATTATAGAAATTATGCTTATTTAATCTTGAATTTATGTGATTTAAGATAAGTGATTTTTAGATAAGTAATTACGTTAGATTTACAACATATTGAAATTCAGATGATGATTTGAAACTAAGCGAACTTTCGATTCTGAACTGGCTATGAAATGAACACTGACATAGTTTATTGTTTTAAAAAATACTATGTATATGAGTTTAGGCTACAATTATGTACATAATTGTCTCATGTAACTTTATACTTGTTTAAATCAGTATGTCAATTGCTACAAAAAGTATTATTGTCAAGCTTTACAAAGGTGATAAGCTTAACAGTGATAACTATGAACTATAGAGCATGAAAATTCAATTTGTTGTGGCAGAGCAAGAGACTCTTGAATCTTTTAATGTGTCTATGACACTTCATGGAAATAGTGATACTCCTCAACATGAGGAGAGATTTTGAAGCATATTAGGCTTGAAAAAAAGAAGAATTCCCTTGCTTGCATAATGTTGATGAGCAACACAAATAATGATATTATAAGAGAATTCTGATAATATACCGACGCTAACGACATGTGGTCCACATTAACAGAAATGTTTGGCCATACTTCAGCTGCCAAGTTAAGGGCCCTTACTATTAAGTTTGATACTTTTAAGAAGCGCCCTGATCATAATATGCATAAGCATCTTCATCATATGCCATGTATGGTGAATGACCATCGCCGAAGGTGATAATACTCTAATGAAAAGTGAAGGCTTGAAAGACTAACTAGGGTGGTAATCGGCGATCCTCCGAGTGTGAAAGGCAAACTCAATGGAGTTTGTCGACTGACGTTCAAACACCGGAAGCCTAGAGAAAAAGATAGGGTGAGCTAGGGAATAGATGGTGATCCACCGATCGTGTAACACCTTGGACTCGAGAAAATAGGAAAATGCAGTTTTCCAAAATCTGGGGTCAGAATCAACAGAAACCACCCATGGACCGTAGGTGGGGTCCCGTGGTTCAGTCCCAGACTTAGGTGAATTTCAGAATCTAAAGATGATACCTACGGCCGTGAACCACGGTCCGTGGATTGACTAACGAATTGTAGGATGGTTTCGTCATAGGGGTCCAGAGTTTGATGGTCTCTGATCCCACCCACGGTCGACCAATACGGTCCATGGTTCGACCTACAGACCGAAGGTGAGGGTCAATAGCCATTTAGAGGAAAATGGTTGTCGGGTCAACTTCAATCGGTCATATCTTTTAGCACAAAATAATTAGGTGGTCCATGACCTATCAAATGAAAGATAACCAAATCCTCTTTCTAACTCCACCGAGTTTGCTAAAATCCCATATCCGAGTAAAAATTTATACTCGTCTTAGTGAAGACTTTTTGGGTAGAGCTTGACCGACGACTCCTACCAACGATTGGTGGGTCAACCGACGGACCATCAGTCCTGTAGTAGGTGGCACTCGTCTTATTTAAGTCAGGGTCGGTTTGGTCCTTTCCCCTATGTGTTGGGCACTTAAACTACATCGTTTGATGCCTAAACTATGTCGTTTTACCCAGTTTAAGCGTAATAACTTAGTCAGGCATAACCAGAACCTTTCTTCACAAAATATCATCCAAACTTAGAGCAAAAAGGAGAAGAAAGAGGCCCCAGTTTCCCAAGAAAAACCAAAAGGTTTATTTCAACTTTCATCCCTGAAATCGAAGGGTTTCTCGGTAGATTTCATCACTAAGTATGTGAGATAGCACTAGTGGGTTCCTTTCATCCACTGAGCCCCTAAAATTCAATCAGATTCTTGTTTCTCCATACCTTATTTAGACCTAGGGTTTCTAAATCGTTGGATAGTTGTTGTGATTTAGATGTTGTAGTATTCGTATTCAGAATATCATGATTTCTTGAAAACGTTGTTTAGTTCCTTGCATGAGACTCAAAACCCTAGTTTGTATAGATTCTCTTTATTCATGAATTACACTTGCTAGGTCAATTAAACAGATAATCATGCTTCTGTTTTTTAATATCACTTATCAGTATATAAATGTTGCATTCTTAGATTCGCATGTCAGTAATTAAGCTATTCTATATGTCAGTATTTCAGTTACATTTCAGTCATATACATATTTAGTTGGGAGTAGACTTAACACCGTGTTGAACTAGGGTTCAGCGTACCCTCATAGTCCTAGAACTACGTACCCCCGTAGGATTATAAATCCCTTTTGTTGGGCATCAGATTTAGCTATCAAGTCAGTCATGCTTTTATACCCCTGGAAAGGTATATTGGGTCCTCTCGATGGGGCGTATACATCGGACACCACGTTTAGCTCACGTGGTTTTATGTCGATTATTAGTAGCTCCCACAATCATACTTCCAGTGCATCTAACTAGTTTTTCAGTATATACTTCAGTATTCAGTTCAGCATGTCATGTTCATGATTAGTACTTGGTCATTCCATTCAGTTTAGCTTTTGAAATATGTTTTGAGTATTTACATTCCATTCAGTTTAGCTTTTGAAATATGTTTTGAGTATTTACATTCTCGCTCAGTTTATAGTATTGCTTAGTTATGCCTTGTTTCAGCTTATATATGTTTGTTCAGCATAGTGTATATATCCTGCATGCTCAGTATATTCAAAGTACTGATGCATATTCTGTGCTACATCCTTTCTTGACGTAGGTTCATGTACTCAGTATCTAGATTGCACTTAGATCGACTCTCAGTCTATTTTTCAGCAGCTTCAGTAGTGAGTCCTCATATTGCAAGGACAATAGACATGCTTTCATTATAGTCTTTATTTTCAGTTTTCAGTTTTGTTAGAGTTAGTTGGGTGTATGTCCCAGCAAGTCAACCCAGTTAGAGCCTTTTCAGACATAGTAGTAGAATCAACTTGAGTTGTAAAGTGATTGCTTCAGTTTTCACTAAAATCTTAGTATGTTGTATACATTCAGACTTGTTGGGTATTCCCCACTTTCAGTTATCCATTATTTTAGCTTCCGCATAGTATATGTCTTATTCAGTTATTCTCGGTAGGATTGAAATATGCCAGCCACAGTGTTAGCTTGGGGTCACTCGTGATCCTAGGTCCTGTGTTACGCCAAGGGCATAGCCTCGATGCATGAAAAACTTTGTATCATAGCATTTGGTTCTAGAGTCCTAGGATGTCTAAAAGTCGCACTAAGTAGAGTCTCTTTAATGGGTGTGAAGTGCACCACATCTATGGGGGGGGGGGGCTATGTAGTGTTTTAAGAAAAACTTCACTTTTCTTGCTATTCTTATCATGTGTGAGTTTGAACTCTATTCAATCTCCTTCTAACTTCTGCTCTTCGCATTTTGGAAAATTCCTCCCAGAAGAGCTAATGCAAGGAATCAACCTATAGCTCCAACAAACCCATTGAAGGAGCAAGTCATGGATGCCGAGTTCAAGGCTTCTTACAAAGTACTTGCTCAGGCCATGAGTACTCAGGTAAATGACTAGTCTATGGTCCCAGCTCTGCCACAGACTAACATTGCTACAACAAGAATCTAAGGCTTTACTCGGATAAACCCTATAGAGTTTCATGGGTCTAAGTTAGAATAAGATCCACAAGAGTTTCTCGACGACATCTTAAAGGTAACAAACATTATGGGTGTCACTCAAGTAGATAGTGCAGATTTGGCCGCCTATTATTTGAAGGGAATGGCCTACACTTGGTACCAGCAGTGGAAGGAATCTTGTGGTACTAGTGCATGTACAGAAACTCTCTTAGAACCCCTCTCAGTCTCTACTCCAGTTGGTGACCCAGTTATAACTAGGCGGGTATACAAAAATAGCCATGTCGCAGTTTCTCAGAAAGTCACCTCAATAGATCTTATAGAGTTATAAAAGTTAGATTGTGATATCATTCTAGGCATGGATTGGTTACATTCATTTTATGCCTTAGTCTATTGTAGAACTAGAATCGTTCGGTTTCAGTTTCCGAACGAGTCAGTCTTAGAATGGAAATGTAGTAGCTCAGTGCCTATAAGTCTATTTATCTCTTACCTTAAGGCCAGAAAAATGATTTCCAAAGGGTATATCGATCATCTTGTTCGGGTTAAGGATTCAAATTCTGAAACCCTAACTCTTGAGTCAGTCTCAATAGTAAATGATTTTCCAGAAGATCTTCTCGGAGTTCCTCCCTAAAGGGAAATTGACTTCGGAATAGATCTTCTCCCAAATACCCAGCCTATTTCAATTCCTCCTTACATAATGGCTGCAACCGAGCTTAAGGAGCAATTGAAAGACCTTCTAGATAAGGGCTTCATCAGACCCAGTATCTCTCCATGGAATTCTCCAGTGTTGTTTGTGAAAAAGAAAGATGGTTCTCTCAGAATGTGCATTGACTATCGTCAGTTAAACAAAGTCACCATCAAGAATAAGTATCCCATCCCCAGGTTTTATGACTTGTTGACCAACTTCAGGATGGTAGTTGTTTTTCTAAGATAGACCTCAGATCCGGCTATTATCAGCTTAGAGTCAGAGAAAGTGACATTCCGAAGAGAGCTTTGACGACTCGATGTGGTCACTATGAATTTGAAGTTATGTCATTTGGACTAACAAATGCTCCTGCAGCTTTCATGGACTTAATGAACAGGGTGTTCAAACAGTATTTGAACTTCGTTCGTCATCGTCTTTATCGATGATATCCTTAGTTAGTCTCGAAGTAAGGATGAGCATGCGACTAAGCTGAGAGTTGTTCTGCAAACTCTCAAAGATCGCCAGTTAAGAGCATCTGCTACTACATTCGCCTTACCAGGATGGTAAAGCACACTCATATCATAATCCTTGAGAAACTAAACTCATCTTCTCTGGCCAAGATTCAACTCTTTCTGGATGACTATATACTGTAGGCTTTTATGGTACGTGAACATATCTACATGAACACCATACAAGTAGTGTGTCCAAATCTTGAGTGCAAACACCACAACTGCAAGCTTGAGGTCATGAGTTGGATAATTCTTCTCATGTACCTTAAGCTGTCTAGAAGCATAAGCTATAACCTTACCTCGCTGCATCAACACACAACCTAGGCTGACCCTAGATACATCACAATAGATCACATAACCATCTGAACCCTCTGGTAGAGTCAAGATAGGAGTTGTAGTCAACCTAGTTTTCAGTTCTGCGAAGCTTTTCTCACAATTATCTGACCACTGAAACTTCACCGTTTTTGAGTCAACTTAGTCCATGGAGAGGCTATGGATGAAAATCCTTCCACAAACATTCTGTAATAGCCCACTAGACCCAAGAAACTTCTGATATATGTAGTAGAGGTAGGTTTGGGCCATTGTTTCACTACCTCTATCTTCTGGGAATCTACTTGAATTCCTTCACTATACACAATATGCCCAAGGGAGGCAACTGATTGTGACAAAAACTCGCACTTATTAAATTTTGCAAATAACTAGCGATCTTTGAAAGTTTGCAGAACAACTCTCAATGACTTGCATGTTCTTCCTCATTCCTAGAGCAAATGAGGATATCAACAATAAAGAAGAGAACGAACAAGTCCAAGTACTGCTTGAACACTCTGTTCATCAAATCCATGAAAGCTGCAGGAGCATTGGTTAGTGCAAATGACATAACTACAAATTCGTAATGACCATACCGAGTTTTGAAGGCTATCTTCCGAATGTCACCATCTCTTACTTTAAGCTGATGATAACCTGATCTGAGTTCTATCTTTGAGAAATGACTAGCACCATGAAGTTGGTCGAACAAGTCATCAATCCTGGGGATGGGATACTTATTTTTGATTGTGTCTTCGTTCAATTGCCTATAGTCAATGCACATTCTGAAAGAACCAACTTTCTTCTTTACGAACAACACTGGTGCACCCCATGGCAAAATACTAGGTCTAATTAAGCCGTTATCTAGAAGGTCTTTCAACTACTCTTTCAATTTCTTAAGCTCTGCTGGAGCCATTCTGTAAGGAGGAATTAAGATAGGATGGGTATCTAGATAGAGATCAATTACAAATTCGATTTCCCTTTCGGGAGGAATTCCGAGAAGATCTTCTCGAAACACTTCAGGAAACTCACTGACTACAGGAAATGACTCAAGAGTTAGGGATTCGGAACTAATATCCTTAACTCGAACTAGATGATAGAGATAACCCTTACCGATCATCTTTCTGGCCTTAAGGTTAGAAATGAATCGACCCATAGGCGCAAAGCTACTACCCTTCCATTTTACGATTGATTCGTCTGGAAACTAGAAACGAACAATCCTAGTTCTACAATCGACTGAGGCATAACAAGAATGTAATCAATCCATGCCTAGAATGACATCGAAGTCTATCATTTCTAACTCTACAAGATCTGCTGAGGTGACTTTCTGGGAGATTGTGACAGGGCAATTTATGTATACCCGTCTAGCTATAACTAGGTGACCGACTGGAATAGAGACTGAGAAGGGTTCAGAGGGAGTTTCTGGACTAACACTAAACTTGACTGCTATTCATAGAGTTATAAAAGACAATAGCCCATGTTGTCTTTCCACTGAATGTACCATATGTAAGCCACATCCTTAAATTGGTAGGATGCCAACTCAACCCTACCATTACCCATCACTTGCATCACTCCAAGGATTTTCTTAACCTTATAAATGAAGTTTTGTGGGTCCTCACCAACTTGTGACCCAAAAAACTTAGGGGGATTCATTCTAACAAAATCTCCAACCTTAGCTTCTACTGATCCACCATTTCTATCAGTAGGAACTGGAACCTGCTGATTGCTCTAGTTGGTCATACCCTAAGCCAAAAACTGAATCACACTCTGAAACTTTGCGTTCGAAACCTCATGGTCTAGGACTAGAGTAATTGCGTTAACATTGCGTGCATTAGCATTCCTTGCATAACCTCTACGAGAAGGAATGATCTTAAGTGCATAACGATGGATTAGAAAGGAGATCATATCAACGCACGATAAGAATATCAAGAAAGTGATGTTTTTTTCTAGAACACTTTGTATTCTCCCTCTCATTAGATGTGGTGTTGTTCACATCCATGAAAAGGACTCTACTTTGTGTGGCCCTTCAGACGTCCTAGGACATTTAAAACTAGTACTCTGATACCAAGTTTGTCTCACCACAAGGCTACCCCATGGACGCGGACACGGGACTAAGGACCACAAGTGATCCCAAGCTTACCCTGCTGGCATGATCACGAGCATACTAAATATAATAAATTGATGCGGAAGGTAAATCATAAATATAATGAAAAGATGGGGAATACCCATATACTATAACTGAAATAAATGAAAACTGATGAGTTTAATACAAAGAAGATATTAACTTAATACTAAGCTGAATCTAACAATGTCTGAAATAAGCCTCTAAACTGACTAGAAATGTTGGGACATGCCCTAACTAGATCTAGCAAAACTGAAGCTACAGACTAAAAGCGATAAAGATAAACATGTTACTAGTCCTCGAAGAATGAGGACTCACCACGGATTCTGCTGAAATGAAGATCGAGAACCGACCTAAGCGTGATCTGGATGCTAAGAACCTAAACCTACATCACAAGAAGATGTAACACACATATGCGTCAATACTTAAAAGGTACTGAGGATGCAGGATAGAATAAAGGTGAAATAACATCTAACTTAATAAAGCAGATATGCAATGACATAATCTCAACATGATATAGCTACTAAATGTTGAGATAATTGAATGCAGTGACCAATTTATAATATTCTAAAACTGAATACTGGATATACTGATAAATGGTCAATGGAATAGAATCTGACTGAACTGTGGGAGCTACTAATAACCGATAATAAAACCACATGAGCCAAATGTGGTGTCCGATGTATACGCCCCATCATGAGGACCCAATATACCCTGCCAGAGGTATAGAGGCATGCTGGCGTGATCACTGAAATGATGCCCACAGAGGGGACTTATAACCTAGGTGGCTAGTAGTTCTGGGACTATTTGGGTACGCTGAACCTTAGTCCAACTCAGTATTATGCTACTCCAATGGATTAAGTAATTAACACATTATGATTGAATTTCTATAAGTTACTGGTTAGCTCGAACTGAACATGCAAACTGAAAATGCAACAATTAAACTGATATTGATGTATTAATAACCGAGGAATGTATAACTGAATAACTGAAATATCTAACCTAGCTTATCTAATTCAAGAACTAAAGAAATACATAGCTAGGGTTCTGGAACTCATGCATTAAACTGAATATTAACGTACTAATCTGATTTGGATCATTCTAACAGCTAAGAACCCAACAATTCTAACATTCAAGGAACCTTAGGTCTAGTCATAATAAGGGAATCAAGAAACTGACCGAAAACTAGGGACTTAATGGGTGAAACGGACCCACTAGTGAAATCCCACTTACCTGGTGACGAATTCCATGGAGAAATCTTTAGATTTCGAGGCTGGAACTAGTGGAACCTTGCTGCATTTTTGAACAAGGGTTCTTGACCTTTTTCTCATATCTTGCTTCTAATTTTCTATGTTATGATTAATCACTGGACTTAGGTAAGTTCTAGTTATGTTTCTAGGTTTAAACTGACTAAAACCTCATGATTTAGGGTCAAAATAATGTATCGTAGCGGTCCAACGAAATAGGAAAAGACCAAAAGACCCCTAAACTAACTGATGTCAGAGTGACCTACGGGCCGTAGGTCAATCTACAGTCCGTAGATTGGAGTCTTAGGTCAAGTCTGCCCGATAGGGCTTCACTAAAAGAAGCGTAAATTTTTACTCGGAGGTCGGATTTTAGCAAGCTCAGTGGCGTTGGAAAGACGATTAAATTATCTATAATATCTTAGGTCATGGGACACATAATTAATTTTATGCTAAGAGTTATGACCATTTGAAGTGGACCCAATCAACAATTTTCCTCTAACTGGCTACTGACTACGGACCCTGGATCGAACGACGGTCTGTGCTGGTCGATCGTCGTTTGTGTCACAGGCTGGGTAAAGGGGGCCTCGATCAATGAACACAGACCAGAGACCGTGGTCTGACCTACGGACCGTAGGTCGGGATTAGCCAATTTTCTGAGCTGGGTTTGGGGAGGGGTTGCAGTGGTGAACCACGGAACACCAGTTGGGCCTTGGTCTGCCCTATAGTCCGTGGATGGAAACTAGGGGTTGCACCTGCAACTTCTCAAAATCTGTATTTTTGGTCTCTTTTAGATACGGGGTGTTACATTATCTTTCCCTTGGGACCATTCATCCTCGAATGAAGACTAAACTAGCTGAAATATAGGGAGAGGGGTGCAATCCCTACAACTAAACACTGAGAACTGAATTTCTGACTGAACTGAGTTCCAAGAACATGCAAATATACTGAAAATGCAAGTACAAACTGAAGGAACATGATTCTAAGACTGAATTTACGCATGAATGACTGAAAAACTAAAGAGGAACTATTACCTCAAGCTAGAGTGGAATCAGAAGGAAAGAGGTAAGGATACTTGGCTTTCATGGACCCTTCTACTTCCCAAGTAGCTCCCTCTACGGACTGACTCCTCTACCAAACCTTAACTGAAGCGACTTCTTTGTTTCTCAACCTTCTAACCTGACGATTGAGAATCTCAACTGGTACATCCTCATACGAGAGACTATCTTTCACAGCCACACTCTCTAATGGCACTACGGATACTGGATCACCCACACACTTCTTCAAAAGAGAAATGTTAAAGACCGGATGTACTGCTGCTAGTTATGTTGGTAACTCTAACTCATAAGCCACTTTACCAATCATTTTCAGAATCTTGTAAGGGCCTACATATCTAGGATTGAGCTACCCTTTCTTGCCAAATCTCATCACCCCTTTCATAGGTGCCACTTTCAAGAAAACTCAATCATCTATCTCAAACTTTAATTTCCTTCTCATTACATCTGCATAGGCCTTTTGTCTTAAGTCTATTTCTAACAAGTTGAACTTTTTCCCATAGCTTCATAAACCAAATTTGGCCTAATCAAGGTTGCTTCACCTACTCAACCACCTAAGGAACACATAATCGACCTTGATAGCGAAGCACACCATATCCCCCTGGGAGAAAACACAAACTCTTTGTTGGTGGACTGCACCCTTAAGTTGAAGCAAGATTGGATCATTGTCTTGCTTTTCCTTAACCTCCGCTACCAAAGAATATTCTGACTCATTCTAAACTGTTACACTACTATATTATATGCTCACAAGGAAAACTCCCAACCGAGCAAGCCTGTGAACATCCTTCACTAGCTCTTTTCTTTCTTCGTCAACATGTGCTACACTACCTATAGATAGTCTGCTAAAAGCATCTGCTACTACATTCACCTTACTAGGATGGTAAGGCACACCCATATCATAATCCTTGAGAAACTCAAGTCATCTTCTCTGGAGAAGATTCAACTCTTTCTAGGTGAATACATATTGGAGGCTCTTATGGTATGTGAACACATTTACATGAACACCATACAAGTAGTGTCTCCAAATCATGAGTGCAAAGACCACTGCTGAAAGCTCGAGGTCATGAGTTGGATAATTCGTCTCATGTACTTGAAGATGTCTAGAAGCATAAGCTATAACATTACATCACTGGATCAACACAAAACCTAGGCTAACCCTGAATGCATCACAATAGATCACACAATCATCTGAACCCTCTGGTAGCGTCAAGATAGGAGTTGTAGTCAACCTAGTTTTCAGTTCTGCAAAGCTTTTCTCACAATTATATGACCATTGAAACTTCACATTTTTCTGAGTCAACTTAGTCAATGGAAAGGCTATGGATGAAAATCATTCCACAAACATTCTGTAATAGGTCGCTAGACCAAAGAAACTTCTAATATCTGTAGCAGAGGTAGGTTTGGGCCATTGTTTCACTACCTCTATCTTCTGGGAATCTACTCGAATTCCTTCACTAGACACAATATGCCAAAGGGAGGCAACTGATTTTAACAAAAACCCACACTTGTTAAATTTTGTAAATAACTAGCGATCTTTGAGAGTTTGCGGAACAACTCTCAAATGACTCACATGTTCTTCCTCATTCCTAGAGTAAATGAGGATATCAACAATAAAGACGAGAACAAACAAGTCCAAGTACTGCTTGAACACTCTGTTCATCAAATCCATGAAATCTGTAGGACATTGGTTAGTGTAAATGACATAACTACAAATTTATAATGACTATTCCAAGTTCTGAGAGCTGCCTTCGGAATGTCACTATCTCTGACTTTAAGCTGATGATAACCCGATCTAAGTACTATCTTTGAGAAATGACTTGCACCATGACGTTGGTCGAACAAGTCATCAATCCTGGGGATGGATACTTATTCTTGATTGTGTCTTTGTTCAACTACCTATAGTCAATGCACATTCTGAAGAACCAACTTTCTTCTCTACGAACAACATTGGTGCACCCCATGGCGAAATACTAGGTCTGATGAAGCCCTTATCTAGAAGGTCTTTCAACTGCTCGTTCAATTTCTTAAGCTCTGCTAGAGCCATTCTGTAAGGAGGAATTGAGATAGGCTGGGTATCTAGAAGGAAATAATTTCCAAATTTGATTTCCCTTTTGGGTGGAATTCCGGGAAGATCTCCTGGAAATTCACTCACTACAGGAACTGACTTAAGAGTTGGGGATTCGGAACTAGAATCCTTAACCCAAACTAGATGATAGAGATAACCCTTACATATCATCTTTCTGGCCTTAAGGTAAGAAATGAATTGACCCATAGGCGCAAAGCTACTACCCTTCCATTCTAGGATTGGTTCTTCTGGAAACTGGAAACACAATATCCTAGTTTTACAATCGACTGAGGTATAATAAGAATGTAACCAACTCATGCCTAGAATGACATCGAAGTCTACCATTTCTAACTCTACAAGATCTGCTGATGTGACTTTTTGGGAGACTGTGACAGAGCAATTTATGTATACCCGTCTAGCTATAACTAGGTGACCGACTGGAATAGAGACTGACAAGGGTTCAGAGAGAGTTTCTGGGCTAACACTAAACTTGACTGCTATTCATGGAGTTACAAAAGACAATAGCCCCTGTTGTCTTTCCACTGAATGTACCATATGTAAGCGACATCCTTAAACTGGTAGGATGCCAACTCAACCCTACCATTACCAGTCAGTTGCATCACTCCAAGGATTTTCTTAACCTTATAAATGAAGTTTTATAGGTCCTCACCAACTTGTGACCCAAAAAACTCAGGTGGATTCATCCTAACAAAATCTCCAACCATAGCTTCCACTGATCTACCATTTCTATCAGTAGGAATTGAAACCTGCTGATTGTTCTAGTTGGTCATACTCTAAGCCAAAAATTGAGTCACACTCTGAAACTCTGCATTCGAAACATCATGGTCTGGGACTAGAGTAACTGCGTTAGCATTGCGTGCATTAGCATTCCCTAAATAAGTTCAACGAGAAGGCATGATCTTAAGAGCATAACGATGGGTTAGAAAGGAGATCATATCAATGCACGAAAAAAATGTCAAGAAACTGAAGTTTTTTCCTAAAACACTTTGTAGCCTCCCTCTCATTAGATGTAGTGCACTTCACACCCATGAAAAGGATTCTACTTAGTGCGGCTCTTCAGACATCCTAGGACATTTAACCCTAATGCTCTGATACCAAGTTTGTCTCGCCACGAGGCTACCCCCTGGACGCGGAAATGGGACGTAGGACCACAAGTGATCTCAAGCTAACCCTGTTGGCATTTTCACGAGCATACTAAAGATAATAAATTGATGCGGAAGCTAAATCATAAATATAATGAAAAGATGGGGAATACCCATATACAATAACTGAGATAAATGAAAACTGATGAGTTTAATACAAAGAAGATATTAACTCACTACTAAGTTGAATCTAACTATGTCTGAAGTAAGCCTCTAAACTGACTACAAATGTTTGGGCATGCCCTAACTAGATCTAGCAAAACTGAAACTACAGACTAAAAGTGATAAAGATAAACATGTCACTAGTGCTCGAAGAATGAGGACTCGCCACTGATGCTGCTGAACTAAAGATCGAGAACCGACCTAAGAGTGATCTGGATGCTAAGAACCTGAACCTACATCACAAGAAGATGTAACACACGTATGCATCAATACTTGAAAGGTACTGAGCATGCAAGACATAATAACGGTGAAATAACATATAGTTGAATAAAGCAGATAAGCAATGACATAATCTGAACATGACATACATACTGAATGCTGAGATAATTGAATGCAGCGACCAATTTATAATATGTTGAAACTTAATACTGGATACACTGATAAATGGTCAATGCAATAAAATATGACTGAACTGTGGAAGCTACTAATAACCGATAGAAAAACCACATAAGCTAAATGTGGTGTCTGATCTATACGCCCCATCAAGAGGACCCAATATACCCTGCCAGAGGTATAGAGGCATTCTGGCATGTTCACTGAAGTGATGCCCACATAGGGGACTTACAACCTACGTGGCAACTAGTTTTGGGACTATTTGGGTATGCTGAACCCAAGTCCAACTCGATATTACTCTACTCCAATTGATTAAGTAAATAACACATTATGACCGAATTTCTATAAGTTACTGGATAGCTCAAACTGAACATGCAAACTGAGAATGCAACAGTTAAACTGATATTGATGCATTAATAATTGAGGCATGTACAAGTGAATAACTGAAATATCTGACCTAGCATATGTAATTCAAGAACTAAGGAAATACATAGCTAGGGTTCTAGAATTCATGCATTAAAATGAATATTAACGTACTAATCTAATTTGGATCATTCTAACAGCTAAGAATCCAACAATTCTAACATTCAAGAAACCCTAGGTCTAGTCATAATAAGGGAATCAAGAAACTGATTGAAAACTAGGGACCTAATGGGTGAATGGAACACACTAGTGAAATCCCACATACCTGGTGATGAATTCCATGGAGAAATCTTTAGATTTCGGGGTTGGAACTGATGGAACCTGGCTGCGTTCTTGAACTAGGGTTCTTGACCTTTTTCTCCCCTCCTGCTTATAATTTTCTATGTTATGATTAATGACTTGACTTAGGTAAGTTCTAGTTATGTTTCTAGGCCTAAACTGGCTAAAACCTCATGATTTAGGGTCTAAATGATGTATCTTAGAGATCCAACAAAATAGAAAAAGTCCAAAAGACCCCTGAATTAACTGTTGTCAAAGTGACCTACGGATTGGACCTACGGGCCGTAGGTCAATCTACGATCCAAAGATTGGATTCGTAGGTCAAGTTTGCCCGACAGGGCTTCACTAAAACAAGCATAAATTTTTACTCGGTGGTCGAATTTTTGCAAAATCGGTGGAGTTGGAAAGAGGATTCAATTATCTATAATATCATAGGTCCTGGGACAAATAAATCCTTTTGTGCTAAGAGTTATGACCATTTGAAGTTCACCCAATAAACAATTTTCCTCTAATTGGCTGCTGACCCTCACGCACGGTCAGACCTACGGACCATGGATTTAATGACGATTTGTGCTGGTCGGTCATCATTTGCGTCACAAGCTGGCTAAAGGGGGCCTCGATCCATGGACACAGACCACGGACCGTGGTCTGACCTACGGATCGTGGTTCTGTCCGTGGATCGAGACTTAGCCGATTTTTGAGCTGGGCTTGGAGAGGGGTTGCAGTGGTGAACCACGGACAACCAGTATGGGCCGTGGTTTGACCTACGGTCCATGGATGGCAGCCGTGAGATGCACCTGCAACTTCTCAAAATCTACATTTTTGGTTTGTTTCGGATACGGGGTGTTACATTATCTCCTCTTTGGGACCATTCATCCTCGAATGAAGAATAAAATAGCTAAAATAGAAGGAGAGGGCTGCAATCCCTACCACTAAACACTGCGAGCTGAATTTCTGACTGATCTGATTTCCAAGAACATGCACATATGCTGAAAATGCAAGTACAAACTGAAGGAACATGATTTTAAGACTGAATTTACGCATAAATGACTGAAAAATTGTAGAGGAACTATAAACTCAAGCTGGAGTGGAATTAGAAGGAAAGAGGTGACGATACTTTGCTTTCATGGCCGCTTCTGCTTCCCAAGTAGCTACCTCTACGTACTGACTCCTCCATCAAACCTTAACTGTAGTGACTTGTTTGTTTCTCAACCTTCTAACATGACGATCGAGAATCTCAACTGGTACATCCTCATATGAGAGACTATCTTTCACAGCTACACTCTCTAATGGAACTACGGATGTTGGATTACCCACACACTTCTTCAAAAGAGAAATGTGAAAGACCACATTTACTGCTGCTAGTTATGTTGGTAACTCTAACTCATAAGCCACTTTACCAATCATTTTCAGAATCTTGTAAGGGCCTACATATCTAGGATTGAGCTTCCCTTTCTTGCTAAATCTCATCACCCCTTTCTTAGGTGACCCTTTCAAGAAAACTCAATCATCTACTCAAACTTTAATTTCCTTCTCATTACATCTGCATAAGCCTTTTGTCTTAAGTCTATTTCTAACGAGCTGAACTTTTTCCCATAGCTTCATAAACCAAATTTGGCCTAATCAAGGTTGCTTCACCTACTCAACCACCTAAGGAACACATAATCGACCTTGATAGCGAAGCACACCATATCCCCATTGGGAGAAAACATAAACTTTTTGTTGGTGGACTGCACCCTTAAGTTGAAGCAAGATTGGATCATTGTCTTGCTTTTCCTTAACCTCCGCTACCAAAGAATATTTTGACTCATTCTGAACTGTTACACTACTATCTTATATGCTCATAAGGAAAACTCCCAACCGAGCAAGCCTATGAACATCCTTCACTAGCTCTTTTCTTTCTTCGTCAACATGTGCTACACTACCTATAGATAGTCTGCCAAAAGCATCTGCTACTACATTCGCCTTACTAGGATGGTAATGTACACTCATATCATAATCCTTGAGAAACTCAATTCATCTTCTCTGGAGAAGATTCAACTATTTCTGGGTGAATACATATTGGAAGCTCTTATGGTATGTTAACACATCTACATGAACACCATACAAGTAGTGTCTTCAAATCTTGAGTGCAAAGACCATTGCTGCAAGCTCGAGGTCTTGAGTTAGATAATTCGTCTCATGTACCTAAAGATGCTGGAAGCATAAGCTATAACATTACATCGTTGCATCAACACACAACCTAGGCCGACCCTGAATGCATCACAATAGATCACACAATCATCTGAACCCTCTGGTAGCGTCAAGATAGGAGTTGTAGTCAACCTAGTTTTCAGTTCTGCGAAGCTTTTCTCACAATTATATGACCATTGAAACTTCACATTTTTCTGAGTCAACTTAGTCAATGGAAAGGCTATGGATAAAAATCCTTCCACAAACATTCTGTAATAGCCTGCTAGACCCAAGAAACTTCTTATATCTGTAGCAGAGGTAGGTCTGGGCCATTGTTTCACTAGTTTTATCTTCTGGGATTCTACTTGAACTCCTTCACTAGAGACAATATGGCCAGGGGAGGCAATTGTTTGTAACCAAAACTCACACTTGTTAAATTTTACAAATAACTAGTGATCTTTGAAAGTTTGCAGAACAACTCTCAAATGACTCGCATGTTCTTTCTCATTCCTAGAGTAAATGAGGATATCATAAATAAAGACGATAACGAACAAGTCCAAGTTCTGCTTGAACACTCTGTTTATCAAATCCATGAAAGCTGCAGGAGCATTTGTTACTGCAAATGACCTAACTACACATTCGTAATGATCATACCAAGTTCTAAAGGTTGTCTTCGAAATGTCACTATCTCTGACTTTAGGCTGATGATAACCCAATCTGAGGTCTATCTTTGAGAAATGACTAGCACCCTGAAGTTTGTTGATGAGTCCACAAATTAAACTCATTTATGGCTTTATTTTAATGGAAATAGTGTCCTTGAGTACTTGCTTTATCTTAGTACCTGATTAAAATGCTGGAGTTTCAGGTATTTGAAGTTTTAGTGAAGCATGGAGACTTAGCTGCAAAATGGAGCAAATAGGGCTAAAAAGAACAAGAAATGGAATCCTATGGATCGCCGAGTTTAACTTGGGGAGTCACAAAAATGACATGAACCACACTTCGTTCCAGTATGCAAAGGAAGTGGATTAAAAGGTGAGGAAAGGAGCAGTCAACGAGTCACCGATCAGTTTTGCGAAGCGGTACTATACCGCCCAATGATCCAAAATGCGAGGATGCTAAAGGTAAGACACTGAAGGCGATGAGCTGGCCAAAGGGCGGATTGTCCAGTTTATCGGCGATCTGTGAAAACTATAAATAGTATTTAGAATTGTGGTCTGGAAGGAGATTCGAGTGTGGAAAAATTATTATTATTATTTTCACTTTAGAACATATTCTAGCAGATATTTTCTCTCAAGTTTGGAGAGGGTCTTCTCTATTCATCTTCCTTTGCTTAATTCAAGGTTTAATTTCTTATACCCAGTTGATTTCATTATCATGTTAGGTATAATTTCTTATTTATTGATGTGTGGCTAAAAACCCCCATTCTTGGGGTGTGATTTAGCAAATATGGGTTGATATTTTTGTTGGGTCTTGCTTGCTGATAGGTTAGATGTATTTTAATGGTTATTTCACCTAGTGGTTGTTGTTTAATCTAAAGGGTTTGTAGGTGCAAATACAAAGCCACCCATGTGTTTTCGGCCTGCCCTAGAGGGTGGTCAGGAAACCAAAACAACTAGACTGATGGCCTAAGAAGTAGGTCGACATGAGGTTTAGCCCAAGAGGTTGAGCCCTAGTCCCATATCCTAACACTCAGCTCGAGAAAATAAGTGGGGTAAGGCGTAGGCTGGTCTTCATGCGGCAAATGGGTGTTCGAGAGGAATGCATTTGAAACGGGGTAAGTTGCCCGAGAGGGAACTTATTTCCATTTAAAGCTTAGCCTAGTCACTATTATTTTACAAAGGTCCTATCGAAAGCATGTACCCAACAATTTATCTCAACTAGTATTGCGGTCACATCCCAAGAACCTTTCCCCATACTTGATTTTCTTGTTTATTTTGCCGTTTTACCTCTTGTTACAAAACCCCCATTTGATATTTGACACTTTCATGTCACCCCTTTTAATTTACTATGTATTTTATCGCAAATGTCTTTAACTATGACTAACTTGAATGAAATTCTAATTGGTTATTAATTCTCAAAACCGCTCCCTTGGGACAGGACCCCAATATTTAGTTGGGTTACTATACTGTCGACGATCATAGACACTCATACCGTAGGTTAGTGTCGTTGTTCACGATAAGGATCAAAATGGCGCTGCTGCCAGGGAGTGGTGTTATATGAAAGTTTGTAGTTAATTAGAATTTTGTTTTTCTTAGTTGTAGTTTACTAACTTTACTCTTAATTTTGTTTTTCTTTGAGTTTTTGATTGTATGTAATCCCAAGGATCATTCACAAGAATTTCTATTTTTCTTAGTTTTAGCTTTACTAACTTAATGTTTAGCTTTTCTTTGCTTGTTTGTGTTGAAAACAGAAATTATGAGTGAGGACGTGGGGACAGTTGCCACGCAAACAACCCATTGAATATTGACTTTCACCGAGATGACATTGACGATGCAAATAGGGTTTATGACCCCGCTCCATTGGGTCAGATAGATGCAATTCGCTTGCCGCAGGGTGGTGGAAATGGAAATTTTGAAGTCACTAGCACAACACTCCATCTCATACATTCAAGAGGCCTATACAAAGGATTGGATCATGAAGAATCACATGAACATATACAAAGCTTTTTGGATGTATGTGCTCCGTTGTCATTCAAAAATTGATCGCAAGAAGCCATCAGGCATCGCTTATTCCCACTGTCACTGACAGGAGCTGCCACTACGTGGTTGTCTGAGCTTCCAAAAAAAAATTATCACATCATGGATAGAATTAGTCACTGCTTTCCACAATAGATTCTTTCCCCCGTCAAAAATGATGAAGTTGAGGGACGACATTCAGAATATCAAACAAAAAGCGAGTGAACCAATTCATGAGTTGTGGATTGGATATAAGAGGTCTCTGCGAAAATGCCCAACTTATGGGCTGCCAAGTGAGTTGCTACTCCAATATTTTTACCGAAGTCTTGATTTAGTCAATAAAGGGATAGCTAATCAATTGGTCCAAGGCGGCATAATGCTACATCCCTTTGAGGTGGCCTTATTTCTCCTAGATGGTATGGCAAAAGTAAATCAACCTTGGTACACCAAAGAAGATCAAGTCTCCCCTCTGTGTTTCAGGCTAACACAAGAGCAACTCGATAAAGAAAAAGAGAGGGATGAAAACATCAAAAAGATGTTGTCTCAGATGGAAAATTTACAAGAGCACATGAAAGGCAACTGTGAAGTGTTTCGTGTCGAGGGGGGTTCTTTTTCTGATTACTTGAAATTGGGAGGGAATCAAGGTCGGAACCACAGAAGGAATGAGGAGGGTTTCCACCTGCACTATCAACTGCGGGTTGGAAATCAAGGTTGGAACCACCCTAGAGATGAAGGACCTAGGCAATATTTCCAAGAGTGGACTGAGCATAGTGATCATGAAGAATACCAAACTCAATTGAGTGACAGCCCGACATCAAGGGAGAGTGACAGCAGCCCCAGGGTAAATGATCTACTGACACGAATTCTTGAGAAAGTTTAAGGTTCTGATGATTTGCTAATGGGAATGAGAGATGATTTGTTCTTCACTAAATAGAAAGGTGAACTCTCATGCTAATGCCATCAAGATGTTGGAAAGTCAATTGAATCTCCTATCGGCTCAACTAACAACCAAGATGCCAAAGGAAAATGAGGAACAAGAGCTTGCTGTAATTACCCGTAGCGGGAAGGTAGCGATAGGTAATGAAGGAGAAGAACGTGAGGAAAATAAGGGTGAGGAAGAAGCAGAAATTACCAATCATCAAAACATCGGCAAGAAAGCACAAGAAGGAATGAATCAACACAATAAAACTCCAAAAATAATACAACCCTTACCCAAAATACCTCCACCTTTTCCCCAGCGTTTGAAAAAGAAGAATGAAGATGAGAGGTTTAAAATATTCTTGTATGTGTTCAAGAATTATCCGTCAACTTTCCTTTGGTGGAAGCTTTGTTGGAGATGCCAAGGTATACTAAATTCATGAAAGAGTTAGTCACCAAGAAAAGGATCTTGGATTATGAAGTGCCTCTTAGTTTCATTGCGATCATGACAAAGGAGTTAATCACTAAAAGAGAAGACCCTGGTGCTTTCACCATCCTGTGTACAATTGGAATGCTCCAATTTGCCAAGTCTTTATGTGACCTAGGAGCAAGCATCAACCTGATGCCATACGCCATATACAAACAACTTGGATTGGGAGAACCAAAGGCAACTACCATGAGACTTCTCATGTCAGATAGATCGATCAAACATCCTATTGGGATCCTCTAAGATATCTTGGTCAAAGTGGATTGGTTCATATTTCCAGCTGACATTGTGATTTTAGACTGTGACATTGATGTTGAGGTCCCCATTATTTGGGAAGGCCATTCTTAGATACCGGCAGAGCATTAGTGGATGTTAAAAGCGGCAAGTTGAAATTCCGTGTGAATGACGATGAGGTAAATTTCAACATCTGCAAATCCATGAAGCAACCAAGTGATATCCATGTACTGTATACTGAAGATGTTATAGATGAGGCAGTGACAAGTGTGAGCCATCTGCTGCGCAAGAATGAGCCTTTTGAGTCAATACTTGCAAATCATGACGATTCGAAAATTCAGGAATATAATGAAATGATCGCAACCCTAACAGGGTTAGGAACATATGCACGAAATCCAATTAAGTTGTATATCGACCTAAAACACCGATGCAGCTCACCTGCAAAGCCATCAATTGAAGAGCCGCCAACTCTAGAACTGAAAGTACTCCCATCCCATCTCAACTATGTTTTCTTAGGAACTAACAACACTCTGCCAGTGATTATTGCAGCAAATCTAAGTGAAGGGCAGGTAAAAGTGCTTGTTGAAGTACTGTAGAAGCACATAAAAGCGATCGGATGGACCATAGCTGATATCGTGGGCATCCCGGCCGATATTTGCACCTATAACATTTGGCTAGATAGTGAATGCAAACCCACTGTGGAGCATCATCGATGGTTGAACCCTTGATGCAAGAGGTAGTAAAAAAAGAGATCATCAAGTGGCTTGATGCAGGAGTAATCTGTCCGATTTCAGACAGCAAATGGGTCAGCCCAGTGCAATGCGTACCAAAAAAAGGTGGCATAACAGTGGTCCCAAATGCTAAAGGAGAGCTTATGCCAACTAGACCTGTAACAGGATGGAGGGTGTGCATGGATTATTGAAAGCTAAATTCACTCCCCATGCTTTCGCACCTCAGCGTCGATTCATGGACTGAAAAGGACCATTTTCCAATGCCCTTCATGGACCAGATGCTTGATAGGTTATCAGACAGAGGGTGGTATTATTTTTTGAATGGATACTCTAGATACAACAAGTTATCTATCGCACCAGAAAATCAAGAGAAAATCACTTTCACATGCCCTTATGGGACCTTTGCATTCAAAAGGATGTCATTCGGACTTTGTAATGCACCGACAACTTTTCAACATGCATGTTGTCCATCTTTACGGATATAGTTGAGGACTCTCTAGAAGTTTTCATGGATGATTTCTTAATCGTGGGGGGACACATTTGAAGAATGCTTGACACATTTAGAGTGAGTGCTCCAAAGGTGTGTGGAAACTAATCTAGTCCTAAATTGGGAGAAATGTCATTTCATGGTTAAAGAAGGCATTGTTCATGGGCATTAAGTGTTGCAACAAGGGCTGGAAGTTGACAAAGCAAAAATTGAGGTTATCGAGAAACTACCACCACCGATCTTAGTAAAGGGGATTCATAGTTTCTTGGGCCATGCAGGCTTCTACCGGAGATTCATTAAGGATTTCTCAAAGATTGCACAACCATTATGCAAACTCTAAGAGAAGGAAGTGAAATTCTACTTTGATGACTCTTGTATGGCAACATTTAAATGTTTGAAGGAGAAATTGATATCCACACCAGTTGTCAGCAGCCCCAATTGGTCAGAACCATTCAAAGTGATGTGTGATGCGAGTGGGATGGCATTAGGTGTAGTATTGGGACAAAAGCGTACCAAACTGTTTCACCCAATCTATTACGCTAGCAGAACTCTAAATAATGCCCAGCGAAATTACACAGTCACTGAACAAGAGTTGCTAGCAATGGTCTATGCTTTCGAAAAGTTTTGGGCATACTTTCTAGGTACTAAAGTAGTTGTTCATACATACCATGCAACACTCCGATACCTTATGGCAAGAAAAGATGTGAAGCCAAGACTGATAAGTTGGGAACTACTCTTGCAAAAATTCAATTTTGAGGTGAAAGATCGAAAAGGTTACGAGAATCAAGTTGCAAATCACCTATCACGATTAGAGAATAAAGCAGCTATTGAGCAGGAAAAAGAGATAAATGACTCATTCCCAGACGAGCAGATATTCGCACTGTCACTCACACACGTGCCATGGTATGCTGACTTTGCAAACTACATCGTACGTGGGTTGATTCTCGATGAGTTAAACACTTACCAACGAAAGAGATTCCTATTTGAGGTTAAATGATACTTCTGGGATGACACATACTTATTTCGGGAATGTGTTGATGTCATAAGAAGGTGTGTTCCGGAAGAAGAATCAACAGAGATCCTCCATGCCTGCTACACATCACCAGTAGGGGGTCATCATAGTGGAAACCATACCGTAGCTAAGATTCTCCAAATTGGTTATTATTGGCCTTCTCTTTACAAAGATAAAGAGATGTACTCAATGTCAGCAGCAAGGGTGAGTGTCAAGAAGACACGAGTTACCCCTTAGACCTATTTTGGAAATCAAACTATTCGATGTGTGGGGAATTGATTACATGGGTCCATTTGTCAGATCATTTGGAAACAAGTATATCTTTGTAGTTGTGGACTATGTGTCGAAATGGGTGGAAGCTGTCGCACTCCCGAATAATGAAGGAAGAAGCGTTGTCCAATTTTTTAAATGCTATATCTTTGCACGATTTGGTACTCCAAGAGTAATCATTAGTGATGGAGGATCGCATTTTTACAATAAGTGGTTTTCCAGTGCATTGAGCAAATACGGAGCAAAACACAAGGTCGACACTCCATATCACCCCAAACAAGCGGACAAGTTGAGGTGTCAAATTGTGAGATCAAAAGCTTTCTATCCAAGACAGTAAACGGCAGTAGAACCGACTGGTCTAGAAAGCTTAACGATGCCCTATGGGCATATCGGACTGCTTACAAGACACCTATAGGAATGTCCCCATATCAGCTAGTTTCTGGTAAATCGTGCCATTTACTTGTCGAGCTAGAACACAAAGCCTTATGGGCATTGAAAGCTCTAAATTTAGATTGGACAAAGGCTTCAAAGGAGAGGTTGGACCAGTTGAATGAAATAGATGAGTTCAGGCTTAGATCTTACAACATCTCAGCCATTTACAAAGAGTAAATGAAGAAATGGCACGACACACGGATAGTCTAGAGGGAATTCAATGTGGGAGATTGGGTGTTATTGTACAACTAACGACTAAGGCTATTTCTAGGGAAGCTAAAATCCAAATGGTCTAGGCATTTTAGAGTAACACGAGTGTTCACCAATGGTGCCATAGAAGTTGAAGGTAAAGAGGGACCCCCATTTAAAGTTAACAGACATCGTTTGAAGTTATACCTTGGGGATTGCAAGGAAATCGCTTTAGTTAAAGAATTTTACCTGGAGGATGCTTGATAGTATTCCTACGTTGTGCCACGACGTTAACTAAGGCGTTGTTTGGGAGGCAACCCAAAACCCTTTATTGCTTTGTTTTACTTTGAGAAAATAATGGTGTGTAGTTTGTATAGATTAAAGCAAGGGAGAAGAGTGAAATAATGTATGGAGGCGAACAACAAGTCTAGTTGGCGGATCACCGATGATATCAGCGAGCACGACTTTTTCCGTCGGGTGACTCAAGGCAATGTCAGCTGAAATTCTGTAAAAGTTAGCGTTCAGTAGAAAATTAATAGTGAATCACCAACCATGTCGGCCATAGCAATATAGACCACCGTTTGAACTCTCCCAGTCTGGTTTGGAGTTTGTAAAACTCGATGCACGTAAAAAAAAATTAAGCTGCGAATCGCCGACCCTGTAGGCGAGCCCAATGCAAACCACCGTTCAGACTCACTTGCAACCAGAGGTCCTGTAATCTTGAACAAGGAAGCTAAATATTCGGCGTGCCGCCAACTGAAAAGGCTAGTATAATTAATGTCAGTGAATAGGAGATAAGTGGAAAGTCCTCCAAGTAAAGGATTCAAAGCGTCTGATTTACTACTTACCTTACTTTTTCGTACGCCCTACCTCACACTTGCATGCTAGTTTTATATTTCATGTATTATTAGAGTATTCACATTGCTAAATTGTACTCAGTTGTGGATTGCATGGCAGCCGAGCATCTGCACACAAGGTTGGTCTTTCTACACCCCGAGTTATTTTTTAGAGATCTAGCCTCATTTGCAACTAGTTGATCAAAATATCTCTGGTTCAACCGGTTTACTTTATCAATTCGCATTTAACACTTATTACTTGCATTTGAGGACAGACGCTCTTTATTTGTGGTGGGGCGAGGTCCACACCTTTTGTGTTGACATTCATGTTTTGTTCTGTATATATTTAGGTTGTTTTCTTTAAGTTGTGTTTTAAATTACTGTTTTGTGTGGATGTTTGAGCTCATGGCCCCTGTTGTTTTAATTGCAAAACAATTTTGATCCTTCTGTAAAATTTTCGCCACCTCTTGTGAAAGTGGTTGTTCTTTTGGAAAAAAAATTGAGTCTCAGTTTCGATCAATACCGATGACTTGAATAGTACTCCCAATTGAACAAACATGAATGCACGGCTACGACGAGACCAAATAAAGTTACATTTGCATCTCGTTGTGACTAGCCATTTGTCGAATTGATTCTCTTGTGATAACCATTGCACACTAGCGAATGTGTCTAGTCTTGTTTGACTAAAGTATCAATGCCTTGTGTGATTAGCTTACTTTGAAGCTTGTAGGAATAAACCTAGAATTTTCCCTGTTAGTTTGATTGATTTAGAAAGGTGTACTCTTAAGATGATCTTAGGCAATTTTAAAGAGTGTGAGCCAATTTAACATATACCTCTTTTTGTGGCCTACCTGTGAGCGTGTGAAACTCTCTTGAACACCCTTTGAGCCTTACCTTTCTTTGGAAGAACTTTGATAAACCCTAGACCTTACTTGATCCACTACCTATAAGCCTCTTGATTTGCGATTTAGTGATTAGCCAACTTAGGACAAAAAACCTAAGTTGGGATTGTGGTGCAAAGGAAAAGGAGAAGTCAAGAAGCGCTATAAGAAGTCCCCCTTTACCCATGTTGCAAAACAATGGAAAAAAAAAGAGATTGAAAAAGAAATTTGTGGAATAAAGTACAAAGGATATTGGGGTTCCAAGTAATTCATGGGGAGTGAATAAAAGGATGACTTAGAAGTGCTAGAAAAAGAAGTGATAAAGGAAAAGAAGGGAATGCTTTGAGAATACCACATCTCACGAGGAAAAAGTCACTAAGCCTAAATGACCATACCATTGCACTCAGCCCTATTACAATCCTTAGAAAGACCTTTTTTATCTTGACTAAGCTGGATCGAAAGTCAGTTGGAAAATAAGGGCAAACTTATGGGTGAAAACATGCATTGTGTTCCTCTTTTTTAGTGTGAGCGTTGTATCTGATTCCTGATCTTAAATTGACTCATATATGTGTGTGAATATGGAATCATTCTTTGTACGAGGGCATTTATATATTTTTGGTGAGCTTGAATGGCAAAAGAAGCAAGTATTACGAGCATGAGAATCTTTAGTGATGGTGTGTCACAATTTGAATCTTTGAGTACACAATTGATCCTGGCATAAGTAAATTGAGTCTTGTTGTGTGCATTCATGATTCAGTCTTGTGTAGCACTGTTTGAGGCACCATTTTTGAACGGCTGAACTTGAGTTAGCTTGAGGACAAGCAAAAGTGTAAGTTGGGGGTGTTGATGAGTCCACAAATTAGACTCATTTAGTGCTTTATTTTAATGGAAATAGTGTCCTTAAATGCTTGTTTTATCTCAATACCTGATTAAAATGCTGAAGTTTCAAGTATTTGAAGTTTTAGTGGAAGCATGCACACTTAGGCGCAAAACGGAGTAAATAGGGTAGAAAAGAACAAGAAATGGAAACCTGCGGATCACCGAGTTTAACTTGGCGAGTCACCGAAACAACATGAATCCCCTTCGTTCCAGTACGCGAAGCTTTGAAGGAAGTGGATCAAAAGGCAAGGAAAGGAGCAGTCGGTGAGTCGCCGATCAGTTCCGCGAAGCAGTACTGTACCGCCCAATGATCCAGAATACGAGGATGCTAAAGGCAAGACACTGAAGGTGATTAGCTGACCAAAGGGTGGTTCGTCGAGTTCATCAGCGATCTCGACTAATGTCGTCGAATAATCCTCCGCAGCACAATCTGTGAAAACTATAAATACTATTTAGAATGGTAGTCTAGAAGGAGATTCGAGTGTGGAACAATTATTATTATTATTTTCACTTTAGAGCATATTCTAGCTGATATTTTCTCTCAAGTTTGGAGAGGGTTTTTGTGGAGACTTGAAGAACGGAGTTCTTCTTCCCCAAGTTGGAAGTGGGTCTTCTCTATTCATCTTTCTTTGCTTAATTCAAGGTTTAATATCTTATACCCAGTTGATTTCATTATCATGTTAGGTATAATTTCTTATTTCTTGATATGTGGCTAACAACACCCATTCTTGGGGTGTGATTTAGCAACTATAGGTTGATATTTTTGTTGGGTCTTGCTTGCTGATAGGTTAGATGTATTTTAATGGTTATTTCACCTAGTGGTTGTGGTTTAATCTAACGGGTTTGTAGTTGCAAATACAAAGTCACCCATGTGTTTTTGGCTTGCCTGAGAGGGTGGTCGCTAAACCAAAACCACTAGATTGATGGCCTAAGGAGTGGGTTGACATGAGGTTCATCCCGAGAGGGTGAGCCCTAGTCCCATATCCTAACACTCAGCTCGAGAAAGTGAGTGGGCTAAGGCGTAGGCTGGTCTTCATACGGCAAATGGGTGTCCGAGAGGAACGCATTTGAAACGAGGTAAGTTGCCCGAGAGGAAACTTATTTCCATTTAAAGCTTAGCCTAGTCACTATTATTTTACAAATGTCCTATCGAAAGCATGTACCCAACAATTTATCTCAACTTGTATTGAAGTCACATCCCAAGAACCTTTCCCCATACTTGATATTCTTGTTTATTTTGCCGTTTTACCTCTTGTTACAAAACCCCCATTTGATATTTGACACTTTCGTGTCACCCTCTTTAATTTACAATGTCTTTTATCGCAAATTTCTTTAACTATGACTAACTTGAATGAAATTATACTTGGTTATTAATACTCATAATCGCTCCCTAGGGATATGACCCCAACCTTTAGTTGGGTAACTATACTATCAACGATCGTAGACACTAATACCGTAGGTTACTGTCGTTGGTCACGATAAGCATCATTGGTCGAACAAGTCATCAACCCTGGGGAAAGGATACTTATTCTTGATTGTGACTTTTTTCAACTTCCTATAGTCAATGCACATTCTGATAAAACAATCTTTCTTCTTTACGAACAACATTGGTGCACCCCATGGCGAAATACTAGGTCTGATGAAGCCCTTATCTAGAAGGTGTTTCAACTGCTCTTTCAATTTCTTAAGCTCTGCTGGAGCCATTCAGTAAGGAGGAATAGAGATAGGCTTGGTATTTAGAAGGAGATCAATTCCAAATTCGATTTCCCTTTCTAGAGGAACTCCGGGATATCTTATGGAAACACTTCTGGAAACTCACTTACTATAGGAACTGACTCAAAAGTATGGGATTCGGAACTAGAATCCTTAACCCGAACAAGATGATAGAGATAACCCTTAGAGATCATCTTTCTAGCCTTAAGGTAAGAAATGAATCGACCCATAGGCGTTAAGCTACTACCCTTCCACTCTAGGATTGGTTCGTCTGGAAACTGGAAACGAACAATCCTAGTTCTACAATTGACTGAGGCATAACAAGAATGTAATCAATCCATGCCTTGAATGACATCGAAGTCTACCATTTCTAACTCTACAAGATCTTCTGAGGTGACTTTCTGAGAGACTGTGACAGGGCAATTTCTATATACCCGTCTCGCTATAACTGGGTCACCGACTAGAGCAGAGACTGAGAAGGGTTCTGAGAAAGTTTCTGGACTAATACTAAACTTTACTACTATACATGGAGTTACAAAAGACAATAGCCCATGTTGTCTTTCCACTAAATGTGTCATATGTGAGCCACATCCTTACACTGGTAGGATTCCAACTCAACTTTACCATTACCAGTCACTTGCATCACTCCAAGGATTTTCTTAGCCTAATAAATAATGTTTTGTAAGTCCTCACCAACTTGAGACCCTAAAAACTCAGGAGGATTCATCCTAACAAAATCTCCAACATTAGCTGCTAGTGATCCACCATTTCTATCAGTAGGAACTGGAACCTGCTGATTGTTCTAGTTGGTCATACTATAAGCCAAAAATTAAATCGCACTCTGAAACTCTGCATTCCAAACCTCATGGTCTGGGACAAAAGTAACAGCGTTAGCATTGCGTGTATTAGCATTCCTTGCATAAAGTCTACGAGAAGGCATGATCTTAAGTGCATAACGGTGGATTAGAAAGGAGATCATATCAACGCACAATAAGAATATCAAGAAAGTGAAGTTTTTCCTAAAACACTTCATAGCCTCCCTCTCATTAGATGTGGTGCACTTCACACCCATGAAAAGGACTCTACTTAGTGCGGCTTTTCAGACATCCTAGAACGCTTAAACCTAGTGCTCTGATACAAAGTTTGTCACGCCCCGAGGCTACTCCTTGGACGCGGACACGGGACCTAGGACCACAGGTGATCTCAAGCTAACCCTGTTGGCATGATGACAAGCATACTAAAGATAATAAACTAATGCGGAAGCTAAATCATAAATAAAATGGAAAGATGGGGAATACCCATGTACTATAACTGGGATAAATGAAAGCTGATGAGTTTAGTACAAAGAAGATATTAACTCAATACTAAGCTGAATCTGACTATGTCTAAAATAAGCCTCTAAACTGACTAGGAATGTTGGGACATACCCTAACTAGAACTAGCAAAACTGAAACTATAAACTAAAAGCGATAAAGATAAACATGTCACTAGTCCTCGAAGAATGAGGACTCACCACTGATGCTACTGAACTGAAGATCGAGAATCAATCTAAGTGTGATCTGGATGTCGAGAACCTGAACCTACATCACGAGAAGATGTAGCGCACATATGTGTCAGTACTTGAAAGGTACTAAGCATGCAGTATAGAATAAAGCTGAAATAACATATAATTGAACAAAGAAGATAAGCAACGACATAATCTGAACATGATATAGATACTAAATGCTGAGATAACTTAATGCAGTGACCAATTTATAATATGTTGAAACTGAATACTGGATATATTGATAAATGGTCAATGCAATAGAATCTGACTAAACTGTGGGAGCTATTAATAACTGATAATAAAACACATGAGCTAAATGTGGAGTCCGATGTATACACCCCATCGAGAGGACCCAATATACCCTGCCAGAGGTATAGAGGCATGCTGACGTGATCACCGAAATGATGCCCACAGAGGGGACTTACAACCTACGTGGTAGTACTTCTGGGACTATTTGGGTACACTGAACCCTAGTCCAACTCGATATTATGCTACCCCCAATGGATTAATTAATTAACACATTATGACTGAATTTCTGTAAGTTACTAGATAGCTCGAACTGCACATGCGAACTAAGAATGGAATAATTAAAATGATATTGATGCATTAATAACTGAGGCATGTATAACTGAATAACTGAAATATCTGACCTAGCATATGTTATTTAAGAACTAAGGAAATACATAGCTAGGGTTCTGGAATTCATGCATTAAACTGAATATTAACATACTAATATGATTTGGATCATTCTAACAGCTAAGAACCCAACAATTGTAACATTTAAGAAACCCTAGGTCTAGTCATAATAAGGGAATCAAGAAACTGATTGAAAACTAGGGACCTAATGAGTGAAAGGGACCCACTAGTGAAATCCCACATACCTGGTGACGAATTCCACGGAGAAATCTTTAGATTTTGGGGTTGGAACTGATGGAACCTTGTTGCGTTCTTGAACTAGGGTTCTTGACCTTTTTCTCCTCTCTTGCTACTAATTTTCTATGTTATGATTAATGACTTGACTTAGGTAAGTTCTAGTTATGTTTCTAGGCTTAAACTGACTAAAACCTCATGATTTAGGGTCTAAACGACGTATCTTAGGGGTCCAACGAAATAGGAAAAGACCAAAAGACCCCTGAATTATCTGTTGTCATAGTGAACTACGGGCTGTAGGTTAATCTACGGTCCGTAGATTGGAGTCGTAGGTCAAGTCTGTCCGATAGGGCTTTACTAAAACAAGCATAACTTTTTACCCGGAGGTTGGATTTTAGCAAACTTGGTGGCGTTGGAAAGAGAATTCAATTATCTATCATATCATAGGTCATTGAACACATAATTCCTTTTGTTCCAAGAGTTATGACCATTTGAAGTTGACCCAATCAATAATTTTCCTCTAACTGGTTGTTGACCCTCACCTACGGTCAGACCTACGTACCATGGATAGAATGACGGCCCGTGCTAGTCGACCATCAGTTGTGTCACAGGCTGGGTAAAGGGGGCCTCGATCTACGGACACAGACCACGGACCGTGGTCTGTCCGTGGGTCGAGACTTAGCCGATTTTTTGAGCTGGGTTTGGGGAGGGGTTGCAGTGGTGAACCACGGACCACCAATACGGGCCGTGGTCTGACCTACGGTACGTGGATGGTAACCGTGGGTTTCACCTGCAACTTCTCAAAATCTACATTTTTGGTCTGTTTCGAATACGGGGTGTGACAGGTTATGGGTCAGATCTAATTACTCAAATCTGCTCGAAGGAGATATTCATGTAAGGTAATGGGTTGATATGTAATTCACATAAATGAGACCGAAAGGAGATTCTATGAAATGGTGCTATGAGAACGAAAGAAGATTAATGTCATTGAAGATTACCCAGCCTATCTATGAGTATTTAATATAATTGAGCAACAAAACTAACCCTATGTGACATCGATTCCAGTCCCCACACCCCTAGTTATTCTCTTAATTGCTTGATTTCTTGATCTTTAATTTAATTGTGATACTTGACACTTCAAACTTCTAGCAAATTTGGGGGAATTATCCACTCTCTTGTTCTAACATACTACAATGCATATGTACAGATTTTCAGTTTCCTAATTAAATTCTTATCACTAAACCATTCCTTGTGGGGTTCGACCCCGAGTCTTAGTTGAGTAATTTTATTGACAAAGATCGTTTACCCTTCAAATTTATTTTTGAAAGTAGTTTGAGTGTTATCAACACTAGAGAAAAATATAAATTTGAATGCAGATATATGATATTTGAGTGAAGCTATGTTATCAGCTTATCAATTATATGATGGAATTCCTTTACGAAAAATTGGTTGAACTTTTATAGAAATATTTTTTTTCAAATTAAACTTTAGAAAATATCGGGGTAAACACTCTTATTAAAGTCATGTCATGAATTTTTATAGTGAGAAGATTTCACTTGATCTTGTTATTCAAAATTCAATATGTGTTCATTTACTGGATGATTTAAAAATTATCTAAATATAATGAAGTTGGATGATAATGATGCTAAGCGATTAAGTCATTTCTTAACAAGTATTTATGTTAATTTTAAGTCAATGAACCTCCATTTAGTGATTACATTGATTTGAGACAAAGAATAATATAACATCTTTGAAGGAATGGAATTATATCCATCAATTGTGTGAAGTTCGAAGTGAATTTGGTCAATTCTTTGACTAAAGATTTGGAAAAATATTAATAAATGAAGCTTCAAATAGTACTATTATTAAGTTGTATATAGAACATGTTGGTAACCCAACCTATGTAATTTAAAATCTTATGTTATAGGTTCATATGCATAATAACAAGTCATTGTTTGATCTTCTGCACTATAAACTTTTGTCCTATCTGTGATCTATTATGATGTGCATTTAGTTAAAATGTGCAAGGAAAGAGAGGTTGAGTTGTAAGCTCTTAATCTATTACCATATCCTTTATAGGTGGTGTATTGCTCTGTAGAATACACATGATGGATGAACTTATGTGGTGTGAATTGGGCCGCTTCTATGAATAGACACATTTCTAAAGCACTCATGAATACGAAGACACACACACGACTTCTTCATTTAAAACCGCGATAATGACAAAGATTGTGCAAGTATAATGTGATAGAATAAGACTAAGCTTGCAAAAAAAGTTTTGGTCCCCGGAAGTTCTACATTTCACCATTTGTTCGGTTAGTTAAACTTATTTTTTCTAGGTCTGATTCATATTCACACTAGACTCGACACATTATTGTTCTTTTTGGAAACTCAACAATACTGATATTTTATATATAATATTCATTACTATTCGTTTTAAGATATATGGGAAATATTGATAAAATATCCTTATTATATTAAAAAGTATAAGACTAATCTTTGAGATTCTTTATATCTATTATTAGTGTTGGTCAAAAGAATTAATTATATATTATTGTCTCAGATTATATTAGCCTTAATGTTATTCTATTAAAAATTTTAATACGGTTATTTGGTCAATATGACAGTGAATTAATTGTCTTTATTGCATTTATCAAATAGATTGTAAGCAGATTTGAAGGAATATTTGATAATTGGGTTAATAGCCTTTATTTTAATTACTACTCATTGAATGTCATTTTGTGCAAGAATTTGGAGCTCTCAAATTGTGATCTCTATGGGGGAATGTTGATAAAATATCGTTATTATATTAAAAAGTATAAGAATAATCTTTAGGATTCTTTATATCTATTATTAAAGTTGATCAAATGAATTAATT
Source organism: Solanum okadae (assembly GCA_036553675.1). Lineage (NCBI taxonomy): Eukaryota > Viridiplantae > Streptophyta > Magnoliopsida > Solanales > Solanaceae > Solanum > Solanum okadae. Next base: position 46,055,776 of record CM071678.1, read on the forward strand.
ATATATTATTTCCCCATATTATATTGCCTTTTTGGTATTTTATAAAGAATTTTTTCAAACAATTATTTAGTTTAATAGGACAGTGAATTAATTGTCTTTATGGCATTTATCAAATTGATTGTACACAGATTTGAAGATATATTTGGTAATTAAGTCAACATCCTTTATGTCAATTACTACTCATTGAATGTCATTTTTTCCAAAGATTTGGAGCTATCAATTTGTGATCTCTATTAATAGTAAAATTGTGATTTTATCTAAGGAACTGAAAAAAGAATAACAAGAAAGACATGTTTTCTTATTTTGTATTGTTGGGTTTTCATTAAGTAAAATATTTCCTTTTTAGGTTCTCGCTCCTAGTTTTAATACTATAAGAGATTGTTGAATCATGGAAAATACACCTTAATCAGTGAAATATCCTCAAGGACATTGCCATAGGCACACCTCAAACTAGGATATTTTCGTGATTTTCAATATCTTCCAACATAGTTTATCTATTTTTCCATCTTATGATAATGTTAGTTTTATAATTCATGAATTTGAATTGCCAATATTTTAATTGTTATATTGTAGATTTGATTCGTGTTGTATGAGACAGCCAAGGTTATTACATGTTCTGTTGGAAAGAATTTTGATGTCGCATACTTTATATTGGATGAGATTCTGTAATCAGTCAGGCAACGAATCTTTAATGATTTTAAGAAATATATGAATTTATTATTTCAATTAAAGCACTATATGTATTGTGATTTGTTCCTAATGTGAAATATTTTGAAAATAAATTTATGAAAAGTGTGTATTGTTTCCCCCTCATGACAAGCAAATCACAACTTATTATGAGAAAAAAGTAAGTCATATATTATCAGACTCGTTTATAATGATCACTAAAAAGGTAGGATTCCTAAATGGTGTAACCAAGTATATGTGAAGATTTTTGCCAACACTGAAGTAATCATAAGTTTTTTTAAGAAGAGGAGTAAACAGAGAAACAAAGCTTGAGCATTTATAAGAGGGGGATCCTATCAAACATGAGGTGTTGTCGACATAGTCAATCAAATTTATTTTATTTTAGAGTGAACTTTGAATTATGACTGTAATGGTAGTTTACTAATTTTAACGAGTTTCATATAAATTAAGGTAATATTGTTAAATTGTGTTATATTAAAGGAATACTCAAGGGGGTTTTCATTGTAGCACACTAAAAACATCTTTCAATTTGAGCTTCAAGTATGATTTTAGTCTTGTCGATATGAGAATATTATGATGAATCAATGATCAGCTAATTGAATAGGATAATCATTAATAACATATAAATGAAATATGATAGTTGATCTCAAAATTTGTTGCTTAATCGAGGAGGGGCAAACTAGAGACATAATTATTGCTTCAGTTTTGATATTTTCACCTTTTTTTTATGGAGAAATATTAATTTTATTCTATGTTTAATATTTTGGGATATGATTATTAATTATTTGAATCTTGAATGGTGATATCAGGGTATGTTTTCAACCTTTATGAACATGGTATGTAAGGATTATTGAGACTAATCCTTTATCATGAAATTGAAAATAAATTAAAAAAATTCCATCAACAACCGTGATTGACACTCAACAAGCACCTATCCATGTCAAGTGAACCAACATTCATCTTATTAGATACCAAATATCAAGAGAAAATTTTGCTAAGAATCTACAATAGTACAAGCATCCTAATAGTTATGTAATCCATCAAACAATCTACCAACAAAAATAGAATATCCGCTATAAATAATACTAACACGAAAATGACTTCATGTCTAGAAATACTATGATATCATAATCAATCTCTCAAAATCTAGTAAAGGAGTATCTTATTCAAATAAAAATACAAGAGTCTAGGGGCATAACCCAATAATGCCTAAAAGAAAAATAATAGGAAAGAGTAAAGGCTCCACCACGTAAGTATGTAGTTTGCTCACCTACACTTGAAATACTAAGTGTCTCCAACTAGGACAAAAAGGAACCCGTGTGGTACTTGATCTTGTATATATAAAAGCAGAAAAACAACAACGGTGAGCATAAAGATTAACCAAAGATCTGTCTTATCCTCTTCTTAAACAACTTATGATTACTCCATTGTCGCCATAGATCTTTACAAATATTTGATTTACACCACTTGAGAAATCTACCTTTTATGCGACCATTGTAAAATGGGTTTGCTATTCTATGACCTGCTCTTTTTTCAAAGTTAATTGTGATTTGCTTATCATGAAGGGGAAGCCATACACATTTTTCTAGATTCATTTTAAGAATATATCACATTAGGAATTAATCACAATACGTATAGTTTAAATTTAAATAATAAACTTATATACCTTAAACTCATTAAAAATTTGTCTCCTGATTGATTGTGGAATCTCACCATACGTCATGTATGCAACATCAAAACACTTTTCAATAGTATTTGCAATGACCTATGCAGTCTCATGGCGTGGATTAAACCTATAGTATAACAATTAAAATATTGGGAGGTCAAAGTTATGAATTAGAAAACAAATACTATTATAAGATGTAGATATTGCAATTCAAGGGAGGTGAAAGCCCAACGAATTTTGGTGCTCATTTATCATGATTTTCTATCACAGAATCAGAAGGTCATGGGCAAGGTTCATCAGTTGAAGCATGGCACCCATGTAGGCTAGGTTTTCTATAAATTGAGCAAATAGACATATTTTTACCGCATGATTTATTACACCTTTAGGGATATTGCTTGTATAGTCCTCCAGGCATGGAGTCTAGATGGTTAAAGGTTCTTGTTATTGCTCTTAATGTGGGGAAAAGAGAATGACTAAAGGGAGGTTCCTTAGTTCTTGATTGTTAACCGTATGTTTTGTTTGTGAGGTGGTTGATGGTAATTGTAAGGTTAGGTGTTACGAAATTGCTGAGTTATAGCCATTTATGGGATTTGTGGTAATCAAGGGGAACAACTGTATACTAATAATGGGTTCATTATAAGGCCATTTATATAAAGGTGATTTGTGTTGTCTAATATATGTGTAAGCTTGTTAACAACATTAGGGTATCACTTGTAATGCTTGTAGGGGAAACCAAAGGGAAGTATATGTATTTGACATCATCTTGATAATCTCATTTAATGATCGTTTTACTTTACTTGTGAGTTGTGATGGTGTTGTGCATTATTGTTTGTGATTGTGATATGCTCAGGTACCATGCAAGTACAGGAATACTAACAGTTGGCTCAAATACCACAATGGTATGGATACTAATAGTTGGCTCGAATACCACTGTAACACCCCGTATCCAAAAAGGGGCAAATAGCAGATTTCCAAAAAATTGCAGTTGCCAGACCATGACGGACACCCACGGCCCGTGGAGTGGACCACGGACCATAGGTGTGGTCCGTGGTTGGCCAACCTGGTAACGCTCATGGGTTCAAAGCCACGACATGACCTACAGACCGTAGGTCAGACCATGGTCTGTGGTCATGTGTCCATGGTTAAAGACCCCAGATATCACCCTCTCTAAACATGACCAACGTTCCACCAGGATGGGTCGTGGGTCAGAGCACGGTCCGTCGACTGGGTCCGTGAATTGTAACCTGGCAGTTAATTTCTCAAGGTCAGTTGGGTCTTTTCCAAATTAATTAATTCTTATACTATGTCATTTTGCTTATATTAAGAACCCCTATATAAGCTTTTTGGCCCCCAAATTCACCCCACTTAATTCATTCTTCCTAAATCCCCAAAAAAAACCAATTCCCCTGAAATATTCTCTCTCTAGAACTTGAAGAAGAAGGATTCACCTAGGTTTTCAAGCTAAGGATAAAAATTCTCCATTGAAGATAAGCAGTTGGACTTGAGGTATGGTAGCTTTCATGCATGAATCTCTTTCATTCATGGAGTCCCCAAATTCCTCTATTTCAAATTGTAGAATTCTCCAATTAGCTAGGATTTTCTTCAAATACCATGGGTTCCTTTGATTATTGATCTTAATGGTTTCATTATGTTTAAATATGCATGAATTAATGATTTACAATGCTTTTATGATGGTCCCCTTATGAACCCATACAAACCCCATGTTTTCCCAATTGTGATCTCCTAGGGTTGGGTTGTTGGTTATGAACGAGGAGTTTTATGATCTAAAGTATGAAGTAATAGAATTACATGAATTTATGATAAAATCCCTAACTAATGTTAGAATTATAGGTTTGGTGATTGAAAGTAGCTTTGAACCTTGAAAGGGCAAAGTATGAGTTATGCATGATCTTATGATACCTATGTAAATACAATTAAGGGTACTTTGAGAGTAAAGTGACAATGTTGTTGTTGTTGTTGTGTTGTTGAAAGGCTATTCTCATAAAACACTTACAACCATGATGTGAAAGGTTTTCTCACATAGAAAGGATTCTTAGGTTAAAAGGCTATTCTCGCCTAATTTAATCAATGAATAAGAGCTATCCTAATAAACTAGCTTGGATTGAAAAGATGACATATCTTTCAATGAATAATGAGAATAAGTAAGAAAATATTATTTCGTGGGAATTAAGCTTAGCACCGAGTGGATATTGATATTGAGATGGAAGCTCTCCCGTTAGTATAGGTCGGGTTTCTAGAAGAAGTCTCATGGCATGGAAGCTCTCCAGATAGTAGAGGTCGGGTTTCTACTAGCAATCTCCTTATCCCATAAACTATGTGCCCGCATAGGATGATTAGCTAGTAGATCCACTTAAACTATAAGTTCATGGTTCTACTTTAGGCAAGTAGAACAACTCTTTTATGTGTGGGAGATCGGGTGATCATGAAATAAAATGTCCGTCTTAGCATGGTTTAATTAATTTTATCCATAGCTATCATACTTGGTGAATTTTTGTACTAACGTATACTATTGCCTACATTTTTCCCAAATTTAGGGTCCGACAGGCAGGGTTTCCATTCTAGTGGCTAAAGCTTGGACTTTGATTTCCTTCCGAGTTTGGTGGGTCCTCATGGTTCAAGGAAGGACTTTCCTTATTGTATTTTCACTTTCATATTTCCTTTTTTGAACATGATGTATGGGCTAGGCCCACTTTCATTCAATTGTAATAAATGGCAATGTTGAGACATGAGTTAGACTTCCATATTTTATAAAACTCGTTTTGGACTTAAATGTTGTTTTACTCTTTATTATTCTAGTACTTTATGTTATGCTAAGCATCTTATATGGTGTCCTTCGAGGTTCTATACGCCATGTAACATCTAGGGGGTACCCTTGGGTCGTGATAAACTTGGTAATCAGAGCACAAGGTTTAGAATGGTCTTAGGATGTCTCATAAGTCACTCTAGTAGAGTCTTGTTCATAAGTATGAAGCGCCCCAAATTTTTGAATGAGAGGCTACAAGATGATTAGGAAACTCCATTTCTTTCATTACTCTTAAATTGTGCCATAGAGTTTAACTCTATAAAGTCTCTCTTCTAATCCTTACCTTATGTTCTTCAGGATATGTCTTCTCGAAGGGCTTATACTAGAAGGAATGTGAGGGAGAACGAGGAACAAGGATCTCCTCCTCAAGCTCCTGAAATAGATCTTTTGGCTGAGAATATGACAAATGCGAAGGTTAGGTCGGCTATTCAAATGTTAGCTCAATCTTTGGTGACTTAAGCCAATAGAGAGGTTGTAGCTCCTGTGAATCCTAGTGTTAATTTGGCGGCTTCAAGAGTGAGGGACTTTGCAAGGATGAACCCTCCAGAATTTTATGGCTCCAAAGTAGAGGAGGATCCTCAACGGTTTATCGGCGAGGACTATAAGGTACTTACTATTATGGGGGTGACATTGGTGGAGAAAGCAGAGTTACCCGCTTACCAATTGAAAGATGTTGTTCAAGTGTGGTATGATTAATGGAAGGGAGAGAGACAGGTAGGAGCAGGTCCCGTAGAGTGGGAAGTGTTTAAATAGGTGTTTCTTGATAGTTTATTTCCCCACGAGTTGAGGGAAGCAAAGGTGAAAGAGTTCATTGACCTTCATCAAGGAAGTATGAGTTTTAGGGACTATGATCTAAAGTTCACCCAACTATCCAAGTATGCTCTAACTATGGTGGCAGATTCGAGGACTAAGATGAGTAAGTTTGTGATGGGTGTGTCTGACATGGTTGAAAAATAATGTCGTACGGCAATGCTCATCCATGATATGGATATCTCACATCATATGGTGTAAGCCCAACAAATTGAGGAATTAAAACTCAAGGAAAAGAATAGAGAGGTAAAGAGGGCTAGAACAGGTGATGGGGACTTCTCCAACACTAGGTTTGACGGACAAGGTCGACCTAGGTTTAGACAAAGGTTTTTCGGTCAAGGTTCCTCTAATACTCCACCTAAGTTTAACAAGGACAGAGTGTCTAACCCTAAACCTCAAGGAAGTAATGGATGTGGCTCTTCTTTGGCTAGGTCTACATGTGCCAAATTAGGGATAATGGTAAATGCCTAGCTGGCACCGATAGATGCTTTAGTTATGGGAAGAGTGGTGAAAAAATGAGAGATTGCCCCATGCTTTTGGTAAAAGGAAAGGAAGGCAAGCAAGCTCCTCTTAGCGGTTCGAATTCCAATGCTCCAAAGCAAAACCGCTTCTATGCTCTCCAAACCGAGCTGAACAAGAGAACTCTCTGGATGTAGTCACCGGTATGTTAAAAGTTTTTCATCATAATGTGTATGCTTTATTAGATCTGGGTGCTACTTTAGCTTTTGTGACGCCATATGTGGCTATGTGGTTTGATGTTCCTCTGGATGTGTTGTTAGAACCTCTTTATGTCTCTACTCTTGTTGGTGATTTTGTGGTGGCTAAGAAGGTCTATAGAAGATGTCTTGTCTCCTTATCACATAGAGTTACTCTTGTTGATTTGGTAGAGCTAGACCTTTTAAACTTTGATGTTATCTTGGGTATGGATTGGTTGGATACATTTTATGCTTCTATATATTGTAGAACTCGTGTGGTCAAGTTTTAGTTCCCAAATGAGCCTATCCTAGAGTGGAAGGGGGGAATTTCTATGCCTAGATATCAATTTTTGTCCTATCTTAAAGCTAGAAAGATGATTTCAAAAGGATGTTTTACCATCTTGTTAGGGTGAGGGATGTTGATTCTGAAACCCCTACTCTTGAGTCAGTCCCTGTAGTTAAGGAGTTTCTAAAATTTTCCCCCAATTATTTGCCCAGTATTCCTCCCTAGTGGTAAATAGACTTATTTATTGACCTTCTCCCAGATACGCAACCTATCTCTATCCCTCCTTATAGAATGGCTCCAGTAGAGTTAAAAAAGTTGAAACAACAACTAAAGGATTTGTTGGATAATCATCCGATCAAGTATCTCTCCATGGGGTGCTCCCGTATTGTTTTTTTAGTAAGAACGATGGGTCTCTTCGAATGTGCATTGATTATCGTCAATTGAATAAAGTGACCATTAAGAATAAGTATCTTCTTCATAGAATTGATGACTTGTTTGACCAACTTCAAGGGCCAGTATTTCTCTAAGATTGATCTTTGTTCGGGTTATCACCAATTAAGGGTGAGAGGGGATGATATTCCAAACACGACTTTTCAAACCCGGTATGGTCATTATGAGTTTTTAGTTATGTCGTTTGGGTTGACTAATGCTTAGGTGACATTTATGGACTTGATGAATAGGGTGTTTAGACAATACCCTGATATGTTCGTAATTATGCTAATTGACGATAATTTGATCTATTTGAGGAGTGAGAATGAGCATGTGGACCATTTGAGAATGGTGTTGCAAGTTCTTAAGGATCAACAACTTTTTGCAAAGTTTAGCAAGTGTGAATTTTGGTTAAAGACTATAGCTTTCCTTTGTCATATTGAATCAAGTAAGGGAATTGAGGTAGATCCTAAGAAGATGGATGCGGTCAAGAGTTGGCCTAGACCTCTAACTCTTTTCGACAATAGAAGCTTTTTGGGGTTGGCAGGTTACTATAGAAGATTTGTTGAGGGATTTTCTTTCATTGCTTCTCTTTTGACGGCTTTGACTCAAAAGAAGGATAAGTTTGTGTGGTCGGAAGCTTGTGAGAAAAGTTTCCAAGAGTTGAAAGATAGACTTACTTCTGCTCCGTTGTTGACCTTAGTGGAAGGTACAGATGGTTTTGTGGTGTATTGTAATGTCTCTAGAGTTGGGTTGCGATGTGTACTACTTATGCAAAATGGTAAGGTGATTGCCTATGCCTCAAGGTAACTTAAGATCCATGAGAAGAATTATCTCACCCATCACCTTGAGTTAACGGCTGTAGTGTTTGCCTTAAAAATATGGAGGCATTATTTGTATGGGGTCATGTGGATGTTTTCACCGATCATAAGAGTCTAAAATATTTGTTTAGTCAAAAGGACTTGAATCTCCACCAAAGAAGGTGCCTAGAACTCTTGAAGGATTATTAAATGAGTGTCATTTATCTCCCTGGTAAATCTAATGTGGTAGCAAATTCTCTTAGCAGATTGTCAATGGGTAGTGTGGCTCATGTAGATGAAGAAAATAAGGAGTTGGTCTTGATGTTCCTAGGTTGTCCCGACTAGGTGTTCAACTAGTGGATTCCACCAAGGGTGGTGTCATGGTCCATAATAGTTCTGAATCATCTTTCATAATGGATGTGAAGTCTAAGCAAGGTCTTGATTCTATTATGGTTGGATTGAAAGAAGGGGTGCTTAAAAAGTTTGTTGAGGCTTTCTCCTAAGGGGGAGATGTTGTGCGTAGGTATCAAGATCGGTTATGTGTTCTGAATGTTGATGTCTTGAGGGAACAAATTTTAGAGGAAGCCTATAGTTCTTGCTATTCTATTCACCCGGGAGCCACCAAGATGTACCGTGTTCTATAGGAAGTCTATCGGTGGAATGGGATGAAGAAAGATATTGCGGAATTTGTGGCCAAGTTTCCTAGTTGTCAACAAGTGAAAGTTGATACGCTCAAATTACACCTCCTCACAGAAGTATAAGCGATCGTTATCAAGTAAAGAATCCAACTTGTAGGTTGGGTCGATCCCACGAGGAAAATGGTTTAGATTTTACTTTAACCAACAATTATATTCAATTAGTCAAATTATTCCCAGAAACAGGTAATTAAAGGGGGGGTTGTACTTGTGTGAAATAAATAGTAAGAACTTAATAAGTAATCAGTAATCAAACTCAACTTTGGTTGTTATCAAGATAAGAGAAATAACTAGGGTATACGTGTTCCCCACAAGCTCATAACGCAGTAATCCTAGTAACAACAATCCTTTTCTAGTGTATTACATGCAAAGTGATAAGTTAGGTATCTCTAAATCCTTGGTCCGGCATCTAGAGAATTTCACCCCGCACCTTGGTCCGGCTACGTGTGTATAATTTACTAACCCTTACCTTTACCCCATATTTAGCCTATTAGATAGTATCACACTAAATCTATGTTGATAATTCTTTTCTTGTTGATTACCCCCTTGGTCCAGCAAGTAGCAACAAGGCGAGTTCTAACGTTGGCCACCGTTAAAAAGACTTCTAAACGAAAGAATTATCAATACATGCAACACACTATTCAAGAATTGCTTATTAACTATTCATACTTTGTTAATTGCTCATGGTTCCCACAATCCTAGTTGTGGATTTAGTTACTCATATTAGCAAGAACACAATTCATAATTGTAGATGAAGAAATCATAAACTTACGTAAAGAGAATAATAAACCCAGAAATTTAACTTGAATTGCAAAGCCAAAATCTTCAAAACGAACTTGGAAAATCAATAATTGCTAGGGTTGCAAATTAAACTCCCAAGTTACATGCCCTATTTATAGAAAACAAAATCTAAATAAAAAGGGAAACAAATTAAGGAAAGTTTTGTACAGGTACGCGTCTTCAATCCATGAGACCAACTTACGGACCGTCGATTGATCTACGGTCCGTAAGTCCCTTCCGTCAATCGGGACTTAGAAAATATTCCAGCTTCCAAAAATCAGCTTCTCTGAAGCAACCGACGGACCAGCAGTACGAACCGTAGATCGACCTACGGTCCGTCAATCCCCTCCGTAGCTCCATACTTAGAATCTTCAAAAATCAGGTACTGGAACCCTCGCAGTATCACTCTACGGATCAACAGTACGGTCCATAGATCAATCTATAGACCGTCCATAGGCACCGTGGTTCCACACTTGGTCAGATTTCCCTGATTTGCACTCAATACCATGCTGCTGATCTACGGTCATCACCTACGGACTGTGAATGGACCTACGGTCCGTAGATCACTTCCATGAATGCCCTGTTTCTGCATTTCTTTCAGTTGTCTCTACACTTCCGCGCCTGAACACCTTTCCTGCAAAACATGATAAAAACACATAAAAACCAATATAAAAAGGCCCTAGACACACACAACTTGTAAGTGAAATGTATTAGAAATATCGTAAACTCACGGTATATCAACACCCTCAACTTAAATTCGTTGTTTGTCTTCAAGCGACGCACTACAACTCTAAACGACACTTGTATAGAAGCAAGCATTTCTTAAACTCAAGCAATCACATGGCTCTCTACCTCCTCATTGTTCGGTTGCACATTTGTTCTCTTAGATTCGACAAGCCAATTCATGTGGATCACATCATGACACAGACCAACCAACTGACACACAACAGACACCTTCTCACTGTCACTCAGGTACCAACTTTCCGACGATGTAACTAGTGCCCTTACTTCAAACGAAATCCCCTTTCCGCAAAAATTTAATGTCATTCGTGGTACAAGGATTCATTCAATACTCACGCTCAGAAGTAATTTCAAATACAGTTAGTGCTTACTGCCATAAGCTTGCCCTTATTTTCACTGCTTAGACTTTCCAAACTAGACTCTAGGATCACTATAGGACTTTATTGGCTTGTAACGTAGGCTCAGGGTCAGGTGTGGTACATTTGGGTACTGCTTAGTGACTTTTTGCCCTCCTTGTCATTACACTAGGCTTTTAACCTCTTTTTGCCCTATTTTTGTCATATTATCGCTTTACCTTCTTTCCCTTAATTTTCTTTAATCACAGATGTGACTTTAGACTTTGTAGCTCACTTTCCTTTTATTTTATTGTTCCTCTAGCTTTTAACAAGTCACATCCTTTCCTCACGTTTTCCCCTTCTTCTTTTTTCATTCTTTTCATACTCATTTTTCTTTCAGTTTCTTCTTTCATAGCCACCCTCAACTTATGGATTTTCCGTTAGTTTAGGTGCACAATACCCGATGTCAGGTCAGGGCCAAGATAGAAGTTACTTTTTACATTAGCCACCCTCAACTTAGGCTTTTGGCCTAAGTCAAAGTGCACATGTCCAAGGAGGGACCGGGGCCAACATAGTAGATTATAGGAAAGTGAGTTCGGGGTTTTAGAAAGAAATGGTTTATTTTTAGGCTCAAAGTTGGAATAAAGGGGACAGTTATTTCATTTGGTTGAATCCTTCTAGGCAATTTGTGGATTTTTCAGAACAATGGCCTATGATCACTTCCTATCCTCTAGATTGAATTGTCTTTGCAGGACTAACCGGGCAAGTTCTAGTTTTGCACAAAACCGTTTGAACAGTCAATGATTCTCACCCACTCTTGGCACATAGTTTCATTATCAGATTATCAGATTACCCAGTTCAAGTTTCAGGTCTAGTCATGCCATCAAGTCGATTGTTACTATGTCATACTCAGAGCCAACACAATCAACTAATCGTAGCCTACTTCTAGCATACATCCCAGAATCTGACGGGTATCATTTTTCATAAGCCATCATGCTTCATTCTGTATCATGCTTCTACACATACAATCCTAAGACATGCCGGTTCAACAAAAATTAAACAGTCTCTTGGGGGAAAAGAACACAGGCAAGAAAACCCCAAGAGAGGATTCATGAGTTGGGTTATTCAGACTTCACCCTATCACTCACAATCCATTTACCCCACCCCCAACAAAAATAGATGCAATTTTCCACAATGCATACAGAAACAGTAAAAGAAAATGGATTTGGGTGAAGCAAACCTGAGGCGCAAAGCGCCGGCGACTCATCAACAAGCAGGGGGGTCCGGTTTCTCGGAACCCGCTGGAACATTAGTGGGGGCACCCTCAGTAGCACCCTCAGTTGTGCTCTCTATCAACCGCTCCGTACCATCAGTGGTGCTCACTACGTCCATCAAAATAGGCTAAACCTCAGCAACTGGGCAGAGCTCGATGCCCCTGTAGCTCTCTCACGTACCCTCTGATGGCGCAACTCTTCATCTGCAATCGAAGCCCTCCTAGCCTCCTTCTCCTGCCGAAGCTGTCTTTTCTGAGCTTTCTCTTCCTCCGTCCGATGAGAGCGGTGCCGCTTGCCCTTGGCATGTGTCGGTGCAGGCCCTTCCTCGGCGGTCCCACTGAATAGAACCTCTAGCACTATATCATCGGCCAGTGCAGTGGGAGCAGCCTGAGTCTCAACTGAAGGTGCAGCAAGAAAGGCATCAACGTCAGTCCGGAGGCTGGCTAAGTCAGCTTGAAAAGCAGATAGCTCTATGCCCGGGGCTGATCGCTCGAGGACGCACAACTCAAAGGCATCAAGGCGCTTAATAACAGCCTGGACCTTCCGGTCCATCATCCCCTCCATCCTGCGCTCCATTCTAGCCTCGGACTCAGCAATTGACTTTTGCATCCACGGCTGGATGTGATGCAGCAGTGTGGCCATCTGCGCCTCTAATTTCTGTACTCTGGCCATCGGGACAACCGTCGCTCCTAACTGTGGTGTGGACCGGGAAAAGCTAGGAGTAATGCTAGATGCCTGAGAAGAGGAGCCAAGGATAGTGTCGGTGTGGTCTGGGATAATGGGGTCACCGCTTTGTGCCTGCCCCACAGTGCCTGCAAGATCGGAACCCAAGGGAGGTACCTCATTCTGGGGCTCTCTGCAAGGTGCTGCCACATTTGCCTCATCTCGAATAAGGCTGATGTCCAATGCCCTTGTAGGGTGGACTAACTTGTCGCAATGCCAGATCAGCACTCCAGAGTCTCTGCACAAATGAAAAATCAAACATGGGAAGGGGTAAGTAGTGGAGGTCCTGAAAGCTCTCTTGTGAATCTCTGCCAGCAGCATGCGGGCAAAGTCGATCTCTACTCCTGCTACCAATGCTGCAACCATCACCGCTTTGTCCCAAGTGACTTGATTGTCAGCTTTTGTAGGCGACACTCTATTACGTACCAGCAGCCAGAAGAACTTGGCCACAAAATTTAATGTGGCCTTCCGGATGCCCAACCGTGGAGAGGCGACCCATTCCACACGCTCGCCATCTGCAGCAATGTACCTGGCCAGCCATAGTATAATAGCCTCTCGCTGCTCAGCATTACGCTGAAAAGCGCCACTCCGTACGATGTCCCAGCGGTAATCAAATTCTGAAGTGTTAGGAGACCAAGAGTGGCCTGTGGTAGGACCATAGAGAAAACGGCTAATGGTGGCGGGTGATATGTCCACTGGACACCCTCGAACCAAGGTGCAAGTGAGCGGAGCCTGAGCTAGTGGCTTTGACCGCTTGGAAATGGAACCGCGGAGAGTGGCAGCATAGGAAGCATAGAACTCCCGTACAATCTCCTCGCTATACGCCCCTGGGTCTCGAGCCATCCAGTCACACTTGTGAAGGTTGAACAGCCGGTGAATATCTGGAACAGTATGCAAGCTCCCTGTGAGGACTTTGCGCTCATCTGTAATTAGTCGGGCCATCTTTTGTTTGTCATTGACCATCTTAGCATCCCGATAGATTTGCCATTGACCTTCTATGCACCACCTATTCTGCTCGCCGGCTACAGGAGTGGGGTCATCATTCCGTGGTGCAGGTATGTACTCTGAGCTAGCTACCTCGTCAGACAAGGCTGCTTGGTCATTCTCTCCAGATTTTGTGGATGATTTGGCATTGGACCCCCCTGTAGCATGGGCAGACTCTGATTGTGAAGAGTGGGCAGACTGGGAGCCTGAGGCATGGGCAGACTCGGACCCGGACATAGGTCCTGCTGAGCTGGAAGCAGCCCTAGTTGGTGACCCGATCAGTGTGTGCTCCTCATCAGACTGGGAGACAGTGACTACGTCGGGGAGCACCTTCCGGGGGGTGCTTCTGGGTGCAGTGCGAAAAGCCCTAGGGTTGAGAAGCACATATGTTGAGTCAGAGTCGTTGTCGGTGTCCTCATCAATTAACCGAAAATTAGGGGCAATAGATTTGGACTTGCCCCGTTTTGAGTAGGTGACCATCTTCTTGGGTGCCATCGTACCTGCAGGAACGATATTAGTGCCAAAACTAACCATATGCAGCAAAAGAAACTTTAGAATTGGTAACGACCCTCAACTAAGTCCACAAAAAAAAATTGACAGATGCTACAGTGGTCATGCACGGAGGAGACCTACGGTCCGTTGACTGATCTACGGTTCGTGGATATCTTCCGTAGATCAGGGGGCCTGACATATAGGTCGTAGATAGAAACCACGGAAGTGCAGAACGGTCCGTAGATGGACCTATGGACCGTAGTTCACCTCCGTGGTTTCACACTTGGTGGAATTTGTCGTGTGCATCCATTTACGAACCCCATTTACGGTCCGTAGATGGATCTATGGTCCGTAGACGGGGTGTCGTGGAAGCCATCAGTGCCAGGTATTATACATTTTTGTCCTTAGTTTTCAACATTAACACAACCTCATCATGCATTTACAAATTTAAATTCTGCTAGTTCGTCATTCTTAAGATTCCAACCGATTATTATACCCAACAATTTAGACTAGATGTGGAACCCTAAGTCGAAACTAGCATATCGTTTTTACGATCACATACAATAATGCTATACAATCACTATCTATCGTCCCAAGGGCAATGTAATATTCAAGTTTATCATGCACTTTCATCTAACAATTACCCAAGGTCAAGACCCAACTCCCGACTCTCTATATTCAATCTATGAATCGAAATTCAAAGTGAAGGGAAAGTCTATTACCTTACAAGCAACAAGGAGTGGAGTGATTGCGTGATGATACTATGCTTAGCAAGGCCAAGGAGTCACCTCTTCGTTACTAACCAAACACCGGACCCTTTTTGTTAGATTATGGGATGGGTTGTTTTTGGTATGGAAGGGATTTTGGGAATTTATGGAATGGAGGATATAATGTGG
Source organism: Solanum okadae (assembly GCA_036553675.1). NCBI lineage: Eukaryota > Viridiplantae > Streptophyta > Magnoliopsida > Solanales > Solanaceae > Solanum > Solanum okadae. Next base: position 46,070,893 of record CM071678.1, read on the forward strand.
TAGTTATGGAGTGATTTGGGGAGTTTAAAGGATGGGTGAAACGGTTTTGGGAGTAATGGAGGGAAGGGAAATGGTTTGAAACATGGGGGCTTTTAAGTAAGGGGGGTCCGGGTCGGGTCAGACAACCTTAGGGTTTGGACTCACGAGACCCTGTCTACGGTCCGTGAGTCAATCTACGGTCCGTAGATCGGGACCGTAGATCAATATTATACTTAGACAAATTTAGGGGCTTACCTGGGATCTACGAATACCATTGACGGTCCGAGGATCAATCGACGGCCCGTCGATGGGATCCGTAGACCTCTGCACCAGACCATTTTCTGCAGATTTATTGCGTGGTGTACCTACACATGTAGCAACCATTAGGCTATTTTTTTACATTTTCTGGACACTTTTTAGACACAGACCCTATATTACTTCTAGCCAACACTAAGAACTAAAACACTGAAACACCTACCTACATTGATACAAAGACGCAAGTAATCAAAGAAAGATAAACTACTAAATGGAAAACAGAACCCTATCGTTGTCCGGATTGTACATCTTGGGTTGCCTCCCAAGCAGCGCTTGATTTAACGTCGCGGCACGACGCAGGTGTCTTGATTACTCAGACTTCATCAAGATTGCAGGCCTCAATCACTTCTTGCACAGTTTCAGCATTTCCCAGATAGATCTTGATCCTTTGCCCGTTCACCACAAACCTTGTTCCATCCTTGTTTTCAAGCTCAACTGCTCCATGCGAGAGCACTTTTGTGAGCAAAAATGGACCGGTCCACTTGGACTTGAGTTTGCTTGGAAATAGGCGCAACCTAGAGTTGAATAGCAGCACTAGATCACCAACCACAAATTCTCGCTTTTCAATTCTTTGATCATGATACCTCTTCATCTTCTCTTTGTATAAGGCTGAACTTTCATAAACTTTTAGGCGAAACTCATCAATCACATTCAAGTCATTCATCCTTTGATTAGATGCAGTGCCCCAATCCAAATTTAACTTCTTCATTGCACACATAGCCTTGTGCTCTAGCTCTACTGGTAAATGACAAGACTTCACATATACAAGTTGGTAAGGAGACATACCTATGGGGGGTCTTGTATGCAGTGCGATATGCCCATAGAGCATCATCAAGCTTCCTTGACCAATCTGTTCGATTGGCGTTCACAGTCTTCGACAATATCTGTTTGATTTCTCTGTTGGACACTTCAACTTGACCGCTAGTCTGTGGATGATAAGGAGTGGCTACATTATGACGGACACCATATTTCTCAAGTAGTGCCTTGAACAACTTATTACAAAAGTGAGAGCCTCCATCGCTAATAATAGCCCTCGGTGTACCAAATCTGGAGAAGATATTCTTTCTCAAGAATGCGGTGACACTTTTACCTTTGTTGTTGGAGAGCGCTACTGCTTCCACCCACTTCGATACATAATCAACTGCAACAAGAATATACTTCATCCCATATGAACTCACAAATGGACCCATAAAATCAATGCCCCATACATCAAACAATTCTATCACCAGTATGGGATTCATAGGGAGCTCTTGCCTCTTTGAAATCCCTCCATCTCTTTGGCAACGATCACAAGACTTGGCGAAATCATGAGCATCTTGGTGGATGGTAGGCCAATAGTATCCACACTGCAAAATCTTATGTGCAGTCCGAATACCACTATAATGCCCACCAACGGGCGATGAATGGCATGCTTCAAGTACACTCAACATCTCAACCTCAGGCACACAGCGACGAATAATCCCATCAGCACAACTACGATACAAATAAGATTCATGCCAAAAGAATTTCTTCACATCATGCATAAACTTTTTCTTTTGGTGAAAAGACAAATCGGATGGCATAATATCGCTTGCCAAATAATTAGCAAAGTCTGCAAACCAAGGAATCAAATCATTAGAAGCAGCCAATACCTGTTCATCTGGAAAAGCATCATTAATTTCAGCCCTATCTCCAAGCTTTAGCATAGTCTCTTCCTCTAATCTGGGCAAGTGGTCGGCAACTTGATTTTCGGTTCCCTTTCTATCTTTTACTACAAAATCAAACTCTTGTAGCAACAATACCCATCTAATCAATCGTGGTTTTGCATCCTTTTTCGCCATCAAATACCTCAATGCAGAATGGTCAGTATGCACGATGACCTTAGTACCAAGCAAGTAGGATCAAACTTTTTCGAATGCAAAAACCACCGCAAGAAGTTCTTGTTCGGTCACAGTATAATTCTTCTGGGCCACATTTAGAGCTTTGCTAGCATAGTAAATAGGGTGAAGAATTTTCTCGTGCCTTTGACCCAATACTACACCAAGCGCCACTCCACTCGCATCGCACATTACCTCAAACGGTTGTCCCCAATCCGGTGAAATAATGATAGGTGATGTAACCAACTTTTCCTTCAGCTCTCCAAATGATCTAAGACAAGCATCATCAAAATAGAACTTACTCTCCTTCTCGAGCAGTTTGCACAAGGGATGTGCAATTTTTGAGAAATCTTTGATGAACCTCCTATAAAAACCTGCATGCCCAAGAAAACTTCTAACACCTTTTACAGAGATAGGTGGTGGAAGATTTTCTATTACCTCAACTTTAGCTCTATCAACCTCAATACTTTTCTCTGAAATTCGATAACCCAACACTATACCTTCTTTTACCATGAAATGACATTTCTCCCAATTCAGCACCAAGTTGCAGTCTTCACATCTTTTAAGCACCTCGGCCAGATGTTCTAGACAATAATCAAATGACTCACCTACGACTGAAAAATCATCCATGAACACTTCAATAGTATCCTCCACCATATCAGAAAGTATTGACATCATACAGCGCTGGAAGGTTGCTGGAGCATTGCATAACCCAAATGGCATCCGTTTGAAAGCAAAAGTCCCATATGGGCAAGTGAAGGTGGTCTTCTCTTGGTCTTCTGGAGCTATAGAGATTTGATTGTAGCCTGAATACCCATCAAGAAAACAGTACCAACCCTTTCCTGCAAGTCTATCCAACATCTGGTCCATGAATGGCATAGGAAAGTGGTCTTTTTCTGTCCACGCATTCAACTTCCGGTAATCCATGCAAACTCTCCATCCAGTGACAGGCCTCATTGGAACAAGCTCATTTCTTTCATTTGGAACCACAGTCATACCACCTTTTTTTGGCACACACTGCACAGGACATACCCAATTACTATCTGAAATGGGATAAATAACTCCCACATCCAGCCATTTGATGATCTCCTTTTTGACTACCTCTTGCATAGGTGGATTTAATCTTCTCTAGGGCTCAACACTGGGCTTATGATCTGGCATGAGTTGGATTTTGTGAGAGCAGATACCGAGGAGGATCCCAATAATATCTGCAATGGTCCACCCAATCGCTCGCTTGAACCTCTTTAATACAATCACCAAGCACTCTACTTGCCTTGCATTCAAAGCTGCTGCACTGATGACCGGCAAAGTATTCTCTTCGCCTAAATATACATACCTCAAGTGCGGTGGTAGAGCTTTAAGCTCCAATTTCGGTGCCTCCACAATAGATGGTCTTGTGGGTGGGGACTCGTGATTCTTCATGTCTAGCTCATACTTCTTTGGTTTTGTAACACCCCGTATCCGAAATGGACCAAAAATGCAGATTTTGGAGAAGTTGCTGGTGCAACTTACGGTCACCATCCACGGACCGTAGGTCAGACCACGGCCCGTGCTGGTGGTCCGTGGTTCACCAATGCAACCCCTCCCCAAAACAGCTCAGAAAATTGGCTAAGTGTTGACCCACGGCCGGACTTACGGTCCGTAGGTCAGGTCACGGACTGTAGTTCGTGTCCGTGGATCGATGCCCCAAAAGCCCAACTTCAGTCCTGAACTACGGTTGACCAGCACGGACCGTCATTCGACCCATGGTCCATAAGTCTGACCGTAGATCAAAGGTTAGCAGCTAGTTAGATGAAAAATATTGGTGGGTCAACTTCAGATAGTCATAACTTTTAGCACAAAATGAATTATGTGTCCCATAACCTATGGTTAGATAGATAATTGAATTATCTTTCCAACGCCACCAAGTTTGCTAAATTCCGACCTTCGAGTAAAATGTTATGCCCATTTTAGTGAAGGCCTGTCGAACAGGCTTGACTTACGGACGCAATCTACGGACCGTAGATTGACCTACGGCCCGTAGGTCCAATCCGTAGGTCACTTCGACAGCAGTTAATTCAGGGGTCTTTTGGTCTTTTCCTATTTCGTTTAACCTCTAAGATACGTCGTTTAGACCCTAAATCATGAGGTTTTAATTAGTTTAAACCCAGAAACATAACTAGAACTTACCTAAGTCAAATCATTAATCAAACTTAGAAGAATTAGAAGCAAGAAAGGAGAAAAAGGTCAAGAACCCTAGTTTAAGAACGCAGCAAGTTTTCTTCAGTTCCAACCCCAAAATTGAAAGATTTCTCTGTGGAATTCGTCACCAGGTATGTGGGATTTCACTAGTGGGTTCCTTTCGCCCATTAGGTCCCTAGAATTCAGTCAGATTCTTGATTCCATGATTATGAACAGACCTAGGGTTTCTAGAATTTCAACAGATCATCATGAATTAGTTATTTAAATGTTCCAAATCAGATTATCATGTTATTGCTCAGTTTCTTACATGAATTTCAGAACCCTAGCTATGTATTTCATTAGTTCTTGAATTACACATGCTAGGTCAGATATTTCAGTTATTCAGATATACATGCTCCAGTTTTATGCCACATTATCAGTATATTTCAGTATAAACCCTATTTTGAGTTATAAATCATGAGAAACTTTTCTTTAAGGCAACACTTGAGTTTTAAACTGAGTTTTTGAGAAAGTTAAGATGAGTTTTGAGAAAGAGCTTCTAAAACATGATTAGTATGACAATTGAGTAGGTCATCAATGTATGAATAGTATGGTATCTGGATATACCATCAATGTTTATGCAGTATGACTTCCCAAGTCATCAATGATCATAGTATAATATGATGTTGAATTGTTTTCTAAAAAGGAGTTTTCAAGTATGAGTATCTACATGTCAGTATTTTGAGCTATTCAGTATTCCAGTCATAATATATTCAGTTATACATGCCTCAGTTTATGAATGCATCATTATCAGATTAATTGTTGCATTCTCAGTTTGCATGTTCAGTTTCGAGCTATCCAGTATTTACAGAAATTCAGTCATAACCAGTTAACCACTTAATCTAGTGGGAGTAGCATAATACCGAGTTGGACTAGGGTTTCAGCGTACCCATATAGTCCCAGAACTACGAGCCACGTAGGTGTAAGTCCCCTCTGTGGGCAACATCAGTTTAGTGATCACGTCAGCATGCCTCTATACCTCTGGCAGGGTATATTGGGTCCTCTCGATGGGGCGTATACATCGGACTCCACAGTTAGCTCATGTGGTTTTATGTCGGTTATTAGTAGCTCCCACAGTTCAGTCAGACTCTATTGCATTGACCATTTATCAATATATTCAGTATTCAGTCTCAGCATGTTATAAATTGGTCATTGCATCAGTTAGCTCAGTATTCAGTATATTCAGTATCTGTATCATGTTCAGATTATTTCATTGCTTTATTGCTTTGTTCAGTTATATGTTATTTCAGCTTTACTCTATCCTGCATGCTCAGTACCTTTCAAGTACTGACGCATACGTGCGCTACATCTTCTCGTGATGTAGGTTCAGGTTCTCAGCATCCAGATCACGCTTAGATCGATTCCCGATCTTCAGTTCGGCAACATCAGTGGTGAGTCCTCATTCTTCGAGGACTAGTGACATGTTTATCTTTATCGCTTTTAGTCTTTAGTTTCAGTTTTGCTAGACCTAGTTGGGGCATGTCCCAACATTTCTATTCAGTTTAGAGGCTTATTTCAGACATAGTTAGATTAAGCCTAGTATTTGAGTTTGATATTTCTTTTGTATTAAACTCTCATATTTGATATATTCAGTTATAGTATATGGGTATTCCCCATCTTTTCAGATTTATTTATGAATTAGCTTCCGCATCAGTTTATTATCTTTAGTATGCTCATGATCATGCCAGCAGGGTTAGCTTGGGATCACTTGTGGTCCTAGGTCCCGTGTCCACGTCTCGGGGGTAGCTCGGGGCATGACAGGTTTGGACCGGTATTCACACTTATCAAGTGCGGCTACCAACTCATCATACTCTTCAATACCATCACTACTGAAATTCATCATGACTGCTACTAATGCCTCAACACCTAGTCGCTCTTCAATTTGCACTTCTGACCCACTCTCCACTCTGTAAGTTATAGCAGATACTGTTTGGAGCTCACCATTCTGCTTCATGGACCTACAGATATTGAAAGTTGCTTCTTCATTGTTCAGTCTGAACTTCATCTATCCCTTTTCCATATCAACCAACGTACGCCCTGTGGTAAGAAATTGTCTCCCAAGGATGATGGGAACCTCAAAATCAACCTCACAGTCAAGAATCACAAAATCTGTCGGAAAAATGAAAGACTCCACTTTCACTAGCACATCATGGAGTACACCAATGGGCCTTTTCACAGTTCGATTGGCCATTAGTAACCGCATTGCAGTGGGCTTTGGGTCCCCCAAACCCAACTTCTTGTAAATAGACAAGGGAATGAGGTTGATGCTAGAACCAAGATCACACAATGCCTTAGCAAAGTGTAGCAGCCCTATAGTACATGGGATCGTGAAAGCACCAGGGTCTTCCTTTTTCTGCACAAGAGATCTTGTAGCAATAGCGCTACAATGTTGCAATCTATCATCATCTTCAAAACTCACAGATCTTTTCTTTGTCACCATATCTTTCATGAACTTCGCATATCCAGGCATTAGCTCCAAGGCTTCTATCAAAGGAACATTGATAGAAAGCTGCTTCAACATGGTGATAAACCTGCGATATTTACCATCTTCAGTCTTCTTCACTTACCTATGTGGAAAAGGTGGTGGAGGTCTAGGTATGGGAACCACTTTCTGAGATATCTCCATTTCTTGTTTTGTCACAGCCTTCTCAGAATCTGGTCTACCCTCTATCACATCATCTTCTTTTCTAATCTCAACTTCCACCACAGAAGCCTAGGTGGGTCTATGGTTTGCTTACCCCCTCGAGTAGTAACTGCCATACAATGACCATCAGTCTTGAAGTGATTCAGAAGGGCTATCAAATGGACTGTTGCTGATATTATTGGTATCCCACCGGGTATCTATTCTCTCAAAATTCAACTTATGCCGGATAGCAAGCCAAGTATTGAGCACTAACGAAGATTGAAACCACTAATGGAAGAGGTTTTGAAGAAAGAAATCATTAAGTGGTTGGATGTTGGAGTTATATATCCCATTGTTGATGGTAGTTGGGTGTGTTCAGTGACATGTGTGCCAAAGAAAGGAGGAATAACAATGGTTCCCAATGCAAAGAATGAGCTCGTTCCGATGAGGCTGGTGACTGGTTGGAGAGTTTTTATGGACTACCGTATGTTGAAGGCATGGACTGAAAAAGATCACTTCCCTATGTCGTTCATGAACCAAATGTTAGATCGTCTTGCTAGAAAGGGGTATTGTTTTCTAGATTTGTATTCGGACTAAAATAAGATTTTCATAGCTCCAGAAGACCAATAGAAGATCACCTTTACTTCTCCTTATGGGACTTTTGCTTTTAAGAGGATACCCTTCGAGATGTGTAATGCACCCATTGACTTTTCAGTGTTGCATGATGTCAATATTTTCTGATGTGGTAGAGGACACAATTGAGGTATTTATGAATTATTTCTCTATAGTTCGTGATTCGTTTGATCATCGTTTGGTTCATTTAGGTGAAGTGTTGAAACGATGTGAAAAGTGCAATCTTGTGCTCATTTAGGAGAAATGTCACTTTATAGTAAAAGAAGGTATAGTTTTGGGCCATTGTATTTCACGGAAAGGAATCAAAGTTGATAGAGAAAAGTTGAAGTTATTGAAAACTACCACCACCCATCTCTATTAAAAGTGATAGAAATTTTCTAGGGCATGCAGGTTTCTATAGGAGGTTCATAAAGGATTTCTCAAAAATTGCACACCCATTGTGCAAACTACTCGAAAAGGAGTTGAAATTTGAGTTTGATGATACTTGTTTGAGAGGATTTTATGGGCTGAAAGAGAAGTTGACTTCCTCACCAACCATTATTTCACCGGATTGGGGACAATCATTTGAGTTGATGTGTCCTGCGAGTGGGGTGGAACTTGGCATAGTATTAGGACAGAGGGAAGAAAGGATTCTTCATCCTATATACTATTCGAGCAAAGATTTGAATGTTGCTCAAAAGAACTATATTGTTACTAAACAAGAATTTCTTGTTGTAGTCTTCACATTTGAGAAGTTCAGATCCTATTTTCTTTGCACTAAGGTTATTGTGTATATTGATCATTCGGCATTAAGGTATATTATGGCAAATAAGGATGCTAAACAAAGACTAGTTAGATGGGTATTAGTAATGCAAGAATTCCACTTTGAAGTGAAAGATAGAAAGGGAACAGAAAATAAAGTGGTTGATCACTTGTCCAAATTAGTAGAAGAGGCTATGATAATGTTAGAAAATAGAGTTAAGATAAATCATGCATTCCCCGATGAATAGGTATTGGCTAGTTCTTTTGACCTTATCCCTTGGTTCACAAATTTTGTCAAAGTGATTTGGTGCATTCGGATTTGTCATTCCACCAAAGAAGAAAAGTCATGTCTTATGTGAAAAAATATTTTTGGGAAGAACCTTGTTTTGTATTTGTACTGATGGGATTATTCGTCGCTCTGTGTCCGAGGTTGAGATGATGAGTATATTGGAGGCTTGTCAATCGTCTGCTATTGGTGGACACCATAGTGCTATCTAGACTGCACATAAAATCTTGTAGTGTGGGTATTATTGGCCTAATATTCACAAAGATGCTCATGATTTCGCCTAGTCTTGTGATCGTTGTCAAAGAGAATGATGTATTTCAAGGAAGCAAGAACTCCCAATGAACCCAATACTAGTGATTGAGTTGTTAGATTTTTTGGGTCTTGACTTTATAGGTCTGTTATGAGCTCAAATGGGATGAAGTATATACTTGTACAGGTTGACTATTGCTCTTTCAAACAATGAACGGAAAAGTGTCACTGCATTTCTGAAAAAGAATATTTTCTCTAGATTTGGTACACCTAGGGCAATTATTAGTGTTGGAGGTTCTCACTTTTGTAAAAAGTTATTCAAGGCATTGCTTGAGAAGTATGGTTTTCGTCACAGCGTAGAAACTCCTTATCATCCGCAGTCTAGTGGGCATGTGTAAGTGTCGAATAGAGAGTTTAAGCAAATCCTTGAAAAGACTATGAATGCAAACATAATTGATTAGTCAAGAAGGCCTAATGATGCTCTATGGGCCTATCACACTGCATTCAAGACTCCTATAGGTATGTCCCCCTACAAACTTCTACATGGGAAGTCTTGCCATTTGCCTATAGAGTTAGAGCACAAAGCGATGTGGGAACTCAAGAAGCTGAAATTAGATTGGGGTGCCGCATCAAGTCAAAGATTGAATGAGATGATTGATCTCGATGAGTTTCTCCTAAAAGCGTATGAAAGTTCAGCCTTGTACAAGGAGAAGATGAAGAGGTACCATGATCAAAAGATCGAGAAGCGTGAATTTGTTCTTGGTGATTTGGTGCTCCTATTCAACTCAAGGTTGCACTTGTTTCCTGGCAAACTCAAGTCCAACTGGGCTAGGCCATTCAAACTAATACAAGTATTTCCATACGAAGTGGTTGAACTTGAGAATAATGAAGGAATAAGGTTCAAGGTTAAAAGTCAACGGATAAAGATCTACTTGGGAAAGTATGAGGAAGTCAATGAGGTAATAGAAAAATGGAGTCTTGATGAAGTCTGAGTAATCAAGGTGTTCACGTCATGTCGTGACGTTAAATCAAGCTCTACTTGGGAGGCAACCTAAGATGTAAAATCTAGCCAATTTTAGGTGTTTTTATTGATTTTTAGTATTTTCTATTGAGTTTTATTGTTTTTGAGTCTTAGTGTTGGCTGGATTATGGTAAAATAGGGTCTGTGTCCAAAAAGAGTCAAGAAAATATAAAGAGGAAGTCCTAATGATCACTACGTGTGTAGGAAAGAAAAGGAGAATATGCAAACATTTGTCGGTGCAAGGGTCTACGGTTCCTATAGATCGACGGACCGTAGATGGCATTCATAAACCCCATGTATGTTTTTTAAAAATTCATCAAGTGTTGAAGGAACCACAAACCATCATTTCACGCATTCACTATCGATGGGCTTTTGTGAGTTAAAGTTAGGATTAGTTAGTTGACCCGACCCGGACCCCAAATTAATAAAACCCTTCAATATTAAACACATCCCTCATTTCCCTCTTATTTATCAACCGTTACAAATGGTTAATCTCTCAAAATTCCACCCCTTCACATCCATATACACCCATTAATCTCCCCCACTTCACACATAAATGCCCATCTCCCTCATTTCCTTCCCCATTCTCCATCTATTCTTCTTTCCAAATATTCCATTTTCTTCCTTTATCAAAAGCAAAGGGTTCGGGTTTTGGTTCGGTGTCCACACTTGATTGGATTCTAAAAAAAGCCTATAAGCACACTCATGCAACATTGCACTATTTGTAAAGTAATTGATTTTGAACTTGAACTATTAAATTCATAATTAAAATCACAAAGTTGTACTTGACCTTGGGTATGAATAACTTGTGAAATTTTATTTATATAGCTCTAAGGTACCCTTTGAACAATGGTGTATTGAGTGTTGCTGATTAATTTCATGTAAGTATGTAATTACTAAGCTTTAGTTAAGTTCTTGACTTAGGGTTTCAAGTATTATTGTTCGTTTGTGATTAATTGCAAGTTTGAAACCCTAGGGATGATAAGATACCATAAAATATGTTGAAATGCATGTTCTAGAATTATTCTGGTAATTGAAATCATGATCATAGGTTGTGTTGAATTTTTGAATTTTTCATCTGTACCAGTACTGGTCGACGACCACGACCCACGGGCCGTGGGGCTACCTATGGACCACAGGTCTGGTCCCTTTGATCAGACATACAATATAGTAGCTTAAGTTGCAAACCATAGTTTGGCTTATGGTCCGTCGTTCCATTGACGGACCGTTCTGGTGAACCATCATTCCAACTACTGGGACATAAAATTTGGCTTCCTGGCCTACGGTGGGCATGTACGGTCTGTCATTCATTCGACAGCCCATCAATACCTCTCATAGGTCTCAAAATAGCTAGCCTCTCAAAAAACATTGAAGTTCAAAAATTTTTGTTTTCGTTTTGATTGGTTTGTTTAAGGTACTTTGGTTACTAATAAGTCTCTTATAGGTGAACAGGCATCCAAGAAGGTGAACACTTACAAAAGACAAGGAAAGTCGAAGTATGTGGCCCCTTCACGCCAGATGATAGAGCATTCTTATGGGTCAGAGTATGAACCCGAGAATCCCCGAAACTCCCCCACTTCACCTCAGACTACTAGGCAGCAGTCTCCCTAGGTCATGCTATCGGATGAGGAGGATTCGCTAAGTCATGATGATGCCCCCCAGTTTGAAAAGGGAGTCCCAACCTTCCAATATGGAGAACAGGGAGTCACTGTCTAAATCCAGCTTTTGTTTCAACTCTGATTCAGTTGCTTCCTTAGTTTCTAATGCCACTAGTACGAGATTGGCCCATGACCATCTCGGTACTCGTTATGAGCCGATCCTCTTATACATGGAGCCGAATAGGTGGTGCGTCAAAAGGATGTACCAAATATTTTAAGATGGATTGCTTGTAAATGAGCATAAAAAGTTTTCCCAGACCAATCACTGAGGAGAGACAGGTACTTACTGGCAACCTCCACACGGTGCCACAGATTTATAAGTTATTCACCCGGCATAGGTGTGAGTGGACGGCGACAAATCCGAGCATGTATAACACGGATATGGTTAGGGATTTTTATTCTTCCTATGCAGCGATAATGGAGAATGCCTTGCTACCACAAGCTAAGACATTAGCACAACCTCCATTACTGACCACATTGATGTGGGGCTTCCCTGTTGACCTTTCAGAGACCACCATCCGATGTTTTATTTACGGCTCGACACATACTCTACTGATTAATATAGTAGACTATGACTACACGATGGGGATTGTGCAGAGTAGGGCCTTCATAAAGAATGCAAAGTAGCGAGAGTCCCTATGAAGGTGGATGGCACGTCACATTATGGAGAATAGAGAGAGCACATAATGGGTGCGTCATTTGACATTCCCTATCCAAAAGGTGGATAACGTTGTGACTTGAGAATGAGCGGTGATGCTCGTAGCAATTATGGCAGGTTTAGAGATTGATTTCTCCCGAATCATCATCACGGAGATATATGAGAGGGAGTTTCAAAGGACGATCACCATGCCCTTTTTTTCCCTCATTTTTCAGCTATGTAGAGAGGCTTCAGTTTCGGTGCGGCATTGTGATAAGATGATAAAGGCGGCTAAAATGGTTGATATGGACCTCATTAAAGATGATGAAAACCCAACAGCTCCTAGAAAAGGTATACAAATTCACTTACCACGCATGGGTGATGCTATTGTTGTTGATGTTGAGTAGGTTGGGGTGATGCGGGCAAAGGATAAGACTACTCATGCCACTACCGTGGAGCCCGATGTCCAAGCTCCCCCTTCCACTTCATCCGGTCGCACTACGAGTACACCTCGTGCTCCTACCCCTTTTGGGTTTGCTTTACTACCACTTGCTCGAGTCTAGATGTTGGAGACTCAAACAACCACTCTTCTACAACAAATGTGGCCTCGGATGAAGAAGTTTGTTGAGGAGCCAGAAGCAAGGATTGAGGCAGAAGTTGATAGGAAGATTTAGGAAATGAATCGAAAAATAGATGCATTAGAGCTTAGGGTGAAGGAGAGGCCTCAGCTAGGGCCCACTATTGATCTGGCTACTTTCCAGACGGAGTTAGCCAAACTCCAAGCTGATGTTGATGCTTTTACTTCTCCAATGGAGGCTGTCCTAGATCCTACACCCAAGTTAGATGATGATAATGTGGTGTTGAATGTACTATTTGAAGATGAGATACCCTCTCTTGACCCCTCTTGTGAGCCCAGTAAGCGCATACACACTTTTGGGACCACTACTGATCCAGAGAAGGAGATACGGGCTAGAAAAAGGGAGAAATAGCAGCTTGCGGCAGCCCAGCAGTAGTCTATTATTAATGAGGAGTTGAGGCAGCAGAGAGTTATGGAGTTGTCTCCAAGCTGAATCTGGATCAAGAAGCACTATTGATGGTGCTCCCACTACTGTTGAGGGTGTTATTGAGGACATCACTCGTACTGATCCAATGTGTTCCGGGCAACTGGACCCACCCAATTCGTTATGGGTCTTTGGTGCCTATGCACCACAGGTTTGTCTCACCCCATGTATTACATTATATTTATTGTGCGTTGAGGACATTGCACTGTATTTTCTGTGAGTGTGGGGTGAATGGATTGTGAATATTATGGTGAAGTCTGAGTAACAACTTACAATCCTTCCTTGAACCGGCATGTTTAGGATAGTATAAATGTTGATGTAGACTAAAAATGAAAGCAAGAAGGCATAAGAGCATGAAAATTGATACCCTTCCAAATTTTGCTAATGTGCTATATTTGTGGGTTTGATGAGTTGACTGTGTTGGATCTTTATATGACATGAAAGGAACTGATATGACAGCATGACTTAATCTATAACTTGAACAAGATACATTACTGATTTGATAGTGAAACAATATTGTAAGATCCCATATTTTTTCTCTATTCTTGCATAATATATGTGGTGTAGTATAGTGTGGTTATATGAGGTGTATATGACTTTGTGTAGTATATTTGAGATTAATATTGCATATAGGTGGCAATATCAAGGAAGTAAACTAATGTTTTAGGTCAAAGGGACCCCTCAAACAATGTTTGGGATTAAAGAAATGGCTCGGGTAGCACTTCGCCCGTTCGAAAAGTTTAAATTATCCTATACGTTGGGATAATCCTATGAGTGTCTAACATGCTAAATATAATGTGTTACGAGGTAATATAATAGCACAATGGTCGTATGTGAAGTTTTGAAGTCAAGAAAATTGCTGAAACTGAGGTCGGCAAAACTTATCGAAGTTTCTCTAATAAAATTTTCTTAACTTTGGGTCAAACGTCTTGGATGTTTTCTCCCAATATATAAAGAGTTACAAGGCCCATGACCTATTAAATCGAAGGCCTATAAGTCTAGTTTTCAACAACAAAACTCTGTATCCAATCGACATCGAAGTAAAATAGTTAAGAGGGTTTTAGTGCGGACTGTCTGGGCAGAATCTGGGTCACAAACCAGATCAAGACAAAAAAATGTGGTATGTTGGTTACTCGGCGTTTTAACCCATAAAAACGTTTATTTTTACTTCCTAACTACAAATAAAGATAAAGAGAGGGTTGTAATGAGGTTATTGCATGATGAAGGTTAATTTTAGTGATTTCTACCATTAAAGGTTGGCCCCGTGCCTAGAAACGTGATCTCTACACATGGTAACCATTTTCGCTTCTATTAGCTGCGTTTGGAGCTAGTTTTTGAAGATATAAATTGGTAGTTATTGGTTTTTCTTCAAGGTTTACACTTAGTTTTCTAAGGTAATCATCTCGGGGATCTTTTATGATTGTTTTTACGAAGTTCTACGGACGTTTCGCCAAGTTGGGGCCATATGGAAAATATGCCGATTTAAGCTTAATTATGGATTATTTGTAGGTGTGTAACAGCTGTGTGTATATAGTGTTTGTGAAGCTTAGGACATAAGGACAAATTTCGTGAAGAAACTACGGGTATTCTAGCGCTCATTGGAAATGTATGTTAAGGCTAAGCTCTGTCCTTCATTTTACCAAGACTCCTAGGAAATTCCTAAAACGCCAAATGTGATATTTTACTATTCTCTTGCTAGAAAGACCTTCTATGAAAGGCCTTGGGATCTCAGCTGAATTATTTACATAATTCTAGTATTTTGATATTCCACTCATTCGGATAAATAAGGTATTCAACATCTACATGTCATTTAATCGGTTTCATTGATTATATGTATGAATTCTTGTTCTTCTTTCGGTGGTGTGACTTAAAAATATTACGGGATACCTTTATTATTTGTAAACAACCCTCTTTCCCCACTAAATTTTATTATGAAAAATCTTTAACGTAACACACGATTTTCAAAACTCTCAAATATAAGTTATATGTTTAAACTATTAAAACACTTGATTTTTGAAATACTTTGTTTATAAATTATCTCGGAACCAAGTATAGGAACTAAGTAAATCACATTAAACTTATTATGAACATCTTCAAGGTTAGGTTATCTTTCTAAAAGTCGAGTCAAGTTTTCAAGGTTATTCGGCAGAACATATGAAGTTCAATGAGATGGTTACATGTCATAAGAAGGTGATTACGGGTTTATGAGAACAAGAGTACAAACGGGTGAATATTGGCAACATGACAACGGTAACATATATGTGTTATGAATCCATGACATGACATGCTATGCATTCTACTCCCGAGCAATAATTGGGAGGTACGAGGCCTATTGTCTATATTTATACGTATGAGTCACCGATGGCCATAAGTTGGTGAATATGATGTCAATTTGCTACCGGGAAGCACCACCACTGTTAGCATTTTCTTGGGTATGTCATGCATTTGCATCTATATATATGTATTCACGACATACGATCATATGAGCATACCATGCATATTTAAATAGTAGGAGGCCAAATGTCAGCCATGGAGATTATTTAAGTTTTAGTTTCATGTGGTATCTCTATTACCCTTTCATAGTAGCTACTTATGATTCTACATTCTACTTTACATACCAGTACATTTTTATTTGTACAGACATCACATTGCCTAAGGACGCTATTTTTGTTTCGTGCGAACAGGTTTAGGCAGAGATCCTGATCGACCAACCCGCTAGAATTCGGGTTCAGTTGTGAGTTGGTAAGCTCCATCTTATCCTGGGGCAATTAGATGATGTTTACTTTTGTTGTACAGGTTTGGTATAGTCAGGGTCTTGTCCCAACAATGCTTATGTCATTTGTAGAGGCTATTGTGGACACAATATTCTGAGTTTTCTTTTGTAAGTTTCAATCTCCAGCTCGTAGACTTGGCATGTATATATATGTGTGTGTAAGTAGGTATGTCTTCAGTTGTGGCCTCGTCGGCTAGCTAGTACATCTTTATTTTTTGGCTTGTCTAACATTGTTTGTATGGGTTATTGTCATAAAAGTCACGACCTTCATGGTCCAGGCTTCCATTTCAGATGTTGTGCTGCCTGATTTTTTTGTCTCACAGTTTGGTTAGTTAGTATGTTTAGTGCCTAAGTCGATCAATAGGTTATCAAGTGCCAGTTACGCCTCCCTATTTTTGTCACACCCCGAGGTTACCCCCTTAACGTAACACGGGACCTAGGATCATGAGTGACCCCAAGCTAACCCTGAGTCTGGCATATCATAAGCATAATAAAAATAACTAAGTAAAGCATGAACTATGCGGAAGCTAAATCAATAAATATCTTGTGTGGGGACAAAACCCAAATAGTTTGAATATATGAAACATACTAAGACTTTAGTGATAACTTACAGCCACTTAAAAACTCAAGCTGAATCTATTACTATGTCTGAAAAGCCTCTAACTGAGTTGAGTTGCTGGGACATGCCCCAGCTAACTCTAACAAAACTAAAACAAAAAATAATGACTAAGGTCAAAGCATGTCTACTGTCCTCGGAATATGAGGACTAACCACTAAAGTTGTTGAATGCGGACTGAGAATCGATCTAAGCATGATCTGGATGCTGAGTACCTGAACTTACATCATGAAAGGATGTAGCGTAGAGTATGCGTCACTACTTGGAATGTACTAAGCATGCAGGATATAGATACTAAGCTGAACAAATATATATGAGCTGAACAAAGCATAACTGAGCAATGACATAATATGAGCAAGAAGATAAATACTGAAACATAACTGAAAAGCTAAGTTTAATGCAATGACCAAGTACTAATCATGCAGATAACATGTTGAATTATATACAGATATAACTACTGAAAACATGGTTAAATGCACTAAGGGTCTGACTATGGGAGCTACTATTAACAGACATAAACCACGTGAGCTAAATGTGGAGTTTGATGTATACGCCCATCGAGAGGACCCAATATACCTTGCCAGGGGTATAAAGGCATGATTGTGATGTGATCATTAAATTTGATGCCCAATAGAGGGGATTTATAATCTTACGCGGGCACGTAATTCTAAGACTAACGGTCTGCTAAACCCTAGTCCAACTTGGTGCTAAGTCTACTCCCAACTAAATATGTATATGACACAAATGTAACTGACATACTAAATAGCTCAAAATACTGACATAAAATTCGAGAATGCAACATTTATGTACTGTTAATGTGACATTCGAAATATGGAGCATGATTATCTGTTCAACTGACATAGCAAGTAAATTTATGAACTACGAGAATTTACAAAAACTAGGGTTCTAAATTTTATACAAGGAATTATGCAAAGTTTCCAAGAAAACATGATATTTAGACTGTGGATTCTTTAGCAACTGAAATCACAACAAATTCCCAAGATTTTACAAACCCTAGGTCTAAACAAGGTATGTAGAATCAAGGAACTGACTGAATTGTAGGGACCTAGTAGATGAAAAGAACCTACTAGTGAAATCCCACATACCTAGTGACAAAAACTACGGAGAAATACTTTGGATTTTGGGGCTAAACTTGAAGAAAACCTCATGCTTGTTCTTGACAGGGCTGATCAACTTTCCTCATCTTTTTCCTCCAAGTTTGGATGATTTTTGGAGAATGAGGGTTCTAGTATGTCTGACTAGATTATTAGGCTTAGACTTAGTAAAACAGCGTAGTTTGGGCATCAAACGATGTAGTTTAATTGCCTAATGCATTGGTCCAAGGTGCCTATCATCCCCGCTTAAGGTCCAAGAGGCATTGGACTGCTATTAGGGTGAATTTAGACAAAGATAAAATATAGTAAGCCCACCTAGACACCAAGTCAAACAAATTGGACGAGCATTTGGCCTCTAGATTTTAATTAAACATGTTGGCATACACAAATAATGTGGAAAAGGTCGCATGTTTAGTGTGTGGACATATAAACAGGCAGCAAGCAACATAACAATATAACAATTAACTTATAAGAGGGCAGATAGTTATAACACAAAGCAAAATTTGTTTATTTTATTAATAAAGCATGCATGAATTATTTATTATTTGTTTAGAGGTGGCAGAACAATTATCCAATGTAGAAACTAAAATATTTCGGGTAGAATAAATTAGGACATCAAGTTTAAAATAGCATGTTATGCAGAAAATAGATTATTTATGCAGTAGCAGATCTATTATTAATGCAAAACGTTATTTTAATTACCAATCAGTTTATTAGATGCAGAGCTGATTTAGTAGCTGATTTTAGGTGGCAAAATAGTGTAGAAATTTATTAATTCAAGCAAGATTTAATCGGACAATAGATATTAGAACAATTTAGCATGCTGGCAATTTATTAATTTTATTTAACTGGCAGATATGTAGTTACGATGCAGAAAATTATTTAAACAAGGAGTAGGAATATGCAGCAAATTACTTCAGTTATTTAACGTGCTGAAATTATATATATATATATATATATATATATATGACATTCAATCAATTGATACAACAATTAATTATTAATCCTAAGGCATGGTTTCCAAATAAAAATGAAGAGCCACTTGAAACCTATATGCTTAATTTCGACACCCAAATAATATTAAAAATTATGTAACTCCTATAGTCATGGTATCTAAGTGTGCACATGCTGAGAATATTATCAAAACCTATATACATAATTTCTATGTAAGATAAAATAATTTTCAGAAACCTATAGGCATGATTTCTAAATGTAAACATGCTGGAGTTATTTATTTACTGATTCCTAAACACATCAAAATTGCAACAGACATATAATTAAAGCTTAGTTTATTAAGATCCTAACATTCGAATTACAATTCCAGATTTTAGTGGCATGCTAACAATTTGATTAATAACCTATAAATATGATGTTTATGTAATAAAGTTTAAACCTATATGCATGCTTTCTAATCTCAAAAAAAAAAGCATATTGAAAATTACTTAGATCCTATAGGCATGCTTTCTACCTTTATTTTACTATGCTTATACTTTATATCTATAAAAGAACAAAAGTCATTTATTAGTGAGCAGGACATATTCAAAACAGATTTATTTCAATTATTGAATATGCTTAAAGTAATTCCTATGGGCGTACTTTCTAATTTACTTAATAGATCGATTACTAAATAACAATTAAATAAATTAGTTCTCATACATAAAGGTGGTCCAGAACCAACAAGGCAGGAGACATGTAAGAGATTTATTTTATACTATTATATGCTAAAATGTCAAGACATTCGTTAATACAAACAAATAAGCAAAATAAATAAACGTCGGTAGATATTTAAACAAGGATTTAAGTGATCAATTAACGTAAATGGCAAATTAACACACAATGAGCAGATAAACGATCACAACCTATGTGCATACTTTCTACACAATTAAGTTGCAATAAAGTAAACACGTAGCATGTAGATCCCCTTCCCCTTAGACGATCCCCCAAATTATATCATATATAGGAGCCAGTTTAGAGTCTACAAATTATTACAAGATAAAAAGAAATAAGTAAAACTTCACTAATTATTCAAAACACAGATTAAATAAAAAAAAAGTCTGTCTAATGCTTTCCACTCATAGCAACTCTTCGACACCTTGAACCATCAAGTTCAACACCTGTTAAACTAACTAAAAAAAAAAAACATTCCGCAAATATAACCAGTAAATATAGCATAAATTTCACATATTAACAATACAAGTTAAATCAAAGAAGGGCATCAACGAACAACAAATGGCATGCACATAGAAGAGGGTAGAGGGACTGACCCGGATGCTTACATTATCATTACAACTTATATAAATGTATAGATGCAAAATAGTATAAGTGCTAAATAAAAATACTAACCAGTTAAGCAAACAAAAATATCAGCAATGAAGACCACTTAATTCAACTTTCGACCCGAACACAGCAAAACCAAGTAGAGGGAACCTTTTTAGTTTACCGAAATCTTAATTCTAGAGAGAGCAATATATATTTTTTTAGTATTCAAGTATTGAGCAAAATCAAGATGTGAGAATTCTACTATCGTTAGAATGTCCGTCCTCTTTTTATAGTGATAGGGAGGGATCATGCTAAAGGAAACATAATTAAAGAGGAGCAATTACAGATTAAAAGGTTTCCTTAACAAAGAGAGCTAAATCTGTAAAATATTCTCCTAAAATAAGCAAGTAAGAAATCAGTCTAAAAGGTATTTAAGGGAAGAGGGATCAATTTTTAGCGTTATAATTTAATAAAATATAAAAAAAATCAGCACTGAAAATTTATAAGAAAAGACATAATACACGCTTTTTACTCGTTAATCCAACCTTACCATAGACAGGCAAATCCACCAAACTAAACTAAGTTAATTATTGGCAAACAATAAAAGTTAATAATAGACAAGAATCTAAATCAAAGCAAAAGAGCAAATTGACCAAGCAATTTAGCTGACTTAACAGATTTAAGAGGAAACAATTAACAAGTTTTAAAAAAAAATGCTCATATATTAAGGGGGATAAATCAGCAACGTACATATCAGGGTAAATCAAGAATAATTATTTTAGGAAGATCAATTAAGACTAAAACCACCCTTTTACTATGGAAAAGTTATTTCCTTACCAAGAGAATCAAATTGGTCAAACATTATCAAATATAATCACATAAAATCAGTCCTATTTAATTAAGGTAAAGAAAATCAATCAACCATAGTCAAAAATGTAAAACAGGTAAAGAGAATGATTTTAGACATTAAATTGATATATTCACGCAGACAGATATAATTATTTAAGACAGAATATGATTTTCCCAAAGCAATATTCTCACAGGTAATAATTTACCATAATCAGAAAATTGGTAAGAATGATGAGATGAAATCAAGGACATATTAGTGTCTACAAAGTAGCAGATAACGAAGAGAAATATTGGCATTCTAAACTTGAATAATACTTTAACATGGCTAAAACAATACACATTCAAGGAATTAGATCATCACAAAGAATGCATTCTCGACATCACATACAATAACTAATCCAAATGTTTTCATTTACATAAAGCAAGTATACGAATGAAAATTTAATAATCAAACTAACCAAAATTTATTTTAAAAGTGATAATCAAATAAAAGAGCGTACCTGGACGGATCGGTTAAAATCCGTCTTCAACAAATTTGCAAACTTCGGAACTTTACCGGAAGAATCGAGCAGAGAAGATAGGAGGCTTGCCAGACTCGCTGCATTGTCGGAGCTCGCTGTCTCTGCGCAGCTGCTGCTATTTTTCACTGGTTGGAGCTGCTAATGGTTGTTGCTTTTGGTCCTGGGCGTCTCCAGCTCTCGCTGCTGCTGCTTGCTTCAACGAGCTGCTGGCCGGAGCTGTTGTTGTCGTCCGTCGCTGCGGGTTGTCCTTGCTGGTTGCTGCTGATTCCGGAGCTGCTCACTGCTGCTGGTGGTTCTGCAAAAGAAAGGAGAGAAAAGAAGAGGAAGGGAGAAAATAAGGAGAGGCGGAGGGAGAGAAGGCATGGGGGAGAGGAGGCTGCCACCGGACAGCATGGTGGCCAGCCTCACCGGCGAAAATGGAGGCGGAAAGGGTATGGGGAAGGAGGCGCTAGAGGGAGGGAGAGAGAGGAAGATGAAGAGTGAAATTAGGGTTTGGTGTTTTGATAATTTAGAAAAGGAAATAATAGGTCAATAGATCTTGGCCTTTGATTCAAATAGAATGAATGGACACGATTAGATCATGGGTTTGATCAAAGTGACGGACGGACGAGATTAAAAGCATGAGTCTTGAATCAGATAGGATTAGAATTGGAATGGCTATAATTGAAATAAAATTTGGCTAGAATTGGAATGAATATTTAAATTGGAATGGCTAAAATTGAAATGAATTAGAATAAAATAGGCTAACAATTAAATAATTAAGAAGAAATTCAAAGGAATGCTACCCAATTTAAATACTACAAATGTTATAATATTTTTTATATAATCAAAATCACTTAAATTTTAAAACATTTAAATAAAATAATTATTTCGCGTTTTACTAATAACTTTAAAAACTATTTTAGTAATATTTATGATAATTTTATAAAGCACGCACACTAAAATGTATAATTTTTATACAAAATCAACCAATTTTTTTAGAACTCAAAATATATTTTAAAACATGTATTTAATCGGATAGCATTCCCAAGAGGATTAAAAGGTCGGTCAAAATTGGGTGTCAACAGCTGATATGCAAAAATAACTAATGGAACAAGATACTGAGACTGAATTACACAAGAGTAAACTAAGAGACTTGAGAGGAACTATTACCCCAAGCTGAAACAAAATCGGAAGGAAAGAGGTGAGGATACTTGGCCATCATGGTTGCTTGTTCTTCCCAAGTAGTTTCCTCTACGGACTGACTCCTCCACAAAACTTTCATTGAAGCGACTTCCTTATTTCTCAACCTACGAACTTGATGATTAAGAATTTCAATTGGAACCTCTTCATAAGTGAGACTATCTTTCACAGCCTCACTCTATAATGGTACTATTGATGCCGGATCACCCACACACTTCTTCAACAAGGAAATGTGAAACACTGGATGAACCGTTGATAGTTCTGCTGGCAACTCTAACTCATAAGCCACATTAACAACCCTTTTAAGGATTCTATAAGACCTACATATATAGGAATGAACTTCCCTTTCATGCCAAATCTCATTACCCCCTTTATAGGTGACACCTTCAGGAAAACCCAATCATCAATCTCAAACTCTAAGTCCATTCTTCTCACATCTGAATAGGACTTGTGACGACTTTGGTCGGTCTTTAGTATATCTCTGATGAGTTTAACTTTATCCATAGCCTCATAAATCGAATCTGGCTCAATCAAGGTTGTTTCACCTATTTCAAACCAACCAACTGGGGACCTACATCTACGCCCATATAGTTCCTCATACGGGGCCATCTGAATACTGGAATGGCGATATTATTATAGGTGAACTCTATGAGAGGTAGGTGATCATCCCAACTACCCTTGAAATTGAGCACTTAAGCTCTTAATATATCCTCTAAGGTCTGAATGGTACACTCTGCTTGACCATTCGTCTGTGGATGAAATGTTGTACGGAGATAGACCTGAGTATTAAAACCTTTCTGGAATGATTTCAAAAAATGAGATGTAAACTGAGGACCTCTATCTGAGATGATAGACAAGGTAACCTCATGCAACCTAACTATCTCATTGATGTAGAGTTTGGCGGAATCTATTGTCTTGACAGCCAAGAAGTGAGCAGACTTAGTGACTTTGTCTACTACCACCCAAATAGGGTTATGTTGTCTACGAGTACGAGGTACACCCATAATGAATTCCATGTTTATCACTTCCAACTTCCATGTAGGAATGTTAATCTCTTAAGTCATACCTCCTTGTTTCTGATGTTCTACCTTAACCTATTGACATTTAGGACACTTAGCCATAAAATTTGCTATGTCGTTCTTCGTGCCGTTCCACCAAAATACTTCCCGTAGATCATGATACATCTTAGTGGCACCTAGATGAATGGAATACCTAGAGTTATGAGCTTTCGTAAGGATCTTCTGCCTCAACTCCCCCACATTTGGAACACATAAACGCCCCTGGTAACGAAGTATACCATCTCCACCTAGTGAGAAAACCTCAACTCTTTGTTAATGAACTAGACCTTTTAACTGATGTAGTATCGAATCGCTATCTTGTTTTTTCTTAACCTCTACTTCCAATGAAGATTCTGATCCATTTTGAACTATCACACCACCGTCTGAAGTATCCGTAGGGCAAACTCCTAAGCGAGCAAGCCGGTGAACATCTTTGGCTAACTTTTTCTTGTTTTCCTCAACATGTGCTACACTACCCATAGACAGTCTGCTGAGAGCATCATCCACTACATTGGCTTTACCAGGATAGTAAAGCGCATTCATATCATAGTTTTTTAGGAATTCAAGTCATCTCATATGTCGAAGACTTAAGTCTTTCTGGGTGAACACATACTGGAGGCTCCTATGATCTCTGACCACGTCAACATGAATACCATACAAGTAGTGTCTCCAAATCTTTAGAGCAAATAGTATGGCTGCAAGCTCGAGGTCATGATTCGGGGTAGTTCTTCTCATGGACCTTAAGTTGTCTAGAAGCATAAGCTATAACCTTACCTCGCTGCGTCAACACACAATCTAGGCCGACCCTGGATGCATCACAATAAATTACATACCCATCTGAACCATCTGGTAGAGTCAAGACAGGAGTTGTAGTCAACCTAGTATTCAGTTCTGAGAAAATTTTCTCACATTAGTCTGACCACTGAAATTTGACCTTCTTTTGAGTCAACTTAGTCAATAGGGAAGCTATGGATGAAAATCCTTCAACAAATCTCCTATAATAACCGACCAAACCCAAGAAACTTTTGATATCTATTGGAGAAGTGGGTATGGGCCAGTGTTGTACTGCCTCAATTTTCTGAGAATCCACACGTATTCCTTTGTTAGATACCAGATGTTCAAGGAACGCGATTGACTGTAACCAGAACTCACATTTGCTAAACTTATCGAATAACTGGCTATCTTAGAGAGTTTGCAAAACAACTCTCAGATGAGTCGCATGCTCCTCCTCACTCTAAGAATATATGTGGATATCATCAATAAAAACTATAACGAACAAGTTCAAATATTGTTTGAACACCCTGTTTATTAAGTCCATGAAAGATGCAAGAGCATTTGTCAATCCAATAGACATAACTACAAATTCATATTGACCATACGGAGTTCTGAAGGTTGTCTTCAGAATGTGACTATCTTTGACTCTGAGCTGATGATAGCCAGATCTGGGGTCTGTCTTAGAAAAGCAACTAGCACCCTGAAGTTGGTCGAACAAGTCATCAATCTTAGGGATGGGATACTTATTCTTGATTGTGAATTTGTTAAACTGGTTATAGTCAATGCACATTCTGAGAGAACCGTCTTTCTTTTTCACGAACAACACTGGTGCACCCCATAGAGAGATACTAGGTTTGATGAAGCCCTTATCTAGAAGGTCTTTCCACTATTCTTTTAATTACTTTAGCTCAGCTGGAGCCATTATGTAAGGAGGAATCGAAATGGCCTGGGTATCTAGAAGGAGATTTATTCCGAAGTTGAATTCCCTTTCAAGAGGAACTCCGGGAAGATCTTCTTGAAACACTTCTGGAAACTCATTTACTACCGGGACTAACTCAAGAGTTGGGGTTTCAGAGTTTGAATCCTTAACCCGAACAAGATGATAGACATACCCTTTGGAGATCATCTTCCTAGCCTTAAAGTAAGAGATAAATCAACCTATAGGCACTAAACTACTACCCTTCCATTCTAAGACTGGCTCATTTGGAAACTTAAACCGAACGATCCTAGTTCCACAATTGATTGAGGCATAACATAGATGTAACAAATCTATGCCTAGAATGATATCAAAATCAACCATTTCTAACTCTACAAGATCTACTGAGGTGACTTTGTGAGAGATTGTGACGGGGAATTTTCTGTAACCCGTCTAGCTATAACTGGGTCACCACCTGGAATAGAGACTGTTAAGGGTTCTAAGAGAATTTCTAGACTAACACTGAAGTTTACTTCTATATAGGGAGTTACAAAAAACAGTGTAGCCTCTGGATCTAAAAATGCATAAACATCTAAATGAAAGACTCGTAATTTACTAGTGACCACACCAGGAGAATCTTCCTAGTCCTAGCAAGCCTGGACATCATACAACCTGTTTTGACATTGACCGCCACCTGTGCCAGACAACGCACCCTGCTGAGTTGGGCGACCTGTTGGTGCTGTAGATTGAGCCCTATTATTTCTACCTCTTTGCCCCTTCCTGGAAGAAGGTCAATCCTTCAACTTTCACAACACAAGGGTACCCCCTAGATGTAACATGGCGTATAGGACCCCTAGGGACCATGTACAAACTACTTCGCATTCATACCTAATAAATTGAACAACACAAGTAAAACAACACTTCAAGTCCAATAGTTTTTATTAAAAAAAATGAAGTCTAAAACACTTGTCTCAATAGTCATCTAGTACAATAGAATGAAATTGGGCCTAGCCCATACATCATGTCCAAAACTGAAATACAATAAGGAAACTAGAAACATTTAAAATCCGTCCTCGAAGCGTGAGGTCTCACCAAAGCTCAGGAACTTCGAAATCAACCACTAGCCACGAAACTGAGAAACTTGACTATCGGACACTACATTTGGGCAAATGTAGGTAAGAGTATGCATTAGTCCAAAATAATGTACCAAGTATGATAGTTATGCATAAAACATTTAAATCATGCTAAAAGGGGACATTTTATGACATGCAATTGACCAAGCTAAAACGTGATATAAAAGGGTTAGAAAACATAAGTCATAAACATGGTCAATGCAATCTAACATCATTAAAACATTTGTACACATATGATATACTTCTTGAAGTAACCTTAGTTCATTATTAATGTGGGAATTAGCCTTAACCGACATAGAGACCATGTGAGCTATAACATGATCCCCCGGTGTCACCCACACCGAAAAGGGTTGTCCTACTTGCCAAGGCAAGGACCATAACTTCTAGCTTAGGTGGATCCACTAGATAATGTCTATCTAGACAACCATCCTATAGGGTACATAGGTATGGGATAAGTTGATTGCTTCTAGAAACCCGGCCTCTACTAACGGGAGAGTTTCCATCTCAATATCCTCTCGGTGCTAAGCATAAATCTAACAGAAGAGACATTTCTTACTTGTTTTTATTATCCATGGAAGGGCATGTCATATTTCCAATCCAAGCTAAGTCATCATCCATGGCAAGGTATTATACAATAACCAATCCTAGCTAGGTTTCATTAGGATAGCTCTTAATCTTTGATTCAATTAGGTGAGAAGACCAATTGTTATAAGAAAACTCAATCAATGGCAAATGGTCATCCCAATTACCCTTAAAATCAACCACACAAGCCCTTAACATATCTTCCAAAGTTTGGATAGTACGCTCTGCTTGGCCATCTGTTTGGGGATGAAAGGTCGTACTAAGCTTAACACGAGTACCAAGACCATTTCGAAAAGACTTCCAAAACAGAGAAGTGAATTGGGTACCACAATCAGAAAAAAGGAAAAAGGAACTCCATGCAAATTTACCATTTCTCTTAAGTACAACTTGGCATAGTCCTCCGCCGTATAGGAAACTTTGACGGGAAAGAAATGAGCCGATTTCGTCACCCGATCTACTATAACCCAAATTGAGTCATGTTGTCGGCAGGTGCGAGGCAAACCAACTATGAAGTCCATATTCACATCTTACCACTTCCAAGTAGGAATACTAATGTCTTGGGATAAACCTCACGGTTTCTAATGCTCAACTTTCACTTGTTGACAATTAGGACACTTAGTCACAAATTTTGCAATATCCTTCTTCATCCCATTCCACCAATATAATCCTCGTAAATCATGGTACATCTTGGTGGCTCCCGGGTGAATGGAATACCGCCAAGTATGGGCTTCTGACAAGATTTGTTCCCTCAAGTCATCAACATTTGGAACACATAATCGACCTTGATATCTAAGTACACCATCTCCCCCTTGGGAGAAAGCCTCAATGGATTTCTTAAGCACCATTTCTTTTAATTCGGCCAAAATTGGATCAAGACCTTGCTTGGCTATCACATCCGCCACTAAAGACGATTCTGAACCATTGTGAACCATAACACCACCCTGGGTAGAGTCCACTAGCCGAATACCCAATCGGGACAATCTATGAACATCTCAAACCAACTCTTTATTTTCTTCTTCAGTATGAGCTACACTTCCCATGTATAACCGACTAAGAGCATCCGCCACCACATTTGCCTTTCCGAGATGATAAAGAACACTCATGTCATAATCTTTCAATAGCTCAAGCCACCTTCTTTGATGAAGATTTAGATCCTTCTGATTAAACACATATTGCGAACTCTTGTGGTTGGTAAACACATCTACATGAACACCATACAAATAATGCCTTCAAATCTTTAAGGCAAAAACAACTGCCGCTAGTTCAAGGTCATAGGTTGGATAATTTTTCTCATGAATCTTAAGTTACCTCGAGGAATAGGCAATAACTTTCCCATTTTGCACAAGCACACACCCTAGCCCGATTCTAGAGGCATCACAGTAAAAAGACAAAACCATTTGTCCTTTATGGTAAAGTCAACACCGGAGCGGAAGTAAGTCTATCTTTCAACTCTTGGAAACTCTTCTCACACGTTTCGAACCATATGAACTTAGCTTTCTTTTGAGTCAAAGCCGTCAAAGGAGAGGTCATTAAAGAGAATCCCTCAACAAACCTTCTATTGTAACCGACCAAACCCCAGAAACTTCTAATATCTGAGGTAGCTAGAGGTCTAGGCCAACTTTTGACCACATGCGTCTTCTTAGGATCTACCACAATACCCTTACTTGAAATAATATGGCCATGGAAAGCTATGGACCTTAGCCAAAACTAACATTCGCTAATTTGGCAAAGAGTTGTTGGTCCTTGAGAATTTGTAACACAGTCCTCAAATGATCAATATGCTTATTCTCACTTCTCAAATAGATCAATATATCATCAATGAACACAATAACAAACATGTCAAGGTATTGTCTAAACACCCTATTCATCAAATCCATAAACGCAGCAAGAGAATTAGTCAACCCAAATGACATTACCAAAAACTCATAATGACCATACCGAATTCGAAAAGTCATCTTCGGAATATCATCCTCTTTCACCCTCAATTGGTGATAACCCGACGTAAGATCAATCTTAGAGAAATAACTCGCTCCTTGAAGTTGGTCAAATAAATCATCTATCCTTGGGAGAGGATACTTATTCTTAATAGTCACATTGTTCAACTGAATATAGTTAATACACATACGAAGGGAACCATCCTTCTTCCTAACAAACAAAACTAGAGCACCCATGGAGAGATACTAGGTTGGATGAAACCCTTATCCAACATATCTTTCAATTGTTCTTTCAACTCCTTAAGTTCTGCCGGAGCCATATGGTAAAGAGGAATAGAAATAGGTTATGTATCTAGGAGAAGTTCAATACTGAAGTTTATTTCCCTCTCGGGAGGAATACCAGGTAAATCATCTGGGAACACTTCCAAAAACTCATTAAGAACGGGGACCGACTCAAGAGTAGGGATTTCGGAATCTACATCCCTCACACACTAACTAGATGGTGTATGCAACCCTTAGAAATCATATTTCTAGCTTTAATACAAGAGACAAACTAATCCTTAGGCATAAAATACCCCCCTCCCCTCCCTTCCACTCTAGGACAGGCTCATTTGGGAACTGAAGCTTGACTACACATGGGAAATGGGATAAATAACTCCCACATCTCCCCCTTGGGAGAAAGCCTCAATGGATTTCTTAAGCACCATTTCTTTTAATTCGGCCAAAATTGGATCAAGACCTTGCTTGGCTATCACATCCGCCACTAAAGACGATTCTGAACCATTGTGAACCATAACACCACCCTGGGTAGAGTCCACTAGCCGAATACCCAATCGGGACAATCTATGAACATCTCAAACCAACTCTTTATTTTCTTCTTCAGTATGAGCTACACTTCCCATGTATAACCGACTAAGAGCATCCGCCACCACATTTGCCTTTCCGAGATGATAAAGAACACTCATGTCATAATCTTTCAATAGCTCAAGCCACCTTCTTTGATGAAGATTTAGATCCTTCTGATTAAACACATATTGCGAACTCTTGTGGTTGGTAAACACATCTACATGAACACCATACAAATAATGCCTTCAAATCTTTAAGGCAAAAACAACTGCCGCTAGTTCAAGGTCATAGGTTGGATAATTTTTCTCATGAATCTTAAGTTACCTCGAGGAATAGGCAATAACTTTCCCATTTTGCACAAGCACACACCCTAGCCCGATTCTAGAGGCATCACAGTAAAAAGACAAAACCATTTGTCCTTTATGGTAAAGTCAACACCGGAGCGGAAGTAAGTCTATCTTTCAACTCTTGGAAACTCTTCTCACACGTTTCGAACCATATGAACTTAGCTTTCTTTTGAGTCAAAGCCGTCAAAGGAGAGGTCATTAAAGAGAATCCCTCAACAAACCTTCTATTGTAACCGACCAAACCCCAGAAACTTCTAATATCTGAGGTAGCTAGAGGTCTAGGCCAACTTTTGACCACATGCGTCTTCTTAGGATCTACCACAATACCCTTACTTGAAATAATATGGCCATGGAAAGCTATGGACCTTAGCCAAAACTAACATTCGCTAATTTGGCAAAGAGTTGTTGGTCCTTGAGAATTTGTAACACAGTCCTCAAATGATCAATATGCTTATTCTCACTTCTCAAATAGATCAATATATCATCAATGAACACAATAACAAACATGTCAAGGTATTGTCTAAACACCCTATTCATCAAATCCATAAACGCAGCAAGAGAATTAGTCAACCCAAATGACATTACCAAAAACTCATAATGACCATACCGAATTCGAAAAGTCATCTTCGGAATATCATCCTCTTTCACCCTCAATTGGTGATAACCCGACGTAAGATCAATCTTAGAGAAATAACTCGCTCCTTGAAGTTGGTCAAATAAATCATCTATCCTTGGGAGAGGATACTTATTCTTAATAGTCACATTGTTCAACTGAATATAGTCAATACACATACGAAGGGAACCATCCTTCTTCCTAACAAACAAAACTAGAGCACCCATGGAGAGATACTAGGTTGGATGAAACCCTTATCCAACATATCTTTCAATTGTTCTTTCAACTCCTTAAGTTCTGCCGGAGCCATATGGTAAAGAGGAATAGAAATAGGTTATGTATCTAGGAGAAGTTCAATACTGA
This sequence comes from Solanum okadae, assembly GCA_036553675.1. Taxonomy (NCBI): domain Eukaryota; kingdom Viridiplantae; phylum Streptophyta; class Magnoliopsida; order Solanales; family Solanaceae; genus Solanum; species Solanum okadae. The sequence goes on from CM071678.1 coordinate 46,102,053, forward strand.
AGTTTATTTCCCTCTCGGGAGGAATACCAGGTAAATCATCTGGGAACACTTCCAAAAACTCATTAAGAACGGGGACCGACTCAAGAGTAGGGATTTTGGAATCTACATCCCTCACACACTAACTAGATGGTGTATGCAACCCTTAGAAATCATATTTCTAGCTTTAATACAAGAGACAAACTAATCCTTAGGCATAAAATACCCCCATCCCCTCCCTTCCACTCTAGGACAGGCTCATTTGGGAACTGAAGCTTGACTACACATGGGAAATGGGATAAATAACTCCCACATCTCCCCCTTGGGAGAAAGCCTCAATGGATTTCTTAAGCACCATTTCTTTTAATTCGGCCAAAATTGGATCAAGACCTTGCTTGGCTATCACATCCGCCACTAAAGACGATTCTGAACCATTGTGAACCATAACACCACCCTGGGTAGAGTCCACTAGCCGAATACCCAATCGGGACAATCTATGAACATCTCAAACCAACTCTTTATTTTCTTCTTCAGTATGAGCTACACTTCCCATGTATAACCGACTAAGAGCATCCGCCACCACATTTGCCTTTCCGAGATGATAAAGAACACTCATGTCATAATCTTTCAATAGCTCAAGCCACCTTCTTTGATGAAGATTTAGATCCTTCTGATTAAACACATATTGCGAACTCTTGTGGTTGGTAAACACATCTACATGAACACCATACAAATAATGCCTTCAAATCTTTAAGGCAAAAACAACTGCCGCTAGTTCAAGGTCATAGGTTGGATAATTTTTCTCATGAATCTTAAGTTACCTCGAGGAATAGGCAATAACTTTCCCATTTTGCACAAGCACACACCCTAGCCCGATTCTAGAGGCATCACAGTAAAAAGACAAAACCATTTGTCCTTTATGGTAAAGTCAACACCGGAGCGGAAGTAAGTCTATCTTTCAACTCTTGGAAACTCTTCTCACACGTTTCGAACCATATGAACTTAGCTTTCTTTTGAGTCAAAGCCGTCAAAGGAGAGGTCATTAAAGAGAATCCCTCAACAAACCTTCTATTGTAACCGACCAAACCCCAGAAACTTCTAATATCTGAGGTAGCTAGAGGTCTAGGCCAACTTTTGACCACATGCGTCTTCTTAGGATCTACCACAATACCCTTACTTGAAATAATATGGCCATGGAAAGCTATGGACCTTAGCCAAAACTAACATTCGCTAATTTGGCAAAGAGTTGTTGGTCCTTGAGAATTTGTAACACAGTCCTCAAATGATCAATATGCTTATTCTCACTTCTCAAATAGATCAATATATCATCAATGAACACAATAACAAACATGTCAAGGTATTGTCTAAACACCCTATTCATCAAATCCATAAACGCAGCAAGAGAATTAGTCAACCCAAATGACATTACCAAAAACTCATAATGACCATACCGAATTCGAAAAGTCATCTTCGGAATATCATCCTCTTTCACCCTCAATTGGTGATAACCCGACGTAAGATCAATCTTAGAGAAATAACTCGCTCCTTGAAGTTGGTCAAATAAATCATCTATCCTTGGGAGAGGATACTTATTCTTAATAGTCACATTGTTCAACTGAATATAGTCAATACACATATGAAGGGAACCATCCTTCTTCCTAACAAACAAAACTAGAGCACCCATGGAGAGATACTAGGTTGGATGAAACCCTTATCCAACATATCTTTCAATTGTTCTTTCAACTCCTTAAGTTCTGCCGGAGCCATATGGTAAAGAGGAATAGAAATAGGTTATGTATCTAGGAGAAGTTCAATACTGAAGTTTATTTCCCTCTCGGGAGGAATACCAGGTAAATCATCTGGGAACACTTCCAAAAACTCATTAAGAACGGGGACCGACTCAAGAGTAGGGATTTCGGAATCTACATCCCTCACACACTAACTAGATGGTGTATGCAACCCTTAGAAATCATATTTCTAGCTTTAATACAAGAGACAAACTAATCCTTAGGCATAAAATACCCCCATCCCCTCCCTTCCACTCTAGGACAGGCTCATTTGGGAACTGAAGCTTGACTACACGAGTTTTACAATCAATAAGAGCATCAACTGAGTGCAGCCAATCCTTACCAAAGATAACATCAAAGTATACCATATCAAGTTCTACCAAGTCAACAAAAGAAACTATATGGGACAAGGAAATGGGACACTTTGTATAGACCCTATTAGCCACAATAGAATCAACACTAGGAGTAGTGATAGAAAAAGGATCTAACAACACATCCGGAAGAACATCAAACCTCATAGACATATATGGCGTCACAAAAGACAAGGTAGAACCGGGAACAAGTAAAGCATAAACATCAAGCTGGAAAACTTTCACCATACCGGTAACCACATCGGGAGAACCCTCTTATTCACCATGAGTCTATAGTGCATAGAATTGGTTGTGCTTAGGAGCATTGGAACCGGAACTATTAGGAGGAGCTTGATTGCCCTCTCTTCCCTTAGTCGCAGGCATTGGGCGATTCGTCATTTTATGACCACTCTTACCACAACTGAAGCAACCATCTTGTCATCTAGGCGCTTACCCTCGTGCTTCTTTCCACACCTAGTACAAGTAGACATGGTCAATGTAGATCCACAACCATTACCTCCTTTAGGATTAGGATTAAACACCCTATCCTTATTGAACTTAGGAGGAGCATTAGAGGAACTTTGACTGGAAAACCTTTGTCGAAATCTAGGACGACCATGTCCATCGGACCTTACTTGAGAGAAATTACCATCACCAATCTTATCCCTTTTTACCTTTCTAGACTTTTTCTTAAGTTTCTCCTCTTCAATCTATTATGCATAAACCATGAGACTATATATGTCCATGTTATTGATGAGCATGGTGGTATGGCACTCTTTAACCACCATTTCAGACACACCCAAAACAAACTTACTCATCCTTACCCTTGAATCGGCAACAATTGTTGGATCATACTTAGACAATTGTGTGAACTTTAGAGCATATTCCCTCACACTCATACTTCCTTGACAAAGGTTGATAAACTCAAGCACCTTGGCTTCCCTCATCTCAAGGGGAAAGAACCTATCAAGAAAAGCAGCCTTAAACTTCTCCCAATCAAGAGAACCTGCAACTTCTAGTCTCCCTTCTTTCCATTGGTTGTACCATATTTGAGCAACACATTTTAGTTGATAAGAGGCCAACTCTGCCTTTTCCACCGGAGTTACTCCCATGATTATCAAGACCTTATAAACCTCATCAATGAACTCTTGAGGATATTCCTCAACCTTAGACCCATGAAACTCCAGAGGATTCATCCTAGCGAAGTCCCTCACTCTAGATGTCGTCGTACCCACATTTGGGTTCACAGGAACCTCGACCTCCCTATTGGATTGGGTCATCACGGCTTGAGCCAACACTTGAAAAGAAGCCCTAAACCCTGCACTAGTCACTTGTTCGGCCAAAGGATCGACCGGAACTTGAGAGCTTGGGGAGGAGCTTCTTGTTCCACATTCTCCATCACATTCTTTCTAGCATAAGCTCTTCGAGTAGCCATCTCATTTAGAGCATCAGATAAGGATTAGGAGATACACCTTATAGACTTAAACTCTATCACACGACTTTAGAGTAATGAAAGAAGTGGAGTTTCCTAAACATCTTGTAGCCTTCACACTCATGAACAAGGCTCTACTCGACGTGGCTTATGAGACATCCTAGGACCATTCTAAACCTTGTGCTTTGATTACCAGGTCTGTCACTACCCAAGGGACTCCATACAAGCCACTTAGTATTCATAACATAATAAATATAACAATAGAAGTAAAACAACATTTCAAGTCCAATAGTTTTTATAAAAGAAAAGCGGAAGTCTAAAACATTTGTCTCAATAGCCATCTAGTACAATAGAATGAAATTGGGCCTAGCCCATACATCATGTCCAAAACTAAAATACAATAAAAAAACTAGAAACAATAAAAATCCATCCTCAAGGCATGAGGACTCACCAAAGCTTGGGAACCTCAAAATCAATCACTAGCCACGAAATTGAGAAACCTGACCGTCGAACCCTAAATTTGGGGAAATATAGACAAGGGTATGTGTTAGTACAAAACAATGTACCAAGTATCATAGTTATGCATAAAACATTTAAATCATGCTAAAAGGGGACATTTCATGACATGCAATTGACTAAGCTAAAACGTGATTTAAAAGGGTTAGAAAACATAAGTCATAAAACATGGTCAATGCAAGCTAACATCATTAAAACCTTTGAAAACATATGAGATACTTATTGAAGTAACCTTAGTTCATTATTAATGTGGGAATTAGCCTTAACCGACATAGAGACCCTGTGAGCTATAACATGATCCCAGTGTCTCCCAAACCAAAAAGGGTTGTCCTACTTGCCAAGGTAAGGACCATAACTTCTAGATTAGGTGGATCCACTAGCTAATGTCTATCTAGACAATCATCCTATGGAGGAACATAGGTAAAAGATAAGGAGATTGCTTCTAGAAACCCGACCTCTACTAACGGGAGAGTTTCCATCTTAATATCCTATCGGTGCTAAGCATAAATCCCACGAAATAGTAATTTCTTACTTGTTCTTATTATCCATGGAAGGGCATGTCATCTTGCCAATCCAAGCTAAGTAATCATACCTGGAAAGGTATCATACAATAACCAATCCAAGCTAGGTTTCATTAGGATAGCTTTTCATCTTTGATTCAATTAGGTGAGAAGACCTTTCAATCCTAGAATCCTTTATTATGTGAGCAAAGCCTTTCACATCATGCTTTTATGTGTATATGAGAAAATCCTTTCAACAACACTCCAACATCATCATCATTGATACTTTACTCTCAAAGCATCCTTAAAACATTTGCATAGATTTCATAAGATCATGCATAATTCCATAATTTACCTTTCAAGGCTCAAAATCCACTTTCAATCATCAACATTTAGAAAACGTGGGTTAGATATGGATTTCATCATAAATTTATGTAGTTATATTAATACATGCTTAATTTCATAAAACTCTTCCTTCATAATCAAAATCCCACATCATATGATCAGAACTTGAAAAACATGGGGATTACATGGGTTCATGGGAAAATCATCATAAAATCATAGTATTTCATCAATTCATTCATAAGAGATCATAATCCAATCATATAAATCAATAATCAAGAGAACCCATGACAAATGAAGAAAACCCTAACTCGATTGGGGATTTCTTACTTTAAAAATAGAGGAATTTGGGAACTCTATGAATGGAAGGAATCCATGGATTAAAACTACCATACCTCACTATCAAAGCCCATAATTGCTTGAGGAATGTAGGCTTCACCTTGATCCTAGCTTGAACCCTTTCTTCTTCTTCAAGTTCTAGAGAGAGATATATTTTGGAGAGGAAGAACTTGATTTCTTTTGGTGAGTTTGAGAGAATGATTTCTATTGGGGGATTAAATTGCTTATATAGGGGTCTTAGTGAAGGGTAAAACGACTTAGTATAGCAATAAAATAATATGGAAAAGTCCCAATTGCCCCTCAACTTAACTGTCATACCACCACCTACGGACCCAAGTCGACGGATCATGCACTGACTTAAAGCTTGTCCTCGTGGTCCGTCTTTCGGATCGGAGAGGGATCTTCTAGGGGTCTGGACCAAGGACCCTCGACAACGGACCGTTGTCGCACCAACGGACCGTTGTCGCACCAACGGACCGTTGTCGCACCAACGGACCGTTGTCGCACCAACGGACCGTTGTCGCACCAACGGTCCGTTGGTTTGGGCCGTGGTCCAAACTTTCTGAACCTCTATTTGAGTGCCCATCCACAAACCACACCTACAGTTTGTGGTCCTATCCATGGGCCGTGGTTGGCACCTACAAATCCCTAAAAACTGTTATGTTTCCCTTTTTGGAATCCGGGGTGTTACATCAACCTATGTCCAGAATGACCACACTCAAAGCATCATTCGCTACTTGCAAGACACTTGCCCGGATTGTTCTTACCACACTTTGGGCAAGTTAGAAAAGTCTGATTACCTAAAGCAGTCCCCTATGACATAGAGCCTGGTGCCCTACTTTTTTTATCCTATCGAAACCTAGAGGATGGAGCGCTAGCTGAGGAAGGTGTTGGGGATATAAACGTCTACTGAAATTGTGAGCAATTTCCACTACTCGATCTCTGCTGAGAGTATTCATAATTTGTTGTTCTAGCTTTCTTGTTGTCTGTAGACATTTCTCTAAGCTTATATCCCTTAACCAACTGAGCATGAGTCGTTAGTCTGGAGATATCCATATCCCCTAGAAGCATAGCATTCCTTCACTCGGTCTTTACCAGATCGGATACCCCAAACAAGAACTTACTCATTTGTTCCCTCGAATCAGTAACCATATATGGAGCATTCCTGGAGAGGTGAGTGAACTTCAATCCATACTCTTTCACCGACACTGAACCCTACTTAAAATTCATAAAATCTTGTGCCTTAGCTTCTCTCAACTCCCTTGGGAAGAACTTTTCCAAAAAAGCTCGAGAAAAATAATCTCAAGTCATAGGAGCTGCATTCTCACCCTTGTTTTCTTTCCACTGATTGAACCAGATATGAGCCACATCCTTAAGTTGATTATCCCTAGCTTAAAACTGTCGGATGGGACCTACAGGCTAATCTATGGTCTGTATAAATTTCTATGGTCCATACTGGTCATGTGTAGAAATGGATATTGGGGACCAAAATTTCTGAATCATTTCCATGAGACGCTCTATGGTTCGTCTAATATTCTACGGACCGTAGATCCAACCGCAGAACCCATAAATGAAAAGTCATTTCCAAGTATGAGACCAACTTCGACGAGATAGCTCTAGGACCGGTTAATATTGCTACGGCAAGTACAAGACCTCCATAGACCCAAAAGTGATAATTTTTAAATAAAGTTTTGAACCCCATCTACGACCACTTCCTACAGGTCGTAGGACTTTTTACGGACCATCCTTGTGGGTAGGAAAACTGTAGAGACCCAAAACTAAGAAATCCTCAAAACCATTTCTACGACTCCCTTCTACAGACCGTAGAAGGTTCTACGGTTCGTATAAAGGACTTATAGACTCTGACCAGTGGTTAAAATGTAACTTTCCTTTTTTCGAGGTGTTACACAATGGGATACAAAGCCACCCACAACTTTGAAGATGTTGCAACAATGGATTAGTAACATATGCACAAAATTCAAATAGAGTAATGCAGTATAGTAATGCAGCAATCAAGATGTTTCAACAAGAGCAAATAATTTCCAGTACACCCAACATTCTGCAGCATATGAGAAGATCACCAACGGGCAGAAACCAGTGTTTATGTGGCAATGAAAAGATGCATATTTTTTAAATATTAAAATGTCACATTAACATATCGTATTCTATTGCATTATGTTGTATTGTATCCTATTATATTATTTTAATGAATATAATATTTAGATATATTGTATTGTTCTCCACAGTTACCTAAAGTCACACGTTCATAATTTTAATAGTAAATCTACAAGAGAAGAATGGTACGGATAGAGCTATTATAAAAATGTAGGATAACTGATAAAAATAAAATTATTAAATAATAACTAAAGACAAAATGAGTAGAAAATATTAAGTAACCACACGATCACACCAAATCGACCGTTACAAAATTAGATCTTTTAATTGTTACCTATCAATGGATTTAAATGTGTGATACAATCAAAATAAACACTTAAACTATCAATACAAAATGGATGTTAGGACATCAATATTGAGCGGGAGAGTGATTCAAACCAAGAATAACTTTTGGATTTTGGCCAAACTATGGACACTACAAGTTGAACATTGGGGTGCTTTAAGGAGAGGATGGCATTGGGTCAACCATGTTTCGCTCGTCAATTTGGGTTAAAGTGGTCTGAAAAGAAAAAAAGGAAAGCTACACATATTGGAATTAAAATATAAAATAATTATCATCCATTGCCCACCCCAAAGTAGTTGGGAAATTGGTCGTTCTGCCCAATTTAATTGGAGCCCATGCCCCCTTTAGTTTAGGCCGAATTGTCAACCCAAGTCCAACTCTTTTCACCTTTAATTATGATTAATTACCTTGTAAAATGAAATTCTTACATATTTAATTTATTGTTTAAATTTTACCATTTGTCTTTAGAGTCGTTTGTCCGTGTCTTTGCTCAACCTTCTCCAACGATTTCTATTTTAAAAAAAAATAAATTATCAATTCCTGGTAGTTTATCTTCTTCGTTCATTCCATTTCATTACGAAACATGCATTGAACTAAGATTTTGAATTTTGAATTTTTATTTACAATAACCTTAATTTTGTTTATCAATTCTTTTTTTTTGTTTGTTGTGATTTTTTTTTAAAAATAAAATCAATGGGTCATAAACACATATCAGTGACTCGTTGGTAGGGTCATCCTTTGAATCTAAGTGTTGTTGACGTTGATGACGATGATGTAGGGGACCAAGAATCAATTGCTTCTGAAGTGTTTAATCCAAATTTTTCTTTGTATTTGGATGTCAATACACATATATCGAATTAAATAATGGATCTTAACATGTATAGGTAAATGTTCAAATTTATGACGATGCAGTTGTTGAAATTTCTGACAATGTAGGTGGTGAAAATTATGATGATTTGAAAAGTAAAAGGAAGGCACCAATGGATGATCATGATTACACTATTGAACAATTGAATATGAAAGATTGGTAATCATGATGAGCCATGCGAGTCGTTTCTCCAAACTAGAATTGAAAATATTGGTGAAATTCTTGATAAAAAAGTTGATAATGTGTCACCTATGAAGGTATCATGATCATATCATTGCTACTATATTAAAAATTAGCCTGAAAAAATAATTTTAGATGATACTATTAGTGTATTATATATATGTTTGGTATCATGTATTTTTTCATGTCTTGATGTGCTTTATGTTAGGTTCTGATTTACTAATATATTTGATCTAGTACATTGTTTGTGTGTATGAAAGTATTATGATTTGTATTCCTGACAGTGAGCACTTTTCATTAAAATTTTGATAAGCCCTTTATGATACCATGATAATATATATATGAATATACTATCATGGTATCATTGAGAATTTTGGTAGTGTATTGTTTGTTCCTTTTGTTATTTGATGATACTATTAGGGTATCAAATGTTGTCTTTGAATCATATATTAGTTTCATGATTTAAGTATATTTTTTGGTTATGTTATTGATTTATTAAACTATTTTGTTTTGTTACCTTCACAGTTTTCTAATTAACATGATAGTATATAAAAAAAATTAATGATATCATAGCGGTATATGAACATATTGTTATGGTAACACTGAGGATTTGCACAATGTATTATTTGTTTCTTTTGTTAGTTGATAATATCATTGGAGTGTCATTTGTTTTGTTGGTATTATTTATTAATTTTCATGTTTTTATATGATTTTTTTCATATTTTTTTATACAAAATTATTTATGTATTAAAGTATTTTAATTTATATTCCTGATTGTCAGCATTTTTTATTCAAGTTTTGATCATTGTGAATTCGAACAGTTTACTATTTGTTGCTTTTGTTATTTTATTATATTATTCAACTATCATATGTTATTTTGGTATCATGTAATAGTTTCATGTTTTTTATAAAAAAAAATTGTTGTTTAAGATTTACCTGGTGTAGTAACTTGTATATTCTTATTGTTTATAGGAAGGCGAAGATTGGACATAGTTCTAATTGATTTGTCGTTGCTGATTTAACTGTTAAGTTATCGAAAATATAAATTGTTATATTTAGAAAAACATGTTTTGATGTATTTTTAAATTTACCTCCAATATCCTTCAAGAACGTATTTTACATAACATTTTGATTTGGCAATTGTATTAGAATGATCCTAAAGCTTTACAATTTATGGTTAATGATGTACAACTTCGATTTGAATTGGTTGAATTTGATGTTGTTACTAGATTGCGATGTAAGAGTAATACAACATTTACAGTTTAATCAGATGGAAATCAGTTGGTGAAAACTTACTTTAGTCGTTCAGTAGTATTATGGCCAGAGCATGCTGATGCAGTGAAGATGAAAATTCTATTTCTTGTGATCACATTCTTATTTTTCATGTTGAGGAATAAAGTAATTGAAACGTCATACTTTAATTTGGTTGATAGTTGGGAATATAATTCAAATGTTTGGAGAATTGATGTATTCAACACTACTCTTGAAGGTGTTGCAATAATTTAAGACAAAGTCTGATATTATAGACACAGTGAGTTCCTTTAGCATTGCAATTTAATTTTATGAGTGTTTCTCTATATTAAATGATCTATTTGTTAAACATACACGATCTGGAGTGCATAGAATTTTAATTGGACAATGCATAAATAGTTAGGTCATGATTAAGTTTGTTTGCGCATTTTCTACATGGCATCTGATAAGGTATCTCTATTTTTTTTATTTATCATTTTTAACTTATCGTTTTATATGTCTTTTGGAATGTGTTATTCATTTTAAAATTTTAGGTGAATGATATTTTACCAACTGAGAGCAAAAAGATTTTACTAGATGTGGATAGTTTCACATTTGAAAATATTCTTGCTGGCAAACGTTTGACTGATCAATTTTTTTGCTCACAAGAAGCAAAGCCTGATGTTAGCCAAAGCAATGTTGATGATGGAACACTACTTACTTTTGTTTATTTGCAAAAAGATCTTGATGGGTTTAAACTACATGTTGATGAGAAGTTTGGAGAGATTCTTCAAGCTTTTGGTGACTTGAATAAGAAATAAGATGTACTATAATTTCCAACTATTAGTAATATACCATATTAGTATCATATTTTGTGTTTGTATCATGCTTATTTTAGAAATAGTTTTTGATATGTACCTTTGTTTTTATGTTGATATTTTTAAAAATGTTTTATTGAATATTCGTTTAGTGACTTTGCTTATAAAATGAATGTTGTCATTCTTGATTTTAGGAGTGTACCATAGAATTTCTTATATAACATGTATGATACCCTCACAGATTTATAAACTCTTATGGTATCAACTTATATTTTATATTATTTTTTGATAGATTGATATGTAATATAGTTTTTTCATTATGTATTTTTAAAATTTCTATTTTGTTGACAGTTTTGATGGGAAGAAAGAAATATGAACATGATTACTCTATAGACGGTGTCTCTACCAATTTGGGTATGGATGTTGCACAATTTTCATGTAATGTTGTTTCAGATGAGTCTTCTAAGCCTACTATATTAGAAGATGATAAAGATATTGGTGTGCCTGTTAGTGTTGAGTCATTGAAGGATGATATCTATATTGTTGGTGAGAACTTCAAGAAGTTGAAAGGCTAGACGAGTATTGAACAAGACTCTGATATTTGCTTTGTTTTTGTTTCAATGTATGCATCTGCCCTTGGTGCTATTGAAGAAGAATATTATAGAAAAACAGTAATTGTTACAGCTGCAAAAGAGCAAGATTTTGTTGATGATATTTTTATTGATATTAGTGAGTCCCAAGTAACATCTGCTAGACAAGTTGTTGTTAACATCTATCCATTCTCCCTCTTTCTATGACCCCGTGAGTTGAAGTTGGAATTTTGGACTTTGCTTGGCTACTAAGGACTGGAGTTGGTTAGAGCTTGGAGTTTTGTGTTTATTATATGAGAGTGGACGTCATTCCATGATAGTTTTGTGATATGATGAATTAATATGAGATCCTTCGGCAATCATTATAGTCATAGATTTAAGGTTTGGTCATGTTGCTCTTAATCCTATATAGAGTTGATACACATCTACTACAATTTACTGCCCTTAGAATTTATCTGCAGTTCGAGGTTTGGGCTCTGCACTCCTTGTCTATGGTGACTCTTATTGGTTACTTAGGAGACTATCTGTGGTTCGAGGTCTAGGCTACGCTTTATCCTGCTCTCGACTTACCGTGACTTGTTCTTAGTAGACATAGCTATTTTGTGTACATGTCAGACTTATGGGGATCCGTTCGAGTTTTTACTTAACTTGCACATGGGTGTACCTTTTGGATTTATGGGGGCTCAATTAGGTTTAGTTAACTGCACTTATTTCATTTATGTACTTAGTATATTTGTGTGCATTTTTTTGGCTTTCTGTTTTCTTGACCTCTGTTTGTGCTTTATTCTTGCATTTCATACTACTTTTACTTTTCCTGCTCAGTCGTCCTATGACGCCTTCAGAGTACCTGTTGTTTTTATATTCATGATACACTCTACATCTGTTTCGTGATGTAGATCCGAGCACTAGATACCAACATTGATAATTGAGCCTATTGCAGTTGTAGTTGATAGGCGAGGGTGAGCACTTGGCTTCCTGGATTTACCTGTCTCTATCGGTATTTTGGTAGCTAGTCTTTTTCATTTTGAGATAAACTTTGTATTTTGGGTTTACTTTTTTGAGTTTTACTTTTTCGTTGTAGAAGCTCTATACTTGAGACTTCAAGATTCTAGGAGGGATCTTTTGTATATATTATTTTGATTTGCTTCCATTTGTTGTTCTATTTCTTTTGTTAAATTATTGCTTCTGCCAGCTTATCTCTACTCTTACACTCATTACTTGTTGTTTCGGGTTATAGGTTGACTTACCTACTTGTGAGTTATAGTAGGTGTCATTATGACTCGAAAAATCAGGTCGTGACGGAACCTGATCATGAACATGGATTCTAGGTTTGGATCACGAACTGAGAAGTAGCTTTAGATGTATGAAAGAGTTCTTGATCAGCGTTGAAAGGAAAGTTCTTGTGATATATGGAACACTTATGAATCATCAGCGAAGAGGCGTCTTAATGTATCTCTTTTATGATCTTATGACCTTATAGTCACGGAGAAGGAAGTTTGTAATGAATACAAAGCTTTTTTCTACCAATTTGTGTTCAACTTGACAAATTTGTATGTAATTAGTTGATTCATATCATTCCAACACTGGACAACATTTGATTGGTTTTTAGATTGACTTGACATACTTAATCAGTTCACATGGCATGCTTTTATTGATCCTCAATTTAATTTGGTGTGCGACAAATTACATATTGGACCTTAAACTAATGGAGAGGCCCACTTTTATATAAGCTGAATTTTCAATTACATTCATACTTGTTAAGATATAATTTATACATTCAGTCAAATTAGATTATAATATCATTTGGTTTATGAATTGAAATCCGATAAAATTCAAATTACTACTTGATATATGGAGGAATTATATTTAGGGACATAATTCATTCGAAATCTTGTAACTTTAGAAGCAAGTCTTGAGAGAAATGATTATGACTAAAAGTTAGAGGAAAAATTATAAAAAGTGAAAGGTTATAAAATAATGAAAAGGGTGATGACATGCATGTTAGTTGTTACCTAAAGAAGAAAAATAGGGACCCATATTGCCGGCTGAATATGTTGCATTGCTGATTTTATCTATGAGGGTTACTCAAAAGTCAAGATTTTGTGTTTTCCTTCAGTCATCACAACTTTGAATATTTATTTATGTAAGACTGACTATCAACCTATTTAAAAAGTACCAACTTGTGGAACATCATCATTTTGTGCTTGAATTTTGTTATTACCAACTTCACTTTTCAACTTTTGGCTCATTTATTCATAATAATTCCAACTAATCACAGATGTTTAGTCATTGCCTTAATTTGTAGCACATGGCTAAATATTGCATTTGCTTATTTTCCTTAAAGCTACTCAAAACCCAAACTTTATTATTTTTAAATTATAATGAATATATTATTTAAAGGTGGCGAATGTTGTGATATTTACTATTGGCTTTAAGCAGAATTAGCTATTAAAGAATTGGGTGTCTTTGGTATTTGGAGAATATTTTTATGAAAATGTTTTTTTTTTAAAAGATAAGTTACTTTCTTTCTTATTTTTTACTTATGAGTAAGTAAGAAAAAAAAGTTATTTCAAAAATATTTTTATGTAACCTAGCAAAACACTATATGGGTGGGAGGGGATAGGGAGTAGGACCTCAGTGGTTGCGGGGATGGGATGGTCAAGGGGAAGGAGTTGGGGGCATTGGGTTGTTGGAGACGATACAATAAATATAAAACGTCACTTATAAAGAAAGTCATTTTGGTGATCATTATTTAAGGGACTTGTTTTCAAAATATGGTAAAATAGGAAAACATTTTCCTCCATGTCAAACACAAAAGTCACTTATTGAGCTTTTTCGTTGTCTCTTGATAATGTTTTGTTTCTCAAAATCATATACTAGTAACATTTACAACCTAAACTAGGCTATATATATATATATATATATATATATATATATATATATCATTCCTTTTTTATATTAATTTAGTGTTAATAAGCTTGTCTAAGGCGATACATTTAAAAGATATATTTAGATCATATAACAATATACATATAAAGCAACTAAATATTAATGTTGCAAGTAAAAAAGTTGATTTATCTTGTACTTGCGTCGGTCCATCCCACGAGTCTTTATATTATAAAATCATAAATGATATAAACACAGGCTAACAGACAAGAGAAAGTTTTGTCCAATCTGAGTGAATAATTTTTTTTTTCTACCAGTACTCTAATAAAGTTGTTCGTATAAAAACGTTGATCTTTTCTTTCCCAAATCGTTACAATTATTTCTCCCCCTTCATAAATGACATGAACTCATTCTTGCTTAAAAACAAGCATCTCTTCCATAAACTAAGGCAAAAAGAGAAGGACGTGGGCCTTGTAAGTACTACTCAAATTCAACCAATGTTAATTTTTTTAACCAAATATAAATTTTTAAACAATTTTTTTTTTTGTTTTGGTTTGGTGGAGTAAAGTTGTTTCTGGATACAAAGATAACAATCTTCAACATTGAATTTGGTCATGTGATTGTACACTTTTGGTCCATTATAATTAATTTCTATAATTAAAAAGATAACGTGAGACAACAGAAGTGTGTAAAAGTGACTAGTCAAGAGAAATTGAAGAATACTTGTAGTTTCTCTATTACATATTCCCAAAACAAAACAAAACAAAAAGCTAGTAAAAGCTATTATACTAAGACAAACTACAAAACTTGAAAAGCCAAAATGCAAAATAAAAAATAATAAAATTGGATTTAGTACAATGTTATTCCAAATTCACATTCATAACCTCCACAAAAGGGAACAATAGGGTATCTAAATAATCACATGAATTTGCTTGAGTATACCATTCTTGATGGGAAATAGTTCACTTTCTTGTGATCATACATGATGAATTCAAATCTTTTTGTTGTGTTCAATTCTACATGGAATAAAATCAATAGCTCAGGAGGGATAGACAAGGAAGGAGAACGTGAGTTGAGTAGGAAGAAAGATGGACATAATACAAACCTTACATGGAGAAGTCATGACGTAAGATTTGCAACAACACAAAACATAAAGACATAACAGATAACACGGGGTCTTACAAGGTCAAGAAAAGGTCTTACAAGGTCAAGAAGAATGGGGTAGGTGGAGGAACGAAAGGCAACAAGTCAAAAAAGAGAGAAAAGACAACAGAAAAAAAAGTGGTGAGAAAGCTCAGGTAAGATAGCACCGAGATTAAGATGAGGATGCAACACTCATCGTTAGGATGATGAAGACAAAGCCATGGCTAAGTAGGACCACTAAGCATGTCATTCTGCTTATACTTTGCAGTTTTTGCAGCCTTTGGCTTGAAGCAAGTTGACTCATTACTCCACTCATACATGCTACCTGCATCCAAATAAATTTTAAACAAGAAAGTTATAAACTTTTACTAACACAAAGGAAAGTAAAGCTGATGTGGTAGCTTTTGATGGAAAAAATAAGGTTATGGAAAGATAGGTGGGAGAATAAAGGAAAACGAAAGTAACCTTGTGGAGATTTCAGTGTTGCTTTCTGCACTGCAATATTAGCTCTCAAACCCATAAAAAGTGCACAAACTAAAGAAAGAGAAGAGCTAAGTAGAGGGGAATGAAGAAAGAAAGGTATAGAGTGGGCTTATAAGGAAGTGGCCAATGGGCTGGATGAACCTGACAGTGACACCTCCAAAGCCCAGAGAGAATGTGAAGGATATGAGACCCTATTTTCCCTTTTTTCATAATAGACATAATAAGGTTCTATAGCTATAATATATAATTTTGATAATTGTGCTTCATAATCATAGTTTCATCTGCAATGGAGGTTGCAGTTTGTATATTTTTGTCAGATATTTCGTTTGTGAATATATACAAATAGGATAAATATATACAAATTCTGCATTTATATATTTAGAAATTTTACAGAACTCCGTTTGTATATTTCGTTTGCCAATATACAAACAAGGAAGTTTATTATGATTTTTTTGTAAATCGTATACAAATAGCTAGGGTATGCATATACAAAATTCTTAATTTATACCATCAACAATCAAATTATAAAAATTCTGAATTTATACAAATCAGGAGAATTATACAAATCACGTGAATAACAACAATATTCTTAAACTATAGTTATAGTACCTAATATAGGCTAAATATTTATTATTCTACATAATTTTTCAAAAAAAAGGGGAGCATTTGCACTTTTGTTTTCATTTTGTATTGTTCTTTAATTGCATCCTTCGAGGATAAATAACTTTTTCGAATTGCATAATTATTTTTTTTTGTATTATAATATTTTATTATGTCATGTGCTCTTAAAAAACTTATGCATCGTTAAACATAAGTTCGATTAATAGCTATAAATAAAAATTAAAGATTAATCTATTTAAAAAACAAGAAATTTTAGATCGATCCATTTGAATATAAATCAAGCAACTAATATAAATTAAATTAAAAAAGAAGGCAAATCCAGAACATAAGGACAAATACATCAATTTCGATATTGATTTTTTTTTTTTTTACGTTGGGACAAAACTTACATATTAATAAAGTACATAATACTACAATTTGTTTTGAAGTGTTCAACACATTCTGTATTTGAAACTAATCAAATTTAATATTTCCTTTTTGAATTAGCATTACTCATTGTGTACACAAAATACAAAACAAATAATTCGTTACGAATGATGGGTAACAGTTTTTCTTTTCATGATGAAAAAAAAAAAAAAAAACCACCTAAAGATGGAAGTATAAATTTAAAAGAATTTAAGATACAAGTTTTGGAAATAATTATAGTCAATTTTATTCATAGTTTTAACTTTGTTGACAAAGCTTTAGGAAGAAGAAAAATACTTGTATAAACAGAAAGAAAGAGAAAAAAACAAGAAGATTGATTTGGTGGCGCATAGGGGTCAGCGAGGGGCGGCCAGTTTCAAGGAGGTCGTAACTGCCCGAAGAGGCAGACCGCGCTGCCCGGCCGACCGTAGTCAAATAATTGGCAAGGGAATACTCATAAAAGAAAAAACAAAAGTCAAATAAAATAGAGCCAAAGAACCTCTTGGGTCCACTTTACTCTAAATTACTCTATTTTAACTTCTCTAGCACCCTAATCTAACAATGGTTATTTTTAGTTAATATTTTTTGAAGAAAAATATGATAGGTAAAGTGAATGGCAGAGGTACTCCATCCGTTAATTTTTACTTGTCACTGTTTGACTTGACACAATCATTAAGAAAATAACTATTAATATATGCATTTTATCATATTATTCCTACTGATTAATGTTTCGTATTGAGTCTTGAAAAATGATATAGAAAATAATATTGAAATAGTCAAATGCCCCCCTAATCTATTACTGGATTTCCAACTACACACTTAAACTTTACGGGGTCCTATCACCCCCCTGAACTGTTTAAAATCGAAATTATTCTACTCCTAAAAAGCCACAACCACATTAATGTCGAAACTCATGCATTTGACACGTGGAAAATCCATTAAAAACGTTTTTCTTCTATTATTTCATTATTTTTTACTCTTTTCTTCTAATTTTTCACCATCTCTCCAAACCCAAAAATATTTTCACCATTTTCTCCATTACTATAAACACCAAAGGTCTATCAATCACTACAATCTTGAATAGGAGAAGGTCGGCAAGGATTTTGATTTCCATTTGTTATTTCGCCCACTACTTGAGTGGTATTAAAATCATTTCCATGAATGCATATGTCAAATTTCTCAAATTGGAGTTAATGAATACATAACAATGGAGGAATGTTGAATCTGGCAAGCCAGCTTGGAAAAACTTCTTGACCTTGTGAACATATCGAGATGCAGATATTAGGCCGCTTGATGGTACAAACAAGCACTCCATTGTTGTTTTCAATCGCCATAGCCAAAAACATTTTTATTCTTAAAATCAAATCTGGATTTAATCAAAAATTCAAAATTATTCGTTGGTTTGAATTAAAATTACTAATTTGGTGCTTCAAAGAACCAAAATAAAAAATTGTCAACCGAATCAACTTAGTGGGTTGACCATGTACAAGGATGATTAACAACTCCAATAATATCGATAAAGAGTTGATTTTCAAAAATTCCTAATTCCATACACAAATTCGAATCAAGAGGAATACAAAAATTATATGGTACATCCGCTGAAGATAGCAGCAGCGGCAACGACATAAAAATGACGGGAGATGGACAAATTTGGTCCAAAGAAGGAAGAGATTTCTATGAAGAGGAAAGAAAGGAATAAGGAAAAAAAATATATATATACTAAAAATAAAAATAAAGTTTTAAACAGTTCAGGGGGTGATAGGACCCCCGTGAAGTTAAAGTGTGTAGTTGGAAATCCGATTATAGATTGGGGAAGGGGGGAAATTTGACCATTTTCTCAATAATATTTAATGATAAGGGTAAAGCATGGGGAAAATTTTATCTTTTTTTTTAATGTAAAAATATAACAAGTAAAAATGAAAATTTATTTTAAGAATAATTGTCAAGTAAAAATGAATGGAAGGAGTGAAATTTTAGTAAAAGTAGGTAACTGGCAATCCAAGCACAAAATTGAAATTTGCTTTTTTTTAAAAAAAGATAAAAAGAAAAAAGAAATAATGATTAATATAAATATTTTATTATAATAGCATATTAATTCTTGTAGAGTCTTACATCTTGAAACATGATTTAAGATTTAAAATATTTAAGGACATAATTTAAATTATGTTTGTCATTCTTATTCTTTGTGAAATCATAAATATAATTTTATAAGTAGTGCAATTTGTCTCTTAAAAAACATCAAACTTCATTAAAGAAAAAGAACAAATATGAAAAACAAAAATTCAAACATCCATCTTGAATTTTAAATAATTTAATTATTTTAAAAAAGGAAAAAAGAAATCGTAAAAATTCAATCAATATGGAATAAAGAAAGTATTAATATGGTAAAAATAACAAACAAAATACATATATTTATTTATTACTCTCTCCGTCCTATTTTATATGTCACATTTTTACTTTGCACTTGCATTAAGAAATGATGTAACTTTATCCTTCTACCCTTATTTAGGTTTTCTAAAGTCAACTTTATAATAAATGATAAATACATTTTCAAGATTAATTAACTACTCTATCAAAAGTATAGTAGGTAAAATATGATAATTAATATATAAATTTTATAAAATGATAAGTATTGTGATCCAACTATTATTAAAAAGGAATGACATATGTAAAAGTTAAACGAAGGAAATGAGTATACGATAATTGTGTTTGTGTCACATTTATTAAGAATTACTGACAGCTCAAAATTTTAAGCAGATGTAATTAAATTAAAATAAGAAAGAGGTGAAGAAAGGGGAATTGGGTGAAGAGAATAATATTTGGGAAATTGGGAGGGCAAGCGTGTGGCACGCGGGCTACGCACAACAATACGCATCGCCTTCACAGTCTTCCATGATCCGGTCAAACACAACTCCTTTGCTTCTAAGTAATTTTAGTTATGGAAAATTAGGGGTTGTTTGTTCCTGAGATCAAATAATAACTTTGTAATAAAATTTAACATTAAGTTCATTTTATGTTTGGTTTGAGATATTAATTAATTGATTATTTTTATTAAAATGATGGAATTACTATCTTATTTAGAAAGCAATAAAATAATTTAGGAAATAAATCAAAAGTAGGACATGTAAGTTATTTAGGATTTGATATTTGGTATTTACTAAATCCAACTAGTTAGAATTTATTTATCTAATATACCTCCATCCATCTTTACTTGTCTACTATACTATTTTGGGATGTCCAACAATACTTGTCTAGTTTATAATATCAATGAATGATTTACCATTTTGTGTATATTTTAACATTGCTATTAAATATTATTCATTTTTCAATGTTTAAATAACGTATGTTTAATAAGGGTGCTTTGGAAAAAATTACCCCTATCATTTACCGTTTCTCAATCCATATATCAAGTCAATAGTGGACAACTACTGTTGGACAAAGGGAGTATATCAGAATAGATTTTCTAGTATTATAAATAGGGGTGCTCCGAAACATGTTTTCTATAATGAATTAGAGAATTTAAGAGTTATTGAATAAAATCTCCTACCTCTTCTTTATAATGACCCTCTAGGTCATATTTTCAATTTCACGATATTTTCGGCCTTTAGAGTTTTCCTATAGCTACCTGAAGTCATTTATGACATGTTGGGACTGACAGTTTTGTCACGATTCGAGCCTACACCCTAGACGTGGCCGACACTCGAGAACTACTACTAGTCCCCAAGCGAACCCTCATCCTGGTTGGCTACAAACGGAAGACTAACTCAAGTATATATAAGCTTAATAACGAATTAAATTCAATAACTCAAATACTCAGCTTTAAAATAGTCTGAACAATACTCAATAGATAAACTCAGAGTTTGTAAAAACAACTCACAGAAGGTACATACTGAGAACTACTCAACTTTGTCTATCTATGAAGCCTCTAATATTACAGAAGGATATCAAGACAAGACCCACGACATCTCAAAACTACGAACTGTAAGGTAAATGTGAACTCCTCCGGAATATAAGAAGGCTCACCAAAGCTAACTGGAATATCACATGACCTCAACAAAACGCCTGTTGATGATCCTGAATACCTGTATCTGCATCAATACATTGAATGTACGAGCATGTAAAGGGAATTCTAAAGCACAAACATATGCTTGAACTGATAAAAAGGATACATAATTACCTCTTCTCAAACTCACTCAACTCAACTCAAACTCCCCTCAATAATAGGATATTCAACTGAATGAAACATAGTTCAACTCAACTTAATGAAATAGGGCTCAACTCAACAACAAGGTATTCAACTCAATAAAACATAGTTCAACTCAACTGAATGAAATAGGGCTCAACTCAACAATAAGGTACGCAACTCGGTGAAACATAGTTCAACTCAGTGAAACATAGTTCAACTCAACTCAATGAAATAGGGGTCAACTCAACAGTAAGTTACTCAACTCAGTGAAACATAGTTCAACTCAACTTAATGAAATAGGGTTCAACTCAACAATAAGGTACTCCACTCAGTGTAACATAGTTGAACTCAACTCAATCAAATAGGGCTCAACTTAACAATCAAGTACTTAACTCAGAGATAAGATACTTAACTCGAAGATACTCAACTCAGAGATACTCAACTCAAGAATAAAACAACAACAAAAGATGCAATATATGAAAAGCTTTAAAAACAGTGGATATTAACTCAATTGTATGTAAATATACAATAGTAACTCAATTTTATGTAAAAATACAATAATAACTCAATTGTATGTATAAAATACAATAATAACTCTTATTGGGAGATTCTCTAACCGATAACCATCACTATGAGCTATGTGATGATACAACGTCTCACCTATATTGCCAAAATTGTCATATACCTTGCCGGGGTATAGAACTCCTCAACTAAGTGAATCCACTAAGCCTTGGTGAGCCGTTTTTCTTGTTGGTTGTTGTTGTAGCCTTTTTCATAAAGGTTTTTTTAGTGAACTTGAGAAATGAATTGGTGACGACCTGAAGAAATGTCCATTGAAATATATATATATAATCAGTTTTTCGAATAAGATGGTAACAATCCTTGCCTGAGTAAGGAAACAATTTAAATGTAGTTATCATTATTAAGGTGCAATTCGAGATATCCTTTAAAAAAAGCAACTCAGTTCTTATTGGTTTAGATTTTGTAAACCCAAATGCGTAGTTTTTCCGGCTTCCTATTCTTTATCTCTCTTTTTGCTAATTTGACTAAAATAAATTTTAGAATATAAAATTAGATTTTTTAATTTACTTCTCATATTAATCTTTTTTATCTGAACAACTCTTACTTGTTTTATTTATATTCTTGTATTTTCCAAAAATGTGGAAACTCATTTTAAACACCTTGATATGTTTAAGAAATTTATTATCCAAAATGGCTTGGTAATATCCAACCCCAAAATGGCTTTGTTTCAAACAAATGTTAGATTTTTGGGTCATAATATTGAAAGGGGTAATATTAGCCCTATTAATAGAAGCATTGAATTTGCATCTAAATTCCCTGATATTATGACTAATAAAACCCAGTTACAGAAATTTCTTGGAAGTCTCAACTATGTTGCTCCTTTTATAAAGGATTTAGCCAAGGATACTGCTATTTTATTTGACAGGCTAAAAAATAATCCTAGATCCTGGTCCAATAATCATATTGAAGCAGTTAAGAGGATTAAGACAAAGGTTAAAAATCTTCCTTGCCTTACTTTGGCCAATTCAAATTGGGAGAAAACGGTTGAAACCGACGCTTCGAACATAGGATATGGTGGTATCTTGACATAATACTGTTCAAATAATAAACGCCATTATATTATTCAGTTCTATTATGGCAAATAGAACGACGCCCAGAAAAATTATGCCACTATAGCAAAAGAAATTTTGGCAATAGTGAAAAGTGTTTTAAAGTTCCATGGTGTCTTTACAACCATAAATTTTTGATAAAAACTGATTGCCAAGTGGCTAAATTTATGTTTAATAAAGATTGTAAACATGATGTTTCTAAACAAATGTTTACAAGATGGCAAGCTTTATTAGCACCATTTGATTTTGATATTCATTATAAAAAAGGTTCACATAATAGTCTGCCTGATTTCCTTACAAGAGAATACCGAGACTAATCTTTGTTTTTCTTTCAGGATGAGACCTTCATGGCCTCCACCCTCAAGGAGGGGAAGAGGAAGAATAGGAGCTGGTAGAGGTAATATCCTCACTCAAACGGAAAACCAAAAATTGGTAGCAACAAATATTGCTTCTGCAAGTGGTCTTAATACAGACCATCCAATGTACAAGGAATTTTTGGATTTTATGCAATCCAAGCAAGGAAAGGATAATGTTCCTCCGTCTTATTCCATAGTTCTAGCAGATGAAGAAAGCACATAAGTATTCGATCAAAATGATAAAAAAAGAAGGCATACTTCTTCTAGAACATAGTGACTTGCGATGGAAAAATGACCCATGGCAATTAATGTCCAGGTATCTGGATTAAGTTTCTTATACTACACCTGCTTATAAATGCAGGATGCATTATGAGATGATACTCTCATCAACAGGGTCTGGTGAATTCCAACACTTTTACCCACTCAATACAAGTATAAGTGATCCAGGTAGGTTCTTGAAAGGCTGTCGAAGGAATCCGTTGGATTACCCGTTAGCCAGGAGGGCGTGTAAGGCTGGGTAAAAGTGCTAGAATTCACCAGACCCTGTTGCTGAGAGTATCATCTGATAATGCATCCTGTATTTATAAGAAGGTCTAGTATAAGAAACTGAATCCAAATACCTGGATATTAATTTCCATGGGTCATTTTTCCATCGCAAGTCATTGTGTTCTAGAAGAAGTATGACTTCTTTTTTTATCATTTTGATCGAATACTTATGTGCTCTCTTCATCTGTGAGAACTGTGGAATAAGACTGAGGAACATTATCCTTTCCTTGCTTGGATTGCATAAAATTCAAAAATTCCTTGTACATTGGATGATCTGTATTAAGACCACTTGTAGAAGCAATATTTGCTGCTACCAATTTTTGGTTTCCCATTTGAGCGAGGATATTACCTCTACCAGCTCATGTTCTTCCTCTTTATTACTATTATTATTATTATTACTATTATTATTATTATCACTATTATTATTATGATTATTATTATTATTATTATTTTTAACAATAGTTATTAGCATTCAATTTCATTAACATGAATTAAAATAGATATATGGAACAACCAATGCTAGATAAGCATATTTTAAATTTGTACTTGACTAAATATATGCAAAACAATTAACCTTAAAAAATTAATTTTCATCATATTCACGATTTTACATTCCATTTATGACTTGTGTGTAGGTTGCTATTCTAAAAATATGTCATTTATTTTATCAAGAGGTTAGAGTGTTTACTATTTTATTTAATTTGATTTTCAATGAAAAAAATAAAGTCAAATAGGTTTACAACAAAAAGGCATAAGTAGTCCTGAATTTTGAACAAATTTCCTGGGACACATCTTACTTTTACCCCTAGACTATTTTCAAGTGTGTAAAAATACAGTCTTCTGTACAAATTATGTTTTTTCCTCTAAATTACTGTAACGACCTGTTTCTGCCATTATAGAAAAACCAATGGAGAATGAATTTGGGCCAGAAAACTTTTTAGTAGTGACTTGAAAATTCCTAGCCTACTCCAGATTTGGACGAAATTTGAGTCATCCGAGGTCTAGGAAAATTTGATAATGAATGAGAGATTTAATAATGAATTTGATTACATGAGTAGATAGCTAAGACGTTAAGGAACCCGTACGGCTTTACGGAATCAAATTCGAGCTAGGAGAACTTCTGAAACTGATCTTAGCGTGAAAGGGTAGTTTATGAACGTCATATGTTGAAGGTGTGTTGTGAAATGGGGGTTTGGAACTCAAATTCTGACTCTCTGTCTCCGTGTAAGCCGTTGTGGTGGGATTATTCCCGCAAGGGCGCGGCCGCTGTGGCGGGATGGGGTTCGCCATAGCGGCTCAGTCGCGAATTAAGTCAGGGAAAAACCTGAAAAATGTTATTTTTCTGCAAGTTTCATTCTTGAGAGTTAAGAGATGATGACCCCATGCGATTTCTTGAATGTTTTCCATGACTTTTGGTGGTAAAGGTAAGGATTTTACTCCCCTAATCTGTCTTTCGATTAGTAGAATGTAGTTTATTGGTTCAATATTATTGGGGGAGGGCTTTAGACTAAATTTGATGATGGTAAAAAAACCCTTGCTATACCTTAGGATCATGAGTTTGGTCTTAGGTTATTGGGTTTTTCATAATTCGGGTAATTAGACCTTAATTAGTTGATTCTTACATTAAATTGTTGTTTTTAGACCATGAACAAGCGTAAAGAATCTGGAAAAGGAAGATTCAAGTGCCTTAGAAGGATTCAAGCTTGATTTTGAGGTAGGTGATGGTTTGATTTCATGTTTTGTGTGATGTATGTTGATAATTGCTTCATTGTAACACATGTGTGTATGTGAATGAAGCCTTGTTGATCAAACCTAATGAAATGAGTATGAGTGAACAAATATATCCCATGATTCAACACTGGATTATATGATTATGAGTATGTACATATGAGTGTGATTGTGGTTGTATTCAATGGATCAGGTGTCACGTTCTGGCACACTAACTGGGATCGGGTGTTATGTTCCGACACTTATATTGGAGCGAATGTCACATTCCGACACACTAATTGGGATCGGGTGTCACGTTCCAGCACACTAACAGTTTGAGTATGGGTTCCATGAGAGGACCATTGAATTGTCATATCGATTGTTATTGAGAACGTGTAATTGTACATTGCTCCTGAAATGATAACCAATGTGTATATATGTTCTATACACGTCATGTTTACTTTGTTCTGACTACTTATATATGTGTGTACTAATACTGCACTTGCTAGTTCTTTGTTGAATACATGGCATCTTTAGGCGGATACTAATAGACCTTATCTAGGAGATTAGTGATCGAGACCGGATTTCAAGGGTGAGCCAGTTCTTTTAGGCTACCATGGAATCCTTCATTTTGTTTAGTCCATTCTCTTCAGACTTAGACTATTGTTAGATACTTTTTACGTTTAGTTGGGGTTGTACCCTTTTTCTTAGACTTGTTACACTTTAGAGGTTTTGGTACATTGACTTTCAGGTTCTAGGGGTTGTTTTCCGCAATGTTTTGATAGTCGTTTTGTAAACTTTCGGAGTTCATAGGAACTTCAATTTATTTCTGCATTTAAACCTGCTTCCGTATCTTTAAATGCCTTAATTTTCGTAAAATTTGTTAGACATGTTGTAGTAATGATTCTCCCACCATAGAGTTAGTGTGGGTACCAATCACGACGGTCTGGGTCGTGACAAAGTTAGTATCAGAGCCCTAGGTTGGTTGATTTCGGCGTACCAAAATGAGTCTAGTAGAGTTTCGCGAAATGGTATGGAGACGTCTGTACTTTTCTTCAAGAGGCTGTAGGACTTTAGAAAATCTCTATGTTTTCTCTTGTCTCCTTTCGTGGTATTATTTGATTCCAATTGGTATCTAATCTTCTTCACTCTTCTGTCCACAGATGGTTAACACTCGCTTTAACAACGTTAGGCCCGTAGCTCCCGTTAATGAGATCGCTGAGGAGTCCACAACAAAAGGCTACGTCGAGGCAGGGGTAGAGGAATAGAAAGGGGTAGATGCCAAAGAAGGGTAGCACCCGCTAGGGGTGGAGTTTTGGTTGATAATGCTTCTAGAAATGAGGTTCCCTACTGTGCATCATGAAGAGGTAGATGAGAATGTGAAAGTCGAGAATGAGGAGGATGTTGGACAAGAGGAAGAGGTACAAACTTAGACTATAGGTATTCCTCTCTTAGACCTAGTGTTAGCTCAACATATTATGACTTTTCTGAAAGGATTGGTTGGTCCTGGAGTTCTTCCCTCAGTTCAAGCAACTTAAACTCCTGCTAACCACCTTATTGTTGTCACCGTTCCTAAGGTGGGTGGAAACGTAGGCACTGATGCCTTTTTCCATCCCCTATTGGGTCCGGTGATTTCTGGTAATGAGCATGAAATGTTGACCAAGTTTTTAAAATTAAAGCCGCCTGTGTTACATGGTTCTGAGAGTGAGGACGCCTATGAGTTCATATGGGATTGTTATGAGAGGCTGCATAAGTTGGGTATTGTCCATGAGCATGGAGTAGAATTTGTGACTTTCCAGCTTCAGGGTGAGGCTAAGCAGTGGTGGAGAGCTTATACGGAATGCAGATCGTCAACTTTACCCCCACTCACTTGAACACAGTTTCATGCTCTGTTTTTGGAAAAGTATGTGCCACGGACTTTTGAGAGATCACAAGAAGGACGAGTTCATGGCTTTGGAGCAGGTTGGTATGACTGTAGCTTCTTATGAGGCTTAGTTCCATGGCTTGTATAGATATGCTACATAATTGGTAACTACTGAGGAGGAGAGGATTCATCTATTTGTCAAGGGATTGAACCCCGAACTTCAGGTATTGTTTGTTCATATGACCTCTGCAGGGAAAGGTTTTAATGAGGTGACCGACTTTGTGAAGAAACTAGAGGAAGTTAGACGTGATGGGAAGGCCAAAGGTGTGGCTAAGAAGCCCAAGATCACATGTAACTTTCAGGGTTCTTACTCTAGAGGTTCAGGTAGGCCGATGGTTGCAGCCCAACCAATTCAGTCCATCATGTTCGCTACTACAGATAGTTACTCGGGAACTCTACAATAAAATTTTATTCAGGATAGACGGGGGCAGCGTCTTCAGCTAGCGGCAGACCATTTTTTTATCCTACTTGCTGTCACACCCCGAGCTACCCTCGAGATGCGGACACAGGACCTAGGACCACAAGTGATCCCAAGCTAACCCTGCTGGCATGATCATGAGCATACTAAAGAAAATAATATGATGCGGAAGCTAAATCATAAATAAAATGAAAAAGATGGGGAATACCCATATACTATAACTGAGATATATGAAAACTGATGAGTTTAATAAAAGGAAGATATTAATTCAATACTAAGCTGAATCTATCTATGTCTGAAATAAGCCTCTAAACTGACTAGAAGTGCTGGGACATGCCCCAGCTAGGTCTAGAAAATCTGAAACTAAAGACTAAAAATACTGAAAAGAAACTCATGACTATTGTCCTCGGAAAATGAGGACTCACCACTGATTCTGCTGAACTGGAGATCGGGAACCGATCTAAGCTTGATCTGGATGCTAAGAACCTGAACCCACATCACGAGAAGATGTAGTGCACGTATACGTCAGTACTTGAAAGGTACTGAGCATGCAGGATAAAGTAAAGCTGAAATAACATATAACTGAACAAAGCATACTGAGCAATGATATAATCTGAACATGAAATGGATACTGAAAATACTGAATACTGAGCTAACTGAATGCAATGACCAAATTTATAACATGCTGAGACTGAATACTGACTATACTGAAATATGGTCAATGCAATAGAGTCTGACTAAACTGTGGGAACTACTAATAACCGACATAAAACCACATGACCAAAATGTGGAGTCCGATGTATACGCCCCATTGAGAGGACCCAATATACCCTGCAAGAGGTATAGAGGCATATTAGCGTGATCACTAAACTGATGGTGCCCACAGAGGGGACTTACACCTACGTGGCTCGTAGTTCTGGGACTATATGGGTACGCTAAACCCCAGTCCAGCTCGGTATTATGCTACTCCCAATGAATTAAGTGGTAACTGGTTATGACTGAATTTCTGTAAATAGTGGATAGCTCGAAACTGAACATGCAAACTGAGAATGCAACAATTAATCTGATAATGATGCATTCATAAACTGAGGCATGTATAACTGAATATATTATGACTGAAATATTGAATAGTTCAAAATACTGACATGTAGATACTCATACTTGAAAACTCCTTTTTAGAAAACAATTCAACATCATATTAGACTATGATCATTGATGACTTGGGAAGTCATACTGCATAAACATTGATGGTATATCTAGATACCATACTATTCATACATTGATGACCTACTCAATTGTCATACTAATCATGTTTTAGAAGCTCTTTCTCAAAACTCATCTTAACTTTCTCAAAAACTCAGTTTAAAACTCAAGTGTTGTCTTAAAGAAAAGCTTCTCATGATTTATAACTCAAAATAGGGTTTATGCTGAAACATACTGATAATGTGGCATAAAACTGGAGCATGTATATCTGAATAACTGAAATATTTGACCTAGCATGTGTAATTCAAGAACTAATGAAATATATAGCTAGGGTTTTGAAATTTATGTAAGAAACTGAGCAATAACATGATAATCTGATTTTGAACATTTAAATAACAAATTCATGATGATCTGTTGAGATTTTAGAAACCCTAGGTCTGTTCATAATCATGGAATCAAGAATCTGACTGAATTCTAGGGACCTAATGAGCGAAAGGAACCCACTAGTGAAATCTCACATACCAGGTGATGAATTCCACGGAGAAATCTTTCAATTTCGGGGCTGGAACTGATGGAACCTTGCTGTGTTCTTGAACTAGGGTTCTTGACCTTTTTCTCCTCTTTTGCTTCTAATTTTCTAAGTTTTGATTAATGATTTTGACTAAGGTAAGTTCTAGTTATGTTTCTAGGCTGAAACTGACTAAAACCTCATGATTTAGGGTTTAAACGACGTATCTAAGGGGTTAACCAAAATAGGAAAAGATGAAAAGACCCTTGACTTAATTGTTGTTGGAGTGACTGACGGACTGGACTGACGGGCCGTCATTCAATCGACAGTCCGTCGATTGGATCCGTCAATCGAGTCTGCCTGACAAGGCTTCACTAAAACGAGCTTAACTTTTTACTTGGAGGTCGGATTTTAGCAAACTCGATGGAGTTGGAAAGATAATTCAATTATCTATCATATCATAGGTCATAGGGCACCTAATTACATTTTTTGCTAACTGTTATGACCATCTGAAGTTGACCCATCAGAATTTTCAGCTAACTGGCTTCTAACCTCACCTACGGATTGTGAATCGAATGATGGTTCATGCTGGTCGACTGTAGTTTGTGTTAGAGGCTGGGTAAGGGAGGTCTCGATCCACGGACACAGACCACATACCGTAGTCTGATCTACGGACAGTGGGTCTGTCCGTGAGTCGGGACTTAGCCAATTTTCTGAACTGGCTGGGGAGAGGTTGCAGTGGTGAACCATGGACCACCAGCACGGGCCGTGGTCTGACCTACGGTCCGTGGATGGTAACCGTGGGTTGCACCTGCAACTTCTCAAAATCTGCATTTTTGGTCTGTTTTGGATACGGGGTGTTACATTATCTCCCCCTTGGGATGATTTGTCCTCTAATGAAAACTAAACTAGCCGAAATAGAGGGAAAGGGCTGTAATCCCTACCACAAAACACTGAGAATTGAATTTCTGATTGAACTGAGTTCCAAGAACATGCAGATACGCTGAAAATACAAGTACAACTGAAGGAACCTGATTCTAAGACTGAATTTACGCATGAATGACTAAAAAACTAAAGAGGAACTATTACCTCAAGCTTGAATGGAATCAAAACGAAAGAGGTGAGGATACTTGGACTTTATGGCTGCTTCTGCTTCCCAAGTAGCTCCCTCTACGGACTGACTCCTCCAGAAAACCTTGACTGAAGCGACTTATTTGTTTCTCAACCTTCTAACCTGACGATCGAGAATCTCAACTGGTACATCCTTATAAGAAAGGCTATCTTTTATAGCCACAGTCTCTAATGGCACTACGGATGCTGGATCACCCACACACTTCTTCAGAAGAGAAATGTGAAAGACTGGATGCACTGCTGCTAAATCTGCTAGCAACTCTAACTCATAAGCCACTTTACCAACCCTTTTCAAGATCCGGTAAGGGCCTACATATCTAGGACTGAGCTTTCCTTTCTTGCAAAATCTCATCACTCCCTTCATAGGTGACACTTTCAGGAAAGCCCAATCATCAACTTGGAACTCTAGTTCCCTTCTTCTCACATCTGCATAAGACTTCTGGCGACTGTGGGCAGTCTTAAGTCTATCTCTAATGAGTTGCACTTTCTGCATAGCATCAAGGACCGAATATGGTCCTATCAAGGCTGCTTCACCTACTTCAAACCAACCAACTGGAGATCTACACCTACGCCCATACAGTGCCTCATTAGGGGCCATCTGAATGTTGGAATGGTAACTATTATTGTAGGCGAACTCAATAAGAGGAAGGTGATAATACCAACTACCCTTGAAGTCGATCACACAAGCTCTCAACATATCTTCTAAGGTCTGAATGGTACACTCTGCCTGACCATCCGTCTGCGGATGAAATGCTGTGCTAAGATTAACCTGAGTACCAAGACCTTTCTGAAATGACTTCTAGAAATGAGAGGTAAACTGAGGACCTCTATCTGAGATGATAGACAAAGGAACCCCATGAAACCTCACAATCTTATTAATATAAAGCTTGGCATAGTCCTCCGCCGAATCTCTAATCTTGACCGCCAAAAAATGAGAAGACTTAGTAACGCTATAAACAATCACCCAAATGGAGTCATGTTGTCTGCGAGTACGAGGTAAACATGTGATGAACTCCATGTTGATCACTTCTCACTTCCAAGTAGGAATGTTAATCTCATGAGTCATGCCTCCTGGTTTCTGATGTTCTACCTTGACTTGCTGGCAATTGGGGCACTTAGCCACAAAATCTGTTATATCTCTTTTCATACCATTCCACCAATAGACTTCCCGCAGATTGCGGTATGTCTTAGTGGCACCTGGATGAATAGAATATCTGGAGTTATGGGCCTCTGCAAGAATATGTTGTCTTTACTCTCCCACATTAGGAACACATAATCGACCCTGGTAGCGAAGAAAACCATCTCCCTCTTGGGAGAAAACCTCAACTCTCTGTTGATGGACTGCACCCTTGAGTTCGAGCAATATCGGATCGCTGTCTTGCTTTTCCTTAACTTCCACTACCGAAGAAGATTCTGATCTATTCTGGACTATCACACCGCCATCTGATGTGCTAGTAAGACTAACTCCTAAGAGAGCAAGACGATGAACATCTTTTTCTACTTCATTCCCTTTTTCCTCAATATGTGCTACACCACCCTCTAGATTCACCTCTTTCTGGCCTTAAGGTAAGATATAATCGATATATAGGCACTAAGATACTACCCTTCTATTCTAAGACTGGCTCGTTTGGAAATTGGAACTGAACAACCCAAATTCTACAATCGACTGAGGCATGACAGAACTGAAACCAATCCATGCCTAGAATTATATCAAAATCTACCATTTCTAACTCTACAAGATCTGCTGAGGTGACTTTCTGAGAGACTAAGATAGGGCAATTTCTGTATACTCGTCTAGATATAACTAGGTCACCAACTGAGGTAGAGACTAAGGAGGGTTCTAAAGGAGTTTCTAGACTATCTCCTAAGATTACTACTATAAAGAGAGTTACAAAGGTAAGAGTAGCCCTTGGATCTAACACTACAAAATATCTAAAGAAGGACTCGAAATGTACCAGTGATAACATCACGAGAATCTTCCTGGTCCTGGTGAGCCTGGAGAGCATAGATCTTGTTTCGGCGTTGTCCGCCACCTGTACCAGAAGAGTTACCCTGCTGAGTTGCACGACCTGTCGGTACTGTTGGAGCTGTAGACTGAGCCCTAGTATTGTTACCTTCTTGCCCCTTCCTGGCAGAAGGGCAATTCTTCACCCTATGACCAGACTGGCCACACCCAAAACATCCTTCATTGCCTGCAAGACACTCGCCTGGATGGTTCTTACCACACTTTGGACAAGTTGGGTAGGTACTATTTCCTGAAACACTTCCCTGAGACTTAGAGCCTGGTTCCTTGCTATTCTGATCTTAGCGAAACTGTGAGTGATTTCCACCATTCGATTTCTATTGACAGAATTCATAGTTTCCTGTTCTAGCTTTCTTATTTACCTTAGCAATTTCCCTAAACGTATCTCCCTCAACCTGCTGATTGTTTTGATTATTCATACTTTGAGTGAAAGGTTGAATAGTGTTTTGAAACTCTGCATTCGAAACTCCCTGATCTAGGACTAGAGGAACTGTGTTAGCATTCCTGGTATTTGCATTCCTAGTGTTAGCTCTACGGGGAGTCATGATCGCTGAAATGTAGAACGCCGAGTTATAATATAATTAAATCATACCTTATGTATGATAAGAATGTCAAGAAAGTGAAGTTTTCTTAAAACATTTCATAGCCTCCCTCTCATTAGATGTGGTGCACTTCACACCCACGAAAAGGACTCTACTTAGTGCGGCTTTTCAGACATCCTAGGACACTTAAACCTAGTGCTTTGATACCAAGTTTGTCACGCCCCGAGCTAACTTCGAGACGCGGACACGAGACCCAGGACCACAAGAGATCCCAAGCTAACCCTGCTGGCATGATCATGAACATACTAAAGAAAATAATATGATGCGGAAGCTAAATCATAAATAAAATGAAAAAGATGGGGAATACCCATGTACTATAATTGAGATATATGAAAACTGATGAGTTTAATACAAGGAAGATATTAAGTCAATACTAAGCTGAATCTATCTATGTCTGAAATAAGCCTCTAAACTGACTAGAAGTGATGGGACATGCCCCAGCTAAGTCTAGAAAATATGAAACTAAAGACTAAAAATACTGAAAAGAAACTCATGACTATTGTCCTCGGAGAATGAGAACTCACCACTGATTCTGCTGAACTGGAGATCGAGAACCGATCTAAGCGTGATCTGGATGCTGAGAACTTGAACATACATCACGAGAAGATGTAGCGCACATATGCGTCAGTACTTGAAAGGTACTGAGCATGCAGGATAAAGTAAAGCTGAAATAACACATAACTGAACAAAACATACTGAGCAATGATATAATCTGAACATGATATGGATACTGAAAATACTGAATACTGAGCTAACTGAATTCAATGACCAAATTTATAACATGCTAAGACTGAATACTGACTGTACTGAAATATGGTCAATGCAATAGGGTCTGACTAAACTATGGGAGCTACTAATAACCGACATAAAACAACATGAGCTAAATGTGGAGTCCGATCTATACGCCCCATTGAGAGGACCCAATATACCCTGCCAGAGGTATAGAGGCATACTAGCGTGATCACTAAACTGATGTTGCCCACAGAGGGGACTTACACCTACGTGGCTCGTAGTTCTTGGACTATATGGATACGCTGAAACCTAGTCCAACTCGGTATTATACTACTCCCAATGAATTAAGTGGTTAACTGGTTATGACTGAATTTCTGTAAATACTGGATAGGTCGAAACTGAACATGCAAACTAAGAATGCAACAATTAATCTGATAATGATGCATTCATAAACTGAGGCATGTATAACTGAATATATTATGACTGAAATACTGAATAGTTCAAAATACTGACATGTAGATACTCATACTTGAAAACTCATTTTTAGAAAACAATTCAACATCATATTATACTATGATCATTGATGACTTGGGAAGTCATACTGCATAAACATTGATGGTATATCTAGATACCATACTATTCATACATTGATGACCTATTCAATTGTCATACTAATCATGTTTTAGAAGCTCTTTCTCAAAACTCATCTTTATTTTCTCAAAAACTCAGTTTAAAACTCAAGTTTTGTCTTAAAGAAAAGCTTCTCATGATTTATAACTCAAAATAGGGTTTATGCTGAAATATACTGATAATGTGTCATAAAACTGGAGCATGTATATCTGAATAACTGAAATATCTGACCTAGCATGTGTAATTCAAGAACTAATGAAATACATAGCTAGGGTTTTGAAATTTATGTAAGAAACTGAGCAATAACATGATACTATGATTTTGAACATTTAAATAACTAATTCATGATGATATGTTGAAATTCTAGAAACCCTAGGTCTGTTCATAATCATGGAATCAAGAATCTGACTGAATTCTAGGGACCTAATGGGCGAAAGGAACCCACTAGTGAAATCCCACATACCTGGTGACAAATTCCACAGAGAAATCTTTCGATTTCGAGGCTGGAACTGATGGAACCTTGCTGTGTTCTTGAACTAGGGTTCTTGACCTTTTTTTCCTCTCTTGCTTCTAATTTTCTAAGTTTTGATTAATGATTTTGACTAAGGTATGTTCTAGTTATGTTTCTAGGCTTAAACTGACTAAAACCTCATGATTTAGGGTTTAAACGACGTATCTAAGGGGTTAAATGAAATAGGAAAAGACCAAAAGACCCCTGACTTAACTGCTATCGGAGTGACTGACGGACTGGACTGACGGGCCGTCATTCAATCGACGGTCCGTTGATTGGATCCGTCAATCGAGTCTGCCTGACAGGTCTTCACTAAAACGAGCATAACTTTTTACTCGGAGGTCGGATTTTAGAAAACTCGGTGGCGTTGGAAAGATAATTCAATTATATATCATATCATAGGTCATGGGGCACTTAATTCCTTTTTTTATAAAATGTACGACCATCTGAAGTTGACCCATCAGAATTTTTAGCTAACTGGCTGCTGACCTCACCTACGGTCAGAGCTACGGACTGTGGATTGAATGAAGGTCCATGCTGGTCAACCATAGTTTGTGTTAGAGGCTGGGTAAGGGAGGCCTCGATCCACGAACACAGACCACGGACCGTGGTCTGATCTATGGACCGTGGGTCTGTCCGTGAGTCGGGACTTAGCCAATTTTCTGAGCTGGCTGGGGAGGGGTTGCATTGGTGAACCACGGACCATCAGCACGTGCCGTGGTCTGACCTACGGTCCGTGGATGGCAACCGTGGGTTGCAGCTGCAACTTCTCAAAATCTGCATTTTTGGTCTGTTTCGGATACGGGGTGTTACACTTGCTATAATTATGGAGAACCTGGGCACATTATGAGGGATTGTCCCCAACCACACATGTTGGATCCCACACAACAGCAGACTAGAGTAGTGGTACCCGCACACAATGGTAATAATGGTAGGGGACGTTCACAAGGTGGGTTAGGAAAAAATCAGCGAGGCTGAGGAGGTCAGAGTAATGGTAATGTAGGCAGAAGAGCAGCACAACCACGCAAGGAGGGTGTCTGTCAAGATGACAAGGCTCAGTTTTCGGGCAAGATCGAGGCGGGAACATCTGATGCAGTTATCACATATAATATTCTTGTCTGTGATCGGATGGCTAATGTGTTGTTTGATCCGGGTTATACTTTTTAATACATGTCAGTTCAGTTTGCCTTGGGATTTGATGCGGTTTGTGATGTACTTGATGCCCCCATCCATGGTTCTACCCAAGTTGGATAGTCTGTCATAGTCACCCATGTTTATCCTGCTTGTTCTATTATGTATATGGGTTTCCAAACTTGGGCTGATCTGGTTATTTTGGATATGACTGACTTTGATATAATCTTAGGCATGACTTGGTTGTCCCCCTATTATGCTGTGTTAAATTGTAATTCTAAGTCTGTGACTGTAAGATCCCGGGGAGGAAAAAGTTAGAGTGGGAAAGGGTGTATAAGCCTAAGCCAGCTAGGGTCATATCCTCCATTCGGGCAAGGAAACTGGTGGGACAGGGGTGTTGGCATATTTGGCTCATATTCGGGATGTTGACGATGAGTCTCCCTCTATTGAGTCTATTCCTGTGATTTCACAATTTAGAGAAGTGTTTCCTATCGATTTGCTTGGTATGCCTCCGGATAGAGATATAGATTTCTGAATTGATTTGGAACCTGGTACCCCCTCCCCCCATCTCCATTCCTCCTTATCGCACTGCTCCGGTGGAGTTAAGAGAGCTTAAGGCTCAAATTCAGGAACATTGTGATAAATGTTTCATTCATCCTAGTGCTTCCCTGTGGAGTGCTCATGTCTTGTTTGTTAAGAAAAAAATGCTAGTATGAGGATGCGCATAGACAACCGGCAATTGAATATGGTCACCATTCAAAATAAGTATCCATTGCCTCGAATAGATGATCTTTTTGATTAGTTGCAAGGTGCGTCAATTTTCTCTAAGATTGATCTAAGGTCTGGTTACCATCAGTTAAAGATTAGGCTCGAGGATCTACCCAAAATGACATTCAGAACCCGCTATGGGCACTATGAGTTTTTAGTGATGTCTTTTGAATTGACTAATGCGCCTGCAACTTTCATGAGTTTGATGAATGGTGTGTTCAAGACAATTTTGGATTCGTTTGTTATTGTTTTCATTGATGACATTTTGGTCTATTCAAAGAGTAAGGAGGAGCATGCCGATCATCTTTGTATTTTTCCTGGTGTTCTTGGGAGACAAAAGTTATATGACAAATTTTCCAAGTGTGAGTTCTGATTGACTTCACTTGCCTTTTGGGGGCATGTAGTTTCAAGGGAAAGGGTCATGGTAGATCTCCAAAAGATTGAAATGGTTAAGAATTACGTCTGGCCTAGCTCTGTGAATGAAGTTAGGAGTTTGTGGGTCTCGCTAGTTACTATCCGCGATTTGTGAAAAATGTTTCTTCTGTTGTCACACACTTGACAAAGTTGACAAAAAAAGAGGTGCCTTTTGAATGGATTGAAAAGTGTGAAGAGAGCTTTCAAAAGCTCAAGGCTCTTTTGACCACATCACCTATTCTAGCACTACTGGTGGAAGGTAATGATTTCATTGTTTATTGTGATGCTTTACATTTGGGTTTGGGTGCTGTTTTAATGCAGGATAAGAATGATATAGCATATGCATCACAACAGTTGAAGGTGCGTGAAAGGAATTACCCAACACTTGATTTGGAGTTGGCAGCGGTAGTGTTTGCTCTTAAGATCTGGCGGCAATACCTTTATGGTGTCAAATGTGAGGTATTTACTGACCATTGTAGCCTACAACATGTATTCACTCAAAAGGACCTAAATCTGAGACATCAAAGGTGGATGGAGTTACTCAAGGATTATGATGTGACCATCCATTATCATCCAGGTAAGGCTAATCTAGTGGCAGACGCACTAAGTCGGAAAACGGTAAGTATGGATAGTCTAGCTTGCTTGAGTGTATCCAAGCGACCTTTGGCCAAGGAAATTCAAACCTTGGAGTATAAGTTCAAGCAGTTGGGAACCTCAGATAAAGGTGGGGTGTTAGCTAGCATTGAGGTAAGGGCCACATTCATTGAGGAGATCAAGGCCAAATTGTTTAAGGATGACAGTTTGAATGAGCTTAGAAAAAAGATAGTGTCTGGCAAGGCACATGATGCAACTCTTGATGTGGGGGGTGTTCTTAGTTTTAAAGGAAGGATTTGTGTTCCTCAAGTGGATGACTTGATTAAGAAATTATTGACAGAGTCTCATGGTTCGTGATATTCTATTCATTTGGGTGTGACCAAGATGTACCGAGATTTGAATCGACTTTATTGGTGGTCTGACATGAAGAAAGACATAGCTGAGTTTGTGGCCAAGTACCAAAACTACCAACATGTAAAGTATGAGCTTCAAAGACCTGCAGGTTTGCTTCAGAGAATGCCAATTCCGGAATGGAAGTGGGAAAAGATAGCCATGAACTTTGTGGTTGGTCTCCCCAAGACATTGGGAAAGTTTATTTCTATTTGGGTAGTGGTTAACAGATTGACTAAGTCAGCCCATTTTATTCCAACTAGAATAGATTATAATGCTCAATAGTTGGCTAAGGTTTATGTGAAAGAGATAGTGAGGCTGCACGAGGGTCCCCTTTCTATCATCTCAGACCATGGTACGTAGTTCACATACAAGGTTTGGGGCAAATTGCATGATGAGTTGGGCACTCAACTTACTTTTTGTACAACTTTCCATCTCAGATGGATGGGTAGTCGGAATAGACTATTCAAGTGTTAGAAGACATGTATGTTGAGGGCATATGTGATTGACTTTGGAGGGCATTGAGATAAGTTCCTACTGTTGTGTGAGTTCTCCTATAATAAGACTTACCACTCCAATATTAACATGGTACCGTTCGAGACACTTTATGGGAGAGGATGTAGATCACCCACATGGTGATTTGAGGCTGGAGATGTGAAACCTTTGGGGGTTGACTTGGTGAAAGATTCTCAGGATAATGTAAGAAGCATCCAAGCTAAGCTTCTAGCAGCCCAAAGTCGACAGAAGAAGTATGCAAACCATAAGGTAAGAGACATGGCATTTCAGACTAGTGATAACGTTCTTCTTAAAGTGTCACCCATGAAAGGGGTGATGAGATTTGGCAAGAAGGGCAAACTTAGTCCTCGATACATTGGTCCATTTGAGATTCTTGACTGTGTAGGGCCAGTGGCTTATAGATTAGCTTTACCACCTAGCTTATCTGGAGTTCATCCAGTATTTCACGTGTCCATATTGAAAAAGTATCATGGGGATGGGGATTGCATCATAAAATAAAACTCAATGTTATTATACAAAGACCTTCATTATGAGGAGGAGCCGATTGCAATTCTTGATCATGATGTCCAGAAGCTGAGGACCAAAGAGATTAAATCTGTGAAAGTTCAATGGAAGCATTGTCCAGTTGAGGAAGCTACTTGGGAAACTGAGAAGGATATGTGAGACAAGTATCCCCAGTTATTCGATGATTCAGGTACTACTCTATTCTTACTTTAGCCCATTTTTCCTAGTTTGTCACTCGGGGACGAGTGATGGGTAAATTGATATCTATTGTAACGACTTGTTCCGGCCGTTATAGAAAAGTCAATGGGAAAAAATTTTGGGCCAGAAAACTTTTTGGTAGTGACTTCAAAATTCCTAGCCTGGTCGAGATTTGGATGAAATATGAGTTATGCAAGGTCTATGGAAATCTGGTAATGAATGAGAGATTTAATAATGAATTTGTTTACAAGAGTAGATATCTAAGACATTAAGGAACCTGTATGGATTTACAGAATTGAATTCGGGCTAGTAGAACTCCCGAAACTGATCTTAGCGTGAAAGGGTATTTTTTGAACGTCATGGGTTGAAGGTATGTTGTGAAATCGGGGTTTGGAACTCAAATTCCAACTCTCTGTCTCTGTGTAAGCCGTTGTGGCGGGATTATTCCCACCAGGACGGGGCCTCTGTGGCGAGATGGGGTCCGCCGTAGTGGCTCATTCACAAATTAAGTGGGGAAAACCCCCAAAAAAGTTATTTTTCTGCAAGTTTCGTTCTTGAGAGTTAAGAGACGACCCTATGCAATTTATTGACAGTTTTCCATGATTTTTGGTACTAAAGGTAAGGATTTTACTCCCCTAATCCGTCTTTCGATCCGTAAAATGTAGATTCTTGGATAAATATTATTGGGGGAAGGTTTTGGACTGAACTTGATGGTGGGAAAAAGTCCTAGCTGCACCTTAGGATCATGGGTTTGGTCTTGGGTTTGTTATAATCTGGGCAATTAGTCCTTAATAGATTGATTCTTGCATTAAATTATTGTTTTTAGACCACGAACAAGCGGAAAGAATTCGAAAAGGGAAGATTCAAGTGCCTTAGAGGAATTCAAGCTTGATTTCGAGGTAGATGATGGTATGATTTCATGTTTTGTGTGATGTATGTTGGTAATTGCTTCATTGTAATGCATATATGTATGTGAATGAAGCCATGTTGATCAAACCTAATGAAATGAGTATTAGTGAACAAATATATGCCATGATTCAACACTTGATTGTATGATTATATGTATGTACATATGAGTGTGATTGTGATTGTGGTTGTATTGAATGGATCAGGTGTCACGTTCTGGCACACTAACTGGGATCGGGTGTCATGTTTCGATACTTATATTGGAGCGAATGTCACATTCCGACACACTAATTGGGATCGGGTGTCACGTTCCAGCACACTAACAGTTTGAGTATGGGTTCCATGAGAGGACCATTGAATTGTCATATCTACTGTTATTGAGAATGTGTAATTGTACATTGCTCCTGAAATGATAACAAATGTATATATATGTTCTGTACATGTCATGTTTACTTTGTTTTGAGTGCTTATATATGTTTCGCTTACAGGAATAGCCGCGTGATCCTACCAGTACACTATGCTTGTGCACTGATACTGCACTTGCTCATTCTTTGTTAAGTACAGGGCATCTTCAGGCGGCTACTGATAGACCTCAGCTACGAGATTAGTGATCGAGATCGGATTTCAAGAGTGAACCAGTTCTTTCAGGCTGTCATGGAGTCCTTCATTTTGTTTAGTCCATTCTCTTTGGACTTAGACTATTGTTAGATACTTTTTATGTTTGGTTGGGGTTGTACCCTTTTTCTTAGACTTGTTGCACTTTAAAGGTTTCGGTATATTGACTTTCAGGTTCTAGAGGTTGTTTTCCGCAATGTTTTGATAGTCGTTTTGTATACTTTTGGAGTTTATGGGAACTCCATTTTTTTTACATTTAAACCTGCTTTCATATCATTAAATTCCTTAATTTTCGTAAAATTTGTCAGACTGGTTGTAGTAATGTTTCTCCCACTGGAGGGTTAGTGTGGGTGTGTCACGACCCAAGAGTACCTCCTAGACGTTACACGACGTACTTGACCCCAAAGGGGTCTCATACAAGCCCTTAGCATATCATGACATAAGAACATAGGGAAAAATGCGGAAAATTTAAAACTTTTCTTTACAGTCGAAGTCTTTTATAAAATGAGAGAGAGTCTATAGCACTATGTATCAAACAATCTATAACATTTGAATTAAAACTCTTGAATACAATCTTAGGGACACGACACTTACAAAAGTCTAAAACATAAAAGAAAGGCATAAATGACATATGGTCAACCCCTCGAATACTATGAGGACTTACCAATCTTCTTCTTCTTGATCTACTATAGTCCTAGCCACGAGGGTAGAATCTGATATCACCAAACCCTACACTTAAAAGAAAATTTAAAAGTATGGGTTAGCACAAAAGTACTAAGTATGGAAGCCATGCATAGAAAAACCTTAAAACATGCCTAAAGGGACATTTTATTTGAAACCGTGCTATATGCCACTTTGGAACATCATCTTTGAAATAGTTGGAGAATGTAGCTCAAAAGACAAACCATGTACAATTCATCATAATATAAGGGATATCATCATAATCACAAGCATAGTCTCCAACACAACAGAATGCATACTCCAATCTTCACAAGACATAGTTCACATGCATAATTACATACCAAGATCATATCATCATAATAGAACTATCACATAAGCAACCCTAAGCTACACTTGTGCAATGCATAGATAGGATCCCATAATCCTATCTACACTAAGTCTCAATTTTAGGCCACCATAATCATGCATAACATACCTTAACCTTATCCATAACCAACACTCATAAAAGTGATCCATATCATGCATACATAAATTCATATATCTTCATAGCATAAGGAAACCACATCATAACCCCTTATAAGTCTATTTGTGCAATGTATAAGTGAAGTTCCATACCCCCACTCACCCTAAGTAAAGCTCATTAAGAAGTCATAAGTATAGTTCATGTTCATAATTCATATAAAGCATACATTAACTCATAATCATCATATCATAAGAGCGACATACCATGCCCACTCTCAAAGTCTACCTGTGCAATGCATGAATGAAGTCCCATACCCCCACTAGTAGAACGTTTTGAGGAACCATGATACGTAACTCATGTTCTTATCATAATTCATATTCTTATCATATAGGGAAATAGCCTTAACCGACATAGACCATGTGAGTTACATGGAGTCCGGTGTTCTATCCCCACAACGAAAAAAAGTGTCCTACTTGTCTAAGGTAGAACGTTCATTTGAGCTTTTAGGTGGATCCACTAGCTAAAACCCTATGTGGGCACATAGTTATGGGATATGGAGATTGCTACTAAAAACCCTAACTACTAACGTAGTGGTTTCCATCTCATGAGATAACCGTATTGGGAACCCAACTACTAGCGTGAAGGAACCCATCTTATACTTATATCCACTCGGTGCTAAGCATAATTTCCTTTAAATTCACATTAAGTCTTTATTAAATTTCATTTTCATGAGAGAATGCACTAGGCTCTCAAAACAACATAGGTACATAATAGCTCACAGATTCATTAGGTAAGAATGTCCTTTCAACCTTAGAATCATCCACATGTGAGTAAACTTTTCACATAATATTCATAGTGTGTTCATGAGAATAGCCTTTCAGTTAGCACAACAAGATCATCATAGTCATAATAGTTCATGCATAATAAAGTGTAAGGGTACGGGGAGAATTACCTTTCAACAATACCACAATTACACAATAATAATAAGATCTTCACTTTCTAAGTTAATCATAAGCATATACACAATTCACATAAAGATGTACAAACTCTCATATATTTTCCCTTCAAGGGATATGAACCACAAGCAACACCTTAGTCACATCATAGTCATATTCATGCATGGGGTGTATGTGTGTGATTGTCCTTCCAATGACACAACTACAATATTATTTTCATAGACACTTTACTCTCAAAGTATTCATAAGCATGCACATAATATCATAATCACACATACTCTTCATATCTTGCATTCAAGGATCATGTTAAGTCAACGCCTTTAACATTCACCACATGAGACATAGATATAGTCATAACTCAATTACAACATTCATTCCATGTATACACTCATATACTTATATTATAGATCATGTGGATGAAGTCATTTCATAATAACACCATATACAATTCATAATAGCTTCCTTATTTAAGCTTTAACATCCTTAACTTACTCATATCAGATTTTACTATTAAAGCACTTAAGATTCATCTTCATACTACAAGTATTACTCTCAAGCAATACCTCCCATGGTCATCATGTATACCTAAATCTCAAGGTAAACTAACCACATGCTTCATTCTTACTCAATCATAGACATATAGCATCAAGTAAACTAAATCTCAATACTATTCAACCATGATCCATCATATAAGCCCTAATCAAATTAGTTTTTTTCCACAAGTTTTACTCATAATCAATTCATGTCTAGGTGATCTAATCTAAGGCAATTCATCAAGAAGTTCATCAATCTAGAAAGGTCATATCTAAGCCCTCAATTTGCCTCTTTCATGACATAGCCCTAGGCTATATCAATTTCACCCTAGAATCTTAGGTTAATCAAGTACACATGTAGAATCATACTAAATTCATGAAATCACATCATAATCTACTCATATCCAATCAATTGGACCAACTTTCAACAACATTCATAATGTAAAGAAGGACCATAAATAGGATTGGGGAACTAATGGATTCTTGAGGAATTCAAGTTGAAATCATATAAAATCCATAATACATTCATAAAGAAACATAATTCAACATTTAAAAGCAACTTTGAATGAAATCCATGGGGATGAGTTGAAACCCTAGCTATTTAGGGGATTTTGGAAACTTGAAATCATCTTTTGAAAGGGCTCCTTGAATGAAACTTAATCAAGGATGAAAACTACCAGACCTTTA
Source organism: Solanum okadae (assembly GCA_036553675.1). Classification (NCBI taxonomy): domain Eukaryota; kingdom Viridiplantae; phylum Streptophyta; class Magnoliopsida; order Solanales; family Solanaceae; genus Solanum; species Solanum okadae. The sequence goes on from CM071678.1 coordinate 46,146,441, forward strand.
GAAGATTTCCACACGAAATTTGAAGAAGAAAGGCTGCTCCTTGACCCTTAGACTTGACCTTGTTCTTGTTTTTCAATGCAGGTTTCTAGAGAGAGAAATATTTTGGAGGGGAAGAACTTTGGGGTTTTGATTTGGGTTTTGGAAATAATGGAGTAAATAGGTGTTTAAAGACTTCAAACCATTTATATATGTAATATAAACCAATTAAAAATGAACCCATTAATTAAGTATTTAAATAAGAAATTACCAAATGACCCTCGACTAGGCAGACCCGTCCAGGGACTACGGCCACCTAGACGGCCCATCAAAGGTACTACGGCTCGTGGTGGTTCCCGTGGTCACTTGAATAGTAGCTCCCTCAACGTACCAACCTTTCAAGAGCCTAAGGCATACCACGAGACCTCCCACGGTCCTTGGTCAAGACCACGAAACCTCCCATGATCCGTGGTCAAGACAACGAGTCATGGTGATGGTCGTGGTGCCTAGGCAGTAGCCAAGTTTTGGGGACTTGTCCTCCTCAATGCCAAAGAAAGACCATGAGACCTCCCACAATCCGTGGTCAAGACCACGAGTCGCGGTGAATGTCGTGGTTCCTAGGCAGTGGCTAGGCCTCGAGGCCTTGCTTCCCACATGCCTAACGGACCTTCACGAGCACCTTCACGGACCGTGGTCAAGACCACTAGTCGTGAAGGTGGTCATGGTCCTTGGGAAGTGTTTGGCCAAGCTTGGGGCAGCCTGCCTTTGATTTAGGCTTGCCCATTTTTTACTTGACACTTGACCTTGCAACCCTCCACCAAACCTTATAAGGTCTTCTAAACTACGGGGTTTAGCACGTACCTTGACGTTTAACCATTAAACCCCTTCGCCCTCATCTTTAGGCTCTATTTCAACCTACCATTTTTCTGGGGTGTTACATTATCTCCTCCTTGGGAACATTCGTCCTCGAACGATGATTTAGATACCTTACTGAAATAAAGACTCAAGACTAGCAACCCATAATGCATGGCACATCAATAAAATGCACAAATCATAGGAGGAAACATCAACTTTACATCAATAAGTTCAACGCAACAGAAAGAAGTAGGAACTACATCTACAAACTTATTATGCAAGAATTTCAATAACTAGCCATGTTCAAGGAGGAACTACCATATTCTAGTCATAACAAGCTCAACATACTTTCATGGAGCTCATATGCAATTACTTTCTAAAGCATAACATAGCATGTTCATCAAATCATCCCATGAAGTCAAATATGCCATCATCATACTAAAATTCACAGCAACTTGAAGAACATATAAATCATGAAAACTCATTTCATACTAAACATGAATCTTCAAGAACATACATAACATAAGGAGATCATGGAAATCTCTAAAACACTCATGACTCCTAGATATGGAACAAGCCAAAAAAGGAACTATTGGTCTCACGCTAGAATAGGAATAAAAGAAAGGGATGAGGATATCGGAACTCTCAATCAATTTTGCTATCTAATAACGTGATCTCCCCCTTAGGAGTAATCCCCCTTCCTAAAACCTCAAATACCACTCCTTTCAAACAAACAGAAAGCATTACCAAGACTCATTATAACCTTACCGAATTCTAGAAACAAGAGAGGTCTAATGGCCATGCACCCAAACCTTAGTAAGGTTAACAAGAGTAACTCTATGGGATAAAGGAATCATGGGACACATATGACATTCAAGACTCCACAATAATGAAACGAGTCAAAGAGGACTTATCATCTTAAGCTAGATGAGGAATAAAAGGGAATACAAGGATATTGGGACATCTCAATGGCCCTTGGTCTCCCAAATAGCACCCTCAACTAAATCCCTTAATAAATACCACTCTCAACATTCTCTAGGCATCACTTAAACACCACTATTCATCAAGTCCTCCAACATAATCATAAAACTCATTATGGCTAGGTTGGGTTCCACCAACATACACACATAACAATAATCAAACCCATACATACTAAGGACAACGTAAAAGCTCATCATGTCAAATTTATCAAGTGACAAAAGACAAGTACTACCGGAATAGAGGTAAGCATGAAACACATACTGAGAGCAACCTTAAGAGGACACTCTTTTTCACCTCTAGCTTGAAGATCAGCAACCCTATTTTTCTTCCTCTCTATTCCCCTAGCGGTAAGTACCGGGCAATCTCTTATTTTGTGGTCACATCCACCACAACCATAACAACCTTCCAAACCGGTCAAACACCTACCATAGTGCTTCCTACCACATATTTTGAAAGTAGGCTTAAGTAACACCGATTCACTATTGCTTCTTCTTTAAGGTTTAGGGTTAGATACCCCCTCCTCACTAAATCTTGGGAGAAACTTAGAAAAACCTTGTCCAAAGGACCTTTCAAAAGAAGAGGCTTCATCATCCATCCTAACCCTCTTTTTCTCCTTCAACCTTTGTTCAAGTTTCTTTTGCTCAATTTCAAAGGCATACACTATAAGACGAGGGACATTCATATTATGCTCAAACATGGCCATACGACATTCTTTTACCACTAAATCAGACATTCCCGACATAAACTTACTCATTCCCGATTTGGGATCGGACACTAGAATTGGAACATACTTAGAAAATTGAGTGAATCTCCATGCATATTCGTTAACACTCATTTCACCTTGTCTAAGGTTGATGAACTCAAGAATAAAAGCTTCTCTCATTTCTAAAGGGAAGAACCTATCGAGAAAGGCACTCTTGAACCCTTCCCACTCTATAGGGACCAATCCTACCGGTGTAGTCCCTTTCCATTGATGATACCACATTTGCTCAACTCCTTTGAGTTGACAAGAAGCTAACTACACCATCTCTATCGGAGTTACTCTCATACGGTCTAACACCTTAGAGACCTCCTCTACTAACTCTTGAGGATCTTCTCCCACCTTGGAGCCATAAAACATAGGAAGATACCACCCTAAGAACTCCCACACCCTAGAAGTGGCCAACCCCTTATTGGATTTGTCGTAATTAGAACCTCTTTGTTGACTTGCACCGTCAAGGCTTGAGCCAACAATTGGATAGCAGACCTAAACTCCGCATCATTCATATATTTCCCTATAGGGTCAATTGGAGCTTGGAGAGGAATCTCTTGCTCCACATTTTCTTCCTCATTCCTTTAAACGTAAACCCTTGAAGTAGTCATATCCTGAAACCCATAGGGAACACATTAGGAGAAAGACCTAATTAAGCTAAATTCTAGGGAACGAGTTAGAGAATGAAGAAATGAAGTTTTCCTAACATCCAATAGCTTACTATTTATAAAATGTGGCGCGCTTCACATTTATGAACAAAACTCTACTAGATGTGGTTTGAGACATCCTAAAACCATCCCAAAATTAAATGTTGTGATACTAAGTTTGTCACCACCCAGGAGTACCCTCTAGACAAAGCACAATGTACTTGACCCCGAAGGGGTCTCATACAAGCCCTTAGCATATCATGACATAAGAACATAGGGAAACATGCGGAAAATTTAAAACTTTTCTTTACAATCAAAGTCTTTTATAAAATGAGAAAGAGAGTCTATAACACTATGTCTCAAACCATCTATAAGATTTGAATTAAAAATCTCAAGGTAAACTAACCACATGCTTCATTCTTACTCAATCATAGACATATATCATCAAGTAAACTAAATCTTGATACTATTCAACCATGATCAATCATATAAGCCTTAATCAAATTAGTTTTTGTCCACAAGTTATACTCATAATCAATTCATGTCTAGGTAATCTAATCTAAGGCAATTCATCAAGAAGTTCATCAGTCTTAGAAGGTCACGTCTAAGCCCTCAATTTACCTATTTCATGACATAGACCCAGGCCACATCAATTTCACCATAGAATCCTAGGTTAATAAAGTATACACGTAGAATCATACTAAATTCATGCAATCACATCATAATCTACTCACATCCAATCAATTGGACCAACTTGCAACAACATTCATAATGTAAATAAAGTCCATAACTAGGAATGGAGAACTCATGGATTCTTGAGGAATTCAAGTTGAAATCATATAAAATCTGCAATACATTCATAAAGAAACATAATTCAACTTTTAGAAGCAACTTTGAAAGGAATCCATGGGGTTGAGTAGAAAGCCTAGCTATATGGGGGATTTTGAAAACTTGAAATCATCTTTTGAAAGGGATCCTTGAATGAAACTTAATCAAGGATCAAGACTACCATACCTTTAGAAGATTTACACACAAAATTAGAAGAATAAAGGCTGCTCATTGACCCATATACTTGACCTTGTTCTTCAATGGATATTTCTAGAGAGAGAAATATTTGGGAGGGGAAGAACTTTCGGGTTTTGATTTGGGTATTTGGAAATAATCAAGTAAATAGGTGTTTAAAGACTTAAAACCATTTAAATATGTGATATAAAACAATTAAAAATGACCCCATTAATAAACTAATTAATAATAAATTACCAAGTAACCCTTGACTAGGCAGACTCGTCCAGGGACTATGACTACCTAAACGGCTCTAAACGAGCTACATGACGCAGGTAGCTTGTCTGCGGAACCTCCACATCCCACATCGAGCTTAGAAATCCAGTATTTTTCATTAAAAAAGAAAGTGTTTAACAATCCTCATCAAGGAAGGGGTTCCGTCAAGGGTACCACGGCTCGTGGTGGTGCCCGTGGTCCCTTGACCAGTAGCTTTCTCAACGTGCCAAGCCTTCAAGAGCCTAAGGTAAGACCACGAGACCTCCCACCATCTATGGTCAAGACCATGAGTCGTGGTCCCTAGGCAGTAGCCAAGGCTTGGGGACTTTTCCTCCACAATGCCAAGGCAGGACCACAAGGCCTCCCACGATCCGTGGTCAAGACCATGAGTCGTGGTGAAGGTCGTGGTTCCTAGGAAGTGGCTAGGCCTCAAGGCCTTGCTTCCCACATGCCTAAGGGACTTTCACGAGCCCCTTCACAGACCGTGGTTAAGACCACTGGTCGTGAAGGTGGTCGTGGTCCTTGGGCAGTGTTTGGCCAAGCTTGGGGCATCCTTCTCCTTTGGTTTAGGCTAGCCCCCTTTTGGCTTGATACTTGACCTTGCAAACCTGCACCAAACCTAAGAAGGTCTTCTAAACTACGGGGTCTAGCATTTACTTTAATGTTTAACCACTAAACCCCATAACCTTCATGTTTAGGTTCTAGTTCAACCTACCATTTTTCCGGGGTGTTACATTATCTCCCCCTTGGGAACATTCGTCCTCGAATGACGATTTAGACACCTTACGGAAGTAAAGACTCAAGACTAGCATCCCATTATGTATGAGACATCAATAAAATGCACAAATCATAGGAGGAAACATCAACTCTACATCAATAAGTTCAATGCAACAGAAAGAAGTAGAAACTATTTCTACAAACTCATTATGCTAAAATTTCAATAACTAGCCATGTTCAAGGAGGAACTACCATCTTCTAGTCATAACATGCTCAACATACTTTCATGGAGCTCATATGCAATTGCTTTCAAAAGAATAACATAGCATGTTCATCAAATCATCTCATGAAGTAAAATATTCCATCATCATACTAAAATGCACAATAACATGAGGAACATATAAATCATGAAAACTTATTTCATACTAAACATGAATCTTCAAGAACTTACATAACATAAGGATATCATAGAAATCTCTAAAACACTCATGACTCCTAGACATGGAACATGCCCAAAACGGGACTCTTGGTCTCAAGCTAGAATAGGAATAGAAGAAAGGGATGAGGATATCGGAACTATCAATCAATTTTGCTAGCTAAGCACATGATCTGCCCTTAGGAGTAATCCCCCTTACTAAAACCTCAAATATTACTTCTTACACACAAACCCAAAGCATTACTAAGACTCATTATAACCTTATCGGGTTCTAGAAATAAGAGAGGTCTAATGACCATGCACCCAAACCTTACTAAGGTTAACAAGAGTAACTCTATGGGACACGAGAATCATGGGACACATATGACATTCCTGACTCCACAATCATGAAACGAGTCAAGGACGACTTATCATCTTAATCTAGAGTAGGAATAAAAGGGAATAAAAGGATATTGAGACATCTTAATGGCCCTTGGCCTCCAAAATAGCACCCTCAACTAAAACCCTTACAAAAATACCACTCTCAACATTCTCTAGGCATCACTTAAACACCACTATTCATCAAATCCTCGAACATTGTCATAAAACTCATTATGGCTAATTTGCGTTCCACCAACCTAGACACAATATAATCAAACCCATACATACTAAGGACAACATAAAATTTCATCATGTCCTAGTCATCAAGTTACAAAATACAAGTACAGCCGGAATTGATGTAAGCATGAAACACATACCAAGAGAAACCTTAGAAGGACACTCTTGTTCACCTCTAGTTTGAAGAGCATCAGACCTAATTTTTTCTTCCTCTATCTTCCCCTAGCGGTAAGTACTGGGCAATCTCTTATTTTGTGGTCACATCTACCACAACCATAACAACCTTCCAAACCGGTCAAACACCTACCATAGTGCTTCCTACCACATATTTTGAAAGTAGGCTTAAGTAACACCGATTCACTATTGCTTCTTCTTTGAGGTTTAGGGTTAGATACCCCCTCCTCACTAAATCTTGGGAGAAACTTAGAAAAACCTTGTCGAAAAGACCTTTCAAAAGAAGAGGCTTCATCATCCATCCTAACCCTCTTTTTCTCCTTCAACCTTTGTTCAAGTTTCTTTTGCTCAATTTCAAAGGCATACACTATAAGACAAGGGAAATTCATATTATGCTCAAACATGGCCATACGACATTCTTTTACCACTAAATCAGACATTCCCGACACAAACTTACTCATTCCCGATTTAGGATCGGACACTAGAATTGGAACATACTTAGACAATTGAGTGAACCTCCATGCATATTCGTTAACACTCATTTCACCTTGTCTAAGGTTGATGAACTCAAGAATAAAAGCTTCTCTCATTTCTAAAGGGAAGAACCTATTGAGATAGGCACTCTTGAACCCTTCCCACTCTATAGGGCCCAATCCTACCGGTCTAGTCCATTTCCACTGATCATACCATATTTGTGCAACCCCTTTGAGTTGAAAACAAGTTAACTCTTCCTTCTCTACCGGAATTACTCTCATACGGTCTAACACCTTAGAGACCTCCTCTACAAACTCTAGAGGATCTTCTCCCACCTTGGAGCCATAAAACATAGGTGGATACCACCCCAAGAACTCCCTCACCCTAGAAGTAGCTATCCCCCTTATTGGATTTGTCAGAGTTACAACCTCTTTGTTGATTTGCACCATCAAGGCTTGAGCCAACAATTGGATAGTGGACCTAAACTCCGCATGAGTCATATCTTACCCTATAGGGTCAATTGAAGCTTGGAAAGGAGCTTAGAGAGGAATCTGTTGGTCCACATTGTCTTCCTCATTCCTTTCAATATAGGCCCTTGAAGTAGTCATATCCTGAAAACCATAGAGCACACATTGGGAGAAATACGTAATAAAGCTAAACTCTAGGGCACGACTTAGAGAATGAAGAAGTGAAGTTTTCCTAACATCTGATACCCTCCTATTCATATAATGTGGCGCACTTCACATTTACGAACAAGACTCTTTTAGATATGGTTTGAGACATCCTAAAATCATCACAAAACCTTATGCTCTGATACCAACTTTGTCACGACCCATGAGTATCCCTTAGACGTAACACGACGTACTTGACCGCGAAGGGGTCTCATAAAATCCCTTAGCATATCATGACAAAAGAACATAGGGAAAAATGTGGAAAATTTAAAACTTTTCTTTACAACCGAAGTCTTTTATAAAATGAGAGAGAGTCTATAACACTATGTCTCAAACCATCTATAATATATGAATTAAAACTCTTGGATACAATCTTAGGGACACGTACCTTACAAAAGTCTAAAACATAAAAGAAAGACATAAAAGACATATGGTCAAGCCCTCAAATACTATGAAGACTTACCAATCTTCTTCTTCTTGATCTACTATAATCCTAGCCACGAGGGTAGAATCCGATATCACCAAACCCTACACTTAAAAGAAAATTTAGAAATATGGGTTATTATAGAATGTACTAAGTATGGAAGCCATGCATAGAAAATCCTTAAAACATGCATAAAAAGGACATTTTATTTGAAACCATGCTATATGCCATTTTGGAACATCATCTTTAAAATAATTTGAGAATGAGCTCATAAGACAAACTATGCACAATTCATCATAACATAAGGGATATGATCATAATCACCAACATAGTCTCCAACACAACATAATGCATACTCCAATCTTCACAAGACATAGTTCACATGCATAATTACATACCAAGATCATATCATCATAATAGAACTATCACATAAGCAATCCTAAGCTACAGTTGTGCAATGCATAGATAGGATCCCATAATCCTATCTACACTAAGTCTCACTTTTAGGCCACCATAATCATGCATAACATACCTTAACCTTATCCATAGCCAACACTCATAGAAAAAATCCATATCATGCATACATAAATTCATATATATTCATAGCATAAGGAAACCACACCATAACCCCTTATAAGTCTACTTGTGCAATGTATAAGTGAAGTCCCATACCCCCACTCACACAAAGTAAAGCTCATTAAGAAGTCATAAGTATACTTCAAGTTCATAATTCATATAAAAGCATGCATTAACTCATAATCATCATATCATAAGAGAGACATAACATGCCTACACTCAAAATCTACTTGTGCAATGCATGAATGAAGTCCCATATCCCCACTAATACTAAGTAGAACCTTTTGAGGAACCATAATACATAACTCATGTTCTTATCATAATTCATATTCTTATAATATAGGGAAATAGCCTTAACCGACATAGACCATGTGAGCTACATGGAATCCGGTGTGATCCCCCACGCCGAAAAGAGGTGTCCTACTTGCCTAAGGTAGAGCGTTCATTTTAGCTTTTAGGTGGATCCACTAGCTAAAGACCAATGCGGGAACATAGTTATGAGATATGGAGATTGCTACTAGAAACCATAACTAGTAACATGGAGGTTTCTATCTCAAGAGACAACCATATTGGGAACCCAACTACTAGTTAAAGGACCCCATCTCATACTCATATCCATTCGGTTCTAAGCATAATTCCCTTTAAAATTTACATTATGTCTTTACTTAAGTTCATGTTCATGAGAAAATGCACTAGGGACTCAAACCAACAGAGTATCATAATAGCTCATAGATTCATTAGGTGAGAATGTCCTTTCAACCTTAGAATCATAAACATGTTAGTAAACCTTTCACATAAAATTCATAGTGTGTTCAGGAGAATAGCCTTTCATTCAACACAACAAGATCATCATAGTTCATGCATAATAAAGTGTAAGGGTACGGGGAGAATTACCTTTCAACAATACCACAATTACACAATAATAATAAGATCTTCACTTTCTAAGTTAATCATAAGCATATACACAATTCTCATAAAGATGTACAAACCCTCATATATTTGCCCTTCAAGGGATATGAACCACAAGCAACACCTTAGTCACATCATAGTCATATTCATGCATGGGGTGTATGTGTGTGATTGTCCTTCCAATGACACAACTACAATATTATTTTCATAGACACTTTACTCTCAAAGTATTCATAAGCATGCACATAATATCATAATCACACATACTCTTCATATCTTGCATTCAAGGATCATGTTAAGGAAACACCTTTAGCATTCACCACATCAGACATAGATATAGACATAACTCAATTACAACATTCATTCCACGTATACACTCATATACTCATATTATAGATCATGTGGATAAAGTCCTTTCATAATAACGCCATGTACAATTCAACATACATAATAGCTTCCTTCTTTAAGCTTTAACATCCTTAACTTCTTCATATTAGCTTTTACTATTAAAGCCCTTAAGATACATCCTCATACTACAAACATTACTCTCAAGAAATACCTCACATGGTCATTATGTAAACCTAACTCTCAAGGTATACTAACCACATGCTTCATTCTTACTCAATCATAGACATATAACATCAAGTAAACTAAATCTCAATACTATTCAACCATGATCCATCATATAAGCCCTAATCAAATTAGTTTTTTTCCACAAGTTTTACTCATAAACAATTCTTGTCTAGGTGATCTAACATAAGGTAATTCATCAAGAAGTTCATCAATGTTAGAAGGTTACATCTAAGCCCTCAATTTGCCTCTTTCATGACATAACCCTAACAATTTCACCCTAGAATCTTAGGTTAATCAAGTACACATGTAGAATCATACTAAATTCATGCAATCACATCATAATCTACTCACATCCAATCAATTGGACCAACTTGCAACAACATTCATAATGTAAAGAAAGACCATAACTAAGATTGGAGAACGCATGGATTCTTGAGCAATTCAAGTTGAAATCATATAAAATCCATAATACATTCATAAAGAAACATAATTCAACATTTAAAAGAAACTTTGAAAGGAATCCATGCGGTTGAGTTGAAACCCTAGCTATTCGGGGGATTTAGGAAATTTAAAATCATCTTTTGAAAGGGATCCTTGAATGAAACTTAATTAAGGATGAAGACTACCATAACTTTAGAAGATTTCCACACGAAATTTGAAGTAGAAAGGCTGCTCCTTGACCCCTATACTTGACCTTGATGTTGTTCTTCAATGGAGGTTTCTAGAGAGAGAAATATTTGGGAGGGGAATAACTTTGGGGTTTTGATTTGGGTATTTGGAAATAATGGAGTAAATAGGTGTTTAAAGACTTAAAACCATTTATTTATGTGATATAAAACAATTAAAAACAAATCTATTAATAAATTAATTAAATAAGAAATTACCAAATGACCCTAGACTAGGCAGACCCGTATAGGGACTATGGCTACCAAGACGGCTCTAAACGAGCTACATGACTTAGGTAGCCTGTCTCTAGAACCTACACTTCCCACATCGAGCTAAGAAACCCAGTCTTTTTCAATAAAAAATAAAGATTTTAGCAATCCTCATCAAGGAAGGGTTCCATCAAGGGCACCACGGCTCCTGGTGGTCCCCGTAGTCCCTTGACCAGTAGCTCCATCAATGTGCCACGCCTTCAAGAACCTAAGGCAAGACCATGAGTCGTGCTGATGATCGTGGTCCCTAGGCAGTAGCCAAGGCTTGGGGACTTGGCCTCCACAATGCCAAGGCAAGACCACGACACCTCCCACGATCCGTGGTCAAGATCACGACTCGTGGTCAAGGTCGTGGTTCCTAGGCAGTGGCTATACCTCAAGGCCTTGCTTCCCACATGCTTAAGGGACCTTCATGAGCCCCTTTACGGATCGTGGTCAAGACCACTTTGTCGTGAAGGTGGTCGTGGTCATTGGGCAGTGTTTGGCCAAGCTTGGGGAAGCCTTAGCCTTTGGCTTAGGCTTTCCCCTTTTTGGCTTGACACTTGACCTTGCAACCCTCCACCAAACCTTAGAAGATCTTATAAACTACAAGGTCTAGCATGTACCTTGACGTTTAACCACTATACCCCTTAACCCTCACGTTTAGGCTCTCGTTCAACCTACCATTTTTCTAAGGTGTAACATTATCTCCCCCTTGGGAACATTCATCCTCGAATGACGATTTAGACACCTTATGGGAATAAAGACACAAGACTAGTAGCCCATTATGCATGACACATTAATAAAATGCATAAATCATAAGAGGAAACATCAACCTCACATCAATAAGTTCAATGCAACAGAATGAAGTAGGAACTACATCTATGTACTCATTATGCAAGAATTTCAAGAACTAGTTATGTTTAAGGAGCTACTACCATATTCTAGTCATAGCATGCTCAATATACTTTCATGGAGCTCATATGCAATTACTTTAAAAAGCATAGCATAGCATGTTCATCAAATCATCCCATGAAGTCAAATATGCCATCATCATACTAAAATGCACAACAACATGAGGAACATATAAATCATGAAAACTCATTTCATACTAAACATGAATCTTCAAGAACATGCATAACATAAGGAGATCATGGACTCATGACTGCTAGACATGGAACAAGCCCAAAAAGGAACTTTTGGTCTCAAGCTAGAATAGGAAGAGAAGAAAGGGATGAGGATATCGGAACTCTCAAACAATTTTTCTATCTAAGCAAATGATGTCCCCCTTAGGAGTAAGGCCCCTTTCTAAAACCTCAAATACCACTCCTTTCTAACAAACCCAAAGCATTACTAAGACTCATTATACCCTTACTAAGGTTAACAAGAGTAACTCTATGGGAGAAGGTAATCATGGGACACATATGACATTCAAGACTCCACAATCATGAAATGAGTCAAGGAGGACTTATCATCTTAAGCTAAAGGAGGAATAAAAGGGAATACAAGGATATTGGGACATCTCAATGGCCCTTTGCCTCCCAAATAGCACACTCACCTAACACCCTTACAAAAATACCACCCTCAATATTCTCTAGGCATCACTTAAACACCACTATTCATCAAATCCTCCAACATAATCATAAAACTCATTATGGCTAAGTTGGGTTCCATCAACCTACACACATAACCATAATCAAACCCATACATACTAAGGACAATATAAAAGCTTATCATGTCCAATTCATCAAGTCACAAAAGATAAGTACTACCGGAATAGAGGTAAGCATGACACATATACCAGAAGCAACCTTAAGAGGACACTCTTGTTCTCCTTCAGACCTAATTTTCTTCCTCTCTCTTCCCCTAGCGGTAAGTACCGGTCAATCTCTTATTTTCTGGTCACTTCCACCACAACCATAACAACTTTCCAAATCGGCCAAACACCTAACATAGTGTTTCCTTCCACATATTTTGCAAGTAGGCTTAAGTAACACCGATTCAGTATTGCTTCCTCTTTGAAGTTTAGGCTTAGATACCCCATCCACCTAAACCTTAGGAGAAACTTAGACGAACCTTGTCCAAAGGACATCTCAAGGGAAGAATTTTTATCATCCATCCTAACCCTCTTTTTCTCCTTCAACCTTTCTTCAAGTTTCTTTTGCTTAATTTCAAAGGTATACACTACAGGACGAGGGACATTCATATTATGCTCAAACATGACCATACAAAATTCTTTTACAACTAGATCAGACAATTCCGACACAAACTTACTCATTCCCAATTTGGGATCGGACACTAGAATTGGAACATACTTAGACAATTAAGTGAATCTCCACTACACCATTTTAGGCCTAGGGCCACACTAATTCTGGACAGCGCTTGTAAAGTGTTGCATAAAATATTTTAGGGACGCTTTCAAAGCGTAACCCAAGTTTTTTACTTTTAGCTACACTTTATATTGGCAACATTTAAAAAGTGTACTTTTAATGGTATAAGCTACACTTTATAAGTGTTGTTACAATATGATATAATTAACAACAACTATTAACATATATGGCTACACTTTTAAAGTGTCCTATTTTAATAATTGTAAAAACAACACATTAAAAGTGTGGCCAAAATTTTCCGTCCAACATTATTTTAAGTGTCCCTCCCATTTTTATTGGCCAAGAAAAATAATTCATAAAACATTAATTTTAATAAAATACATAATACATATGTGAGAAAAACACGCGTGAGTTCTCTCTTTCTCGGAATAACGTCTGAGCTAAAGAGTTGAAGAACTGATATGAAGAATTGCATAAATGAAGAACTGAAGTCGAAGAATTGATTTCGTCTAGCGTGAGTTCGATTCTCCTCTCCGGTAACAATTTCGTCAAGTGTGAGTTCGATTCACTGTTCCATAAGTACTAAAAATAGTCTTCTTGTTATTGATTGATTTTTTGTTTTGTGTTTAGAAGAGGAGAATAAGAAAAAATTGATAACTTTGGGGTTGTTGGCTAAGAACACGATTTCAGACAGAACTGAAGCTAGGAACTCGATTTCAGACCGAACTGAAGAGCTCAACAACTGAAGAGATTCTCGCTGAAGGACACGATTTACATCATAGTTCTCGCTGAAAACAGGATTATGTTGGAATAGGCTTTATCAGGTAACAAATTCTATCTATGAATGTCTAAATTTTAGCTTTAGGGTTTTGATATGCTTGTGTTTTTTATACAATTTTTGGGAGTGTAGCTCGTATTTTAGCTTCATCAGTTGATTTTTGATGATCAAGATCTCGAAAAATCTTTACTTGATTGAGACCTTTGGACTCGACTCAATTTGTTCATCGCGTCCTTGTTGTTGTTGTACTTATTACTTCGGTTTCTTCTAGCATTTGGAAATGGAGGTATATTCTTGATGTTCATAGTGGAATTACGATGAGATTCAGTACTTCTCGGAGAACTTTGAGGACTCTGAGGTTTTTCAGTTGGCTTTGAAGTACTTGAAGATGTGCTTGTAGTAGTTGTAGTAGTAATAGTAGTACTGCTACTTCATGGCTCTAGTAGTTTAAAGACTGTTGAAAGTCTACTCTTTATTGTCTCTTGCAACATATAATTCTTGGCTTTAAAGTACTTGATCTTAGTATTTAATAGGAGCAAAAACTGAGAAATGTATCTCATTAGAGCTAGCATCGTCTGGTTTAGTATCCTCTTCGTCTATTACTTTCTTTTTGCATTCCTTTTGTGATTGAGAGCGTTGTCGAGTCTTGTGCCTGCATGAAAGGAAAATAGAATAACGTGAACATGAATGATGAATCACTTCAATAGAGACTTAAGTGTGGGTTTAGATGATTTAGGCAATGTAACAAGACATGAAACTTTATTGGCAAAGTCATTATTATTGTTTTGTTAGTGTAGTGTGTTTTGCTGCAATTTTGTATTTTTCTTCTTGTTCTCCAAAAACAAGGCAGTCTTTGGGGTATCCGATCAGAGTTTGGTAAACATTATCAGTGAAAACAAATGAAGAACTTAGCATAACAGATTAAACTAAGCTCAAGCTTGACATATTCTTCGAAAATGGACTTGGGACCTAATTCAAATGCAAAAGCTAACTTTTGAGGTGCGGATTGTCCAAGTCATATGAAGAGGATTTAACAACGCTAAAACAGAATTCAGACATTTCAAGAAAACAATATTGGACATATAGACGAGTTCACTTACCTTCTCTTCTCAAGCTTTAATGCTGCCACATGATCCTCCTTACAAACTACAGGCAATTCCGAGAGTTCACATGCCAACGGGCTTGTACTAAAGAACTGTATTGAAACATTTTCCGAAATCAAGAGACAAATTTCTCTGCTTGTCTTAATTTTTTCTTATTTGTTGGGATTCTGTGATAGCGTTCTATGTTAGACGTCACGTTCTTCATTCGTGCACCTCAAGTTGGATGAGTGGATCAAGACGTCAAGGTTTTAGATTTCATCTTGTGTCTCTAGTGCTTTTATTTTAAATCTTATACTTGTGAGGAACGGTTCTGTCCAGTTTTCTTTTGTTTCGCTTTCTCTTTTATGTTTACTATGTCTTTTAAGTTCTCTTTAACAGTTGGTTTTCATAGGTTTGTTAATTTTTTTCAAATAAATGCTGAATGATGTATCGAGTTCTTTCCCTGTTGTGGTTGCTTCATTAACTATGTTTTCGAATTCCTTTGCATCGTGTTATATATATGTTAGCTTCTATTTTTCTTCTTTCAATTTGATCATTAGTTGAGGAAACATGTGTGAGTCAATTTGTTGTAGCTTCTGATTGTTTAAATACCTTTGAGATAGCAGGTCCTTTTGTGAGAAAATGGGTCTGTTCATTTGGTTTATGAAGAAGTGCAGTAATCTTGATCTTATTTGAGACTCATTGTATTCATCAAGTTAGTTCTTTTGCTACCGTCGGAAAAAATCAATGATTGTGCTTGTGAGAAAATCAATTTGTTCCTCTCTTTGTTAAAATTGGTGGTGTAAATCGAATGCAGGTAATGGTCAAAAAATGTGTTTATTATGCTTAAAATGATCTCATATCTTTGTTCTTCATTAGTATCTATGACACATTTTCCTGCTAAGAAAATGCAGCTGCTTCTTCTAATTCATGCAAGAATGAATTTTCATACTATAATTATAAGCTTTTACATTGGTGATATATAAACATCTATGGCTGTGTTTTTATTTGAGTAGAAAGACTAAGGAGCTTGAATTGATGAAGACGCAACAAGAAATCAAAGCTATTGAAACTTCAAGGAAAGCATTCCATCAATGGTATTTATTTTCAAAAGCCAAAAGTTTGTCATTTGAGTGGTTTACAAATTAATAGTTAACCCTTTTGGTAATTATACTTCATGTTCTGTTTAAGTGGCAGGAAATGTGCAAGAAACAATTAATGATTGCCAATTCAGATTTCATGGAAAATATGGAGGTATTCTAATTAATCAACCTGTATGTATGTTATTGCCTTGCATGTGGAATTAGATGCAACTCACACTTCCATAATTTCATATTATGCTGTAACTCACATTTGAGATACACAACTCAATCATTTCTGATGTCTGTAATGTAATCCATAAAAAATGTACTATTTCCCCTCTATAGTTCTATGAGTTTTTATTTCTAGTTAGGGTGAAGGGGAAAGGGAGAGGTGGGGCTGAATTATGTTTTATTAGTGAGGAAGTAGAGCGATTCATGGTAATGTAAGATATGCATGTTACCGTAGGAGTAGTGATATTTTTAGTACTAGTAATTTCTGTCGACTGTTAAATGTTAATTGGGAGATGAATATAGAAAAAGTTTCTGAAACTTGTGTCTAAATTGGAAGAAAAATATAACGAGATCACAACATTTATGTTGTCGGCTGAACAATTTGCTGAAGTTTAGAGAAAGGAAATGGAACAAGGAAGTGAGAAATAGGGAGTGCAAGCAGTAGATATAGCAATGGAGAGATCAAATGATCAAGGCAAGGAGATAACAACAATTACACTAATAATTTGGTCCAAACACCACCCTCTGTCTCTTCTTCTACTCCCATAGCTCCTCTTTCATTGCTGCATTACACTAATAATTTTCATAACAACAACCTAGCATTCCCTGTCAAGCCTGTCCCTGAAAGACGAATAGTCACTGTTACTGTCTCCACCATATCTGGTGAAATATGCTATGAAGCTAGGGATAACATGATGAACTACTCAACTGGAAACAAGACAACAACTCTCATCAACATAAATGATGTCCCTCATAACGTTGGTGAAGGATTTCTCCATGCCCGAACATCAAGACAAACTATAACCACAGCAACTACCATCACACCTCATGTGAGTATCATGTATCCTATCTCCATATCTGTCTCAGTCTGCACTTAATCTAATTGAATATTTCTATTCTTGATAATTGAATGCCACTTTAATTCTTTGTGTGTATGTTACTCAAGATGAGTAAAGCACGACAAGTTTTAGGTGATAACAGGGATAGCAAGGTTAGCATCAGTAGGAAGGAGTACAGTCATCAACAAGCAAGCAAATATTGTTCTTCTTAGGAAATTTTTGTTTAACATGTAACACTATGATCCACTTTCAAGTTCCATACACAATTTATACCAACTAAAACCCCTGAGGACAGGGGAACATTTAACACGACTGAAATTCCATTAACTACATCTGATAAAACACGAGAAAGATGCCAATCCAGTCCATCTGAGTGTTTTTTGACTTTTTTTAACTATTTAATGTGTAACTGAAAGCTGCAATCTGGAATAAGTATAGAACTGGAAATGTAATCTGCAATTTGCAATTTGACTGGTAATTTAAACAAGTTTTTAGCATTCGTTCTACCTAAGCACTATAAACTGGTTAGTTTACTTATTGGACGAGTATCATATAATTTTTTAAAACGACTAATAATAGTTGACTGAGAGGACAATGGTGTTTTAATTCTATTTTGATTGATTGTATTTTTACAAGAAGTTTACAGAATATAATGTGTCGAGCAACGCCTTTGCAAAGAGTCTTCTCTCGGCATCAAACATACTCATCTTTCCCCATTCTTTCTTGCAGAACTGCCTGATCGCACTAGTGCCTTGTTGCTACCAGTGACTAAGGATAGCAAGTCCAAAGAAGAGAATCACAAACTGTTGAATGGAAATTCGGGAGATCCAGCAGAATGGGTATAGAGATTTATGCATTTTCCATCCTAGGGATTATAGCTTTTCTCTCACTATTGTATAAGTTTGAATACATTATATTTGATTTTGTGAAACATATTCATTGCTAGAATATATTGAACTATTGTAAGAGTACTTTTTGAACTATTGTGTAAACATATTTAGAATATTGCTTTATAAGTATGTGTATGTACACAAGACATGCTATCTTTTGAAGTTTATTGCAAATATATATATTTGAATTACTTATTAGCTAATTTAATGCTTGAGATTATTTATTGCAAAATAATATTGGTGTTTTTTAATTAGAAATTGTGGCATATAAATATTTTATAGCCTAAATAGTATTACCACACTTAAAAGTGTAGCCAAAGGATTGTAAATTGTTGTATGCAGATGTGCAAGGACTACACTTCAAAGTGTTGTCATACATAAGATAGAAAAGGCAACACTTTGAAATTATGGGCAATAAGGAAGCAAAGGCCACGCTGGAAAGTGTAGTTGTATGAGATAGAAATGTTGCTATATGAGTTACTGGAAAGCGTGGCCTTTTTGCCTTTTAGGCTACGCTTTTAAGTGTAGCTGATAAAGCGACACTTCAAAAGTGTTGCCTAAACTCTAAGGTTACGCTCCCTTTGGGCACCCCTGGAAAAGTGTTGCTTAAAGTCCAAAAGTGTGGCCTTTTATCAAAGGCCACACTTTTTCATAGTTTAGGCCACACTTTTCTAGGGTGGTTGTATGCCTAAAATGTTGTAGTGCTCCATGCATATTCCTTAACACTCATATCACCTTGTCTAAGGTTGATGAACTCAAGCACCAAAGCTTCTCTCATTTCTAAAGGGAAGAACCTATTGAGAAAGGCACTCTTGAACCCTTCCCACTCTATAAGGCCCAATCCTACATGTCTAGTCCCTTTCCATTGATCATACCATATTTGTGCAACCCCTTTGAGTAAAAAGGAAGTTAACTCCACCTTCTCTACCAGAGTTACTCTCATACAGTCTAACACCTTAGATACCTCCTCTACAAACTCTTGAGGATCTTCTCCCACCTTGGAGCCATTAAACATAAGAGGATACCACCCCAAGAACCCCCTTACCCTAGAAGCAGCCATCCCCCTTATTGGATTTGTCGGAGTTACAACCTCTTTGTTGACTTGCACTGTCAAGGATTGAGCCAACAATTGTATAGCGAACCTAAACTCCGCATGAGTCATATCTTCCCCTATAGGGTCAATTGGAGCTTGGAGAGGAGCTTGGAGAGGAATCTGTTGGTCCACATTGTCTTCCTCATTCCTTTCAACGTAAGCCATTGAAGTAGTCATATCCTAAAAATCATAGGGCACACATTAGGAGAAAGACCTAATAAATCTAAACTCTAGGGCATGACTTAGAGAATGAAGAAGTGAAGTTTTCCTAACATCCGATAGCCTCCTATTCATAAAATGTGGTGCGCTTTACATTTATGAACAAGACTCTACTAGATGTGATTTGAGACATCCTAAAACCATCCCAAAACCTTATGCTCTGAAACCAAGTTTGTCACGACCCACGAGTACCCCCTAGACGTAACATGACATACTTGACCCCAAAGGGGTCTCATACAAGCCCTTAGCATATCATGACATGTGAGCATAGGGAAAAATGCGGAAAAATTAAAACTTTTCTTTACAATCGAAGTCTTTTATCAAATGAGAGAGAGAGTCTATAACACTATGTCTCAAACCATCTATAACATTTGAATTAAAACTCTTGAATACAATCTTAGAGACATGACCCTTACAAAAGTCTAAAACATAAAACAAAGACATAAAGGACATATGGTCAAGCCCTCGAATACTATGAGGACTCACCAATCTTCATCTTCTTGATCTACTATAGTCCTAGCCACAAGGGTAGAATCCGATATCACCAAACCCTACTCTTAAATAAAATGTAGAAATGTTGGTTAGCATAGAATGTACTAAGTATGGAAGCCATGCATAGAAAATCCTTAAAACATGCATAAAAAGGGACATTTTATTTGAAACCACGCTATATGCCACTTTGGAACATCATCTTTAAAATAGTTGGAGAATGTACCTCATAAGACTAACCATGCACAGTTCATCATAACATAAGGGATATCATCATAATCACAAGCATAGTCTCCAACACAACATAATGCATACTCCAATCTTCATATGAAAAAACATGCATAATTACATACTAAGATAATATCATCATATTATAACTATCACATAAGCAACCCTAAGCTACACTTGCAATGCATAGATAGGATCCCATAATCCTATCTACACTAAGTCTCACTTTTAGGCCACCATAATCATGCATAACATACCTTAACCTTATCCATAGCCAACACTCATAGCAACAATCTATATCATGCATACATAAATTCATATATCTTCATAGCATAAGGAAACAACACCATAACCCCTTATAAGTCTACTTGTGCAATGTATAAGTGAAGTCCCATACTCCCACTCACACTAAGTAAATCTCATTAAGTAACTCATAATCATCATATCATAAGAGAGACATACCATGCCCACTCTCAAAGTCTACTTGTGCAATGCATGAATAAAGTCCTATACCCCCACTCGTACAAAGTAGAACCTTTTGAGGAACCATAATACATAACTCATGTTCTTATCATAATTCATATTCTTACAATAAAGGGAAATAGCCTTATCCGACATAGACCATGTGAGCTAGATAGAGTCCGGTGTTCTATGCCCACACTGAAAAGAGGTGTCCTACTTGCCTAAGGTAGAACATTCATTTTAGATTTTAGGTGGATCCACTAGCTAAAGACCTACTAGAAACCCTAACTACTAACGTGGAGGTTTCAATCTCATGAGATAACTATATTGGGAACCCAACTACTAGCGTGAAGGAACCCATCTCATACTCATATCCACTCGGTGCTAAGCATAATTCACTTTCAATTCACATTAAGTCTATACTTAAGTTCATGTTCATGAGAGAATGCACTAGGCACTCAAACCAGCATAATATCATAATTGCTCATAGATTCATTAGGTGAGAATGTCCTTTCACCCTGAGAATCATCAATATGTGAGTAAACCTTTCACATAATATTCATAGTGTGGTCATGAGAATAGCCTTTCATTCAACACAACAAGATAATCATAGGCATAATAGTTCATGCATAATAAAGAGCAAGGGTATGGAGAGAATTACCTTTCAACAATACCACAATTACACAATAATCATATGATCTTCACTTTCTAAGTGATTCATATGCTTATACACAATTCTCATAAAGATGTACAAACCCTCATAACTTCTCCCTTCAAGGGACATGAACCACAAGCAACACCTTAGTCACATCATAGTCATATTCATGCATGGGGTGAATGTGTGTGATTGTCCTTCCAATGACACAACAACAATATTATTATCATAGACACTTTACTGTCAAAGTATTCATAAGTATGCACATAATATCATATTCATACATACTCTTCATATCTTGCATTCAAGGATCATGTTAAGTCAACGCCTTTAACATTCACCACATGAGACATAGATATAGTCATAACTCAATTACAACATTCATTCCATGTATACACTCATATACTTATATTATAGATCATGTGGATGAAGTCATTTCATAATAACACCATATACAATTCATAATAGCTTCCTTATTTAAGCTTTAACATCCTTAACTTACTCATATCAGATTTTACTATTAAAGCACTTAAGATTCATCTTCATACTACAAGTATTACTCTCAAGCAATACCTTCCATGGTCATCATGTATACCTAAATCTCAAGGTAAACTAACCACATGCTTCATTCTTACTCAATCATAGACATATAGCATCAAGTAAACTAAATCTCAATACTATTCAACCATGATCCATCATATAAGCCCTAATCAAATTAGTTTTTTTCCACAAGGTTTACTCATAATCAATTCATGTCTAGGTGATCTAATCTAAGGCAATTCATCAAGAAGTTCATCAATCTTAAAAGGTCATATCTAAGCCCTCAATTTGCCTCTTTCATGACATAGCCCTAGGCTATATCAATTTCACCCTAGAATCTTAGGTTAATCAAGTACACATGTAGAATCATACTAAATTCATGAAATCACATCATAATCTACTCATATCCAATCAATTGGACCAACTTGCAACAACATTCATAATGTAAAGAAGGACCATAACTAGAGTTGGAGAACGCATGGATTCTTGAGCAATTCAAGTTGAAATCATATAAAATCCATAATACATTCATAAAGAAACATAATTCAACATTTAAAAGCAACTTTGAAAGGAATCCATGCGGTTGAGTTGAAACCCTAGCTATTTGGGGGATTATGGAAACTTGAAATCATCTTTAGAAAAGGCTCGTTGAATGAAACTTAATCAAGGATGAAGACTACCATACCTTTAGAAGATTTTCACACGAAATTTGAAGAAGAAAGGCTGCTCCTTGACCCCTACACTTGGCCCTGATCTTGTTCTTCAATGGAGGTTTCTAGAGAGAGAAATATTTGAGAGGGGAAGAACTTTGGGGTTTTGATTTGGGTATTTGGAAATAATGGAGTAAATAGGTGTTTAAAGACTTAAAACCATTTATATATGTGATATAAAATAATTAAAAACGACCCCATTAATTAACTAATTAAATAAGAAATTACCAAAGGACCCTCGACTAGGCAGACCCGTCCAGGGACAATGGCCACCTAGTCGCCTCGTCAAGGGCAGCACGGCTCGTGGTGGTGCCCGTGGTCCCAGGACTAGTAGCTTCCTCAACGTGCCAAGCCTTCAAGAGCCTAAGGCAAGACCACGAGACCTCCCACGATCCGTGGTCAAGACCACGAGTCGTGGTGATGGTCGTGGTCCCTAGGTAGTAGCCAAGGCTTGGGGACTTGGCATCCACAATGCCAAGGCAAGACCATGAGACCTCCCATGATCCGTGGTCAAGACCACGAGTTGTGGTGAAGGTCGTGGTTCCTAGCCAGTGGCTAGGCCTCAAGGCCTTGCTTCCCACATGCCTAAGGGACCTTCACGAGCCCCTTCATGGACCGTGGTCAATACCACTGGTCGTGAAGGTGGTCGTGGTCCTTGGGCAGTGTTTGGCCAAGCTTGAGGCAGCCTTAGCCTTTGGCATAGCCTTGCCCCTTTCTGTCTTGACACTTGACCTTGCAACCCTCCACCAAACCTTAGAAGGTCTTCTAAACTACAGGTCTAACGCGTACCTTGATGTTTAACCACTAAAACCCTTAACCCTCACGTTTAGTCCTAAGTTCAACCTACCATTTTTCTGGGGTGTTACAGGGTGCCAATCACAACGGTTTGGGTCGTGACAATTACTTTCAAATAGAAAAATACCAATCAAAAAAGTAGTTTGGTTGATTTTCTTAAACTTACTTTCATTTTTTCCGGATGAAATATAAATTCAATATATTCATATTCAATTTTATTAGTTTAGTCAGACAGGATTTACAAGTAATTTTTTATCACATGCCGATATATAAAAATATAAACTAAGTAAAATTTACTTCACATTATTTTAATAATTTAAATATTTTCAAATAAAATTATTTTTATCATCCAATCAAACACTAGAAAGACAATGTTTATGTGATACAAAATACCCAAATAGTTTTAGTTTTCATTTGTATGTAGACGTTTAAAATTTTAGAGGAAAACGTAGAATCATAAGTTTTAAATGGTTAATATTTCAAATGTCATATTCTCAAGTGTTGTTTGAACTCTGAATTTGCACTAGCAAACAGAAAGTTTGGATATAGTGATTTGATTTAATACCCTTCATAACATTTTTTCTGACATAAACTAGAAAGTTCAAATAAAATAAAACCAATAATTTGAAATACTTATGGTCAAATTAATCTCTCATTATAATGTGAAACCAATAGGATATATTAATTGTTTTAATAGCACATTGAACTTAATTTAAGTAAATGCAGACATGAAAAACTTAACCTATAAATATAAATATTCTCTTAGTTGTGAAAAAATATAACGACTTACCTCCATAAGAAGAATTCTAAATATTCTACGTTTTACTTCCAAAGTAGTTAACTTTGAAACTTACTCTCATAGTAGTAAATCTAAAATGACTATTAAAGTAGCAAAAACTCTAAATTTTACTCCCGAAGTAATGAATATGGAATTTACTCCTGAAATAGTAAATATTCCTAAATTACTTTAGAAGTAGTAAGACTCTATAATTTACTCCCGAAGTAGTAAAACTTTGAAATTTACTCCCGATGTAGAAGGAATTTAGATTTTACACCCGAAGTTCTAAAACTTTAATTTTGACTCACGAAGTAAAGAAATTTTGATTTTTACTCCTAAAGTGATTAAACTTCAAATTTTACTTCTTAAGTGGAAGAATTTTTAAATTTACTACTGAAGTAGTATAATTAAAAAATTTACTCTCAAAATGATAAAAAAATATTTTTTACTCCCAAAATGGTAAAACTTTAAACTTTATTCTCGAAGTATTATACTTTTTAAGGTTTACTTCTAAAGTTGTAAAACTTTGATTTTTACTCCCAAAATGGTAAAACTTTAAACTTTATTTACAAAGTAGTAAAACTTTAAAAATTTACTGCTGAAGTAGTAAAATTTTCATTTGTACTCTAAAGGTAGTAAACTTTTGAACTTTACTCTAAAAGAGGTTTAAGCTGAAGTAGTAAGACTTTGAAATTCACATATGAAGTACTAAGACATTGAGATTTACCCTGAAAGTAGCAAGACACTAAAAAATGTGTAGAAATATTTTAAAGACTGTATATTGTTCTTGAGAAAAGTAATGAATGGCGTATGTCAAGCACATTTAAATAGTAGATTTTATTTTCCGAAACAAATGAAGATATACCACAATTTAATTTTTAGAGGGATAGAATAACAAAGAGTATACATGTCGTATTTGTGATATAAAAAGTCGATGCAATACGTACAAGTCGTACGTAGTAACATCTTGAATAATTTTACGAAGTATCAGTTTGAGGCAAACGGTAGAAGAGTACAATGCTTTTTACCATTGTTAAATCAACTGGACAAGAATGATAAAAATACAAGGAATCCAAAACAAAACTTAATTGGCTTAGAGGCACGTTAATACGTTTCTTGAAGATAGTTGGAGTCTCTACCACGAACATACGGAAGAATAAATAACAACTCTATCTTCGAGATTCAACTAAGCCACAAAAAAGTAGCATTCAAGAATGTTGTTCTTCTATTCTTCAAGGGAAAGTAATTTTTGAATGCTTATCTTTTCAAACAAAAGAAAATCTAATTATAGGACAAAAAATTAGGAAATAGAAGGCTTTTAATTAAATTATATATATTATAGGTTAATGAGTTAGAAAAGAAAAAACTTATCTTCCAAAAAATCCATAACGTAGAATTAAAAAGCCTCTTCCAAAGAAATAAAACATATAACATAGAATTACAATAAAAATGAGTGTTACAATTCATATTCATGTATTTTGGTATTTCAAAACTTTTAACGGATGAATTTGTTTCAAAATTAATTGAAACACTAACTCTTACAATCCCTCACTTGTTTCAAGAAAATTTTATCTTTGAAAAATTCAAAAAATATTTCGAGACATTAATCTAGCAACATGCATCAATAATGATGTCTTTTGGACTTGAACCATTAGCTAGTGAAGGCTTTTTAAATCATTGAATACTTGGTGAATGAATATTGAACTAAGTGGTTCATTGAATGAAATAGAAAAATACTCCACACATATCACTATGTTCTGGTGAAAATTGAAATCCTTTGACATCTTACCGCCATGTGTCCTGAATCCTTTTAGCCAAGTGCCTTAATATTTCCCTGTTAAAATCTTATTGAAGCGGCCTCCACTTCGCACTTAGTGCGGTGAATTCATCATGAGTAACTTTTCATACTCCGACCAAGTACTCTATGAATTTCATTAAGAGATATTAATCTATCCTCCTTTACAACAAAGTATCGATAAGTCTATCAAGAGTATTCCTACACACTCCAATCAAAATCAGTTTATTGACTTATTAAGAGAATATAATCTCATCCTTCTTTTTAGTATGAATATCGAAAAAAATTTATCAAGAGTTTTCTTACTAACTCCAACTGAGATCGGTCTTTTAAATTTATTAAGAGAAAAGAATCTCAATCATGCATATCTACTTTTTTCATTTTATTTGAAAATGGGAATTTTATTGATGTGCTTCACATTTGTAAGTTACTTGTTTTTCCCTTTGAACCCAAGATTACATCATTAGGTAGGGTTACCAAAAAGTACAATGAATTTACAACAAGCTTTATTCTCATCTCATTACAGGTTTCGACCACTAACTCTTTGCCTAACCCTTTAGACAAAGGATATGCTAAATTAAACCTGGACTTCACATATTAAAGTGATATTATGTCATCCTCCAATAATCTCCTCACATGATTGTGTTTGAGACAAACTTGTATCGAGTTTCCAGTGCAACAATCACTTGATGCTCTAAATATAGGAGTTTGATTATCAGAATAGATAGTTAAAAATGGTACTGGCTTACTCCATAAAGGAATATATATCAGCATAGACTGCAGCCAATCAACCTCTTCTCTAGCAGAAGACACAACTATAAATTCTGACTCCATGGTTGAGTGAGTAATACATGTCAGCTTCTTTGATTTTCAAGAGATCGCTGCTCCAGCCAAAGTGAAAATCCAAGCAGTAATAGATTTAGAGTCATTCAGATCAGAATTCAAGGTAGCATCACTATAGCCTTCAAGAATAACTATAAATGTAGAATAATGTAGGCCAATATTAATTGTACACTTCAGGTATCTCAGAACACGAATTAAGGCATTCCAATGTTCAACTCCAGGATTACTAGTAAATTTACTCAAAGTTCCTAGTAAGTAACAAATATCCTGCCTGGTACAATGCATGGCATACATAAGACTCCCAATAATCTAAGAATATGTCAACTGATAAAGAACATCACTAGAGTTTCGCATTAATTTGATGCTAGGATCAAATGGTGTAGGATAGGAGAATGTTTGTCATCAAAGCGACCAAACCTCTTTAGAATATTCTCAATACAACTTTATTGAGTAAGAGTTAAGCCTTTCGTTGATCTTATGATTTTAATACCTAAAATTATATCAGCTTCTCCATGATGTTTCATTTCAAAAATATTTTTTTTCTTTGACTCTTCCAATATCAGTTCCAAAGATCAACATATCATCTACGTAAAGACATATTATAACACATGATCTGTTTTGAAATTTACTAATATACAAATATCACCACCATTGATTGAGTAGCCATTAGAAATCATTACTCGTCTAAATTTCTCATTCCATTAAGAAGCTTACAAATTTGTCTTCTTGACCAAGAACGACAAATCCTTCTAGTTGTTTCATGTAAACTTTTTCATCTAGATCTCCATTCAAAAATCCAGTCTTCATATCCATTTGATATATTATCAGACTATGAATTGCGGCTAAAGTAATCAAGAGTCGAATAGAAGTCAGTCAAGCTACATGTGCAAAGGTATCTATTTCTTTCAATTGAGTAAAATCTTTTGCTACCAAGAGAGTTGTGTACTTATCTAAGGTACCATCAGATTTCAATTTCTTTCTAAAGATTCAAAAATCTAAAAGTCTTATTGGTTTGTGAATAACCAATAAATACACAATCTACTCCTCTATTGCCAATCTTAGTCAAATGTTGATTTGGTAATCCAACATGAGCCAAACAACCCCATACTTTAAAATAATTTATATCTGGCTTTTGATTCTTTCAAAGTTCATACGGAGATGAATCATGTTTGTTAGAAGGAATTCGATTCAAAATACGACATGCAGAAAATAAGGCTTCAGTCCACAAATTTTTGGTGAGACCAGATCCATAAAGCATAGACTTAACCATTTTAATGAAAGTTCTTTTTTTCCTATCTGCTACACCATTTTGTTATGCTGTATAAGACATGGTCAATTATTTCTCAATGCCTTCTTTTTCACAAAAATCAATAAAATCTGAATTTTAATACTCTCCACCTCTCTTAGATATAATTGATTTAATCTTCAAACTCAATTTATTTTCAACTTTTGGTTTATATGTTTTGAAAGTCTCAAATGCCTCATCTTTTGTTTTTAATGGAAAAACATATTAACACCTTGAGTAATCGTCAATGAAAGTGATAAAATATCTCTTTCCATGACATGATAAACAATCCATCTCACAAATATCAGTGTGAATTAATTCCAAAAGTGTGGATATCCATCCAACAGACTGAAAAGGTTTCTTTGATATTTAACATTTACTACAAGTAATACACTTAGCATCATGATCCTTTCCATAGTTTTTAATTAATCCATTTTTCACCATAAGTTGAATGGATCTAAAATTCACATGACCAAGACGTTCATGCCATAAATCTAAAGACTCCACAACATAAGCAAAAATATTTTCATTTTCAATATTGAGTTTAAATATTCCATTTGCATCATAACCTTTTCAAACAAACACGCCTTTTTTGGAAAAAATAAATTTATCTGCCTCAAAAATCATTTTAAAACCATGCTTCGAAAAAAGCATACCTGATACCAAGTTCTTTTGAATATCAGGAACATGCAATACGTCTATCAATGTGACCATCTTTCCAAAAGTGAATTTCAGTTCAACAGTTCCTTTTCTCATAACCTTAGCAGAGGATGAGTTTTCCATATGCAAAACTTTATCGCTCCCGCTAATTCATAGGTCGTGAAAGAATTTCGATTACCTGATATATGACGAGTTGCACCAGTGTCTATCCACCATTCCACTTGATCTCCTACTACAAATGCTTCTGTGACCATTGCCACAAGTTCATTTTTTCGGTTGTTATTTGCCTTTTCTTTCTTCTTTTCAACTTTAAGAATTTTACAACCACGTGCATAGTGAAATCTTATGACAATGATAATATTCATTCGACTTAGAATTGGAATTAGTACGCTTGAAATTTTTACTCTTCTTTGCCTTCTTTTCCCAAAAATTTAAGCTTTTTCATGAACATGCATAAATCAGGAAATAATAGTAAAATCTAAGACACATGACACCAAAGGAGTAAACCATGAGGGACTAAATACCTCAAGCTAGAGTAGGGACGGGGGGAAAGAGATGAGGATATCGAGATATCATATCGGCCTCGGCCACCGAAGTAACACCATAAACTAACTGATACCTCCAAAGAACTTTCACAGAAACATTTCCTTATTTCTCAACTTCTCAACTTGTCGGTTTGTAATCTTAACCGGAAATTCCTCATATGAAAGATTCTCCTTAACTCTCAAACCTTCTAAGGGGACTATATATGTCGGATCTCCAACAAACTTCTTCAAAAAGGAGACATGAAAAACTGGATGAACCAATGCCAACTCACTAGGAAATTCAAGTTCCTAAGTGACCTTGCAAATTCGTCTCAAAATCTAATATGGGCCCACATAACGGGGACAAAACTTCCCTTTCTTCCCAAATCTCGTTACACCCTTTATGGGTGAAATTTGCAGGTAGACCCAATCATTTACCTCAAACTCAAGACTATTCTTCTCACATCGGCATAGGACTTTTGTCGACTTTGAGTTGTTTTCAACCTTTTTCTAATAAGTCAAACTTTCCCCATTGACTCATGTACCAACTCGGGACCTATTAGGGCAACTTCACCCACATCAAACCAACCTATTGGATATCTACACCTCCTACCATATAGGGCCGCAAATGGAGTCATACCAATGCTTGAGTGATAGCTATTGTTGTACGCAAACTCAATCAAAGGCAAGTGATCATCTAAATTATCGTTGAAGTCAATTACACATACTCTCAACATAACTTCCAAGGTTAGGATAGTATGCTCTGCTTGCCCATCGAATTGAGGGTGAAAGGTCGTACTAAGCTTAACACGAGTTAAAAGATCCTTTTGGAAAGATTACTAAAACTGAGAACTGAATTATGTGCCACCATTAGAGATAATGGACAAGGTCACTCCATTCAACCTAACAGTTTCCCTCAAATAAAACTTAGCGTATTCCTCCACTGAATAAGAAACTTTGACGGGAATGAAAGTAACTGATTTCGTCATTCAATCTACTATAACCCAAATTGAATCATGTTGTCATCGGGTGCAAGGTAATCCAACAATGAAGTCCATATTCAAATCTTCACAATTCCATGTAGGAATGCTAATATCTTGGGACAAACCTCTCAGTTTTCTGATGCTCAACTTTCACTTATTGATAATTAGGACACTTAGCCACAAATTTTGTAATATCCTTCTTCATCCCATTCCACCAATAGACCTCCCGCAAGTAACGGTACATCTTAGTGGCTCCTGGGTGAATAGAATATCGAGAACTATGGGCTTCATATAAGATCTGATCTCCCAAGTCATCTATATTGGGAACACACACAGTTTTGATATCTAAGTACAACATCTCCCCATTTGGAAAAAAAGCCTATACAGACTTTTTAAGCACCACTTCCTTCAATTCAACCAAAGTTGGATCTACACCTTGCTTGGATTTCACATCAATCACAAAAGAAGATTCTGAACCATTGTGAACCAAAACACCACCCTTGGTAGAGTAAACGAACCAAACACCCAATCAGGCTAATCTATGAACATCTCAAACTAACTCTTTCTTATTATCTTCAATGTGAGAAATACTATCAATTGATAATCGATTAAGAACATCCGCCACCACATTCATCTTATCCGGGTGATAGAGAACACTTTGGTCATACTCTTTCAATAATTCAACCCATCTCCTTTGGCGATGATTTAGATCTTTCTGTTTAAACACATATTGCAAACTTTTGTGGTCTGTAAAGACATCCACATGAACACCACACAAATAATGCCTCCAAATATTTAAGGCAAAAACAAACACCGCTAGTTCAAAGTAATGGGTCAGATAATTCTTTTCATGAATCTAAAATTGCCTTGAAGCATAGGCAATGACTTTCCCATTTTGCATAAGGAGACATCCTAACCCAATTCTTGAGGCATCACAATAAACGACAAAGCCATCGATCCTTTTTGGTAAAGTCAACACCGGAGCGGAAGTAAGACTATCTTTCAATTCTTGAAAACTCTTCTCACAAGCTTTCGCCCACAAGAATATGACTTTCTTTTGGGTCAACACCATCAATAGAGAGGCAATCGACAAAAATCCTTTCACTAACCTTCTATAGTAAATGGACAAACCCAAAAAACTCCTAATATTCGAAGGGGATAGAGGTTTAGGCCAACTCTTGAGTGCTTTTGTCTACGTAGGATCTACCTCAATACCTTTTATGGAAATAACGTGACCAAGGAAAGCCACAGACTTCAACCAAAACTCATATTTACTAAACTTTTCAAAAAGTTGTTGGTCTTTGTCCTCAAGTGATTAGTGTGCTCATCTTCCCTGCTTGAATATATCAATATATCATCAATGAAAACTATCACAAACATGTCAAGGTATTGCCTAAACACCATATTCATCAAGTCCATAAAATTGCCAGAGCATTAGTCAAGCCAAAGGACATCACCAAAGACTTACAGTGACCATACTGTGTTCGAAAAGCTGTTTTTGGAATATCATCATCTTTCACCCTCAATTAGTGATAACCCGATTGGAGGTCAATCTTAGAAAAGTAACTTTCTCCTTGTAGTTTCTCAAACAAGTCATCTATCCTTTGGAAAATGATACTTATTCTCTATGGTAACCTTGTTCAATTGCTGGTAGTCAATACACATACGAAGTGAACAATCTTTCTTTCGGGCAAATAAAATTGGAGCACCCCGTGGAGAAATACTCGGTCGGATGAAATCCTTATCCAAAAAATCTTTCAATTCCTTAAATTCTACCAAAGCCATTTGGTAAGGAGGAATAAAGATAGGCTGCATATCTGGGAGAAGGTCAATACCGAATTCTATTTCCCTTTTGGGAGTAATACAGGGTAGATCATATGGGAACACTTCCATACACTTATTTACAATGGGGACCGACTCAAGAGTAGGGGTTTCAGAATCTATACCCCTCACCCTAACTAGATGATAAATGCAACCCTTAGAAATCATCTTTCTAGGTTTAAGACAAGAAACAAACCGACCTTTCTACATGGAATTTTGCCCTTTCCACTCTAGGATAGGCTTATTTGGGAACTGAAACTTGACTACTTGGGTTCTATAATCAATAAAAGCATAACATGCATGCAACCAATACATCCCAAGAATGACATCAAAATCTAGCATATCAAGCTCTACGAGATCAACATGAGTGACTCTATGGGATAAGGAAATGGGAAAATTTAGACAATCTTAGCCATAATAGAATCACCAACAAAGGTAGAGACAAAAAAAAGATCAAACAACACATCCGGAAGAATATCAAACCTCATAGCCACATATGGCATCATAAAAGACAAGGTAGCGCCGAGATCAAGTAAAGCATATACATCAAGTTGGAAGACTTTTAACATACCAGTAATTACATCAAGAGAACCCTTTTGTTCACCATGAGTCTGTAGTGCATAAAACCAGTTTTACTTGGGAGCATTGGAACCCGAACCACTAGGAGGAACTTGATTATTCTCTCTTCTTTTAGCTGTAAGCATCGGGCAATCCCTCATCTTATGACCACTTTTACCACAACTGAAGCAACAATCCATGCTGGCTAAGCACTTCCCCTCATGCTTCTTTCCACACCAAGCACAAGTAGACATAGGCAATGAAAATGTACTACCATTTCCTCCTTAAGGCTTAGGGTTATACACCCTATATTTGTGGAACTTAGAAGGAGTGATGGAGGAACCTTGGCCAGAAAATCTTTGCCGAAACTTAGAATGACCATGCCCATCGGACTTGAATGTGAGAAGTTACCATCACTGGTCTTAACCCTCTTTGCCTCCCAACACCTCTCCTTAAGTTTTTTCTATTCGATATGTTGAGCATGAACCATGAGACGAGAAATGTCCATATCATTTATAAGAATAGCGGTACGACACCCTTAACTACCATTTCGGACACACCCGAAACAAACATACTCATCTTTGCCGTAGGATCGACAATCATAGTAGGAACATATCTAGGCAATTTTGTGAACTTCAAAGAATATTCCTTCACACTCATATTTCCTTGACGAAGGTTGATGAATTTAAGCACCGTTGCCTCCTTTATTTAAAGGGAAAAAAACCTATTAAGGAAAGCAACAATAAACTTTTCCCAATCAAGAGGACTCACATCAACTGCCCTCTCGTCCTTCCATTAGTTGAACCAAACTTTAGAAACACCCTTAAGTTGGTAAGCGGCCAATTTTTCCTTTTCCACCAACGTCACTCCCATGATCATCAACATCGTATACACTTTATCAATAAGATCTTGAGAATCTTTCTCAACCTTGGACCCATGACACTCTGGGGGATTCATTTTCGTAAAGTTCCCCACTCTAGATGCTGTCGTACCTATAATTGGTTTCACGGGGGCCACAACCTTCCTATTGGGTTGAGCCGTCATGTCTTGAACTAGCACTTGAAAAACAGCCCTAAAGTCCGCATTAGTCACCTACTTGGCTGAAGGGTCGACCAAAACTTGAGGATCTTGAGAAGGAGCTTGAGGAGCTTCTCGTTCCATATTCTCATTTGCATTCCTCCTAATGTAAACTCTTCAAGGGGCCATATCTTGAAAAGCACCAGATATGGATTAGGAGAAAGACATATAGAGTTACACTCCACCGCATGAATTTAGAGTAATGAATGAAGTGGAGGTTGCTAATCATCTTATAGCCTCTCATTCATAAATGTGGTGCGCTTCACAGTTATAAACACGACTTTACTCAATGTGGCTTATGAGACTTCCTAGGACCTTTCTAACCCTTGTGCTGTGATTACCAAGTTTGTCACGACCCAAGGTGGCCCCTAGGCATAACATGACGTATAGGACCCCGAGAGGCCCCACACAAGCCACTTAGTGTTCATCATACAAAAAAATAGAATAAAGAGATTAAAAAGACAGTTTCAACATATAAGATTTTTGTAGAGAAAAAACGGAAATCTAAACATCGTCTCAAAGCCATTTAGTACATAAGAGTATATCAGGGCATAGCCCATACAACAAGTTCAAAAATTGAAAGTAAAGACAAAATGGAAATCAAGCTCGGTCCTCGGAAAATAAGGACTCACCAAACATCAATCTTCTATATGAGATCCCTAGCTGTGAAAATGCGAATCTATAAGGTCGGTCCCTACATTTGGGGAAATGTAGGCAAGGTCATGTAAGTACAAAATATGTACCAAGTATGATAGCCATGCATAAAACATTTGAAAACATGAGAAAAAGGACATTTTCATAAAGTGCAATGACCAAGCTAAATTATGAATATAAAAGAACTAGAGGACATAAATCACAAAACATGGTCAATGCAAATAGAAATCATCTTAAGTCACATCTGAGATACTTATTGAAGTAACCTTAGTTCATTATTGTGGGAGATTTACCTTTAACTGACATATAAGACCATGTGATCTATCAACACGAAATCCAGTATCTACCCCACACAAAAAAGTGGTGTCCAACTTTCCAAGGGAAGACCATGAAATTCTAGCTTATGTGGATCACTAGATAATGTCTATCTAAGACAATAATCCTATGAGGGCACATAGGTATTGGATAAAGAGATTGCTTCTAGAAACCTGGCCTCTATTAACGGGGGAGCTCCCATCTCAATATCGTCTTAGTGCTAGGCATAAATCCCACAGAATAGGCATTTTATTAACTTGTCTTTATTATCCATGGAAGGCACGTCATCTTACCAATCCAAGCTATGTCATATGTCATCCATGGAAAGGTACAATGAAGTAACCAATCCAAGCTTCATTTCATATATATATATATATGATTCATTTTAGGTGAAATGACCTCTTAACTTTAGAATCTTTAATATGAGAAAACCTTTCACATTCATGCATGATGTAGTTATGTGAGAAATCCTTTAACAACAATTAGCCACAACAACAACATATATGCTTTTACTCTCAAAGAAATCTACATCATATTACTTCAATACCATAAGAACATGCATAATTCCATATTTCACCTTTCATAGTCCAAGACCCACTTTCAATCATCAATATTTAGAAAACACGAGTTAACCATGTGTTCATGGGGATTCACCTTAAAATCATGAGATTATATTAATTCATGCTTAAAAGTTCATATATCAATCAAATAAATCAACATTTAAAAGAACCCTGACATAGAGGATAACCCTAACTCAATTAGGGATTTCTAACTTTATAAATTGGAGAATTTAGGAACTCCATAGAGGATAGGGCTCCATGGATAAAAACTGTCATACCTTGATTCCAAAAGCTTGCAATCAACGGAGGATTAGGAGACTTGGTCTTGAAAACCCTAGATTGACTTCTTCTTTTAGAGAGAGAAATATTTTGGGAAAGAACTTGGAGGGATTTGGAGAAATTTATAGAGTGATTTAGAATGGTTAAATTTTAGGCTTAAAATACTTATATAGAGTCTAGGATTAGGATTAAAATGACCTAGTTTAGGTATTAGATGCATAGGAAATGACCAATATAACCTTGAAAAAATAACTGACTAGACCCTTTCACGGAAGGCTTTCACCGGCCATTCATCGATTCATGGCACGTGAAGGCTATCGTGTACCAGAGGCCTGGATTGTTTTTCTCTAAATCAATCTCCACGGATGGGTCTACCATTCATGGACCCTTCTATTGCTTGTGAACCTGTTCGTGAATCATTGCCTTAGAATAATTTTATAAGGCTTGGGTTGAAGGATGGGTTCACTGACCGTGGACTCTTCCACCATCCTTAAACCATTCCTTAGACCCTTGCCTTAGAACATTTTTCAAAAAGAGTAATTTTAAAAGGCTTGGGTTCAAGGATGGGTTCTTAACCGTGGACTCTTCCATCATCCTTGAACCCTTGCCTTAGAATATTTTTCACTAGGCTTGGGTTCAAGGATGGGTTTATTGACCGTGGACTCTTCCATCATCCTTGAGCCCTTCCTTAGACCCTTTCCTTAGAATATTTTCACAAGTCTTGGGTTCAAGGATGGGTTCACTAAACGTGGACTCTTCCATCATCCTTGAACCCTTCATTAGAGCTTTCCACCATTTTTGAACCCTTCCTTACAAGTATTATTTGAGGTGTTACAACTGGGTCCATCAAAAGTTGGTTCAAAATTATGGTTTATGAACTTCTAAAGTGTTGACCAGTACAGTCCGTAGAGTAGGTCCAAACTGTAGAAGGGATTCAAAAGTTATTTTAGGGGGCCTTTGAGTCTTTTTCCTAATTGTTTTAAATCAAAACTAAGTCGTTTTGACCTTCATCCTAAGACCTATGTAGGGCTTTTGAGTCCTAAATTACCCACTCAAACCCATTCTCCTAATTACCCAGAACCTACAAAATTCATATTCCTCAAATTCTCTGAAGACTTAGGAAGAAGTAGAAGCTAGGGAAGAAGTATAGGGTAGGGCTAATTCAAGCTCATGAGTTCTCCATTCCTTTTGGTCTTCAAGTGTCTCGGTATGCTGGTATTCACTCATGGAATCCATTTTTCCATGGGGTCCCCAAGGTTTCCAAATTTTTAATTCAATTTCAATTGTTTAAGTTAGAGTTTCAATTCAATATTTATGGGGTTCATTCAATTGTGATTGATTATTGTTATTTAAGTCTTCTGATGCATTATTCAATGTTAATACATGATATTTAGTTGAAATTATGTTTACCCATGCCTATATTATGATTTTCAACTATGAATCTATGATGAATTCACGAGCTTATGAATTATGAATTTATGAGGATATGCATGTTTTTTTATGAAAATGTTGTAAATTATTTGGGGATGCTTTGAAAGGATAGTATTAAGGTTATTGTGAAAGGTTTTCTCACAAGTTATTATGATCATGACTGTGAAATTTTTTCATAAATGGATTCACAATGGTGAAAGGTTCCCTCATCTATGTTGAATTTTGTTTAAGTAGCTATTCTATGTTTCGATCCCGAAAAATGTAGATTGGTGTTGATCATTGCCTTTTCTATGTTAAATTAATATTTGACTTTTTATCTATTTCGTTGGGATTTAGACAGCACCAGAGGGATTTGAGGTTGAGGCTCAAATAGGGTAGTCTCTAGTAGAAACCTCTAGTCCATCACTACTTGCCCCCGTAAGATAGTCTTAAATGTCCTAGCTAGTGGATCCACTTTAGAAAATGATGATATGTATGGATTCTACCTTCGAAAAATAGATTCCCCTTCTTTAAGTGTGAGGGATATATCAGATTCCATTATATAGCTCTCATGATCTAATTCTCAATTAAAGCAAACATCCCAAAAAAATGACTATGTTGTCTTCAAAACTTTTCTTATATCCTTTATGTTAATGTATTTGACCATATTTCATGATTCACATGTCATTTATTCTTTAAACTTTTAAATGCTTTAAATATTGGTCATGTTTTAAGTCATTCATGCTATCATGTTTGTTTTATGCATATTTCCCCATACTTAGTACATCCCATGTTCTAATGCATGCGTGTGCCTACATTGTTTCACTAATGTAGAGTTTGACGCTTTTATTCCTCACGCACATGGCTAGTTGATCTCATTGACAATTTGAAGATCAAGATTTGGTGAGTCCTCAAGTTCTGAGGACTATGACACTATTATTGATTTCTTTACTTTCATTTTCCAACTTTGTATGTGATGTATGAGTTACATCTCAATCACTCTCCTTATGATGTACTAGATGGCTTATTGAGACTTATGTTAGACTTTCGCTTTATCAAAACTCTTGAAATATGAAATGCTTTCTTCTGAACTCTTTAAATTTTATTATCTTGTATGATGTATGCTAAGTGACTTGTGTAGGGCCTCTCGCAGTCCTATACGCCATATTACGCTTAGGGTATTCTTTGGGTCGTGACACCCACTTTCACGTGGTTCATATTTCCCAACCTTAGGTTGTTTTTGTGACAATAGAGAGGGAGTTTCCTACCATTTTTGGGGTTTAACGCCCATTTTTTAGTTTTGAGCTTGGGGAACCCTGGTGGCAATGCAGGAAATGTTTTTTTTTGCTAAATCATCTGGTAAGCTTTTATGATCCTAAAACTTCACCTTCCTTTGATTATTTATGGATTCTAACATCATACTTTGGGATTTGATTTGAAAAATGGCAAGGTTTTGCAAGAACTTGAGTTTTGATCTAAAATGGTGATTTTAAAGTGGTTTTGATCCCTTTTTTCAAAATTATTTTCACTAATGAAATCTTAAAACCTCAAATATCATTTTCATGTAAGTTTCAAATTCAAACTGTATTTTCAGAATTGGGTTTTGTGATGGTTGACCAAATTTTTAGAGAATTGATGTAAGTATTGGGGTTTCCGGAAAGTGATTGTGAATAATTGCTTTTATATTGATTGTGTGGCTTTGGAAGTGATTCAGAAGGAGAGGACTCAACTATTGGAGTGATTATTGAGTCATTTAAGGCAAGTAATCTCCCAAACCTTGTATTCTTGTAGAATTCGTGTATTTCCTTCGTTGCTTGTGTGTTGGGAGTAATGGGAATGAGGTGAAGGGTTAATTGTCCACTTGATAACTAATAACACATAAAAATGTGTTGAAATGAAAAGTCTATGTGATGATCATGATATTTGTGAATTGCCTTGTTATAATCCTTGTTGTTTGATTTATGAAATGCCTGATAACATGAAAGTGGACTTGAATTGTGTGCATTGTTGTCTCTTACATGTGGTTTTATATTGCTTTCGTGCATTAATTTTTGAACATCGTGGCAAGACATGTGATATTTTGATTCGAAGATCATTTCCAGCAAGGGGTTATAATGTCGAGGTCATTGCCGGTGAGTCTTATGATGCTGAGGTATTTTCTGACGATTCTTATGATTCCAAGGTCTTTACCATCGATTGTTATTAAGCCGATGAGAAATGTTTTTGGCTATTGATTTGATATAATGCCATTGAAAATTGTTCCAGCTAGTAATGTGATGTAAACTCAAAGGGAAAGAGTTTCGACTAGTGATTCGATATAAAGCCGATAGAAATAGTTCCGGCAAGTGATATTGTGCCGATGGGAAATAGTTCCAATAAGAGATTGAATATTGTGACTTGTTACATTCGATATATATTTGTGAATTGCTTATTAATTGTGATTCATGCACTTGTTGCGTGTGATGGATCTACTTGACATTGAGATTGACCTACTTGATTCGTTTGATTGTTGATTTTTGACTATTGGACTGTGAGTGTTAGGCCTTGTGAGTCGTATATTGCAGAATTGTTTGGTTGAGCTGATTTCTGTGCAGGTTGTACTTTCAGGAGGCTTTATTTGAGTGTAAGGGGTATTCAAGCTAGATGCCTTGTTTATTAGATTGGAGTATAAGGGTTACTCAATTTCAAGCTATGTCTCGTTTATTAGGTTGATTGATGGGTACCGTGTTGTTGGTACTCACCCCTTGCTGCTACATTTGTGTTGGTTCCGAGCCTTGACCTGTGTGATATCTTTCTCCTTCTTCTGATTTCGAGGCTTGTCAAGAATTTTGAGACGTAGCTGCTTATCATCCCAGCAGACCCTCTAGTTCCTTTTCTTTATGTTTTGTTCTATTTGACAGACAATGATTGAGAGTTGTACTTACTTCTAAATTCCTAACTTTATATATTTAGTGGCTTGTGCACGTGACAACTAGATTTTGGGTTATAGTTTTGAATGAATAAGTTTTATGCCT
Source organism: Solanum okadae (assembly GCA_036553675.1). Taxonomy (NCBI): domain Eukaryota; kingdom Viridiplantae; phylum Streptophyta; class Magnoliopsida; order Solanales; family Solanaceae; genus Solanum; species Solanum okadae. The sequence goes on from CM071678.1 coordinate 46,186,373, forward strand.
TTGTCTTGTACTTGCTTAATATTTCAACTCTTATTTCATTTTTGTTGGGTTGAGGCTGAGTTGTCTTGATGGGAATAGACATGTGTCATCACGTCCAATTTTGGATCATCACAAATGGTATCAGAGTCGTAGGTTCATACATCTCACGTGTGTTCAAGTCAAGTCTAAGTAGACTCTTGGGGATAAGTACAAAGACTTTCGTACCTATCCTTGAGAGGCTATGAAGATAGTTAGGTAACTTTCTTTTATTCATCCTTTCTTATCGTGTGCAGCTAACTTTCCTAGTGTTGAGTTGCCACGTGTTGTTTTGGTAGATGTCAACGACCAAAGATTTTGTTTAAAGCGGTAGAGGGGAGCTAGTCCTCGAGCCTGTATTTGAGACCCCAACTAGTGGTAGAGGTAGGGCCCAAGCTACAGGTCATGCTCATGGAGTAGCACCAGTTCGATGTCATGCCCGTGGAGTGGAACCAGCCAGAGGTCGAGCTAGAGAGGCTTCTACAAAGCCATAGGCTAAAGTTTTGGAGGACCAAGTTCCTCTTAAGTTTGGAGCTCCTTTGTTTTAGGAGACTTTGTTGAGGATGATAGGTGTGTTCGAGAACCTCTCTTTGGGTAGTGCGATAGGTTTACCATATGGTGCTTAGATGAGGGTAAGCGTGCAGACCCAATGTTAGTAGGAGACTCCATGTATACTTTTTCAGGTGGGCCAACCACTGGTGGTTCCTGCAAATCCTGTTGTTACACAGATTGCTTCCAATGTTATTTTGAAATTGTTAGATCAGCAGTGTTATGAAAGGTTTCAGAAAATGAAACCACCCAAGTTTTAGGGTGGTAAGAGCGAGAATGATCATGAGTTCTTGACTTTGTGCCATGAGATGCTTAAGGTAGTGCGTATTGGGTATGTTTATGGTGTTTGCTTTGTTGCACTTCAACTTTATGTTCACGCTTGAAAGTTGTGGAGGACTTTTGTGAGGTCTAGACTAGTTGGATCTCCCCCGATAGTGTGGGACATGTTCTCTAGTGCTGTACATGACCTCTTCATTCCTTGGAGCATGAGAGAGGAGAGTTGACTGAGGTTTAAAAGCTTGACACGGGGTAGTTTATTTGTTACCGAGTATGAGGCCTATTTCTGTGAGCTTTCTAGGTATGTTATGACTGTTGTTCTGGATGAGGGAGAGAGAGTTTACAGGTTTTTTAGAGGGTTGACTTTCTCCATTGTGTATTATGTTTACAGAGTAGCCAGAGAGGGGGCTTCCTTCTAGTCCATTGTACGCACCATCGAAGAGGCAGAGTTTATGGTTTGAAGGAGTTAGGGGAGCCCAAGACATTCTTCTAGTCAGTTTTCTGGTGCCTTATCTATTGGCATATGTTCACATAGTCTAATAATCTTGTCAGACAATAGCCAGAAACCTTATTCTCCAAAACTCACCCAACTTAGAGCGAAAAGAAGAGGAAAAGTCGACCGCTTCTCCCAAGAACAAGCAGGAGTGTTCTTCAAAGTTCTACTATGAAATCCAAATGATTTCTCTGTAGATTTCATCAACAGGTATGCGGGATTTCACTAGTTGGTTCCTTTCACCTGTTAGATCCCGAGAATTCAGTTAATTCTTTAGATTCTCATACACTGTTCTGACCTAACGTTTCTAGACTTTCAAGATTTACTGTGATAATGGTTCCTTTGATCTAAATAACTTGTTCTTTGATTATTTAGTTTAAGTCCATGCATAGCACTCAAAACCCTAGCTTGTGTAAATTTATCCTAGTTCATGAATTATACTTTGTAATTCAACCAGATAGAAATTCATGTTTCAGATTTTGAATGCCATATTCTCAGTATATAAATGTTGCATTCTAAGTTAGCATGTCAGTGTTTTGAGCTATTTAGTTTTTAGTGCAGTTTAGCTTCATTAATATTCAGTTGGGAGTAGAATTAGAATAGAGTTGGACTAGGGTTCAGAGTACCCTCAATGACCCAGAACTACATGCCTGCGTAGGTTTATAAGTCCCCTCGGTTAGGCATCAAATTTAGTGATCACGCCATAGTCATGCCTCTATAACCATCGCAAGGTATATTGGGTCCTCTCGATGTGGTGTATACATCGGAGCCCACGTATAGCTCACGTTGTTTATGTCGGTTAATAGTAGCCCTCACAATCAGACTCTTAGTGCATTGACCCAGTTTTGAGTATTTACTCCAGCATTGAGACAACATGCTATCTTCATGAATAATATTAGGTCATTGCATTCACTTTTGTTTTCAATTATACGTTAGTACATATGTATATCCTTATTCAAATTATATCATTGCTCAGTTATGGATTGTGTATCTTATATACTTTGTTCAACTTAGCATATCTATATCCTATATGCTCAGTCTATTCCAAGTACAGATGCATACTTTGCGCTACATCATTTCATGATGTAGGTTCATGCACTCAGCATCCTCTTCGGTGGTGAGTCCTCATACTTTGACGATAATAAACATGTTTTATCTATTAAATATTAATTTTTCAGTTTCAGTCTTGTTAGATTTAGCTGGGGGCATGTCCTAGCAACTCCATTGAACTAAATGCTTTACAAAGATACTAGTAGATTCAACTAAAGTTGAAAGTGTTGTTTCATTTATCACTATACTCTTGTTATGTCTTACTTATTTAGACTAGTTGGGGGTTTTCCCCATTTCAGATATCCACTGTTTTAAGCTTCCCATAATATATGATTTACTTAGTAATATTTTCAGCATGCTTGATATATGCCAGACTTAGGTTTAGCTTGGGATCACTCGTGATCCTAGGTCCCGTGTTACGTCTAAGGGGTAGCCTTGGGGAGTAACAAACTTTGTATTAGAACAGCAGGTTCATGAGTCCAAGGGCGTCTTAAAGCCGTACTAAGTAGAGTCTCTTTCACAATTGTGAAGTGCTCCACACCTATGAGAGAGAGAGAGAGTCTAATAGGTGTTATAAGAATATTTTCCTTTTCTTGTTATTCCTATCATGCGTAAAGTGTGGTTCAACTTCTCCTTTCAAATCCGTTGTTGTGCATATTAGATCACGCCTCCTCATAGAGCTAACACAAGCAATTCTAACGCAGTTCCTCCAGTCCCAAACCAAGAGGTTACAAATGCAGAGTTCGAAAATGTGATACAACTATTGGCTCAAATAGTAGCCAATAAAAACAATCATCAGGTCCTAGTTCCTGCAAACCCCACTTCTGGATAAACTGCAGCTAGGGTTCAAGATTTTGTTTGTATGCATTCGCTAGTTTCTATAATTGAGGGTTCGTTAGGATCCGTAGAATTTCATTGATGAGATATAGAAGATTCTTGGAGTAATGCAAGTGACAGGTACTGAGAGTTTGAGCTAGCATCCGATTAACTCAAGGATGTGGATGATATCTGGTTCATGCAGTGGAATTAAAATAGGGGTGAGAATGCATCTCATATGATGTGGTTGTGGTTTACTGGAGTTTTCTTGGACACATTCTTCCAAAGAGTGTTGAGAGATGCTACGGCCGACGAATTCATGAACTTGAAGTAGGGTTAAATGTCAGTCCAAGGATACAGGCTGAAGTTCACCCAACTCTCCAAGTATGCTCCACATATGATTGTCGATTCGAGAGCACAAATGGTAAAGTTCTTGTTTAGAGAATTTGATTTGGTGAAGACCGAGTGCAGGAATGCCATTTTATTGGGAGATATGAATATCTCTTTACTAATGACTAATGCTAAGCAGGTTGAGGGAGATAAGCTTAGGGAAATGGCCAAGGATAAAAAAAGGCTAGGATGGGTAACTATGAATACTCTCAGCATAGGTCGGGCGGTGGAAATCGCTTACAGTTTCAGCAGAGGTTACAGCCCCAGCACCTTCATCAACTAGTGCTCAGTCCCCCAGATTTTGACAAAATCAGAAAGAAAAAGCATCAGGCTCTAAGTCACAGGGGAGTGCTTCAGGTAACCAGACTTTTCCATCTTGTCCAAAGTGTGGTAATAATCATCCGGGCGAGTGTCTTCTAGGAAGAGATGGGTGTTTTGGGTGTGACCAGTATGGTCATAGGTTGAGGGATTACCCTTCTACCAAGCAAGGACATGGAGGTAACACTAACAGGTCTCAGTCTATAACTTTAGCAACTCCAGCGGGACTCCCCACTAAGCTGGGTGCCTCATCTGGTACAAGTGGTGATCAGCTCCAAAACAAGTTGTATGCTCTTCATGTTCGCCAGGACCAAGAATATTCTCCTGATGTTGTCACTAGTACGTTAAAAGTCTTCCATTTAAAGTTTTATGTGTTATTAGATCCAAGGGATACACTTTCTTTTGTAACGTTTTTAGTCTCTACTCTAGTTGGTGCCCCAGTTATAGCTAGATGAGAATACCAAAATTGCACTGTCACTGTTTCCCAAAAAGTCACCTCAGCAGACCTTGTAAAGTTAGAAATGGTAGATTTCAATATTATTCTAGGCGTGGATTGGTTACATTCTTGTTATGCCTCAGTCAATTGTAGAAATATGATCCTTCGATTCCAAATGAGCTAGTCTTAGAGTGGAATGGTAGTAACTCAATGCTTGTAGGTCAATTTATCTCTTACATTAAGACTCGAAAAATTATTTCTATAGGGAATATATATCATCATATTCAGGTGAAGGATTTAAATTCCAAAACCCTAACTCTTGAGTCAGTATCAGTCGTAAATGACTTTCCAGAAGTGTTTTTACTGAAGATCTTCCTGGAGTCCCACCCGAAAGGGAAATTTACTTTGGAATATATCTATTTTCAAATACCCAACCTATTTCGATTCCTCCTTAAAGAATGGCTCCAGCTGAGCTAAAGAAATTGAAAAAATAGTTGAAAGACCTTCTAGAAAAATGCTTCATTATACGTAATATCTCTCGATGGGGTGCTCAAATATTGTTCGTGAAAAAGAAAGGCGGTTCTCTCTTATTGTGAATTGACTATCATAAGTTGAACAAAGTCACAAGCAAGAATAAGTATCCCATCCCAAGAATTGATGACTTGTTCAACCAACTTTAGTATGCTAGTTGATTTTCTAAGATAGATCTCAAATCCGTCTATCACTCAAAGTAAGAGATAGTGACATCCAAAAGTCTGTATGAAGGGCTCTGTATGGTTACTATGAATTTGTAGTTATGTCCATTGGACTAGAAGATGCTCCTCCAGTCTTGTTAGTCATCATCTTTATTGATGATATCCTCATTTATTCTCGGTGTGAGGAAGAGCATGCAAATCATCTGAGAGTTGTTCTGCAACCCCTCAAAGATCGCCAGCTATTTGCTATTTTTAGCAAATGTGAATTCTATTTACAGTCCATCACTTTCCTTTGTCATGTGGTGTCTAGCGAAGGGATCCGGGTGGATTCTCAAAAAATTGAGGTAGTACAACATTGGCCTAGACCCACCTCTCCGAATCATATCAGATGTTTCTTGGGTTTGGCCAATTATTAATGGAGGTTTGTGGAATAATTTTCATCCATAGCTTCCCATTTGACCAAGTTGACTTATAAGAAGGTGAAGTTTCAATGGTAAGATGAGTATGATAAAATCTTCTTAGAACTAAAGACCTGGTTGACGATAACTCTTGTCTTGACTCTACGAGATACGTCACACGGTTATGTGGTATATTGGGATGCATCTAGGGACGGCCTAGGTTGTGTGTTAATGCAGCAAGGAAAGTTCATATGTTATGCTTCTAAACAGCTTAAGGTCCACGAGAAGAACTCCTCCACTCATGACCTCGAGTATTCAGCCATAGTGTTTCCCCTAGAAATTTAGAGACACTACTTGTATTGTGTTTATGTTGATGTGTTCGCAAATCATAATAGCTTCCAGATGTGTTCACACAGAAATAGTTGAATCTTCATTAGAGGAGATTCTTGAATTCCTCAAAGACTATGACATGAATGTGCTATATCATCCGAGTAAGGCCAATGTTGTCACGCCCAGAGGCTACCCCCTTGATGTAACATGGGACTTAGGATCACGAGTGACCCCAAGCTAACCCTGAATTTGGCATATCATGAACATATTGAAAATAACTAAGTAAAATGAACTGAACAAATGCGGAAGATAAATCAATTGATATCTGAAGAGGAACAAGCCCAACTAGTCTGAATAATAATATAAAATAACATAAGTGTTTTATTGAAGACTGAAATGGCCACTTAACAAATCAAGATGAATCTACTACTATGTCTCAAAGGCGTCTCACTAAGTTGAGTTGCTGGGACATGCCCCCATCTAACTCTAACATAAACTAAAAACTGAAATTAAAGACTAAAATGAAAGCATGTCTATTTTCCCTGAAATATGAGGACTCACCACTGAAACTGCTGAAAGCGGACCGAGATTTGATCTATGCGTGATCGGAATGCTGAGTACCTGAACCTACATCATGAAAGGATGTAGCGCAGAGTATTCGTTAGTACTTGGAATGTACTGAGCATACATGATATAGATATACTAAGCTGAACAAATATATATGAGCTGAACAAAGCATAACTGAGCAATAACATAATCTAAGCAAGAATATAAATACTGAAACACAACTGAATGCAACACCCAAAAAAAAAAATTGAGCTAAGACTCGAATCAGTATTCATTTTGAGTATGATTTAACTGAGAAATTTAAATTTTCGTAAGTGTTAAGGTCACTAGATGTAGCACCTTGAGTTAAAAAAAAAAACTAAAAGAGAAATCATTCAAGTCATTTGTATGTTCTTTTAAGTTTTGGGTCAACTTTAAACTACTGTAAATTTTAGTACATGATGATTTAGAAGACCCAAAAAATATCAAATGAAGGATTTTTAAGTCCTCTTTCCAACTCCGCCGAGTATGCTAAAATCAAATTTTGGATGAGGGAGATATGCCTGTCCAGTTAAGGAAATTTACCCAAATTAATGAGGTGTATTTTGGTCTTTTCCTTACCACACTAGCCTAGCTCGTTTTTGTCAACCATTTTGGGGTCTAAACTGATTAGAATCAGTTTAATTTATTCCAAAACGTGCTTAGGGTTTTTGAAAGGAGTTCAAGAGGAGAAAAAGGGAGAAAAGCTTAAAGGTGTTCAAGATGCTTGTGATCTTCGAGATATTTCACCTAGGATTTGATCCTTAAGAGGTATGTAAGCTCTCATTGTGTTGGGTTCGTTCACCCACACGCCAATCATGTGATTTTAATTTGTAATATTGTTCTTGGGATCGAATATTTCAGTTCTTGATAAGTTTCTTGAAGTTTTGATTCATAAATCTTTAATAATAAGGTTTGATGAATTCTTCAGATGAATATAAGGAGTTTAAAGGTAGTTTATGAGTGGATTTTCATTTGCTAAGGTTGGGTATTCGAATCTAGGAGAGTTTGGAAGAGACCATTATATTCTAGCTAAATTAGAGCCAAAATTCAAAGAAGAAAATTTGTGAGAAATTTCTGCGCAGGGGTGATACGCTCAAATTACACCTCCTTACAAAAGTATAAGCGATCGTTATGAAGTAAAGAACCCAACTTGTAGGTTGGGGTCGATCCCACCAGGAAAATGATTTAGACTTTACTTTAACCAACAATTATATTCAATTAGTCAAATTACTTTCAGAAACAGGTAATTAAAGGGGGGGGTTTTGTTTGTAACAAATCAAATAGTAAGAATTTAATAAGTAATCAGTAATCAAAGATTAATTTTGGTTGTTATCAAGATGAGAGAAATAACTAGGGTACATGTGTTCCCCACAAGCTCATAACACAATAATCCTAGTAACAACAATCCTTTCCTAGTGTATTACATGCAAAGTGATAAGTTAGGTATCTCTAAATCTTTGGTCCGACATCTAGAAAATTTTACTCCGCACCTTGGTCCGGCTACGTGTGTATAATTTACTAACCCTTACCTTTACCTCATATTAGACATCATAATAGATGTTTGGCTTAGTTATTACTTCGCACCAATCGACACTAGCCTATTAGATAGTATCACACTAAATCTATGTTGATAATTCTTTTCTTGTTGATTACCTCCTTGGTCCGGCAAGAAGCAACAAGGCGAGTTCTAACGTGTGTACTCATTAAAAAGACTTCTAAACGAAAGAATTATCAATGCATGCAAAACACTATTCAAGAATTACTTATTTACTATTGATACTTTGTTAATCGCTCATGGTTCCCACAACCCTAGTTGTGGATTTAGTTACCCATATTAGCAAGAACACAATTCATAGTTTTAGATGAAGAAATCATGGACTTACGTAAAGAGAATAATAAACCCAGAAATTCAACTTGAATTGTAAAGCCAAAATCTTCAAAACGAACTTAGAAAATCAATAATTGCTAGAGTTGCAAATTAATCTCCCAAAGCACAAAGTAAAACTAGAATAATAATGTCTAACCCCCAAAAACGAAGTTTACATACCCTATTTATAGAAAAACAATCCTAAATTAAAAGGGAAACAAATTAAGGAAAGTTTGTTCAGGCACGCGTCTTCATTCCACGAGACTGACTTACGGACCGTCGATGGATCTACGGTCTGTAAGTCCCTTCCGTCAGCCAGGACTTAGAAAATATTTCAGCTTCCAAAAATTAGCTTCTCTGAAGCAAACAACGGACTTGCAGAACTGACCGTAGGTCGATGTACGGTCCGTCAATCCCCTCCGTAGCTGCACACTTAGAATCTTCAAAAATCAGGTACTAGAACCCTCGCAGTATCAATCGACGGATCAATCAGTACGGTCCGTATCAATGGCCACCGTGGTTCCACACTTTGTCAGATTTCCCTGATTTGTCTTCCATACCTTGCCTGTTGATCTACGGTCATCACCTACGCACCGTCAATGGACCAACGACCCGTAGATCACCTCCATGAATGCCCTTTTTCTTCATTTCTTTCAGCTGTCTCTATACTTCCGCGCCTGAACATCTTTCCTGCAAAATATGATAAAAACACATAAAAACCAATACAACAAAGCCCTAGACACACACAACTTGTAAGTGAAATGTATTAGAAATATCGTAAACTCACGGTATATCAACACCCTCAACTTAAATTCGTTATTTGTCCTCAAGCCACGCACTACTACTCTAAACGACACTTGTATAGAAGCAAGCATTTCAGGCCCAAGCAATCACATGGCTCTCTACCCCCTTACTTTTCGGGTGCAACTTCATTTTCTTAGACTGGACAAGCTAATCCATGCAGATCAAACCATGACACAGATCGACCAACTGACACACAACATACACCTTCTCACTGTCACCAAGGTACCAACTTTCTGACAGTGTAACTAGTGCCCTTACTTCAAACTAAATCCCCTTTTCACAAAAAATGAATGTCATTCATGATACAAGGATTTATTCAACACTCACGCTCAGAAGTAATTTCAAATACAGTTAGTGCTTAATGCCATAAGCTTGCCCTTATTTTCACTGCTTAGACTCTCCAAACTAGACTCTAGGATCACTATAGGACTTTATTGGCTTGTAACGTAGGCTCAGGGTCAGGTGTGGTACATTTGGGTACTGCTTAGTGACTTTCTGCCCTCCTTGATATTACACTAGGCTTTTAAACTCTACTTTTGCCCTATTATTGCCATACTATCACTTTGTCTTCTTTCCCTTAATTTTCTTCAACCACGGATGTGACATTAGACTTTGTAGCTCTGTTTACTTTTATTTTAATTTTCTTTTAGCTTTCAACAAGTCACATCCTTTCCCCCTTTTTTTTTTCTTTTCACATCACTCTTTTCCCCATTTTTCTTTCAGTTTCCTCTTTCATAGCCAGCCTCAACTTATGGATTTTCCGTTAGTTGAGGTGCACAATACCCCACGTGGGGTTAGGGCCAAGATTGAAGTTACCTTTAACATTAGCCACCCTCAACTTAGGCTTTTGGCCTAAGTCGAAGTGCGCATGTCCAAGGAGGGATCGGGGCCAACATAGTAGATCGTGGGAAAGTGAGTTCAGGGTTTAGAAATAAATGTTTTACTTTTAGGCTCAAAGTTGGATCAAAGGGAGTAGTTATTTCATTTGGTTGATTCCTTCTTTTAGGCAATTTACGGACATTTCAGAACAATGGCCTATGATCACTTCCTAACCTCTAGATTGAATTGTCTTAGCAGGACTAACCGGGCAAGTTCTAGTTTTGCACAAAAACTGTTTGAACACTAAACGATTCTCACCCACTCTTGGCACATAGTTTCATTATCCGATTATTAGATTACCCAGATCAAGTTTCAGCTCAAGTCATGCCATTGAGTTGATTCCTTACTATATCATACTCAGAGCCAACACATTCAACTAATCGTAGCCTACAACTTCTAGTATACATCCCAAAATCTGACGGGTATCATTTTTCATAAGCCATCATGCTTCTTTCTTTGTCATGCTTCTACACATATAATCCTAAGACATGCCAGTTCAACAAAAATTAAAAACAGTCTCTTGGGGGAAAAGAACATAGGCAAGAAAACCCCAAGAGAGGATTCATGAGTTGGGTTATTCAGACTTCCCCCTATCACTCACAATCTATTTACCCCACCCCCAACAAAAATATATGCACTTGTCCCCAATGCATACAAAAACAGTAAAAGAAAATGGATTGGGTAAAGCAAACCTGTGGCGCAAAGCGTCGGTGAATCATCAACAAGCAGGGGGGTCCGTTTTCCCGGAGCCCGCTGGAACAACAGTGGGAGCGCCCTCAGTAGGGCCCACATCAACAATTATTGAACCCTCAATAGTGCTCTCTATTAATCTCTCTGCACCATCAGTGGTGCTCACAACATCCCCCAAAATAGGCTGCACCTCGATAACTGGGGCAGAACTCGATGCCCCTGCAACTCTCTCACGCACCATTAGCTGGCGCAACTCTTCGTCTAAAATTGACGCCCTCCTTGCCTCCTTCTCCTGCCGACGCTGTCTCTTGTGAGCTTTCTGCTCCTCAGTGCGATGAGAACGGTGCCGCTTGCCTTTGGCATGTGTAGGTGCAAGCCCCTCCTCGGCAGTCCCACTGAATATACCATCTAGGACTGTATCATCAGCTAGTGCAGTAGGTGCAACGTGAGGCTCAACTGAAGGTGCAACAAGGATGGCATCAATTTTAGTCCGAAGGCTGGCTAAGTCCGCCTGCAAAGCAGATAGATCTATGGCCGGGGCTGATCACTCGAGGACGCGCAATTCAAAGGCATCAAGGCGCTTATTAATAGCCTGGACCTTCTGGTCCATCAACCCCTCCATCCTGCGCTCCATTCTAGCCTTGGACTCGGCTATCGACTTTTGCATCTATGGCTGGAAGTGATGCAGTAGAGTGGCCATCTAATCTTCTAACTTCAGTACTCTGGCCAATGGGACAATAGTAGCCCCTAACTGTGGTGTGGACCAGGAAGACTTAGGAGCCATACTAGCTGCCTGGGATGAGGATCTCGGGACCATATCGATGTGATCTGGGATACTGATGTCATCGCCCTGTGCCTACCCCACTGTGTCTGCAAGATCGGCACCCAAGGGAGGTACCTCAACCTGAGGTTCTCTGCGAGGTGCTGCCACATTAGCCTCATCTCGAATAAGGCCTATGTCCAATGCCACTCCAGGGAGGACTACCCTATCACAATGCCAGATCGGCACTCCAGAGTTCCTGCACAAATGAAAAATTATACATGGGAATGGGTAAGTAGTGGAGTCTTGAATGCCCTCTCCTGAATCTCTACCAGCAATATGCGGGAAAAATCAATCTCCACTCCTGTTACCAATGCCGCAACCATGACTGCTCTGTCCCACGTGACTTGATTATCAGGTTTTGTAGGCGACACTCTGTTACGCACCAGCAGCCAGAAGAACTTGGCCACAAAATTTAGTGTGGCCTTCCGGATACCCAACCGTGGAGCGGCGACCCATTCCGCACGCTCGCAATCTGCAGCAATATACTAGCCAACCATAGTAGAACAGCCTCTCGCTGCTCAGCGTTCCTCTGGAAAGCGCCACTCCGCCTGATGTCCCATCTGTAGTCAAACTCTGTTGTGTTAAGAGACCAAGAGTGACCCGTGGTAGGACCATAGAGAAAACGTCTAATCGTGGCAGGTGATATGTCCACCAGACAACCTCGAACCATAGTGGAAGTGAGAGGATCCTAAGCTAGGGGCTTTGACCGCTTGGAAATTGAACCGCGGAGAGTGGCAGCATAGGAAACATAGAATTCCCGCACAATCTCCTTGCTATACGTCCTTGGGTCTCGAGCCATCCAGTCACACTTGTGAAGGTTGAACAGCTGGTGAATGTCTGAAACAGCGTGCAAGCTCCCCGTGAGGACTCTGCGCTCCTCTGTAATGAGTCGAGCCATCTTCTATTTTGCATTTCCTATCTTGGCATCCCGATATATTTGCCATTGGTCTTCTACACACCACCTATTTAGCTCGCTGACTACTGAAGTAGGGTCGTCATTTCGTGGTGCAAGTATGGACTCCAAGCTAGTTGCCTTATCAGACGAGGCTGCTTGGTCAGTCTCACCAGACCCTGTGACTGATTTATCACTGGACCCTACAGCATGAGCAGACTTGGATCCTAAAGAATGGGCAGACTCAGAGCCTGAAGCATGGGCAGACTCGGATCCGGACATCGACCCCTCTGAACTGGAAGTAGCCCCAGTTGGTGCTACGATCAGTGTGTGCTCCTCATCAGACTGGGAGACAATGACTACGTCGTAAAACACCTTCCGGGGGGTGCCTCTGGGGCCTCGAGGTGCAGTGTGAGAAGTTCTAGTGTTGAGAAGAACATATGTTGGATCTGTGTCTGTGTCCTCATCAATTAACCGGAAACTAGGGGCAACAAATTTAGACTTGCCCCGTTTTGAGTAGGTGACCAGCTTCTTGGGTGCCATCGTACCTTACAAGCAACGAGGAGTGGAGTGATTGCGTGACGACACGAAGCTTAGCAAGACCAATGAATCACATCTTCGCTACTAACCAAACACCGGACCCTTCTTGTGCAATATGGAATGGGTTGTAATTGAAATGGAAGGGAATTTGGGAATTTATGGAAGGGGTGATATGATGGGGTAGTTATGGAGTGATTTAGGGAGTTAATGGGATGGTGGAAACGGTTTTGGGAGTAATGGAGGGAAGCGGAATGATTTAAAACATAGGGGTTTTTAAATAGGGGGGTCCGGGTCGGGTTAGATAGCCTTAGGGTATGGACTCATGAGACCCTGTCTACGGTCCGTGAGTCGATCTACGGTCTATAGATCAGGACCGTAGATCACTCTTACACTTAGAAAACTTTAGAGGCATACCTGGGATATACGGACACCATTTACGGTCCGTTGATGAATCGACGGACCGTCGATGGGGTCCATAGACCTCTGCACCAGACCATTTTCTACAGATTTTTCGTGGTGTACCTGCACATGTAGCAACCAATAGGCTATTATTTTTTTTTACATTTTCTGGACACTTTTTAGACACGGACCCTATACTAATTCTAGCCAACACTAAGAACTAAAACACTAAAACACCTACCTAAATTGATACAAAGACGCAATTAAACAGAGAAAACTAAACTACTAAATGGAAAACAGAACCCCGTCATTGTCTAGATTGTACATTTTGGGTTGCCTCCCAAGCAACGCTTGATTTAACGTTGCGGCACGACGCAACTGTCTTGATTACTCAAACTTCATCAAGATTGTAGGCCTCAATCACTTCTTGCACAATTTCAGCATTTCCCAGATAGATCTTGATCCTTTGCCCGTTTACCACGAACCTTGTTCCATCCCTATTTTCAAGCTCAACTGCTCCATGAGGGAGCACTTCTGTGAGCAAAAAAGTCCCGGTCCATTTGGACTTGAGTTTCCCTGGAAACAGGCGTAGCCTAGAGTTGAATAGCAGCACAAGATCACCAACCACAAATTCTCTCTTTTCAATTCTTTGATCATGATACCTCTTCATCTTCTCTTTTTACAGGGCTGAACTTTCATAAGCTTTTAGGCGAAACTCATCAAGCATAGTCAAGTCATTCATCCTTTGATTAGATGCGCCGCCCCAATCCAAATTTAACTTCTTCATTGCCCACATAGCCTTATGCTCTAGCTCTACTGGTAAGTGACAAGACTTCCCATATAAAAGTTTGTAAGGAGACATTCGTATGGGGTCTTGTATGCAGTGTGATATGCCCATAGAGCATTATCAAGCTTCCTTGACCAATCCGTTCTATTAACATTCATAGTCGTTGCCAATATCTGTTTGATCTCTCTGTTGGATACTTCAACTTGACCGCTAGTCTGTGGATGGTAAGGTGTGGCTACATTGTGACGGACACCATATTTCTCAAGTAGTACCTTGAACAACTTATTACAAAAGTGAGACCCTCCATCGCTAATAATAGCCCTAGGTGTACCAAATCTGGAGAAGATATTCTTTTTCAAGAATGCGGTGACACTTTTACCTTCATTGTTGGAGAGCGCAACTGCTTCCACCCACTTCGATACATAATCAACCGCAACAAGAATATACTTCATCCCATATGAACTCACAAATGGACCCATAAAATTAATGCCCCATACATCAAACAACTCTATCACCAATATAGGATTCATTGGGAGCTCTTGCCTCATTGAAATCCCTCCTTCTCTTTGGCAACGATTACAAGACTTGGCGAAATCATGAGCATCTTGGTGGATGGTAGGCCAGTAGTACCCACATTACAAAATCTTATGTGCAGTTCGAATACCACTATGATGCCCACCAACGGGTGATGAATGGCATGCTTCAAGTACACTCAACATCTCAACCTCGGGCACACAATGACGAATAATCCCATCAGCACAACTATGATACAAGTAAGGTTCATCCCAAAATAATCTCTTCACATCATGCATAAACTTTTTCCTTTGGTGAAAAGACAAATCGGGGGGCACAATATCGCTTGCCAAATAATTAGCAAAGTCTGCGAACCAAGGAATCAAATCATGAGAAGCAGCCAATGCCTGTTCATCTGGAAAAGTATCATTAATTTCAGCCCTATTTCCAAGCTTTAGCATAGCCTCTTCCTCTAATCTGGACAAATGATCGGTAACTTGATTTTCGATCCCCTTTATATCTTTTACTACAAAATCAAACTCTTGCAACAACACTACCCATCTAATCAATCTCGGTTTTGCATCCTTTTTCGCTATCAAATACCTCAATGCAGAATGGTCAGTATGCACTATGACCTTAGTACCAAGCAAGTAGGATCGAAATTTCTCGAATGCAAAAACCACCGCAAGAAGTTCTTGTTCGGTCATAGTATAGTTCTTCTGGGCCACATTTAGAGCTTTGCTAGCATAGTAAATAGGGTGAAGAATTTTCTCTCGCCTTTGTCCCAATACTACACCAAGCGCCAATCCACTCGCATCGCACATTACCTCAAACGGTTGTCCCCAATCCGGTGAAATAATGATTGGTGTTGTATCCAACTTCTTCTTCAACTCTCCAAATGCTCTAAGACAATCAACATCAAAATAGAACTTACACTCCTTCTCGAGCAGTTTGCACAACGGATGTGCAATTTTGGAGAAATCTTTGATGAATCTCCTATAAAAACCTGCATGCCCAAGAAAACTTCTAACACCTTTTACAGAAATGGGTGGTGGAAGCTTTTCTATTACCTCAACTTTAGCTCTATCAACCTCAATACCTTTTTCTAAAATTCGATGACCCAACACTATACCTTCTTTAACCATGAAATGACACTTCTCCTAACTCAGCACCAAGTTGCAGTCTCCATTCCTTTTAAGCACCTCGGCTGGATAATCTAGACAACGATTAAAAGAATCACCTACAACTGAAAAATCATCCATGAACACTTCAATAGTGTCCTCCACCATGTCAGAAAATATCGACATCATACACCGCTGGAAGGTTGTTGGAACATTACACAACTCGAATGGCATCCGTTTGAAAGCTAAAGTCCCATATGGGCAAGTGAAGGTGGTCTTCTCTTGGTCTTCTGGAGCTATAGAAATTTGATTGTAGCCCGAATACCCATCAAGAAAACAATACCAACCCCTTCCTACAAGTCTATCCAACATTTGGTCCATGAATGGCATAGGAAAATGGTCCTTTTCTATCCATGCACTCAACTTCTGGTAATCCATACAAACTCTCTATCCAGTAATGGGCCTCATTGGAACAAGCTCATTTCTTTCATTTGGAACCACAGTCATACCTCCCTTTTTAGGCACACACTGCACAGGACATACCTAACTACTATCTGCAATGCGATAAATAACTCATGCATCCAGGCACTTGATGATCTCCTTTTTAACTACCTCTTGCATAGGTGGATTTAATCTTCTCTGGTGCTCAATACTGGGCTTATGATCTGGCATAAATTGGATTTTGTGAGAGCAAATACCGGGGGGAATCCTAATAATATCTGCAATAGTCCACCCAATAGCTCGCTTGAACCTCTTTAACACAGTCACCAAGCACTCTACTTGCCTCGCATTTATATCTGCTGCAATAATGATCGGCAAAGTATTTTCTTCGCCCAAGTATACATACCTCAAGTGCGGTGGTAGAGCCTTAAGCTCCAATTTTGGTGCCTCCACATTAGATGGTCTTGTGGGTGGGGACTCGCGATTCTTCATGTCTAATTCAAACTTCTTTGGTTTGGATCGATATTCACACTTATCGAGTGCGGCTACCAACTCATCATCCTCATCAATACCATCACTATCGAAATTCATCATAACTGCTGCTAGTGCCTTAACACCTAGTCGCTCTTCAATTTGAACTTCTGTCCCACTCTCCACTCTGTAAGTTATAGCAGATACTGTTTGGAGCTCACCATTCTTCTTCATGGACCTACAGATATTGAAAGTTGCTTCTTCATTGTTCAGTTTGAACTTTATGTGCCCCTTTTCCATGTCAACCAATGCACGCCCTGTGGCAAGAAATGGTCTTTCAAGAATGATAGGAACCTCAAAATCAACTTCACAGTCAAGAATCACAAAATCCGCCGGAAAGATGAAAGACTCTACTTTCTATAGCACGTCATGGAATACACCAATGGGCCTCTTCACAGTTCGATCGGCCATTAGTAACTGCATTGCAGTGGGCTTTGGGTCCCCTAGACCCAACTTCTTGTAAATAGACAAGCGCATGAGGTTGATGCTAGCACCAAGATCACACAATGCCTTAGCAAAGTGTAACAACCCTATAGTACATGAGATCGTGAAACCACCAGGGTCTTCCTTCTTTTGCACTAGAGATCTTGTAGCAATAGCGCTACCATGCTGCAATCTATCATCATCTTCAAAACGCACAGACCTTTTCTTTGTCACCATATCTTTCATAAACATTGCATACCCAGACATTTGCTCCAAGGCTTCTATCAAAGGAACATTGATAGAAATCTACTTCAACATAGTAATAAACCTGTGATATTTATCAACTCCTGTCTTCTTCACTAACCTTTGTGGAAAAGGTGGTGGAGGTCTAGGTATGGGGACCACTTTCTGAGATATCTCTGCTTCTTGCTCTGTCGCAGTCTCAGTCTCTTCTCTAACTTCCACTACATCATCTTCTTTTCTGATTTCAGCATCCACCACAGACGGCATAGGTGGATCTATGGTTTGCTTACCCCCTCGAGTAGTAATTGCCATACAATGGCCATCATTCTTTAGATTCTGGATGGTGTTGCTAGAAAGAGTGCCCGGTTGATGCGGGTTCACTGTAGTAGACAACTGAGTCATCTGCTGCTCTAGATGCTTTATTGACACTACATGGGCATTAAACTTTTGACCAATACCAGACAAGTCGTTTCTAATCTCTTTCACATTCTCATCAGTTGCATCAAACCTTGTTATCATCTTCTGCATCATATCTTCAATACGCGCCATATTACCTCCAGCTTCCCTAGCACCAGATTCCTAATTTTGAGAGGGAACATAAGGTCCAACCCGCTCATTTCTGTTGCCATAGTTGTTCCTGTTGTAGTTGTTGTCGCGATTGAAGTTCCCATCCCGGACATAGTGACCTTCTCGATTGTAATTTCCATAGTTTCGACTTGGTTCCCTTGACCTTGGCGCTAATTTTTTGTGTTGGATCCTTGGGCATTTGGTCGGAAACCCCCCGTCTGATCATTCACAGCATAAATATCCTCTTCATAGTAACAATCCTCAATTGGTGGTGGAGGTCTAGTTAAGTAGTTCACAACATTTACCTTTTCTGCTCCTCCGCTCACATGCTTCAATACCAACCCTAACTCTGTCCTCATCTGGGCCATCTCCTCACGAATATCATCTGCAAAATTTGTAGTTGTATTATGAACAACAAATGTGTTTCTCCCAATATCTGACCTCCTAGAGATCCATGCCTTATTGTTGCGAGAGATCCTCTCCAGTTTTTCAGCAATCTGTGCATATGTACAATCACCATATGAACCTCCAGCAATAGTGTCAAGTACTGCTTCATTGTTATCATCCTGTCCTCGATAGAAATATTCCTTCAGCTACTCATCATCAATACGGTGATTTGGAACACCTCTTACGAATGCAGTGAATCTGTCCCAAGAGCTGCTCACAGACTCTCCAGTTAATGCTACAAAATTATTGACCCTATCTTTGTGATTGAGCTTCTTGGACACTGGATAGTACTTCACTTGGAACACATCCGCCAGTTGGTCCCATATAAATATTGAGTTATACGGAAGCTCAGTGAGCCATACTGCAGCATCGCCTGTCAGTGACAGAGGAAACACTCGTAATCCAATGACATCCAAATCCAGGTATGGTCTACCTACACAACTTTTGCAAACCACCCTTAGCTTGGCTAAGTGAGCATGTGGATCCTCCGATGCGATCTTGAGAATAAGCCTCTTGCTGTAAGCATCTGCATCAAACTACTAGTCACCACAAATAGGTGCCCGGGAGGTAGAGGGGGTAAGACAATAGGTCCATCAGAGTCTTCTATATTCATGTTGCCCCGATATTTGTAATGTTGTCGTGGGCCTAGTGGATCTTACGCCCTCAACGCATCCCCCAATCGATTTTCAGCTGGAACCTGGTTGTCCCCATCAACTACCCTCTGTTGTTGTAACTCAACTGCATCATCTAGATTTCCTCTGATAGGATCAATTGGATCTCTCGAATTATTCATTCTTCGCAAAGTGCGGTTCAGCTCTGGATCGTAAGGTGTAAATAGTTCACCCTGGCTCCGTGTACTTGGCATACACTAGAGTCAGAACCTGAGAGAGACAAAAACAAAGAGAAAAGGTAAAATTAGGAAATATTTGACTAACGTTCAATAATGTAGTTAAAATAAATCTAAAAGCCAAATTCCCCGGCAGCGGTACCAAAATTTGATACGCTCAAATTACACCTCCCTACAGAAGTATAAGCGATCGTTATCAAGTAAAGAACCCAACTTGTAGGTTGGGGTTGATCACACGAGGAAAATGGTTTAGACTATACTTTAACCAACAATTATATTCAATTAGTCAAATTACTTCTAGAAACAGGTAATTAAAGGAGGGGGGTTTGTTTGTGTGAAACAAATAGTAAGAATTTAATAAGTAATCAGTAATCAAAGCTTAATTTTGGTTGTTATCAAGATGAGAGAAATAACTAGGGTACATGTGTTCCCCACAAGCTCATAACACAATAATCCTAGTAACAACAATCCTTTCCTAGTGTATTACATGCAATGTGATAAGTTAGGTATCTCTAAATCCTTGGTCCGATATCTAGAAAATTTCACCCCGCACCTTGGTCCGGCTACGTGTGTATAATTTACTAGCCCTTACCTTTACCTCATATTAGACATCATAATAGATGTTTGACTTAGTTATTACTTCGCACCAATCGACACTAGCCTATTAGATAGTATCACACTAAATCTATGTTGATAATTCTTTTCTTTTCGATTACCTCCTTGGTCCGGCAAGTAGTAACAAGGCGAGTTCTAACGCGTGCACTCGTTAAAAAAACTTCTAAACGAAAGAATTATCAATGCATGCAAAACACTATTCAAGAATTGCTTATTTACTATTCATACTTTGTTAATCGCTCATGGTTCCCACAACCCTGGTTGTGGATTTAGTTACCCATATTAGCAAGAACACAATTCATAGTTTTAGATGAAGAAATCATGGACTTACGTAAAGAGAATAATAAACCAGAAATTCAACTTGAATTGTAAAGCCAAAATCTTCAAATCGAACTTAGGAAATCAATAATTGCTAGAGTTGCAAATTAATCTCCCAAAGCACAAACTAAAACGAGAATAATAATGTCTAACCCCCATAAACAAGGTTTACATGCCCTATTTATAGAAAAACAATCCTAAATTAAAAGGGAAACAAATTAAGGAAAGTTTGTTCAGGCACGCGTCTTCATTTCACGAGACTGACTTACGGACCGTCGATGGATATACGGTCCGTATGTCCCTTCCGTCAGCCAGGACTTAGAATCTTCAAAAATTAGGTATTGGAACCCTCGCAGTATCAATCTACATATTAATCAGTACGGTCCGTAGATCAATCTACGAACCGTCAATGGCCACCATGGTTCCACACTTGGTCAGATTTCCCTGAGTTGTCTTCCATACTGTGCCTGCTGATCTACAGACTGTTAATGGACCTACGGCTCGTAGATCACCTCTGTGAATGCCCTTTTTCTGCATTTCTTTCAGCTGTCTCTATACTTCCGCGCCTAAACATCTTTCCTGCAAAATTTGATAAAAACACATAAAAACCAATACAAAAAAGCCCTAGACACACACAACTTGTAAGTGAAATGTATTAGAAATACCGTAAACTCATGGTATATCAAGGGGCTGGCGCGCCGCACATGCAGTGCGCTAGAAAAGAGATTCTGTAATTTAGGGACTGGTGCCCCGCACCACTTAGTCCGCTAGAGTCACTTGCCCCCGTCATTTTTCCATCATTTGTCCCATCTAAGTTCTTTTAAAGTGTACCTTCTCTCCTTTTTTATTCTAACTACTCTAAACTACATTTAATCATCACGAGATCCTTCATATCATGAATCATAACTCCTGCATTCATAACTCAAATTCAAGAAAGAGTTTAGAGTAGAGTTCAAGAAAGTATTTGAGTTCAATTGTGAATCCCTTGAGATCAACTATTGATTTGAGCTTAAGTTTTGAGGAAGTAAGTATGAGAATGAGAATAGTCGTACACATGATTTCTTTATTGTTATGTGGATCCTTGAGTTGAGTCATTCATGCCTATAAATTCTGCATGAACTCCATAAATGAGTATCTTTGAGAGTAGTAGTATCTTCGAGTACTAAGTTCTTGAGCATTGAGTTCCTAATCCTTTTGAGATTATATTCCTAATTATGGGACTACTACATGTTACCCATGAAGATCCTTGAGTTGAGTTGTTCATGCCCATAATTTCGCATGAACTCTATGAGTTGAGCATTCTTGAGATGAGTAGTAGCAATTAGTCATTGAGTTCTGGAGTTATCAAGTTTCGAGTATTGAGTCCTATATACGGTTATTGAAACCCTTAAATTGAGTCGTTCACATCCATAATTCGGCATGAATACTATTTTTAGAAGTCTTTACCAATTATTTATAATATGTTTAAAGACTTGAATAAATGAGTATGAGGAAGAGGAGATTCAAGTTTTATTTTTTGAAATGAATATAAGTGAACTAAGTAATTCCAAGAGTAAATGTTATTACATTTAAAATGAGAGGAAACTTTAATTTCCAAATGAGTTCATGAAGAGTTTTTAGCACTATCTCTTTTAAGAGAACCTTTTAAGTAATAATCTCAAGGTTTGAGGATGAGGAAACATTTTTAAACATATGAGCATGAGTTATATTATTGGGGGTAGTATTGAGCACCGATATAGGGACGAGTTCAGACAACTCAAAGTCCTTATAAACTATGTATGCCAACGTGGGTAGAAAGGGTCATTCTTTTTAGATGATTCCTTATTGATTTTAAGCATAGATTAGTGGATCCACATAATTAAGGATTTTTTATACTTCACGAAGGTATTGGACAGTTCTGGCAGCGTGGGCGAGACATTGTATCATCACATAGCTCATAATGATGGTTGTCGGTTAAAGAATCTCCCAAATATGAGCTATTATTGTATTTTTACATACAATTCAGTCATTATTGTATTTTTACATACAATTGAGTTATTATCTATTATTTTAAAAGCTTTCCATATATTGCATCTTTTATTGTTGCTTTATCCTTTAATATCTTGAGTTGAGTATCTCCAGCCGAGTATCTTCGAGTTGAGTATCTTACCTTTGAGTTGAGTATCTTATCCTTGAGTTGAGTTTCCTACCCTTGAGTGGAGTTTGAGTTGAGTCACTTTGAGAAGAGGTAAGTATGTTTATTTTCAATCAGTTCAAGCTTATGTTTATGCTTTAGAATTCCCCTTATATGCTCGTAAATTCAATGTACTGATGCCATTTGGCCTACATATTTTTATGATGCAGATACAAGTATTCATGGTTATCAACATATGCTCTGTTGAGACTATTTGCAGTTCCAATTAGCTTTAGTGAGCCTCATTACTTACGAAGGGTCCAACTATTCTTTCAGTTTGTTAGGTTGTCGTGGGTCTTGTCCCAATAATCATTCTGTAATAGTAGAGTCTTCATAGATAGTTTAGAGGTCGAGGAGTCTATCATTATTTCCTCTGTTGTTGTAATGCTTTTGAGTTCATGAGGCATTTAACAAATACCTGTTAAATTATTTTAAGACGATTATTGGAATTGAGTTTAAGTTAAATTTTTCAAAGTTATTTTTACATCATGAGTTTCCATTTTGCTTGACTAATGTCTTCGCTGAGTAGTGAGCCAGGCCAAGGGTTCGCTTGGAACCAATAATGGTTTTCGAATTCTAGTTACGTCTAGGGTGTAGGCTTGGGGCATTACGAACTTGGTAACATAGAACAAAGTTCAAGTGTCCTACGGTGTCTATGAAGTCGTGTTAGTACAATCTTATTTATGGTTGTGAGTGCCCAACTTCTATAAATGAGGGACTACAAACATTTAAGGAAAGTTTCCCTTCTTTCATACTCTAAATCATGCAATAGAAGTATGTCGTAAGGAGCTTATTCAATCTCATCACTACAAAAAACCCTTGAATTGCCAACAAAATTATCCGTTGCTAAATTGATTAAATTGGTTGGCAAATGATTTTTCCAACCGAATGCCAACTAATGTCAATCTGTTGCTAAAAAGCTTGTCACTAAATTTTACCAACCCATTTCAGTTAGTTGGTAAAATTACCAACTAAAGATCAGTTGGTAAACACATAAAAGACTCGTTGGTAATTGTTGAAATGTGGCCTTGAAATTTTCGTTGGTAAATTCACCAACCAATTTTCGGTTGGCATATCGTTGGGAAGTTTACTAACGAAGAAAAAAGAGTTAGTAAATTTGGTTCTTCACTATTCAATTACGTTAGTGATATGTTGGCAAATATACTAAAATAAAATAAAATGTTGTTAGTATTTGGTTAGCAAGTATGACAGAAAACAACTTGGTTGGTAAGCTCGATAGTAAATTCACCAAAATACATTGGTAATCAGTTTGTAATTTCGGTTAAGAAAAAAATGTGTTGGTATTTCGTTGGTAAATTACCAACGAATTTTAAATTTGTAACTAAAAACAACTATCTACTCATGTAACTTGTGTTACTAATTGGTTAGTATTTTAGAAACACAAAAAGCTCATTAGTAATTCGTTAGGAAGCTTACTAACTTATTGTGATTTTGTTGGTAATATATATTATTTATGGTCAATATTTGGTTAGTGAATCGGTAATGTATATTGCCATATTACTAACTAAATGGTAATTCGATAGTAAAGTTCCACTTTATATATTTATATTAATCAATAGCTTTTATGAATCTTAAAAAGTCTGAAAACATAATAAAATCCAATGATCCTTTGATAAATTATAACTTGACTAAAACAATGCAAAAGCTAAGATGAAGAGTTCAAAACAAATCCAAATACAGAAACAAACAATGAAAGATATGCCTACAATAGTTTCGAAATTTTAAATGACTCATATCATTAATTGATGATGGGTCATGTCTAAGCTAATGTGGTGTACCAGTTGGAGGTGTACCAGCGGGCAGTGTACCAGGGGGTGGTTTAGGTAGCCCAGCTATGAGGATGGGCAAACGTTCTTGGAGAATCTTATCAACTTGCTCTTGCATTTCTAGCTGCATCTCGGTTTTCATTTCTTCACGCAACTCTTCTCTCATCTCTTCTCTCATCTCATGTTTCATCTCCTCCTTCATTTCTTGAACGTATTCCTTCACTCGAGCATCAAAACTACAATCTTGAGGTTGAGAAGTTGAAGCAGATGATGAACCAACGTTCTCATAGAAAACAGCTTGAGAACCAAGACCATATATACATGCCTTCTTAACCCCACCCACTTCATCCATGTAAATCTTTGAAAAATCTACTGTCGGAGACTCGCCAGATTCATCTACAAGCTGAGATGCAGATGTGATCTTAGTTATTACAGCATCCTGAAAAATAAATAAATGATATTATGTTAAGAAAAAATGTCTAGCGATTATAAATATACAAGACAAATGATATCAGTCGACCATCTTTGTCATTGACAATACCTCCACCACACTTATCATTTCTACAGCTGCAATTAACATTTATTTTGACATACGCACCTGTAGTTCATATTCAGTGTACAAAAATAATCTTTTAGGGACTAAGTTTTTTTTTTTTTTCAGAACTGAAAAGATAGCATTTCATATTAGTTAGTAAAGCTATGATAGTTCAAAATCATACAACTAAGCATGCTAAGAACTTTTGAAAGGAAGGATATAGAGGATCACCTAACAAAAGTACAAACCTACCAAACTAAGCTATTCTATGAAAATCTATGCTTTTTAAATGCAATGTAATTCACATGGCCTAAACACGAGGAAGCCTAACATATAGGCTTCAAAAGAACCATAAACTTAGTAAACCTCTAATGTGTTTTCTTTTATTAAGATTACAGAATTGGTCTTAAAGTTGGAAAGTAAGCCTCATCATTCACTTTTTAATTGGTTTTGTGGCTGTGAGAAAAATTCTTTGGCATTCTTTGCCACATCTGCCTCCAGTATTGCTTCTAAGACAATGTCACAACCTTTTGCTCCAGCTATACATTTTGGCAACAATCCTGCACTTTCAGCAGAGACAGGAAGTACAACAATACTCCCAGATTCATCGGTCAAGAAGGGGACCTACACTTACTCTAGAACAGCAAACTACTCTAACAAGAACCAAGCTTACAACTCGTGAAGTCATACAAACTGAAAATGTTACATTTTAGAAAAGTCTTATGAGTTCTGCAGCTCCTACGCTACTAGCAGTAGACATATCAATTATGAGAACGGGACCTACACTAACTCTAGAACAACAAACTACTCTATCAAGAACTAAGCTTACAACTCTTGAGGTTATACAAACTGAAAATGTTACATTTTAGAAGAGTCTTATGGGTTCTGCAGCTCCTACGCTACCAGCAGTAGACATCGATTATGAGAAGGGGACCTACACTTACTCTAGAACATCAAACTACTCTATCAAGAACCAAGCTTACAACTCTTGAGGTCATACAAACCGAAAATGTTACATTTTAGAAGAGTCTTATGGATTCTGCAGCTCCTACGCTACCAGCAGTAGACATATCGACTATGAGAAGGGGACCTACACTTACTCTAGAACAGCAAACTACTCTATGTACTGAAGTCACCGACCAAGAGATTATAGATAGTCTCGGTTGCACTGATAAAGCAGGGCCAGTGATGCACAATGATGTTTTGTTAGCTGTTAAAGATTTCATCCACACTAGAAAATTATATAGAGACATCAACTACACTAATATGACATTAACCTCCCTCATTATAATCTTCAAATATTATAACCATGTATTTAATATTTGGGATAAACATGATGAATGACGACTAAGTAAATTCTCAACAAAAATTAAGAAAGATAATCAGTAATGTTTGGTGTTACTTACATATGTGCTCTTAGACTTCAGATCCACAAACTCATCGTTTCTTTTGGTATGTGTCTTCTTCAAAAGTTCGTGTGGATGAGGTGGCCGTCCAAGAACAGTCGCCTAAAATTGAAATCACATCCATCAAAGTTATTGCTAGAGGAATAACGTTGAAAAAACTATAACTTGATAAAATGAAAATAATTGTACCAGTTTTCTTGCATGCTCTCGGTGAGTCCGGGAGCCTCCAGTATGGCGTGAGGGACCAGATCCTTCACCACATTTCTCACTTAGTCGATTTTTGGAACATTGTGCAGATTTAGCCTTAAAATTCTCAGTATCATAGTGAGGCTTCCAGCTATCCCAAACAGATTTTGGGATATTTTTTCGTTTCTCCTCAGAGGATCTTGCTTCACATAACATACCCTTGTATTGTATTGAACATTTTTTCATAAAATGATCCTTTATGGAACCTTCAGTTGTCATATTCCAATGGAATCGCTTCTGTTTAAAAAGGGAAAGAAAAATATCACATGAATTGATATAATAGAAATTTTAAATGAATAAAATA
Source organism: Solanum okadae (assembly GCA_036553675.1). NCBI lineage: Eukaryota > Viridiplantae > Streptophyta > Magnoliopsida > Solanales > Solanaceae > Solanum > Solanum okadae. The sequence continues at coordinate 46,212,925 of CM071678.1, forward strand.
CATAAATAAAATGATAGTAAAATGGAATTTATGGGTATAATTAGTATATGAATATTATAGTAGAAGGAGACACAATTACGTATCAAAAGATGTACCAAAACAAGTATAATGGGTGTTGAAACAAGTCTGGTAAGAGAGAAAGTATATTGAAGAAGCTCGAATGAACTAGGCTAAACTTGGAAGTAAGGCCAAATGCTCTGTTAGAAATTATATGTGACGATTAGAGGAAATTATCAAGAAGTCTCATGAAGGAGGTTAACTGCAATATCAGTGGTCCACCTAAATGGACATTCATTATGTACTTGGCTATACTGGGACGATTATACACCAGAGATAGGTTTATTGGATGGGGCATTGTTGATTATATGAGTTGTCCAATGTGCGGAGATACAAACGATACTATAGAGCACTTGCTTTATCAATGTACTTCCTCCCACAACGTATGGACTAAGTTGTTATAGTGGCAGGGCATAACAAGAGCTCCTATGGGACGGAAGGATGAAGTAGACTGGGCAAGTAATTTAATGAAAGGAAAGAGGCACAAAGCAGATATATAGAGAGTTGTCTTGGCTGGTAGTGTATACCATATTTGGATGGAAAGGAATCAACATATTTTCAAAGGCACACCAAGACAACCTGAAGTTATAGTTAGACAAGCTATCCAAGAGGTGTTTCATAAGAGTAATAACAATAGGAAATTTTGCTTCATTATTAGAAACGATGAACTTGTATCCCTAAATATTCTTTTTTTTCTAGATGTAGCAGATGAGACAACCTAAGTTTATCTTTTAGCTAGTTGTAGTGGTTCTGCTTCATCATCTATGTTTTTCTTTTGTTCTTGTTTGATCTGTACAGTTCTACTTTCGTAATAAATCAATAGTTACTAAGAAAAACGGATAGTATAGTTTACCTTAAACTCCTCCCAGTAGAAGTCCTTAATCTCTGGTGTAACTGACTTCCAATCATATCCTTCGGGATCCAATTTTTCCTTAAAGATTTTTGTGATTGCCCGAGATACATCGTTACTTGGCTCCAAACTTGTATAAATATAACATGCAATTATTTCAATACTCAATTTTATTTATCTACATCAAGCAGTTGCTAGAGTGTATTATCAGTGTCTTTATCGACATATAAGAGCTTAAGAGGTAGAGGAAGTAAGGAAGAATAATATGAAATTTATGAAAGTATTATCAAAGAGACCATCATTAGACATAAATTATAAAATCCTACTATTATCGTATCCTGAAATCCTGAAGCTTCATTTTTTAGTACCTTCGTATAATCAAAACTTCATAAAACATGTAACTCAAAATATGAAGGCAATGAAAAGTATTATGTTCTTCTACATCTTTTGTAGTTTTAAACATGTAACAAATGGCATTATAATTATACTGTGATTGAAATAGTATAAAAATATAAACTTATCTTTTAGCTGGGGGCTCAAAAATAGTGTACCGAATAGTGAACCCAATTTACAACTATGTTAGAGAAATTGACAGGGGATCCAAAAACACAAGTCTATATATTCACTATATGAATGCTGTATATTAATTGAGCAAATAGTGCACATTTGAAGTTCTACAATTGACTGATTGTATCAAACAAAAAGGAGAAACTAAGCTTGATAAAGAATACTTACCACTTAGCAGAAAGGATAGTGAAACTGAGAATCCAAGAGCCACAGATGAATTGCGAGTGAGTGTAGTCGGAGACAGTCTTTAAAATGAGATGAAATGAAAATGATTTAGATAAAGTACTGATACTGAACGTGGGCAGAAATTAGAGAAAAAAACTGAATAGTGGCGAAAGTCTCTGTAATTTAGGGAGGTGTGGAGTTTAGCGGAAAAGTTTTTGCTTTTTTTTCTCTTCTTTTCAACTTTTCTTTCAAATATAATGAATTTTTCCAATTTTTATTTGAAGTATTTGTACAATTCTTTTAAGATTCTTTTTTATTCACCAGAAATAAAAACAAAAACAAAACCCAATCTTTAAATTGATGAAATTAAAATACTAAAAATGTAATAATATGTAGGAATTGAAACAAGCATGAAATCTACAACAAGCTAAGTACATCAGCAAAAACAAGCAACACATGCAATGATTAATTGAACAAAAGAGGGGTGAATGAGGATGAAGACATACCCAGCAACACGATGTGGGTCTTTCTGTATATACGAGATGCAGTCCATGAGTTGTTATACTCTTGAAAGATTAAAGACCTTATTTGCTCTAAGAAATACTCCATATATCAAATCACTGCAGCGAATTAGAGCTTGAGATGAAAACTTAGGCAATTTGTAGTTGAATCCGTTCAACTCTTGAGAGGAGATCTATCATTGATCTGTAGAGGAACTTAGAAAACAGATCAGTAAGAAAATTACCCAGTTCGATCTAGCTTTGCTTAGAAATTCTTGATGGAATTTGTTCTTGTTCACTGCAGCTTAGAGATTCTTGATGAAGATTACCTAGTTCGACCTAGTAAGAATCAAGTGAGCTGATTTTTGTTTCTTGTTAATATCGCCTGCCTTTGTTGTTCTTTTTGGACATTTTTTGTTTGTTTTTTTAAATTAAATTTGGGATCCTTTCATTTGATAACTCAGAACAAAAGGAAATACACACTAGCTCACTCCTATTGCCCAAGTCTGTAATGGCAAAAAGAAAAATTAAAAAATAACTAAACATTTTTTGCTTTCTATATTATTTAATAAAATGTCATCTACTAAGTTATATATTTATATGTTAAGTGGGTTTTTTTTTTTTAAAATATAAGGGTGAAACTATAAATAAAAAATATTTCGTACTTTTTTTTATCCTAATTTATTTGATATAGTTAATTTAATTGGACAAGAATGAGTGAGATCCAACGTGGATACAATGTTGATAATGTTGAAAGATTTTTCATATAAAGAAATGTGTCATTTTTTTCGTATTGACTAAATAGAAAATTATTTAGAGTGTAGTATGTAAACACGTTACATGACATATCTTTATTTTCACATGATTGATATATATATATATATATATATATATATCTCAACTACTTTAATTAACTTTGCAATAAAATATATTTGTGTATCCATGATTGTAGATATTTTGTGCTGACTAAATGAGTCATTTCTAATAGTTCGATAACATATTGGAGCTTTTCGCTAACTACAAATTAGGTCTAATAAAGATTTATAGCTAATATTTTTAAAGTTCGTACATGATATTAAATTAATATTAATAGTAATACACATATTTCAATAGACACGTTCATCACAATTGTAGACTTAAATCAAAAGAAAGAGGCCTCTACTACTTCTTCGTACAACCCAAACATACCATCCTATTAGACCAGAAATGACCTTCCGGAGCTAACCGCACAGACGAAATTCTAATCCTAGCACCTTTACGATTTTTTTTAACAAATTAAATTTTGGCTAAAATTTGAAAGATAAAACGTCTAATGGCACAAAAAACGAAAGACTCAAAAGCCGAACCAATGATCCTATTAGACAAAAAATGACCTTTCCGAGCTAACCGCATTGACAAAATTTTCATTCGAGCATGTTTACCAAAACTGTTGACCGAAGTCAAATTTGGCCAAAACATAAAAGATTTACGCCAAACGGCACAAACTGATCAAAATGAAAGCCTCAAAACCCGAACCAATAATCATATTAGACCAAAAATGAAATTTCAAAGCTAAGCCCACCGATGGATTTCTCATTTGAGCACCTTTAACAAAAAATTTGACCAAACTCAAATTTTGGCCAAAAGTTAAAAGTTAAAAGGCCTACCGGCACAAACTGGAAAACAAAAACCAAAGCTAACCGCGCTGATGAAAATTTAATCTACTAGACCAAAAATGACCTTCCAAAGCTAACCGTGCTGATGAAAATTTAATCTTAGCACATTTACCAAAAATATTGACCAAATCTAAATTTTGGCCAAAACTTAAAAGTTAAAACGCCTAACAACACAAAGTGAAAATGGAAAAGCCTCAAAACCTTAACCAACCATCCTATTGAAGAAAAAATGACCTTCTGAAGCTAACCGCACTGATGAAATTCTCATTTGAGCATGTTTACAAAAAATGTTAAGCAAAGTCAAATTTTGGCCAAAAGTTAAAAGTGAAAATGCCTAACGACAAAAACTAAAAATGAAAACCTCAAAACCGGAACAAACCATCCTATTAGACAAAAAATGACATTCTAGACACAACTACACTAATGGAATTCTCATTTGACCACGTTTACCAAATATATTGACCAAATCTAAATTTTGGCCAAAACTTAAAAGTTAAAACAAACATCTAATGGTACAAACTGAAAATAAAAGTCTCAAAACCCGAACCAACAATCTTATTAGACCAAAAAAGAATTTTCAAAGCTAACCGCATTGACAGGTTTCTCATTTGAGCAGATTTGCCAAAAAATTTTACCAAAGTCAAATTTTGGCCAAAAGTTAAAAATTAAAACGCCTCTTAGAACAAACTGAAAACAAAACCCTCATAACCAAACGAACAATCCTATTAGAAAAAAAAATCTTCCAGATACAACTATGCTGACAGAATTCTCATCTAACCACGTTTACCAAATATATTGACCGAATTAAATTTTTACCAAAACTTAAAAGTTAAAACGCCTAACGACATAAACTGGAAATGAAAGCCTCAAAACCCGAACCAACAATCATATTAGACCAAAAATGAAATTTCAAAGCTAAGCCCTTTGATGGATTTCTCATCTGAGCACGTTTGCAAAAAATGTTAAGCAAAGTCAAATTTTGGCCAAAAGTTAAAAGTTAAAACGCCTAACGGCACAAACTAAAAATAAAAGCCTCAAAACCCAAACCAACCATCCTACTAGACCAAAACCTTCTAAAGCTAACGATGCTAATGAAATTTTAATCTGAGCACATTTATCAAAAATATTGACCAAATTTAAATTTTGGCCAAAACTTAATAGTTAAAACGCCTAACAACACAAACTGAAAATAGAAGCCTCAAAACCCGAACCAACCATCCTACTAGACCAAAAATGACCTTCCAAAGCTAACCGCGCTAATGGAATTTTACTATTAGCACATTTACCAAAAAACTTGACCAAATCTAAATTTTGGCCAAAATTTAAAAGTTAAAACGCCTAACATCACAAACTAAAAATGGAAGCCTCAAAACCTGAACCAACCATCCTATTGGATAAAAAATGACCTTCCGAAGCTAACAACGCCGACAAAATTCTCATCTGACCACGTTTACAAAAAATGTCACGCAAAATCAAGTTTTTGTCCAAAAGTTAAAAGTTAAAATACCTAACGGCACTAACTGAAAATGAAAACCTCGAAACCCAAACAAACCATTCTATTAGATAAAAAATGGCGTTCCATAAAGCTAATCACACTATAAAATTCTAATCCGAGCATGTTTACCAAAAATATTGACCAAAATCAAATTTTGGCTAAACCTTAAAAGATATTGAGCAAAGTCATTTTTGGTCATCGCGGTTAGCTCCGGAAGGTTATTTTTTATCAAAATGACGACCTTACTTTTTTCATTGGGTGAACAATTGCTTTCTTATCATCACTGACACCTTTAAATACTCCATTTTCTCAGATTTATAATCAGATAAGGCATCGTCATTATTTTGTTCATCTCAATGAGCGTCTATATTCTTAACCATATTTTCATCTTCTTCATCGTTAGTGCACTGAAAAAAAATTCACCTTCAGCTTCTTCAAGATTTTAATCTAATATTTACTTTTGTTTCAACACTAGATGATGATTTACCAAACAATTTAACTTCTCAATTGGTAAATTTACCAACTATTCAAATATCAGTTAGTAATTTAATAATTTATCGATAAATTTTGTCACGGTTGGTAATAGTTACTATCCAACTAAACATTCATGTGTAATATTACCAACTAAAAATTAATATGTTGGTAAATATTACCAATGGATTAATGATCGGTTGGTATATTACCAACTATTTTAATTATGTTAGTAATTTACAAACTACAATCTTTATTCGTCGGCAAATTTTCAACTAATTAGATATTTGTTGGCAAGTTTACCAACAAATTACATTTCGTTACTAATTTACCAACACATTTATATTTGGTTGGTAATTTAGCAACAAAATATTGCCGTTGGTAAATGGTTTGTTAGTAATTCATTGGTAATTTGTTAATAAATTATATAAACAATTTTTTTGTCATATTTACCAACCGATATATACTTCGTTGGTAATATTACTAACAAAAGAAGTGCGTTAGTAATATTTCAGTTGGTAATCCATTAATAAAAAGTTGCTAAATTTGGCGCCATTTTTTCCCGCCGTATTTACCAACTAAAATATTTTGTTGGTAATATTTTGGTTGGTAATCTGTTAGAATTTCGTTGTTAAGTTTTCAAAAATAATTCGGTTAGAAATATGTTGGTAATTTGTTAGTAAAATACTAACCAACTGAAGTCGTTAGTAAAATTTGTTGGTAATTTGAGGTTTTTTTGTAGTGCATGTTTCTCAGATTCATTTGACTACCCCTCATACTAGAGCTTGTTGAAAAGCAAAGTCAGTTCTTTATCGATGAGTTGTTCTTAGCAAAAATCTTGAGGAAGTCATGAGACGGTAGAGAGGCTTGAGAGGAGCCTATGAGTGAATTAACTATCGAGTTTTAAACAATGCACTTACATTCATATGAATTGTGCATTTGAGAGTAAATTGAGATATACTCTTTTCTCTAAAACTTATTCAGGTGAGACCCTTATGTGATAGTGTGGTTTAGAGCTTGGGTAATATTTTCACCCTAAAAGATAGTATGAATTATGAGAATATGAGCAATAGTAGTAAGGAGTGCGCTTATGTTAAGAGAAGAGCATGTAGAGGTTTAGTAGTCCAAGGAAAGGAGATAGTGATGAGGCAAATTATGTGCTTGTAGTCCTGCACCCAATCTGTTATAAATGATGAGTTTTTTTATGAGATAATAAGGAATAATAATGGTGTGGAGAGCTTTTTATAGAAGGAAGAGGAATGGTTACTAGTCATGATGAGATAGAGTATACTTTTAGCCAGATTAGAGTTGATGTTGATGTGCCATCGTGTTAGAGAAGAATAAATACATGTGTTGAATAAGAGAACAAAGTATTCATGAGTTGATAGACTCAAGCTAGGGTTATGATTTTTTTTGAAAGGAGAACCCCATAGTTTTTAGAGGATGATAGAATTATTTGATAAGTAATGCGCAGTAAGTGGGTAAATAGTGTGAAATGGAAGGTGGCGATTATATGTAGGTAGGTAGACAGAGAGCTAAAGATTTCCTACTTGTCATGAGATCTTAGTGGGTGAGTGTTTCTTCAATTTTCTGGTAGTTGCAAGTAGTATAAGGTGTGAGCAATCATATTGATATTTGTGTTTAGTACTAGACACTAAGCTTGAATTGAGATGAGTGTCATGATAAAAAAAAATGGCAACATGAGAGTGATGGCGCTTATTTTGAGATCTGATATAGTTGGTTTGACCTGAAATAGGCGAGGAGATCAAAGTGGTACCTTGTAATGAAAATGTAGTATTATGACCCTTAGAGAAGAGAAATAAAGGTAAAGTAGTAAGAGGTGCACCCAAGATGATATGTGTCCAGACGAGGTCCTAACTGAGGTTATAATTTTTGTGTGCCGAGATTGTATACTTGAGCTGCCAATATAGGATAGGTTAGTGCAAGTGAAATTTTCCTAAAGAGCTAGATGAAGCAACCTTAGGAGCTAATGAGAAGAGGTCAACAGAAACATCTTAGAAAGAGGTCTTAGTACATGCTTATAGAGAGTTCATTAGTCATGAGATAAACTTTTCCCGAGTGTTAGAGTAAAGTGGGATGTAGACCAGTTTAGATATGATGGAATAGGTCCATAGCTTTCAAGTTTCAGCTTTAGGCCTAAGGGTGAGATGATAAAATGAGAAATAAAGTCAAGTGTTGAGAATACGATAGTAATGAGTTCAAAAGAGTATGGGAGATATCTTTTCAAAAGTCCTTTTAGTAGTGGAGTCATGTTAGAAGGAGAAGATTAATGATGTTATCGTGATAATGATGGTGTGATAAATCCATCTAAGGTTATAAATGAGGAGGAAGAGGAGGATGATGTTATACTATGAGAAATAGGTAAATGAGTGCCCTTAGTTAGTTTCGAGTAGTAATCCAAGAAATTCTAGTTGGTATGGCCGAGATGATGAGAGAATGAGAACTTCTTAAGGAGCTAGTTAGTAGGAGTCTACGGAGTTATTAGAATACTAAGCTTAAATGTGGTGTTGTTAAACATTAGGTGGTTCTTGATATGAGCCCAATGTTGATTAAATGTGGTGGTAAAGAGAAATATTCTTGGGATGAGGTTCCCTATAGAGAGGTATAGAACCTAAACCTAAGGATATAGTTTAAGCTTGAATATAGTAAGAGTGTGCCGTTAGGCTCAGGACCTGGTAAGAGAAGTCATGTACCCTTGAGAGAGGTATGAGTTGCAGCCAATTAGGTACGGTAATAAGGAAAGAAGAGCGTAGTTGAAGAGTGTTGCTAAGCTTAACAGCTAGCAATCACATTGCCCTAGACATGATATTCCTATTCTTACTTCATGTCTAGATTTCCTTTGTTTCAGATAAGGTAACTTCAGAGAGAGAGAGACTGAGTATGGTCACAACAACATAGTTTTTGATTTAGGTGCTATAGAAGGTCCCAACTTTTGGTATGAATCATTTCAGCCTATGTTAGTAGGAAATTTCATGAGTTAGAGGATATGGTAAGAGTAACCATGTCCAATACCCAGTCCAACCGTCATTCAAGGATGAATGATCCTAAGGGGGAGATAATGTAACACCCCAAATTTTTTTTGAGCTAAGACTTAAACCATTTTCGTTTTGAGTAAGATTCTATCGAGAAATTTAAATTTTCTTATGTGTTAAGGTCACTAGATGTAGCACCTTGAGTTAAAAAAATAACTAATGAGAATTCATTCAAGCCATTCGTAAGTTCTTTTAAATTTTGGGTCAACGACCGTAACTTTTAGCACATCATGAGTTAGGAAACCCATAAAATATCAAAGGAAAGATCTCTGAGTCCTATTTCCAACACCGCCGAGTTTCCTAAAATCCATGTTTAGATGATGGAGATAGAACCGTTGGAGTTCAGCCTGTCCAATTAAGGAAATTTACCTGAATTAAGGAGGGGTATTTTGGTCTTTTCCTTACCCAACTAACCTAGCTCATTTTTGTTAAAATTTTTGGGGTCTAAATTAATTGGAATCAATTTTAGTTATTCCTAAACGCGCTTATGGTTTTTGAGAGGAGTTCAAGAGGAGAAAAATGGAGAAAAGCTTCAAGCGTTCCATTTTTTTGCAATCAAAGTGAGATTTCTCCATTGATTTGATCCTTAAGAGGTATGTAATTTCTCACAGTGTTGGGTTCGTTCTCCTACACACCAATCATGTGATTTTAATCCGTAATTTCGTTCTTGGGGTCAAATAATTTAGTTCTTGATGAGTTTCGTGATATTTCGTTTCAAAAATCATTAATAATGAGGTTTGATAAATTATTCAGATGATTTAGAAGTTTAAGGGTCATTTATGAGTGTATTTTCATTTATTAAGGTTGGGTATTCGAATCTTGAAGAGTTTGGAAGAAACCATTCAATTCTAAGTGAATTGCCAAAAATCGAAGAAGAAAATTTGTCAGAAATTTTTGGGCAGGGGCTAGAGCGCCATGCTAGCAGTGCACCAGAATAGAGGTTTTGTAGTTTAGGGGCTGGCAGCTTGCATCACTACGTCCGCCTGGGTCGCCTGCCTCCATCATTTTTCCGTCGTTTGTCCCGTCTGAGTTCTTTTAAAGTGTGCCTTCACTCCTTTCTAATTCTAACTACTCTAAACTACATTTAATCATCACGAGATCCTTCATATCATGAATCATAATTCTTGAATTCAGAATTCATAATTCAAATTCAAGAAAGAGTTAAGAGTAGAGTTCAAGAAAGTATTTGAGTTAAATTGTGAATCCCTTGAGATCAACTATCGATTTGAACTATGTTTTGAGGAAGTAAGTGTGAGAATGAGAAGAGTCATACACATGATTTCTATATTGTTACGTGTACTGATGTTTGTGTAATCAAAACACAACTTCCGATGCAAGTGTCTATGATAGTACAATAGTTTAGTAACCCAACCAATGGTTGGGATCGTTCCCAAAAGAGTGGTTTTGAGAATTAATAGAAAAATAAAACTTAGTTCTAACTAGTCGTAGCTAAAGACATTAACGAGTAAAAATATTGTAAATTAAAGGGGGACACAATAGTGTCAATTAACAATGTGGGGTTTTGTCACAAGTAAGGTAAAAACTTCAAAATAAACAAGGGTTTCTAAGTAATGAGAGGGGATCCTTGGGATGTGACGGGAATACGGGTTAAGCTAAATTATTGGGTATATGCTTTCGATAGAAGATTAATAGAGTAATTGTGACTAGGCTAGACTTTAAGGGGGATAAGCTCTCTCTCGAGCAACTTACCCGATTTCAAATGCGTTCCTCTCGGACACCCACTTGCCGCGTGAAGACCAGCCTACACCTTAACCCACTCACTCTCTTGAGTTGAGTGTGTGGACATGGGACTAGGGTTCACTCTCTCGAGCTGAACTTCATGTCAACCCACTCACACTGTCCATTAATTTAGTGGTCTTAGTTTTGCAACCTCTCTCTCGAGCAAGCCGAAAACACATAAATAAACTTGTATTTGCAACTACAAATTCATTAAATTCATCCACAACCACTAAACGAAATAACAATTAAACTACGATTAAACTATCAGCAAGCAACACCTAACAATTATCTTAACCCATATTAGCTAAATCACACCCCCAAGAACTGGGGTTTTTAGCCACACATCAAGAGTTATAAATTTATACCTAAATGAACTTGCATTCAAATGGGTATGAAGATTTAAGTCTTGTTACAAGCCAAGAATGAAGAATCCAAAAGACCCAAGTCCAAATCTTTGGAGATGAAACCCTCTTCTTCTTCAACTCTTCAAAACCCTTTCAAACTCAGAGCAAAAATACCAAAAAATACTATTTTATATGATAATTATAATAATTGTTCGACTCCTAAAACTACAACTCTAACTAGTATTTATAGTTTTCATAGATCTGTGCTACAACGGATCATTTGGCGTCATTAGTCAGAATCACCGATCAACTCGGTGATTCTACTTTTGGGGTAATTCATCACCGTCTTACACCATCCTTCAACATCATCGTGCTATGGGTCATTGGGCCACATGATACTGCTTCACAGAACTTCTAGGCAATGCGCTGACTGCTCCCTTTTTCTGCCGACTTGATCCTTTCCTTCAGGGCTCAGTACACTGGAATAAAAGGTGAAGTAAGATCCTTCGGCGACTCGCCAAGTGGACTCTGCGATCCCCAGTCCTTCATTTCTTTGTTCTTTTCAGCCTTTTCATTCTCTTTTGCGACGTAGTGTCCATGCTTTCCTTAAAACTTCAAATACCTGAAACTTAAGGGTTTTCATCAGATATTGAGATATAATAAGCATTTGAGGACACAATTTCTATTAAAACATAGCCCAAAATGAGTCCAATTTGTGGACTAATCATATACCCTTAAGTCGATTTGTTCATGCCCATAAATTCCTTATAAACTCCATAAATTTAGTATCTTTGAGAGGAGTAGTATCTTCAAGTTCTAAGTTCTTGAGCATTGAGTTCATAATCCTCTTGAAATTACATTCCGAATTAAGGGACTACTACATGTTACCCATGAAGGTCCTTGAGTTGAGTTGTTCATACGCATAATTCTACATGAACCCTATGAATTGAGCATTCTCGAGATGAGTAGTATCATTGAGTCCTGAGTTTTGGAGTTATCGAATTCCGAGTATTGAGTTCTATATATGGTTATTGATACCCTTAAATTGAGTCATTCACGTCCATAATTCGGCATGAACTCTATTTCGAGAAGTCTTTTACAATTATTCATAATCTATTTTTAAGACTTGAGTAAATGAGGATGAGGAGAGTCAAGTTTCATTTTTCAAAATGAATATAAGCGAACTAAGTATTCCCAAGTCTAAATATTTTTACATTTAAAATGAGAGAAAACTTTGATTTCCAAATGAGTTCATGAGGAGTTCTGAGCACTATTTCTTTTAAGAGAACTTTTTGAGTAATAATCTCAAAGTTTGAGGATGAGGAAATTTTTTTAAGCACATGAGCATCAATTATATTATTTGCAATAGTATTGAGAACCGATATGTGGATGAGTTCAGACAGCTCAAAGTCCTCATAAACAATGTATGACAACGTGGGTAGAAAGGGTCGGACTTTTTGGATGATTCCTTATTGCTTTTAAGCACAAGTTAGTGGATCCACTTAGTTGAAGATATCTTATACTCCGGCAAGGTATAGGATAGTTCTGGCCGTGTTGGCGAAACGTTGTATCATCACATATCTCATAGTGATGGTTATAGGTTAGAGAATCTCCCAAATAAGGGTTATTATTGTATTTTTACATACAATTGAGTTATTATCTACTGTTTTAAAAGCTTTGAATATATTGCATCTTTTATTGTTGCTTTATCCTTGAGTATCCTGAGTTGAGTATCTCGAGCCGAGTATCATTGATTTCAGTATCTTACCTTTGAGTTGAGTATCCTATTCTTTAGTGGAGTTTGAGTTTAGTTGAGTGATTTTGAGAAGAGGTAAGTATGTTTCTTTTCTATCATGTCAAGCTTATGCTTATGCTTATGCTTTAGAATTCCCCTTACATGCTCATACATTCAATGCACTAACACCATTTGGCCTTTATTTTTATGATACCGATACAAGTATTCAGGGTTATTAACAGATTATCCAGTTAGACCATTTGTAGTTCTAGTTAGTTTTGGTGAGCCTCATTACTTTCAGATTGTTCCACTCTTCTTTCAGTTTGTTAGGATATGGTGGGTCTTGTCCCGTTAATCCTTATGTAATAGCAGAGGCTTCATTGATAGTTTATAGGTCGAGGAGTCTATCATTATTTCCTTTATTGTTGTAATGTTTTTGAGTTCATGAGGGATTTAACTAATACTTGTTAAATTCTTTTCAGACGATTATTGGAGTTGAGTTTAGGTTAAATTTTTCAAAGTTATTTTTGCATCATGAGTTTCCATTTTGGTTGAGTAATGTCTTCCACTGAATAGTGAGCCAGGCTAAGGGTTTGATTGGGAACCAACTATGGTTTTCGAGGGCCAGTTATGTCCAGGGTGTAAGCTCGGAGCGTGACACTAAAAAATAAATTGAATGAAATGACAAAGTACTAATCATGAAGATAACATGATGAAATGTATACTGATGTAAATGCTATAAACCTGGTCAATGCACTAAGAGTCTGATTGTGGGAGCTACTATTAATCGACATAAACCACATGAGCTAAATGTGGAGTCTGATGTATACGTCCCATCGAGAGGACCCAATATACCTTGCCAGGGGTATAAAGGTATGACTGTGGCGTGATCACTAAAACTGGTGTCCAACAGAAGGGACTTATAATTTTTTTCGTTCTTGTAATTTTGGGACTTTGAGGGTACGCTCAACCCTAATCAAACTTGGAGCTAAGTCTACTCCCCTCTGAATATGTATATGACTAAAATGTAACTAAAATACTGAATAGCTCAAAATACTGAAATGCTAACCGAGAATGAAACATTTATATACAGATAATGCAACTTCAAAATGTGAAGCATGATTTTTTATTTAATTGACCTAGCAAGTATAATTCATGAACTAAGAGAATTTACACAAACTAGGGTTAATACAGGGAATTATGAAAACTTTCCAAGAAACATGTTATTACGATTAAGTATACTAGAACAGCTAAATCACAATAAATCTTCAAGGTTTTAGAAATCCTAGGTTTAAAAAAGATATGGAGAATCAAGGAACTGGGTGAATTCTAAGGACCTAGTGGATGAAAGGAACTCACTAGTGAAATCCCACATACCTGGTGACGAAATTTATGGAGAAATCCTTTCGATTTTGGGGCTGAAACTTGAAGAACACTGCTGCTTGTCCTTGAAAGAAAGTGGCGCCTCTTTCTCTTCTTTTCGTTCTAATTTGGATGATTTTCGGAGAATGAGACTTCTGGGTATGTCTGACTAGGTTACTAGGCTTAGACTGAGTAAAACAATGTAGTTTAGACATGAAATGACGTAGTTTAAATTCCCAACGCATAGGGAAAATACCAAAATGACCCTGACTTAAAAGCGGACAAATGCTATCCACGGTGGGACTAATGGACTGTGGTTTGGACTACTAGCTATCTTCTGGGGTTGTAGTTCATGCTCTACCGAACAGGGCTTCACTAAATGAGCATAACTTTTTACTTCGAGCTTGGATTTTAGCAAACTCGATGGTATTGGAAAGAGGATTTAATTATCTTTAATTTTACATGTCATGCGCCACCTAATTCATTTCGTGCTAAAAGATATGATCATTTGTAGTTGCCTCTGATTAACTACAAAACCTCACCTACGGTCAGACCTATGGTTTGTAGGTCCAACCATGTACCATACTGCTCGACAATGGGAGGGGATTAGGGACCGTAAAACTTTGGACCCGAATGACGGAACCAACCTTCGATCCGTGGGTCAATCAACAAGCAATGGTTCACAATCATAGCTATCACCTTTTGATCCTAAATTTTCTCAAAGTTTAGGACTGAACCATGGGACCTCACCTACGGTCCGTGGTCTGACACATTATCTGTCGGTGGCTTCCGTTGGTTCTGACACCAAATCCTGGAATGTTATGTTTTCCATCTTCTCAAATCAAATGTGTTACAATATATTCCCCTTGGGAACATTCATCGTTGAATGAAGTATAAACAAGTGGAGTATGGAGGGAAGGGCTATAATCCCCATTACTGGGTAGTAGAAACTGACATCTAACGGAACTGAGTTCCATGAACTTGCAAATGTGTTGGAATGCAATGATAACTGAACGAATAAGATATTGAGATTGAATTACACAAGAGTAAATTGAGAGACTGGAGAGGAACTACAATCACATGCTAAAATGGAATTGGAAGGAAAAAGGTGAGGATACTTGGCCATCATGGCTGCTTCTTCTTCCTAAGTAGCTCCCTCTACTAATTGACTCCTCCACAAAACCTTCGCTGAAGGGACTTCCTTATTTGTCAACCTACGAACCTGACAGTCAAGAATTTCAACTGCCAATTCTTCATAAATGAGACTATCCTTCACAGCCAGTCTCTAATGGTACTATCGATGCTGGATCACCCACACACTTCTTCAACAAGAAAATGTGAAAGACTGGATGAATGGCTGCTAGTCTTGTTAGCGACTCTAACTCATAAGTCACATTACATACCCTTTTTAGGATTTTGAAAGGACCTAAAAATATGGGACTGAGACTCTCTTTTAGGCCAAATCTCATTACTCTCTTCATAGGTGACACCTTTCAAGAAAACCCAATCATCGATTTCAAACTCTAAGTCCCTCATTCTCACATCTGCATAGGACTTGTGATGACTCGAAGTTGTCTTTAGTGTATCTCTGATGAGTTGAAATTTCCCCATAGCCTCATGAACCGAATCTGACCCAATCAAGGCTGCTTCACCTACTTCAAACCAACAAATTGGGGACCTGTATCTACACCCATATAATGCCTTATACGGGGCCATTTGAATACTGGAATGGAAGTTATTATTATACTCAAACTCTATAAGAGGTAGGTTATTATCCCAACTACCCTTGAAATAGATCACACAAGCTCTCAACATGCCCTCTAAGGTCTGAATGGTACGGTCCAACTGACCATCCATGTGTGGATGAAATGATGTACTGATATTTACCTGAGTCCCAAGACCTTTCTGAAATGATTTCCAGAAATGAGAGGTAAACTGAGGACCTTTATCTAAGATGATAGAAAAGGGAACACCATGCAACCTGACTACCTCACTGATGTAGAGTTTGGCGTAGTCCTTCATTGAATTTGTAGTCTTGACAGCCAAGAAGTGAGCGGACTTCGTGACTATGTCCACTATCACCCAAATGGATTCATGATGTTTGGGAGTACGAGGTAAACCCGTATTGAAGTCCATGTTTATCACTTCCCACTTCCTTGTAGGAATGCTAATCTCTTGAGTCATACCTCATGGTTTCTAATGTTCTACCTCAACCTGTTGATAGTTAGGACATTTAGCCACAAACTCTGCTTTGTCCCTCTTCATACCGTTCTACCAATAGACTTCTCGTAGATCACGATACATCTTAGTGGCACCTGGATGAATGGAATAGCTTGAGTTATGAATTTCTATAAGGATCTGCTGCCCCAACTAACCCACATTAGGAACACATAAGCAACCCTGGTAACAAAGCACCCAATCTCCCCTTCGGGAAAAAACCTCAACTTTCTATTGATGAACTGCACCTTTCAACTAAAGTAATATAGGATCATTGTCCTATTTTCCTTAACCACCGCTACCAATGAAGATTCTTATCCATTCTGAACTATCACCCCACCATTTGATGTGTCCGTAAGGAAAACTCCTAAGCAAGCAAGTTGGTGAACATCGTTGGCTAACTCTTTCTTTTTTCCTCAACATGTACTACACTACTCATAGACAGTCTACTGATAGAATCATCCACTACATTAGCGTTACCAGGATGGTAAAGACCATTTATGTCATAGAGTTTTAGGAATTCAAGCCATCTTCTCTGACGAAGATTCAACTCTTTCTGGGTGAACACATATTGTAGGGTCTTATGGTCTTTGAACACATCAACATGAACACCATACAAGTAGTGTCGCCAAATCTTTAGGGCAAATACTACGGTTGCAAGCTCTAGGTCATGAGTCAGGTAGTTCTTCTCATAGACCTTAAGCTTCCTATAAGAACAAGCTATGACCTTACCTCGCTTCATCAACACACAACCTTGGTCGACCTTGGATGAATCACAGTAAATCACTTAACTATCCGAACCCTCAGGTAGAGTTAAGACCGGAGTTGTAGTCAACCTAGTCTTTAGTTCTGAAAAGCTTTTCTCATACTCATCTGGCCAACAAAACTTGTCCTTTTTCTGAGTCAGCTTAGTCAATAAGGAAGCTCTAGATGAAAATCCTTCAACAGACCTCGTATAATAATTGACCAAACCCAAAAAATTTCTGATATTTGTTGGAGAGGTGGGTCTCGGCCAATGTTGTACTACCTCAATTTCCTGAAAATCCACTCGGATCCCTTCGCTGGATACCACATGACCAATGAAAGCAACAGACTATAATTAAAATTCATATTTTCTAAACTTAGCGAATAACTGGTGATCTTTGAGAGTTTGTAGAATAACTCTTGGATGAGTCACATGATCTTTCTCACTTCAATAATAAATGAGGATATCATCAATAATGACGATGACTTACAAGTCTAAATACTGTTTGAACACCCTGTTCATTCAGTCCATAATAGTTGCAGGAGCTTTTGTTAGTCCAAAATACAAATCTACAAATTCATATTGACCATACTGAGTTCTGAAGGTTGTCTTTGGAATGTTACTATCTCTGAATCTTAACTGATGATAGTCAGATCTGAGTTCTATCTTAGAAAATTAACTAGCACCCCGAAGTTGGTCTAACAAGTCATCAATCCTAGGGATATGATATGTGTTCTTCGTTGTGACTTTTTCAACTACCGATAGTCAATGCACATTCTGAGAGAACCATCCTTCTTTTTCACAAAATACACTGGAGCACCCCATGGAGATATATTAGGTCTGATAAAGCCCTTATCAAGAAGGTCTTTTAACTTCTCTTGCGATTCCTTAAGTTCGGCTGGAGCCATTTTGTAAAGAGGAATCGAAATGGGCTGGGTATCTGGAAGGAGATCTTTTTTGAAATCAATTTCCCTTTCAGGAGGAACTTCAGGAAGATCTTCTGGGAACACTTCTAGACACTCGTTTACTACTTGACTGACTCAATGGAGTTTAAATCCTTAACCCGAACAAGATGATAGATATACCCTTTGGAAATCATTTTTCTGGCCTTACGGTAAGAGATGAATCGACCCATAGGTGCTGTGCTGCTGCCCTTCCAATCTCATTTTGAAAATGAAACATAATAATCCTTGTTCAACAATCGACTGAGGCATAACAGGAATGTACCCATGCTTAAAATGATTTCAAAATCTACCATTTCTAACTCTACAAGATCTGTTGAGGTGACTTTTTGGGAAACCGTGACATGGCAATTTTTGTATACCTATCTAGCAATAACTGGGTCACCAACTGGAGTAGAGACTAATAAGGGTTCGACGAGATCTTCTGGACTGACACCGAATTTTAATGCTATATAAAAAGTTACAAAAGAAAGTGTAGCCCCTGGATCTAACATGCATAAGAATCTAAATGAAAGACTCGTAACGTATAAGTGATCACATCAGGAGAATCTTCCTGGTCCTGGTAAGCCTGGAGAGCATGCAACCTGTTCTGGCACTGATCGTCACCTATACAAGATGAAGAACCCTACTGAGTTCGGTGACCTGCTGGTGCTGCTCGAGATGTAGACTGAGCCCTATTGTTGTTACCTCATTTCCCCTGCCTGGCTGAAGGGAAATCCTTTAACTTATGGCCAGACTAACCATGCCCAAAGCACCCTTCCCTGCCTACAAGACACTTTCCCAGATGATTCTTACCACACTTTGGACAAGTTGGGAAACTCCTGTTACTTGAAGTATTCCCTTGAGACTTAGATCATGATGCCCTACCTTTCTGATCCTTTCGAAACATGGGGGCTAGAGCACTATCTGATGACGGTTCTAGGGTTGTATACCTTTGCTGAAACTGTGAGCGATTTCCATTGCCCGATCTTTGCTGGGAGTATTCATAATTTTCTGTTCTGGCCCTTTTGTTATCCTTAGCCATTTCCTTAAGATTACTCCCTCAACATGTTGATCGTGAGTCATTAGTCTGAAGATATACATATCCCCTAGATTAATAGCATTCCTCCACTCGGTCTTCACCGGGTCGAATATCCAAAACAAGAACTTACTCATTTGTGCCCTCGAATAAGAAATCATATGTGGAGAATACCTGGAGAGCTGGTTGAACTTCAGCCCGTACTCTTGGACTGACATTAAACCCTTCCTTAAATTCATAAACTCTTGTGCCTTAGCTTTTCTCTACTCTTTTGGGAAGAACCTGCCCGAAAAAGCTTTGGTAAAACAATCCCAAGTCATAGTGAACCAGATATGAGCCACATCCTTGAGTTTATCCTGATTCAGTTGATTTTGGACTTATCTTTTGAGGAGGAGCCTACATATATTTTTGATAGGTCGGTCCGGAAGCTTAGAACCAAAAATATTTCTTAAGTGAAGGTTTAGTAGAAGCACCGTTCAGTTCATGAGGCGACTTGGGAGATAGAGTTAGATATGAATGCCAGATATCCTTTTCTCTTTGAGGCTCCAGGTACTTTTTTTTACTTTATATTTAAGGAAGAACATGGTTTTTAGTAGTAAATAATTAATGACCCTGTTGGTCATTCTTTGTATTCCTTGTAAATTTACTATTTTTCCCTCCCAATATTAACCCTAACTCTTCTATATTGAGTTTTGAAAGTTTGTTTTGGATTTTGAGTTCGAAGTTGAGAATTTTATAAGTTTCGAGATTGAAAGGCTAAGTTGTTAAGAAAGTAATTTTCGGTGTCTTTTGGTGTTTCGAGGGTCAAAATTGAATTGCATCAATTCCATCGATTTTGAAAGGTAAAATCTGATTTGTGAGAGATGTCAACTTCTGATTTGGTGCCTTTTTGAAAAAATTAGGTCCTAAGTTGTGAATTTTTAGAATTTTAGCCTTTAGGTTGACTTTGGTCAACATTCAGGGTTCGGATGCTCGGATTAGAATTCTGAGAGTTTCGTTGGATTTGGAAGATGATTTTAGGCCTAGGTGAGGTCTTGGTTGAATTTTGAGAGGTCTCAATCTTGTTTTTGCCTTTTAAGGCGTTCAGTTAGTTTCTTGTAGTTTTCACTGATTTAGGGTCAACGGGACGTCATATTCCTATTTTTGTGGTTCCATTGAGTCTGCAACAATGAGTATTATTTAGTTGCATATCTGGTTTGAGTTTACGGGGTTCTAAATGAATTCCAAATTTTTTTTATGTGTTAAAAGTTGGCAGGTTTTACTGGAACTGGTATGCTTCTCTTTCGCGAAGGATACTTCGTGATCATGAGGATCACGGAAGAGAGACCCAAGCCACAAATGTAGAGGGTCTGAGTTAAGCGGAGTTCGCTAAAGTTAACCATGGGTCGCGATTGCATGTTCGCAAAAGTAGACGCTGGTTTGTGAAAGCAATGGTTCCCACTTTTGCGAGGTTAACTTTTACGAACCTAAGTTTGCTTTTGCGATATCAAAAACCCTGCCATATTTTGGTTTAAACCCCATTTTACATTTTTGATCTTCACGAACCGTTGTGGAGATTTTGGAAAGGTTTCCTTGTGCTAAATCATTTGGGTAAGCTTTTATTATCCTAAACCTTCATTTCCATTTGACCATTTATGGATTCTAACATCATAATATGAGATTTGATTTGGAAATGGAAAGGTTTTTAAAGGACTTTTGTTTTGATCTAAAATGGTGATTTTGATCCCTTTTTCAAAATGGTTTTAACTAGTGAGTTCCTCAAGCGTTAAACATCATTTTCGAGTATTATGTTTTGCATTCAAACCCTATTTTTAGAATTGGATTTTTTGTATTGATTCACCCACTTTTCAAGAGTGTTGATGGGGGTATTGTGGTTTTCGTAAAGTGATTGTGAATACATGCTTTTATTTAGATTGTGTGGCTTTAGAAGCTATTCAGAAGGGGAATACTCAACTCTTAGAGTGATTGTTGATTGATTTAAGGCAAGTAATTTCCTAAACCTTCTATTCTAGTAGAATTTGTGTAATCGCTTTGTTGCTTGTGTGTTGGGAGTGATTGGAATGAGGTGAAGGGTTAATTGTCCACTTGATAACTCTTAGCGAATAAAAAGGGGTAGAAATTAAAAGGCCATGTGATGATCATGATGTTTTTAAAATTTCCTTGTTGTAACCCTTCTTGATTGATTGATGAAATGCTAGATAACATGAAAGGTAACTTGAATTGTGTGAATTTATATCTTCCATGTTGTGTAATATTGCTAGTTTGCATTGATTATTGAACGCGATGATGAGAAATGTGATAGTTTGATGTTGAGGTCATTTTGGGCAAGTGTTTATGATGTCTAGGTCTTTTCCGGCGACTATTATGATGTCGAGGTATTTGCCAGTGACTATTATGATGTCAAGGTCTTTATTTGTGATTATTATGATGCTGAGGTTATTAGCGGCGATTATAATTAAGCCGATGAGAAATGGTTTAGGCTAGTGATGTGATGTAAAGTCGCTGTGAAATAGTTTCGACTTGTGATTTGATATAAAGTCGATGGAAAATGGTTTCGACTAGTCATATTATGCCGATGGGAAACGGTTCTGGTGAGAGATTGATTATTGTGAGTTGTTGTATTTGATGTTTATGTGTGACTTTCTTATTATTTGTGATTTATGCACTTGTTGCGTGTGACATATCTACTTGAAATTGATATTTATGCACTTTTCACGAGAATTTATATGGGTATATGGTTTTCAGAAAATGTTTGTGAATACTTGCTTTGCTATAGATTGTGTGGCTTTAAGAGTTATTCGGATTGGAAAGACTCAACTTTTGGAGTAATTATTGATTGATTTAAGGAAAATAATCTCCTAAATATTGTATTTTAGTAGAGTTTGTGCATTCCCTTCGTTGCTTGTGTGTTGGGAGTAATTGGAATAAGGTGAAGGGTTAGTTGTCCACTTGGTAACTCTTAACGAATAAAAATGGGTCGATGTTTATGAAAAGGCTATGTGATGATCACCAAATACCTCTTGTTGATTGATTGATTAAATACTTGATAGCATGAAAGTGGACTTGAATTGTGTGAATTCTTGTTTCTTCCATGTGGTGTGATAGTGCTTGTGTGCACTGAATATTGAACACCATGACGAGACATGTGATAGTTTGGTGCCGATGTCATTTCTAGCAAGTGTTTATAATGTCAAGGTCTTTACGGATGAGTGTTATGATGTCGATGTCTTTACCACCGATTAATATCATGCCGAGGTATTTACCGTCGATTGTTATTAATACGATGATAAATTGTTTTGGCTACTGATTTGATATAAAGACTGTCACACCCCGAGCCTACTCCCTGGACGTGGAGGGCACTCGAGAACCATTGTTGGCCTCAAGCAAACCCTTGGGCATGCTTAGGTCTCAGTGAAAGACTTACTCATGATAAGATAAACTCAAAAGAAGACTTCAACTAAAAAGTCTCAAATACTTAGAACATTTAAAATATTCAAACTGGCCACAAGGGCAACTCAAGTCTCAACATTTAATGAAGAAAATGAAAAGACTCCTGAACTATTACTGTATTTCTGTCTATGAAGCCTCTACTAACTGAGATGGACGTCGAGACTAGATCCACGACATCCTAATAACTAACTTGAAATGATAAAACATAAATAAGCAATCCTCCGGAAGGAAGGAGGCTCACCAAACAACTTTGGAACTGCAGATGGTATCAACGAATTGCGTGTTGATGACCCCGATCTCCTGTATCTGCTTGATGAAACGATGCTGGCCAAATGTGGTAACACTTCATATCCTAGACAGCCCATATTGCAGAGTCCAGAATTTGCAAGTGCCACCGAGGGGCACAACCCACGGACCGAAGGTGAGGTCCGTAGATTGCCACCTGCAGTCCTTCCCTAGAAACTCCAGAAAATTTGGTTGAGGGTAGACCCACATTAGGACATACAGACCGTAGGTCAGACCACGGTCCGTGGTCCAAGGCCGTAGGTCAAACCCTCAGATTTCAACTCTTTGTAGTCAAACGATGGCCGACTAGAATGGACCATCAGTCCATCCACGGCCCGTCAGTCTGGCACGTCGGTGACTCTAACAGCTTTTAAGTCCGGGGTCATTTGGTAGTTTTCATATGTGTTGGAACCCTATATTACGTAGTTTTTGTCAGTTTTAGCCCAGTAACTTAATTAGAACTTACCCTAGTCAACTCAATCTCCAAAATATTATCTATTTGAACGAAAAGAAGGACAAAGAGTCGACAAATCCCTAGTCCAAAAATGCAGCAGGTTTTCATCAGTTTCAGCCTTGAAATTAAAATATTTCTCTGTGGAAATCATCACCAGGTATGTGGGATTTCACTAGTGAGTTCCTTTCACCCATTAGGTCCTTAGAATTTGATCAGATTCTTGATTCTCTCCATATTATCTAGACCTAGGATTTCTAGAATTTCAGCAGATTATTATGAATTAGTTATTTTAATGTTCCTAATCAGATTATCATGTAGTAGTATGTTTTGCCAAGAGTCATGCATAAACTTAGAACCCTAGTTACATAGTTCTTTGAGTTCATGAATTATATTAGCTAGGACAGATAAACAAATATACAAGCCTCAGTTTTCAAATGTTACATTTTCAAATATACATGTTGCATTTTCAGATTTGCATGTCAGATTATTGAGCTATCCAGTTTACTTCAGTATGTTATAGATTTCACATATTCAGTTGGGAGTAGGCTTTATACCGATTTGGATTAGGGTCAGTCACCTTTAAGTACCACAACTATGTGCCCCCATAGGTTATAAGTCCCTTCTATGGGAATCAATTTAGTGATCACTCCAGTCATGCCACTATACCACTGGCAGGGTATATTGGATCCTCTCGATTGGGCTTATACATCAGACTCCACATTTAGCTCATGTGATTTTATGTCGGTTATTAGTAGCTCCCACGGTCAGATTCTAGTGTATTGACAAGGTTACCAATACAGTTCATTATTCAGTTTCAACATGTTATAAACTTGGTCATTGTATTCAGTTAGTTCATGTTTAGTATTTTCTGTATATTATCATGCTCATATCTATCATTGCCCAGTTATATGCTTTGTTTAGTTATATATATTGTTCAGATTTATTCTATCTGGCATGCTCAATACCTTTCAAGTACAGACGCATACTCTGCGCTATATCTTCTCGTGATGTAGGTTCATATCCTTCACTTTCAGATAACGCATAGATCGGTTCTCGATCTCCACTTCAGTAGCACCTGTGTTGAGTCCTGATTCTTCGAGGACTATAGACATGTTATCTCTCAACTTTCAGTGTTTAGTTTCAGTTTTTGCTAGATTTAGCTAGGCCATGTCCTAGCATTTCTGGTCAGTTTGAGGCTTTATTTCAGACATAGTTAGATTCAGTTTTGGCTTTGGAGTTTGATATTTTAGTTGTCATTAAATTCACAGTTCATTTATTAAGATATTAATAGGTATTCCCCATACTTTAGTTTACATGATGTTTAAAGCTTCCGCATTATACTTTCTTAGTTGAGTTTCTTTATGTATGCTTATGATATTCGAGCAGGGTTAGGTTGGGGTTACTCGTGATCCTAGGTCCTGTGTCTGCATCCTGGGGCTATCCTTGGGGTATGAGAAACTTGGTATCAGACCATTATGTTTAAGAGTCCTAGGATGTCTAAAATATCGCACCAAGTAGAGTCATTTTCATGGGTGTGAAGTGCACCACATCTAATGAGAGGGAAGGCTATGAAGTGTTTTAGGAAAACTTCACTTTCTTGATATTCCTATTATGCGTTGGTATTATCTCTCTTTCTAATCCATGGTTATATATTTTCACATCATGCCTCCTCATAGAGCTTAGATAACGAATGCGAATGCACGCAAAGCTAACACAACTCCTCCAGTCCCCAATCATGAAGTTTCGAAGGCTGAGTTTAGGAACACCATTCAGCTTTTTTCTCAGAGTGTGACCAACCAGAATAACCAGCAGGTTCTAGTTCCTGCATATTCTAGTGGTGGATCAGTGGCAACCAGGGTTCGTGATTTTGTTTGGATGAATCCACCTGAGTTTTTAGGGTCGTAGATTGGTGAGGATCCCCGAAACTCCATAGATGAGGTCAAGAAAATCTTTGGAGTGACGCAAGTGACTGGAAATGATAGGGTGGAGTTTGCATCTTACCTGTTTAAAGATGTAGCTTACATCTATTTTACTCAATGGAGAGAAAACAGGGGTACGGATGTTACTCATATCACTTGGGAGTGCTTTAGTGAGACTTTTCTGGATATGTTCTTCCAAAGAGGGTTGAGGGAGGCAACAGCTAAGGAGTTCATGAATTTAAGGCAAGGTAGCATGTTAGTCAAAGAATATAGACTCAAGTTCAACCAACTCTCCAGGTATACTCCTCATATGGTTGCTAATTCCAGGGCTCAAATGAACAAGGTTCTATATGGGGTATCCGACTTAGTGAAGACAGAGTGTAGGAATGCTATGTTGCCGGAAAATATAAACATCTCTAGGATCATGAGTCATGCTCTGCAGGTTGAGGGAGATAAGATTAGGGAACAAGCTAAGGATAATAAGAAGGCTAGAACATTCAACTATGAGTATTCTCAACAGAAATCGAGTGGTAGAAATCACAGGCAGTTTTAGTAAAAGTCTTCAGCTCCAGCACCTTCATCAGCTAGTGTTCCATCCTCCAAGTTTTGATAGGATAAAAAAGGTTGGGTATCAGGCTCTAAGTCACAAGGGAGTATTTCAGGAACTAGAACCTATCCAACTTGTCTAAACTGTGGTAGTAACTATCCGAGAGAGTGTCGTGCAGGAAAGGAAGGATGTTTTGGGTGTGTTCAGTCTGATAACAGATTAAGAGATTGTCCTTCTGCTAAACAATGCCAAGGAGGACATAATGGTAGGGCTCAGTCTACAACTTCAGCAGCTCCAGCAGGTCACCCGACTCAGCAAGGTAACTCATCTGCTAGAGATGGCGGACAACACCAAAACAGGTTGTATGCTCTTTAGGCTCACCAGGATAAGGAAGATTCTCCTAATGTGGTCACTGGTACGTTATGAGTCTTTAACTTAGATGTTTATGCTTTGTTAGATCCAGGGGCTACTTTTTCCTTTGTAACTCCATATATAGCAGTAAATTTCAATGTCAGTACATAAATTCTCTCAGAACCCTTCTCAGTCTCTACTCAAGTTGGTGACCCAATTGTAGCTAGACGGGTATACATAATTTTCCCTGTCACTGTCTCTCAAAAAGTTACTTCAGCAGATCTTGTATAGTTAGAAAAGGTAGACTTTGATGTCATTCTAGGCATGGATTGGTTACATTCCAGTTATGCATCAGTTGATTATAGAACTAGGATCATTCATTTTTTTGTTTTCGGACGAACCAATCTTTGAATGGAAGAGTAGTAGCTTAACACCCATGGGTCGATTCATTCCTTACCTTAAGGACAGAAAGGTGATCTCTAAGGGGTATCTCTATCATCAAGCTTGGGTTAAGGATCCAAGATCCGAAACCCCAACTCTTGGCTCAGTTCCAATAGTTAATGAGTTCCCAGAAGTGTTTCCAGAAGACCTTTCCGAAGTTCCTCCCAGAAGGGAAATCGACTTTGGAATTGATCTACTTCCAAATACCTAGCCTATTTCTATTACTTCTTACAGAATGACTTCAGCTGAGCTTAAGGAATTGAAAGAACAGTTGAAAGACCTTCTAGATAAGGGCTTCATCAGACCTAGTATTTCCCCGTGGGGTGCACCAGTATTATTCATTAAAAAGAAAGATGATTCTCTCTGAATGTGCATTGACTATAGGAAGTTGAACAAAGTCACAATCAAGAATAAGTATCTTATCCCCAGAAATGATGAATTGTCTGACCAATTTTATGGTGCTAGTCATTTCTCAAAGATAGACCTCAGATCTGGTTATCATCAGCTTAAAGTCCGAGATATTGACATCCCAAAAATACCTTTAGAACTCGATATGGTCATTATTAGTTTGTAGTAATTATTGATTGATTTAAGGAAACTTATCTCCTAAATATTGTATTTTAGTAGAGTTCGTGCATTCCCTTCGTTGCTTGTGTGTTGGGAGTAATTGGAATAAGGTGAAGGGTTAGTTGTCCACTTGGTAACTTTTAACGAATAAAAATAGGTTGACGTTTATGAAAAGGCTATGTGATGATCACCAAATACCTCTTGTTGATTGATTGATTAAATACCTGATAGCATGAAAGTGGACTTGAATTCTGTGAATTCTTGTCTCTTCCATGTGGTGTGATATTTCTTGTGTGCACTGAATATTGAACACCATGACGAGCCATGTGATAGTTTGGTGTCGATGTCATTTCTAGCAAGTGTTTCTAATGTCAAGGTCTTTACCGATGAGTGTTATGATGTCGATGTCTTTGCCATTGATTAATATCATGCCGAGGTATTTACCATCGATTGTTATTAATACGATGAGACATTGTTTTGGCTACTGATTTGATATAAAGACTGTCACACCCTGAGCCTACTCTTGGAAGTAGAGGGTACTCGAGAAACATTGTTGGCCTCAAGCGAACCCTTTGCCATGAATAACTCTCAGTGAAAGACTTACTCATGATAAGATAAATTCAAAAGAAAACTTTAACTAAAAAGTCTCAAATACTTGGAACATTTAAAATATTCAAACTGGCCACAAGGGCAACTCAAGTCTAAACATTTAATCAAGGAAATGAAAAGACTCATGAACTACTACTGTATTTCGGTCTATGAAGCCTCTACTAACTGAGATAGACGTCGAGACGAGATCCACGACATCCTAATAACTAACCCGAAATGATAAAACATAAATAAGCGATCCTCCGAAATGAAGCAGGCTCACCAAACAACTTTGGAACTGCAGATGGTATCATCGAATTGCGTGTTGATGACCCCAATCTCTTGTATCTGTATGATAAAACGATGCTGGCCAAATGTGGTAACATCTAGTATCCTAGACAAACCATATTGCAGATTCCAGAATTTGGAGGTGCACCAAGGGGCACAACCCACGGACCGAAGGTGAGGTCCGTAGATTGCCACCTGCAGTCCCTCCACAGAAAGCCTAGAAAATTTGGTTGAGGGTAGACCCACGCTAGGACCTACAGACCGTAGGTCAGACCACAGTCCGTGGTCCAAGGCCGTAGGTCAAACCCTTAGATTTCAACTCTCTGAAGTCGAACGATGGCCAACCAGAACGGACCATCAGTCCATCCACGGTCCATCATTCTAGCACATCGGTGACTCTGACAGCTTTTAAGTCAGGAGTCATTTGGTAGTTTTCGTATGCGTTGGAACCCTATATTACGTAGTTTTGGTCAGTTTTAGCCCACTAACTTAATTAGAACTTACCCTAGTCAACTCATTCTCCAAAATATTATCTAGTTGAACGAAAAGAAGGACAAAGAGTCGACAAAGCCCTAGTCCAAAAATGCAGCAGGTTTTCATCAGTTTCTGCCCTGAAATTAAAATATTTCTCTGAGGAAATCGTCACCAGGTATGTGGGATTTCACTAGTGAGTTCCTTTCATCCATTAGGTCCCTGGAATTTGATCTGATTCTTGATTCTCTCCATATTATCTAGACCTAGGATTTCGAGAATCTCAGCAGATTATGATGAATTAGTTATTTTAATGTTCCTAATCAGATTATCATGTAGTAGTATTTTTTGCCAAGAGTCATGCATAAACTTAGAACCCTAGTTATGTAGTTCTTTGAGTTCATGAATTATATTAACTAGGACAGATAAACAATATACAAGCCTCAGTTTTCAAATGTTTCATTTTCAGAAATACATGTTGCATTTTCAGATTTGCATGTCAGATTATTGAGTTATCCAGTTTACTTTAGTATGTTATAGATTTCACATATTTAGTTGGGAGTAGGCTTTATACCGATTTGGAATAGGGTCAGTCACCCTTAAGTCCCAAAACTATGTGCCCCCATATATAGTTTATAAGTCCCCTCTATGGGAATCAATTTTGTGATCCCTCCAGTCATGCCACTATACCTCTGGCAGGGTATATTTGATCCTCTTGATTGGGCATATACATCAGACTCCAAATTTAGCTCATGTGGTTTTATGTCGGTTATTAGTAGCTCCCACAATCAGATTCTAGTGTATTGATAAGGTTACCAATATAGTTCATTATTCAGTTTCGACATGTTATAAACTTGGTCATTGTATTCAGTTAGTTCATGTTTAGTATATTGTTGTATAGTATCATGCTCATCTCATATCATTGCCCAGTTATATGCTTTTTTTAGTTATGTATTATTGTCCAGCTTTGTTCTATCCAGCATGCTCAATACCTTTCAAGTATAGACGCATACTATGCGCTACATTTTCTCATGATGTAGCTTCATGTCCTTACATTTCAGATCACGGATAGATCTGTTCCCGATCTCCACTTCAGCAGCACCTGTGTTGAGTCCTGATTCTTCGAGGCCTATAAACATGTTATCTCTCAACTTTCAGTGTTTAGTTTCAGTTTTTGCTAGATATAGCTAGGCCATGTCGTAGCATTTCTGGTCAATTAGAGGATTTATTTCAGACATAGTTAGATTCAGGTTTGGCATTGGAGTTTGATATTTTAGTTGTCATTAAATTCACAGTTCATTTATTAAGATATTAATAGGTATTCCCCATACTTTAGTTTACATGATGTTTAAAGCTTCCGCATTATACTTTCTTAATTGAGTTATCTCTATGTATGCTTATGATATTCTACCAGGGTTAGCTTCGGGTCACTAGTGATCCTAGGTTCTGTGTTTGCGTCCTGGGGCTATCATCGGGGTATGAGAAACTTGGTATAAGAACATTATGTTTAAGCGTCCTAGGATGTCTGAAAAATCGCACCAACTAGAGTCATTTTCATGGGTGTGAAGTGCACCACATCTAATGAGAGGGAGGCTATGAAATGTTTTAGGAAAACTTCACTTTCTTGATATTCTTATCATGCATTGGTATGATGTCTCTTTCTAATCCATGGTTACGTGTTTCCACATCATGCCTCCTCGTAGAGCTTACATAAGGAATGCGAATGCATGCAAAGCTAACACAACTCCTCCAGTCCCCAATCATGAAGTTTCGAATGTTGAGTTTAGAAAAGCCATTCAGCTTTTGTCTCAGTGTGTGACCAACCAGAATAACCAGCAGGTTCAAGTTCCAACAAATTCTAGTGGTGGATCAGTGTCAACCAGGGTTCGTGATTTTGTTAGGATGAATCCACCTGAGTTTTTAGGGTCGCAGATTAGTGAGGATCCCTGAAACTACATTGATGAGGTCAAGAAGATCTTTTGAGTGATGCAAGTGACTGGAAATGATAGGGTGGAGTTAGCATCCTACCAGTTTAAAGATGTAGGTTACATCTGTTTTACTCAATGGAGAGAAAATAGGGGTACGGATGCAACTCATATCACTTGGGAGTCCTTTAGTGAGACTTTTCTAGACATGTTCTTCCAGGGAGAGTTGAGGGAGGCAAAAGCTAAGGAGTTCATGAATTTGAGGCAAGGTAGCATGTTAGTCAAAGAATATAGACTCAAGTTCAACCAACTCTCCATGTATACTCCTCACATGGTTGCTAATTCCAGGGTTCAAATGAACAAGTTTCTGTATGGGGTATCCGACTTAGTGAAGACAGAGTGTAGGAATGATATGTTGCCGAAAAATATAAACATCTCTAGGATCATGACTCATTCTCTGCAGGTTGAGGGAGATAAGATTAGGGAACAAGCTAAGGATAATAAGAAGGCTAGAAAATGCAACTATGAGTATTCTCAATGGAAATCGAGTGGTGGAAACCACACGCAGTTTCAGTAAAGGTCTTCAGCTCCAGCACTTTCATCAGCTAGTGTTCCATCCTCCAAGATTTAATAGGATAAAAAAGGTAGGGCATCAGGTTCTAAGTTTCAAGGGAGTATTTTAGGAACCAGAACCTACCCAACTTGTCTAAACTGTGGTAATAACCATCCGATAGAGTGTCTTGCTGGAAAGGATGGATGTTTTGGGTGTGTTCAGTCTGATCACAGGTTGAGAGATTGTCCTTCTGCTAATCAGAGCCAAGGAGGAACTAATGGTAGGGCTCAGTCTACAACTTCAGCAGCACCAGCAGGTCACCTGACTCAGCAAGGTAACACATCTGCTAGAGATGGTGAACAACACCAAAACAAGTTGTATGTTCTTCAGGCTCGCCAGGATAAGAAAAATTCTCCTAATGTGGTCACTGGTACGTTAAGAGTCTTTAACTTAGATGTTTATGCTTAGTTAGATCCAGGGGCTATTCTTTCCTTTGTAACTCCATAAATAGCAGTAAATTTCAATGTCAGTCTAGCAATTCTCTCAGAACCCTTCTCAGTCTCTACTCAAGTTGGTGATCTAATTGTAGCTGGACGGGTATACATAAATTAGACTGTCACAGTCTCTCAAAAAGCCAGTTCAGCAGATCTTGTATAGTTAGAATAGGTAGACTTTGATGTCATTCTAGGCATGGATTGGTTACATTCCAGTTATGCATCAGTTGATTATAGAACTAGGATCATTCATTTTTTTTGTTTCCGGACGAACCAATCTTTGAATGGAAGAGTAGTAGCTTAACACCTATGGGTCGATTCATCTCTTACCTTAAGGCTAGAAAGATTATCTCTAAGGGGTATCTCTATCATCTAGTTTGGGTTAAGGATCCAAGCTCCGAAACCCAAACTCTTGGCTCAGTTCCAATAGTTAATGAGTTCCCAGAAGTGTTTCCAGAAGATCATCCCAGAGTTCCTCCCGAGAGGGAAATTGACTTTGGAATTGATCTACTTCCAGATACGTAGCCTATTTCTATTCTTTCTTACAGAATGGCTTTAGGTGAGCTTAAGGAATTGTAAGAACAGTTGAAAGACCTTCTAGATAAGGGCTTCATCAGACCTAGTATTTCCCCGCGGGGTGCACCAATATTATTCGTGAAAAAAAAAGATGGTTCTCTCTGAATTTGCATTGTCTATAGGCAGTTGGACAAAGTCACAATCAAGAATGAGTATCTTATCCCCAAAATTGATGAATTTTTTGACCCACTTTAGGGTGCTAGTCATATCTCAAAGATAGACCTCAGATGTGGTTTTCATCAGCTCAAAGTCCGAGATATTGACATCCCAAAAATACCTTTAGAACTCTATATGGTCATTTTGAGTTTGTAGTAATTATTGATTGATTTAAGAAAACTAATATCCTAAATATTGTATTTTAGTACAGTTCGTGCATTCCCTTCGTTGCTTGTGTGTTGGGAGTAATTGGAATAAGGTGAAGGGTGAGTTGTCCACTTGGTAACTATTAACGAATAAAAATGGGTCGATGTTTATGAAAAGGTTATGTGATGATCACCAAATACCTCTTGTTGATTGATTGATTAAATACTTGATAGCATGAAAGTGGACTTGAATTGTGTGAATTCTTGTCTCTTCCATGTGGTGTGATTTGCTTGTGTGCATTGAATATTGAACACCATGACAAGACATGTGATAGTTTGGTGTCGATGTCATTTCTAGTAAGTGTTTATAATGTCGAGGTCTTTACCAATGAGTGTTATGATGTCGATGTCTTTGCCACCGATTAATATCATGCCGAGGTATTTACCGTCGATTGTTATTAATATGATGAGAAATTGTTTTTGCTAGTGATTTGATATAAAGACTATCACACCCCGAGCCTACTCCCTGGATGTGGAGGGAACTCGAGAACCATTGTTGGCCTCAAGCGAACCCTTGGCCATGCTTAAGTCTCAGTGAAAGACTTACTCATGATAAGATAAACTCAAAAGAAGACTTTAATTAAAATGTCTCAAATACTTAGAACATTTAAAATATTCAAACTGGCCACAAGGGCAACCCAAGTCTCAACATTTAATCAAGGAAATGAAAAGACTCATGAACTACTACTATATTTCTGTCTATAAAGCCTCTACTAAGTGAGATGGACGTCTAGACGAGATCCACGACATCCTAATAACAAACCTGAAATGATAAAACATAAAGAAGCGATCCTCCGGAAGAAAGGAGGCTCACCAAACAACTTTGGAACTGAAGATGGTATCAACGAATCGCGTGTTGATAACCCCGATATCCTATATCTACATAATGAAATGATGCTGGCCAAATGTGGTAACAACTCATATCCTAGACGGACCATATTGTAGATTCCAGAATATGCAGGTGCTATCGAGGGGAACAACCCAAGGACCAAAGGTGAGGTCCGTAGATTGCCACCTGCAGTCCCTCCCCAGAAAGTCCAGAAAATTTGGTTGAGGGTAGACCCACGCTAGGACCTACAGACCATAGGTCGAACCACGGTCCGTGGTCCAAGGCCGTAGGTCAAACCTATAGATTTCAACTCTCTGAAGTCGAATGATGGCCAAGCAGAACAGACCATCAGTCCATCCATGGTCCGACAGTCTGGCACGTCGGTGACACCGACAACTTTTAAGTCATGGGTTATTTGGTAGTTTTTGTATAAATTGGAACCCTATATTACGCTGTTTTGGTCAATTTTAGCCCAGTAACTTAATTAAAACTTACCCTAGTCAACTCATTCTCCAAAATATTATCTAGTTGAATGAAAAGAAGGACTAAGAGTCGACAAAGCCCTAGTCCAAAAATGCAGCAGGTTTTCATCAGTTTCAACCTTGAAATTAAAAGATTTTTCCGTGGAAATCGTCACCAGGTATGTGGGATTTCACTAGTGAGTTCCTTTAAGCCATTAGGTCCTTAGAATTTGATCAGATTCTTGATTCTCTCCATATTATCTAGACCTAGGGTTTCTAGAATCTCAGCAGATTATTATGAATTAGTTATTTTAATGTTCCTAATCAGATTATCAAGTAGTAGTATTTTTTGCCAAGAGTCATGCATAAACTTAGAACCCTAGTTACCTAGTTCTTTTAGTTCATGAATTATATTAACTAGGACAGATAAACAAATATACAAGCCTCAGTTTTCAAATGTTTCATTTTCAGATATACAAGTTGCATTTTTAGATTTTCATGTCAGCTTATTGAACTATCCAGTTTACTTCAGTATGTTATAGATTTCACATATTTAGTTGGGAGTAGGCTTTATACCAATTTGGACTAGGGTCAGTCACCCATATGTCCCAGAACAATGTGCCCCCATAGGTTTTATGTCCCCTCTATGGGAAACAATTTAGTGATCACTCCAGTCATGCCACTATACCTCTGGTAGGGTATATTGGATCCTCTCGATTAGGCGTATACATCAGACTCCATATTTAGCTCTTGTGGTTTTATGTCGATTATTAGTAGCTCCCACAGTCAGATTCTAGTATATTGACAAGGTTACCAATACAGTTCATTATTCAGTCTCAACATGTTATAAACTTGGTCATTGCATTCAGTTAGTTCATGTTTGGTATTTTCTGTATAGTATCATGATTATCTCATATCATTGCCCAGTTATATGCTTTGTTTAGTTATGTATATTGTTCAGCTTTGTTCTATCCAGCATGCTCAATACCTTTTAGGTACAGACGCATACTCTGCGCTACATCTTCTCATGATGTAGCTTCATGTCCTTAAATTTTAGATCACGCATAGATCGGTTTCCGATCTCCACTTCAGCAGTACCTGTGTTGAGTCCTGATTCTTCGAGGACTATAGACATGTTATATCTCAACTTTCGGTCTTTAGTTTCAGTTTTTTCTAGATTTAGCTAAGCCATGTCCTAGCATTTCTGGTCAGTTAGAGGCTTTATTCCAGACGTAGTTAGATTCAGTTTTGGCTTTGGAGTTTAATATTTTAGTTGTCATTAAACTCATAGTTCATTTATTCAGATATTAATAGGTATTCCCCATACTTTAGTTTACATGATGTTTAAATCTTCTGCATTATACTTTCTTAATTGAGTTATCATTATGTATGCTTATGATATTCGAGCAGGGTTAGTTTGGGGTCACTCGTGATCCTAGGTCCTGCGTCTGCATCCTGGTGGTATGAGAAACTTGGTATCAGACCATTATGTTTAAGACTCCTAGGATGTCTGAAAAATCACACGAACTAAAGTCATTTTCATGGGTGAGAAGTGCACCACATCTAATGAGATGGAGGCTATGAAGTGTTTTAGGAAAATTTCACTTTCTTGATATTCTTATCATGCGTTGGTATGATCTCTCTTTCTAATCCATCGTTATGTTTTTTCACATCATGCCTCCTCGTAGAGCTTACATAACGAATGCTAATGCATGCAACGCTAACACAACTCCTCCAGTCCCCAATCATGAAGTTTCCAATGCTGAGTTTCGGAACGCCATTCAGCTTTTGTCTCATAATGTGACCAACCAGAATAACCAGCAGCTTCTAGTTCCTGCAAATTCTAGTGGAGGATCAGTGGCAACCAGGGTTCATTATTTTCTTAGGATGAATCAACCTGAGTTTTTAGGGTCGCAGATTGGTGAGGATCCCCGAAACTACATAGATGAGGTCAAGAAGATCTTTGGAGTGATGCAAGTGACTGGAAATGATAGGGTGGAGTTAGCATCCTACTAGTTTAAAGATGTAGCTTACATCTGTTTTACTCAATGGAGAGAAAACAGGGGAACGGATGCAACTCATATCACTTGGGAGTGCTTTAGTGAAACTTTTCTGGACATGTTCTTCCAAAGAGAGTTGAGGGAGGCAAAGGCTAAGGAGTTCATGAATTTGAGGCAAGGTAGCATGTTAGTCAAAGAATATAGACTCAAGTTCAACCAACTCTCCAGGTATACTCCTCACATAGTTGCTAATTCAAGGGCTCAAATGAACAAGTATCTATATGGGGTATCCGACTTAGTGAAGACAGAGTGTAGGAATGCTATGTTGCTGGAAAATATAAACATCTCTAGGATCATGACTCATGCCCTGCAGGTTGAGGGAGATAAGATTAGGGAACAAGCTAAGGATAATAAGAAGGCTAGAACATGCAACTATGACTATTCTCAATGGAATAGAGTGGTGGAAATCACACGCATTTTCAGTAAAAGTCTTCAGCTCCAGCACCTTCATCAGCTAGTGTTCCATCCTCCAAGTTTTGATAGGATAAAAAAGGTAGGGCATCAGGCTCTAAGTCTCAAGGGAGTATTTTAGGAACCAGAACCTACCCAACTTGTCTAAACTGTGGTAATAACCATCCGAGAGAGTGTCTTGCAGGAAAGGAAGGTTTTTTTGGTGTGGTCAGTCTGATCACAGGTTAAGAGATTGTCCGTTTGCTAAACAGGACCAAAGAGTAAATAATAGTAGGGCTCAGTCTACAACTTCAGCAGCACCAGCAGGTCACCCGACTCAGCAAGGTAACTCATTTGCTAGAGTTGGCGGACAAGACCAAAACAGGTTGTATGCTCTTCAGGCTCGCCAGGATAAGAAAGATTCTCCTAATATGGTCACTGGTACGTTAAGAGTCTTTAACTTAGATGTTTACGCTTTGTTAGATCCAGGTGCTACTCTTTCCTTTGTAACTCCATATATAGCAGTAAATTTTAATATCAGTCCAGAAATTCTCTTAAAATCCTTCTCAGTCTTTACTCAAGTTGGTTACCCAATTGTAGCTAGACGGGTATACATAAATTGCCCTATCATAGTCTCTCAAAAAGTCACTTCAGCAGATCTTGTATAGTTAGAAAAGGTAGACTTTGATGTCATTCTAGGCATGGATTGGTTACATTCCATTTATGCATCAGTTGATTATAGAACTTGGATCATTCATTTTTTTTGTTTCCGGACGAACCAATCTTTGAATGGAAGAGTAGTAGCTTAACACCTATGGATCGATTCATTTATTACCTTAAGGCTAGAAAGATTATCTCTAAGGGGTATCTCTATCATCTAGTTTGGGTTAAGGATCCAAGCTCCGAAACCCCAACTCTTGGATTAGTTCCAATAGTTAATGAGTTCCCAGAAGTATTTCCAGAAGATCTTCCCGGAGTTTCTCCAGAAAGGGAAATCGACTTTGGAATAGATCTACTTCTAGTTACTTAGCCTATTTCTATTCCTTCTTATAGAATGGCTTCAGCTGAGCTTAAGGAATTGAAAGAACAATAGAAAGACCTTCTAAATAAGGGCTTCATCAGACGTAGTATTTCCCCATGGGATGCACCAGTGTTATTCGTGAAAAAGAAAGATGGTTCTATCTGAATGTACATTGACTATAGGTTGTTGGACAAAGTCACAATCAAGAATAACTATCTTATCCGCAAAACTGATGACTTGTGTGACCAACTTTAGGGTGCTAGTCATTTCTCAAAGATAGACCTTAGATCTGGTTATCATCAACTAAAAGTTCGAGATATTGACATCCCAAAAATAGGTTTAGAATTCGATATGGTCATTATGAATTTGTAGTTATGTCATTTGGACTAACCAATGCTCCTGCTGCTTCCATGGATTTGATGAACAGAGTGTTCAAGCAGTGTTTGGACTTGTTCGTTATCATATTTATTGATGATTTCCTCATTTACTTTAGGAATGAGGAGGAACACGCGACGCATTTGAGGGTTGTTCTGCAAACTCTCAAGGATCACTAGTTGTTCGCTAAGTTTAGCAAATGTGAGTTTTGGTTGAAATCTGTTGGTTTCCTTGGACATATTGTGTCTAGCGAAGGAATCCGAGTGGATTCTCAGAAAATAGAAGAAGTGAAACAATGGCCCAGACCTACCTCTCTGACAAATATCAGAAGTTTCTTGGGTTTGGTTGGTTATTACAGAAGGTTCGTGGAAGTATTTTCATCCATAGTTTCTTCATTGACTAAGTTGACTTAGAAAAAGGTCAAGTTTCAGTAGTCAGATGATTGTGAGAAAAGCTTCGCGGAAATGAAAACTAGGTTGACTACAACTCATGTTTTGACTCTACTAGAGAGTTCAGATAGTTATGTGATCTATTGTGATGCATCCAGAGTGGGCCTAGGTTGTGTAATGATGTAGCGAAGTAAGGTTATAGCTTATTCTTCTAGACAACTTAAGGTGCATGAGAAGAATTATCCGACTCATGACCTCGAGCTTGCAACAGTGGTGCTTGCACTTAAGATTTGGAGACATTACTTGTATGGTGTTCACGTAGATGTGTTCACAAACTATAAGAGCCTTCAGTATGTGTTCCCCCAGAAAGAGTTGAATCTTCGCCAGAGGAGATGGCTTGAGTTCCTCCAAGATTATGATATGAGTGTGCATTACCATCCTAGTAAAGCCAATGTAGTAGCATATGCCCTTAGTAGACTATCTATGGGTAGTGTAGCACATGTTGAGGAAGAAAGAAAGTAACTAGAAAATGATGTTCACATGCTTGATCGCTTGGGAGTTCGCCTTATGAGTATAATAGATGGTGGTTTAACGGTTCAAAGTGGGTTAGAATCTTCATTGGTAGTGGGGGTTAAGGAAAAGCAAGACAGTGATCTGATATTGCTTCACCTAAAGGGTACAATTCATCAGCAGAGAGTTGAGGTTTTCGCCCAAAGAGGAGATCGTGTGCTTCGCTATTAGGGTCGATTATGTGTTCCTAAAGTGGGTGAGTTGAGACAACAAATTCCTACAAAAACCCATAGCTCTAAGTATTCTATTCATCTATGCGCCACTAAGATGTACCGTGATCTACGGAAAGTCTTTTGGTGAAATAGTATGAAAAGATATATAGTGGATTTTGTGGCTAAGTGCACTAATTGTCAACAAATGAAGGTAGAACATCATAAACTAGGAGGTATGACTCAAGAGATCAACATTCCTACTTGGAAGTGGGAAGTTATCAACCTGGACTTCATTATAGGTTTACTCGTACTCGCAGACAACATGACTCCATTTGGGCGTTAGTTGACAAAGTTACTAAGTCTGCGCACTTTTTGGTTGTTAAGACTACAAATTCAGCAGAGGACTATGCCAAGCTTTACATTAATGAGATAGTCAGGTTGCATGGGGTTCCTTTGTCTATCATGTCAGATAGAGGTCCTCAGTTTACGTATATTTGTGGAAATCTTTTCAGAAAGGTGTTGGTACTCAGGTTAATCTTAGCACAACATTTCATCCACAGATGGATGGTCAGGCAGAGCATACAATTCAGAACTTAGAGGACATGTTGAGAGATTCTGTGATCGATTTCTAGGGTAGTTGGGATGATCACCTTCCTCTTATAGAGTTCGCCTACAATAATAGCTACCATTCCAGTATTCAGATGTCCCCTTTTGAGTTATTGTATGGGCGTAGGTATAGATCTCCAGTTGCTTGGTTTGAAGTAGGTGAAGTAGCCTTGATAGGGATAGATTTGGTGCATGATTCTATGGAAAAAGTTCAGCTCTTCAGGGATAGACTTAAGATAGCCCAAAGTCGTCAAAAGTCCTATGCAGATATAAGGAGAAGGGACTTGGAGTTCCAAATTGATGATTGGGTTTTTCTGAAAGTGTCACCTATGAAGATGGTGATCAGATTTGGAAAGAAAGGGAAGTTCATTCCTAGATATGTAGGCCCTTACAATATCTTGAAAAGGGTTGGTAAAGTAGCTTATGAGTTAGAGTTGCCAGCAGAACTAGCAGCAGTGCAACCGGTCTTTCACATTTTGTTGTTGAAGAAGTGTGTAGGAGATTCAACATCTATAGTTCTTTAGAAAGTGTGGCTATGAAGGATAGTCTTATTTATGAGGATAAGCCAGTCGAGATTCTTGATTGTCACGTTCGAAGGTTGAGAAACAAAGAAATCGTTTCAGTGAAACAAAGAAATCGTTTCAGTGAAAGTTTTGTGGAGGAGTCAGAGTGTAGAGGGGCCCCTCCCCAGAAAGCCTAGAAAATTTGGCTAAGGGTAGATCCACGCCAGGACCTATGGACCGTAGGTCAGACTGTGGTCTGTGGTCCAGGGCCATAGGTAAGACCCTCAAATTTCAACTCTCTGAAGCCGAACAACAGCCGACCAGAACGGACCGTCGGTCCATGCACAATCCATCGGTGACCCCGACAGCTCTTAAGTCAGGGGTCGTTTGGTCTTTTCCTTATGCATTGGACCCCTAAACTACATCCTCTAACCCTTAAACTACGTAGTTTTTTGGCAGTTTTAGCTTAGCAACTTCAATAGAACTTACCCTAGTCAACTCATTCTCCAAAAATTCATCTAGTTGAATGAAAATAAGGAGAAAAAGTCGACCAAGTCCCAGTCCAAAAATGCAATAGGTTTTCATCAGTTTCAGCCCTGAAATTGAAAGATTTCTCCATGGAATTCGTCACCAGGTATGTGGGATTTCACTAGTGGGCTCCTTTCACCCATTGGGTCACTAGGATTCAGTCAAATTCTTTATTCCCTCCATATTATCTAGACGTAGGGTTTCTAGAATTTCAGCATATTATTTTGAATTAGTTATTTTAAGGTTCCTAATCAGATTATCATGTAGTAGTATTGTTTTTTCCTAGATTCATGCATAAACTCAGAACCCTAGTTACGTAGTTCTTTTAGTTCATGAATTACATAAGCTAGGACAGATAAACAAATTTACATGCCTCAGTTTTTTAATGTTTCATTTTCTGATATACATGTTGCATTTTCAGATTTGCATGTCAGATTATTGAGCTATCTAGTTTACTTTAGTATGTTATAGATTTCACATATTCAGTTGGAAGTAGGATTTATACCGAGTTAGACTAGGGTTAGTCACCCTCAAGCCCCAGAACTACGTGCCCTCGTAGGTTATAAGTCCCCTTTGTGGGCATCAATTTAGTGATCACCCAAGTCATGCCTCTATACCTCTGACAGGGTATATTGGGTCCTCTCGATGGGGAGTATACATCAGACTCCACATATAGTTCATGTGGTGTTATGTCGGTTATTAGTAGCTCCCACAGTTAGATTCTAGTGCATTGACCAGGTTATCATTACAATTCAATATTCAATTTCATCATTTTATAAACTTGGCCATTGCTGCACTTAGTTCATGTTCAGTATTTTCAGTACAGTATCATGCTCATCTCATTTCATTTCCCAATTGTATACTTTGTTCAGTTATGTGTATTGCTCAGCTTTATCCTATCCTACATGCTCAATACCTTTCAAGTATTGACTCATACTCTGCGCTACATCTTCTCACGATGTAGGTTCATGTCCTCAGCTTTCAGATCACGCATAGATCGATTCCCAATCCCCATTTCAGCAGCACCAGTAGTGATTCCTCATTCTTCGAGGATGATTGACATGTTATCTTTCTACTTTAAGTCTTTAGTTTCAAATTTTGCTAGATTTAGCTGGGGCATGTCCCAACATTTCTGGTCAGTTAGAAGCTTTATTTTAGACATAGTTAGATTCAATTTTAGCTTTGGAGTCTGATATTTCTATTGTCATTAAACTCACAGTTCATTTATTCAGATATTAATAGGTATTCCCCATCCTTTTAGTTTACATAATGTTTAAAGCTTCTGCAGATACTTTCTTAATTCAGCTATCTTTAAGTATGCTTATGATATGCCAGTAGGGTTCGCTTGGGGTCACTCGAGATCCTATGTCCCGTGTTCGCATCCTAGGGTACTCTCGGGGCATGACAAATGGCGTCAGTAAATTGAATGTATGAGCATGCAAGGGGAAATCTAAAACATGGCATAAGCTTGTATTGGAACTGAAGAAACAACTTACCTTGTCTCAACTCAACTCAATCTCAACTCATTTCCATATAAAAGTAATAACAATAATGCGATATAAATAAAAACTTTTAAAAAGTGTACACAACAACTCAATGCATTGGAAAATACAATATAACTCAGTTTGTATGTAAAACTACAAAAAAACTTTCTTTAGGAGATTCTCTAACCGACAACCATCACTATGAGCTATGTGATGATATAACGTCTCGCCCACGCTACCAAAATTGTCATAGACCTTGCCGGGGTTTAGAACTCCTCAACTAAGTGGATCCACTAAGCTGTGCTTAAAAATTAAAAAGGAATCATCTAAAAAGTATGACGCTTTCTACCCACATTGGCTACATGGTTTATGAAGACTTTGAGTTATCTGAACTCGTCCCCATATCAGTGCTCAATACTACTCCCAAAATATAACTTAGCTCATAAATATAAAAACATTTCCTCATCTTCAACTTTGAGATTATTACTCAAAAGGTTTCTTTAAAAAGAGATAGTGCTCAAAACTCTTCATGAACTCCAATGGAAGTTGGTGTTTCCCCTCATTTAAATGTAGAAACAAATACATCTTGGGAATACTTAGTTCCAATATGTTCATTTTGAAAAATGAAACTCAACTCTACTCATCCTCATACTCAAGTACACAAGTCTTAAAACAAGTTCTAAAAGACTTCTCAAAATGACTTGGAAGAACTCTCTAGACTAATTAACTCTTAACTCTATCTTGAATTTTAATTATGAATTCAAGGTTATGATTCATGTTATGAATGATCTCTCGATGTTTAGATGTAGTTTAGAGTAATTAGAATCAATAGGGAGTAAAGGTACCCTTCGAAAGAACTGAGAGTGGCCAAATGACGGAAAAAGGGTGGGGGAAGGTGACCCTAGAGCACAGAGTGGCGCGGGGCGCCAACCCCTAATCGACAAAAACTTGTTCCTAGCACACTGGTGAAGCAGCGCGCCAGCCTCTGCCAACAATTCGCCGACGAATTTTCTTTCTTGTTTTCTAACCATAATTCGTCTAGAATCGAATGGTTTTTTTCAAACACCCTTAGATTTGCATACCCCACATAAGTACACTATTATCTACTCAAATCACTAACATTCATCTCAAGAATTCATCAAAACCACAACAATCAAGATTAAGAATTAAATTTCAAGAAAATTCATCAAAAACTCAAATACTTCATACTCAAGAACGAAATTGCATTAAAATCACATGATAGGCATGTGCGTGAATGAACCCAACACTATGAGAACTCACATACCTCTTAGGGATCAAACTCTTGGCAAAATTCTACAACAAAACTCAAGAATCTTGACGAACACCTTGAACCTTCCCGCTTTTCTCGTCTTTTCTCTTCTTGAACTCTCTTCTAAAACCTTAACCATAAATTAGGATTGTAAAATTGGCCCAAATCAAATTTGACCCCAAGATATTTACTAA
Organism: Solanum okadae; assembly: GCA_036553675.1. Classification (NCBI taxonomy): domain Eukaryota; kingdom Viridiplantae; phylum Streptophyta; class Magnoliopsida; order Solanales; family Solanaceae; genus Solanum; species Solanum okadae. Next base: position 46,255,964 of record CM071678.1, read on the forward strand.
AAAAAGTTTTAAATCTGAAAGGTTAAGGAGAAGACAAAAATACCCCTCATAATTTTGGGTAACTTTCCTTAACTGGATATGCAGATTTCAAATGGACATATCTCCCTCATCTGAAATTGAAACTTAGCAAACTCAGTGGCGTTGGAAAGAGAATCTAAAGACCTTTCATTTGTTATCTTACGAGCCACCTAAATCATCTTGTACTGAAAGTTATGGTCGTTTGAAGTTGAACCAAAACTCATAACTTAAGCATACTTGCAAAATTTTCTATTTGGCTCTTTCCAAATTAATTCTTTCTAAGGTGGGGTGTTACAATATCTCCCCCTTGTGAACATTCATCCTCGAATTAGATCACTCTAAAGTAGAACCATGGGTGGACACATCTAACACCCAACTTAAACACTCAACATGCAAGTTAACACAACATTTCACCTTAAAAAATACCAAGAAAGAATTAGTACCTTTATTTGGAATTTCTCCGGACTCAAAGAGATGTGCATATCTACTCTTCATATCCTCCTCAGCCTCACAAGTAGTTTCCTCAACAAATCAGTTACTCCATAATACCTTCTCTGATGCAACCTCCTTGGTTCTAAACTTGCAAACCTGACGATCAAGTATCTCAATGGGAATCTCCTCACAAGATATGTTGTCCTTAATACCAATAATTTTAGTAGGTATAACGAGTGAAGGATCGTCCATACACTTCTTCAACATGGAAATGTGAAACACCGGATGGACTGTTGCTAACTCTTGCGATCGCTCCAACTGATAACCTACATTGTCAATCCTTTTGCATATCTTGTAAGGACCAATATACCAGGGACTAAGCTTCCCCTTCTTTGCAAACCCCATAAAAACCTTCAAATAAACCTAATCATCCACCTCAAATTCAAAGTATCCTCTCCTAACATCTGTATATAGGATTTCTGATGACTCTGCGTTGTTCTCAATATTTTTTAAATGATCTTCACTTTCTCCATAACTTGATGAACCTAGTCTGGTCCTATCAACCTAGCTTCACCAACTTCAAATCATCTAATAGGAGATATGCATCGTCTCCCATAAAGAACTTCATAAGGAACTATCTAGATGCTAGAAGGATAACTATTATTTTAAGCAAACTCTATGCGAGGTAAGTGATAATCCAGATTACCCTTGAAATCGATCAGACAAGCCCTCAACATATCCTCTAAATTCTGAGTTATGCGCTCTGCTTGACCATCAGTCTGAGGATGGAAAGCAGTACTAAAATTCAACTTTGAACCCAAACCTTTTTGGAAAGACTCCCAAAATTGAGCTGTAAATTGTGCACCTATATTTGAAATGATGAACTCAATGAAGTCTTACTATCTCCTAAATATACAACCTGGCATAATCTTCTGTAGAATGGGTCGTCTTTACCGGAAAAAAATAGGTTGGTTTAGTCATCCGATCTACAATCACCCAAATAGAATCATGTTGCCTACGAGACCGCGGCAACCCACTGAGAAAATCCATATTGATCATCACCCACTTACATTCCATAATATCTATATTCTGAGCCATACCACCGGGCCTTTGGTGCTCTACCTTGACTTGTTGACAATTTGGGCATTTAGCAACGAATTCTACAATACACCTCTTCATACTACTCCACCAATAGACTTCTCTCATGTTGCAATACATCTTTGTGGAACCCGAATGGATAGAATATATGGAGCTATGATCTTACTCCATGATTATCTCTTGAATTTCATCCACCTTTGGTACACATAATCTACCTTGATACCTCAATACATCATCTCCCCTTTATTCAGAAGCCATCACTTTCTGCTTATGCACGTTTGCCTTCAAATCAAGAAAATCAGGTTGGTCTTGTCTCTCTATCACTTCAGACACTAAAGCTGATTCAACTCTTTTCATCACCACTACTCCACCTTCATTGGAATCCAACAAGCGGACTCTCAAGCGTGCAAGTTTGTGCACATTCTTGGCTATTTCTTTCTTTTCTTCCTCAACATGGGCAATACTACTCATAAACAACCCGCTCAAAGCATGGGCAACAACATTAGCCTTACCTGGGTGATAGAGAATACTCATGTCATAATCCTTGAGCAACTCCAACCACCTCCTTTGTCTGAGAGTAAGCTCATTCTGAATAAATACATATTGAAGACTCTTGTGATCGGTGAACACATCTACATGAAAACCATTAAGATAGTGGCACCATATTTTCAAAGCGAACATTACAACAACCAACTTTAGATCATAGGTTGGATAATTCCTCTTGTGAATCTTAAGTTGTCTAGAGGCATAAGTTATAACCTTGCCATTCTGCATCAATACACAACCTAGTCCAACTCTGGATGCATCACAATATACCACAAAGCCTTGTGTACACTCTGGTAAGGTCAACATTGGGGCAGTAGTCAATCTGATTTTCAATTCCTGAAAGCTTTACTCACAAGCTTCAGACCATTGAAACTTTATGTCTTCTGAGGCAACTTTATCAAAGGGGATGAAATAGATGAAAATCCCTCGACAAATCTCCTATAATAACCAGCCAACTCCCAAGAAACTCCTAATATCAATCGGACACGTGGGTCTGGGCCAGTTTTGCACTGCCTCAATTTTCTATGTGTCAACTCAAATCCCATCACTAGAAACAATGTTATCTAAGAATGCCACAGACTTAAGTTAAAACTCACACTTAGAGAATTTAGCATACAACTCTCTATCCGTTAGGGTTTGGAGAACTACTTTGAAATGACTGTCATGATCTTCCTCATTCTTCGAACAGATTATAATGTCACCAATGAAAATGATAACAAACATATCAAGATAAGGCTTAAACACTTTGTTTATAAGGTCCATCAACATTGCATGAGCATTAGTTAAGGCAAAAGATATGACAAGAAACTCGTAATGACCATAACGGGTCCTGAATGTTGTCTTAGGGATGTCACTTTCTCTTACTCTCAACTGATGATACCCTAATCTGAGGTCTATCTTAGAAAAACAAGTGGCACCCTGAAGTTGATAAAAAATATCATCAATCCTCGGAAGGGGATACTTATTATTTATTGTAACCTTGTTCAATTGGCGGTAATCAATACACATCCTAATTGTACCATCTTTCTTCCTCAGAAATAAGACCGGAGCTCCCCAAGGTGAGACACTTAGAAAATTGATGCCTTTCTCAAGAAGGACTTTCAACTACTCTTTTAACTCTTTCAACTCAACTGGAGCCATTCTATATTGTGGAATAGATATAGGACGAGTATCATAAAGAATATCTATACCGAATTCTATTTCTCTTTCAGGAGGGACTCCAGGAAAATTATTTGGAAAGACCTCTAGAAACTCATTCACAACTAGAACTGACTGAATATGTGGTGGTTCAACACTAGAGTCATTAGCTCAGACTAAGTGATAGATGAACTCCTAGAAACCGTCTTTCTTGCCTTAACGTACGAAATAAAATAACCCTTAGGCACTACTGAAATACTCCTTCAGTTAATAACTGGCTCATTAGGAAATTGGAACTTAACTACTCGAGTTCTACAATCAACTGAGGAATTACAAGCATGAAGTCAGTCCATACCTTGAATAACATCAAAGTCCACCATGTCTAGCTTGACTAAATCAGCCATGGTGTCCTTGTGATTTATAGAAATGGTACAATCACGGTAAACTCTATCTACTAGAAAATAAACTAACCAACGGGTGTGGAAACACTAAAGGGCTCAAGAAGTTGCTCAGGATCAAAATTCATAGCAATATAAGGAGTGACAAAAGATAGATTATCTCCTGGATCTAGCAAATCATATACATCAAAAGTAACGACTTTGATCATACCAATGACAACATCTGGCAAATTCTCTTGCTCTTGGCGGCTGGTGATAGCATACTAATTTTTACTCCTCTGCATGTCCTTGAGGTAGCTCGTCTAGGTGCAAATCTGCCTAGTGGAGCCGTTGAAGAAGATTGGGCTCTATTGCCCCCCATTACCACCACCCTACCTTTTCTTAGGGAACTTTCTCATGAAGTGACCTACCTGACCACCCTTGAAACAACCAGTGGAGCCATCACATCACACTCCTCGGTGATTCCTTCCACACTTCACATATGCAGGAGTCCCACTACCTTCTTGTGCCACACTACCTGGAGACTATGCATGTTTAGCTCTGAAATTCTGTGAAATCTGATTTTTGAACTTGCCTCTATTCCTCGGTGCAGGTGCACTAGAAGATGATGGAGTAGGTCCATTTGTCTTATGTTTGGAAGATGATTGGTTCACATTACTTTTATGTTGTCCTAAGTCATTTCCTGTTGTCTCAGACTTATTGTTTAAGAACTCTTCTATATCTCTCATCTTATCTTCCTTGACCTATTGCACATGGATCATCAGCCTTGCTATGTCCATGTCCCCTATCACCATCGCAGTCTTATCCTCTTTGATCGACAGACGAGACAACCCTAAGAAAATAAGACTCATCATGCTCTTTATGTTAGCAACCATTTTCGGAGCATAACGAGATTATTGGGTGAACTTAAGGCTATACTCATGCACACTCATAGATTCCTGCTTAAGAGTAAGGAATTTTCTTACCTTAGCCTCTCTCAATTCATGGGGAAAGAAACACCCCAAGAAGGCCTTCTCGAACACAACCTAACTCAGAATTGGTGCACCTTCAGCTCTACCCTTCTTCCATTGGTCGTACAACACTCTTGAAACACCCTTCAATTTGTATGGAGCTAGTTCCACACACTCAACATCTAACATATGCACCACCTCAAACACTTTCTGCAACTCTTCCATAAAGTTCTTTGGATCCTCAGTGACAGTTGAACTGGTGAAGTCTGAAGGATTCATACTTAAGAACTCACGAATTCTGGATGTATCATCCATATCCTGTTGAACCCCTCTCTATTGCCTAGCTTGGTTTGTTACCACTTTTGTCAACATCCGGATAGCATCCCAGAACTCAACATTAGTTACCTCTCCTTGGGGTTGCACTTCGTGTGAATTTGGGTACCCCTTAATCTTAAGGTTCAACTTTCCTCCAATCGGGATGACCTCGGTAAGCTCTTTGTGGAGGCATAATTTGAAAAATACGCACAAGCAAAAATTAGAAAGAAACTTATAGAGATGAACTCTATCAAACGAAAAGATTTGGAAGAAGTGAGATAGTTCCTAAATGTTGTAGCCTCCTAATTGTGGATGTGGCGCGCTTCACATCGATAACTAGGAATCTAAAGACACGGCTTCATAGACACCCTAGGACTCTTGAACTTTGTGCTCTGATACCAAGTTTTACACACCCCGAGCCTATACCCTGTACGTGGCTGACACATGAGAACCATTTCTGGCCCCAACCGAACTCTCAATGAAAAACTTATTCATAATAAGATAAACTCGAAAGAAAACTTTAACTCAAAACTCTCAAATACTTAGAACATTTAAAATATTCAAAATGGCCACAAGGGAAACTCAAGTCTCAACATTTAACCAAGGAAATGAAAAAGACTCATGAACTACTACTGTTTATCTATCTATGAATCCTCTACTAAGTGAGATGGACGTCAGGACAAGACTCACAAATCCTAATAACAAAACTTAAATAATAAAACATAAATGAGGGATCATCTGAAAGCAAGGAGGTTCACCAAACAACTATGGAACTGCAGATGGTATCAACAAATCGTCTGTTGATGACCCTAATCTCATGTATCTGAATCATGAAACGATATAGGCCTAATGGCATCAGTACATTCAATGTACGAGCATGCAAGGGGAAATTTAAAACATGACATAGGCTTGAACTGGAACTGAAGAAACAACTTATACCTCGTCTCAACTCAACTAAACCGCAACTCTATCTCCACTTATTTTAATATAAAATCAATAACAATAAGGTGATATAAATAAAATCTTTTAAAACATTAGATAACAACTCAATTCATTAGAAAAATACAATATAACTCAATTTGTATGTAATAATACAAAATAAAATCTCTGTGGGAGATTCTCTAACTGGCAACCATCACTATGAGCTATGTGATGATACAATGCCTCTCCCAGGCTTCCAGAACTGTCCTATACCTTGTGGGGGTATAAAATTCCTCAACTAAGTGGATCCACTAAGCTACGCTTAAAAAGCAACAAGGAATCATCTAAAAAGTATGACCCTTTCTACCCACATTGGCTACATGGTTTTTAAGGACTTTAAGTTATCTGAATGCGTCCCATTATTAGTGCTCAATACTACTCCCAAAATATAACCTAGCGCATAAATTTAAAAACATTTCCTCATCCTCAACTTTGAGATTATTGCTCAAAAGGTTTCTCTTAAAAGAGATAGTTAGTTATTGGGAATACTTAGTTCCCATATATTCATTTTTAAAAATGTAACTCAATTCTACTCATCCTCATACTTAAGTACTCAAGTCTTAAAACGAGTTTTAAAAGATTGTAAAAGACTTCTCAAAATGACTCGAAAGAACTTTCAAGACTCAACTCTTAGCTCTACCTGAATTTGAATTATGAATTCAAGGTTATGATTCATGTTATGATTGATCTCTCAATGTTTAGATGTAGTTTACAGTCGTTAGAATTGATAGGGAGTAAAGGTACCCTATGAAAACACTCCAGACGGACCAAACGATAGAATAGGGGTCGGAGCAGGCGACCCGACGCACTAAGTATTGCGGGGCGCCATCCCCTGATCTACAGGAACTTGTTCCTGGTGCACTGGTGGAGCGGCATGCCAGCCTCTGCCCAGAATTCCACGATGACTTTTCTTTCTCATTTTCTGACCCTAATTTTCCTAGAATCGAATGGTTTATTCCAAACACACTTAGATTTGAGTACCCCACATAAGTACATGATTATCTACTCAAAACAACCCTCAAATCACTAACATTCATCTCAAGAATTCATCAAAACCCCAACAATCAATATTAAGAACGAAATTTCAAGAAAATTCATCAAGAACTAAAATCCTTCAAACTCAAGAACAAAATTGCAATAAAATCGCATGATTAGAATATGGGTGAATGAACCAAACACTATGAGAACTCACATACCTATTAGGGATCAAACCCTTCGTGAAATTCCACAACAAAACTCAACAATCTTGATGAACGCCTTGAACCTTCCCTCTATTCTCCTCTTTTCTCATCTTGAACTCTTTTCTTAAACCCTAAGCGTAAATTAGGAATGTAAAACTGACCCAAATCAGATTTGACCCAAAAATATTTACTAATTGAGTTTTAAATCTGAATGGGTAAGGAAAAGACCTAAACAACCCTCATAATTTCGGGTAACTTTCCTTAATTGGACATGCATATTTCAACTGGCCATATCTCCCACATCCGAACTCAAGACGTAGCAAACTTGGTGTGTTTGAAAGAGGATTCAAAGACCTTTCATTTAATATCTTATGGGCCACCTAACTCATCTTGTACTGAAAGTTATGATCATTTGAAGTTGACCCAAACCTCACAACTTAAGCATAATTTGCAAAATTCTCAATTTGGCTCTTTCAAAATTAGTTTTTTCTAATTTTAGCTCTTTTTAAGTTGGGATGTTACATAGCCGATGGGAAATGGTTCTCGCTAGTGATGTGATGTAAAGTCGATGGAAAATGGTTCCGACTAGTGATTGATATAAAGTCGATGGGAAATGGTTCCAGCTTGTGTTATTGTGCCGATGGGAATTGTTCCGATGAGAGATTGATTATTGGGACTTGTTTTATTTCATGTTTATATGTGACTTGCATATTATTTTTAATTTTGCACTTGTTGCGTGTGACATATCTACTTGAAATTGAGATTGACTAACTTGATTTGTTTGATTGTTGAATATTTACTATAGGACTGTAAGTGTAGGGCATTGTGAGTGGTATATTGTTGAATTGTTAGGTTTGGATGATTTCTATGCAGGTTGTAGGTTGAAGAAGTTCGATTGTAGTATAACGGTTTCTCAATTCCTCGCTAGATGCCTTGCTTATTTGGTTTTTTGTTGGGTACTGTATTGTTGGTACTCACTCTTTGCTTCTACACTTGTTTAGGTTTCAAGCTAGGATCCATGTGATATCTTTCCCTTTCTTCTGATTTTAAGGATTGTCAAAGATTTTTAGAGGTAGCTGCTTGTCATCCCACCAAACCCTCTTGTTCCTTTACTTTATACTTTGTTCTATTTGAGAAACAAAAATGGAGATTTGTACTTACTTCTAAATTCCTCACTTTATGTACTTAGTGGCATTATATGTGACAATCAGATTTGGAGGTATTATTTAGAATGAAAAAGTTTTCCGCCATTGTCTAGTTCATGCTTTATATTTGCACTTTTCTTTAATTTTTGTTAGGTTGAGTTTGACTTGTCAAGGTGGGAATAGACAAGTGGCATCACATTCATTTTTGTATCGAGACAAATGGTATCAGAGCCCCGGTATCATACGTCTCACGTGTATATAAGCCAAGTCAAAGTAGAGTCTTAGGGATCGCTACAGAGACTTCTCTACTTATCGTTGAGAGTCTAAGAAGACTATTAGGGAAATTTATTTTATTCATCTTTTCTTATCGTACGTGTTTAACTTTGCTACTATTAATTTGCCACTGGTTGTTTTTTCAGATGCAGAGGACCATAGCTTATATTTCCAATGGTAGAGGGGAAGAAGTCCTCGAGCTTGTTCTAGAGACCCTAGCTAGGGGTAGAGGTAAGGATCGAGCTAATTGTCATGCCGGTAGAGCAGCACCAGCCAGAGGTCGACCTAGCGATGCTTCTGTGAGCCACAAGCTGAGGTTACAGAAGACCAGATTCCTTCCGAGTTTAGAGCTTTTTTGTTTTAGGAGACTTTGTTTAGGATGCTAGGCGTGTTATAGAACCTCTCTCAAGGTTGTATGACAGGTTCTCATTCTTCTGATTTCGAGACTTGTCAAGAATTTTGATATGTACATGCTTGTCACCGAGGCAGACCCTCTTGTTCCTTTACTTTATTTTTTTTCTATTTGCAAAAAAATAATGAGACTTGTACATACTTCTAAATTCCGCACTTTATGTATTTAGTGTCTTGTACACATGACAACAAGATTTTGGGGATGTTTAGAATGAATAAGTTTTCCGCCTTTGTTTGTTCTTGCTTTATATTTACATTTTTCTTTCATTTTCGTTGGATTTAGGTTGTATTGTCTTGGTGGGAATAGACAAGTGTCGCCACGTCCATTTTTGGGCTGTGCCACCTCAAGAAGGATTTTAGTGGATCCATATGTTAATGTTGTGTTCTATACTCTGGTAAAGTATAAGGCGGCTCTTGTAAGTGGGTAAGAAATTGTATCATCACAAGGGTCATAGTGATGGTTTTTGGTTAGAGAAACTCCCTAATAAAGTAAAGTGTTTATATTTTAGTATGTTCTATCATTGTATCTTATATTGTGAATATAAATGATTTTTCTCCATGTGAATGTGTTACTTTAATTAAGTAACTTCAATCCTTTAGCTCAATTATCTGTTTCATTCAGCTTTGTTACATACTGTACATTCAATATATTGATGTCATTTAATAATGCATCATTTCATGATGTCGATACAAGTATTCAGTATAATCAATAGTTGCCTTATTAAGACCACATCACTACTCAGTAGCTTTTGTTGCGGCCTTCTTTCTTTTCGGAGGATTCATAATAGACATAGTTTCTAAGTATGATTACTTGCCCACACTAGTATTCTCCACTCAAAAATAAATTAGGCTATAGAATAAGACTGCGGACCTGGATAGAGGTGTTATTCAACAACCACATAAATTTACCCTCTCACTCAAGAATACATAATAATAGGCACAATGAATCAAGGGCTCGTCAATTTATAGAGTTACCCATGTTGTTGAATAAGTATTGAAAAATTAATGGCAAATTTATATTAAACATAATGCAAGTCATATTTCAAATGGTTCCATCATACACCCTAGATTGAAATTTAGCTACTCATAATAATATTAAGAAATTAAATAATAGAACTCATGACAATAGGAATTAAGAAGAAAGAGGAAAATATGTGAGGTGAATCTATATCTTATCTCCAAGCGTGTTCTTGCCTCCAAATATCCAATGTCCCTTTTTCGAAGTCATTTACTAGCATATTTAAAGGACCTAGATGTGTAGGGAATAAAATAACCTAGTCCAGACTTTCTGGAATAGTTTTCTTGGCTTATCTGGACTCTCACTTCACGGGGATCAAAAGTGTACTCTAAATTATCACTTTCTTGTAGGCTTGATTGGTTGTTTCATGAGGCGAGGATATTGAGTGAATTTGGCCTTTCTCCAATCATCATTTCTTTACATCAAATCAGACCAGTATCCCATATTTTTTATTGTGTTCATCTCACATACTTCATACACATATAAAACTCATAATAGGCTCAAAACATATGGAATAATGATGTAACAATACAATTATGATCAAGATATATGAGGTGATACTGTACTAGAAATATCCATTTTTAGCTAAATGTTAAGCACGCATAAAACTGAGTGTGAAAAGTGTAAGACTTTTGCAACTCAATTCATTGCTCTATATTTATGTGTGTCGTATGTTCACCACTCACCATAACTTGTATTATCATTATTACCTTTCATGACTAATTTGATTATCTAGAAAGGGAAAGACCTACTTGGGGCATGGGGTTCTAATTCGAATGACGATGGTAATTGTTGAGTTCAGTATGTAAACAGTAATTAGAAGAAAGAAGATATTTTTTTTCAAATATGAGAAATTATCAAACAATTTATTTAATTAATAGTAAGTTGTGAACTTGTTACATCCCTATAGACTTCCTCTTGTTCTTGATAGATATCAAAAGATCTTTTTATTTAGTTTTTGATCTTTTTCCAGATAAAGATATCTCTATTCCAGTTATTTAACCTTCTTTTACTCCTTTTCTATGTTACAATTTTCTTCTCTACTATCGCGATATTTCTTATGCTTTGTGAGGCATCTGTTTTCTTCTCTTCTCATAGATTGTGATTATGGTAATGACTATATATGGTCATTGAATATTAATTTTTTATTTATCTTTCTATGGACAAGTAAGATATCATCCTAACCAGTTACTTTATTTATCAGTTTTTGGTGACAACAATGAGTCAGATTCGGCCTTTATGATTCATAGTAATTTATGAATTTTCTTCTATCATTATCTCTCTATCTAATTTTGTTTCACAAAGAATAATATTTTCTTATCCTTTTATTTTCTATGATTCTATTGAGGTGAAATTTAATTCCTTATTAGACCAAAGTAAACACATAAAACAAAATGAAAACATAAACTTAATTAAAAGTTAAATGTTTCAACAAACATAAAATGACAGCAGAACAAAACAAAAAACATAACACGACAACAAAACAATAAAAACAAACAAACATAACATGACAATAAAACAAAATAACAAATTAAAGGTTCTTAAGATCTAATGCCTAAGCTCTAACTCAACCTCCTCCTGATCATCAATATTGGTGTTCTCGACCAATTGATTAGGATGGTTGGCAAACAAGTTCTGATCTTGAATAAGTAGAGGAGCAAGCCACCAGATGAACCATGGTTTGTTGCTGTAACGACCCAAACTATCGTTAATTAGAGAAGGAAAAATGTTAGGCAAACACTAGGCCCATCATCCCACCAGAGCGGGTCATATGTCGCTAAGGCGGTGGCACTCCAATGGGCAGGGAACACCAGGGCAGGATAGTCGGGGACAGAACTTAAATAATGTGAAACCTTATTTTCTCCTTTTTCCAAAAACACGAAAAAGGGTGAGGATCACCCCAGAAAACCCCAAAAGGCTGCTCTAAGCTTATGAAGGAAGGATAAAGATATTTCTAGCATAAGGATGTCGATAGCTTGCAAATTTCCTGTCAAAACCCATTGTCTCTTTGTTCGTAAGCCTGAATTGGAGCTATAAATCTCATGTAGCTGCTTGGCGCCCAGGTAGGCTAGGTTTATTTAATTGAGTAGTTATAAATGTGTGACTTATTATCTAGTATATTGGTAATTGATGGTAGTATTCATGATTAGGCTTTTGTGCATCGAAAAAGAGATGATTATGTGTATATCCATAAGTGTTACATCGAAAATATACCGTAGGAAGAAGCCCTATCCCGTGAAATAGGTTTATGTGACAGTTGATTCTCCGTGTTGTGAAATAAACTCGTTAATGATTTCATGAAATGCATACATGTATGGAATTAGGAATATTATGGGTCATACCTAATGAGAAGACTAAAGTATGTACAAATGTGTGCCATGAACCTAATACTTTATTGTATGGTACTAAGTATGTGTGTTATGGATGTGACTGTGATTGTGTTGTTTGGATCAGGTGTCACGTACCGACACACTAACTGGGATAGGATGTCACGTACCGATATAAATATTGGAACGATTGTCACGTTCTGACACACTAACTTGGATCATGTGTCACGATCCAGAACACTAATAGTTTGGACGTGAGTTCCATTAGAGGACTACTTGTGATTGATATTTTCGTACCTACATGTTATTGACAATGTGGAATTGAACATGTTTCCTGAAATAATTATTGGGTTGTACATTATGTTATGTTCCTATATGTGAATTCGTAGTGTCATAATGTAATTGGATATATTTAGTTAATTAATGAATTGTGAATGGTCGGGTCCTGATCGTGATGCGAGTGGGGACCTAGGGTCCCGGCATTGTCATGGTTATTTAGAAAGGTGGTCATGTGTATTGTCGTTGAGGAATGGGGGTAGTGTCATGTCGTAGTGTTACCAGTTTGGTTTTCTCCCGAAAGGAGGTAGCATTGAAACTGTAGCAAGCCTTGATAGAAGTACCATGGGGTTACAAGTTGAGTGGTGATAGGAATGAAGTAAGGGCGAGTCATGAGTGTGGACCGGTCAGTAGTAGTCATATCCAGAATTTCCTTTAAGGGATAGAACGATTAAGTATGATCAAGAATGGAGTGAGTAAGGGTTAAAGCCTCTAAGGCATTGGGAATTATAAACGTGGAGGAACGAACATTCTTATTGCATGTTTCTTGCTATTCGATTTCTTATATTATGCAGTGGTATCGGGTTAACCGATGATGCCTACCGGTACGTGTGGTTGTACTGATACTACTCTTGCTATGCCTTTTTGGCATAGCCTAGTTGAAGGACCAATGATGTTTCATAGGTGAAGACGAAGACAATCTCCCACAGCTTCTACTTTCCCTTTCACATGGTGGGAGCTACATCATTTATAATTTTGCTATATTGTACTCTTAGTAGCTCTTGTACCTCTTTAGACTAGATCCCTGGGGTGTTAATTACTTTACAAGTCTTAACTTTGAAATGTTTAAGTTTTTATTTTATATAAATCTGAATGAATTTATCTCTATCATAGTTCTCTTAATCTTTCGCATGTTAAATGGTTGGGAATGGAGAGTTCTCCTACTTAGGTGTTAGAGTAGGTGCTTGTACGGCCCGCTGGGTTGGGTCATGACAGTTGCGGTTGGTCAAAAACCGCATGTGGGCGTCCAGGCCTTCTGCGAGGACCGTACACCACTTGATTCCTCAGATGGAGACGGTAAAAGCGTCCTTGGCCGCGTAACACTATTGGGGTCGACTTTCATGTACCTAATTGAAGGTAGATGGTGGGGAGTTTCGTGGATGAAAAAAGAACTTCTCATGAGGAGCACCTTTTATCCAAGTTCCCTTAGATTTGTGCTTGTGTTTGTGTCCAGCGAGCCCTTGCCTTGAAGTGAACACATCGCGGCAAGTTGTACAATGATAACACCAAACTCCTTCAAGATTTGGTATGATGCCTTGGTGATCTATTCCTCTTCTTGGTGGTTGTTGTTGCATTTTTCCTAAAAGGATTTTTATTTTATTTTTGAAGAATTTTAGAAATGATTTAGTGAGGAACTGAAGAAAAGTTAATCGAAATTTATAGGAGCAGAATTTATAGAAAAGGATTACATTGGTTGCATGAGAAGGCATGCAGTTAATTTTATTAATTACATATAACGGGTAAATCCGGATATTTCCTATAAAACAATTTACTTTTGACATGTTTTAGTTTTTTTAAATCACAAATGTAATAGATTGCCTGCTTCTTCTTCTTTTTTCTCTTTTGCTTACTTTTTCACATTGATTATTTTTATTTTTTTTCTCATAGAAAGATGTGTTTTTTAGAATATGTACATCCAGATAATAAATATATCATCATCTATCCTTTTCCATTTTGAAAAATGGAAAAAAGCATTAGGTTTTATGAACTTTTATATTTATTTATGAAAATCAACACGAATTGAAATAGAGTTGTAGAACTACCAATGCTAGACAAGCACATGAGCAAATGCACGCAGAAAAAATCTAAAGAATTTTAATTGAATTTTTTGTCAAAGTTTTTACTTCTCGGTAGTTTTTCTTATATGTTGAATAAAAAAACAATTATTTGTCTAAATATTCTTTCAATATGATTTTCACAAGGGAAAAGCTAAATGAAATATGTTTAAACATATAAACAAAAAAAAAACAATCAAATCAAACTTTTTTTTATTTGAATTTCTTATTCTTTTATAGTCACATGAAATACGAATTCATTAATTCAGTCAAACAAGAACTACAAGTAAAAGTATTTATAATATAGAAAAAAAATTCCATTCTTTCACCAAACACTACGAAACATATTTTGTAAAGAAGTATTTCTACGATACCAAAGACCCAAATAGTTTTAGTTTTCATTTGTAAGGGAACATTTAAATTTAAGAGGAAATATTTAAAACCAATTTTTCCTGCATGACATCTGACATGGGAATTTTGTATCCTACGTAGCTTCCTATGTGTATTATGTAACGTAGGACGCATGTGTCTACTTGTTGAATCTTATACTAGTTTAAGTGTCTTCTTGGGAATACCTAAAGTTGGAGGACAAAGATGTCACCTCAAGCAAGTTAAAACATATATTTATGTATTATGCATAATTAATAGCAAGTCCTATACTCGTTACACCTCTTTAGACATTCTCTAGTTCTTGATAGGTTTTCCATGAGATCAATTATATTTTGCTTTTAACGAGATCTTTGTTTAAATTTTCTTTTACTTTTTGAGGTATCCTTTGTCTTCTCTTCTTGTACATTGTGATTATATTTCTAGCTATATTTGATCATCCAATATCAGTTTTATATTTCTTTTCTGTGGACAAGTAAGAGATCTTCGTAATCTATTACTTACTTTATTTATTAATTTTTTGGTGATAACCCTGAGTCCGCTCCAACCATATTCACAGTAATTAGTGACTACTTTCATCATTATCCCTATGTCTATTTTATGCACAAAGAATAATATTTTTAAAAAACTTTTTATTTTCTATGCTTCCATTGAAGTTGGATTTATTTCTTTATTAGACCATTGTAAAGTTATAAAATACACTTAAAATATAAACTTAAAAAAAGGACGAATATTGCAATAAACATAAGATGACAACAAAATAAAACAACAAATTGAAGTTAACTAAGAGCTAAAGCCTAATCTTTACGTCGAGCTCCTTCTAATTCAAGGTTTTGTTTCTCAAATAGAAATTTTGATAGTTTAGTTGGATTCGGGAGATGACTTTAGGCCTAGGTGAGGTTTTGGTTGATTTTTGAGAGGTCACGAGCTTGTTTTAGCCTCTTTAGGTGTTTAGTTAGTTTATTGTGGTGTTCAGTTAGTTTATTGTAGTTTTCATCGATGTCAAGTCAAGGAGACCTTAGATTCTTGTTTTTACAGTTCCATTGAATCTAGAACATCGGGTAATATGGATTTTCATATCTGGTTTGAGTTTATGGGGTTCTGAACGAATTCTGAGAGTCATTTCGATGTATTGATAGTTGGCTGGTTTTTTGGTACTGTTGTGCCTCGCTTTCACTAAAGGTATTTCACGATCGCGAGGATAGAAAAAGTGAGACACAAGTCCCAAAAGTAAATTGTCTCAGTTTGGCGGGGTTATCTAAAGCAAAACATGGGTTGCGATTGTTATGTTCGCAAAAGCAAACCCTGGTTCACGAAAGCAAAGGTCCCCACTTTCGTGGGGTTCACTTGTGCAAACCTAAGTTTTCTTTTGCGACATCAGACGAGGGTTTTTCTTACCATTTTTGGGGTATAAGTCCCATTTTTTTTATTTTTGAGCTTGGGGAACCCTTGGTGGCGATTTTGAAAATTTTTCCTTGTGATAATTGATTTGGTTAAGATTTTATGATCATTAAACTTCATTTACCTTTGATTATTTACGGATTCTAACATCATAGTTTGAGATTTGATATGGAAAATGGCAAGGTCTTTAAAGAACTTGAGTTCTAATCTATAATAGTGATTTTGAAGTGGTTTTTATCCCTTTTTCGAAATGGTTTTCACTAATTAGTTCTTAAAGAGATAAACAGCATTTTCAAGTATTAAGTTTTGGATTCAATCCCTATTTTCATAATTGAATTTTGTATTGATTGATCCACTTTTCAAGAGAATTTATGTGGGTATTATGGTTTTCGGAATGTTATTGTGAATACTTTCTTTGATATAGATTGTGTTGCTTTAAAAGTGAATCGGAAGGGGAAGACTCAACTATTGGAGTGATCATTGATTGATTTAAGGCATGTATTCTCCTAAACCTTGTATTCTTGTAGAGTTCATGTATTACCTTTGTTGCTTGTTTGTTGGGAGTAATGGGAATGAGATAAAGGGTTAGTTGTACACTAGATAACTCTTAACAAATAAAAAGGGGTTCAAATGAAAAGGCTATGTGATAATCATAATGTTTGTGAATTACCTTGTTGTAACGTCTTGTTGATTGATTGATGAAATACTTGATAGCATGAAAGTGGACTTGAATTATGTGAATTATTGTCTCTTCCATGTGGTGTGATATTGCTTGTGTGCATTGATTATCGAACACCATGATGAGACATGTGCTAGTTTGATGCTGATGTCATTTACGACAATTTTATATGATGTCAAGGTCTTTGTCGGTGAGTGTTATAATGTCGAGGTCTTTGACAGCGATTATTATCATGCTGAGGTCTTTACCACTGATTGTTATTAAGCCGATGAGAATTTTTTTTGATAGTGATTTTATATATAATCGATGGGAAATAGTTCTGGCTAGTGATGTGATGTATATTCGATGGAAAGTGGTTTCGACTAGTGATTTGTTATAAAGTCGATGGGAAATGGTTCCGGTGAGAGATTGATTATTGGGACTTGTTGTATTTGATGTTTATATATGACTTGCTTCTTAATGTTTGACTTATGCACTTGTTGCATGTGGCATATCTACTTGAAATTGATATTGACCTATTTGATTCGTTATATTATTTATTTGTGACTATTGGATTGTAAGTGTAGGGCATTGTGAGCGGTATATTAATGAATTGTTAGGTTGGGCTGATTTCTATGCAGGTTGTAGTTTGAAAAGGTTCGGTTGGAGTATAAGGGTTGCTCGATTTCTAGCTAGATGTCTTGTTTATTAGGTTGCTTGTTGGGTACCGTATTGTTGGTACTCACTCCTTGCCTCTACACTTGTGTAGAATTCAAGCCTGAACCTATGTGATAGCTTTCTGTTTATATTGATTTTGAGGCTTGTCAAAGATTATGAGAGGTAGCTGCTTGTCATCCCACGAGACCCTCTTATTCCTTTACTTTATGCTTTGTTCTATTTGAGAAACAAAGACTAGGATCTGTACATACTTCTAAATTCTTCACTTTATGTATATAGTGACTTGTACATGTGACAATCAGATTTTGGATAATGTTTAGAATGAATAAGTTTTTCGCAATTGTCTTGTTGTTGCTTTATATTTTCGCTTTTCTTTCATTTTTGTTGGGTTGAGGTTGACTTCTCTTGGTGGAAATGGACAAGTGTCATCACGTCCCTTTTTGGATCGTGACAAATGGTATCAAAGCCCCAGCTTCATAAGTCTCACATGTATATAAGTCAACTCTAAGTAGAGTCTTGGAGATCGCTATGGAGACTTCTCTACTTATCGTTGAGAGGCTAAGAAGATTGTTAGTAAATTTACTTTTATTCATATTTTCATATTGTACGTGTTTACCTTTGCTAGTGGTTATTTGCAATGTGTTGTTTTGGCCGATGCCGAGGACCAGAGGTTTAGTTTCCATTGGTAGAGGGGAAGTAGTCCTCGAGCTTGTTGTTGATACCCTAGATAGGGGTAGAGGTAGGGCTTGAGCTAAAGGTCGTGCTCGCGGAGTAGCACCAGTTAGAAGTCATGCCGGTAGAGCAGAACCAGCCAGAGGTCGATCTAGAGATACTTCTCGTGAGCCACAGGCTGAGGTTTCGGACGACCAGGTTCCTCCCGAGTTTGGAGCTCCTTTGTTTCATGAGACTTTGTTGAGGATGTTAAGTGTCTTAGAGAACCTTTCTCAAGGTAGTATGACAGGTTCTCCTTCTTCTTATTTCGAGGCTTTCTAAGGATTTAGATATGTAGATGATTGTCACTGAGGTAGACCCTCTTGTCTTTATGTTTTCTTCTATTTGAGAAAAAATACTAAGAGTTGTACATAGTTCTAAATTCTTCACTTTATGTATTTAGGGGCGTGTACACATGACAACAAGATTTTGGGGTATTGTTTAGAATGAATAAGTTTTTCGCCTTTGTCTTGTTCTTACTTTATATTTACATTTTTCTTTCATTTTCGTTGGATTTAGTCTGAATTGTTTTGGTGGGAATAGACAAGTGCCGTCAGGTCCATTTTTGGGTCGTTGCACCTCAAGAAGGATTTTAGTGGATCCATATGTTAAGGTTGTGTTCTACACTCTGGTAAGGTATAGGGCGGCTCTTGTAAGTGGGTAATATATTGTATCATCACAAGGCTCATAGTGATGGTTTCAGTTAGAGAAACTCCTTAATAAAGTAAAGTGTTTATATTTTAGTATTTGCTATCATTGCATTTTATATTGTAAAGCTAAATGAATTTTCTCCATGTGAATGCTTTACTTCGGTTGAGTTACTTTAGTCTTTTAGCTCAGTTATCTGTTTCTTTCAGCTTTATTATATACCGTACATTCCATATACTGATGTCATTTGACGATGAATTGTTTCATGATACAGATACAAGTATTCAGTATAATCAACAGTTGCTTTGTTGAGATCACATCACTACTCAACTGCTTTTGGTGAGGCCTCATTGCTTTTTGGATGACTCTATTTTTTTATTGCTTTAGTAGTTTGATTAAGGTTGTTGTGGGTCTTGTCTCAACACCAATCTTTAAACAGTAGAGGCTTCATAGATAGGCAAATTTAAAGTCTTTCAGTATTAAGTTTTAGATATTTTGCTGAACTTTTATCATTTATATCCAATATTTTCAGACAACGTAACTTTAAGATTCCATAAATTGTTTTAAATGTTTTTCTTCAATATTAAGCTTTTATATGCTTGAGTTAATTTTTCTCTAAGTTTTACCCAGGCCAAGAATTTTCTTGAGGACTAGTAATGGTTTCTGAGTACAGGCCACGTCCAGGGTATAGACTCGCAAAGTGACATAGACCCAAAAACGTTGTTATATATAGGATCTTTTTTAGCCATAATAGACATACCTTCTAAGTAGGAATACTTGCCCACACTAGTATTCTCCACTCAAATATTGATTAGGCTATAGCATAAAACTGCGGACCTTGATAGAGGTGTTATTCAACAATCACATAAATTTACCCTCTCACTCAAGAATACATAATAAATAGGCACAATGAATCAAGGGCTCATCAATTTATAGAGTTAACCACATTGTTGAACAAGTAGAGAAAAAATAATGATAAATTTATACTAACCATAATGTAAGTTATATTTCAAAAGGTTTAATCGCACACCCTAGATAAAATTTTATCTACTCATAATAGTATGAAGAAATTCAATAATAGCACTCATGGCAATAGAAATTAAGAAGAAAGTGGAAAATATGTGAGGCAAGTCTATATCTTATCTCCAAGAGTTTTCTTGCCTCAAAAAATGTAACGTCCCTTTTTTGATGTCATTTACTAGGGTATTTAATAGACCTAGATGTTTAGGGAATCAAATAACCTAATCAAAACTTCCTAGAATAATTTTCTTGGCTCATCTGAACTATTGCTTCACGAGAATCACAAGTGTACTCTGTCTCATGAGGCGGGGATATTGAGTGAATTTTTCCTTGCTCCACTCATAATTCTTTTACTTCAAATCAGACCAATATCTCATATTTTTTATTGTATTCATCTAACGTACTTCATACACATATAAAACTCATAATAATCTCAAAACATATGGGATAACGATGTGACAATACAATTATGATCAAGATATATGAGGTGATAATATACTAGAAATATTCACTTTTAGCTAAATGTTAAGCACACATAAAAATGATTGTGAAAAATGTAAGATTGTTGCAACTCAATTTGTTGCTCTGTATTGATGTGTGTGTCATATTTTCACCATTCACCATAGCTTGTATTATCATTATTACCTTCCATGACTAATTTGATTGTCTGGAAAGGGAAAGACCTACTTGGGGGCAAGGGGTTCTAATTAGGATAAGGATGTTTATTGATGAGTTTAGTATGTAATCAATAATTAGAAGAAAGAACATATGTTTTTTCCAAATACGAGCAATTATCAAAAGATTAATTTAAATAATAGAGTTGTGTATTTGCTATGTCTCCTTAGACTTCCTCTAGTTCTTGACATATATCAAAAGATCTTTTTATTTAGTTATTCATCTTTTTTCAGATAAAGATATCTCTATTCCTGTTTTTTTACCTTATTTTGCTACTTTTTTATTTACAATTTTTCTTGTCTACTATCGTCATATTACTTGTGCTTTGTGAGGCATATGTTTTCTTCTCTTCTCGTAGATTGTGATGATGGTAATGACTATATGTGGTAATTGAAGGTTATTTTTTTTTCTTTCTATGGACAAGTATGAAATGATTATAACTAATTACTATATTTATCAATTTCTTGTGATAACAATGAATCTGATTCGGCCTTTATGATTCATAGTAATTAGTGAATCTACTTTTATCATTATCTCTCTATCTAGTTTTTTTCACAAAGAAAGATATTTTCTTATCCTTTTATTTGCTATGAATCTATTGAGGTGAAATTTAATTCCTTATTAGACCATAGTAAAGACATAGAACGAAATGAAAACAGAAACTTAAATCAAAGATAAATGTTTCAACAAACATAGAAGGACAACAATAAAAAACATAACACGACAACAAAACAAAACAAACAAACAAACATAGCATGGTAATAAAACAAAACAACAAACTAAAGTTACTTAAGATCTAAAGCCTAAGCTCTAAGTGAAGCTCCTCCTTATCATCAATATAGGTATTCTCAACCAATTGATTAGGAAGGTTGGCAAACAAGTTCTGATCTTGAATAAGCAGAGGAGCAATAGGTGCACCTTCAAAATTAGGAGCCACCTGAAGCACCATGGTTTGTTGTGGTTCGTACAAAATTGCCCGTGGGCGTCTAGGCCTTCTTAGAGGACCGTACACCTCTTGATTTCTCGGACAGAGATGGTAAAAGCGCCCTTGGCCGCGTAACACCGTTGGGGTCGACTTTCGTGTACCCAACTGAACGTAGAGGGCGGGGAGTTCAGTGGATGGACAGAAAAACTTCTCATGAGGAGCACCTCTTATCCAAGTGCCCTCAGATTTATGCTTATGTTGGTGCCCGGCAAGCCCTTGGCTCGAAGTGAACACATCACGACAAATTATACAACGGTAACACCAAACTCCTTCAGGATTTGGTATGATGCCTTGGTCATCTATTCCTCTTGTTAGTGGTTGTTGTTGCATTTTTCCTAAAAGGATTTTTTTTCTTTTGGAAGAATTTTAGAAATGATTTAGTGAGGAAATGAAGAAAAGTTGATTGAAATTTATAGGAGCAGAATTTATGCTAAAAAGATTACATTGATTGCATGAGAAGGCATGCAGTTAATTGTATTAATTACATAGAATGGGTAATTCCATATATTTCATATAAAACAACTCAGTTTTGACTTGTTTTAGATATTTTAAATCACAAATGTAATAGTTTGCATTATTCCTCTTCTTTTACTCTCTTTTGCTTACTTCTTTGCATTGATTATTGTTTTTTGTTTTTTCTAAAAGAAAGATGTGTTTTTTAGAATATGTAAATCTAGATAATAAATGTACCAACATCTATCCTTTTCCTTTTTTAATAATGGAAAAAAGCATTAAAGTTTATTAACTTTTATATTTATTTATGAAAATCAGCACGAAATGAAATAGAATTGTAGAGTTATCAGTGCTCGATAAGAACATGAGCAAAATTCACACAACAAAAATCCAAAAAAAATTAAATTGGATTTTGTGTCACATTTTTTACTTTTAAGTAGTTATTTTTATAAGTTGAATAAAAAAATTATTAGCGGTGTTAAATATTTTTCAATATGATTTTCACTGGGAAAAAATCTAAATGAAATCTGTTTAAACATATAAACCAAAAACAGTCAAATCAAACTTTTTAAATTTAAATTTCTTATGTCCTTTATAGTCAGGTGAAATATGAATTCATTAATTCAGTCAAACAAGAACTACGAGTAAAATTATTTATAATATAGAAAATTATTTTTCCATTCTTCCACCAAACACTAAGAAACATATTTCTAGAAAATATTTTGCAAAGAAATATTTCTACGATACCCAAGACCCAAATAGTTTTAGTTTTTGTTTGAAAGGGAAAATTTAAATTTAAGAGGGAACATTTAAAACCAATTTATCATGCATGACATCTAACATGCCAATTTTGTATCCCACGTAGCGTCCTGTGTGTATTATGTCACATAGGACACATGTGTGTACTTGTTAAATATTATGCTAGTTTACGTGTCTTCTTGTGCACACCCAAAGTTGGAGGACATAGATGTCAGATCAAGCAAGTTAAAAAATATATTTATGTATTATGTCTAATTAATAGCACTTCCTAAACTCGTTACACCTCTTTAGACATTCTCTAGTTCTTGATAGGTTTTCCATGAGATCAATGGTCTTTTCCTTTAAAAAAGATCTTTGTTTCAATTTTCTTTTACTCTTTAAGGTATCCTTTGTCTTCTCTTCTTGTACATTGTGATTATATTGCTGGCTATATTTGATCATTGAAATATAGGGCGACAACAAAACAAAACAACAAATTGAAGTTAACTAAGAGCAAAAGCCTAATCTTTAAGTCAAGCTCCTCCTAATTCGAGGTTCTGTTGTGCGTACTGAAATTTTGAGTGCTCTATTGGATTAAGGAGATGATTATAGGCCTAGGTTAGGTCTTGGTAGATTTTCTAGAGGTTTCGAGCTTCTTTTAGCCTTTTAGGTGTTCAGTTATTTTCTTGTTGTTTTCAGTTATTTTCTTGTTGTTTTCAGTTACTTTCTTATGATTTTCAACGATGTCGGGTCAAGGAGACCTTAGATTCTTGTTTTGACGGTTCCATTCAATCTAGAACATCGTGTAATATTGATTAGCATAGCTGGTCTGAGTTTACAGAGTTCTGAACGTATTTTAAGGGTCCTTTCAATTTTTGAGACTTGGCTGGTTTTTTGGTAGTGATGTTTTTCATTTTCACGAAAGGTGCTTCACGATCGCTAGGTTCACAAAATTGAAACATAAGTCCCAAAATCAAATGGTCTTAATTAGGTGGGGTTTACTAAAGCAAAACATGGGTTGCGATACTGATGTTCGCAAAGGAGAAGATTGGTTCACGAAACCAAAGGTCCCCACTCGCAAGGTTCACTTTTGCGAACCTAAGTTCGCTTTTACGACATGAGAGAGGGGCTTTGCCAGCCATTTTTTTATTTATGAGTTTGGGGAACCCTTGGTATTGATTTTAAAAAGGTGTTCTTGTGCTAAATGAGTTGGGTATGACTTTATGATCGTTAAACTTCTTTAACCTTTGACTATTTACGGATCCTAACATCATAATTTGAAATTTGAGTTGGAAAATGGAAAAGTTTTTTAAGAACTTGAGTTTTGATCTAAAATGGTGTATTTAAAGTGGTTTTGATCCCTTTTTCGAAATGGTTTTTACTAATTAGTTTTTAAATCCTTGAACATCATTTTCAAGTACTAAGTTTCAGATTCAAACCCTATTTTCAGAATTAGATTTTACATTTATTGAGCCACTTTTCAAGAGAATTTATGTGGATATTGTGGTTTTCGGAAAGTGATTGTGAATACTTGATTTTATATAGATTGTGTGGCTTTAGAAGTAATTCGAAAGGGGAAGACTCAACACTTGGAGTGATTAGCGATTGATTTCAGGCAAGTACTCTCTTTAACCTTGTATTCTTGTAGAATTTGTATATTCCCTTCGCTGCTTGTGTTTTTGGAGTAATGGGAATGAGGTAAAGGGTTAGTTGTCCACTTGATAACTTTAAACGGATAAAAATGGGTTGAAATGAAAAGTCTATGTGATGATCATGATGTTTGTGAATTGCCTTGTTGTAACCCTTTTTGATTGATTGATGAAATACTTGATAGCATGAAAGTGGACTTGAATTGTGTGAATTCTTGTCTCTTCCATGTAGTGCGATATTGCTTGTGTGCATTGATGTCACGACCCAAGGTTGTCATGCCCCGAGCCTACACCCTGGACGCAACTGGTACTCAAGAACCATTGGTGGCTCCAAGCGAACCCTTCGCCTAACTCAACTCTCAGCGAAAGACTTACATAACATGGAATAATCTCAAAAGATAAACGCATAATGTTTTAAAGGAAACATTCAACTGGCCAATGAGGCAACTCAAGTCTCAACATAAACAACTGAAAATGAAAAGACTCATGAACTACTGTCTATCTATATATAAAGCCTCTAATACTATGAGGGATGTCGAGACAAAACTCGGGATCATCCTAACAAACCTGGCATAACTTAAAATAAATAAGGGATCCTCTAGAAGCAAGGAGGCTCGCCAAACAACTCTGGATCTCAATTAGATCAACGAAGCGCTGGTTGATAATCATGGTTACATGTATCTGCATCATAAAATATGCAGGCCAAATGGTGTCAGTACATGGATTGTACAAGCATGCAAGAAGAAATCTAAAACATAACATAAGCTAAGCTTGAAATGGAACTGAGGAAATATACTCACATCAAAGATACTCAAACTAAGAAGTATTCAACTCTATGCAATATAAGACAACAATAAAAGTGTAGTTGATATAAAGCATTTCAAACGGTAGGTAACAACTCAATGTCTTTAAAAATATAATATAAGCTCTGTTTGTATACGAACATGCAAAATAAACTCTGTTTGGGAGATTCTCTAACTGACAAAAATCACTATGAGCTATTTGATGATACAGCGTCTTGCCCACGCTGCTAGAACTGTCCTATACTTTGCTGGGGTATAGGACTACTAACTAAGTGGATCCACTAGTCTATGCTTAAAAGCAATAAGGAATCATCTAAAAAGTATGATACTTTATACCCACGTTGGCCACATGGTTTATGGGGGATATGAGTTGTATGAACTCTCCACCATATCGGTGCTCAATACTACTCACAAAATATAACTTATCTCATATGTTTTTAAAGAAAAACATTTCCTCTTCCTCAACTTTCGGATTATTACTCAAAAGATTTTCTCTTAAAAGAGATAATACTCAAAACTCCTCATGAACTCTTTTGGAAATCGGTGTTTCCTCTTATCTTAATTGTAAAAACATTTACTCTTAGGAATACTTAGTTCCAACATATCATTTTAAATAAAATGAACTCAACTTTACTCTTCCTCAAACTCAAATTTTCAAGTATTAAAACAAGTTTAAAAGGTTTGCAAAAAACTTCTCAAAAGACTTGAAAGAACTCTAAAGACTTTACTCATAGCTCTACCTTGAATTTAAATTATGAATTCAAGGTTATGATTCATGGTATAAATGATTTCTAGATGTTTAGAAGTAGTTCAGAGTAGTTAGAATAAAATGAAAGTAAGGGTACCCATTGAAAGAACTCAGATGGGCTAAACGACGGAGAAGGTGTGGGGGCAGGCGATCTTGGTGCACTGAGTGGTGTCGGGCGCCAGCCCTTGTACTACAAGACTCCTCTGTTGGTGCATAAATGGGGCAGCGCGCAAGCCACTGCCCTAAAACCACGACGAATTTCTTTTTCCTTTTTCTGACCCTAACGTGCCTAGAAACGAATGGTTTCTTCCCCACTCACTTAGATTAGAATACCCAACATAAGTACACGATAATCTACTCAAAACAATCCTCAAATCACTAACTTTCATCTCAAAAATTCATCAAAAATCCCAACAATCTAGATTACGAATGGAATTTCAAGAACACAAATCCTTCAACTTCAAGAACAAAATTTGCATTTAAAAATAACATGATTGGTGTGTGAGTGAATGAATCCAACACTATGAGAACTCACATACCTCTCAGGATCGAATCCTTGGCAAAAATCCACAACAAAACTCAAGAATCTTGACGAACGCCTTGAACTTTTCTCATTTTCTCCTTTTCTGGAACTCCTCTCAAAACCCTAAGCGTATTTTGATTTATGAAAACTGACCCAAATTAGATTTAACCCCAAAATAATACCAAATTCGTTTTAATCTAATTGGGTAAGGAAAAGACCAAAATACCCATCATATTTTTGGGTAACTTTCCTTAACTGGACAACCTGACTTCAAACAGGTATATCTCCCTCATACGAGCTTGAAATTTAGCAAACTCGCTGCCGTTGGAAAGAGGACTCCAAGACTTTTTATTTTATATCGTATGGGCCACCTAACTCATTTTCTACTGAAAGTTATTGTTGTTTGAAGTTGATCCAAAATTCACAACTTAATCTTAACTTGTAAATTTCAGAATTTACTCTTTCCAATTTAGTTCCTTCTATTTTTAGCTCTTTCTTAAGCGGGATGTTACTATATCTCCCCCTTGGGAACATTCGTCCTTGAATGAGATCACTCTAAAGTAGAACTAAGGTGTAACATCTAACATTCAGCTCAAACACCCAACATACAATATAAAACACATCACATCAACTTAAAGAGTACCAAGTAAAGAATTAGTACCTTGATTTGGAGCTTGTCCGGGAGAAAAGAAATGTGGGTATCTCTTCTTCGTATCTTCCTCAGCCTCCCATGTAGCTTCCCTAACCAACTGATTCCTCCATAGGACCTTGACTGATGTTACCTCCTTGGTTCTCAACTTGTGAACCTAACGATCAAAAATTTGAACGGGAATCTCTTCATAAGATAGGTTGTCCTTAATACCTATATCTTCTGTCAGTATATTAATTGAAGGGTTGCCCATACACTTTTTAAACATTGAAATGTGAAACACCGGACTGCTGCTAATTCTTGCGGTAGATCCAACTCAGAAGTTATATTGCCGATCCTCTTGGGTATTCTGTAAGGACTAATATATTGGGGACTAAGATTCCCCTTCTTGACAAACCTCATAACACCCTTCATGGGTGAGACTTTCAAATACACCCAATCATCCACCTCAAACTCTAAGGCTCTTCTCCTAACATCGATTGAGGATTTCTGATGACTTTGTGTTGTTTTCAACCTCTCTTACATAATCTTCACTTTCTCCATAGCTTGATGAACCATGCCTGGTCTGATACGCTCAAATTACACCTCCTTTCAGAAGCATAAGCGATCGTTATCAAGTAAAGAACCCAACTTGTAGGTTGGGATCGATCCCACGAGGAAAATGGTTTAGACTTTACTTTTAACCGACAATTATATTCGATTAGTCAAATTATTTCCAGAAACAAGTAATAAAAAAAGGGGGTTGTGCTTGTGTAAAACAAATAGTAATACGAGATGTTGTAATCAATAATTAAACTCAATTTTGGTTGTTATCAAGATAAGAGAAATAACTAGGGTATACGTGTTCCCCATAATCTCATAACGCAGTAATTCTAGTAACAGCAATCCTCGTCTAGTGTATTACATGCAAAGTGATAAGCTAGGTATCTCTAAATCCTTGGTCCGGCATCTAGAGAATTTCACCCCGCACCTTGGTCCGGCTACGTGTGTATGATTTACTAACCCTTACCTTTACCTCATATTAGACATCATAATCGATGTTTGGCTTAGTTATTACTTCGCACCAATCGATACTAGCCTATTAGATAGTATCACACTAAATCTATGTTGATAATTCTTTTCTTGTTAATTACCTCCTTGGTCCGGCAAGTAGTAACAAGGCGAGTTCTTTGGCCACCGTTAAAAAGACTTCTAAACGAAAGAATTATCAATACATACAAAATACTAGTCAAGAATTGCTTATTTACTATTCATACTTTGTTACTTGATCATGGTTCCCACAACCCTAGTTGTGGATTTAGTTACTCATATCAGCAAGAACACAATTCATAATTGTAAATCGAGAAATCATGAACTTACGTAAAGAGAATAATAAACCCAGAGAATTAACTTGAGTTGCAAAACCAAAATCTTCAAAACGAACTTGGAAATCAATAATTGCTAGGGTTGCAAAAAATAATCTCCAATAATCTCCAAAGTTTACAAGCAAAAATAGAATAATAGTGTCTAACCCCCAAAAACGAGGTTTACATGTCCTATTTATAGAAAACAAATCCTAAATAAAAAAGGAAACAAATTAAGGAAAGTTTTGTTCAGGTACGCGTCTTCGATCCACGAGACTGACTTACGGACCGTCGATTGATCTACGGTCCGTAAGTCCCTTCCGTCACTCGGGACTTAGAAAATATTTCAGCCTCCAAAAATCAGCTTTTCTGAAGCAAACGACGGACCAGCAGCACGGACCGTAGATCAATCTACGGTCCGTCAATCCCTTCCGTAGCTCCATACTTAGAATCTTCAAAAATCAGGTGCTAGAACCCTCGC
Source organism: Solanum okadae (assembly GCA_036553675.1). Classification (NCBI taxonomy): domain Eukaryota; kingdom Viridiplantae; phylum Streptophyta; class Magnoliopsida; order Solanales; family Solanaceae; genus Solanum; species Solanum okadae. The sequence goes on from CM071678.1 coordinate 46,284,855, forward strand.
AGTCTCACTTCTACGGATCAACAGTACGGTCCGTAGATCCATCTACGGGCCGTCAATGGGCACCGTGGTTCCACACTTGGTCAGATTTCCCTGATTTGTCCTCAACACATTCCTGTTGATCTACGGTGATCACCTACGGGCCGTGAATGGACCTACGGTCCGTAGATGACCTCCGTGGATGCCTTTTTCTACATTTCCTTCAGCTGTCTCTACACTTCCGCGCCTGAACACCTTTCCTGCAAAACATGATAAAATACGTAAAAACCAATATAAAAAGGCCCTAGACACACACAACTTGTAAGTGAAATGTATTAGAAATACCGTAAACTCACGGTATATCAACTATCAATCCAGCCTCACTAACCTCAAACCATCTGATAGGTGATCTACATCTTCTCCCATAAAGATCCTCGTAGGGAGCCATTTGAATGCTAGAAAGGTAACTGTTGTTGTAAGCAAACTTGATGAAAGGTAATTGATCATCTCAATTACCCTTGAAATTGATCACACACGCCCTCAACATATACTCTAAAGTTGAAATTGTACCCTCTGCTTGACCAATAGTCTAGAGATGAAAACTAGTACTAAGGTTCACCTTAGAACCCAAATCTTTCTAGAAAGACTACCAAAATTGTGTGGTGAATTGTGCACTTTTATCTGAAATAATTGACACATGAACTCCATGAAGTCTGACTATCTCTTGAATACATAACTTAGCATAATCCTCTATTGAATTAGTAGTCTTTACCGGCAAAAAGTGGATTGATTTAGTCATTTGACCTAAAATAAACCAAATAGAACCATGCTGCCTGCGAGACCGCAGAAAACCAGTAATAAAATCCATATTGATCATCTTTCACTTCCATTCAGGAATATCTATATTCTGAGATATATCACTTGGCCTTTGGCTCTCTACCTTTACTTTTTGACAATTCAGTTACTTAGGAACGAACTCAGCTATACACATCTTCATACTACTCCACTAATAGACTGCTTTCCAAGTCGCGATACATCTTTGTGGAACCTGGATGGATAGAATATCTGGAGCTATGAGCTTCCTCCATGATCCTCTCTTGGACTTCATCCACCCTTGGTACACACAATCTACCTTTGATACCACATTACACAATCTCCACCTTGTTCAAAAGACATCACTTTCTATTTATGAACATTTGCCTTCAATTCAATCAAAATAGGGTCTTGGTCTTGTTTCTCTTTCACCTCAGACATTAATGATGATTCGGCCCCATTCCTCACCACTACTCCACCTTCATTGGAATCCATTAATCGGACCCCCAATCGGGCAAGTCTGTGCACATATTTTGCTATCTATTTCTTTTCTTCTTCAATATGGGAAGTACTACCCATAGAAAACCTTATCAAAGCACTAGCAACTACATTAGCCTTACTTGGGTGATGTAGAATACTCATGTCATAATCCTTGAGTAACTCCAACCACATTATTTGTTTGAGATTAACCTCTTTCTGACTGAATACATACTGAATACTCGTGTGATCGGTGAACACATCAAAATGAACAGCATAAAGATAGTGACGCCATATTTTCAAAGTGAACACTACATCAGCCAAGTCAATACACAACCCAATCCAGCTCTGACGCATAACAGTACAACAAAGCCTTGGTACCTTCTAGTAAGGTCAACACCGGGGAAATAGTCAACCTAGTTTTAATTTCCTGAAAACTTTTCTCACAAGCTTCAGACCATTGAAACATCGTTACCTTCTGAGTCAACTTTGTCAAAAGGGATGAAATAGATGATCACCCCTTGACGAACCTTCAATAATATCCATCAAACCCCAAGAAACTCCTAATATCAGTTGGAGATGTGGGTTTAGGCCAGTTTTGCACTACCTCTATTTTCTGAGTGTCAGCTCGAATCCCATCACTAGAAACATTATGGCCTAAGAATGCCACAGACTCAAACCAAAATTCACACTTACAGAATTTAGCATACAACTCTCTATCCTTTAGAGTTTATAGAACTACTCTGAGATGACTAGCAGGATCTTCCTTATTCCTCGAGTATATTAGAATGTCATCAATGAATACGATCACAAACATATCAAGATAGAGCTTAAACACTCAGTTCATAAGGTCCGTAAATGTTGTAGAAGCATTAGTCAAAGGAAATGACATGACCAAAAACACATAATGACCTTAGAGGGTCCTAAATGTTGTCTTAGGGATGTCACTTTCCCTTACTCTCAATAGATGATAGCCTGATCTGAGGTCTATCTTAGAAAAACAAGTGACATCCTGAAGCTGATCAAAAAGATCATCAATTCTTGTAAAAGAATACTTATTCTTGATAGTGACCTTATTCAACTGACAGTAATCTACACACATTCTAAGAGAACCATCTTTCTTCTTCATAATAAGACTGGACCGCCCTAAGGTGAGACACTTGGTCCAATGAAAACTTTCTCACGAAGATCTTTCAACTACTCTTTTAACTTTTTTAACTCAGCTGGAGCCATTATATATGGCGGAATAGAGTTAGGATGGGTATCAAGAATAATATCTATACCGAAGTCTATTTTTCAATTAGGAGGGACTCCTCAATGATCATCTGGAAAGACCTTTGGAAACTTACTCACAACTGGAATTGACTTAAGTGGTGTCTCAACACTAGAGTCACTAACTCAGACTAAGTGATAGACACACCCCTAGGAAACTAACTTTCTCACCTTAACGTACGAAATAAAATAGCCCTTTGACACTGCTGAACTACTCCTCCACTCAATAAGTGGTTCATTAGAAAACTGGAACTTAACTACTCAAGTTCTACAATCAACTGAGACATAACAGGCATGAAGCTAGTCCATACCTAGAATAACATCACAATATACCATGTCTAACTCAACTAAGTCAGCCAAGGTGTCCTTGTGATTGACGGAAATGGTACAATCATGATAACCCTCTTGCTAGAATAGACTCACCAAGAGGTGTAGAAACACTGAAGGTCTCAAGAAGTTGCTCAAGAAGAATAGCAAAATTCATATCAATATAAGGAGTCACAAAAGATAGACTCGCTCCTGGATCTAACAATGCATATACATCAAAAGTAAAGACTTTGATCATACCAGTGACAACATTTGGAAAAATTCTCTTACTCTTAGCGAATGGTGATAACATAAAGAAGATTTGCTCCTCTGCATGTCCCTGAAGTAGCTCCTCTAGGTGAAGCCCTGTCTGGCGGAGCCGGTGAAGAAGATTGAGCTCTATTGCCCCCATTACCTCCTCTTTGCCTGTTGTTAGGGAACTCAATCATAAAGTGACCATTTTGACCACACTTGAAGCAACTAGTGGAGCCATCACGACACACTATTGAGTGGTTCCTACAACACATAGCACATGCAGGAGTCCAATTACCTCCTTGTGCCACACTACCTTGAGATTGTGCAAGTCTAGCTCTAAAATTCTATGAACTTTAATTCTTGAACTCACCTCTGTTCCTCGGTGCAGATACACAAGTAGATGATGAAGCATGTCCATTTTTCTATTGTTGGAAATATGACTAGTTCGCATTACTCTTCTTCTGCCAAAGTCATTTCTTGTAGTCTTAGCTTTCTTGCTTTCAAACTCTTCTCTATCTCTCAATTTATCTTCTTCAACCTGTTGCACATAGATCATCAACCTTGCTATGTTAATATCTCTTATCAGCATAGCTCCCTTGCCTTCCTTACTTGACAGATGAGACAACCTAGAAACGAACAAACTCATCCTACTCCTCATATTAGTAACCATCTCCGGAGCATAATGGGACTGTTGGGTGAACTTAAGGTTGTACTCATGCACACTCATGGATTCTTGCTTAAGAGTGAGAAATTCCCTTATTTTGTCCTCTCTCAGTTCACAGGAAGAGAAACGCCCCAAGAAGGCCTCCTTGAACACAACTTTCTCAAAATTGGTGCACCCTTAGCTCTACCCATCTTCCATTGATCAAACCACACTATAGCAACACCCTTCAGTTGGTATGCAACTAGTTCCACCTGCTCAACATTAGCAACATGCATCACTTCAAACACTTTATGCAACTCCTCCATAAATTTCTCCAGATCCTCAAATACACTTGAACCAGTGAAGTCTAGAGGATTCATCCTTAAAATTTATCGGAACGTATCAAACACATCCTCTCGATTCCCTATTTGTTTCCCAACTTGGTTGGTTACACTTGACTTAACACTTGGATAGAATTCCGGAACTCAGCATTAGTGACCTCTCCTTGGGGTTGCACTTCAGGTGCAATTGGGACCCCTTGATCCTGAGGATAAGCATTCCTTCTAGCGGGATTACCTCGGAGAGCTCTTCGTGGAGGCGTGATCTGAAAGATACGCGCAAGCACAAATTAGAAAGAAACTTTATACTGATAAATCTATTGCACGAAAAGAGTATGAAAGAAGTGAGATATTTCCTAAATATAGCAGCCTCCTAATTATACATGTGGTGCGCTTCATACCGATAACTAGGACTCTATAGACATAGCTTCATAGACACCCTACGACTGTTGAAATCTGTGTCCAGATACCAAGTTTGTCACACCTCGAGCCTACACCCTACCTGTGTTTAACACTCGCGAACCATTGTTGGCCCCAAACGAACCCTTGGCCTGGCTCAACTCTCAGCGGAAGACTTACTTAACATGGAATATCTCAAAACATAAACTCAAATAATAAACTCAGAATGTTTTAAAGGAAACATTCAACTGGCTAAAGACGCAACTCAAGTCTCAACATAAACAATTAAAATGAAAAGACTCAGTAACTACTGTCTATCTATGAAGCCTCTAATACTATAAGGGATGTTGGGAAAAAACTCGCAATCATCCTAACAAAACTGACATAACTTAAAATAAATGAGGGACCCTCCGAGAACAAGGAGGCTCACCAAACAACTCTGGAACTCAACTGGATCAATGAAGCGTTAGTTAATGATCCTATTTACCAGTAGTTGTATCATAAAATATGCAGGCAAATGGCATTAGTACATGGAATGTACGAGCATGCAAGGGGAAATCTAAAACATGACATAAGCTTGAACTAGAACTGAAGAAACATACTCACCTCAAAGGTACTCAAACTCAGAAGTACTCAACACTATGCAGTATAAAACAATAATAAAAGTGCAATTGATATAAAACATTTCAAACGGTAGGTAAAATCTCAATGTATTTAAAAATACAATATAAACTCTATTTGTATACGAAAATACAAAATAAACTCTGTTTGGAGATTCTCTAACCGACAACCATCACTATGAGCTATGTGATGATACAACGTCTCTCCCACACTGCCAGAATTGTCCTACACTTTGTTGGGGTATAGGAATACTAACTAAGTGGATCCACTAGTCTATGCTTAAAAGCAATAAGAAATCATATAAACAGTAAGACCCTTTTACCCACGTTGGCTACATGGTTTATGAGGGATGTGAGTTGTATGAACTCTCCCCCATATCCGTGTCCAATACTACTCCCAAAATATAACTTAGCTCATATGTATTTAAAGAAAAAACATTTCCTCTCCCTCAACTTTGAGATTATTACTCAAAAGATTTTCTCTTAAAAGAGATAGTACTCAAAACTCCTCATGAAGTCTTTTGGAAATCGGTGTTTCCTCTTATCTTAAATATAAAAACATTTACTCTTGGGAATACTTCGTTCCCTTATATCATTTTAAAGAAAATGAAATCAACTTTACTCTTCCTCAAACTCAAATTCTCAAGTTTTAAAACAAGTTTAAAAAGGCTTGCAAAAGACTTCTCAAAAGACTCGAAAGAACTCTCAAGACTTGACTCTTAGCTCTACCTTGAATTTGAATTATGAATAAAATGTTTGGTTCATGTTATGAATGATTTATAGATGTTTAGAAGTAGTTTAGAGTAGCTAGAATCAAAGAGGAGTAAAGGTACCCTTTGAAAGAACCTAGACGGGCTAAACGATGGAGAAGGGGTGGGGGCAGGCAACCCTAGTGCACTAAGTGGCACAGGGCACCAGCCTCTATACTACATGACTCCTCTGCTGGAGCATTAGTAGGGTGGCGCACTAGCCGCACCCCAGAAAATCCTGACGAATTTCTTTCTCATTATTTTTACCCTAACTCGCCTAGAATCGAATGGTTTCTTCCCCAATCACGTAGATTCGAATACCCACCATAAGTACATGATAATCTACTCAAACAAATCCTCAAATCACTAACTTTTATTTCAAAAGTTCATCAAAACCCCAACAATCAAGATTACGAATGGAAATTCAAGAAAACTCTTCAAGAACACAAATACTTCAACTTCAAAAATGAAATTTGCATTTAAAAATAGCATGATAGGCGTGTCGGTGAATGAACCCAACACTATGAGAACTCACATACCTCTTAGGATCGAATCATTATTGAAAATCCACGACAAAACACAAGAATTTTGACGAAGGCCTTGGACTTTTTTCCTTTTCTCCTCATCTTGAACTCCTCTCAAAAACCTAAGCATATTTTGATTTATGAAAATTACCCGAATCAGATTTGACCCCAAAATAATACCAAATTCATTTTAATCTGATTGGGTAAGAAAAGGACCAAAATACCCCTCATATTTTCAGGTAACTTTCCTTAACCGGACAGCCTGACTTCAAACTGGCATATCTCCCTCATACAAGCTCAAAATTTAGCAAACTCAGTGGCATTGAGGATTCCAAGAACTTTCATTTAATATCTTATGAGCCACCTAACTCATCATGTACTTAAAGTTATGGTCGTTTGAAGTTGATCAAAAATCACAACTTAAGCTTAACTTGTAAAAATTTTTATTTTGCTCTTTCCTAATTAGTTCCTTCTATTTTTAGCTCTTTCTAAGGTGGGATGTTACAATGGAAGACCCTAGGTGGAACATGGTGTCTAGGACCCTGAGAGGCCCTACATAAGTCACTTAGCTTACATCATACAAGATAATAGAAATTCAAGTGAATTTAAAAGACAATTAGGAGTTTTATAAAATGAAGCGGAAGTATACACAATATATCAAGGCCATCTAGTACAAACAGAGATCGGGATGTAACCAATATATTAATAACAAATTGGAAATATAAAGACATAATCAAACAAAGGTTTCGTCCTCGGAAAATGAGAACGTACCAATCTTCAAATTCTACTATGTGATCCCTGATTAACATTTCAAGGACACTTCATCCAATTCTAAGTGTTAACGATCGCTACTCAGTATATAACCCAACAAAATGAGTTGGGGTTGAATCACACAAGGGCGCTATGTGTTTAAGTTTCAATAAGTAAGCGTGAAAATGGTCAAATCAGTCATAGGAATAGAAATTATCGTATAAAAACATAATTCAAGTTAAGGGGTGACACGAATGTCAATAAAGAGGGCTTTTGGTTTGAATTTATCAACTACAACAGCAGCAAACAGTAAGAAATAACATTGACAAGACGAGTTCTTGGGATGTGATTCGATTATAGGCTAATGTAGACAAATGGGTAATTGCAACTATTAGAAAACAGTTAGATATTAGTGAGTATGCTAGACTAAGAGAAGGTAAACTTTCTCTCGAACAATTTACCCCGAATCAAGTAGATTTCTCTCGAACATCAACAAGCATGCAAAATAAGAACAACCCACACCTTAGTCCATTCACTCTCTTGAGCTAAATGCGTGGAATTAGATTTAGGATCCACTCTCTCGAGTTAAACCCACGTCAACCCAATACCCACTGACCATTAATCAATAATCTTAGTTTTAAAATCTCTCTCTGGAGCAAGCCAAAAACACAAGGGTAGAACTGTATTTGCAACTACAATTCTTAAATTAAACAATAATTAATGATTGAACTCACTTCTAAACAACATTTAAACTAACAATTAGCAATAATCATAAACTAAATCAGCCCATAATCACATAATCACACCCCAAGAATTGGGGTTTTAGCTAGACATCATAAAATGATAAAAATCATTACCAAATTGAGTTTCCATCAGTTGGGTAAGATTGATTTCGTCTTTAAAATGGTTCAAGTTGAAGAATCTCAAAGACCCACTTCCAATTTCTCAAAAATGAAAAACTTCAATTCTTCAAAGCTAATGAAAAACTAGAGAAAACTTGTCTCTTAGTTTAAAATTCTAATCACAATTCGATATAATAAAAATTCCATCCTCAACTAAATGTTCAAAATTGTATTTATAGTCGCCAAAAATATGCTGCGAAGAGCCATTCGGTGCACTAAGTCGGGCTCGCCAATCCGCTTTTCGATCAATTACATCGCCTTTCTACCTTGGACTTGAGCATCCTTAAGGTCTGTAACTTTGGACAATCCAACACTGCATCGCGGAACCACTCGGCGATCCGACGACTGCTCCTTTATCTCGCAAACTTGGCTCTTTCATTCAGGCTTTCGCACACTAGAACTTTAGGCAGTCAAATGGCCATTCTGCTGATTTACCTTTTCTTTTCACCACACCCCTAACTTAGGCTTTTGGCCTAAGTTGGCTATTCAAACAAACCACAATTCATGAGGATTATGGGTGAATGGATAAAGAGGGGTTACAATTGCATCAAGTTTCTTCCAAGAAAAGGGTAAGGCTCAAAGGGTGTTCAAGTAAAGTTCACACACTCACAAGGTAGGCTACAAAAGAGGTATAATGTCAAATTGTTTCGCTCTTCAAGGTTGTTTCCTAAGATCAGTTTAAGAGCTTGCATCACTTAGTCAATCGGACCAACGGGGCAAATTCTAGGTGTCATCACACATGGTTCACAGTAAGCTCATCACACAAGGCATTAGAACCAATATCAAACAAGACTCCATAATTTTGCTAGTGTGCATTGTTCATCACAAGACCCTCAATTCGCTAGTCTACTGGTCACAACGAGATGCAAAAAGTTCACATATTGCCTATGCAACTTCATTTGGCCTCATCGTAGCAGCACATTCATTTTTGTTCGATTGAGAGAACTATTCAAGTCATCGGTATTGATCATAACCGATACTCAAATTTGCACAAGAACAGCTACAATTAAACACACAAGAGGTGGCAAAAATTTTCAGAAGGGTCCAAAAACCATTTGCAATAAAAACAAGGAACAACTAGCTCAAATATCCACAACACAGTACCAAAACACAATTTACAACACAAAACACAATATATAAACAAAAGTAATAATAACAAGAGGTAGGTATGGAAATACCTTACCCCACCAAAAAGAAAAAGTATTTTGTCCTCAAATGCAATCAAAATACTAAAAATCCATAAAAGTGACAGAGAGGGAGGTAAAGAGAAGTCATGTCTAAGCAGTCGCTCCATCTGTTGGGGCATCAGTGCCTGCTACAACACTCTGATCTTGGGCATCAGTGCCCGGGGTATCAGTACCATTAGATCCGGCCATGGTGGTGTCTACCAAAGACATATGTACGACTGAATCTATCATCACCTCTTCAATCTCTGTAAGGCCCTAATAAGTAGCCTCTTCATCAACACCAAGCTTCTCCTCAACAGTCTCAGCCTCAGACTCGGCAGCATCCACCTCTTCAACTCGACCCTCATCTCTGGTGGTAGCCGGAGGCATATCTGTATCAGTTGGCATATCAGGGATCTCCACAGTCCCAAAAATCATCGACATGTCAGTGGACTTCAGCTGGTCCACATCATTTCTCAGCTCAGCAATAGCGGCCTTTAGAGATGTTACCTCCTCAGTAACCCCTTGGCCTTGCTCAAACACCGCTATCTGTGCCGCAAGGGCATCAATGGTCATACTCATAGGTGTCACAGCATCAGCAAGGGCCGTCTCGATCATGCCAGCAATGGTGGCCTCAAGTTGGGAGGCGCGTCTATCAGCAGAATGTGCTAGCTGCCTAATCTGTAGTAATGCAACCTAGGTGAGTGGACGACAGGAAGTAGCAAAAATAGAGGTACCAGACGTAGGAGGAAAGGGAGTTGTAGAGGAACTAAGTATCATGGAAAAGGCAGTGCTAGATATACCTGAAGGCCAAGGGCCAGAGTAGGAAAAGGTGCCTCTGCAGATACTGTATCAATATCCACAACTGGGGATGTATCCACTGTGGCTGTCTTCTTCTTCTCAACCTCATCCTTTAAGTACTACGCCTCAATCCGCCGGATGTCAGTAGAAGATGTGGGAATCACTTCTACATCCATCTTTGCATCAAAGGGCACTCGGGCTTGTTTGCACAGCTTAGTGATCAACACATGAAATAAAAGGGAGGTTTGGCACTAGTTGGCCCTCATGATCATCTCTTTCGCAATGATCATACCCAAATTTAGCCTTGTCCCATCAATGATACAACCAAGGCAAACTGCTTTCGCATGGCGAAGAATAGACTCATTTTGAGATGGTATAATAGTATTGCTGATAAAGCCAAACCAAAACCTTGCTGCTATATTGAGGTCATTCTTCTCAATAAGTGCTCCAACCTCGATCCACTTGGGACTACCGTCACATATCAGAGGAGCCAAACACTTCTTCATATTTTCTTACGTTTTTGTCTTGATTATATATTTGTTGTCATCCCCAATTTGTTTTGAACACTCCAGGACTGCATTGATATCTGATAAGTCCACAAATTGGACTCATTTAGGGCTTTATTTTAATGGAAATAGTGTCCTTGAATGCTTGTTTTATCTCAATACCTGATTAAAAAGCTGAAGTTTCAGGTATTTGAAGTTTTAGTGTAAGCATGGACACTTAGGCGTAAAATGGAGCAAATAGGGCTGAAAAGAACAAGAAATGGCTGCGGATCGCCGAGTTTAACTTGGCGAGTCACCAAAACAACATGAACCTTCCTTCGTTCCAGTATGTGAAGCCTTGAAGGAAGTGGATCAAAAGGCGAGGAAAGGAGCAGTCAGCGAGTCACTGATCAGTTCCGCGAAGCAATACTGTACCGTCCAATGATCCAGAACGAGAGGATGCTAAAGGAAAGACACTAAAGGCGATGAACAGACCAAAAGGCGGATCGCCGAGTTCATCGGTGATCTCGACTTATGTCGCCCAACAATCCTCCACGGCACAATATGTGAAAACTATAAATACTAGTTAGAATTGTAGTCTTAAAAAGATTTTTAGAGTGGAACATTTTAGAGTAAAAAATTATTATTAATCTATAGTATTTTTCTGTATATTCTCTCAAGTTTGGAGAGGGTTTTGTGGAGACTTGAAGAAAGGAGTTCTTCTTTCCCAAGTTTGGAAATGGGTCTTCTCTATTCATTTTCCTTTGTTTAATTTAAGGTTTAATTTCTTATACCCAGTTGATTTCATTATCATATTAGGTATAATTTCTTATTTCTTGATGTATGGCTAAAAAGCCCCATTCTTGGGGTGTGATTTAGCAAATATGGGTTGATATTCTTGTTGGGTCTTGCTTGCTGATAGGTTAGATGTATTTTAATGGTGATTTTCACCTAGTGGTTGTGGTTTAATCTAAAGGGTTTGTAGTTACAAATACAAAGCCACCCATGTGTTTTTGGCTTGCCTGAGAGGGAGGTCGCGAAACCAAAACCACTAGACTGATGGCGTAAGGAGTGGGTCAACATGAGGTTCAGCCCGAAAGGGTGAGCCCTAGTCCCATATCCTAACACTCAACTCAAGAAAGTGAGTGGGGTAAGGCGTAGGCTGGTCTTCATGCGGCAAATGGGTGTCTGATAGGAACTCATTTGAAACGGGGTAAATTGCTTGGGAGGGAACTTATTTCCATTTGAAGCTTAGCCTAGTCACTATTGTCTTGCAAATTTCCTATTGAAAGCATGCACCCAACAATTTATCTCAACTTGTATTGCAGTCACATCCCAAGAACCTTTCCCCATACTTGATATTTGTGTTTATTTTGTTGTTTTATCACTTGTTACAAAATTCCCATTTGATATTTGACACTTTTGTGTCACCCCATTTTATTTACTATCTTTTTGTTCGTTTATATCTTTAGCTATGAATAGTTAGAATGTAAATTCTATTTTTCTATCAATTCTCAAAAACGCTCCCTTGGGACACGACCCCAACTCTTGGTTGGGTTACTATATTATCGACGATCGTAGACACTCATACCATAGGATAGTGTCATTGATCACGATAAGCATCAAAATGACGCCACTGCCGGGGAGTGGTGTTATTTGAGTATTTTTAGTTCACTAGAATTTTCGTCTTATTAATCGTAGTTTACTAACTTAACTTGTAGTTTTGTTTTCTTGTCTTTATGTAAGCAGAGAAAGTGAGTATGGCAAGCAGCACTTGGGAGCTAATGGAGTTTCTTCCATTAGAGATAATGATATTTCAGGAGCGTATCCTCACTTTCAAGCAATTCGAGGGTGAACGGATCCACAAGTCATGGGAAAGGTTTAATGAACAAATCAATCAATGCCCAAATCATGACATTCCCAACATAGTTGTCCTTGACTACTTCTACAAAAGTCTTGGTCCTGGAAACAAGAGGTTGGTCGACCAATTCATTCCGGGAGGCATTGCGAAATAACCATCTGTGATAGCAGCTCACTTGCTTAATCAAATGGTTGAAACGAACCGAGAAGTGGAAAAGAACTTCATGTTAGCCGCCCTAATGGCTCAGATGGATGAGTTGGCTAAAAAGATGGCACAAATTGAAATCCAGTGTAAAAGGAAGGATAAATACATCCCTCCTCATGAGAAATGAAGTCTCAAGGACAATGAGGTTAATCGCCTTGAGGGAATGCTCTCAATAATTCTCCACAAGGTGACTGAGCAAGATAGAGAGCTCAAAGGAATGAAGGAAGACATTGAAGGAATGAAGCGGATGATTTGGTCTCATTCTAGAGCTATTCAGCTGCTCGAGAACCTCATGGGCTATGCGTCGCACGATCTCCACCCTTAACAAAAGTGGGGGTTGCCTAGTAATACCATGGCTAACCCCAAAAATAAAGTTTGAGTGCTGGCTTGCGTCGTGCCACTACATTAACTAAGGCGATGTTTGGGAGGCTACCCAAAACCTTTACGAGCTTTAGTTTTATTCTAGAAATAATGGTGTATTAATTTTGCAGGAGAAAAAGTGGAGAATGAATGAAAAATGTGGATTGGTAATTGATAGTGCCACTCGGCGAGCAACCGAACTATTCGGTGACTTAGATCTAGATTGCCAACAGACTCAAGATCTATGTTATAGTCTGTAACAATCGGCGGTGAGGGCAATCACTTAGCGTAACGCTGAATCATTCAGCAGTACAAACTAATATCGCCGAATGAGCAACAACTAGATGGTTTTTAAAGGCCAATAGTTTCAAAAATTGAAAAATGTTCATTTTCTACTCAATTTCTACTAGCAAAAAACCACACCTAGTAAGTAATTTTCATTATCTCTACACTCCTGGTATTTTAGTTGTCGATTAGTGCTAAAGCGTGGGATTACATTACTTCCTAGCACTTCAACACAGTTCAAGCATCATAAAAGGTTGGATTCTCCCAAATCCCGAAACTACTAAAATTTTGTTCTCTTATTAAATTAAAACTGGTTGGGTTGACATGTGCTAGGCCTCTCTCTGATAAACCCATCTTGTCTAAATGCCAAATTGGATCTGAGAATCGTGCCTAATTGATCTCGATTTTTGAAATCCTTTTTTGCCTATGCATGAAATGATTTGAGTTTTGGGTGGATGAATGTCATAGGTCTTATTTTAATCTCACTAGTGCAACTGTAAATTATATTTTGGGAGTTTGCGAGGTCGAATTCGAATTAGAAGAAGCCACATTAGGTTGTTTAGCGAACTGGGTCGGATTCGTCAAACAACTAGGCGTTTCGCCTAAAAGTGGCTTAGATCGCCCTCTGTCAACACTTCTGAATCTTCATTGCACTGTAACTTTCTACGAACAAACCCTTGATCGTCGAAAGTAGTCGGTGATTCGCAGATGGAACTTTATCATCGCCGACTAGTGAAGGCTTTTAGGACAGGATCTTAGGCAAGCTCAACCCAAGTCGCCAAAGAGGTTTGGCGATTCGTCGACAAGTTCGGCGAATCTGTCTACCATTAAAAGTCTGCACCGCTGGTTTAATTTTTTTTCTTTCTCTAACTTAATCCTGATTGATTGCAGACATGGCCAGACCCAAAGTTACAGGAAGCAGCAAGCCAACCCAAAGCAAGAAAAAAGGGATAACAATCAACGAGGATGCAGTTGCATCCAAAAGCAAGGTTGCACAATGTTTTAACACTGGCAAAAAAGGCAAGGGCAAGGACAAAACCGTTGAGCTATCAGATGCAAGCTCCGATTGCGCTGGCTTTTACACCAACGACCCAACAACATATGATAGTGAGAGTATGAGTTCAGGCGAAGATGAATTGAGAGAAACACGGAGGAATGTGTTACGATCCAAACATCTTAATGACCCATCGCGGATCAAAAATCCTCGATCCACCGCTCAAACTCCTCCAACTTTAGAACAGGCAATGGTACTGGCACCTCCAACACAAGGCCCCCCACCTAGATCATTGAATTGATTAAAGTCTGATGGATCAAGAATGATCATTGAAGAGAAACGATTGTCCATAAATGGAGTGATTATTAGGTATCCCAAGATAATGGAGTGCCTGAAATATCACAAATTTCAAGTTTTCACAAAAACATGTGGCTCTTATACACCAAGTTGGGTCAGAGAGCTTTATAGTGCATACAGTGCATTGGTTTCTCAGCGGAAGAGTCTAGTCTCGTCTTTCAAAGTAGTTGACTACGTGGTTATCAGAGGAAGGAAAGTAGTGTGTGACAGTGCATAGCCTTGGGCATGTCCACTAATATTGATGATCACTGTCAGCACCTGACCAGAACAAAGTAACTGGATGCGATGAAATAGTGGTTGGCCCCACTAATCTCAGATGATAACACTCCGAAATGGCTAGCAGAAGGAACCCCAATTGAAAAGAAAGATTTAAACGTAACTGCAAGATATTGGTTTGGGTTTATCAGCAGTTCCGTCATGCCGTCACAGAATGAATCAATCCTTTGCCTCGCTAAAGCAGCCTGTCTTGGATGCATCATAGAGAAAACCAGGATCAATTTGGGAACTATCATTGCTTTTGAAATCCATATGTGTGCAAAGCAAAGCCAGACATATCTCCATTTTTCGGTACTAATCACTGCATTGTGCAGAAATGCCCGAGTACCTCTGAATTGCAAGGAAGATGTAGAAGTGATGCCCACAGCCTCTACCAACATCCGAAAGATCAAAGCTGAATATCTTAAGGATCAAGCAGAAAAGAAGCAGACAGAAGTGGCGACCACTAGTTCCACACCTACAGAAGCATTTCTGCTCACTCCAGCTCTTGGACCTTCAGGTATATCCATTACCACTGCTACTTTCACTGACACTCCAGGTTCCTCTGCTGCTATTTCCAGGCCTCCACTCACCCACGCTTTCCTAATCCGGATGGGACAAATGGCACTGTCTACCAATCGCCAAGCTTCTTGTTTAGAAGCATCTGTTCTAGGCATGTTCCAAAATGCTCTAACTAATGATGTGACACCCCTAAACACCACCACTGATTCCCTAGTGGCTAGAATAGTGGTGTGTGAGCATAATCAAGGGCCTACTAATGAGATAATAGCTCTAAAAGAGGCCATTGATGAACTACAAAAAGATGTGAACCACTTGAAGGCCACCGATGTGTCCATGGTCTTTGGAACAGTGGAAATTCCAACAATGCCTGAGAACCTCAGACTACTATTGGATATAGGGATAGAGCGGAGCAGACAGAAGATCTTAAGGTAAAAGCAGCTACTGATGAAAAGATGTTCGAAGGAGCTGCAGCAGACGACATAGCAAAGACTGAGGAAATCATTGTAGATGTTGTTGTGCAAGCATCCTTGGCCAAAGCTCCTGCCACTGGATTCAGTTGTGCTGGTCGTTCCTGAGGTTACCCCAGCATTGAAACTCAGACAAATGAGTCGATCAAGTAGCCAGGATCACCTCTTTATCTCCCTCTCTGTCTTTCTTTACTCTACCTTTCAAATTCATTGTTATTTCCATTTGAGGACAAATGCTTTTATTTGTGGTAGGGTGAGGCCCACCTTTGTGTGTTATTTGGATATTTGGGCTGTCTATTTTAATTTGTGTTTTAAATACTGCTTTTCTATGGATATTTGAGATTATGGCTCCTGTTGTTTTAATTGCAAAATAATATTTTTTTTATCCTTTGGAAAAAACTTTCGCCACCTCTTGTGTTGAAAGTGGCTGTTCTTTCACAAAATTTAAGTCTCGGTTTCGATCAATACTGATGACTTAAATAGTGCTCCCAATTGAACAAACATAAATGCATGGCTACGACGAGGCCAAATGAATTTACATAGACAATATGTGCACTCTTTGCATCTCATTGTGACTAGCCATTTATCGAATTGATTTTCTTTTGAGGATCGTTGCATGCTAGCGAACGTGTCTAGTCTGGTTTGACTGAAGCATCGATGCCTTGTGTGATTAGCTTACTTTGAAACATGCATGAATAAACCTAGAATTTGCCCAGTTAGTCTGATTGATTTAGAAAGGTGTACTGTTGAGATGATCTTAGGCAATTTTAAAGAGTGTGAGCCAATTTGACATATATCTCTTTTTGTGACCTACCGGTGAGCGTGTAAAACTCTTTTGAACACCTTTGAGCCTTACCTTTTTTTGGAAGAACCTTGATAAACCCTAAACCTTATTTGATCTGCTACCTATAATCCTCTTGATTTCTGGTTTAGTGAATAGCCAACTTAGGCCAAAAGCCTAAGTTGGGGGTGTGGTGAAAGGGAAAAGGAGAAGTCAAGAAGTGCAAGAAAAGTCCCCCTTAACCCATGGTATTGCATAAAATGAAACCTCTTCAATTCATGTCAAAAGCGAAAAACATAAAATATATATATATATATATATGAAATGTGGAATAAAGTACAAAAGGAATCGGGTTTCATGCAATCCATGAAGGATAATAAAACAAAAAAGGGTGACTTAGAAGCAATAGAAAAATAATTGATAAAAGGAAAAGAAGGGAATGCCTTGAGAATGCTACAACTCACGAGGAAAAAGTCACTAAGCCTAAATGACCATACCTTTGCACTCAGCCCCGTTAGAAGCCTTAGAAAGACCTTTTTGATCTTGAGTAAGCTGGATCGAAAGTCAATTGGAAAATAAGGGAAAACCTATGGGTGAAAACATGCATTGTGTTGCTCTTTCTGAGTGTGAGAATTGTATTTGATTCCTGATCTTAAATTGACTCATATATGTGTAAATATGGAATCATTCTTTGTGCGAGAGCATTTAGATATTTTTGTTGAGCTTGAACTTGCACAAGTAGCAAGTATTGAGAGCATGAGAATCGTTGGTGATGGTGTGTCACAATTTGAATCTTTGAGTACACAATTCATCCTTTCATATGTAAATTGAGTCTTTTTGTGTGCATTCATGATTTAGTCTTGTGTAGCACTGTTTGAGGCACCCTTTTTGAACAGCTGAACTTGAGTTTGCTTGAGGACAAGAAAAAGTTTAAGTTGAGGGTGTTGATGAGTCCACAAATTGGACTCATTTAGGCCTTTATTTTAATGGAAATAGTGTCCTTGAACGCTTGTTTTATCTCAATACCTTATTAAAATGCTGAAGCTTCAGGTATTTGAAGTTTTAGTGGAAGCATGGACACTTAGGCGCAAAACGGAGCAAATAGGGCTGAAAAGAACAAGAAATGGAATCTTGCGGATCGCCGAGTTTAACTTGGCAAGTCGCCAAAATGACATGAACCGCCCTTTGTTCCAGTAAGCGAAGCCTTGAAGGAAGTGGATCAAAAGGCGCGGAAAGGAGTAGTCGGCAAGTCGCCGATCAGTTCCGCGAAGCAGTACTGTACCACCCAATGATCCAGAACGGGAGGATGCTAAAGGAAAGAGACTGAAGGCGATGAGCTAACCAAAAGGCGGATCGTCGAGTTCATCGTCGATCTCGACTAATGTCACCGAACAATCCTACGCAGCACAATCTGTTAAAACTATAAATACTAGTTAAAATTGTAGTCTTAAAAAGATTTTTAGAGTAGAGCATTTTAGAATAAAAAATTATTATTAATCTATAGTATTTTTCTGTATTTTCTCTCAAGTTTGGAGAGGGCTTTGTGGAGAATTAAAGAAAGGAGTTCTTCTTCCCCAAGTTTGGAAGTGGGTCTTCTCTATTCATTTTCCTTTGCTTAATTTAAGGTTTAATTTCTTATACCCAGTTGATTTCATTATCATGTCAGGTATAATTTCTTATTTCTTGATGTGTGGCTAAATACCCCATTCTTGGGGTGTGATTTAGCAAATATAGGTTGATATTCTTGTTGGGTCTTGCTTCCTGATAGGTTAGATGTATTTTAATGGTGATTTCACCTAGTGGTTATGGTTTAATCTAAGGGGTTTGTAGTTGCAAATACAAAGCCACCCATGTGTTTTCGGCTTGCCCGAGAGGGAGGTCGCGAAACTAAAACCACTAGACTGATGGCCTAAGGAGTGGGTTGACATAAGGTTTAGCCCAAGAGGGTGAGCCCTAGTCCCATATCCTAACACTCAGCTTGAGAGAGTGAGTGGGGTAAGGCGTAGGCTGGTCTTCATGCGGCAAATGGGTGTCAAAGAGGAACTCATTTGAAACGGGGTAAGTTGCCCGAGGGGAACTTATTTTCATTTAAAGCTTAGCCTAGTCACTATTGCCTTGCAAATTTCCTATTGAAAGCATGCACCCAACAATTTATCTCAACTTGTATTGCGGTCACATCCTAAGAACCATTCCCCATACTTGTTTTTTGTGTTTATTTTGTTGTTTTATCACTTGTTACAAAACCCCCATTTGATATTTGACACTTTCGTGTCACCCCCTTTTATTTACTATGTTTCATTTCATTGATATCTTTAGCTACGACTAGTTAGAATGTAAATTCTATTTTTCTATCAATTCTCAAAACCGCTCCCTTGGGACACGACCCCAACTCTTGGTTGGGTTACTATATTATCGACGATCGTAGACACTCATACCGTAGGATAGTGTCGTTGGTCATGATATACATCAATATCATCACTATCACATTTTACCTTTCTACCCCTGACAACCACATGGTCTACCGGCTTGAATTTGACGGCATGCTTCTTCCCTTGTGGCACCAGGGCACCGTAGGCGGTGTAGAATTCTTGGACCCAATTTAAAACATAAGGACCACGAGGTTTAGTGAACAGCTAGAACTTGTGGGACCTCAAGTAGCTCATGATCTCTGGGTATTTGTCTATGACTCCATCAGTAGACATCCTCTTCTTCTCTGTAATGGTCCTCAGCCCCTCAGTCTTCAGTCTATTCATAAACCGCGGAGGAGGACCCTATACCGGTGGTGCTAGGACCACAACCTGTTTTGGAGCAGGAGGAGAAGCAGTGGACTCGCGGGTGTACCAAGACCGATTACTTGTGGTCATACCATCCAAAAGTTAGGTTGCTATAATGTAAGGTTGTTGCATCAAACCTCCCGGAGAAAGTTGGTCAGCTACGCCTTTGTTCACCGAATCAAGGCTTTGGTAAAAATATTACAGCAAAACATTGTCGGGGAAACCATGAGTTGGGCATTGCAGCACCAACTTCTTGAATCTTAGCCAAGTCTCATGAATTGGCTCACCCTCCAAACATTTGAATCTTTGGATGCTATCTCGAAGTGTCATCATCTTCGAAGGAGGGAAAAATCGCACTTGAAATGCGATGACAAGCTCTTCCCATGAAGTTATTGAGTTTCTTGGCAATTCAGCCAACCACTTACATGCTTTTCCCATTAATGAAAATGGGAACAACCTCAACCGGACCGACTCTTGGGATATGTTATTGAAGGAGAATGGCCCGTAAACATCAACAAAGTTTATTATATGCTCATGGGGATCCTCATGTGCCAACTCACCAAACAACCCTTTCAATTGCAAGAGCTGCAACATGGTTCTTGTAATGTCAAACACAACATTCCCTTTAGCTGGAGGCAAGTGAATAGCACCAATTCCACCCATTAGATGAGGGTCATTAACATTCGACTCATTAACATCGTTAAGGTTGCCGATGTCATCTTGGTGGCCCACTTGGCTACCATTGCTCTCGTTGATACTCATTTTCTCTGTTTTAAAATAGCAACACACAAACCAAAACTAAAAGTAAGTAGATTCAACTATGACTAAAAACAACAAAATTCAACTTTACCAAAAGAATCTTGACCAACACCACTCCCCGGCAGCGGCACCATTTTGATTAACGTTTCAATGACAATTCATCCAATTCTAAGTGTCAGCGATCGCTAGTTAGTATATAACCCAACTAAATGAGTTGGGGTCGAATCCCACATGGAGCGATAAGTGTTTAAGATTTAATAGGAAAGCGTGAAAATGGTCAAATCAGTGATAAGAATAGAAATTATCGAATAAAAACATAATTCAAGTCAGGGGGTGACACGAATGTCAAATAAAGGGGGTTTTGGTTTGAATTTATCAACTACAACAGCAGCAAACCGTACGAAATAACAATAATAAGATGGGTTCTTGGGATGAGATTCGATTATAGGCTAATGTAGACAAATGGGTAATTGCAACTATTAAAAAATAGCTAGATATTAGTGAGTAAGCTAGACTATAGAGGAGGTAAACTTTCTCTCGAACAATTTACCCTGAATCAAGTCGATTTCCCTCAAACATCGATAAGCATGCAAAATAAGAACATCCAACACCTTAGTCCATTCACTCTCTCGAGCTGAATGTGTGGAATTGGGTTTAGGATTCACTCTCTCGAGCTGAACCGATGTCAACCCAATACCCACTGACCATCAATCAATAATCTTAGTTTTAAAACCTCTCTCTCGAGCAAGTAAAAAACACAAGGGTAGAAATGCATTTTCAACTACAATTCTTAAATTAAACCATAATTAATGATTGAACTCACTTCTAAACAACATTTAAACTAACAATTAACAATAATCATAAACTAAATCAGCATATAATCACATACTCACACCCCAAGAATTGGGGTTTTAGCTAGACATCATAAAAAGATAAAAATACCAAATTGAGTTTACATCAACTGGGTAAGATTGATTTCATCTTTACAATGGTCCAAGTTGAAGAATCTCAAAGACCCACTTCCAATTTCTCAAAAGTGAAAAAACTTCAATTCTTCAAAGCTAAGGAAAAACTAGAGAAAACTTGTCTCTCAGTTCAAAATTCTAATCATAATTCGATATAATCAAAATTCCATCATAAAGTAAATTTTCATAATGTATTTATAGTCGCCAAAAATATGTTGTGAAGAGTCATTCGGCGCAGTAAGTCGGGCTCGCCAATCCGCCCTTTGATCAATTTCATCGCCTTTCTGCCTTGGCCTTCAGCATCCTCAAGGTCTGTAACTTTGGGCGATCTAACACTATATCATGGAACCACTATGTGATCTGCCGACTGCTCTTTTCTCTCGCCAACTTGGTTCTTTCCTTCAGGGCTTGGCATACTGGAACTTTAGGCGGTCAAATGGCCATTCGGCGACTCGCCAAGTGGACTTGGTGATCACAAGGCTTACTTTTCTTCGTTCTTTCAGCTCATTTTTTTTCTTTTCACAAATTAGTGTCCTTGCTTTGTCCCTCAATCCATGTACCTTGAAATCAAGGGTTTTACATCAGTTATTGGCACAAAATAAACAATTGAGGACACTAAATTATTATAAATAAAGCCCTAAATGAGTCTGAATCTCAGACTCATCAATCCCTAGCCACGGAAATGCAAATTTAAAGCGTCGAACCCTACATTTTGGAGAATTCAGGCAAGAGGATGTGTTCGTACAAAAATGTACCAAGTATGACAGTAATTCATGAAAATATGAAATCATGCTAAAATGGACCTTTTCATGATATGCAATAACAAAGCTGAAACATGAGATAAAAAGGTTAGAAACATAAGTCATAAAACATGGTCAATGCATATTAACATCTTTAGAACATTCATAATACACCTCTTGAAATAACCTTGATTCAGTAGTGTTGGAGAATTACCTTTAACCAACATGTACGATCATGTGAGCATTTAACATGGAATCAAATCTTTACCCCACACCAAAAAGAGGTGTCCTCTGTTGCCAAGGTAAGAACCATGAATTTCTAGCTTACTGTAACGAACTATCCCTATCGTTATGGAAAAGCCAATGGGGAAGGAATTTGGGCCAGAAAACTTCTGAGTACTAACTTGAAAATTTCTAGCCTAGGCCAAACTTTGATGAACATGTGAGGTCTAGGGCAATCCGGTTAATTATGGGTTTTTTATCACGTGAGTGGATAACCAAGACATTAAGGCGCATGTACGGCTTTAGTGAATCAAATTCGGGTGAGTAAACTCCCGAAACTGATCTTGGGGTGAAAGGGTAGTTTTAGAACGTCCAGGTTTGAAGGTGTGTTGCAAAATGGGAGCTTGGAACTTATATTCCAAATTTTTGTCTCTGTGCAAGCCGCTAGGGCGGGGCCGTTGTGGTGAGACAGTCGTGACTTAAACTAGAGAAAAACCCCAAAAATATTATTTTCTGCAAAACTTCGTTCTTAAGAGCTAAGCGACGACCCAGAATAGTTTCTTATCAGATTCCCACAAATTCTCATGCCAAAGGTAAGATAATTACTCCCCTAATCTGTATTTTGATTCTTAGAATCCTCATTAATTATAGTAGGGGGAGGGTTTTGGCCTAAATTTAATGGTGGGAAAAGCCCTAGTTGAACATTAGGATCATGGGTTGGGTTGATATTTTGATATAATACGGGTAAATTAGTCCTTTCTTATTGATCCTTGAATTAATTGCTTGTTTTAGACCAAGAAGAAGTTGAAAGACTCCAGAAAGGGAAGGCTCAAGTGTCTTAGGAGTATTCACACTTGGTTTCACGGTAGGTGCTGGTTCAACTTCCCGTTGTGTTATATATGCCTGATAATTTCTCCATTGTATGTGTGCATGTATGTGAATAGGGAAACATAAATCGAATCTAATGAAATGACTAAGTATGAATGATTACATGCCATGAACTTGTTCCTTGATTGTGTGACTATGTGTACGGTTCATTATGGGTGTGATTGTGACTCTGGTTGTGCTGACCGGACCTAGTGTCATGTTCTAACATATATATTGGACCAGATGTCATGGTCCAACACATATATTGGACCAAGTGTCATGTTCTAACACACATATCTTGGATCGGGTGTCACGTTCAGACACACTAAGAGTTTGGGTGTGGGTTCCATGAGAGGACCATTCTAACTGTTGTATCTACTTGTTATTGATACGGTGGAATTGCACATTGCTCATAAAATGATAATTGAATTATGCATCATGTATATGTGTTTTTACTGTGTTGTAATTACTTGCTTATATTTTGGTGACTAGAGGAGTCGCGAGATTCTACCAGTACACCATGGTTTCGTGTACTGATACTGCACTTGATCTTTCTTTGTTGAGTACAAGGCATCTTCAGGCGGCTACTGATAGACCTTAGCTATGATATCATTGATCGAGACCGGATCGAGGGTGAGCTAGTTCTTTCAGGCTGCCATGGATCCATCCTTTATTTTAAACAATTTTTTTCGGATTCAAACTAGTTGTTTAAACATTTTACTTATGTTTAGATTTTGGGGTTGTACCTTTTTTTTTCTTAGACTAGTTGATTAGTAGAGTTTTTGTACAACGACTTTCAGGTATAGGGGTTGAATTTTTGTGAGGGTCATGCTTAGTTTTTTGTTAAACCTTCGGAGTTTATGGGAACTCTATATTTAATTCGTCATTTAAACCTACTTTTATATATTTAAATGGTTTAGTTTCTTTAATATTCTTAGTCAGTTTGTAGTAGTGGTTCTCCCACCCGAGGGTTAGCGTGGGTGGCAATCACGGCGGTTTAGGTAATGAAAAGGCTGGTATCAGAGCCCTAGGTTCGTTGATCTCATTGTTCCAAAATGAGTCTAGTAGAGTCTTACGAAACGTTACAGAGACGTCTGTATTTTTCTTAGAGAGGCTACAGAAATTTAGGAAATCTCTCTATTCTCTTCTCCATTTTGTGCTATAACTTGATTCCAATTGGTATCTGGTGATCCAAATTGGTATCTAATCTCTTTCCCTCTTCTTTCCACATATGGTTAACACGCAATACAATGACATCAGGCCCATAGCTCCCATCAATGAGCCAGTAGAAGACCCCACAACAAGAGGTCGTAGTCAAGGCAGGGTAGAGTAAGAGGAAGGGGCAGAGGCCGGCGAAGGGTAGAACCTGCCAGGGTGGGCCCCAGTTGAGAATGTTCCTAGGGAATAGTCCCCTCCTGCACCCCAAGAAGAGGTAGAAGAGAATGTGGAGGTCGCAGATGATGAGGACGTTGGACCAGAGTAGGGTGCATAGGCTTAGACTACAGGTTTTCCTCCCTTAGACCCAGTGATAGCACAGTATATCATGAATTTTCTGAAGGGGTTGGTCAGCCCTGGAGTCCTTCCCATAATGCAAGCGACTCAACCTCTGTTCAACCGCCCCATTGCCGCTATTGTTCCCAGGATGGATGCAGTATTAGGGACTGATGCCTTCTTTCATCCCCTATTGGGTCCTGTGATGACTGGTACTGAGCATGACATGTTGACTAAGTTTTTGAAGCTAAAGTCACCTCTATTCCATGGTTTTGAGAGTGAGGATGCCTATGAGTTCATTCTCGCTTCCTATGAGAGGCTTCACAAGTTAGGCATTGTACATCAGCATGGAGTAGAATTCCTAACCTTCTAGCTTCAGGATGAGGCTAAGAAGTGGTGGAGGGCTTATATGGAATGCAGATCGGCAGTCTTGCCTCCACTCACATGGACGCAGTTCCATGCTTTGTTTCTGGAGAAGTATGTGCCCCAGACATGGAGGGATCGAAAGAAGGATGACTTCATGGCTTTGGAGAAGGGTGGTATGACTGTAGCTGCTTATGAGGCAAAGTTCCATGCCTTGTCTAGATATACCACACAGTTGATGACTACAGAGGAGGAGAGGATTCATCTATTCGTAAAGGGATTAAACATTGAGTTAAAGGAATTGTCTTTTCACATGACCTATGTAGGTAAAAATTTTAATGAGGTGACAAACTTTGTGAAGAAAGTGGAAGGAGTTCGACGTGATGGGCAGGCCAAGGCTTTAGCTAAGAAGCCCAAGAACACAGGTAACTTTCATGGTTCCTACTCCAGAGGTTCAGGTAGGCCGACGGTTGCAGCCTGGCCAATTCAGTCAGCAATGCGTGCTTCTACAGGTGGTTTCTCGGGAACTCCACAGCAGAATGCCATTCAGGATAGTCATGGAGCCGCATCTGCATTTGGCAACATGCCATCTTTTGACTGCATATGTTACAATTATGGAGAATCTGGACATGTGAGGAGAGATTGTCCCCATCTGCACATGTCTAAAATCGTGTTGCAGTAGACCATAGTAGTGGTACCGACGGGCAGCGGTAGTAATGGCAGAGGACATCCACAAGGTGGGCGAGGAGGAAATCAGTGAGGCCGGGGAAATGGTTATGCAGGTAGAGGAGCAGTGGAGCTAGGCAAGGAGGTTGCCCGTCAAGATGACAGGGCTTAGTTTTATGTTTTTTCGGGCAAGATCGAGGCTGAGCCGTCTAATTTTGTTTGTGACCGGATGGCTACTATTTTTTTTATCCGGGTTCTACTCATTCATATGTGTCAGTTCTTTTTGCCTTGGAATTTGATGTGATTTGTGATGTGTTTGATGCCCCCATTCATGTTTCTACCCCAGTTGGAGAGTGTATCATAGTCACCCATGTTTATCGTGCTTGTTCTGTCCTGTTTATGGGTTTTCAGACTTGGGCTGATTTGGTTATTCTAGATATGACTGACTTTGATATAATCTTAGGCATGACTAGGTTGTCCCCATATTATGATGTGCTTAATTGTAATGTTAAATATGTGATTGTAGAGATCCCGGGTAGGGAAAAGTTAGACTGGGAAGGGGTGTACAAGCCTAAGTTAGCAAAGGGCATATCTTTCGTTTGGGCTAGGAAATTGGTAGGGCAAGGGTGTTTGGCATATTTGGTTCATATTCGGAATGTTGATGCTTAGTCTACCTCTATTGAGTCTATTCTTGTAGTGTATGAATTCAAGGAAGTGTTTCCTACCAATTTGTCTTGTATACCAAAGGAGAGGAGTATAGATATCTACATTGACTTGGAGCCAGGCACTCACCCCATCTCCATTCCTTCTTATCGCATGGCTCCGGCAGAATTGAGAGAGCTTAAAGCTCAAATCCAAAAGCTTCTTGATAATGGTTACATCCATCCTAGTGCTTCCCCGTTGGGTGCTCCTGTCTTGTTTGTTAAGAAGAAATATGGTAGTATGAGGATTTGCATAGAGTATCAACAGCTGAATAGGGTCACCATTCGAAATAAGTATATGTTGTCTCGGATAGATGATCTCGTTTACCAGTTGTTGGGTGCATCAATTTTCTCTAAAATTAACCTAAGATCAGGTTACCATCAGTTAAAGATTAGGCTTGAGGATGTACCCAAAACGGCATTCAATACCCGCTATGGGCACTATGAGTTCTTAGTGATGTCGTTTGGGTTGACCAATGCGCATGCAGTCTTCATGAGTTTAATGAATGGTGTGTTCAAACCATTACTAGATTCATTTCTTATCATATTTAATGATGACATTTTGGTTTATTCAAGAGACTAAGGAAAAAGCATGCCGACCAACTCCGCATTGTTTTGGGTGTCCTTGGAAAACAGAAGTTGTATGCAAAATTTTCCAAGTGTGAGTTTTGGTTGGCTTCAGTTGCCTTTTTGGGGCATGTAGTTTCAAAGGAAGGGGTAATGGTAGATCCCAAAAATATCGATGTAGTCAAGAACTGGGTGCTTCCTAGCTCTGTGACTAAAGTTGGGAGTTTTGTGGGGCTCGCCAGCTACTACCAATGGTTTGTGAAAAAAATTGCTTCTATCGCCACACATTTAACAAGGGTGACCCAAAAGGAGGTGCCTTTCAAGTCGACTGACAAATGTGAAGAGATCTTCCAAAAGCTTAAGACTTTTATGACCACAGCACCTATTCTGACACTGCTGGTTGAAGGTAAAGATTGCATTGTTTGTACTGATGCTTCACATTCGAGCTTGGGTCCTGTGTTGATGCAGGAAAAAAATTTCATAGATTATGCCTCGGGACAACTGAAGGTGAATGAGAGGAACTACCTGACGCATGACTTGGAGTTGGTATCGGTAGTGTTTGCTCTCAAGATCTTATGGCATTACCTTTATGGTGTCAAGTGTGAGGTGTTTACTGATCATCGTAGTCTACAACATGTAGTTACTCAGAAAGACTTGAATCTGAGATAGCGGAGGTGGATGGAGTTACCCAAGGACTATGATGTTACCATCCAGTATCATCTAGGTAAGGCTAACGTGGTGGCAGACACATTAAGCTGGAAGACGGTAAGTATGGGTAGTCTAGCTTGCTTGGATGTTTCAAAGTGACCTTTGGCTAAAGAGAATCAAACCTTGTAGTCTAAGTTCATGCAATTGTGCATCTCAAAGAAAGGTAGGGTGTTAGCATGTATTGAGGTTAGGACCACATTCATTGAGGAGATCAATGCCAAGCAGTTTGAGGATGAGAATTTGAATGATCTCAGAAAGAAGACAATGTCTGGCAAGGTTTTTTATGTGGGTCGTGTGCTTAGTTTTAAGGAAGAATTTGTGTTCCCTGAGTGAATGACTTCAACAAATGCCAATTCCTGAATGGAAGTGGGAAAAGATAGCTATGGATTTTATGGTTAGTCTTCCCAAGACCTTGGGGAAGTTTGATTCCATTTGGGTGGTGGTTGACAGACTGACTAAGTCAGCCTACTTCATTCCAGTCAGAGTAGACTACAATGCTCAGCAATTGGCTAAGATTTGTTAAAGGAGATAGTGAGGCTGCATAGGGTGCCCCTTTCCATCATCTTGGACCGTGCTATGCAATTCACATCCAAGTTTTGGGGAAAATTGCATGAGGAATTAGGCACTCAAATCACTTTTAGTACAACTTTCCATCCACAGATGGACGGGCAGTCAAAGAGAACTATTCAAGTGTTAGAGGACATGTTGAGGGCATGTGTGATTGACTTTGGAGGGCATTGGGATAAGTTCCTACCTTTGTGTGAGTTCTACTATAATAACAGTTACCACTCCAGCATTGACATGGCACCCTTCGAGGCACTTGACGTTACACCTAGTGTTCATCCATAAATGAGATTTAGGTAATTTAATCTTCACAAATTATAGGCGAGTTGACTATGTCTAACATTTCTCAGTCTAGTTGGATAATTTTCACTCAATTCCTCTTGGTCCTTGAGTGTTAACAAATTCTACCCTCACTTACAAAGATGTTAAAGTTCTCTTCTCTCTTCTCTCGATTTTTAATGCCAATTTATCATGTTAACTTCACTTTTTCCCAACTATCTCACTTTTCTCGAACAATTGATAGATACAGGTTGAATATATTGTGTGCACTCATTAGAACAAATGAATAACGAAAGTTTAGTTAAATATTGCAAATACAATTCACCTTCTACTCATTTTACAAATTCACGTTTAGATTACTGTCATTGTTCCAACAACCCTAGTTGTGGTGTTTAGCCACTCATGATTTCCACTAAACAAACAAAGATTAGTAACGAAAACATTAAGGAAGATTAGTTGCAAAAATCTGCAAATTAAATGAATGCTTGATATTTAGAAAAGCAAAATCCAACTCCAAAGATCGATTTAATATTAATCGATAAAAATCAACATCAAGAATATTTCAAACTTAGTCTCTCCTTCTAGATATGACGAGATAAAACCAAAAAAATAACCTAATTAATTCAAATAAAATGTCTAAAAAGAGTCCTACTCGAAGTAGGACTGAACTGTCGCAGCTTCTCACAGCCAGTTCGACGACCCGTTAAGGGCTTCACGGTCCGTGAAGCCCTTCGTGATCTTTACTTGGTTGTCACAAAATTTGTTGGTCAAAGCCTGAGTACTGGAAATGCACAATGGACTGTTATAGAGACCACGGTCCATCTGGGTGTCCGTGGTCTTCACTTGGTCAAATCCCTTTTTTGCTCCTCGAGGCCTGAGCACTGGTTCAACTCAACGAGCAACATCCCAGCTCGCCATAAGGATCACGATCCGCCAGGAAGTCTGAGGTCCTTCCTTAGCACTGCTCAAGCTCATCTTGAGGAAGGTTTTGGATTAGGGTTCTTGAGAAAACATGAGAGAAAATGTGTCTAAGTATGGGAGAGGTGTTTTGGGAAATGTTTTAGAGATGGGAATTGAACTAATGGTATATAGGAAATAACATATGCCCTTTGGAAAAATGGTCCAACACTTGGAAAAAAAAATGAGGCGGGTGAACAGTAAAAACGCTCACTGGAAATTGCATTTCCTGCCGGACAGATTTTACGAAAATGGGCATAACTTCTTCGTCCGAACTCCAAATGAGGTGAAACAAAGTGAGTTAGGTAGCTAACTCAAAGGGCTTTACATGGATATTTTATGGGCCACCCAACTATTTGTTTGCTAGGAGATATGACCCTCCAAAGTAGACCCTCGAAAAAGGCTTCACTTGGAAATTTCGGATTTTGATACGGTTGCTCTAAAATTTGGGTTAGACCCATTTCCCACTCAATTTGGAAATTTCGGATTTTGATACTGTCTCCTTCTTATGTAAGTTGGCTATGAAGGAATCAAATGTAAGATATGCATGATATTGGGAATCTAAATATAATACTTAGCATTTGGTAGGGTTATGAGACTTTACCTTTGCATTTCACTAATATGATGTTGGGTTGCTTATGTGTTAGTATGAACTTATGATAAAGGTGGCCTAAAGGTGATACTTAGTGTAGGTAGGACTATGGACCCTAGCTATGCATTGCACAAGTAGAAGCTTAAGGTTACGCATGTGGTTGTTCTATTATGATGTTGTGATCTTGTTATGTGCATTGTGACTATGTTTTAAGATTATGCCTTGGTGATGTGGTTATCCTTGTGTTTGATGAACTATATGTGAGATGTTTATGACTTATGTTCTCCAACTCTTTTAAAGAATGACGTGCAAAAGTGCATAAATCATGGTTTCAACTAAATGTCCTTTTTTAGCATGTTTTAATGGTTTTTATGCGTGGATTCAATACTTAGTACGTTTTCGTGCTAACCCCTTCTTCTACCTTTTCTACAAAGTGTAGGATTTGGAGATGTGGTGTACTATACTTGTAAGATAGGTTTCTAAGGAGCTTGGAAGATGAAGACTTGGGGAGTCCTCATAGTTGTGAGGACGAACCCACCTTGATCACTTATGTCTTTACTTTATGTTTTTAGATTATGTAAGGGTCGTGTCCCTAAGTTGTATTAAAAGGAGATTTAAAGTGTAATGTATGTATGGTTTGAGACATAGTGTCATAGATACTCTTATTTTATAAAAGCTTCGATTGTAAAGAAAAGTTTTAAATTTTCCACTATTTTCATATGTTTTAATGTTCATGATATGCTAAGGGCTCGTATAAGACCTCTTTGAGGTCGAATATGCCATGTTACGACTAGGGAGTGCCCTCGGGTCGTGACAGTCGATCTCCAGCTCATCATTTTCCTTGCCTTCCAATCTTGATAAGTGGTCAGCCACCTGATTTTCACAATTTCTCCTATCTTTAACTTCAAAGTCGAATTCATGCAATAGTAGCACCCACCTTATCAATCTTGGTTTGGCATCCTTCTTAGCCATCAGATAATGCAGTGCAGCATGATCAGTGTGAACAACCACATTAGTACCTAGCAAGTATGCCCAAAACTTTTCAAATGAATAAACTACCGCAAGTAACTCTTGTTTTGTAACTGTATAGTTGCGTTGAGCACTATTTAGAGTTTTGCTTGCGTAGTAAATGGGGTGAAATAGTTTGTTGTGTTTTTACCCCAATACAACACCTAATGTTGTGCCGCTTGCATCACACATTACTTCGAAGGATTCCGACCAATCTGGACTAATGATAACCGGGGTGGAGACCAAATTTTCTTTCAAGCACTTGAAAGCCACTATGCAAGCATCTTCACAGTGAAATTTCACCCCTTCTCCAAGAGTTTGCATAGAGGATGTGCAATCTTTGAGATGTCTTTGATGAACCTCCGGTAAAAACCGGCATGTCCCAAGAAACTACAAACACCCTTCACCAAAATTGGTGGTGGTAACTTCTCAATTACTTCAATCTTCACTTTATCAACCTCCGGCCCCTTTTGCGACACTTTGTGACCAAGAACTATGCCTTTCTTAACCATGAAGTGGCATTTTTCCCAATTTAGGACCAAATTTGTCTCCACACATCTTTGGAGAACATGTCCTAAGTGTGCTAAACATGCTTTTAAAAGTGTCACCCACAACCGAGAAGTCATCCATGAATACCTCCATTGAATCCTCCACCATGTCAGCAAAAGTAGATTACATGTAACGTTGAAATGTTGCTGGAGCATTACATAACCCGAATGACATCCGTTTGAAAGAAAAAGTTTCGTATGGGCAGGTGAAGGTAGTTTTTTCTTGGTCTTCCGGAGCAATGGAGATTTGGTTATAACCGGAATACCCATCCAAAAATCAATAACAACCTCTCTCTGAGAGTCGATCAAGAATTTGATCCATGAAAGGCATGGGAAAGTGATCCTTTTCAGTCCACGAATTTAACTTCTGGTAATCCATGCATACTCTCCATCTGGTCATCGGTCTCATAGATACAAGCTCTCCTTTTTCATTTGGCACTACTGTGATACCTCTCTCTTTTGGTACACATTGTACCGGACTTACCCATTTGCTATCCGCAATAGGGTAGATCATACATGCGTCCAACCACTTTATTATCTCCTTTTTCACCACCTTTTGCATCGGTGGGTTCAATCTCCGTTGATGTTCAACACTTGGCTTACAATCATATCCAGATGAATTTTGTGAGTGCAAATGCCCGGAGGAATTCCTTCTATGTCAGCGATAGTCCAACCTATAATTTTGATATGTCTTCTCAACACCTCAAGGAGCAATTTCACCTGCCATTCAAGCAGGTCAGTAGCAATGATCACCGGTAAGGTGTTGTTTTCCCCCAAGAAAGCATATCGGAGATGGGAGGGAAGTACTTTCAACTCCAGATTTGGTGGTTCTTCTGTTGATGGTTTAGCAGGGAGGACTTTCTCGATTTTGTAGATCAATGTCCAACTTCAATGGAGTCTTTGAATACGCCCCCCCAAACCTGAAAGAGTAATAACTACCTCTTCATAGCCTTGAATTTCGGATTCATCATAGTTAGCCAGCACAACTTCAAGTGGTTCACTCATACACATCCAATGGCTCACACTAGCCACCGCCTCATCAATAACATCAATAGTGGAAACCACGTGAATACGACTTGGGTGTTTTATTGACTTACAAAAATTAAAAGTTACTTTATCTTCTTTCAGCCGAAACTTCAGTTCTCCGCTTTCAACATCCACCAATGCTCCCAGTCGCCAAGAATGGTCTTCCTAAAATGATGGGAATTTCAGCATCTATTTCACAATCGAGAATGACAAAATCAGCCGGGAAAATGAATTGGTCAACCTTTATCAAGATGTCATATAGTATCCCCACAGGATGGTTAATTGATCGGTCCGCCATCAAGAGTCTCATTGTCGTGGCTTTCGGTTCACCCAACCCAAGTTGTTTATAGATCGCATATGGCATTAGGTTGATGCTTGCTACCAAATCGTATAAGGCTTTAGCAAATTGGAGCATGCCAATGGTGCAAGGGATGGTGAATGCACCGGGATCTTCTCTCTTTTTTATCAGCTCCTTAGTCATAATTGCACTACAACTATGAGAAACTTCGACTGTCTCAAAATCCAAGCTCATTTTCTTTGTGACTAACTCTTTCATAAATTTGGCATAACCCGACATTTCCAACAATTCTTCCAATAGAGGGAGATTAATTGATAATGTCTTGAACACCGATCAAAACATCTTGAACTTCTCATCCTCATTCTTCTTCTTGAGATGTTGGGAAAATGGAGGAGATAATTTGGGTAAAGGTTGCATAACTTTTGTGATTGGATTGTGTTTCTCCATAACTTTTTGTGGTTCTTTGGCAATGCTTTGATGGATAGGTGTCTCTTCTTCATCCACACCTTTGTCTTCCTCATGCGTTTGAGCTTCTTCATTGCCTGTCACATCGCCTATTGCTACATTTCCACTACGAGTAACCACAGCCAGCCCTCTATCATCATCTTCCATTGTTATTTTTGGTTTCAATTGTGCTGAAAGTAAACTCAACTGACCTTCAACTATTTTGATTGCATCTACATGAGAGTTCACTTTATTGTTCAATGACTAAAAATCATCTTTCATCCCTTTCAACAAATCATCCGAACCTTCAACTTTATCAAGGATGCGTGACAACAAATCATTCACCCGGGGACTACTTGCACTCCCTTTCAACTTTGGGCTCTCATTTGAGTGAGTGTGGTCCTCTTTATAGTCATCCTCCCTTTTCCAATAATCACTTTGATCAGCCCAATCTGATAGTATCTTCTTTGCTCTTCCCTCTTGCGATAGTTCCAACCTTGATTTCCACCTCGTTGTAAATAGTGTGGGTGCAAACCCTCCTCATATCTCTTGGAGTTCCAACCTTGATTCTCCCCTGGTTTTGAATAACCAGAGAAAGAACCCTCCTCAACTCTAAACACTCTACTTGTCCCCTTGGGCTTTTCTGCATTCTCCATCATATGCATTTGTAATAGCTCCATTTGGGTCAACATCTTCTTGATGTTTTCATCCCTTTCTCTTTCCTTATCAATTTGCTCTTATGTCATTCTAAAACAAAAAGGAGAGACTTGATCCTCTTGAGTGTACCAAGCTTGATTTAGTTTTGTCATGTCATCAAGAAGAAATGAAGCAACCTCAAATGATTGCAACAGTATTCCTTCTCGTACCAATTGATCAGCCACTCCTTTATTAACGGAATCAAGACTCTGGTAAAAATATTGGAGTAGCAAATTGTTTGGTAGCCCGTGAGTTGGGCATTTAAGTAAGAGTTCTTAAACCTCACCCACTTTCATAGATGGGTTCACCCTCCCATCGCTTGAAACCTTGAATGTCGTCTCTAAGTTTCATCATCCTTGATGGGGGAAAGAATCTTGCATTGAATGCTATAATCATCTCCTCCCATGATGTGATGGAATTGTTCGGTAACTCGGCCAAACACTTGCTAGCCTCCCCCGTTAAACATAGTGGAAATAACCGAAGCAGGATTGACTCTTGTGACACATTCTTGAATGAAAACGGGCTGCACACCTCTGTAAAATTTCTTACATGCTCATGCAGGTCTTCGTGATCTAGCCCTCCATAGAGTCCCCTCATTTGGAGGAGATGAAGAGTCGTGTTGGTGACCTCAAATATTGCATTCCCATCAGCATGTGGTATGCAAATTCCACCCATTTCACCTGATTGAGACGAGTTGTAAACATTATTGATATCATCGATACCATCCCGATGACCTGCTTGACTACCATTCACCTCTTCCTCACTTAGTTTTACTTCTATGTAGTCCAACCGACACTACACAATGCAGCCTAAGCCAATTCAACTACGCCCAACAAATTCAAAAGTCAAATCTTCAATCAAAGAACTCTAAATAACGCTACACCTTGGCAGCGGCGCTATTTTGATTAGCCTTTCAAGGACACTTCATTCAATTCTAACTGTCAACGATCGTTAGTCAGTATATAACCCAACCAACTGAGTTGGGGTCGATCCCATAGAGAGTAGCTTTCTTTGAATTCAAATACGAAAGTAAGACGATGACCTTTGCAGCTGAGCAGCACACACTTAAGAGTTTAATAATCAAATTTCCAGGATGTCGTTACCAACACACTTCAAAGTATTAACAAGAAACGATCAGATAATTAGAACACACTTGGGAGATTGACTAACCAACCATCGAATTCAAATTAATGGGTGTACATCATTATCGATAATGTTAATTCATCGCGGGTAAAATGGACTATAAGTAAAACAACTTTCTCTCAAACAATTGCTTTATTTCCGTTGAGTTCTCTCGAACCTCAACGCTATCCATAAGCTAACCAGCCCACTTTCTCCTCAAATCCACTCTTTCAAACTAGATACAAAGGTTGGGTCTTGAGTTTCACTTTCTCAAGCTGAAACTATCAAGATCCACTACTAAGAATGCCAAATTACTAGGTTGGTTCCGTACTTCTCTCTCGAGCAAGCACAAAACTCTTAAATATATCACACCAAAGATACAATAATGAAGTTAAACCACCATAATAATTTAGACCCTCTTCAGATTAACAACAACAATCGCTAATCGATAACACCCATTTAGTAGAATGCAACAATTGGTCACAATGTCAAACCCCCAAGGTTAGGGTTTTAGCCAATCATGGAGAAAAGATGAAAATCAACACCTTCCACATTTTCCATAGCTGGGTAAATGAAATTTGAAAGTTAAAATCAACTAAAATCTTCTTTATTACAAAATCTCAATGAAAGACATTGTTAAAATCACTTGAAATCCACAATGGTGGTGTTTTTGTTCTCAATCTTTTATTCCTCACATTTTTGAATGCCTTCACTCTCTTGCAAAAATCAATTTATGCAAATCTGATGTGTGACTGTTTGGGATCAATCGGTGAGGTAAGTCAGGCTTCACCGACCGTTTGATGACTCACCGATTTTCCTTCGTCTCACCTTTATTTTTCACCTCTTCTAGGTCCTACCACTGTAATTTTAGGTGAGCCAGATCGGGGTCACCGAGTGATTCCGCAATGCACCCTTTTTCCTTTGAACTCGCCCATAAGCACTTAGCTTGGTCTCTATCGGTACTTTTGGCGACCTGATCTTCTATCACCGATGCGATCGGCGTCACACCGAGTGGAACTGCTGCTCGTCGAAACTACCACTCATCCAGCCTCATCATTCTATAACTTGAGGCGGTAGAGTGGAAACTTGGCGAGCCGCCGAGTGGCATTGGCAATCATCAAGCTTGTTTTTCCTTTCTCTTTTTCGCTCGTGTTAGCTCTATTACCCATTTTTGTCCTAGCTTTGTTCCTCAATCCATATATCTGAAAATCAGGAGTTCTACATCAGTTGTTGACACAAAATAAACATTTTAGGACACTAAAGTATTATAAATAAAGCCCTAAATGAGTCCAAATCTCGGACTCATCAAGCATAACGGGACAATTGTATGAACTTGAGGCTGTACTCATGCATAGTCATGGATTTTTGCTTAAGAGTGAGGAATTATCTTACCTTTGCCTTTCTCAGCTCATAGGGAAAGAAACACCCCATGAAGGCCTGTTCAAACACAGTTCAGTTCACAATTGGTGCACCCTCGGCTCTACTCTTCTACTATTGATTGTACCAGACTCTAGCAACACCCTTAAGTTGGTATGTATCTAGTTCCACACGCTCAGCATCTGCAACATGCATTACCTCAAATAATTTCTACAACTCCTTCATATAGTTTTCTGGATCCTCAGTGACACTCGAACCGGTGAATTCTGGAGGATTCATCCTCAAGAATTCACGGATCCTCCCGAATTCACGGATCCTAGATGTATCAGCCACATCCTGTCGATTCCCTCTTTGTTTCCCAGCTTGGTTGGTCACAACCTGACTTAACATCCGGATAGCATCCCGGAACTCAACATTGGTGACCTCTCATTGGGGTTGCACTTTTGTTGCATTTGGGACCCTTTGATCCTGAGGATCAGCATTTCTCCTAGCAGGATGACCTCGAAAAACTCTTTCTGAAGGCATGATCTGAAAGATACGCACAAGCACGAATTAGAATGAAACTTTTATAGAGATGAACTCTATCGCATGAACAGAGTATGAAAAAAGTGAGATAGTTCCTAAATGTTATAGCCTCATAATTATAGATGTGGCGAGCTTCACACCGATAAATAGGATTGTACACACATGGCTTCATAGACACCCTAGGACTCTTGAACTCTGTGCTTTGATACCAAGTTTGTCAGGCCCCGAGCCTACACTCTGGACACGACTGGTACTCGAGAAACATTGCTAGCAAGCGAACTTATGGTCAGGTTCAACTCACAACGAAAGACTTACTCAAAATTAGATGAACTCAAAAGTAAATATTCAACTCAAAAGTCTCAAATACTTAACTCAGAATATATAAAACAAAGACATTCAACTGGCCAAAAGAAGCAACTCAAGTCTAGAACATTAACAATTGAAACTGAAATACACTTCTCAACTATTACTGTCTATGAAGCCTCTAATACTATGAGGGATGTCGGGACAAGACCCCCAATCATCCTAACAAAATTGAAATAATAGAAATAAGTGAGGGACCCTCTGGAAACAAGGAGGCTCACCAAACAACTGTAGGACTGCAAGTGGTATCAACGGGGTAACCTATGGATGACCCTGATTTCTTGTATGTGCATCATGAAAGATGAAGGCCGAATGGCGTCAGTACATTGAATATATGAGCATGCAAGGGAAAATCTAAAACATTACAAAAGCTTGAAGTTGAACTGAAGAAACATACTCACCTCATCTCAACTCAAGGATACTCCAGAATACTCAAAGGTACTCAAACTTAGAATAACTCAGTTTAATATAAAAGCAACAATAGAGATATATTCTAAAGTTGATTCGTTCATGTCTATAATTAAGCATGAACCCTATGAATTTAGTTTTCTTAAGATGAGTGTTTCTTAAGTTCTGATTTCTTGAATTCTTGAGTTCTGAGTTCTGAGTTTTGAGTTTTCTATATTGTTATTGAGATCTTTGAGTTGATTCGCTCATGTCTATATATCAGCATGAACCCTATTTTAAGTTATAAATCTTGAGAATCTTTTTAATCCAACATTTGTGTTTTAAACTGAGTTTTTGAGGTAGTAAACGGAGTTTGAGAAAGAGTACAAGGGTACTATGTATATCCCAAATGGTTCATTTTTACATGAAGAAAGAGAATACTTTTTTATAGAAACATTAAAAGAGTTTTCAGAAAGATTGAGTACAAAAGAGTTACCTCTTAAAGAGGCCTTTTTGAGTAATTATGTTAACCTAGAGTACGTATTTGTACATTGAGCAAAGAGAAACCTTGTTTTCTATATGAGAAATGAGTTTCAGAGGAGTTACCTCTTTTAAAAAAAGAGTTTGAACAATTATCTCAAACCATAGAAAGCGTATGTCTTATACATTTGAGCAAGAGTATAAATTATTGGGAGTAGTATTGAGCACCGATATGGGGGAGAGTTCAGAAAACTCATAACCCCAGTAACCTGTCTTGCCAACATGGGTACATGATCATACTTTTAAGATGAATCTTTATTGCTTAGTGGATCCACTTAGTTGAGAGGTTCTATATCCCGACACGATATAGGACAGTTCTTGCAGCCTTGAAAAGATGTTGTATCATCATTAACTTATAGTGATGGTTGTCTATTAGAGAATATCCCAATAGAGCTAAAGTGCATGTGATATATACAAAGCAAAGCAACAACAAGATGTGTACCTCATAACTTGCAGTAGAAATAGTTGTTGTTTCTTTTGCTGTCGAAATGAATTTCTCCAAATCGCTCTTTGAATCACAAGGAAACATAGATCGTTCACGTTCACAAACTAATTATCAGAGATTGTGACAATTGAATATTGGTAGAAAGATCACTTTTGGTTTTCTCTGTTTTTCTGTTTGGCTTCAACGTTCTCACGTTTTGTGTCATTCATTCTTAAAAGAATAAGGTCCATTTTAATTAGGAGAAGTTGGAACAGTTCCAATTTCCTAACTGTTCCCCCTTATTTTAAAAACTTGATCTTATCCATTAAATATAACGGTCTGAGTCGAGTAAGATTGGATTGAGTCGGGTCGGTCAACATGGGCCACCCACGACCCACCAAAAAAACCTAGATCTACCACTTCACATATTGTGTACTAGACCCAAGCCAAAATGACATCAACTAGACACACAATTCAAACAACAAATAGTTTATGTGATTTGTGAGCACCAAGAGCTTACCTTTAAGGTTTTACAAGCCCTACATAGGAATCCAATAACATGTGGAAAGAATTCACTACAATTTCAAGGACACGATTAGTAACAATACACCAGACTTCATTCACTACTTTAGTAGTACCTTATTTGATCCATCATCCTCTTATAGATTTAACTTGAGTTCATGTTTAACTTTATCCACATAATTACACTCAAAACCAATATGGTTAATGCAATAGTCGGCTTGTGTATACACGTTTTTATTTAATTAATGGCCTTTCCTTTCCACTCGAATATATATGTTCCAACTCAACTGCTTTCCAAGACGTGCACTGCATTGCTGAACCATTCATGACTATTATTAACATGCTAAAGTAGCAACATTAATTGTAACTTAAAGAATCAACAAGAGGTCAAAGGGTATTTTATTGGGAAGTCATTTTGACTTTTTGGGGTCTCAAATAATGAAGAAGCATGGACCATTCTTTCATTGACCCATTAATCACTTGACACACGTGGTATGAAATATGTGCTATGATGTTCTAACCATATACTAGTGTATGTGTATCATTCTTTCGAGTATCTAACATCGTACAGACAATGGTATAAGTTTCTCTTTTTAGTAATCCTTAAACTTATTTTTTTAGAGAAACTCTTTTTTGGCTCATAAAACAAGTCATAATATGGTGGTGAAACTCATCTCTTCACATTCCTCGACGTAAGAAGCAATTGCTCATGTGAGAGAGCCAATCTCATGACTTGTTCGACACACCTTATTTCTTATAAAATATAATATGAATATTATATTTGAATATAAATCCAATAGTATTATATAGAAGAGAATATTATAACAATCAAGTTAATTTACAATACAGAAATATCATCAAATCCTACGCAAACCTAGAGCCTTAACATGTTTTTCAAACAAGTCTTTAGAGTTGGCCTTCGTGAAAGGATCAACTATCATTTCACATGTAGGAAGGTATTCCAAAGTTAGTTCTCCACTTGCCACTATGTCTATCACAAAGTTATACTTGATGTCAATATGTTTGGTCTTACCGTGATACTTAGGATCATTTGTGTATGCGATAGGCGCTTCACTATCACAATATAGAATCATGGAACCCTTAGAATTCTTCGCAATACACTAATGCTCAAAGAATCTGTTTAACCAAATAGCTTCTTGTATTGTAGACGTACAAGCCACTAATTATGATTCCATGATAGAAATAGATCTGCAAGTGTGCTTCTTACTTTTCCATGAAATAGTACCACCATTTAGTAATAAAGCATAACTGGATAAAGCAATCAACATTTGTATAACCTCTTGTGAATAAATGAGATCCACTATAACATAGTGTATGACCCAGATTTCCCTTCAGGTATCAAAAAATTATCTTTAGTGCTTCCAATGATCTCTCCAAGATTGGATTGATACTTGCTAACCAGACTCACGACATAACAAATGTTTGGGAGAGTACACATCATAGCATACATCAAACTCCTGACAACACTAGAATAAGGAACTCGAGAGATTTCTTCTTTTTCTTTTCCAATCTTTGGACATATTTCAAGGCCTAAAGTTTCACCCCTTGATACATGAGTATCCATGGATTTGAAACTATTCATTTGAAAACGTTCCAATATTTTCTTTATATAAATTTCTTGAGATAAGCTCAAAAAAAATGGAACGATTTCTTTGGATCTTAATACCCGATATATAGTCTACTTCACCCATATCTTTCTTATCAAATGATTTTGAAAGCCATGACTTGACAGTTTTCACATACTCCAAATTATTTCAAGCTAATAAAATATCATCTACGTAAAGAGAAAGAATTACAAAATTCTCATTGGACTTTTTCACCTAGATGCAATGGCTTTCATTGATCATGGTGAAATAGAATGACAACACCTCCTTATGAAATCTCAAGTACCAATGCCTTGAAGATTTCTTTAGGCCATAAATTGATCTTTTCAATTTACAAACTTTATTTTCTTGGCCT
This sequence comes from Solanum okadae, assembly GCA_036553675.1. Classification (NCBI taxonomy): domain Eukaryota; kingdom Viridiplantae; phylum Streptophyta; class Magnoliopsida; order Solanales; family Solanaceae; genus Solanum; species Solanum okadae. The sequence goes on from CM071678.1 coordinate 46,325,892, forward strand.
TTAAGAACGAAACCTAGTGGTTTTTCCATGTAGATTTCTTCATTTAATTCTCCATTGAGAAAAATGGTCCTCACATCCATTTGGTGTAATTCTAGATCTAAACATGAAAAAATTGCTAAAAGTAATCTAATGGAGGTAAACTTCACAACTGGTGAAAAAGTTTCATCATAGTCTATTCCAACTGCTTGAGTAAAATCATTTGCCACCAATCATGCTTTGTGTCTTTCTATTTACCCATCTGATTTTTTTTAAAACTTTGAGAATCCATTTGTCCCCAATAGCTTTATGTTCCTTAGGAAGGTCAATTAGATCCCATATTTTGTTGGTTTTCATGGACAATAATTCTTCTTTAATCATTTTTAACCATTCAACCCTTTTAGGGTTCGATAAGGCCTCAATTACAGAATTAGGTTTATCCAATTCTGTAGGAGATACCAATAAAACATAATCCTTAATCTCGTAAGATCATTTTGGTACACCTTTTCTTGTACTCTTACGTATTTGAAGTTTAGATTCCTCTAAAGGATTTTGGGATTCATAAATTCTACTTGGACCAGGAATCATTTCTTGATCCTTTGAATAATTAAGTATGTCTCACAACATTACCTCATCTTCTAAATTCAATATTTCTTAAAGAAGCTCAACTTCATCTATTTTCACCTTTTTTGGGAAAATCATTTTCCAAAAGTCAGACTTATCGTAAAACAATTTCAGTAATATTTTCATCATCAAGTTCATTGATCAACAAATACCCTTTGGAGCCTTCAGAGTATCTGATAAAGATACATTTCTTTTTTTTTTGGACTTAATTTACCAAACTCACCAAATCAATCTTTAATATATGTTGCATAACCCCACGGTCGTAGATCATTCGAGTTTGTTTTATGACCAGTTGAAAGTTGATAAGGAGTGGAAGACACTGATTTAGAAGCCACTTTGTTCAATATGTAGACCGCAGTCAATATGCATCTCCCCAGAAAGAGATAGGAAAATTTGTTTGTGTCATCATTGGTCTTATCATGTCCAATAATGTTTTATTCCTTCTTTCAGCTACACCATTTTGTTGTGGTGTATAAGGAGTAGTTTAATGTCTGATAATAGCCTTTTCAATACATAATTCTTCAAACTGTTTTGACAAATATTCAAATCCTTGATCGGTTCTTAAAGCCTTTATTCTTTTATATATTTAATTTTCAACTTCATCCAAATATCTTTTAAAGAACTCAAGTGCTTCAGATTTATGAGAAACCAAATAGACATGACCGAAATGTGTGATCTCATCAATAAATGTAATGAAGTATGTATCACCAGACCTTTCCCTCACATTCATTGGACCAGAAGTATCCTGATGAATTAATTGAATTGGAAACTCAGCCCTCTTGGCCTTACCAAATGGTTTATGCGTAATATTTCTAAGTAAGACAATTTTCATAAGTTGACATGTCAATTTTTGTTAAAGAACCTAAATGACTTTCTTTTGCTAACTTATTCATTCGATCTTGTCCTATGTGACCTAATCTTGCATGACATATAATAACATCAATATCATTGTTACTTTAGTAACATGACATTACACAACGGTCAACTTAATAGTCATAAGTTGAAGGGTTACTAGAGTTACTCTAACACCATTACGACTAAAAAATAAATCAAGACCAACGTCTAAAAGAACAGACAAAGATACTATGTTTCGTCGAATCTCTGGACTATACATGACGTCATGTAACATAAAGGAACGGTCACCATGCAAGTCCACTTTGCAAGTGCCTATTTCTTCGACTTCTAGTTTCGCTTTATTTCCCATGTAGATCGACCTTGATTTAGATGAAACTTCACACGCTTCTTGATCTCGATTCAGATGGGCCGGTGGATCTTGAGTCTACAATCCACATAAAATAACATTCAGTTAATAAGAAAGTGTTGGGAACATATGTAGCACTAAGAGATGCATTTGGAAATGGTACCTTTTTCGGCTCAGTACATTCACGAGCAAAGTTTCCTAGCACTTAAAAATTATAGGACTTCATCTTACTCTTGTGTCTCTTTTTGAAGAACCATTTTCCTTTCTTGGCATTAGGCTTCTCATTTTTATTTGAAGGTCCTTCTACAGTCTCTTTGTCTTTCCCATTTTTTTTCCAATTCTTCTTGCGCTTGAAGCCTGAAGATTTTGTACCACTTTACTCTACCACAAAGGCATTAGAAGCATATTTAGCAGCACCAAGCCGCTCCCCTTCAACTTCAACATGGCGGGCAACATAAGAAAATGTTTTTATGCTATCATTATGAGTCAAGTTAACTTTTAAATGTTCCCAATTATTGGTAAGAGACCAAATCACTGTCTAAACTTGTTTCTCATCTGAAAGAACATGGCCAACACTCTTGAGTTGAGCTATTATGTTTGACATCACCCTAAGGTGTTATTTGACATTTTGGTCATGATGCTTTTGGTAAGTGTCAAATTTGCTAGTCAACTGTCAGCGGGGGGTTACATAAGTACTCCCATACATTCCTCTGAGATGTGCCCACATAGCATGAGAAATAGGGAATTCCTCACATTTATGTATGAGGTCATCAACCACAAAACTAACTATTATTCCACGTGCAGTGAAATTAGATTTTTTCCAAGCTTTAAAGTTTCTTATATACTGTGTAGTGTTTCCCTATTGTAGTTGATTTAAAACATGAATTATACCTTCGATCGCAACTTTCTCTTCCAGTACATACTATATTTTATAAGTAAAGATGTTGTAATTATTACCATTCAGTTTTTCACTTTTGTTTAAGTCAACAATGATATTTTTTGATGCCATGACTGTATTTGAGAGGTAATTAGACAAGAATTTTTTTAATCAATTTTTCATGAAACATACATATTCAAGCAAGTCAATTCTCAAAAAGGTTTCATATTTAATATAAAATCGAAAAGACACCTAAGTCTCTAATCATCATCTACGAACTAAATATTTAACCAAAATTCGAATCTAATTTCTAAATGTGTATACTAATATATTTAGACCATAATCACAAAGATATCATATTTAATAATCAAACACCATATGATAATGCTCAATAGAATAAAATCCACTAATCCATAAAAAAGGATAAAACTCAAATATTCATATTAAAAGCACAATCAAAGATGTTCATCACATAATTTATAAAGACTAAACAACAAATTCAATACTAAACTAGGTTTATATTGTGGAGTTTTACCCACTTAACTCCTATATTCACACCATACTTCCAGTTCATTCTTCAAGTATTCTGGTAAGGAATGATACAAAACGTCATAAGTAACCCACTCCTCCACATGAATGACACTTTCATTAAGCTCATCAAATTTCGTGACAAAGGATCTGAGGAAGTCTAATAAAGAGTCAAGATGATCGATCTTCTAAGACATAAACTCTATAAGATCTTTATATATTTTTCTTCGAATGGCCCTTTGATTCTTTAACAAATTCGGTGTCGCCCTCGAGACACCAATTCATATGATTTCACTCCCTCCAAACATTTTCTATGGAGACGTGCTCCTCTACATTGTCCTTCTGCTTGACTTCAAGAACACCCACTTGGAATAATTCGAGTTAGTTCATATTCAGCCATGTCTAGAATAGGAACAAGGAATAAATAAGAATGGTTGATCATTCAATGTGACAACAAATGTCATTTTTATTTGTAGAAGACACAATAAAAAGTGTAAGGAACTTAAGGTTTAAATGAATTAACAAGACAAACATTTGAAAATCATAATATAGAAACACATATATTATATAAAAAATAATATCCTGAAAGGACACAAATTCCATTTCCAAAAAGAGTAATCATAAAAGGACACAAAACTCTCTCAAATAAAAGTAATCATAAAAAACGTTTTTTTTCGCCCAATTTCAAAATTTCATATGTCACTCGTTTTAAATATTTTTTTAATTATAATATATTTATGGAAAGCTGTGAATGATTAGATCATGAGAATTTCAGTTTCGAACTAAAATATTGTACAACCAATTTCCAAATCTAAACCAACAGAAATAGTTTTTCCAAAAAATAAGTCAAAAACAACCAATTTTATAAAAAACACATCTCACTCGTATTAAGTCTGTTTTTCTATTATAATATATTTTCGAAAAGGTATGAATGAGTACATTATCAACCAATCACGGTTCGGCCTAAAATATTGCACTACTAATTTCCAGATCGCTACAAATAGAAGTAGTTTATCTAAAAAAAATAAACAGAATCTCTTTCAGGAATTGATACTAATGTGAGATATATATAGCAAAGCAACAACAAGATGTGCACCTTATAACTTGCAGCGGAAATTTTTGTTGTTGATTTTGTCATTGAAATGAATTGCTCCAAATCTCTCTTTGAAAAGCCAAGAAACAAAGATCATTCACATTCACAAACTAAGTATATGAGATTGTGTCGATTGAATATTCACAAATATATCACCTTTCGTTTTCTCTGTTTTTCCTTTTATTTTCAACGTTCTCACGTTTTGTGTCATTTTTTCTTAAAAGAATAAGGTCTCTTTTAATTAGGAGAAGGTTGAATAGTTACAACTTCCTAACTGTTCCCCCTTCTTTTCAAAACGTTATCTTAACCATTAAATAAAATGGACAAGGTCTAGTAAGATTCGATCGGGTCGGATCGGTCCACATGGGCGACCCATGACCCACCAAAAAAACGTATTGTGTATTTTTATATATCACTTATTATGTTGAATTTCAAAGATGAGTAAGAATTTTTGTAAAGTTTAAATGATTTTATTCCTTTAACTCTTTACATTCAATTGAGTTTATGTTACATCTATTGCAGTCCTTTCATTAAGTTATTTTTCTTCGGCTATATTACATACTCGAATATTCAAATGTACTGATGTCATTTGACCTTCATCTTTTTTATGATGCAGATACAGGTGTTCATGATCATCAACATGCATTTCGCTGTCACGACCTAGACCGTTGTGATTAGCACCTACACTAACCCTCTGGTAGGAGAACCATTACTAAAATCCAACCAAGTAACTTAACGAAAACTAGAACATTTAAAGATATGGAAGCAGGTTTAAATGTCTAAGAAAATATGGAGTTCCCATTAACTCTGAAAGTTCAACAAAATCAACTACCAAAACGTTTGCGGAAAACAACTCCTAAGAAAAGGGGGTGCAACCCCCGAAAACTAAACAAAACACCCTAAACAAATAGTTTGAGTCCAAAACGAGTGGACTTAAACAAGAAAGATTCATAACAGCCTGAAAGAACTGGCTCATTCTTGAATCCAGTCACGCTCAATAGTCACCTAGCTGAGGTATATCAGTAGCCGCCTGAAGATGCCCTATACTCAACAAAGAAAGAGCAAGTACAGTATCAGTACACAACCACAGTACTGGTAGGATCACGCGGCCACTCCCATAAGCACAATATACAATGAACAATTACAACACAGTAAGCATACATATATAAAATACAGTTCAGTCATCATTTTAGAGCAACATACTGTCTCCCATTATCAATCACAAGTAGACATAAACATAACAATCACAATGGTCCTCTCATGGAACCCACACCCAAACTGTTAGTGTGTCGGAATGTGATACCTGATCCAATATATATGTCGGAACGTGACACTCGATCTAATGTATGTGTCGGAACGTGACACCTGATCAAATCAGCACAACCACAATCAGAATCACACCTACAATGAACAATAATCAACACATACAATCAAGTAAAAAGTCCATGGCATGTATTATTCACACATAATCATTTCAATAGGTTCAACTCACATTTCCCTATTCACATACACACATGCATACAATGTAGCAATCAACCGACATATACACACAAATAGGAAATCAAACCATCACATACCTCGAAACCAAGCTTGAATCCTCCTAAGACACTTGAGTCTTCCCTTTACGGATTCTTTTTCAGTTGTTCTTGGTCTACAAACGAGTAATTTAATGCAAGGATCAATAATGAAGGTCTAATTTACTTGGATTATAAAATAATCCAATAACCCAAGACCAAACCCATGATCCTAATGTGCAGCTAGGGCTTTTTCCCACCATCAACTTCAGGCCAAAACCCTCCCCCAATGATAATTACCCAAGAATCTAAGTTCTACGAATCGAAAAATAGATTAGGGGAGTAAAATCCTTACCTTTAGCACCAAAAATCATGGAAAACTGTCAAGAAATCGCCCTAGTTCATCTCCTAGCATTTAAGAATGAAGTTTGCAGAAAAATAACGAAATTAGGGTTTTTCCCGACTTAAGTCGCTACTGGCCTGCTACGGCGAGCCCCAACCTGCCACAACAGCCTCGCCCTGGCAGGAATAATTTTGCCCCAGTGGTTTGCACAAAGACAAAAGCTCGTAATTTGAGTTTCAAGATCCCATTTCACAACACACCTTCAACCCTTGACATTCAAAAACTACCCTTTCAGGCAAAGATCATTTTCGGGAGTTCTATTCATCCGAATTTGATTCTGTAAAGTCGTACGTGCTCCTTAATGTCTTAGCTATTCACTCATGTGATCAAATTCATAATTAAATACCCCATTCATTACCAGATTTCCCTAGACCTCACCTGACTCAGATTTCCCTAGACCTCACCTGACTCAAATTTCGTCCAAATCTGGACTAGGCTACAACTTTCCAAGTTACTACTCAAAAGTTTCTTGGCCCAAATTCTTTTCCATTGTCTTTTCTACAACGACGGGAAAAGATCGTGACATTCGCTCAGATCACTCTACACTCCAGTTATCTCTTGGGTGAGCCTCCTTGTATTCCGCATGAAATATCATTTGCTTTCTAGTTAGTAGTGTTGAGATGTCGTAGGTCTTGTTCCGACATCCTTCTTTGATGGTAGAGGCTTCGTAGATAGATAAAGTTGAGGAGTATTTAATTATGTACTTTTCCTTCAGATGTTTTTACAAATTATTATACTTATATTATTGAGTATTTTACAGACAATTTGAGTTGAGTATTTATTTTGAGTTTAAATATTCATAAAATTCAGTTTTTTAATCTTTTATTGTTGCAGTAAGTCTTCCCCTAAGTAGTCAGTCAGTCCAAGGATTTGCTTGGAGACCAACGATAATTCTCGAGTGTCAGCCACGTCCAAGGTGTATGCTCGGGGTATGATAGTCACAAAGCCAAACAAAGAATGTAAGATTCATGACAAGAGTTTGCCTTCCAATTCACATTTTTCCTCTTTTTTTCAAATTTTAAAAATCATTTCAAAAATCCATTACCTATGAAAAAAAATTGTCCTGTTTGAGATAAGTATGATATGAACTGAAAATAAAATTAAAATTGTCATCGTTTCTTAAGAAAGTCGTCTCTCATTTTATCATAGGGAAATGCCAATCCAATAAAACAAAATAAGATAAAAAAGAAAATTTTATCCTTGGGAAAGAATTATATATGTATAATATATATCTATATCTATATCTATATCTATATCTATCTATATTTATATTACCTTAAAATCATGAATTCTTAACTTGAATGTTAAATTACTATAATATCCCTAACTTAGGTTGTGACTTTTTCGATGAGTTGTGACTTTTCTGATAAGTTATGACTTTTCTCAAAGGGTTGTGATTTTTCGATGAGTTGTGACTTTTCCAAAGAATTGTGACTTTTCCAAAGAATTGTGACTTTTCCAAAGAGTTGTAACTTTTTCAATAAGTTGTGACTTTTCGAAAGGGTTGTGACTTCTTGGAAAGGTCGTGACTTGACACAAAAAATAATTGTTCATACTACCCTTTGTTGACTATAAATAGAGGGGTTTCCTCTCATTTTTCAACCACAAGTTTTTTTAATCTACTACTCTTCTTCTTCTTGCATTTTAAAAAAATTCGTGTGATTTATTGTCGTTGAGTGAGTTCGAAGTTTAGCGGAATATGAGGTACCACTATTCTAATGAAGTAAATTGTTCTATCCTGACAAGGTATATTCCTTAACCTCAAGTACTTGCGGAAAATAATTCTGATGATATAATAATTATTTTTTTGCTTAGTATATATATTAGTATGTAATGTTCCAATATATGAGGTTAAGGTGATGTAGTCTAAATTCATTTTTTTTTTATAACAATTTCTCTTGTGATATAGATATATGCTTCTGAATATCTTTTTCAGAAATTATTATACTTCTCAAGAGTTAGAGAATTATTGCTATTTATTTTTTTGATGCTCAAGACAAAATAATGACTTTATTTATCAATGCTACTTATGTGATTTAGATTGTCAGAAAATTTGCTTCAAAATAGTTATTACTATATAAACATTGCCCTTTTGTTTTACTGATTTACTATTTCTTAATATTTAAGATTTTCGATGAAGAAAAGTTTATATGACTTGTTATAATGCCAGTTGAAGATTCTATTAGTTTAATTTTTATTGTAGTCTAAATTCATTTGTTTTTGTTAACAATTTCTCTTGTGATGTAGATATATGTTTCTGAATATCTTTTTCCAAAATTATTAAACTTCTCAAGAGTTTGAGAATTGTCACGATTTGCTTTTTTGATTCCCAAGAAAAAAAAAATGAATTTATTTATCAATGCTACTTATGTGTTTTAGATTGTCAGAAAGTTTGCTTCAAAATAGTTATTACTATATAAACATTGTCCGTTTGTTTTACTGATTTACTATTTCTTAATATTTCAGTATTTTTGAAGAAGAAAATTTTGTATGACTTGTAATAACACCAGCGGAAGTTTGTATTAGTTTAACTTTTATTGTAGTCTAAATTCATTTGTTTTTGTTAACAATTTTTCTTGTTATGTAGATATATATTTCTCAATATTTTTTTCCAAAGTTAGTAAACTTCTTAAGAGTTAGAGATTTATCACGATTTGTTTTTTTGATGCTCAAGACAAAAGAATGACTTTATTGAACAATGTTACTTATGTGATTTAGATTATCAGGAAGTTTGCTTTAAAATAATTATTACTATGTAAACATTGCCCTTTTGTTTTACTAATTTACTATTTCTTAATATTTCAGTATTTTCGACGAAGAAAAGTTCATATGACTTCTAATAATGCTCATCTATTACACATTAATTCTTTAGTTATAACATTATAAATTCTTTTAGTTATTACTAATTATCGCAAATGTTATTCACATTTTTTTACATTCTTTAGTTAAAATATTATGAATTCTCATAGTTATTACATTAATTATTTCTATCTTTCATTTTTCCTTATATTAACTTTTGACCAATATTTTTTCATATTATTATACCGCCCCTATATATGTGATAACACGGCGTTGTTATTTTTCCTTGGACGAATCATGCTTGGTTAAATAAATTGAAAATTGTTTACAAGTATATGAACTATATTTTTGTTGGGTGTAAGATAAACAGGTGATTATATATATGATTTCACAGATAGAATATATTCTTTAATTTTAATTTTTAGTTTTTTCAGAAGAAAAAAAAAAGGAAACCTTTCTCAGTTAACTATGGACAGTTAGATATCTTTGATTTATGTGCACAGACAATCGAGAAGTCAAATATGAGAGCCAACAAAAAGAATGTCATCTATTATGTTATAACTTATAAAATAAAAATTAATATACAAAAATAGTTCTAAAAATGAAATGTACTTGGTCTCCACATGTTCATATGACATCTAAATAGATTAAGTGGAATACACGTGCAAAGCACATCTGGTTAGATGACAAGAAAAATACACAACAAATATCGTCTATAAGATAATATTAGTGAGATACGACTAATTACATAATGGAACCTCATCAAATTGGAATAAATATATACATTATTGCATTTAAATAATAAATTTTTCATTGACCATCTTCAGAGGTTCGTGTGAATAAGAGATATATATGACAATCCACGTTGAACATTCACAAAAAAATCTGTAATATTATTTTGTGTAAAGCTTATTATTCAAATCTTCGCTTAAATTTTCTAAATTGATAATCACGTGCAACACGCATGTCGAAAATCTAGTATATATATATATACACACACACACTCATACACCCTTTTAATTTATTAATTTCCAAAACTAGCCTTCCTTTTTCATGAAAAATTGTGACTTTTATGAAAGGCTGTGATCTTTCCGAAGGGTTGCAACTTTTCCAAATATTGTTCACACTACTGTTTATTGTCTATGAAAAGAGGGATTCCTCTAATTTTAAAACAACAAAAATTATTAACGTGTTCTTCTTCTTCTTCTTCTTCTTCTTCTTCTTCTTCTTCTTCTTCTTCTTCTTCTTCTTCTTCTTTTTCTTCTTCTGCACAATTAAATATTCGTGTTGTTTGCTCCTGTTGAGTGGCTCACTGATACAATTATTTTTGTATCAATACACCGGTGAATAGAATCATTCTATCTTAAGAGTATCTATTTCTGTAAACCTCGGGTACTAGAGGGTAATAATTCCTCAAGGGAACATTGTGCATTCAGTAGGCTTGATTTTTTCCTTTTTGTTTCATTTTATTGCTATAGATCGTGGTTTGTTTTTTTACAGTCATTAGGTTGTTCTTATGTTATTAATTGTTGTTTTTGAGTATATGTTTTAAACTTTGTTGTTTATATTTCTGCAAACTTATTGCTATAAGTATTTGTCAGTACATATTAAATAACACACGTTAATTGTTTTCATGCAAGCTTTTCTGTTGAAATTGTTGAAGGTACAATAAAAAAATTCCTTAAATATCTATACTACCATCTCATGAAGACAAAATTCAAATTTGGTATGCCATTGTAAGGACATAAAGAGTTTTAAAACTTTATTGCAACTTGATGTAGGAAGTGAACAAGGAAAAAAGAAAACAATTAATAAACTTTTGACATTGGCTCAAGGATGTGTCGGATGACCTATAGAGGAATATGACTAGACTGGAGCCTAATCCCAAAGACATACATAATTGCACAATAAAATATGAAGTATGGACAGATTCTCATGTTTAGTGCAAGTTGTAAATATTTTTCTTGAAGTAGTAGATGTGTTTCTCGAAACTATGTTGGAATAGAAGTGTAGTTTCAAATTGAACTCCATCACTCTGGTATATTGATTTTTAAGAAACATCCAAACAAACTGAATAGTTTTATGTGATATTTTTCCCTTTTCAAATATATATATATAAAGTTGAATTGTTGTCTAATATGATATATTCTCCCTTTAATTTTCCATTTTAATAATAGCTTATGATAGATTTAAATGGGGAACTTTAAAATGATATATGTAAAGAAAAAGGTAGGGCTGAAATTTCTACATGTTGGAATTAGAATATTTGTTCACTTTCTTTAGAATTTTAAAATTTATTTATCCCTTCACCAATGATTATTTATTTATTAAAAAATTTAATACCTAGGTTGATGTTCATTTGATTCCCCAAAAATATCAAATAGTAACACTTTCTCTAATCAAAAGGATAAATTATAGAATCAAATAAAAGATGACTGATTGAACGATAACTGATAAGATGTTATAATTAATATTTCATTTTACATTATTAATGTTCGTTACTACGTAATCTTGTATGTAAGATAATATAATATTTTAGTTTTAATGACTAATAGGTTGTGAGTTTTATTTTATAAATTCCGTAATATTAAATTTCCGCGTGCGGCGCTGATAATTTTACTAGTCATGGTATCAAGAAAACCCTAAAAATTTCTTTGACTACCAACTAGTCACAGGTCATAACCCAAAAATGAATGTGCTAACACTTGCCTTAATCCACGAAGACAAGTAATCCTAAAATCCAAACATAACAATAAAATGCGGAAGTAAAACAAGAATAAAAGCCTGAAGGAAAAAATTTTATTTATAAACTCAAAAGTTCTATATGTTTCTGTATATTTCTGTGTATTCCTTTATTGAAAATAACTAACAATATCCATATTTATAATAGTAAACAACCAAATTAAACTAAGACTAGAAAATCTATACCTACATAAACTAGGACAAAAAAATCCTAACTAGACATTAATTAAATAAATATGAAAATAACAAATCCTAAATAACTTAGGATTCCTACTCCAACTTTGAATTATTATTTCCAATATTCTCCTGCAGTTCAAAGTTGTATGCTCCTGCCTCTTTCTTCTTGACATTGTTGATGTATTGAATAACACTTTTCTTCAATCTTCAATTTCTTACTTGTCATTGTTGTTGTATTCGAGAACTTCTCTTCAATCTTCAATTGTTGGAGCAGTTCTCTTCAATTCTCATTTATCTTTTTCTTGGTTGTGTCAAAGCATTTTCTATCCAACTTTCAAGTGCTGGAGCACTTTCTCTCCAACTCACGAGAGTTTTTTTATTGGTTGTGTTGGAGCACTTTCTCTCCAACTCACGAGAGTTTTTTTATTGGTTGTGTTAGAGCACTTCTCTCCAACTTCCAAGTGTTGGAGCACTTTCTCTCCAACTCATGATATTTTTTCTCCTGGTTGTGTTGGAGCATTTCTCTCCAACTTCCAAGGTTGATGCCCTTCCCACCAATGCCTTTTATTTTTTTTTATTTTTTTTTGGTGTTGGAGCAATCTCTCTCCAACTCTCCTTGATGCCCTTCGGATCAAATTCTTTTCTTTTTGTGCTTTTGTTTTTATTTTTTCGGTGTTGGAGCACTCTCTCTCCAACTCTCGTTGATGCCCTTCCCTTCAACTCCTTTTCTTTTGTGTTTTTTTTTATTTTCTCTAACTTTAATTTAGAGAAGAGTTCCTTCATCTCACTTCATTAAATCTGCAGTATTTTTGTGTATATCTTTTCTCTTAACATGTTTTTCATGCATATATCTTTTTCCCAACGTTTGTCAACATAATCATTGGCCACACGGGTGGCATATATTGGTCATAGCCGCCCGCCGGCAGCGAAAACTCTAATATCTTCTACTAGGATTGTAGAAGCTCTTAGATGAATTTGAATGAAAATATTTTATTTATAAACTCAAAATCTTTATATGTTTCTGTATCTTTCTGTGTATTCATGTATTGAAAATAACTAACAATATCTCTATTTATAATAGTAAACAACCAAATTAAACTAAGACTAGAAAATCTATTGCTATATGAACTAGGACAAACAAATTCTAACTAGACATTAATTAAATAAATATGAAAATAACAAATCTTAAATAACTTAGGACTCCTACTCCAATTTTGAATTATTATTTCCAACAAAACTTAACACCATAAAGAATGCATAAATCATAATCAACTTATATAAGCCCCCAAATTTGTATGTCATGTGTACAAACCTCTAATGTATTACAATAGATTGGAAAGAAAAGCATAACTCTCAAATGATATTGTCTCTATAATAGAACAAGATCTAAATAGGAGTAAGAGGGTCCGCAGAGATAACACACAAGTACCTCACAAATCTCCACAAGAAGCCTTGGACGAGAAGAGAAGAGAGTTCTAGGTTTGTAACCTACACAAATGTAGAAGCAAGTGGGTGTGTACCAAGCAACACAATACTCAGCAAACAAACTCCTAAACACAAAGAAATGTATTATAGAGTACAGTTACTCCTAACACTCCAACCGAACCTCTACAAACTACAACCTAAATAGAAATCAGGCCAACCTAACAGTTTGCAATTTATATGGCACACAACAGAACAACAAAATTCAATAAGTATAGGTATTCAACACAGATGCAATATTCAATAATCAAAAGTTCTCCAACAACACTCACAAGTTCATAAATAGGAATGTGGTCCAATGCAATGAAATGAAATGCAATTTAAGGTGATACATATCTGTCCTACAATAGACATTCGGTGAGACTAAGATCAGAACCTATGGGGAACTTATCCCTCCATGTATCTGCCACGAAGTGTGTGACCTGACCCCTCAATATTAACTACCACATAGTGTGTGGCCTGACCCCTGAATATAGAATCTGACACATAATGTGTGGCCCAACCTTTAATATAGAACTTTTCAAGACCATTCCCATCAACATTATCATCACAATAATCTCATCATAGTGTTTTAGAACCAATGCAAGTATGCATGTTTATAAAAATCATGAGAATGACAATTTCCATATCAATACACACCCCACAACCACACAATACAATTATGTCATTAAAAGGCGTCCCTACAATCAACCAAATCATTCTGAAAAAATCACACATCAATAAACCATCCAATTTCCTTTTCATTACCTTGACTTCCTTATTAGAAGCGGTCAACATCATTAAATCAAACCCATCACCATATTCCATTATTCCCCAATACATACAATAAAGAGATACAAGATTCTATAAACTTAACAAAGGTCAAGAAATCCATTTGCCTCAATCAATCAAACAATTACTTTGGGACTTGAGATTTCCCCTTCCTTTGTGTCTCTAAATCAATTAAATCTAATCAAATAACTAATCACAACAAGAATTCGAAACTAACAACACCCATATCAAATATTTTTGAAAATATGGTCAAATCGACCAAAAAACCCAATTCTAAAAATGAAGGGTAAATCTGAAAATTAATATGAAAATGTGTTTTCCAAAGAATTTGAAAACCCATGGTGAAAACCAAATCAAAAATGGATTTGAAATCAGTACATAATCACCATTTTAATAAAAACCTTGAATTATTGAAAAGCCCAACCTTTTAATTAAAACTCAAAATTGATATCTTAAATTCATAAATAGTTAACGGAAAATGAAGATTTAAGGGCAGAATTACTTACCCAAATGATTTTATCTCAAAATTCCTCTTTGAAATGTCTCCTAAGGGTTCCCAAAACTCAAAAATGGGGAACAATCCTTAATTGAATAATTTAAGACATTGTCAATAGTTACTCTCCATGATCGGGGTCTAAGGCCTGCGAATAGGGAGGTCGGCCCTCGCTAACCCTTCACAAACATGGGCCATCTCCCAGGAATGAAAAGGCCAAGATTCCCAACTCTACATTAGCACGAAAAGGCACCTACGAACATGGACCAGTCAACATCCTAACACTCCATGATTGTGATTAAGCCTCTACAATTGTGAAGTTCCCCAATCAACACAATTCCCAAATGTGATCACCATCTTTGTGGATGCGCAAGGATAGACACCAAATAGTAGAAAATTAGAAATCATAAAAACGAACAGAATGTACCCTTGGGATCCATTTGGAATCTCGTAAACACAAAACAAATATGCTACTGTATTAAACTCGATGTTCGGACTCAATGGAACCATCAAAAGAAAAATCGGAGGTTTCCTTGAACCGAAACCTGTGAAACCTGTGAAATTTGCAATAAAGTAATATAACAGTCGAAAAGACTAAATTGACCTCGGGACCTCCAAAAAATCAACCAAGACTTTTCCTAAGCCTTAAATCCTCTCCTGAATCTAATGGAATCATTAGAAATCCCATCAGAGCATTCAAAATTCAAACGTTTACCAATGTTAACCCAAAGAATAAAATCACAATGACTTCCAACTTAAGACCTTAAATCCATGAAACAACTCTAAATCTAAAACTGATGACTCTACTAGAACTAATTCTACATTTTGAAAGTAATGGAAATCCATTCCGACGCTCGAAACTCCAATTGTTACCAAAAACCACTTTTAAAAAACTTAAGCCTTTCAAAACTCGACTTTTATGAAAATTTTCAAACCAAACAATCTTTTTATAAAATTTCACAATAGACTTCGCAAAATAATAAAAAAATGACTTAAGACAACTATCAAGAGAGGTAAAAGGCTAATTTTATGAAATTTTCCAAAATGACCTTTCGGGTAATTATATTATCCACCGCTAAAAACCATGTTCGTCCTTAAACATAAAATAAAGGAAAATACATGAATCTTTGAGAAGCTCAGGATATTTGACACGCATGTCAGACTTAGTCTACCAAAGCCTCTCTAACTGAATGATGCTTCCACTACACCTTCACTAAATCATTCTCTTTGGACATAGACTTTTGAACTTGCCTATCCAAAATAGTTATTGGCTTCTGCTCAAATGACAAATCTGGACCCAACACCACTGAATCGAGTTAAAGCATATGAGACTCATCTGACACATACTTTTGAATCATGGAGACATGGAAAACAGGACGCACCGTTGACAAACCAGATAAAAAGGCCAACTTATATGCCACCTCTCAAATTCAAATAAAAATATCTAAAGGACCAATGAATCTAGGGCTAAGGTTTCCTTTCTGCTTGAACCACATGACACCCTTCAGGGGCGACACTCTGAGAAAAAGATGATCGCCCTCCATAAATTCTAGAGGTCGAACCCTCCTATCTACATAACTCTTCTATAAACTCTAAGCCATTAAAAACCTACCCTAAATCATATATATAGACATGCTCAATGGCATCTTTAAGCAAATATGTATCTAATGATTCCATATCACATGTATCAAACAAACCAATTAGATATCTATGATGCCTACCATAAAACCCTTCAAATGGGGAAATCTAAATACTGGAGTGCTAATTATTGTTGAAGGAAAACTTCATTGAGGGAAAGTGTCATTCCCAAAAAGCACCAATGTCAAATCACATTTGCTCAAAGCATGTCCTCAAATACCTAATTATCCGCATAGACTGACCATCCATTTGAGGGTGAAAAGTTGTACTCATGTCTAACCAAGTACCAAAACCATGATGTAAGGCTCTCTAGAAGTGAAAAGTGAATAGCAAACCTTGATTGGATACAATGGAAATAGGAACCTCATAAATTCGAACTATCTGACTAAAGTAGAGTTGAGCTAACTTTTCTCCCGTGTACTTTACCTGAACTAGGATAAATGGGTGGATTTGGTAAATCTTTTAACAACCACCGAAATAGAATTATAACTACCCACGATTGTAGGCAACCCTACAAAAAATTCCATGATGATATGTTCTCAACTCCAAGTAGGAATAGGCATCCTCTGAGACACACCTCCAGGCTGCTAATTCTCATACTTGACCGGCTAGCAAGGAAAACTTCTTATCATCAAACTAATGCTAACAAATGTTCTCAACCAAAGAAGATTGAGCCTCAATAATCGCAATCATGCCACCACTCTCCTCTTAAATTTTCAATTAGACAAGACTATTAACTAATACTTGAAAATATATAGCCAACCATCTCTCCTCAATACTTAGTACCACAAAAAATTCCCATGCTAGGAGTCTTCATTTTCAAAGCATCGGCCACCACATTGGTATTCCTTGGATGATATAGTATATTCATGTCGTAGTCTTTCGCAGTTTGAGCCATCTACACTGCGTCAAGTTCAAATCTCACTAACTGAAGATATAATGGAGACTGATGATTAGAGAAGGCCTCAGAGTTAAACTCATAGAAATAGTGATGCCATAACATAAGCACAAAGACCACGAACGCTAACTCTAAATCATGAGTAGGATAGTTCTTCTCATGGATCTTCAACTGCCTCAAAGCATAAGAGATCACCTCCCCCTTCTACATTAGAACACCATCCACACTAAACCCTGAAGCACCCACAATAAATAGTAAAATCCACACCCTTCTTGGGTAGAGCAAACATATGAGTCGAAGTCAACAAAGTCTTGAGCTTTTGAAAGCCTTTCTCACACTCATCAAGGCACTTTAAATCCACACTCTAGTGAGTCAATCTAGATAATGGGGCAGCAATAGTGGATAAACTCTGTAAAAAACATTTGTAATAGCCTATAAAAACTCTAGATCTCAATAGGCAAAGAATGTTGTGTTCAGCCTCTAATTGCCTCAATATTTTAAAGATACCATCTGATACCCCCCCCCCCCTTAGACACCACGTGTCCCAAGAATTAAATAGAATGAATCCAAAATTCATATTTGTAGAACATTGCATACAACTTATATTCCCTCAACCTCTGAAGTACAATCCTCAACAATCTAACATGGTCTTCCTAGGGTCCTGGAGTACACCAAAATATCATCGATAAAGACGAACACAAAAGAATCCAGGTATGGATGAAATACCAAGTTCATCATTTCCATGAATATTGCAGGAGAATTAGACAACCCAAAGAACATCACTAGGAACTCATAATGGCCATACTAAATTCGAAAGGCTTTCTTAGAGAAATTTGATGCCTTAATCTTCAATTGATGATAACCGAACCTCAACTTTATCTTAGAGAACAATGATGATTCCTGAAGTTGATCAAATAAGTCATTAATATGCAAGAGAGGATACTTATTCTTCGCCGTTACTTTTTACAACTCCATGCAGTCAACACACATCCTCATAGTCCCATCCTTTATCTTTAAAAACAAAACAAGAGCACCTCAAGGGGACCATCTAGGGTGAATAAACCCCTTACTCAACAAATCCTACAACTGATCCTTCAATTCCTTCTAATGCGCTAGAGCCATTAATGATTTAGAGATTTAGACTTATTTGAGGCGTTTTTAGTTCAATAAATAGTGTACTGAATTCTTATTTATGTCATTACTTCATGATATTTTGATGTTTTACAACATAAAGGTTAAAGGATAATGCAAGGATGAATCTATTAAATAAAGCCCATTAACATTGAAAAGAGTAAAAACTCCTAGTTGAGGATTGCCTAGTACAATGAGAGATCACCTAATGCGACTTGACCTTTCCTGAAGTGACAGTGTTTACTTATGAAAATATTCAGGGCATATCGAGGAAGTACAACCTAGAAGGAGATTCACATAAGTAGTTCGGTAAAATGAAAGTCTATTGCCTAATATGCGAATAAGGTGGTCATAAGCAATTTGCTAAACATGGAAGGCTGACTGAATCGAGTTTAATCTCTAGAGTTTTGGTACTTTTAACAATCTTGAATTAATAATCGGAGGTTCAATTCAAAGTGGATGTTGAAGATTATTGTTATTTATCAACACTTTAATGGTTGAAAACATAACTGGTATAATTTCTTTGCCTTTAATGATATTTGGCTAAAACCTCAATTCTAGGGGTGTGATTATGGCATTGGGTATTAATTTAATTTAGTGGATCTAGTTTCTTGCTTTTTTCTACTATTCATTCATGGATTCGAGTTATTTAACATCATGTCAATTTAGGTTTTCCTGTTGCAAACTTAATCCTAGCTTAGATATTCGATTGATGCTCGAAAGAGATTAATCTAAGTGGTTAAATAGCTTAATACTTGCAAATTGGATTTGATTGTTGTAGTTTTGTCGAAAGAGAAATTGTAGTTTCGATTCTAATTGCCAAATCTGCTCAAAAGAGAGATTTTAGCACGATATTGGGTTGATTTGTATTTTACATGGATTATATAGTAAAAAGATTCTATGATATGATGCATTAAGATCGGAAGAAGATTTGTGACATTGACGATTACTCAAGCTATCCATGTTTATCTAGCATTATTGAGCAAGCACTTGTACCCCTATTTGATGTTGATACAAATTCCCATACCCCTAGATCGTCTTTTACTTGCTTAAGCCCTGTTGTTTTTAGTTGAATTGTGATAATTGAATCCAAAAAGCCTTTTCTTAAATTTGGTGGAATTATCTACCCATTTGTCCTAATTGCTACAATGAATTGGCTTGCATCATTAATTTCCTTATTAAATTTGATTTAGAACACTCCCCGGTGGATTCGATCCTAACTCTATTGTTGGGAAATTATATTGCTAGCGAGCGCTTACTCATTTAATTTCTTTTTTGTCAGTAATTTGAATGTTATAAAAAATAGCGCCATTGTCGGGGATGGATAGCTAAATATTTAGTTTGTGAAGTTAATTTGTGAACATTTTTGTTTTTAGTAGAATATATTTTTGTTAGGTATTGTTGTTGTACCCCATTTGCGGGTGGATATATGACTATAAATAGAAGTGACAATGCTAGTTACTATGGGAAAAATGATAACACTGGAGATATAGATAACATGCATGGTATTGTCTTCGAGAGTACATAAGCAATGTGATTAGCTTTTACTACTGGGAGAGTGATGTTTCATGTAACCTGAACAATGTTGCATTTGATCTAGATGCAAGGAATATTCAGAGGTCTTTCTCAAAAAGACCTCATAACTATCTTTGGAACTTTGTGGATGTTTGTGGACCTTTTGCCTTAAAGGATATTTCCCATAAATCCATTCGTTTGAGGTTGTTTCCCTTTTCGTTGATGGGAGAAACAACAAACTGGTTGGCGAAATTACCACAAAGTTCAATAACTTTGTGGGAGGAACTAATAGAGGTGTTCCTTGAAAGGTTTTTCCTTCCTTCAAAGATGGTGAAACTTAGAGATAGAAACTAAAACTACAAGAGAGTGGATGGGGAGCCTCTCCATAAAACTTGGTTGCGATTCCAAAATTTATTATTCCAATGCATGACACATGAAGTTTCGGACAACTTATTGTTGCATTATTTCTATCGTACCCTTGATATAGTGAACAAAGGGTTTGCTGACCATATCATTCAAGGAGGTCTAATCCGACAACCATTTGATATGGCAACAATGTTACTTGATAACATGACCAAGATAAACCTTGCATGGCATACTAAAGTGGACCAAGTGTCTTCTCTATAGTTGGGTATGAGCAAGGAACAAATGGAAAAGAAATAAGAGCGTGATGAGAACTTGGCCAAGATGATGGTCGAACTTGATTTGTTATCTAAGCATGTCATGAGGGGTGATTTAAATGTGTTAACTCAATTGGTGTGAGTAGTGGGAAATACCTGGATGATGCAAATTTTGAAGCATTATATGATGAAAAAGTGCAATACATGGGGAACAAAATAATGGTTTTTCATCAAAACTATCCTCGACCGGGATAGAGCTAAGGTTGAACTAAAAATAGGAATAATTAATGGAGAGATTTGTGAGACAGAGGAGGAAATTGGAAGGAAATTGAGGTTTTCAAGGATATGTACATGCCACCTTATGATCGTCCTATACCCAAAGAGCAAGCTGGACCGAAAGGAAATTGAACTGATGATATGTTAACTAGGATCCTTAAAAAGGTTGAAGGTTCTGATAAAGTATTGAATGATTTGAAAAATGATTACTCTACCTTAGCTCAAATGGTTACTTTCCACTCTATGTCAATTCAACACCTTGAAACTCAAATGTGTCAAATCTCTGCTCATTCACATCCAAGGTAAAAAAGAACATCCTCAACCCTAGAATGATGTTTGATGATTAACAACTACGATGTTCCATGACGTTCAATACGACACTTTTTGGGAGGAAAACCAAGTCTTCTTTATAGCTTTCAATAATGTGTGTTGTGAGTATTGGTTGAAAGAAAGTAAAAATAGGAAAGGATGAAGTGGGCAATGAATACATCCCATAGGCGACTCACCGAGTTGGTTTGGCTGACATCTTTAGTTTTCCATCTGAGTAAAGAGTTTTGAATAATGGTATTGTCAACTTCTGCGTCCAAGCATCTGGTCGGTGATCCGTCGAATGAACTTTGGCCAATAACATCGGGTCCTTTGAGTTGAACTTAGGTTTCGTATTTGTACCGGCATTATCGGCAAGCTTAAGCTCATATGGCAATTAACCAAACACATTAAATGACATTAGTCCCAGTCCGCCGAGTGCGCCTAACAGTGAAAGGCCAATGGACTTTTCTCTTTCAAATATTCATCCTTTGATCTTTTTGAACTTTTTCACCTCCTAAAGTCTATACTCTTAGTCTAAATATAATCTTATGTCCTTTTTTCTTTGATTTTCTTTCATGGAGTGTTTGATTGTGTTGAATCCTCGACCCAACCCCTTCTTCCTTTTTGTTTGACCAACCCTTACCTATTGAGGTTGGTTTACAAGTTTACAATTCTTGTTTTTACTTGTAATATGTGCCTATTGTTGTGTTAACCATTGCAATTTCTAGTTTTATGTGTGAATCAAGTGGTTATGCATTAAATTGGTATATTGAATATTACACATGAGTCTTACTTATTGATTTTGTGCCCAAATTGCTAAAAATTTATTTTGTGGGTTATTAGTTGACGATTTCTTGACAAACGCCATAGGTTTTGTATGAATTTTACTTGGGTGAAGTTTTATTAGTCCATGTTGTCCAATAGGCTTGAATTTGCTAAATTATAGGTAGCATGAAGTCTTTCCTTAGTGCAAATCGTTGATTCAGCAGTACTTTGTTGATTTTGGGAAAAGTTTGTGTACTCGGGGGTAAAATTGGTATATGGGTAGCATGTAAATATGTTTGGGTGTTGGGTATTGTTAAATTTTTATTCTTAAATTGAAAATTGGGTATTGGGCTGAAAATTGCTTGTTCCGCAAACTTGTCTTAGCCCGCAAAAGTAATTAGCGAATTACCGAGTAAGTCCTAGATCACCTTTTGGTTGTTAATTTGTGACCTGGGTAATGTCACTTCAGGTGAACTTGTCTTAGCTTGACGAAACATCTCGGTGAATCACCAATTTGGAGTTGTATAGCCCATCATGCCTGATCTTGAACTGTTTGACACTGTCACTTTTGGCGAGCTTGTCTTACCTTGTCGAACTAGTTTGGTGAATTGCCGAGTTGGAGATGGCATCGTCCACTATGCCTGAATTAAAATAGTTTGGCTATTGTACACTTCTCTGAGATTGTCTGAGCATACCTACCTCTTAGGCTAATTACCTACCCATTCGGCGAGCCTCGGGAAACCTATTTCAACTATGATCTTCTTGCAATTGTGTTCAACTAACCTTTACTCGATGTTTTCTTTGAATGTTGTGCTTTATAGGAAAATGGTTAAAACAAAAGAACAAGTCACTAGAAGGGTATCTCCATCAGAATCCTACTATCCTCCTCCACCCCCTCACAAAAATATAAAGGGGTGGTAATCAATCAACCTCAGGACAATAACAAGTCACATCGCGCATTTCTAAGCATGTGAGTGAAATGAAATTGAAGAAAGCTGATGAGGCTAGTATTAGAGGGAAAATGGCCTTGGTTGATACATCTACCTTTTGCATCATCGAACCTTGAGGAACCCCCACTAAATTTAACTTAGACAGATGATGAGGATGACAATGCAGCAAAGAGTACACCAAAACCTACGGTGGTGAAGAAGACTGTACCAAAGAAGGGACAACAATCCACTCCAAGAAGGGCCCAATGTCAATGTCAATTTAAGGGTACTCCATCGCTCCAAGGGTTCTCAATAGGTTGAAAGCGTCCACGGAGCACACTGTCTTGGAGGAGCATAGGTTGTCTACGGACAGGGTCATGAGTGACTACCCGTTATTTAGGACACTATAAAATTTCACATGTTAAAGCAATTCACTAGATATCGACCACCGTATGTACCGACGTGAGTTTGGGAGTTCTATGATGCTTATGCCAAGGCTCTGCCCAAGAAGAGAAAAAGTGTGGTTTTGAGGACATTGGAAAGATTTGTGCTCAGGGGGAAAATGGTACAATATGGTTGGACTGTGATAAATGAAGCATAAATTTGATTATTTGAAACGGTGGTTGGTGCCCTTGATTTTTTAGCAATACTCCCCCATGGTTGGTAGATAGGGTGAAGACTGAAAAGAAGGATATCAATATCGTGGCTTGTTTTTGGTTTGGGTTCATCAGCAGCAACCTCATGCAATCTCAGAATGAGTCGATCCTGCACCCAAAAGCAATCTTGGTGGGGACAATCATTTGTAGAGAAGACATACATGTTGGTAAGATTATTAAGGGAAAGATGTACATGCGGGTGAGGTAAGAGTTAACTTCATTGTCCTTCTCGGTCTTGATAATCCAATTGTATGAGAATGCTAGAGTCCCATTTTGAGAAAAGACGGATGTTAGTATGACACCTACCTTATCCAATGACATTTGAATGATTGAGGAAGACTACTTGAGATATGACACGGCCACAAAGAAGTCACCTCCACTTGACACCACACCAGTAGTGGACCTTGCTACCTTATAGTCACACATAACTCATCTCATTCCTAATACGGGTCCCTTAGTTAATGCTTCTCCTCTATATATGCCTTTTAGGTTTGCTGCTCCCCTTACCTCTACTACACCTCCCCTACATCCCAACCTTCGTGGATACATGCCTTGATCAATCAAATTGGCAACCTTGCCTATTATGCAGATGTAAAAGCATCTCACCTTGAGAGGGAGGTGCCTAAGATGATTACTCTAGCTATTGAGGCAACCATGTCCCTTCTACATGCTGAGGTTGTGAGTCATCGATCTATGTCGGCTTCCTATGGAGGAGAGTCTAGATAAACTCACTATTAGAGTTGAAGAGCGTGAGAAGAGTGAGGGTAGTTCTGCAGTGTTGACTGAGTTGAGGGTAGATATAGTTTATGTGAGTGTAGAATTGGAGCAATTGAAGTCCACCAATATTTCTATGTTGTGGGGTGAGGTACTCTTACCCGAGATGCCCAAAAATATAACAGTGACTAAGTTTAAAAGAGATTGACATTCAGGATAGCTGAGCAACCCATAGTTTGTGAGTATGAGTAGATGGAGATGAGGTCTATGATGATTTAGCCATAGATATCGATGAGGATAAGTTGTGAGGACTGATGAGCAGTTTAGTTAAGAGGCCTTAGCAGAGCTACAAAGTATTGAGGAGTTGATTGTACACACTATTTTGGAGAGATCACTCCTAGAAACCTCTGAGATTGGCACTACTCGGTCTATCCTTCAGATTCCACTCTTCTTCCTCCAATGTGCAGGGCATTAATTCTCCATTTAATGCTTAGCTCTTCCCTTCAGAATTTGATAGGACCCAAGTCAAAATTTCAAACAAAAAAGGAGGTCGGGGCTTACTCGGGGATTCACATAATGACCTTGGAGATATGATACCCCAAGAGATATTTTTTAAAAATGAGAAACTAGCATGCAACATTACCTAGTACCTAATCCATTTCACAAGTTACCCACATGCATTTCTACCCATGGGTACTCAGACTTTCCCTAGAAGTCACAAAGCATTGCCAATTCTGAAACGACCCCAAAAATGCCCGAAAATGTGCTTCGGAAACACCTAGAATTGTAATTTCCATATATCTTAAAATCCGTGCATGATTTTGGAAATTCGACTTCATATTCTTATTCAGGGGGTCAAATTGAGTGGGAAATGGGTCTAACCCGAATTTTAGAGCAACCGTATCAAAATTCGAAAATCGCAAAAAATGCGATTTTCAGGGTCAACTTTAAAGGGGCATATCTCTTAGCACACAAGGAACTGGAAGGGCCGCTACCTATTAAATTAAAGCCCTTCGAGTTATATTTCCAATACAATTGGTTTCACCTCATTCGGAGTTAGGATGAAGGAGTTATGACCATTTTCGTAAAACCTGTCCGGGCAGAATTGCAATTTCCAGTGAGCTATGTTACTGTAGCGGGCTGGGACGTTTTTCTTTTATAAAAAGAGGTTATGTCCCATACTTAGTTATATTTCTTTCTAGCTTCAAAACACTCAAAAACACTCTCTAAGCCCTCTTCAAAATTTCACCAAGATCTTCAACCAAATTCAAACATCTCAAGTTCTAATTCCGGATTCAAGACTCAATCTCAAGCTTCAATTCTCTATTCCAATCTTCATCAAGGATTCTCCAAAGTTGAGGTATGTGGGTTGATTGTGGAAACCTTCCTTTCCACAAGTCCAACCATTTATCCTCTATTTTACTTCAAGTTTATGGGTCCTTATGATCATTTATGAACTCTTGAATTATGGAATTACTACTACACATCCTATTATGGTCTATTTTTGCATATTATCATGAAATGGAATTATTATGTGATGTTTATGGTTTTCATGCTCCCATGATCAAATTATGAAGGTTGATATAAATATGTATGTTGTTGGTGGGCTGATTTATATGTATCTCGGAATTGGTTGGACTTAGTACTCTTGAAATACATGATTTCATTTACATGAACAATAGCCCACCATGTGTTTGATAAAATGCTCACTTATAGAATTCTTAGGAAATGGAAGGTTCAATGTACGTCCTATGAGTCGGATGGTCATATAATCATTGAAATGATGATGAAATGGATACATGTATATGATTGTCTCTATATAAATGATGTGAGTCGACCAAGCCTAGCTCGGGAGGTTGTAGGCTCGGGTAACCGTATCGAGGGGTTGGTACCTTGGTTGCCTAGTACGGGGGGTAGTAGGCCCGTATAACCACATCGAGGGGTTTGTACCTTGGTCCCTAGCTCGGGGGGTGGTAGGCCCGGGTAACCACATTGAGGGGTTTGTACCTCTTTCGCCTCTCCAAGGGGGTGGTAGGCCTTGGAAATACTATATTGATGGTCACTCGCCACACATGTACTACGTCCTACTAAATATGATTTCTTGTTTGTAAGCATCATTATACATATCATTTCATTAATACGCTATCTATCGGTTATGATTATGCCTTTTTCCTATGATGTCCATCTACTGTAGCATTGCATCCCATCCCATATACTTAGTACATTCAAACGTACTAATGCATACTCTATGCCTACATGATGTCACCATGTAGGGATCGGAGCACCGCGTGACCATCCTCCTCCGCGTGGCTAATACGATTTTCTATCGAGGTTATTGGTGAGTCCTCCATTCCGGGGACGTTGCTTATGATCTTTTGCTATGTATAAGACATTTCCTTTTAGTTATGTTTTGACTATGAGGGTGAGCCCGGTTGTTTGTCTTGGCCCCCGCTAAAGTACCTATGTTTAGAGGTGGTGTTGGACAAGTTGTGTATTATGCTTAAGCTTGACTCATCTATGGTATTTATGTATCATTTCTTCTTTTTTTTCTTGCTCCCTTAGTCCCGATTTCCCCCTTGATTATGCTTATCGCTTATGGTCATTTTAATTGATTCCGCGACCAAGGATGTGTAATGATACGCTATGAGGCTTGTTTGGGGTTCCTTCGGGTTCCCCATTCGCCGGTCACGTCTAGGCCCTAGGCTTGGGTCGTGACAAATTCAATGATTTTACCTTAAGAAGACGTCACCCTATCCATCGGTGGGAAAATACAAGTTGATAGGAAAAGGTTGGGCTAACAAGACTTCACCCATATCGAATCCAAGCAAAGCACAATTAAATTATCAACTCAATTCCAACATTTGACCTTCATAATCAATTTTAACAATTTTAGGCATAAAATCAACTATCTTCAGTCGTAGGTACTATTCAATCGACTACATGTACAAAGACCAGACAAATTAAAGAGTGAAACATCATCAACAACATAAAGCCCATATCATATGCACCAATTAAAAGAAAAAATAACAATAAAAGCTTTGTAACACTAACCTCAAATGCACACACACAATAAAAATGAAGGAGGAAGGGTTTTGGGTCAAAAATCTCAAGAAAAAAATGCACTCCATGCAAGTAAATCAAGGCACATGAGCACACACTAGAGATTAACCAAATGTATTCAGATATTAGGACATGAAATAGCTCAAAAAGACCAAAGGTTTCCTTTTAAAATTTGAAAATACTCTTGGCCTTTTTATGTCAGGCCAACTCGGTGGTCTACGACTAATGTCACCAAATGAGTTCGGTGAATTGTCGAAGGATCTTAAGCTCGTTGATGAGGTTTGAGAAATTACGAAACCTGACGTCTAACTCGGCATACCCAATGGAGTTCACATAGTGTAATTTGGTGGATCGTCAAATAAGTCCCTATTCGCCGAAGTTAACAGGACCACTTTTCAAAAAAATAGGCTCAAAAGGTGTACATGAAACATGTCCTCCTAACCATTTCAATGAATCACCACTTTGTTGATTTCATCGCCCTATGCATCCTTTTGAACTTTCTGACTTCATATCAACTTGCATTCACAACACATGTTATTGAAAGCAATAAAACAACTTGGGTTGGCTCCCAAGAAGAGCCTTATTTAACATCGTGGCACGACACAGTTCTTACTCATCAACAATCATTTTTGGGGTTGGGGATTGTGTCACTATGCAACGTTCCTTTTTGCCTGGATTTATATAGGTAGATATCTTACACATTTGAGTTTTCAGCTTCTTGATTTACAAAGAATGAGAAGTAGCCGTTTGAGTCAAAGTTGAGAAGTCATTTTTCAAATCCTTCAGCACCTTTTCAGACCCTTCAACCTTGTTGGAAATCCTTGTTAGCATATCATAGGTTTTTTTTACCTCTAGTCCAGCTTGTTCTTTTGTCTTGGGATGATCATAAGGTGGGTTATATCTATCTTTTTCAACATCACGATCTCTATAATTACCACCTTAATCTCTCCAATCTTTCCAATCATTGTCTCGTTCCTTGTAAAACCTTGGTTCTCACTCGTTCTAGGATAGTTTGGATGAGAACCCCTCCATTTTATTCCCCATGTAATCCACCTCTTTTTTGTATAATTTCTCAAACTTGGCATCCTCCAGGCACTGTTCAATGTTTGTTCTAATTGTGTTTTCTGTTTTCAATTCACCTTCCATGACAGTTTTTGACAACAAATGGAGTTGAGTCATCATTTTGGACATATTTTCATCAAGCTCATAGTCCTTCTCCATTAGTTATTTAGTCATATTCCATTGTATATCAGATATTTAATCCTCTCTAGTATGACATGTTTGGTTTATCTTGGTCATACCATCAAGCAACATTGTTTTTACTTCGAGCAGTTGTCGCATCAGCGCACCTTGGATAATTTGATCAGCCAACCCCTTGTCGACCAAGTCGATGCTATAATTGAATTATTGCAACAAATTGTTCAGAACACCATGGTCTGGACATTGGAGCAATAGTTTTTGGAACCACAACCATGTCTCGTTAAGAGGTTAACCTCCCATTATTTTTAAGTTCTGGATGATGCCCCCAAGCTTTACCATTTTTGAAGAAGGAAAGAATCTCTCAAGGAATACTTCGGTCAATTCTTTCCACGAAGTGATAGAATCATTTGGTAATTCGTCCAACCATGTTGTAGATTCCTCCATTAAGAAGAATATGAATAATCTTAGTTGAATAGATTCTTATGAGATATTCTTGAAGACAAACAACCCATAAATATCTGCAAAGTTTTTGGAGATGTCCATGGGGTCTTCATGAACAAGTCCCCCAAACATTTCTCTCATTTAGAGTAATTGTAGCATTGTTCCGATTACATGAGAGAGAGCTCTCCCAGTAGAAAGAGGTAACTGGATTTCTCCGTGCTTTCAACAACATTCACATGCATGATGTTCATATCACCCATGTTATCATTCTTCCCATAGTGACTTGCATCGTCACTACCATTTCCGCTCATGTTTCTCCTTGCAAATGGGCAAAACAACAATACCAAACAATAATCTACTACAATTAAACATGCATGATGTTCATATCACCGATGTTATCATTCTTCCTATAGTGACTTGCATCGTCACTACCATTTCCGCTAATGCTTCTCCTTGCAAATGGGCAAAACAACAATACCAAATAATAATCTACTACAACTAAACAATGAATTCGTAGCTACCACTCCCCGGTAACATCGCCATTTTTTATAACACTGAAATTGCTCTAAAAATTATTAGAAGAATAATGGGTCTTTAGCAATAAAAATACCCAACAAAGCGTAGGGGTCGAATCTCACAAGGAGTGTTTTAGTGATAAAAAATCAACTAGGAAATTAAGAATGCAAGCTAATTCATTCTAGTCATTAGAACAAGTGGGTGGATGATTCCACCAAATTTAAAAAATGGGTTTTGAGTATCAATTATCAAAATTAAACTTAAAGCAATAAAGATTTCTCAAATTAAAGTTGATCTAGGGTTGTAGGATTGGTATTGATGCCAAATAGGTGTACAATTGCTTGCTCAATATTGCTAAATAACATGTTTAAGCTAGGAAAACTTCAATGACACTAATCTTGTTTTGATCTCATACCATCAGTTCATAGAATCTCCTTTCGGTCCCATCCATGTGAATCACAAATCAATCCAATATCTTACAGAAATCTCTCTTTCGAACAGATTTGGCAACTAGAATTGAACCACAATTTCTCTTTCGAGCAAACTGTAGAAATCAAACCTAAATTGCATGCATCAAGTTATTTACCCACTTCACTTGACCTCTTTCAAGTATCGATCAATGATCTTGACTAGGATTAAGCTTGCAACCTTAACTCATGAATTAACCCCATGCTAAATAACCCAAATTCATGGATTAATAGTAATAAAATAGAGCAAGGCACAAGACTCACTAAATTAAATCAACACCCAACCCCACAATCACACCCCTAGAGTTGGGGTTTTAGCCACACATCATAAAAGGCAAATAAATTATACCTATGATGTTTTCAGCTATCAATGCGTTGAAATGAAGAAATAATCGTCTATACCCACTTTGATTTCAACCCTTAATTGTCAATTATGAGGGTGTATTTGAAAACTCCAAAACAAAGTAAAAAGTGCAACTAACTATGAATTAAGAGAAAAAATTTGTTTTAGATTTTAATTCTAAAGACTGTATCTAAGAATGCATTCATTTTCTCTCTCTTCTGGGCTATTTATAGCTTTCCCAAAATTAGCCCAAAATTCCATGCATGGCCTATTCGGCGATATTACTCGGGCTTGCCTAATGTGTTTGACAGATCACCCTTCTTCGCTCACCCTTCTTTTCATTAGGCTTCAGGTGTTTGAACCTCAGTTGGTGAACTCGAACGAGTCACCCTTTCACATTCTATAGATCATCAATTACCACCTTGTTCACCTATTCAGCTTTCATCTTTACTTAGAAGTCGATCACCTTCACTGATGTAACTCTAGCTCGCCTAATCATCTTTTGTGAATTGCCTTTTTAACGTTTAGTCTACCGACCTGCCTTGAATATTTTCAATTGTGAACCTTGTCAACTTGGGTTTGGCCAATTAGGCAATCCACTCTTTTGGTTAGGCAACTACTAGTTGGGAGTTAGTGTTATTTTCAATATTTTTATGTCCTTCTTTTCATGTATTTATTCTTGCCTTGTCCTTTAGCCTTCATAGCTGCAAAATTTCAAAATATCATCATAATAAGACACAAATACGCATTGAGGACACTAGTTGTTGAACTAAATAGGCCTCAAATAAGTGAAAATCTACCATTCATCCTCTTAGCTCGCCAAACCATCTCGGTGAAATGCCAAGTTTGAGTTGACATCACCCTTCATGTTTGAGTAAAACTTATTTTGGTCCTGTGAATTTCAGCGAGCTCCTCCGAGCTAGCCTAACATGTTAGGGGAATCGTCTACCCATTCTACAAGCCACAGGGTCTTGTTCAAAATGTTATTCTTTTTGCAATTATTTTCAACTAACCTTCACTCGATGTTTGTTTGAAATAACGTGATTTACAAAAAATGTCAAAAACCAAAGTTCTGGTCTCTTCAAGGATTGTTTCTTGGGACTCCTAGGAAGATTCCACTCCTTTTCAACCTCCTTTCAAAACATAAAAGGGGTACTGATAAATGAACTCTCTGATAGCAACAAGTCACTATGCGCACCTCTACGCGTGTGACTGAAAAGTAGAAAAAGCTTGTAGAAGAGGATATACAGAAGAAGAGAGTGTTAAGTGATGAAAGATCCTCTTCCTCCTCCAACTCTGGTGAGAGGATAAATGTAGCTTAGAATCCACCGGAGCCTATGATGGTGAAGGAGGTTTTGCAACAGAAGAGGAACGTAGTATGTTGCAAGTTACCTCAAGACCTTACCAAAAATGCTAGTGCTTCTAGGGTGCTCCCAAAAATATCTCCACGGGCCCTTAACAAGCTCAAAGCGGTGGGAGAGCAGACTGTTTTAGAGGAGCGATGAATGTCAATGGATGCGGTGGTCAGTCACTACCTAGCATGTCACGCCCCGAGGCTATCCCCTTGATTTAAACACAGGACCTAGGATCACGAGTGACCCCAAGCTAACCCTGAGCTGGCATATCATAAGCAAAACTGAGTATATCTATGAAATATAAACTAATGCAGAAGCTAAACCATGAGATAACTAGTAGTGGTAAATACCCAAAACTGGTCTGAATATAGAAATACTGAATAAGAGTTGAGTGATACTGAACAATCACTCAAATGCTAAAGGTGAATCTAAACTATGTCTGAAAAAAACCTCTAACTGACAAAAGTTACTAGGACATGTCCCTAGCTAACCCTAGCAAAACCAAAACTGAAGTGAAAGATTAAATCTGAAACATGTCTATTGTCCTCGAAGTATGAGGACTCACCACTAAAACTGCTGAATATGGATCGGGAACTGATCTACGCCTGATCTGAATGCTGAGGACCTAAACGTACATCATGAAAAGATGTAGCGCAAAGTATGCGTCAATGCATGGAAGGTACTAAGCATGCAGGATAGGATAAAGTTGAACAAAACATATAAGCTAAACAAAGCATAACTGAGCAATGACCTAATCTGAACATGATGAAAATATTGAGTTATACTGGAAAAAAATTGAATTGAATGCAATGACCAAGTACATAACATACTGAGACTGAATATTGAAGTATAATTGAAAACCTAGTCAAATACACTAAAGTCTGACTGTGGGAACTACTATAAACCGACATAAAACCACGTGAGCTAAATGTGGAGTCAGATGTATACGCCCCATCGAAAGGACCCAATATACCTTGTCAGAGGTATAAAGGTATGAATGGCGTGATCACTAAAGTTGATGCCCAACAGAGGGGACTTATAAATCTACGGGGGCAAGTAGTTCTGGGACTATTAGGGTACGCTGAACCCTAGCCCAACTCAGTGTTAAGCCTACTCCCAACTAAATATGTATATGATACATTATGACTGAAATATTGAATAGCTCTAAATATTGACATGCAAATCTGAGAATGTAACAATTATATATTGATAATTAGGGGTGGTAAATGGTTGGATTTGGATTGATTTAAAATGGTTTGAACAAAAATGGGAAATTATCCAATCCGCCCATATTCTATATGGGTAAATATGGTTTGGGTAATTAATGTACGGATTGGATATGAGTTTACCCATATTTCATCCACATTGATTGAAGAATTGAAAAATGAATTTATATGTTTTATGTTTTTAAAGTAATTTTTTATTCTACTCACTCCACCCAGCCCCTACCTCCAATTCACCCACCCCCTAATTTTATTTTATTTTTTCTAACCCCCACCTCGCTTTCATCCTCCTCCACCCCCATACCCTCCCCTCTCCACCTCACCCTATCTTCATCCCCCTTACCCCAACCTGCACCCATCCACCCCTACTTTTTTTATGTTCTTTTTTAAAATAAAAAAATCTACCCCAACCCCTCTCCCCCCAATTTCCACATTTTTTATGTTTTTTCATAAGAAAATTTGAGTTTATTTTTATGTTTTTCAAAAAAAAACAAAATTACCCTCCCCCCCCCCTCACCTTCCACCAACCTACCCCTAATTATTTTTTGTTTTTCAAAAAAGCAAGAAAATTTACCCCGCCCCCCATCCGCCACCACCACCCCTACCCCACCTCCCCCTCCACCCCCATAATTTGTATGTTTCTCTAAAAAGAAAAATTATGTCTTTTTTTAATAAAAAAATTCCTCCCACACAGCCCTTCCCTCCTAAAGCTTAGCCCCACCCACCCTCCATTTTTTTTGAAAAATAAATTAATGTTTTTGAAAATTAAAAGTTAATATTATTTTTTCTATTCTTTAGCACAATTAAGAATTTTGAGTCGAAGTGAACTAATTGATCTATTATGGGTCAATATAGATACCAATATTTTACCCATTTTGACCATATTTATAGAGACTCTTAAAATAGCTTGAAACTCATATTTACCCAATTAAAATATGAGTGATCCAAGTCATTAAATATGGGTAAAATTGACTATTTTCATTAATATATGCTGAAATTGTCACGCCTACTGATAATGTGACATTCGAAACTGGAGCATATATATATATATATATATATATATATATATATATATGTTTAACTGACCTAGCATGTGTAATTCATGAACTAAGAGAATCTACACAACTAGGGTTCTGAGTTTCATGCAAAGAACTACGCAAAGATTCCACGAAAACATGGTAATTTGATTAGGAATACTCTAACTGCTAAATCACAACTAATATCTAAGGGTTTAGAAACCCTAGGTCTAAGTAAGATATAGCGAATCAAGAATCTGACTGAATTCTAGGGACTTAGTGGATGAAAGGAATTCACTAGTGAAATCCACATACCTGGTAACGAATTTCATGGAGAAATCTTTTGATTTCCTGGTTGGAACTGAAGAAAATTTTTTGCGTTCTTGGAAAGGTTTGGGTCACCTTTTTGCTCCTCTTTTATTCTAATTTTGATTATTTTTTAGTGAATGAATCGCTTAGGGAAAGATCTGACTAAGTTATTAGGCTTAAACTGACCAAAACTACATAATTTAGGGATCAAACGACATAGTTTAAGTGCCCAATGCATTGGGGAAGGGACCAAAATGACCCTAACTTAATTCTGATAAAGGCCACCCATGGAGGGACCTACGGTTCGTGAATTGACCTACCAACCATTGGTAGGGGTCGTCAATCAAGTCTGCCTGACAGGGCTTCACAAAAACGAGCATAACCTTTTACTCGAAGATGGAATTTTAACAAACTCAATGGCGTTGGAAAGAGGATTCAATTATCTTTCATTTGATAGGTCCTGGGCCACCTAATTAATTTTGTGCTTAAAGATATGACGGTTTGAAGTTGACCCAATAGTCAATTTCCTCCAATTGGCTACTGACCCTCACCTACGGTCCGTAGGTCCACCCACGGACCGTCCTGGTCAACCGTGGTGGGGTTAGAGACCATAAATATTTGGTGCCCAATGATGGACCCCACCTACTGACCATGTGTCAGACCACGGACCGTCAGTGGCTTCCATGGCTCTTGCACCAGGTCTGGAAAACTGCATTTTTTCTATTTTGTCAAATTCGAGGTGTTACAATATCTCCCCCTTCGAAACATTCATCCTCGAATGAAGTCTAAACAAGCTGAGTATGGAGGGATGAAACTGAAATCCCTACCACTAAGTACCAGAAACTGTTATCCGACTAAACTGAGTTCCAAGAACATGCAAATATGTTGAAATACAAGAACAACTGATGTAACAAGGTACTAAGACTGAATTTACACACGAATAAACTGAGAGACTGGAGAGGAAACTATTATCTCAAGCTGAAATGGAATCGAAAGGAAAGAGAAGAGGGTACTTGGACATCATGGTTGCTTCTGCTTCCCAAGTAGCTCCCTCTACGGACTGACTCCTCTAAGTTTGTTAAATCTCATCACCCCCTTCACAGGTGATACTTTCAGGAAAACCCAATCGTCTATCTCAAACTCTAAGTCCCTTCTCCTTACATTTGCATAGGACTTCTATCTTAAATCTATCTCTGATGAGTTGAACCTTTTCCATAGCATCATAAACCGAATCTTGCCCAATCAAGGCTGCTTCACCTACTCATCCACCTTAGTAACACATAAGCGACCATGACCCCCTTGGGAGAAAACCTTTACTTTCTGCTGATGATTTGCACCTTCCAACTGGAGTAATATAGGATCACTATCCTATTTTTCCTTAACCTCCGCTACCAATGAAGATTCAAATCTATTCTAAACTATCACACCACTATCTGACATGTCCGTAAGACTAACTCCTAAACGAGCAAGCCGGTGAACATCTTTTGCTAATTCCTTCCCTTTTTTCTCAACATGTGCTACACTACCCTTTAGAGATCATCTTTCTGGCATTAAGGTAAGTTATAAATCGACCTATAGGCATTGAGCTACTAGTTATACAATCGACTAAGTTATAACAGGAATGTAACCAATCCATGCCTAGAATGATATCGACATCTACCATTTCTAACTCTACAAGATCTGTTGAAGTGACTTTCAAAGAGATTGTGACAGGGTAATTTATGTATACTCGTCTAGCTATAACTTGGTCACCAACTGGAGTAGGGACTGGGAAGGGTTCTGAAAGAGTTTCTGGACTGACACCTAAGATTACTGCTATATAGGGAGTTACAAAAGAAAGTGTAGCACTTGGATCTAACAATGCATAAACATTTAAATGAAAGACTCGTAACGCACCAGTGACAACATTAGGAAAATCTCCGTGGTCCTGGCGAGCCTGGAGAGCATACAACATGTTCTGGCACTGACCACCACCTGTACCAGATGACACACCTTGCTGAGTTGGGTGACCTCCTAGTGTTATTGGGATTGTAAATTGAGCCCTACTATTGTTACCTTTTTACCCCTGCATGGCAAAAGGGAAATTCTTCAACCTATGACCAGACTGACCACATCCAAAGCATCATTCTTTTCATGCAAGACACTCGCTCGGATACTTCTTACCACACTTTGGAAAAGTTGGGCAGGCTCTATTTCCTGAAACACTCCCCTAAGATTTAGAGCCTGGTACCCTACTATTCTGATCCTGTCAAAATGGTGAGTGATTTCCACCACCCGATTTCTGCTGAGAGTACTCATAGTTCCCTGTTCTAGCTTTCTTATTGTCCTTAGCTTTTTCCATAAGATTATCTCTCTCAACCTACTGAGCATGAGTCATGAGCCTAGAGATATTCATATCCTCTAACAACATAGCATTTTTGCACTCTGTCTTTACTAATTTGGATACTCCAAATAGAAACTTACTCATTTGTGCCTTTGGATCGGCAACCATATGTGAAGCATACCTGGAGAGTTGGGTGAACTTAAGTCCATACTCTTGGACTGACATTGAACCTTGTCTCAAATTAATAAACTCCTGAGCTTTAGCCTCTCTCAACTCTCTTAGAACTTGTCCAGAAAAACTCCGGTAAAACACTCCCAAGTCACAAGAGTTGCATCCACACTCCTATTTTCTTTCCACTAAGTGTACCATATGTGAGTCATATCCTTAAGCTGGTAGGATGTCAACTATACCGTATCATTACCATTCACTAGCATCACTCCAAAGATTTTCTTAACCTCATCAATGAAGTTATGTGGGTCCTCACAAACTTGCGACCCTAAAAACTCAAGTGGATTCATCTAACAAAATCTCAAACTCTAGTTGCCACTGATCCACCATTTCTATTAGTAGGAACTAGAACCTGCTAATTGTTTTGTTTTGGTTAGTCATACTCTGAGCCAAAAGCTGAATCGCATTCCTAAACTCTGCATTCGAAACCTCATGGTCTGGGACTTATGGGACTGTGTTAGTATTGCATGCATTAGCATTCCTTGGGTAAGCTCTACGAGGAGGCATGATCTTAAGCGAATAACGACGGATTAGAATGAGGAAATTGGATCATACCTCATGCACGATAAGAGTAACAAAGTAATGCAAAAGCTAAAACATGGATAACTAATAGTGGTAAATACCTAAAACTGGTCAGAATATATAAATACTGAATAAGAGTTTAGTGATACTGAACAATCACTCAAATGCTAAAGCTGAATCTAAACTACGTCTGAAAAAGCCTCTAACTGACTAGAGTTGTTAGGACATGTCCCAGCTAAACCTAGCAAAACGGAAACTGAAATGAAAGACTAAATCTGAAACGTTTCTATTGTCCTCGAAGTATGAGGACTCGCCACTGAAGCTATTGAATGTGGATTGGAAACCGATCTACGTGTGATCTGAATGCTAAGGACCTGAACCTACATCATGAAAAGATGTAGCGCAAAGTATGCGTTAGTACTTGGAAGGTACTGTGCATGCAGGATAGGATAAAAGTTGAACAAAACATATAAGCTGAACAAAGCATAAATGAGCAATGACATATTCTGAACATGATGGAATTACTGAGATATACTGAAAGGAACTGAACTGAATGAAATGACCCAGTACATAACATATTGAGACTGAATATTGAAGTATAATTGAAAACCTGGTCAAATACACTAGAGTCTAACTATGGGAGCTACTATTAACTGACATAAAACCACATGAGCTAAATGTGGAGTCTAATGTATACGCCCCATCGAGAGGATCTAATATACCTTGCCAAGGGTATAAAGGTATGAATGGTGTGATCACTAAAGTTGATGCCCAACAAAGGGGACTTTAAACCTACGGGGGCACGTAGTTCTGGGACTATGAGGGTACGTTGAACCCTACTCCAACTCGGCGTTAAGCCTACTCCCAAATGAATATGTATATGATACATTATGACTGAAATACTGAAATACCGAATAGCTCAAAATATTGAATTGCAAATATGAGAATGTAACAATTATATACTAATAATTTGACATTAGAAACTAGAGCAAATAATTTGTTAAACTGACCTAGCATGTGTAATTCATGAACTAAAAGAATCTACAGAACTAGGGTTCTGAGTTTCATGCAAAGAACTAAGCAACGATTCCATGAAAACTTGATAATCAGATTAGGAATACTCTAACAACTAAATCACAACTAATATCTAAGGTTTTAGAAACCCTAGGTCTAAGCAAGATATAGCGAATCAAGAATCTGACTGAATTCTAGGGACCTAATGGATGAAAGGAATCCACTAGTGAAATCCCACATACCTAGTGATGAATTTCACGGATAAATCTTTTGATTTCGGGGTTGGAACTGAAGAAAACTTGTTGCGTTCTTGAAAGGGTTTGGGTCGCCTCTTTTCACCTTATTTGTTCTAAGTTTGATGAGTTTTTAGTGAATGAAACGCTTAGGGAAAGATCTAACTAAGTTATTCAGCTTAAACTGACCAAAACTACGTAGTTTAGGGATCAAACGATGTAGTTTAAGTGCCCAGCACATAGGGGAAAGTATCGAAATGACCCTAACTTAATTTTGACGAAGGCCACCCACGGAGGGACCTACGGTCCATGGGTTGACCTACCAACCGTAGGTAGGGGTCATCAGTCATGTCTGCCCAATAGGGCTTCACTAAAATGAGCATAACGTTTTACTCGAAGATGGGATTTAGCAAACTCGGTGGTGTTGGAAAGAGGATTCAATTATCTTTAATTTGATAGGTCATGGGCCACCTAACTCATTTTGTGCTAAAAGATATGACCGTTTGAAGTTGACCCAACAACCAATTTCCGCCAATTGGTTGTTGTCCCTCAGGTACGGTCCGTAGGTCCAACCACAGACCGTCCTGGTCGACCATGGATGGGGTCAGAGACCATAAATATTTGGTGCCCAACGATGGACCCCATCTACGGACCATGTGTCAGACCACAGACCGTCAGTGTCTTCCATAGTTCTTGCACCAGGTCTGGAATCCTGCATTTTTTCTATTTTCTCAAATCTAAGGTGTTACATAGCCATTTGGGATACGATAAAAATTCCATAGGTTTGAGCTATTCACAAGAGCTCGACCCCTATTTGTCCTAGCGTGTGTTTGTGAGTTTTATTCTTCCTATGCTAAGGAATTTCCAAAGAAGAGAAAGTGAGTTGATTAGGGACCCTTTGAAGAGGTGGAAGTATGGGGAAAGATGGTTCAATTCAAGCGGGGAGCTATTAATGATACCTTGGGAATGGAAGGCAATATAGGTGACATATTCAAGATTCGAATGAAGCATAGCTTGGATTCTTTTAAAGGGTGGTTGTCACCCTTAATTGAAGATATTACTTCCTCGTGGATGGCAGATAGAGCAAAGATTGAGAAAAAGGATATAAACATTGGAGCTCGATATTAGTTTGGGTTCATTAGCAACAACTTAATGTCATCACAAAATATAGACTGCCTCTATATAAGGTGATTCACTACCTAAGCGAAGGAAAGGCTAGATCAATTAAAGGAGACACTATGAGCCCTCTACCACACGCATTTGACCAGCTCGCATGGTTCACTGATTCACCGACTACACCAGAAGAGTGATTCAGTATTACATTGGTGCACTTGAAGCGGGGTGTGTGCATTCCTTATTTGGATTGCACCTTCCTAATAATGCCCCACAGTAGGGGGCAAATGTGGTGCACACTTCTTTGAATCAAAGATACACAGTTTGAACTATGATTTTTGAATGAGTAATTGTTCAAGGAGAGTTTCTAGTGATTCTCTTCCTTAATTCTTTTTTAACAAAGCCGTACATTTTCCATTTAAAAGATATTGGGAAATATTATGACTTTTAAAAACTTAATTAATATGATGTAGGTTGTAGTTTAACCTCTACATAATCCACATCTCCTACCATTTAAGGGTTTCTAGAATCTAACAAGAAAGAAGTAAAGAGGCAAATA
The DNA here is from genome assembly GCA_036553675.1 of Solanum okadae. Lineage (NCBI taxonomy): Eukaryota > Viridiplantae > Streptophyta > Magnoliopsida > Solanales > Solanaceae > Solanum > Solanum okadae. Next base: position 46,365,945 of record CM071678.1, read on the forward strand.
TTGATTTTTTTTCTTCCTTATATGAACTATGTTAAAGCTGAAGATAACATTACTACAAAAAAGGTAAATAAAAAAGACATAATCGTGTATGGTTGATTCATCATGATGACAAATTTCATGATAACCAAAAATGGAAATTATTTCCACATAGAGGTAGAAATGGAGGAGTTCTTAAGCCAAAATCTCGGATTAGATTTCCACTCAGACTCTATTTGGTAAGATTCAACAATAAGATTTAGTAAGGGACTCAGAGATACTGAAAGAAGAAATCATTAAACATAACCCTTATCATATCTAAAAGTATACTTTCTAGAGAGACATACGTGTATGTTCATGGTAGTTGGATTGAACCGTAGTAGCTTTGACTCAAACCCTTCACATGAGTAATGAAAATGACTATGATATATGTAACACCCCGGAAACTAGTAGGCTAAACTAGAGCTTTACGTGAGGGTTAGAGTCGTGAATTTAGCTTCTCATACTTAGAATGAAGGTTTTAGGGTTAAAACGTCAAGGTACGACTCCCCAAGGACCAACCAAGGGTCATTAAGGAGGACCCTAGAACTGCCCAAGGCAATGCACCCACGAGGGAACCTACGCCCTGTAGGGGGTCCACGCCTTGTAGATGGCCTCGTGGGTCAAGGTCTCAAAAGTTGAGCCACAGAACCTCACCCATGATTGACCAGCATGGACCATGGATGGACCCATGGTCCGTCAGCATGGTCTCGTGGATTGAGGCAGTGGCCACCTAAAGACGGCTAAGTGAGGAATATTGTGAAACTTTCCGAAATTAATTAGTTATTGAGTGACGTAGTTTTATACTAATTTAGACTAAATATATAATGATTTAAGACCCCCAAATTAAGTCATCTTCCTCATAATTCCAAAATCCCAAATCAAAACCAACTTTTCCCCTAAAATTCTCTCTAATACTCCAAGGAAGAAGAAGAAGAAAGTTGAAGCTAGGGTTGAAGGAGAAAGATTTTCTACTCAATTTCATAGGGATTCAAATCTAAGGTATGGTAGTTCTTCATCCATGGAGTCCCTTGAAACTCAATTTCAAAGATAGAAATTTCCCCAAAAAGCTAGGGTTGTACTTCAAGTCATGGATTCCTTTCAAAAAACGATTCTATTGATTTAATTACTTTATATTATGATTGAATTGATGATTATTATGGTTTTTATGATGAAATCTCCCAAGAATCCATAAAATCCCCTAAATTCCCAATTATGATCTTGTGAATGTGGGTTTGTTGATAGAAGAAGGATATTATGAGATTATTCTTGTAGTAATTGAGTTATTTGAATCAGGTTATTATCCATGTCTAATGTATTAATTCTAGATGTGTTGATTGAATTTGATATTTGATCCTTGAAGGGTGATAGTATGAGAATTATGCATGATTGTGAGATTTATGTATGTGCTTTAAGAACACTTTGAGAGTGAAGTGTCCATGATTATGATAATGTTGTTGTGTTGATTGAAAGGCTATTCTCATTAACACATAATGAACATGATGTGAAAGGTTTTCTCACATAATGAAGATTCTAGGTTGAAAGGCTTTCTCACCTAATTGAATCTAATGTTAAATGAAGACATGGACGGTGAAAGGTTATTCTCAGGCATGATCTAAGAGCTATCCTAATGAACTCTTTTGGATTGATTTTCAAGTACATCCTTCCATAAGACATGAAGAAAGTTATGACTTAATAAAGTATTATGTTGGAATTATGCTTAGCACCGAGTGGATATTGATATAAGATGGAAGCCTTCACGTGAGTTGAGTTCGGGTTTCTAGGAGCAATCTCTTGAGATGGATGCCCTTAGGAGAGTTGAGCCCGGGTATCTAGTAACAATCTCCTTGTCCAATAACTACGTTCCCCCATAGGTTACTTAGCTATTGGATACTCCTAAGCTAAAGTAATGGTTCTACCGTAGGCAAGTAGGACAACCCTTTTCGGTGTGGGTAACATCAGATTCCATGTTAAGCTCACATGGTCTATGTCGGTTAAGGCTATTTCCCACAAGGTCAAGTCTAGTATGAACTATGGCTACTCAAGAAGCTTTACTTAGTATGGGTGAGAGTATGGGATCTCATTCATGTATTGCACAAGTATACTTTGAGGGTAGTTGTGGTATGTTCCTTTTATGTTATAATGATTATGTAATGAATATGCTTATAACTATGTGCTAAGTATGTTTGATATAAGGACTCCTTGTAATGATACATGTTTAACTTGGATTGTTGTCATGAGTTTATTTCCTTGGTATGATTGACTAAAGGTGAATGTTCCCTTGTCTATGAGAAATAAGCTAAGAATGAGATCTAAAGATGGTAAACATGAATGAGGACCTAAAGTGACTTGCTTAGCATGGGTGGGATTATGGGGTCTTATCCATGCATTGCACAAGCTTGCCTTGAGGTGGCTCATGAAGTGTTTCTCTTATGTTATGCTAAGACTAGATTGTATTGACTATGTATATGTCTATGATGCTATCTCTTATGTTCACTAGTTATGATTATTGTCTACCATGTTATAGCCTATGTCTTATTATGATATCTCTTATGCTTATGACTTGTGTTTTTCCACTATCTTCAAAATGATGATTTAACTTAGCAAAGTGCATGCATTCAACTAAAATGTTCCTTTTAGCATGTTTTCAAGGTTTTTATGCATGACAATCATACTTGGTGCATTTTTGTACTAACCCATATTTTCCTACATTTTCCCCTAGTGTAGGGTCCGGTTCTCAAGGTGGTCCTTATTGCGGCTAGAGCTTGGATTTGATCATATCTCCTAGCGTGTTGGTGAGTCCTCATGATTCGAGGATGGATGCTATCTTTGTAGTTTCTTTTATTGTACTTCCATTTTCGGACATGTTGTATGGGCTAGTCCCAATTTGATTCAAGGATTGTAATAGATGGCTATATTGAGATTAGTCTAGACTTCCGCTTTGCTTTTATGAAAAACTTTTTAATACTTGAAATGTATTTTACTTCTTATTGTTCTAATGCTTTATGTTATGATATGCTAAGTGGCTTACATGGTGCCCTTCGGGGTATTATGTGTCTTGTTACATCTAGGGGGTACCCCTGGGTCGTGATAATATACTTCCAAACACGAACTCATATACTTCACTTTTGTATAAGGGGTAAAACTGTTCTACTTCTTCTTCAGCAGTTCTCTTGCACGATACCTAGATTATGCCTCTTAAAATTAGTATATCATTAATCTATAAGCTTCAATTAGTATGTACTAGTATAAAGAAAAAAAAATTGAAACAGACTGAAAAAGAAACAATGTTGTAATCTGGAACCAAAATTGTACTAGTTAGCACCAAGGGTGTAGCCTTGTGGTCAATGAAGTGGGTTGAACATCATGAGTTTGTTCTAGCCTTGGGAACAAAATTACCTAGTACCTATTTTTGTTGGGAGGTGACATGTGTTTTGTGAAATTAGTAGAGGTGCACAGAAACTAGCCTGAACACCATAGATATAAAGAGAAAAAAGTACGCGGAAGACCTTAACTCAAACTTGTGAAAGTCGAAAGATCCTCGGCTCAACTAAGACATATCAAAACATGTTTGGAGAAGAAATACAATAATGAAGAAACCCTTTTGAAGAAAAAAATAGAAGAAGAAATGAACAATACCGACAAGAAATAATATATAATAAATGCTTACTACAGTGAAGAAAACAACAGATAACATAAATGAAATATGGAAACCACATCTTTAGCCTTACACAAATTTGTCTGTTGGTAACTCATAATATCATATAATTGTTGTAGAAACGAAACTACGAAAACCAAAAACAATGTTCGACTGCATTCTAATATTGTAGCTTGCTAAATCCCAGGTATCAGCTAGGATTTTTCCCTCAAACACAAGTTTTTGCAGATGAACTGTCATGTTTAGCTTCTGTAGAAGCATGCCTTCACATCCTTGACCAACTCCAGCCTGTGCACTTCTAGTGTAATACTTCCACTACTCGTCTTGATTAAGATACGTATTTTTATACTCTTCACCTTTAAGACAGACTCTTCATTGATATCACACTGATAATGTCTTCGAATCTTCAAATTTTTGTTTCCCAAGAAACAGATCCATAGAATTTATCGAGTTGTCAACTCTGCTTTTCTATAACTAGTTCCTGAACACGCACTTTGCGCGTGAACCCTATGTCAATAAGCATATGATTTTAAAAAAAAGTTACATCGATTGATAACATATAAGTGTTGTAAAACAAAATAAAAGTTTGTTATACTTTTTATATCCACAAACATGATGTTCAGTCGGAAAGTTGTAAGACAACAGAGAACGACAATGTTAAATTATAAAGCTTATTAAATTGAAGGACCTTGAATAGATATTTCAAATTGTTTTAATTTATACAACCACAACAACAACGATATATCTATATAGTACCATAAAGTGGGATGATTTTATTATGTTAAAGTGTTTGAATAAATATTCAGTGTAATCCAACAAAGTGATCTAATAAATACATTTAAAGTAGTATTTTAAATAAAATAAATTATATTTATTTTCGCATATTACAATTGCTACTTATAATGTATATGTATATATAGCATTCGAGAGCTAACTTTACAAATGTAAAGGTTTCTCAATGCAAATTCATTGTGAATTCTTAAATAATAGAAGATTTAATCCCAAAGATATACTATAACTTTCTTTAATTAATTAAGTTAATATGAATGGTTCTCATATTTGTATTTCTTTTAAGTTCAACTTTTAAAATCTTTGTTAGAACGAATATTGATATTTTAGCATAAACAATTGTAGTAAGATCAGTGTTTCATTAAAATTTAAAAAATCTTTCAATTTTTTGGTGATTTTTTAGTATGCAGTTCAACTTTATAAGTAAGAATTTCTCACTTTTAAAACCACCCATGTGGAAAAAAAAAAAAGCATAACTCATGAATATTGTCAATTTGGGAAAAAACTACTACCATAAAGAATTTGATGACAATAATGGTAACTTATCTTACTTATACAGCGTGAGAATATGTAAGGCCATTTTTATGTAGGATATCTAGTAGTAGTATTTATCATCGTAAAATTGTTCTCTAACTACATCATATTATGATTACAACATATGTCATAATTGGATACTTTTGAGATTACGTAAATTCTCTAGCATTTTATTCCTACATAATTACTATTCTGTAGTATTAATTATCCAAATATAATTACTAATTAGAAAGTATATTAAGTGATTCTTGAATTGGGAAAAATCTAATCCTAAAATTAAAATTCAAAATTCATGGTAACTTGATCCAAAAGGGAATGAATTATATATCGATAAATAAAGAGTGCATGTTATTGTTTTGTAAATAATATTTATTTATTATTGCAAAGAGTATTCACACTACCTATATTTAAAGGGTTGAGAAATTTAAAAGAAATGTAACTGATAAATGGAAAAAGGCAAATATGAAAAAACATCAAGTTTCGTGGTATAAGAACTCAAAAGTTTCCAACAAAAAAAAACAAAAATGAAAAGAAAAAAAAAGAGAGAGAAAGGCAATCTTAAAATTAAAATAACAATTACCTGGAAATTCAAAATAGAAGAAAGAATGTGATCATAATAATCATGAACTTTACAATATCCATATACAACAACCCTGCTCGACGTCAAAATTAAATCATCATTGTTAAACAAGAAATATAGATATCAAAAGATATGTTCATCACATTTTTTTACACAAAAAAAAATATTTGGAGAAATAAAATATTCATAAATATTTCAATACAGACTATGAATTTTTTTTACCTCATGTAATCTTCAATTTGATATAAAAAAAAAGTATTTCATGTGCACAACAAATCTAATCTTATTTGCACTTGTGTACAACAATCCCTTCATACGATCGGAAAAGCAATTCCTTCAAATAGCCTCTAAACTCTGTTTGTTGTACCCATATTTTTCAACAATTTCATATCAAAACTGAATATACATTTGTAAATACCTAAAAGTCTTATGAAAAGTTTTTTTTAAAAAGAAGACAAGTTCTTAATAGAGAAATTTTAAGAACAAAGCTCAAAGAATTGAACAAAACATTAACAGAGAAAATGAAAAAGAAGTCCAAACTCAAAATAAGACTCACCATTTTGGCTTAGAAACGATTGTAAGATCAATGGTGATCTTTGAACTTCTGTTTATAAGATATTACCCACATTACATAGACTTTTGGACTTCTTATTAAATAAAATGAAAAGAAATAGTGAAAAAAGATAACTAAAAGTGGGAAAATCTGATATATATTTTTACCTTAATAATGGTAATAGAGTCATTTAATTTTACAAGGGCATTTTGGTATTTCAACTTTTTATTTGTGATGTTCCCACTTATAATAATATATGATGATTGTTTTAATGTCGCGAATAATTAATGAAGCCTTGAATTCTATTTTAACAATTTCATCAGTTGGCATTACCATAGAAATAAGCAACTTGTCTCTTGGATTGGAAACCATATGAAGTGTTTATCCACTATGGATTTGTAAAAACCTAAGATTTTGTCATCTTCAAGAAACTTCCGATTATGAATAAGAGAAAATTGCTTTGAGTTTACTCCTTGTTTGACCCGAATCCTTTATTTGACATCCTGGATAGTATCGAAAGTCCTTGAATAATCTGTAATTGCACAATTAGCCTCTCTTCACAAAAAATACCTTCGGGAATGAATTGTCGATATAAGCATGAAGGGTGGAGTTTTCTATAATGCCACAATCCATTAGCTTTTGTTCGTCGTTTGTTAGGCGAACATCTTTTGAAAATAGCAGTTGAAGACATTCTGGTATTCCCTCCTCATCATGTAATAAAGATTTCACATATCTGATACTATCTTATTCTTTAACTGTTATAGTGACTGTTTTAATGACCTTCACGTCTATAGTCATATGAAGAGGATAAACAAAAACAAATTATGGTCCATAACGGTTTAATCAACTGCCTTCCCGCGTATGCGCCTTTATTTATATTCTTTCTATTTTTGAATTACCAATGGAGAATCTTTCTAAACAAATCTCTCTGGCAAAACGAAATTCGTCAAGTTCAAACATGTATTGTTGCAAATATTCTATAGTTCAATGAATTCAGTTTCAGCACAAGAACATTATTTAAACTGTATTTCCAATCATAAACACCAGAAAACGAAAACATTCTAAAGCACAGACCAAAAGTACAGAGAATGCAATTTTTTAAGGTAAAAATCATGTCGTCAACAATGCAATTGTATATTCGGTTTTGCATGTTCAAAGGATTCGTATTGAACTCCTATAGCTTTCACTCAAACCCTACATATGAATAGATTAAATGGGATTGTGGTAGATTCCAAACTAGAACTCATATTCCTAAAATCCTAAATCCGCCAAAGGTGGATGTAGAGCATCAGTTATAGATTTATTTGAACATATACCTCATAACTTTACCTTCGACTTTGTATATATGTGTTAAATGTTTTACTAAATAATTAATTTCGATCCCAAATAATCATATGAGTTAGGGTTGAATCCTAAACTTCAAATCTTGGTTTTGATAGCAAATCCCACCATTTTATTTCAAAAATTATATCGATAATTACTTATATGTGTAATTAAACGTGGAATAACATTTTATCTCAGATTGTTACAAGGAGCAAACCTTTTTTTCTTTTTCATCTTCAACAGCAAATCTCATGCGCTTCATGCTCGACTCCATCTTTTTCAAAGCTTTAAATCTCCTACAAAATAACACAAAAACAATAGAGAAAATGAGAAGAAGAAAAAAGGTGGTGTAAGAAGCAAGTATTCTAAGCACACAGAAGAACTTTAACTTTCTAGTAAATGTCTTATATATGTGTATGTACTCGGATCAGATCAACCTCAATTTGTTATAGGAAAAAATATTAAACATCAAAGAAAATTGTGAAAAATATTAACTAATCTTATAATGTTAACATTCATTATGGAAAAAATGTTAAACCTCAAATTAAAATGTAAATAGATCTAGTAATATCATCATTATACCCTTTTTTCCTTCTAAAAAACCAATTTAATTCTTAATTAAGTCACAATTAATCTTGAATGTGTGAATACGAATTGACTCGGATCATATCAACCAATAACCTGGGACTCCCGTGTGGAAGGACTCTCACTCAATGGATCAAAGGTTCATCGGGGATAACATGCTGATGACTTCCAAGAGCTCCTATTGGCGGAGTCATTTGGCACCTCGATGTTGACTCATCCCATCTTGAGCTTTAAGAAGGTCAGATGAGTTGAGGATTTTGACTTATTTAGGATTTATTATTCAAGGATTTAGTGTCCTCAATGCATGCTTTACGCTCATTACTAATGTTAATATGTTGATATGCAGGAATGAAGGCTTTAGAGTGATGCAAGGATATTTAGAGATGGGGACAAAGATTGGTATGTGCCTCCTCATGAACGTCAAAAGCCTAAGGAACCAAGGGCTGATCCTGAAAGCTTTCGGACCAAGGATATGCTTTTTTGTATAGTGAACAAGGTGGAAGGGTCGGACAAGGTATTTTATGGTTCACTTAACTCATACTGTGCTAAAAGTTACGGTCATTTGAAGTTGACCCAAAACTTAAAAGAACTTACGAATGACTTGAATGGATTCTCTTTAGTTCTTTTTAGAACTCAAGGTGCTACATCTAGTGACCTTAACGCTTAAGAAAAATTAAATTTCTCGGTAAAATCTTACTCACAGCGAAGAATGGTTTGAGTCTTAGCTCAAAAAAATTCCGGGGTGTTACACCTTCGAATAGAAAAAGTCATGTACTTCTCCCTTTCCTTAGAATAGAGAAAGACACATACTTCTCCCTTTCCTTAGAATAGAGAAAACACATACTTCTCCCTTTTCCCCTTAGAATAGATTCTTAGTTCTAGTCAAATGTGGGCATAATAAGGACCACGAAATTAATTACTATGTCTTCCTATAATGGAAATAATTCCAATTAATTAATTTGAATTATTCTTACCATAACAACTTACAAATCATTCCACTAGAAATTCGTAATTGCACTCCTCTATTTATATTTTGAAATTCTCTATTAAACACATATGTAGTTCTCCATGTTAAGATTACATATACTAATCAATTAATTAAAATACTGACGAATTTAATTCAATGATCAATTTCCTTTAGAGCACTGCTTAACATATTTCATGTGTTGGATTCATAAATCCACTTGTAAAGTTTGACACGATGAAAACTTATAAGCTTCTCAAAAAGGCATATCATCAATCTCTATATCGAGACTGGATTCCATCAACTAACTTATTCTTTCACCAATATGCATTATCATCATCAAATCTACCAGGCATATTGACCTATCTTAGAATTTCACCTTTTAATAAATCAAAATGATAATTAACATATACAGATCATAATAGTTAGATCAAGATTAAGAATATAAGTACAATTAATAGTTTAGAGGATATGATTTTGTTAGTCAGTCTAAAGCAACTATCTCTACTTGGTCCCATTCAATGCATACAAAATACACTAGCACAAGAAGTTGGAACTATACCATTCCCATAATCAAGATAAACTACATATAATCATGTGCTACAATCGTACTGATGACATTTCCAATTCCCATCTTAGATTGTGAATAAAAAAATTTATACTTATAAGAACTGATGATTTAGTGTATGAGCTAAAACTCTATACACTAAATCATCGACTATAAACATCAACTGGAGGAAAAGCTATATGTACCCTATTAATGAAATGCAAAACATGGAGTAACTAAATGCAATATTGGGTGGGGAAATAGGTGTTTTGCCAACAACATATTTAGGGATGCCTCTGGGAGCTAGTTCTCAGTCTTATGAGATCTTGAACAAGGTGGTAGAAAAGTGTGAGATGAAGTTAGCAAGGTGAAAATCACAATATCTGTCCAGAGGTGGGAGACTTACTTTGATAAATTCGGTCCTTGATTCCCTCCCAACTTATATGATGTCGGTGTTTCCAATTCCTCAGATAGTCATTGACAGATTGGACAAAATCATAAGAAAGTTTTTGTGGCAGGGAAATAGTGAGAAAAAGAGTTATAACCTAGTCAAATGGGATGTTGTAACAGTGGGTAAAAGACAAGGGAGATTGGGTATTAAGAAATTGAAAAATCAGAACAAGGCTCTCAGAATGAAATGGCCGTGGAGGTTTTGCAATAAAAATCAATCCTACTGGAAGGAAGTCATTAGTGCAAAGTATGAAGGGCAAGATTGTTGAATGACCAAAGTATGAAGGGCAAGATTGCTGAATGACCAAAACTGTTACTACACCTTATGGAATAAGTGTATGGAGGTCCATTAGATCCTTGTGGGATGATTTCAAAAAAAAATACAAGGATCAAAGTGGTAAATGGGGAAAGAACTGACTTCTGGATGGATGTATGGCATGAGGCTGGCAGGCTAGAAAATTTGTTTCCAGATATTAGTACCTTAGTGTCACACCAACACAAGTCCATAGGTGATCACTGGTCTCCCCAAGGGTGGAACTTCATTTTTAGAAGACACTTAAATGATTGGGAGATCCAGAGAGTTACTGATTTTTACAACACCACTGGTCCACTCAATGGATTGGAAGGTGGTCAGGATACTTTATGGTGGAAGGGCAACAAAAAAGGTATTTTCAAGGTGAATTGTGCTTATAATTGGTTGAACAACTCCTACCAGTACAAGTAACTGGCCTTGGAAAGGAATATGGAAATCCAAAATACCCCTCAAAGTGTCATGTTTTGTGTGGTTATTGGTCAAGGAAGCAGTTTTGACCCAAGACAACCTAATGAAGAGAGGGATTCCATTGTGCTCAAGGTGCCTATTTTATGGGGAAACTGTTGAGACAGTTAACCATCTCTTTTTACACTGTAGAGTAACTAGCCAACTCTGGAGACTATTCCTAAATCTCAAGGCAGTTTCATGGGTCATGCCAAGCAAGATCACTGAAACCATTCAGAGTTGGGAAGAAGCTGGAATGCAGTCTAAGAGCAGAGAGAGATGGAGAATTGTCTCTACTAGCATTTGGTGGGTAATATGGAAGGAGAGGAATTCCAGATGTTGTGATAGTATAGAAAATAGTATGGAAAAAGTCAAGCTTAATTGCTTGTTGCTACTGTGTTTTTGGTGTAATCAATTATACTGCACTGACATGATCTCCCTAATTGATGTGCTAGACTCAATTTAGGATCAGATAGCTGGATTTGATGATCTCATTGTAAATATGGCTCAGTACTAGCTATGTATTGTTGTAGTAATATACAAAGTTACATGTTTCAAAAAAAATCGACACCATAAATGAATATATGATCTATTAAAAATGAATAAATAATTATTCTATAATAAATATTGTATCTATACACATGGTTAATAGTATATATACCCAACAAAATTTAGCCACGTCAACTTTAATCAGAAAGTGAAATTGGTGAATCCTATCAGAGTTTTTTGAATGAAATATTTCACCTCAATATATTATTGGAACATGAATAATAATAACAATTATCTACTCATAAAATTATAATGATGGTAAATTTTTCTCTAATGTTAAACAGATATATTCGAGCATTATGAATTAAATCATTTTTCATAAAGAACAATTTACCCCCGAAGTATAGTTCTCACCGCAAATCAGGATTAATTGAATTCAAAAGCGAGTAGTGTGTATTGTCTTGGAAACGCAAAAAATAAAACAATTATTTACACATACAACTTAACTACCTAAATCCAATTTTCTACACTAGTGTTTGGCATCAATTTATTTATCAAGTTAGTACTTCCATATAATTATTATTCCACTATTGGTGTTTATGAAACCAACATCCACAATGTAATGTCATTTCGACACTATAAGATAAAAGATGTGGTGTTTCCTTTTTGTAAGACCACACATGGATAATTCAAGAAAATGAACTTGTACTTGTACAATAGTTGAAAGTGGCATTATGAACACTTTTGACCTTCAATCATTGATCTTCATTGCCAAATCAAGCAAACAATTAAGCATGATATTCACTGAAAATCGGTGGTTATCACGACCCAATTTAGGAACGTGACCGGCGCTAAGGGGGAGAATCCCAAATCAAGCCTTACTAGAATTCTACAGAAAATCGGACAAAATTTGTTTTGTTTCTAGGCATATCCTGAATTTTTCCTGTCTCAATCCACAACACAACTAATATCAACTATAAGCCAAGATATAATATCCATCGATGATCTAATTTCCACGCAATAATACTAATTCATCTCCAAAATACGAAAAAAGAAGTTCAAAACTAGTCATTGGACTACAATACGAAGGAATAATCATGACTCAAATAAAAGAAATGACAAATGGAGCGACTCTAAGAGTTTTTAAAAAATAAAATAAATCATAGCAATTCAATATGTTTTCCACGCAAAGCAATGTGAGGCTCACCAGATATTATCAATCCACACTCTCTAATTAATGAAATCTTCTCTAATGCCACCTAAGTTCTCTATAAAAACATTTAGCGAGGAGTGAGACACTAGCTCAGTGAGTAATAATACTTAACCACAACCATTTTATTGAGGGAACAAGTCAGAAAACATGCTAGTATAATAATCAAAATGATGAAATCAATGCCCTTTCAGAAATGGTAACAATATTTAATCTTATTTGTCTCCTGTAAGCAAAATCAATGTGAACTTTTAGAAATAAACTTAGAAAAACACTTTCATATCAATCTTATATTTGGGAGGTTTCCAAGGATGAATCATGTAATCATTGTGGCCTTATCTTTAAGAAGTAACCAATAACTGTGAACTCCTCATAAAGGAGCTAAATATTCATACTGGTAGATCCCTACTTGCGGGATATCGGTAACGATATGCTAGTTCTACATTTCCATTAGCAAGAGCTTTATCAGTAATCTGTAACTACAAGGTGCACTAGATCTAACGAACCTATCGTTAGCTACGGGATCCATCAAGGTCTACTCTCATTTATACTTTTCTTTGTAAACAATAAAAACATTTCAAAATGTTATAAGACATTTAAGTTCTTATCAAATCATAGTATATAAAACTATAATAAAAAACATACGTCAAAATAGTATTTCTCAAGTAAATGTTAAACTCTTTTGATAACGGTAATCATATCTCAAGTACCAATAAACATGCCTTATAAAAATGAGTTCATCTCAAATAACTATTTCGGTATCATATCAAATAAAAGACTTGTACCATATGCAAGTTCAAATCATTTCAGTAAATCATTCACATTATAAACCATGTATAAATCATGAATGTTATAAAACATAAATTATGGCAAGATTACTACTCACAGTACTCGTCTTGACATACCAAGCTCGTCACTCGAATGGTCCGTATGAATTTGTTTGGTCAAACTATAAACACATTTATAACAATTTTGTGTTAACTCCTTCATTTAGGCTATTTCATGCTAAATTCAGAATACCCGGCCCCTTTTGGACTTCTTGATTGCCCACCAACTTGATGAACCATACATATTCAAGCAATGAGTAATTCAATTGGAGCAATAAGCTATTAACTTCATCTAATTTATCCATCCTATTCATCTAATTATATATCTGTAGTAATAAAATTTCCATCCCCCAAAGTAAACTACCTAGACTAGGAGTCTTAGAAGATCTGTTGAAGAAGAAAGAAAACAAAGATTTACCTCATACCTCTTTCTCCTCCTATGCCCCTCATAGTCCCACCCTTCAACTCTTTCTTCTCGTCCTTTCTCCTTCGATGGAAAAGAAATGCAACATCTAGTGTTCGTTTCCTTTTTCTTACTTTTTTCAAAGTGGTGAAGGATTATTGAAAGGGTAAAACCCTTCCCCTGTACGTATAATGGGCTAAAGCCCTCTTTCTTTTAATCTTTTTCTATTTTTAATAATCTAGTCCCTTACTCTTTCTTTCTTCCTTTTTTTTCAAAGAAAAGACATAATTGTCCTTATTTTTACCGCTTTCTCTTCTCTTCCGCTTCAGAGGTTAATCAATAGGGAAATCCGCACATTTTTTATCTTCCTCTAAAAAAATCTTTTTCATGGGCATCTTCTATTCAAAAGGATCTTACTCAATTCAATAGAAACTTAACTTCTACTCCACTTTTTTTCTTTTCAAGCTAAATTGTACATATAGGGTATTACATTCTACCCACCTTAAGAAATTCTATCCCCGAATTTAAACAAGTTTGTACCTGTAGGCTGAAACAAGAGAGGATACTTGACTTGCATATCATTTTCCAACTCTCAAGTAACTTCTTTAATTGTGTGGTTTTTCTACAAGACTTTTACGGTTAAATTTTGATCCTAACCTTTTTTACTTGTTTGTCAATAGTAACCACTGGTTCTTCGGCATAAGTCCACTTCTCCTCAAGTTGTATAGTTTGTGCTTCAAGCACATGAGAAGAGTCTGACATACATTTTCTTAGCACACACGACATACTGGGCAAGTAAAATACATCACAAAAGGAAATGATAAATGACACAACACCACTCTCTCATAGGGCCAAGAAGTTTTTATATGATCTTATAAATTTTGAGCTCAATTTTCCTCCTCTCTCTTTTTTTCGAATCACTTCACTTCATTTGCTAAGGGACTCTTAGGAAGATTTGGTCCCAACTATGCATTCTAAATTCCATTTCCTCTTATATGTATAAGACTTCCACCTACATGAATTGTGAGCAACTTTTGTCTAACTAATTGAACCTTGTCCCTAGCTTCCTGTAAACTTGTAGTCCCAAATTCAAATATATTAGTCACGTCAAGTTTGAACCATTTGATGGAGAATGGCATCTTCTAGCATACTAGGCTTCTTATAGAGACCTCTAAAAGCTTGACTAAAAGTTATTATTGTACGCAACATCAGCTATTGGTAAGTAAATATCCCAACTACACTTAAAATCAAGAATACAAGCTCATAACACATCCTCTAATATTTGTACAGTACGCTCAGACTGCCCGTTTGTTTACGAATCAAATGTAGTGATAAAATCTATTTATGTACCCAATATTTCATGGAAAAATTCACAACAACAGGAAGTAAACAGTAATACTCTGTCAAATATGATGGACACTGAAACTCATGGAGTCAAATAATTTTGGTCATGTAAATTATTATTTTTTGAGAATGTTTTTGGTCATGTAAATTTCTGCAGATGTTTCTCCATTTATCTAGTTTTGAACAGCAAGAAGTGTGTTGACTTTGTAATTTGATCTACAAATACCCACATAGGGTCATAACCTCTAAGTGTTTGTGGTTATAACCCGGTCATAAAATCAATAGTAGCTCTTTCCAATTTACCTCCTGAACCTCAAACTACAGTAATAGTCTTGTATGTTGCTTATACTAATCTTTAACAAGTTCACAGGCCAACCAACTAGAAGTAAAGTAAGCAATATATTTGTTTATATATTCTCACCATTACAATCACTTCAGGTAATGATATGCCTTAGTGGATCCAGAATCTACAATGTATTTAAAGTTATGGGTTCCTCAAGAATAATCTCTCTCACCATCTATGTTCGATTATCACAATCAACCACTTACTCCAAAAGCAACATATTGTTAATACTCATATTCTTGTCTTTACTCACAAGAACCTTATTTCAGTATTCACAAAATTTCCATCCTTGTATTAGGTGACCTCAATGGGTTCTACCAATAAAGACTTAGCCTGAACATAAGCTAACAATATCTTTGAGTTTCTCACACTAATTTGATACCCATATCCTCGAGTGTATGCATATCTTAGGTGAAAAGTATATTTGCAAGAGTGATATGTCAATTAGCTCATGGATTTTCTTCTCAATGCATCTGCCTTAACGTGGTCATTTTCCAGATGACACTAAATAGTGAATTTAACAGTCATCGAGTAGTTTCCTCTGGTGGTGTAGATTGAAGAATCAAATCTTTCTACTTGAACATAAATACAAAGCTCTTGTAGTCTATAAAAATCTCATCGGTTTCATGGTATAAATAGCACATCTAAACCTCTACCATTATCTTCAAATTATGAGTGGAATAGTTCTGCTCCTACCAATTTAGTTTCCTCAAAAGATAAGCTATTACACGACCATTTTATATAATAACATATTCTAATTCCATCCTTAAAGCATCACAAAGCACCATGAATGCTCCAATGCTAAGAATAGCACTATCACTGGTATGATGGTCAATATGTCTTGAGCTTATAAAGCTCTACTCACATTCCAACATCTACTGAAATTTGTTTCTTTTCTTTTTATAACTTGGTCAATAACGCAACAATTCTTTAGAACTACTCCACCAAACATTTATAGTACAATGTCAAGTGATTTTATCTTTTCAGTACACATAATAATTTCAATTCGTTGATACACTAATTTACAATTACAAAACTCGACATAAAGTTGATATTCTTGTCATTTTTGAAATACCATCCAAAGATGATCCTTGTGTTCATTATAGCTATGAGAATAGACTTGGATATAATTTAAACATTGGCACTGAAAGATTCATAATTTTCAACTCTTTAGTAAAATTCCAACAAAAGAAAAATATCCCACAGGAGTAGGAACCAGTAAAATTCATAATTTTGAACTCTTTAGTAAGAAACCCATAGCAGGTTCTTAGTTTTGGTCTTTTGAATGAATGTTTGATCGTTCACTAATCACGTTATATATTTCCAATCATTTTAGCAATGTCAACTACCTCAAAGTACGCTAACGTCTTCATATAAAAGGTTTTTAAAGGGGCTAACCAACCTTCCAACAAATCTCTAAATCTTAAAAAACTCTAGTCAATCGAAAAATCTGGAGTAATATATCAATTCAATCCATCTTTTTGAACTAATTTCTTAAGCCTATTATCAAGTTACTCACTTTTAACGGTCTAGAAGGAAAAAAATCATAAATAACTTAGGGAATCGCCTCAATTTGTTGGTGTTCCCCTACTAGTATCTCGATTAGTATAATATCATGTCATGTATTTAGTCATGCATCGTCGGAACATTGCCAAATTTACAATACTCTTGTTGGAACATGCTAGAGCTCAAAAGCTTTAAGTATTTCACCCCAAGAATCTTTACCGAAAATCTCTAAGGATTTTTGAGTTGTTAGAACCTACGAATCTAGGAGGTTTCATCTTTAGAAACTCCTAAGCATACTTTTTTTGAAAGTTTGAATCTTTGTAGTTGCTTGAAGATGGTCTTGGGACCTATTTGGTGCCTGACTCCATTCATTATGTCCATTAATACTCTAAATCATTACAGGAACATACGTGTCTTAACAGTAACATTCTCATATTGTTAAAGTGATAGAGTAGTGCTCTTTCCAGACAAGATATATATTACATTTCACATATGTGCACAAAATCCCTCAAAGTGGCATAACGACCTCTTTCTTGGCCTTTTCAACTACTTCAGTAAGCTCCCCTTAATTGGAAGAGATAGATGTTTACACGGTGACCATTGAAGACTCCAAACCTTTGGACTATTCTTGTTATTGGGTGACTAAATTCAAAATGTGTTATGGAAAGATAAACAATGTTAGATTCATATAGTTGACCTTATGAGTCGCACACATAAGGAGGAATGAGACAGAAAGACAAACACATCCTATCACGTCTCTGCAGAATCACGATTATAGAAATGGACAACAACGTAACCATAATTGAGATTCTACTACTAACGTATGCTCCATAAGTCAAGGGAATAACCTAAGCTCTGATACCAATTTTGTCAAGACCTAATTTAGGAACGTGACCGGCGCTAAGGGGGAGAATCCCAAAGCAAGCCTTACCAAAATTCTATAGAAAATCGGACAGAGTTTCCTTTGTTTCTAGGCCTATCCTGAATTTTCCCTATCTCAGAAATCCACAACACAACTAATAAGAACTATTGGCCAAGACATAATATTCATCGATGATCTAATTGCCAAGCAATAATACCAATTCATCCCAAAATACAACAAAATAAGTTCAAAACTAGTCATTGGACTACAATACGAAGGAATAATCATGACTCAAATAAAAGGAATGACAATTGGAGCGACTCTAGAGTTTTTTTTTTTTTTAAAATCATTCAATATGTCTCTTGCCACGCGGAGCAATGCGAGGCTCACCAGATACTATCAGTCCACACTCTCTAATTAATGAGATCTTCTCCAATGTCACCTAAGCTCTTTGTAAAAACATTTAGCAAAGAGTGAGACGCTAGCTCAGTGAGTAATAATACTTAACCACAACTATTTTAATTAGGGAAAAGTCAAAAAAAACATGTTAGTTTAATAATCAAAATGATGAAATCGATGCCCTTTCAGAAACGGTAACAATATTCAATCTTATTTGTTTCATGTAAGCAAAATCAATGTGAACTTTTAGAAATAAACTTAGAAAAATACTTTCATATCAATCTTATAGCTAGGAGGTTTCCAAGGATGAATCATGTAATTAGTGTAACCTTCTCTTTAAGAAGTAGCCAATAATGGTGAACTCCTCATAAATAGTTAAATATTCATATCGCTAGATCCCTACTCAAGGGATATTGGTTACGGTATCATAGTTCTACCTTCCCACTAGCAAGAGCTTTATCGGTAGTCTGTAACTACTAGGTTCACCAAGTCTAATGAACCTGCCGTTAGCTACAGGATCCATCAAGGTCTACTCCCATTTATCAATAGAAACATTTAAAAATGTTATAAGACATTTAAGTTCTTATCAAATCATAGTATATAAAACTTTAATAAAAAACATATATCAAAATACTATTTCTCCAGTAAATGTTAAACTCTTTCGATAACGGTAATCATATTTCAAGTATCTATAAACATGCCTTGGAAAAATGAGTTCATCTCAAATAACTCATTTGATAGCATATCAAGTAAAAGACTTGTCTCATATGCAAGTTCAGAGCATTTCGGTAAATCATTCACATTATAAACCATGTATAAATCATGAAAGTTATAAAACACAAATTATGGTAAAATTACTACTCACAGTACTCGTGTTGAAATACCAAGCTCGTCACTCGAATGGTCCGTATGAATTCCTTTGGTCAAACTATAAACACATTCATAACAATTTTGTATTAACTCCTTCATTTAGGCTATTTCATGCCAAATTCAGAATACCCAACCCCTTTTGGACTTCTTGGTTTCCCACCAATTTTATGAACCATATATGTTCATGCCATGAATAATTCAGTTGGAGTAATAAGCTATAACTTCATCTAATTTATCTATATGATTCATCTAATTCTATATTCTCTAGCAATAAAATTTCCATCCCCCAAGGAAACAAAGATTTACCTCAAACCTCTTTCTCATCCTACACCCCTCACAGTCTAACCCTTCAACTCTTTATTCTCTTCCTTGCTCCTTCACTGGAAAAGAAACGCAGCAGCTAGCGTTCGTTTTCTTTTTCTATTTTTTTTCAAAGTGGTGAGGGAATATTGAAAGGGTAAAACCCTTTCCCTGCACGTATAATGGGCTAAAGCCCTCTTTATTTTTTATTTTTTTCTATTTTTAATAATCTGATCCCTTACTTTTTCTTTCTTCCTTATTCTTTTCAAGCAAAAGACATAATTGTCCTTATGTACATATAGGGTATTATAGTTCTTGACTAGTACGGGTTGTAGGAAGTCTTACGGACCTAGGTCCAAATCATAGAAGTCATGTGATAGTTAATTTTAAAGGTATTTGGAACTTTTCCTATGAATTTAATACCTATACAATGTTGTTTTGACCCTAATTCTAAGATCTATAAATACATTTCAACTCCTAATTCTACCTAAACCTTTTCATTCTCTCAAATTTCCAAATTCCATCCATGTTCATCTCCTCTAAATTCTCTCAAGCTTAAAGGAAAATAACTAGTGTTCAAGCTTCAAGTCTCCTTTTTCCTCCTTTGATTTTGAGATTTGTCATCATGGTATGTGGGAATTCATCAATGAGTTCTCTTCACCCATTAAGTCCCAAAAGATCTCAATTCTCCAAATTCAAGTTCATCAAAATTGGTTAGGATTTCATCAAATTCTCCATTGGTCTTCATTGTTACGATTCAATTATTTGATTTTATTCTTCTTATGAATAATTTGAGTATTACATGTTTTTTAGTTGATTTCATATGGACACATGTTTCATTCATGATTTTGACTATGAATTTATGAAGATATGAGTTTATGAAGAAAGTTATGATTTTATGAATGTTGATTTATTGAAAGTCTATGCATGATTTATGAAAAGATGTTTTATGATCTAAAGGTTGTTTTTGAAATAAGCATCAATGAAATTGTGAAAGGTTTCCTCACATGTTAAGGAATCATGGTTGGTGAAAGGTTTTCTCACACATGCATGATATATGATTTAAGGAGCTATTCCATGATGATTTAAGAATTTAATTGTGTTTTTCTACGTATGATGTTATGTTTGTGAAAGTGAATATTTCATTGGGATTTAACTTAGCACGAGAGAATTTTGAGGTGGAGGTTCAAATAGGATAGTCTTTAGTAGCAACCTCTAGTTCCAAAGTACATATCCATATAGGATTGCCTTAAATGACCTAGCTAGTGGATCCATAAATAGCATATGAATCATGAAATTAAGCTCTACCTTGGAAAGTAGACTCTCCCTTCTCGTTGTGGGAGTTACATCAGATTCCATGTTATAGCTTGGATGGTCTTTTTTCGGTTAAAGCTAATATCTCACAAAACAAACTAAAGTTACTTTAAAGGTTTTGCGAAGCTTCTACTATGTTTTAAGATGTATTGACCATATTAATGATTTATGATTCCTCTTTAAAGGTTTTTACTATGTTTTAGCTTGGTCATGCGTACCATGTTTTCCTTTATGTCTTCTTATGATCATGTTTTACGTTCTTATGCATATTCCTCATACTTAGTATATTCCATGTACTAATGCATACTTGTTTCTACATTGTCTCATAACGTAGGGTCGGCGCTTCTCCTCTTCCCAATCGTGGCTAGTGATCGAATGCTTGATTGTTAAAGACTTGGTGAGTCCTCATTATCCGAGGATCATGTCATTTTAATTTGTTTTACTCTGTTTAGTTTTTGGATGTTGTATGTGGTGTATGGGTTACGTCATGACTACGTCTTTTGATGTATTTGATTGGCTTGTCAAGACTGTGCAGACTTCCATTTTTACGTCAAACTCTTTCATTTTCTAAGATTTTCTACTTTTGTCTATTATGTTATGTTGTATGTATGTCAAGTGTATTGTGTAGGGCCTCTTTGGGTCTTATGCACTATGTCACGTCTAGGGTGTAATGTGGGTCATAAAATACTTGGTATTCAGAGAACAAGGTTTTAGAAAAGGTCCTAGGATGTCTGAAAAACCTCTTTTAGTAGAGTCTTGTTCATGAGTGTGAAGCGCGCTACATTTATGAATAGGAGGCTACAAAGCGTTTAGGAAACTTAAATTTTTTATTACTTCAAATATGTACCATAGAGTCTATCTCTATAAAGATCCTTCTCCTAAATCTTGCTCGATGCTTTTAAGGAGATGGCCACTTGAATAACTTATGTGGGAAGGAATGCGAGTGAGAATGTTGAGCCTGAGGTTCCTCAAGTTCTATCCGATCATTTGGCTAAGAAAGTGACTCATTTTAAATCCCCAAGCCACTTTTCAAGTGTTTGCTCAAGATATGATGGCCCAAGAAAATAGGGAAGTTGATGTTCCTATTAACCCAAATGTGGGTACGACAACAATAAGGATAAGAAATTTCACTAGGATAAATCATTCAGAGTTTCATGGGTCAAAAGTGGATGAGGATCCTCAAGAATTCATTGATGAGGTGTATAAGATAGTGGGAATGGGATTGTCTACAATGAAGAAGGTTGAATTAGTCACTTACTAACTCAAGGGTGTTTCTCAAGTTTGGTTCAACCAATGGAAGGAAGAAAGGGGGGTTGACGTGAGTCCTCTGGATTGGGAGAAATTCAAATAGCTTTTCTTGATAGTTGATTTCCTTTTGAAATGAGAGAAGAAAAAGTGCTTGAGTTCATTACCCTCCAACAAGGGAATATGAGTGTGAAGGATTATGCTTTGGAATTCACTCAATTGGCTAAGTATGATCCAACTATGGTTGCCGACTCTAGGGCCAGAATGAGTAATAAGTTTGTGTCAAGTGTGTCCGAATTGGTTGTCAAAGAGTGTCGTACCGCTATGTTGATTAAGGAGATGGATATCTCCCGTTTGATGATACATGGCCAAAAAATCGAAGAGGAAAAGCTCAGGGAAAGTGAGTCCAAGAGGGCAAGGATCAATGATGGTGATTTTTCTCATTCTAGGTCTGGTGGACATGGGCGTCCTCAATTCTAGCAAAGGTTTTTTGGTCAAGGTTCTTCTAATGCTCCGACCTCTAAGTTCAACAAAGATAGGGTGTCTAACGATAAACCTCAAGGAGGTAATGGTGGTGGATTTTCTATAACTACTTGCACTAGGTGTAGTAAAAAACATGATGGCAAATGTTAAGCCGGTACGGATGGTTGCTTTGGTTGTGGAAAAAGTGGTCATAAAGTGAAGGATTAATTGTTTGTTGCAAGCTAGTAAAGGTAAGGATGGTAGGCAAGCTCAGCTAGTGGTTTTGGTTTGGGTGCTCCTCGATCATCATAGTAGATTCTATGCTCTTCAGACTCGATAGGATCACGAGGATTCTTCGGATGTTGTGACCGGTATGTTGAAAGTCTTTCATATTGATGTGTATGCCTTGATTGATCCAAGTGCTAAGTTATCATTTGTTAGTCCTTATGTGTTCATGAGATTTGATGTTGGTCCCGAAACCCTTTCTAATCCTTTTCATGTCTCTACTCTTGTTGGTTATTTTGTTGTTGGTAAAAGATTTTATAGGAAATATCATATTTCCATTTCTCATAGAGTCACTCACGTTGATCTTGTTGAGCTTCATATGTTAGATTTTGATGTTATTCTTGTGATGGATTGGCTTCATGCATGTTATGCTTACATAGATTTTAGGACCTGATTGATCACATTCAAGGTTCCGAATGAACCTGTTATATTATGAGAACAGGGAAATTATGTTCTTAAGGGTCTTTTTATATCTCACCTAAAGGCTAGGAAGATGATTTTTAAGGGTTGCATCTATCATCTTGTTTGGGTTAGGGATATAGATTCTGAAATCCCTACTCTTGAGTTAGTTCTTATAGTAAATGAGTTTCTGGAAGTGTTTCCCGATGATTTTTCTGGTATTCCTTCTAAAAGGAAAATAAACTTCGATATTGAACTTATCCTAGATACGCAACCTATTTCTTTCCCTCATTATCGTATGGCACCGAAGGAATTTAAGGATTTAAAGGATCAATTGAAAAATCTGTTGGATAAGGGTTTAATTAGACCAAGTATATCTCCATAGGGTGCTCTGGTTCAATTTGTTCGAAAGAAGGATGGTCCCCTCCGGATGTGCATTGACTATCTACAATTGAATAAAATTACCATTAAGAATAAGTATCATATTCCAAGGATTGATGACTTGATTGATAAACTCTAAGAAGAGAGTTACTTTTCTAAGAGTGACCTTCAGTCGAGTTATCGCCAATTAAGGGTGAAGTAAAATGACATTTTGAAGATGGATTTTTGAACCCGGTAGAGTCATTATGTGTTTTTTGTGATGTCTTTTGGTTTGACTAATCCCCCGGCGGCATTCACGGATTTGACGAATAGGGTCTTCAAGAAATATCTCGATATGTTTGTGATTGTGTTTATTGATGATATTTTGATTTACTCCCAAAATGAGGATGCACATGTTGAGCATTTGAGGATTGTGCAACTAATTCTCAAGGATTGAGAATTGTATGCTAAGTTTAGAAAGTTGTGAGTTTTGGTTGAGGTCCATTGTTTTCCTTGGCCATATTATCTCCAGTGAAGGTATTCAAGTCGATCCTAAGAAAATTGAGAAAGTTAAAAATTGACCTAGACCTTTATCCGCTTTAGATATGTGGAGTTTCTTAAGTTTGGCCGGTTACTATAGAAGGTTTTGTGGAAGGATTTTCTTCTATTTCTTCTCCTTTAACGACATTGACTCAAAAGAAAGTGAAATTTCTATGGTCGGAAATGTGTGAGAAGGGTTTCTAAGAGTTGAAAGATAGACTCACTTCGGCCCCAATTTTGGCATTACCTGAAGGATCGAATGGTTTTGTGGTTTATTGTGATGCATCACGAATTGGTCTGGGTTGTGTTTTGATACAACATGGGAAAGTTATCACTTATGCTTCAAGGCAATTGAAGGTGCATGAAAAGAATTATCCAACTCACGATTTGGAATTAGCGGCGATAGTGCTTACTCTAAAGATTTGGAGGCATTACTTATATGTTGTTCATGTATATGTGTTTACCGATCACAAAAGCTTGAAATATGTGTTGAATCAAAAGTGTTTGAATCTTCCCCAAAGGAGATGGCTTGAGTTATTAAAGGATTACGACATGAGTGTCCTAGATCATCCATGTCAGGAAATGTGGTGGTGAATGCTCTCAGTCGACTATCAATGAGAAATGTTGCTCATGTTGAGGATGACAAGGAGTTAGTTCGTGATGTTCATATATTAGACCGATTGGGTGTTCGGTTGGTTGACTCTAATGAAGGTGGTGTGGTTATTCTGAAAGGTTCCGAATAATCTTTTGTATCAAATGTGAAGGCTAAGCAAGATCTTGATCCGGTATTAGTTGAGTAGAAGAAGTCAGTTTCCAAAAAGGCCATTGAGGCTTTCTCCAAAGAGGGGGATGGAGACCTTCGATATCAAGGTCGGTTATGTGTTCCGAATGATGATGAGTTGAGAAATCAAATTTTGACAAATGCTCATTGTTCTCAGTATTCTATTCACCCGAGAGCCACCAATATGTACCGTGATTTGTGTGAAGCCTATTGGTGGAATGAAATGAAGAGGGATATTGCGAAATTTATGGCTAAGTCTGGATTGTCAACAAGTGAAAGTTGAGCATCAGAAATCGAGTGGCTTGGCTCAAACTATTAGTATCCCTAAAAGTGGGAAAACTTGAATATGGGCTTCATTATGAGTTCACCTCGTACTCGTCATTAGTTTGGTTCGATTTGGATTATTATGGACCGAATGACAAAATCGACTCACTTTCTTCCCATTAAGACTTTATTTTCAATGGAAGAATACACTAAATTTTATATTAGGGAAATTGTAAGGTTGTGTGGAGTGCCCTTTTCTATTATCTCAGATCGTGACACTCAGTTCACATCTCAATTTTCGAAGTCATTTCATAACGGTCTCGGTACCCAAGGGAAACTTAGCACGACTTTCCACCCTCAAACAGATGGAAAAGTCGAGCATATTAATCAAACCTCAAAAGATATGTTAATAGCTTGCATGATTGATTTTAAGGGTAATTGGGATGACCATTTGCCTCTCGAGTTTTCTTATAATAATAACTATCATTCTATTATTATGATGGCTCCCTTTGAGGCTCTTTATGGTAGTAGGTGTAGGTCTCCTAATTGTTGGTTTGAAGTTGGTGAGGTCCATTTGATAGGGCTCGAGTTGGTATATGAGTCAATGGAAAAGGTTCAACTCATTCATGAAAGGTTGTAAACGGCTCAAAGACAGCAAAAGTTTTATGCCGATGTTAGAAAAAGAGAGCTTGAACTCAATGTTGATTATTGGGTCTACTTGAAAATTTCACCCATGAAGGGTGTAATGATATTTGGAAAGAAAGGGAAGCTTAGTCTTTGCCATGTGGGCCCATAATTTTTGAGGCGTATTGGCAAGGCTGCTTATTAAGTTTTCTAATGATTTAGCATCGGTACATCTGGTATTACATGTCTCTTTGTTGAAGAAGTGTGTTGGAGATTCGACATCCATTGTATCTTTGGAAGGTTTGGGATTTAAAGAAAAATTTCTTATGAAGTGGTTCCGGATGAGAGTCTAAATCGACAAGTTCGGAAGTTAAAAAAACAAGGAAGTTGCTTATGTGACGGTTGTTTGGAAGAATCAATTCTTTAAGGGTGATACTTGGGAGGCCGAAGCAGATATGATATCCAGATATCCTCATCTCTTTCCCTCTACTTTTATTCTAGATTGTGGTCTTAGTCCCTCATGGTTCATTTTTTTGGATTCATGTGTTTTAGTCATTCTTGTATTTACATATGTATGCATGTTCATAAAAAAATCGATTTTGATGTTATGGTTTAGCTTGGATTCTCCATGTTTATGTGCATATGATGAGGTTTGCATTCATGTTGGGTTGTTAGTTTCTCTCTTACTCTATCCATGCTAGCTTGAGTCTCTTTCGAGGACGAATGTTCTCAATGGGGAGATATTGTAGCACCTTAAAAATTGAAAGTTGAGTTGAATTGGAGAAGTTCAGAAAAAAGATATTGCATGAATCTGATGCTACGGATCGACCCACGGGTCGTAGAGCTTCCTATGGGTCGTAGAAAGGGCCTCGTAGACATTGGGTAGGATTTTGGAATCCTAAGTTTCTGAAGTTTGACCTATCGGTAGCTAGGATGAGCCGTGGGAATTTGGACAGGTCATAGATGGCACTCGTAGAATTGATCTTGACTTAGTAATATTTTGGACTTGAAATTAGGTTCTACGGAAGGGGTCTACAGACCGTAGACTTGTTGACAGATCGTAGTTTGGTTTTGTGAAAACTAAGATGATGTTGGGTTTCTGAAATTGGTTCAACAGTTGACCAGTACGGGCGTAGGTCCAAATTGTAGAAGTCATCTAACAGTTATTTATAAAGGTAATTGGATCTTTCCCTATATATTTAATACCTATATTATGTCATTTTGACCCTAATTCTAAGACCTATAACTATCTTTCAACTCCTAATTCTACCCAAACCTTTTCATTTTCTCAAATCCCCAAATTTCATCCAAGTTCATCCCCTCCAAATTCTCTCAAGCTTCAAGGAAGAAAACTAGGACTAAAGCTTCAAGTCTCTTTTTTCCTCCTTTGATTTTGGGCTCTGATCATCAAGGTTTGTGTGAATTCATCAATGGATTTCATTCACCCATTTAGTCCCAAAAGATCTCAATTCTCCAAATTCAATTTCATCAAAATTGGTTAGGGTTTCATCAAATTCTCCATGAGTCTTCATTGTTTTTATTCAATTGTTTGATTTAAGTCTTCTTAATTTATTCATTACATGTTTTCCAATTGATTTTATATGGACCCATGCGTCATTCATGATTTTGACTATGAGTTAATGAAGATATAGATTTATGAAGAAAGCTATGAATTTATGAACGTTAATTTATGAAAGTCTATGCATAATTTATGAAAAGGGGTTTTATAATCTAAAGGTTGCTTTTAAGATAGGCATCAATGAAATTGTGAAAGGTTTTCTCACATTTTAAGGAATCATGGCTGGTGAAAGGTTTTCTCACACATGCATGATGCATAATTTAAGGAGCTACTCCACGGTGATTTAATGTTCAATTAGTAATTTAATTGTGCTTTTCCATGTATGATGTTATGTTTATGAAAAAGACTATTTTGTTGGGATTTAACTTAGCATCAGGAGAACTTTGAGGTGGAGGCTCAAATAGGGTAGTCTCTAGTAGCTACCTCCAGTTACAAACTTTGTGCCCCTTATGATTGTGTTAAATGATCTAGCTAGTGGATCCACAAATAGCATATGAATCATGATACAGAGTTCTACCTTGGAAATTAGACTCTTCCTTCTCGGTGTGAGAGTTACATTGGATTCCTATTATAGCTCGTACGCTCTATTGTCATTTAAGGCTAATATCCCACAAAACGAACTCAAGTTACTTCAAATGTTTTATGAAGCTTTCACTGTGTTTTAAGATGCATTGACCATGTTCATGATTTATGATTCTTCTTTAAAGGTTTTTACTATATTTTAGCTTGGTCATGCATACCATGTTTTCCTTTATGTCCCCTTATGATAATGTTTTACGTTCTTATACATATCCCTCATACTTAGTACATTTCATGTACTAATGTATACTTATGCTTATATTGTCTCATAATGTACGGTCTGACGCTTCTTCTCCTCTCGCTCGTGGCTAGTGATTGAGTGCTTAATTGTTGAAGACTTGGCGAGTCCTCATGTTTCGAGGACCATGCCACCTTTACTTTGTTTTCTTATGTTTTAGTTTTCAGATGTTGTACGTGGTGTACTGGTTACGTCTCGGATTCTTCTTTTGATGTATTAGATTGGCTTGTGAAGACTATTTGTAGACTTCCACTTTTACGCCAAACTCTTTCATTTTATGAGATTCTCTACTTTTTTCAATTATGTTGTGTTGTCTGTATGTCAAGTGGTTTGTGTAGGGCCTCTTGGGGTCTTATGTGCCATGTCCCTTCTAGGGTGTACTTTGGATCATGACACTAACTATGGATGGCTCAGGTACCACACTGGTACACTAATTATAGATAGCTCAAACACCACGTCGGTACACTAATAACTTGTGTTTGGGTTCTGCGAGAGGACCAGGTATGTGATTGCGGTTGCATGAGAAGACCATACATTTGAATTTGTGATCATATGGGACATGCATCTAGGTATTGTTGTTTCAAACATGTGACTGAGAGTCTATGTGGTTTGTTACTTGTTGTTATATGCATTGTTATGTGTTACTGCATTATAGTGAATTGTTTACATTCGTATCTTGGACTGTCTGTGTGATCCTACTAGTATATTGTGGTCTGTATAATAATATTACACCTATTCTTTTCCGTGTTAAGTACAGGGTATCTTACCACAGCTAATTCGAGACCTCAGTTAAGAGACGCTTGAATTCAAATTTCAGGGTGAGCTACATCTTTCAAGCTTCCATGGATTCCTTTATTTTTCTTGTCCATCTCGTTGGATACAGACATTAGACTTTAGTTTTATGTTTAGTTTTGGGATTGTATCCCCTATCTTGATTATTAGAGTTTTGGTATGATGACTTTCAGTTCTTAAGGGTTGTTTTCCGCATTAACTATTTTTGAAATATTGGTTGAGTTTATGGGGAATCAATTATTTAGTTGACTAAACTAATTTCATTGCTTTTATATGATGGACTTCTCTTATTTAAATAGTGTTGGGTTGATTTCAGGTTAGTCTTTGATTCTCCCACCAGGTGGTTTAGTGTGGGTATCACTCACGACAGTTGGGGTCGTGACAACCATTTGCATTTCTCTTTTAATTTACATTTAACCCTCACTCTATGTGCTTCATTAGGCTTTAACTTAATCTAATAGTTGTATTCTACTGTATATTTTTCCAAATCCTTTCTAAATTCTTTAACACTCTAAAAAATCATTTCAAGTTCAAAAATACCAACTTCATTTTCATCATCATATCTGATTTTTTTACTCTTCCTTCTTAATCAACACCCATAATAGCTTCTACATCTAGCACATTTGTGCTATCATCGCTATCACATTCTGAACTATCAATATAATGCTCATCTCCTCCTAATTCGCTAACATATCTATCCTTCTTATTTCTTCCAATATTTTAAAGCCTTTGTCAATAGCAGCTTCACCTGCTGGTATCTCTTCAGGTACTTTTTTTTTCTTCCTAGGATTAGGATTTTTTTTATTCCTCCTTTCAGGCCTAAAAGATCTCAATTCTTGATCAACATTTGGACCATCTTCATCTGGAATAACATTTATATGAGGAAGATATGTATCAGCCCCATGCAGAACTAAATCAACTTTATTCACATCTAAAACAACCATATTCTCCATAGTTTCACTAGAATTTATATCCACAAATTCATCAACAGAGCCTGACCATACTAAAAGACTAGTTGGAGTCGGCAATTTCTCCGACTCATCAATTTTATGGACCACATATATATGAAGCTCATCACCATCTATTAAGTCTTTCACAAACTCTAACGATTGAATATTAGAAGTAACTTGAACAAATTCATTGTTATTTTTATTTTTTACAGTAAAATTCCCTCACATTTGTTTACCCAAGGTTTTTACTATACGAAAGAAATTCGAAAAGACTAAAATGATCTTTATCAAAGGCAACAACAAATATATCTACTCCACCTTTGTAAGTAGGGTCAGAGTCTCCAACCACATTACCCCATCATAAAAGCATGTCAAAATATAGTTGTCTATATTTTGAAAAGATGACCCCCAACATAAGGAAATACCCAATAAGTCTCTTACTTTATCAGTGAAATTGCCAAAAATCCTAACTTTAACATGATAATAAAGAAAGTGAAAATAACAAAGAAAATACAGCACCTTTAAGAATAAAACATACAATCACAAGAAAAATTTGTTAGAACCTTCAATTTCTCCAATGTCGTAAAGCCTGACAAAACGATAATCTCCAATACTTGATTTCAACCTTTAAACCTAAAAATGTTGACATAATTTACAATAATAGTTAGTACTAATTACGAATTGAATGAAAAATAAGGTAAAATTCAACGAGTTACAAGAGAAATCTAGCTATGATTTTGATTCGGTGAATTTGAAGAAAAGAGAAAAATAGGAGTTGAAAGATCAATTGACCTTTAAATTTGGAGTCAATATGACATGTAAAGGTTTTGAGAGTTAGCATGATATAACTACTTAATTAATCTATGTAGACACGATTGTGTCACACACACTTGTAGTCAATAGGAAATTGTGCACAAAGTGTAAAAATGACATAATGAGACCCGACATAAAGTGTCTAAAATGAACAAAGCCAATTGAAGTATCTAAATAAAAGTTAACGTCAATTTTAAAGGACCATCTATAAATTTCGTCTAAAAGTGAATTTAGTACTAATATTTAAGCTAACAATACTAATAAAATACGACAACCATCCAAACAAGGGGTAAAGGTAGCATAATGCTTCACGCAACTGAATAATTCAGTCTGAATTTCTATTGGCGGGCGATGGCGCTATCCTCCCAAAGAAGCCCGCCCACACAGCAAGTCAGCAACTGTCTGCTTTTGAATTGGTAAGAATGTCAGTTATTGCTCTGTTCACGGCGGCTACCAAGCTCGCCGGCGTCTTAGTAACTATCACCGTTGCCGCCAATGCTTTTTCCTTCTCCGTCTACCGGAAAAAGAACCTCAAGCGTTTCCGCTCTCCCATAAACGACTCCGCCGATGTTCTTGCTCACTTCAATATCAATCCGTCTGGTAACACAACTACTTTTAGCTTTTTAACCTAATTCAAGCTTTTTGAATTAGCCTGCTAATGATTCTAGCTAAGGCATACTCTGTCTGTTTCATTTTATACCAAAGTGTGTGACTGAACATGGAATTTACTGCACGATAAAGTAAGATGTTAATTGTTAATTTGTTATGGAAGTGATTTGGCTTAGAACTTAGTTCAGTTTAAAATTTGAGTAGTTATGTGAAGATGATATTGTTAATGTAACGGGGTTAAGCCTTTTAGAACGTCCAAAGTAGAAAGAGTTCCCTATGTTAAAACGGAGAGATTATGTTATTCAATTTTTGGATGGTAGTTGATGTAAAATGACCCTAATCAGTCATAAGTAAATTAACATGGACTTCTGTTGGTCTATCAATGTTGAAGCAAGATTTCAGTTTAGCTTATGCTTGCTTAAAGGTTAGATAGGCTGGTGGTGTGCCCTTATCCCTAGAAAAAATATGTGGATGCGCCTTACCTGTATATCCACCTTCCAAAAACTCTTGATTGCGGGAATTTCTTCATTTTGCGTTGAATCCCTAGAAGCTGAGCAGGATATAGTTTCTTCCAGCTTTTATTTGGGGGGAATCTTTTGTAACTTGTAAATATGATTTCCAGCAGTGTCTTTTTGCTGCTGATTAGTATACTGTTATCTACTTTTTTAAAAGAAAAGAATGAACTCACTCTGCATTGGTTCCACCATTTCCTAAGATTAAGTCAGTATTTTGTGTGTTGTAACTGACATAACATTGACGGATAAAACAGTAGCTGAGGAAAACACAAAAATCAATGGTTTCCCCATAGAACCCTGCAGGGATGTAACCTGTTTGGATTGAGTTATTTTAAGTGCTTTTAAGCTAAAATAACTTTTAAGCACTTTTGTAGTGTTTGGGTTAGATAAAAAAGTGTGTTAAAGCCAAAATAACAAAAAAGTCAGTACCATAAGTTAGAATTTATAACTTATGGATTTTGGCTTATAAGCCCATCCAAACAGGCTCTATGTTATCATACAATTTAATGCTGTAAGTATCTCTTTTTCCATTATTCGACACTTTCAGCATTTATATGGTCCATGCCTTCACATAGATGCATATGATTGTCCACAAAAATTTAACATTGTAATTGAATATCTGTATATGTGTGAGTATGTGGTTTGACCCATTTGTGATACTCTCTAGAAGGGGAGAAAGGATTCTTTTTTGGATTGGCTACAGCACCTGCTCATGTGGAAGACAGGCTTGATGATGCTTGGCTCCAATTTGCCGAAAATACAGAATCACATGAAATCCAGCAGCCTCAAACAGCAGATGCTATTATGGGCTCTGCTACAGGTGATGGTGGATCTCAGCAAGCTCTGTTACCTCAGAGAGAAGCTACCAAGACCATAAAGAGGAAAAAGTCCCTTAAGATAGCCATTGAGGCACAAATAAGAGGATTTGAGAAGTACATAGAAGTGGAAGAGCCAACTCCAACTGAGCAATGTCATCATAATGTTGCTGCCTGGCATAACGTCCCACACCCGTAAGTTTTATGGATCTTCTTCGACATTTTGATTGTAGTCTCGGAAACTATGGTGCATAACACGCTGAATTATAACTAAACTAAACTCGTAAGCTTTGTTCTTTGAACCTGTGAACCATAGATAGGCTGATACTAAACATTAACAAACCCATTACACTCTATTTGCTTTGATTCAGTTAACGTTTGGGATTGTGTTAGGGAGGAAAGGCTAAGGTTTTGGTCTGATCCTGACACTGAATTGAAATTAGCTAAAAATACTGGAGTGCAAGTCTTTCGAATGGGGATAGATTGGTCAAGGATCATGCCTGAAGAGCCACTCGGTGGACTGAAAGAAACTGTAAGAAATTACAACGAAATTCATTGTCTACTTGTACATTATTATTATTATTATTATTATATCCTGTATGTAACCTTCTTTCAAATCATGATGACACCTTGATTTCTACAACTCTGTAAAACCTACTTCGATCACTAACATCATCCTGTTTGAGAGATGTCCCAAGGGAAATGGATTTGAGTACATCACCTGTGCTAAGCATCCCTAATTTCAGCTAATTTGTTTATGTCAAAGAGTTGTGATATTTGTTTCAGTTGTCCCAACTTTCTTACCTACCTTTACTTTTCAATTTGTTTTTAAATTAATCTCCACCTAAAGAAACCATATCTACTACATGGTGTAATATGACACCAGAATTTATGTGGATATACCTTTTCAAGTTTCAACAAAACCTTTTTATCTTTTTCGCTTCTTAGAAAACCTAGAGTGAGAATAGCCTTCACATGTTCCCCATTTATCCTAACAACTTGTTTGGATGGTTGTTACCCATTGTATTGTATTGTATCATTATTTTAAATACAATGTTTGTTTTGATTGTTATTTAAATTTATTATATTATATTGTTAAATATGTTGCTATGTAACGATAAAAAGACGCATTTTATGTCACTAACAAATAATGTGGTGGAATAGCTATGTTATTTCTCTTTCTCACTGTACTCTTGTTATTTCGTAATCACATTTATTTTTCTTAACCCTATTATTTTACTTAACTCCACTCTTTACCTACTAGACATCTCCACCTTAGATTTTTGGTTTGTTTATTGCTATCCCTTTTATCATCATCCATCTTTGTTTCCTTTATGCAAAAACATTTTTTTTTGCTGATTTGGTTTACCGTTTAATTTTTATTATTATTTTCATTGGGAGTTGCATGAATTCAATAGCTTAAAATATTTACAAGGCATAATTGGTGATAAATTAGGAAGTGAAAGCAGTCTTAAATTATTTTTAGTATTTGTTGATAAATCTAACATTACAACAATTAAGGGTATTTTGGTAAATTTATTGTTTATTGTACAATATGGTACACAATCAATCCTACTTTGCAGTTTGCACCCTCTTTTTCTGAACATGTATATATTTCTGAGAGTTCACCAATTCCGTCTTTTGGGGATTTTGTCTATCTAACTCCTTCATTTCCCCCCACAACTCTATCTCCTATAGCTCTACCTTTTACTACTCCACCACTCTTTACTTATAATTATCATCTGGCCCCTTCATCCGGTCCAAATGATTCATGCCTGACACTCAATTCGTTGTTGGTTGCTAATTGTCTCCACAAAGTCCTCCTACTTTCACTTGGAAAGGCTTCCTTCTACTTGTAATCCTAATCCTAACTATACCTATTTGAGTTATCATCGTTTCTCACTAGCTCGTTATACCTTGTATCATCACTGTCATTTGTTTCTATTCCAACAATTACAAGTGAAACTCTTTCTCCTCTAGGCCATAGCAAGCTATAACTGAGGAGATGCTTGCTTTACACTCTAGATATATTGTGAGCTTGTTCCTCTATCTCTCGAAAATCTATTATCAGTTGTCGATAGTATACACAATGGATAGTGAATATTGGCCCTGATGGATAGATTGATTAGCTAAAGGCATGATTGGGTGCCAAAGGTTACTACACATATTTTTAGACTTGACTATGACAATACTTTCTCTCGCGTGGATTGCTTCAACCATCTTTTTTTGTCTATGGTT
Organism: Solanum okadae; assembly: GCA_036553675.1. Classification (NCBI taxonomy): domain Eukaryota; kingdom Viridiplantae; phylum Streptophyta; class Magnoliopsida; order Solanales; family Solanaceae; genus Solanum; species Solanum okadae. The sequence continues at coordinate 46,400,655 of CM071678.1, forward strand.
GCTGTTCGTCATTGGTCATTTCACTAGTTGGACATTAAAAATGACTTCTTCTTTTTTTCAAGTAAAATGTAAAAAATAATGTCTTTCTTCATGAGGATCAAGAAGATAAAAGTTTGTATGGAGCAACCATTGATGTTATTCAAGGGGAGTCTAGTAACACTGTATGTAGGCTATGATGATCACTTCACGGTCTAAAGCAGTCTCATCGAGCATGATCTAGCAAATTCAACATAGTTATTAAAGAATTTGACAAGATTTGCGATGACGCTGGTCATTCTATGTTCTATTATCATTGCCCTCCATATTTGTGCATGTATTTGGTGGTGTATGTTGATGATATAGCCATAATAGATAATGATGAAAAAGGAATTTCCAAATTGCACCATGACCTTTTTCAACACTTTTCAGAGCAATGACCTTGGGCGATTGAGGTAATACTTAGATGTTGAGGTTGCTAAATCATCATTATGAATTTTCATTGCACAGAGGAACTATGCTCTTGATATTCTTGAGGAAACAAGAATAATAGACTTTAAGAGTATTGATACTCCAATAGATTCCAAGATTGAGCTTTTACTAGGTCTATGTTAAAATAGAACCTTAATTTATTACTTATAATTAGATTTTAGAATGCTAGTCAAGGGAGCCTCTTGGTGATCTTGTAAGATACAGGAGGTTGGTGAGAAAGTTAAATTACCTTACTCTGACTATTCTAATGAAGCCTTAGAGTTTAAGCTATCTTCCTAAGACCATATGTCTTTTATAGGATAATACTGTCTAGAATTCTTAAGTCTTGAGTACTCTATGATAAGTACTTCACATATAATATGTTTCAAGAAGGTTTCATATTCCATAAGCGTCTTAAAGTTCTCTTTATGATAATTATGCTAACGATGAAATGATGAAGCTTTTGATTTCCTTAAATACTTACATGATGCTTTTGAATGTACCTTACTCTCGCAATGATTTACTAAATGATGCTAAAAGTATAAAAAATAAAGGGCTAATGACCCTATGATGATTTACGAAATGGCCAAATGTGCCATATGTTATGAGAAGGGCCAAGTGTGCCAACAATATGAGATATGTTCATACCATGATTTTGTAACGAGACAATAAGAATGAAGTCTTATTGCAACCTAATGAGATGATAAGGATAAAGTCCTATCGCAATCTAATGAGATGATAATAATGAAGTCCTATTGCAACTTAATGAGATGATACAAATAAATTCCTATTGCAACCTAAAGAGATGACAAGGATGAAGTTCTATCACAACCTAATAAGACGATAAGGATAAAGTCCTATCGCAACCTAATGAGACGATAAGGACAAAGTCCTATCGCAACCTAATGAGACAATAAGGATAAAGTCCTATCACAATCTTTTTTTTGAAATCAATAACTTTGTATCATATCAAGGATCAAAACAGTGTTACAGTACTTGGGTAGTACTGAAACCATATTTACAATAGATCTCTAGTGTCTTTCCTCTCTAGCTATAAAGAATCTAGAACATCTATGATAGACACAGTATCATTAGAGTAAAATCTGATTACACCAAAAATATGACAGTAAGATGAAGTTCAACTTGATCTTCTGCACATCATCCTCTAAGCTCTCAAAACGTCTGGAATTCCTCTCCTTCCAAATTGTCCACCAGAGCTGGGACAATTCTCCATCTACTCCTATCCTTAGCATGTGAACATGTTCCCCCCCAATTGCTAAGAGCTTCTGTTATCTTGCCTGGCATTGTCCATGCTGTACCCTTAAGGTTTAGGATGATTCTCCACAAATGAGCTGTGTATGGACAATGCAGAAATAGATGGTTGACTGTCTCAGTTGTTTCCTGTTTCTTTACACATGAAGCATCTTGAGCACAGTGTCATACCTCTGCTCATCAAGTTGTCCACTGTTAAAGTGGCCTCCTTTGCTAGTAACCATAAAAAAATTGATACCTTGTGGGGAACTTTTATCCTCCAAATCTGCTTCCATGGCCAGTTTGCTATCTGGTGGTTGGACTGGTTCATAATTTTATAGGCAGCATTGACCTTAAAAATGTCTTTGGAGTTGCCCTGCCACCATAAATGATCTTCACCAACTTGAACCCCAGGAAATTGATCAAGTTTGCTGAGGAAATTAGCCACTCTTTGAACCTCCCAATCATTGAAATGTCTTCTAAAATTCAAGCTTCACCCATCAGATGTCCACATGTCAGCTATATTTTTCTGTTGAGATGATAATGATAAAGTCCAATTGCAATCTAATGATATGATAAGGATAAAGTTCTATCACAACCTAGTGGGATGATAAGGATAAAGTTCCATCACAACCTAATAAGATGATAAGGATAAAGTCCTGTCACAACCTAATAAGACAATAAGGATAAAGTCCTATCGCAACCTAATAAGACGATATCTCATCAATGAGGATCTAAGGCCATACAAATGGAACATTCCAGAAGCTTCTAAAATCTAAAGACTGGCAGATAAAAGATAAGGTCTTGTCACAACTTGATAAGATGTTGGGATAGTCCCACTGCATCGTGATCAAATTGAGATATTCCCTAAATGGGATCTATTCATGATTAATTCATGCCATGTTGGTCCACATGACATTGTGGTGAGATTGCCCATTCCATTTGGGTCAAAGATTGGGCGCCATGTTGTACACATGATGTAATGTATGAAGGTCGACATTTAGGTGACTCCCCTATGTAAAAAATTATATTTATGTAAAGTTTCCCTTTTCTTAATTATAAATGCTTGTTTTAAAGAAACGTTCCCTCACACATTCCATGTTCATGTCCAACGATGGGACATGTATACTACTCCCAAAGACTAAAAGAAGAATGCTAATGTGCAACGATCCCAGAATGCGAGTGTATAACAACCCAAAAGATGTGATCGTAATAATCCAAGAATATTGTAGTAATATGATTCACATGATGTTTCCTAGCTTGTTTTTTTCTTTTGATGACTAGGGAAACCAGTCGCTACCATTTGGGTGCGCACAAGGTAAAAACCCCTCTCATGTGCAATAGCTCGCAAACCACACATGAGAGGTAACCCAAACCAGGCAAGTCCATTGTGACGAGCTCAATTCAGAAGGCAAAACTCCTTGCTTTAGCTGACAAGGGGTTTCGAACTTGAGACCTCCTACCTGGAAATCCCAAGCCCAAACCACTGAGCCACCCCTAAGGGTATGATGTTTCTTAGCTTGTTCAGGCTATCAACATATTATGTTTCCATGTTCCTCTTGTATGAGCTTCATTATGTACCTTATTATTCTGTATGCCTTATCATACGCGTCCTTTTCCATATGTATTCACATCCCTTTTGTTGAGGACGCTACACTCACATTGTAGGTACAAACATTCATGGTGACATGCCGCATTGATAGGCATTCCCCTTAAACTTTCAGTTATAGTTGGTGAGCGCCACTATCATTTGGGGCCTTATCATGTTTCATGTTAGGTGTATAGATTTTTTGGGTATGCCAGGGCCTTGTCCCGACATTTTTTCAGTTTATGTCATGTAGCAGAAGCTTCATAGACTAGTGCGTTCAGGCTATGTTCATGTATATTGACTCAAGTCTCCGGTTTTTCCTATGAGGCCTGTGAGAAATATATACAAAAAATATTATTGAATTGTGTATCTAAATAGTTACATTGAGACCCTATTTATAGACACTACATTGGAATCCTTTTCCAACTAGGATTCCTATTCCTATTCCAATTCCAATTCCTATTTCTATTCTAACACTCCCCCTCAAGCTGGTGCATACAAATCATATGTACCTAGCTTGTTACAGATGTAATTAATACGAGGACATGTGAGGGACTTGGTGAAGATATCTGCAAGCTGATCATTTGACTTCACAAATTTCGTAACAATATCTCCCGAGAGTATCTTTTCTCTGACAAAGTGACAGTCAATCTCAATGTGCTTAGTCCTTTCATGAAACACTGGATTTGATGCGATATGAAGACCCGCTTGATTATCACACACAAGTTCCATCTAATCAACTTTGCCAAATTTTAGTTCTCCCAGCAACTGTTTGATCCAAACTAGCTCACAAGTTGCTGTCGCCATTGCTCGATATTCTGATTCTGCACTAGATCGAGCAACCACATTCTGTTTCTTACTCTTCCACCACACCAAATTACCTCCTACTAAAACACAATATCCGGATGTCGAACGTCTGTCAGAGGGTGATCCTGCCCAATCAGCGTCTGTATATCCAATGATATGCTCATGGCCTTGATCCTCAAAGAGTAGTCCTTTACCGGGAGCTGACTTTATATATCGTAGAATACGAACAACTGCTTCCCAATGACTATCACAAGGGGAAGTCATAAACTGACTTACAACACTCACAGGAAAAGAGATGTCAGGTCTAGTCACTGTGAGATAATTCAACTTTCCAACAAGCCGTCTATACCTTTCAGGATTACTAAGTGGCTCCCCCTGTCCTGGAAGGAGTTTAACATTCGGATCCATAGGAGTGTCAACAGGTCTACATCCCATCATTCCTGTCTTCTCAAGAATGTCTAAGGCATACTTGCGTTGAGAAATAACAATACCTGATCTAGATTGAGCAACCTCAATACCTAGAAAATACTTCAATCTGCCAAGGTCTTTAGTTTGGAAGTGCTTAAAGAGATGTTGCTTCAAATCGGTGATACCATCTTGATCATTACCGGTGATAACAATATCATCAACGTAAACAACCAAATAGATACATCGACTTGGTGCAGAATGCCGATAAAACACAGAGTGATCAGCTCCACTACGAGTCATGCCAAACTCCTGAATTACTGTGTTGAACTTCCCGAACCAAGCTCGAGGAGACTGTTTTAGACCATAGAGTGACCTGCGCAATCGACATACAAGGCTACTAGACTCCCCCTGAGCAACAAAACCAGGTGGTTGCTCCATATAGACTTCTTCCTCAAGATCACCATGCAGAAAAGCATTCTTAATGTCCAACTGATGAAGAGGCCAATGACGAACGGCAGCCATAGATAGAAAAAGACGAACAGATGCAATTTTAGCCACAGGAGCGAAAGTGTCACTATAATCTAGCCCAAATATCTGAGTATACCCTTTGGCAACAAAGCGAGCCTTAAGTCGATCAACCTGACCGTCTGGACCAATTTTGACTGCATAAACCCAAATACAACCAACAGTAGATTTACCTGCAGGAAGGGAGACAAGCTCCCAAGTACCACTCTTATGTAAAGCAGACATCTCATCAACCATAGCCTGCCTCCATCCAGAATGAGAAAGTGCTTCACCTGTAGTCTTAGGAATGGAAATAGAGGACAAAGACGACACAAATGCATAATGGGGTGATGATAGACGATGATAACTTAAGAAGGAATAATGTGGGTTAGTATTTCGAGTGGATCGTATACCTTTTTGAAGTGCAAGCGGTTGGCTAGGAGGAGGCAAGTCCGCAGTAGGAGCAGGGTCCGGCGCATGACATGAATCATCTGGGACTAGGGTTGGACGTGGACGGCGATGATAAGTTAGTAGTGGTGGCACTACAACTGGAGATGTAGAAGTAACCGTAGATTCCTCAAAGGTTGGCACAGGTAAAACCTGAGGTATGGGTAAGACCATAGAGACATCAGGATGATCAGAAGATGTATAGTAAGGCTGAGACTCAAAAAAAGTAACATCAGCGGACATAAGGTATCGATGAAGATCATGTGAATAACAACGATACCCTTTTTGGACTCGAGAGTAACCAAGAAAGACACATTTGAGGGCACGAGGAGCTAATTTATCTTTTCCTGGGGCTAAGTTATGAACAAAGCATGTGCTCCCAAAGACACGAGGAGGGATAGGATAGAGATGTGACTGAGGAAACAGTATGGAATGGGGAACCTGATTCTGAATAGAAGAAGAGGGCATTCTATTTATCAAATAACAAGACGTAAGAACTGCATCTCCCCAAAAACGCAGTGGAACATTGGATTCAAGGAGAAGAGTACGAGCGGTCTCAATAAGATGCCGATTTTTTCTTTCAGCTACACCATTTTGTTGAGGGGTGTATGGACAAGTAGTCTGGTGAATAATGCCTTGGTGAGTCATAAACTCCTGAAATTGGGAGGATAAGTATTCTAAGGCATTATCACTACGAAAAGTACGAATAGAAACACCAAACTGATTTTGTATTTCAGCAAAGAAACTTTTGAAAATAGAAAATAACTCAGAACGATCTTTCATTAAGAAAACCCAAGTACATTTTGAATAATCATCAATGAAACTAACAAAATAACGAAATCCTAAGGTGGAACTGACTCTACTAGGACCCCAAATATCAGAATGAACTAATGAAAAAATAGACTCTGAACGACCCTCAGTACTACGAGAAAACGTAGCACGAGTGTGTTTCCCAAGTTGACACGACTCACAATCTAATGTGGATAAACTAGACAAACTAGGCACCATCTTTTGCAGTTTGGATAGACTCGGATGTCCCAAACGTTTGTGAATTAGATCTGGGGAATCTATAACGGAGCATGCTGCTAAGGAATTTGAAGAGGTAAGATAGTAAAGGCCTTGTGATTCATGTCCTGTTCCAATCATCTGTCCCGTACTGCGGTCCTGCATGAGAAAAAAATCATCGAAAAAAGTTATGCTACAATGTAGGGCTTTCGTCAAACGACTAACAGATGCTAGATTAAAAGGAGAACCAGGGACATAAAGAACAGAGTCTAGGGTGACAGAAGATAGGGGTTTGGCTTTTCCAACCCCTTTTGGTTTTGTTTGGATCCCATTGGCTAAAGTAATAGCTGGAAGAGATTGTGAATAAACAATATCGGATAAAAGTGATTTATTACCAGAGATATGATCAGAAGCCCCAGAGTCCATGACCCATGTTCCAAGAGTACTAGATTGCGACACACAAGCAAAAGAATTACCCGCAACAGAGACATCAGGTTGTGCAACCGAAACTACTTGTGGAGACGTTTGCTTATTTGCACGATACTGAAGGAACTCATCATATTCTGTCTGAGCAATATGAGCATTATTGGATGGTTGATTAGGTTGAGCACCATATGCTACTGGTGGAGATGTCTGTTTACTTGCGCGATTTCGAAGGAACTCATTATATTCCTTTAGAACAATAGGATCATAACTGGGTGGTGGACCATGCAAAATATAACATATATCACGAGTGTGTCCAGGCTTATGACAATGACTACACTTGGATCGAGGTTTCCCAAAACGCCCTCCCCCTCGCCTATTCTCCATAGATTGATATGTACGCTTTTCAAAGGTTTGAGATGCGAGAATAGATGAGTCAACAGTGGGTGATGAAACTACCTTGTGACTGGGAGGTGCCGCAAGACGAAGGAGACGAGAGAATAATTCATCAATTGTAGGAACTGTAGGGCTAGCTAAAATCTGATCACGTACAGAATCATGATCAGGAGGAAGTCCAGCAAGAGTAAGAACTAGAAACAATGTTTGTCTGTGTTCTTGTTGTTTTTCCACATTCGTAGTAACTGGCATTAATGTGTCAAATTCCCCCATGACTGCCTGTACCTGTCCCAAGTAAGTAGACATATCGGATTCTTGTTTCTTTAAGTTGGTCAATCGAGATATCACATCATAGAATCGAGATATGTCATTAGTGTATAAAGCACGAGCCTTTTCCCAAACTGTATAACACGTCTGGAATGGGCGAAACAAGGGCATCAACTTGGAATCAATAGAACGCCATAGGAGACTACATAATTGAGCATCTACTTTCTCCCATTGTGCTTTGGCTTTTGCATCTTCCTCACTAGTCTTTGCCTTTACATCTACCTCATAAGCCTTGTTCGTTAAGTGATCTTGGACACCTTGACCCTTGCACCACAGCTCAACCGAGGAAGCCCAAGATAAATAGTTTGAACTTCCCAATAAAAGTTCTGAAGTGATTATAGGGCTAGAACTTCCAATCCCCATATTTTTGGAATCAAAAACATCACACCCAAAAGACATTATGCTAAATTTGTCTCGAAAAATTCAAATCTCAAAGAAAAGTCGTCGGAAACTGCCTGGAAATAGCCGGAACCCTAATTCCGGCGATCGGATCTGGTCAAAAACAGTATGGGCCTGGTCGGAATGGCTGGACGACCCCAACTGTCAAAAAAAATCTCAAAAAATATGATCAGAAAAGGTCTCACGCGCCAGCGCGTGGGGTGGTGTTTTCCGGTGGTTTTGGCTGGGGTTTGGTCGCGGGGGCTTTCTGATCCTCGTGGTGGTGTTGGTTTTCGCACAACGCCCACAGAAAGAAAAAAGAATAACAAAATCAGACCCAACAGTCACCGGAAATTGACATAGACATACGGTGACTTGTTTGTTCTCACCAATGCTCTGATACCATGTGAGAAATATATACAAAAAATATTATTGAATTGTGTATCTAAATAGTTACATTGAGACCCTATTTATAGACACTACATTGGAATCCTTTTCCAACTAGGATTCCTATTCCTATTCCAATTCCTATTTCTATTCTAAGTAGGAAATACTTATTTCTATTCTAACAAGGCCCACTGATTTAGTATTTTGTACTAATGACTTCTATATGTATAAATGAAATATTTTCTCATATTAGTTGAGGTCATTGTTTCATATCGATTGCATATATGCCTTGAATATGTTCAAGTAGAGTTGGTTTACTCGGTCAAGTTATGGTATCAAAGTTAAAGGCACTGAGTGTCGTTTGCCTTACCCAAATTTGGGGATTGACATTCATATTGCACATACAAATTGATTTGTCATTTCGTTAGGGAAAAGATACACTCAGGAGATATTGTCACAAAGTTTGTGAAGTTAATTGGTTAGCTAGCATATATATTCACCAAGGCCTTGCTGGTCCTATAACAAGTTATAGATGTAGCAAACTTGGTACATATAATTTGTGTGCACCAGCTTGTGGAGGAGTGTTATCTTATGATACTAGGATCTTGTAAATATAGTGTAGGATCAATTGACTTGATTTATTTCCAGCTTGAGGGGGAGCGTTAGAATCTTATGAATATTACTAGGATCTTGTAAATATAGCATAGGATCAATTGACTTGATTTACTTCCTGCAATTATGTAATTTTCCTTTCTTAGAACATGTAAATCTCACTAGAACAATGACAATAAATAAAAAAGAAAAGATGCAGATACACTATTCAAATTTTAAACTCCAATAGCTTGAGGGAATAATCAAACAATTTTTCTCTCAATCTTCTCTTCCCTGTTTCAATTATCGCCAAAGTAACATGTTGAATATGCTACAAATACTACGATGGTGTATTAAGTTACTTGACGTATTCTATAGGTCAATTTTGCGGCATTGGAGCGATATAAATGGATCATTAATAGAGTCCGATCCTATGGGATGAAGGTCATGTTGACATTGTTTCATCACTCTCTACCACCTTGGGCAGGAGAATATGGAGGATGGAAACTGGAGAAGACAGTTGACTACTTCATGGAATTTACCAGGTTTGGCTACTGTAAACTTTAGATCTCCATAGTCGGGTTTATATGTATCAGATAATTATCCCAGCAGTGTAGCTTAAACTATAGATACTTGATACTTTTCCTTTACTTCTATTCCCTTAGTCTGCCAATCAACTTTCTCAATATATGTATCGTTTAGTAGCAATTTTGAACAAATATATGTAAAGCACTTTGTCAAGCAGCACAATTTTGTGCATTTCACCTTTTATCACTGTAATATACTTGCAAGTGCTACTCTCCCATCAACAAATGGATATGTTTTCGTACAGGCTTGTTGTTGACTCTGTTGCAGATATAGTGGACTATTGGGTTACCTTTAACGAGCCTCACGTCTTTTGTATGCTCACTTACTGTGCTGGTGCCTGGCCTGGTGGTAATCCTGATATGCTGGAGGTTGCTACTTCTGCTTTACCTACAGGTGTCTTCAATCAGACCATGAACTGGATAGCAATTGCGCATACAAAGGCATATGATTATATTCATGAAAAGAGGTTTCCAGCTACTCCTTGTACCTTTCTCTTTTCTTTCCATGGTACAATGAGATTTTCATTTCTCCATCATGTTTGAAGGCATTTTGAAGACCGCAAGTTTGTTATTTGATTAATTTTCTTCCTACTGCTTTCTAGTTTGTTGCTACTATTACTATTTTCTCTTCCAGAGAGGAATTATTGTGAAATTGGACTGATAAAAGAAAAAGAGAATTTTGTAAGATTGGACAGAGGTCATTGAGACGTGTACTACACTACTATATTAAAGAACTCCATATACTAGTTATGAGCTATCCCTCATGCCTTGGGATAGTAGGGCCTAGGAAGAAACTAAGTCAATATAATTTGCGGGTGAGTGTGGAGGCGGAATCCATAATGTCTTGGTTAAGGATATGCTGGCGAGTATTTGCCAATATGAATATTCAAGCCATCTAATTTTAAACACTGACATGGCTACACTGTCCAAATGGCAGTGTAGGACAGAAACCATACTCCTCAATATGAGGCTAACTATTACTAACAACAGATCCAGTGCAATCCCACAAGCTAACTGTTATCATGGCCAATAATTTCAACAATAGTAAAAGAGCCAGCTAAAAGCTCATTAATAGAAAGTAAAAACCAGCACCCAAGGATGTGGCCTACTGGTCAATGAAGTGAGTTGAAAACCATAAGGTCTCAGGTTCAAATCCTAGGAGAGACAAAAAAAAATACTAGGTAATTTCTTCCTATCTGATCTAGCCTTAGTGGATATAGTAACCTGGTATTTGTTATTGGTGGGAGGTGGAAGGTACTCCGTGGATTTAGTCAAGGTGCGAGAAAACTGGCATGTACACTATGTTTATAAAAGAAACAAAGTATAGACCTATCACCCAAGACTGTGGCCTAGTAATCAATGAAGTGGGTTGGGAACCATGAGGTCTCAAGTTCAAACCCTAGCGGAGGTAGAAACATTAGGTGATTTCTTCCCATTTGTCCCAGCCTTGGTGAACAGAGTTGCCCAGTATGGTAGGAGGTAGCAGGTACCCCATGTGACCAATCGAGGTGTGCGCAAGCTGGCACATACAACATGATTAAAAAAAAAAGGTAAAAATGACTCTTCAAGCAATTATAAATATTTAATGAAAAGAACAGTTTAGCGAATAAGTATTCCATTCAGTACAATGACAGTTCTACAAGCATTTATTCACAACAATCGAAATGAAAAGACAAAAAATATGTGCTGAGCCTTCAAAAATGTGAGAAAAGGCTAAAAGTGAATATGATCTACAAGAGCGTTTGGCAGGAGTCTTGAGTTTGAGAACTGAAATAGTGAACTACTCAAGTGCTGGTGCAACATCAGTTCAAATTTTAGGGATGTCTTTAGGTGATGTATTTTCGTGACAGAAAATTCTGCTACTAAGTCCTCAAATTTGAAGGAATGTGACATTTTTGTAACAAATGTGTGATTAGCAAGTGGATAGACAAGGTTGCATATTCTATCTTGAAAGCAATATCATCCTACTTCAAGTAATAGCTTGTTACAAACCATGTCGGTCCATACCTTCCAAAAGAAAACCACAAGGAAACCTGGAGTTTTTTGAATACCTAGAGTTGCAACAACATGCTTTCTAAAGCTGCAGTCTGGCTTCTTCATTTACATCTTGGTACTTAGTTAGGAAACTGACTCCTATTTCAGCATAGTTGAACTTCAGTTAGCAGCGCCCCTTGTCCATGTGAGCATTTGAAACATTTTAATTTAGTACTAATTTTCATTCTATTTTGAGTTTATTTTTGTCCTTCATCTGTCTTGATTTATTTTAATTGTTTTGGACTTATGTTACTCAGCAAACCAGCGAGTGCCATTGTTGGAGTAGCTCACCATGTCTCATTTATGCGTCCATATGGACTGTTTGACATCGCTGCTGTTTCCATCGCCAATTCCATGACCCTTTTTACTTTTCTGGATTGTATATCTGACAAAATGGATTACATTGGGATCAATTACTATGGACAGGTATTGGAGTTGTCTACAAAAAGTTCAAATAGAAAAACTCTTGTTCTGCTTTTCCGTTGCCTCTTTTTTTAACATTAAACCCCGCACTTCTTTGACTTGAGCAGGAAGTCATTTGTGGTGCAGGATTGAAACTAGTGGAGACAGATGAGTACAGCGAATCTGGGCGTGGTGTGTATCCTGATGGCTTGTTCCGTGTGTTGCTGCAATTTGATGAAAGATACAAACATCTTAATCTACCCTTTATAATAACTGAAAATGGTGTTTCCGATGGAACGGACTTGATTAGACAACCATACTTGTTGGAACATCTGCTTGCAACTTATGCCGCCATGATGATGGTTTTTTCTCTTGGGACTTTATTCTTTTAATATATCCAAAATTTCTGCAGTTTTGTTTGATTGGTAATGTGTACTTGCATATATTTATAATATATACAGGGTGTTCGTGTACTTGGTTACTTGTTTTGGACGATCTCTGATAACTGGGAGTGGGCAGATGGGTATGGTCCCAAGTTTGGACTTGTAGCAGTTGATCGTGCCAATGATCTCGCTCGGATTCCTCGCCCTTCATACAATTTGTTTTCAAAGGCATCCTTCTTTCTGATATCTCTTCTTATTCATCTTGATAATTTTGCTGACATCTTGATTTTCAGGTTGTGGAATCTGGAAAAATAACGCGGGAAGACAGGGAACAGGTGTGGGGTGAGCTCCAAACTGCTGCTAAAGAAGGAAAAAGGAGACCATTTTATCGATCAGTGAATAAATATGGCTTAATGTATGCAGGTAATACAGGATTGTCAAGCCTAGTTTTGCCCTGAAACAGGTTTCAGATAAGTAAAGATTTTAATCAAAACTTTGATCCATTTCCCCTTGGATAGATGGATAAAGGTTATACTTGGGCCAGATTTAGATGTAGAGTTGAAATACTGCAATTTTGAATCTAAAAGAAGTTACGCTTTGATGGGTTGTTCCAGATGCCAATTTGGTTCCACTGCTCTGTAGTTATCCATTTATCTGTTGGTCTAGCCATAAATAACTCTCACATGATATTGTACTCTTGCTGGAGAGCATTCTACAAGACAAAATGGCTTTCCTCGTCATTTGATCTCGTCATTGACCTTTCTTTAGACTATTTGCTGTGGTTGGTAAATGAGGTTAGCTTAGGGAAATGTCACTTTAATTGTCTTAATACCTTAGCAGACTATATAAGTGTGGCACCTACTTGAGGGATTCTTTCTTTCTGACCTCAATGATAAGTATTGTAAAAACTCTGTTTACACTGATTCCACCCTCCCTTTTTTTGTGGTATTATAAATTGCCTGTTGTTGCTGATTATCTGTTCTTTCCTCAGGAGGCCTTGATGAGCCCATATGGAGACCTTATATAAAAAGAGATTGGCGGTTCGGGCACTATGAGATGGAAGGTTTACAGGATCCCTTGAGCCGTTTAGCACGATATCTTCTCCATCCTCTCTCGTTTATAAAGAAGGCAGAGACTCAGAGAGAGAGTGATCAATTGCCTCTTGAGCCTCTCATTGCAAACATCTAGTTACAACTGTATCAGATTGTTTAAAGAATTCTGCTTGAGAATCCTAAACTGGATGCCATTGTAAGGTATGACTGTAGCAACCACCGTGCCTATGCAATGGTTAGGGGATAAAAAGATCATGTAGAATACTATTATTTTTGTAGAAAAAAATCGTATTATATATAAATATTTTCTTATTTTAAGCCTTTCTGTTAGTAATTCATATCTACTTGGGGATCTAGATTTAATGCAGGAGTATTTGTTCTTTATCTAGGTTTTAAGAAGCCTGTGAGCATCAGGCTCTACTTTTATTTATTTATTCATTGACAACTATGAGCACATATTTTGGAGGAAACACGTATGAGATGAAATATGTATCTGACTTGATATCAATAAATTTAAGAGTAGTTTGTAGTCAATGTCTAAGATACGCCATTCTTGCATAACTAGTTGAGTGCTGATTGAAAAATATTTCCATCTCAAAAGTTTTGGTGTTGTGATGGCGCTTAACCTATTACAATTATATGCAATTTCAACATTCCACTTGAAGTTTTGGAGTTTTGATGGAGCATTTTGAAGTCCCCTTCCTAGAATTAATTAAATACTAGTATTTCATCTGTTACTGTACTTTTCCCCAAATATTTCTGTTAAGTTGCTGATGAAATATTGTATTTTCAGTTGTAGGAAGCTAAGATGTGATTAAACAGTTGAATAGTTCAATCTCTAGGTGAGATGTTTGACTGGGAAATTGAGAAATGACAAGTGCAATTTGTATTTGGTTTGGAGGTGGCATTTGTACAATAAAATTTCTTCAAGTATTAATTTGAAGGATTAGCTCCAGCATTTTGTAGATACTCGGTGCAATTGTACAAGTGAACAACTAGTGTTATATTTTGTACTACCATTATGGTGTGAATGAAAAGGTAGCAGTGTAATAGTGCTTAAATAGTATCTCCACTGTTTCACCGGACATTTTCTTTCGGAGAAAACTCTTTTTGTGCCATCTTTTAACAAAATATGTACACAATGTATTGATAGTATATACTTTATATTAATAGATATATACTATACATACCTGTACATATATTTTTACTTCCTAAACGAGATGGTCAAATGATAATTTTTTTTTTATTAGTGAGTAATAGATTAGTTTCTTTTCGAGGTCAGATTAGTTTTCAAAAGCTTATGATACTACGTGGATGAACCAAAAGAAAAAAATATTTTAATAGTATTTTTTTTTTGGGAAAATGGTCAAAAATACCTCTCAATTTTAGTTTATTAGTTGATTATATCTGTACCGTTAAAACAAAGTTATTTATAGGCTCGCCATTACTAATTTCATCATTTATACCCCTTAATTGACGGAAATTTCCAAATCAAACAAAATTGACTGATTTCTTAAAAAATGACTCATTTCCCATTTTAAACCATGCCTGACCCATCTATCTATCTTAAACCCAAAATAATTTTACTCATTTTCTATATTCATTCTAAAAAAAAATCATTTGAAGCCTGTCATGATAATTCTGCAATTGTGTTTCCCTAATTCTGCCATGATTCTTCATTTGAACTTCATTTTTTCTTAATCAACAATGCAGCAACCAAGAAATACTAGAAAATAAAATGAAAACAACAAGTCAATAAATTTTATCAGCTTCACTGCTATATCGTCGTCTCATTTGCCTCCAGAGGAAAATCGGAGCGATGACCACCTTGCTTGACAAAATAGTGCAAGAATCACTTGTCCTCCGTGGCACCATGAAAGCCCACACCGATTGGGTCACTGCCATCGCCACTCCAATTGATAACTCCGACATGATCGTTACTTCCTCCAGGGACAAGTCCATCATTGTCTGGTCTCTCACCAAGGACATCACACAACACGGTGTCCCCCACCACTGTCTCACCGGCCACGGCCACTTTGTTTAGGATGTTGTTCTCTCCTCCAACGGTATGTTTGCTCTCTCTGGTTCTTGGGATGGAGAGCTTCGCCTTTGGGATCTTCAAGGAAAATGGGTTAAATTATTTTGGGTTTGAGATAGATAGGCATGGATTTAAAATGGAGAATGAGTCATTTTTTAAGAAATTGGGTCAATTTTGTTTGATTTGGGGATTTCCATCAATTGAGGAATATAAATTGTGAAATTAGTAACGGCGGGGATATGAATAACTTTGCTTTAACGGTAGGAATATAGTCAACTAATAAATTAAAGTTGAGGGATATTTTTGACCCTTTTCCTTTTTTTTTTTTGTACATTAATTTTGTTGTTGGGTCTTGTAATCTTTGATCATGTTGAAGTACCAGTCAATTTGCTTAAATGAAGCTGGTCAAGAAAGAAATATTTACAATAAGTTATTGCTCAATATATATTAGTTTATGATTTTATGTAATCCTTCTGGTAATATGAAAAAATATTAATCTTGTGATCTATTTTTTTTTGTTAGAAGATACAAAACAAAATAAAACATTGTTTTATCATATAAGTCATATAAGTAATGCTGAAGTCAAATGAGAACTCTTAAATAAAGATATCATCGTTAAACATATTTTAAGTAAAACTTTTAAGAACCATACAGCGTAAGGAGTAAATTATATCTTATTCCTATTCTTTTTCTAATTATAATAATTCCTTAATTTTTACAACTTTCGAATACATAACTCATATGTTGGATACATTAGTGCTAATACATAATGTATCAAGCTGTTACGCTAAAAAAGATGGGGGATGAAAAATTTAATTAAAATCTCATAAATTATGCTTACATATTTCTTCTTACTATCAATTAATCAGTTGTAAATCCTAATAGAATCAACAAATTCAAAATTCAAACTTCTTCTTCCTGTTCATCAAAGAACCTTTCAAACTTGTCGACAAATTGTACTGATACAACATGAACCTGTCAATTTTGTTGAGACATTCCGAAATCTGGGAAAGTGAGGTGAGGTATGAGCGATAAAAAAAAGTGAAAATTGTTGTTGGTCAAATATTGATTTTGTGAATCTCTAATCAGTCATTGCAGCTGAATTAGAGATCGTTGAGTTGAGAAAAAATAAGTAGATCCAATACATCGTTGAGGTGAAGAAACAAGAGCTTGAATTTTCATTGTATCTGTTATGCATTAATACAAATGACAAAACGGTTGAAGAGATACACAACTTTGATGGATCATCCATACATTTTATAATAATGTTGTGTAATCGTTTTTGAATTTTGTTTTTGAGATGTATAGATTTATCAATTCATTACTATTTATGTATCTTGTTTAAATTGATAAGTATTGTATTTCTACTAGATATTTTAAATAAGTAATTATTGCTCATAAGATGTTAGGTTTGAAATCGATACATTACTATGTGGTAGTTGCTATGTACCAGATACATTTAGTATAAAATCAAATTTACGTATCATGCCTAAAAAATTAGTGCATGATACATTACCATTTATGTATCTCTTTTAAATTGATTAGTATTTTATTCTTACGGGATACATTAAACAAGTAATTGTTGTCCATAAGTTGTTTGGTTTGAGATCGAGGCATTACCCTGTGGTAGATTTTATGTATCAAATACATATAGTATAAATTAATATTTATCTATCATGCCGATAAAATTGTGCATGATACATTACTATATATGTATCTTATACTTATTGAAAACTACTGTAGTTTATAAAAGATACATTATACATATAATTGCTCTCAAAAGCATTTATTTTTTTGTGATTGATACATAACACTAAGGGGTCGTTTGGTTTGAAAATGAGTTATGATGGGATAAATTATGTTGGGATAAGTTATGTTGGGATTAGTTATGATGGGATAAGTTGTGTTGGGATTATTTTTTATTGAGTGTTTGGTTTGTTGTATTCAAAATAATAAATTTTAAGAACAATTTATTTGTTTACAAAAATGCCCTTCATTAATGTAAAAAGTGATATAACAAAAGGGTTGAAAGAGACATTTTTGTCATTTACCTATTTTATCCCAGGATAAGTTATCCCGGGATTACTATACCACCCCAAGAGAGGGATAACTTATCCCGGTATTAATTATTAATCCCGGGATAAGTTATCCCGAACTTGCCAACCAAACAACAAAATAAGCGGTACTATAATTTAATCCCGGGACTATTTGGTATTATCCCTCACACCAAACGACCCCTAAGGTTAGTTGATATGTATTTGATACATATAATAAAGTTTGAATTTTATATATATTGTTGTCACTATCCAAAGTACACCCTAGTCGTAATATGGTGTAGAGGACCCCGAAAGCCCCTATACAAACCACTTAGCATACATTATACAAGATACAAGAATTTAAAGAGTTCAGAAGACATTTTTGAAACATAAAGAGTTTGATAAGAAAAAATAGCGAAAGTCTAACATAAGTCTCAAAGTCATCTATTACATCACAAAGAAGTAATTGAGACGTAACTCATACATCACATACAAAATTTGAAATGAAAAGACATAAAAGCAATAAAAGAGTCTTGGTCCTTGGAACATGAGGACTCACCAATATTCAATGTCTATATGGGATCACTAGCCACGAGTGTACGGAATGGAAGTGTCAGACCCTATATTAGTGAAACAATGTAGGCACAAGTATGCATTAGCACATGACATGTACTAAGTATGATAGCAATGTATAACAGTTATGTAATCATGCTTAAAGGGACATTATATCACATGAAATGACCAAGCTAAATCATAAAATAACATGTTAGAAGACATAATTCAAAATCATGGTCAATGCAAGCTAAACATCTTTAAAACATATCGGAGATACTTCTAGAAGTAACTTTAGTTCATTATTGTGGGAAGTTTGCCTTTAATCGACATTGACCATGTAAGCTATAACATGGAATCCGATGACTATCCCACACCGAAAAGAGATGTCCTTACTTGCCAAGGTAAGAACCAGGTGGATCCACTATCTAATGTCTATCTAATATCAACCTATGGTGGCGCCTAGTTATGGGATAGGGAGATTGCTACTAGAAACTCGACCTCAACTATGGGAGAGCTTCCATATTGATATCCTCTCGATGTTAAGCATAAATTCCACGGAATAGTCATCTTAAATCTTATTCTTTTCATCATCCATGAAAAGGCATAATCAAGTATCCAATCCAAGCTAAAATTCATTAGAATAGCTCTTTAATCTCGATTCATCTTATGTGAGAAAACCTTTCAACCTTATGAATCCTTTATGTGAGAAAATTCTTTCACAATCATGTTTTGAGTAGTATGTGAAAAATTCTTTCACAACAACAACAACAACATCGATGATTTACTCTCAAAGCAACCTTAAATCATTTTCACCAATTTCATAAAGAAACATGCATATCTTCATAAAATCATCTTTCATAGTTCAAAAGCTTCATCATCTGATAAAAATCTAGAAATCATAGATCATGCATGGGTTCAAGTGAATTCGACTTAAAAACATGCAACCATCTCAATTCGTGCATAAAAAGACATAAAATAATCAATTGGATCATAATTGAAAGGAACTTATGAGATGGAAGAAAATCCTATCTTCAATTGGATTCTAACTTGTAAATTTGGAGAATTTAGGAACCCTATGGAGGAAATAACTCCATAGGTGAATACTATCATACCTTGATGTCAAAATCCCATAATCGACAGCGAATTGTAAACTTGAAACCCTAGACTTCTTCTTCAAGCTTTAGAGAGAGAAATATTGGGGAAGAACTTTGATCAACTTTTGAGAATTTAGGAGAATGAGTTCAATTAGGCAATTTGGGGGTTAAATTTTTTTTATATAAGGCCTGGGGTAGAGGGTAAAACAACATAGTATTGTATTAAAACAATTAGAAAAATACCCAAAAGTCCTTAAAATAAAATTGTCGAACCTCCATCGATGGTTCGGACCTATGGTTCATAGGTCCTATTACAGACCGTCCTGATCGACCGTAGGTGGGGTTCAAGGACTTGAATTTGGACCTCCAAACGACAGGGCCCATGTATGGTTCGTAGGTCTACCTATGGACCGTACATGGTTACCATAGGTCCTAAGAAATTTCCAAAAAAATTACTTTATTTTTCTTCTCACCTATGGATGCCACCTATAGTTCGTAAGTGCTCTTACCAATCGTAGGTCACACCTGCAACCCAAAAACTACATTTTTTTATCCTTTTCAAATTTGAGGTGTTATAATATTTCCCTCTTGTGAACATTCATCCTCGAATGGGACTCAAGACATCATAAGAACGGTAGGAAGAAGATCTAACAGCCCAACATGGATGCAATCACATAAATGCGCATATCCAATGAGGAAAATCAACTCCAAGCTAGAGAATATCCAAAGTGTAATCTCATAAGATCTATATGCAACTCATACTCAAATGCACATAAACATGGAGAAATCAATCAAGCTAACTCATTTTCTCAAAATTTAAGCTTTTCATGAATATGTGTAAGTGAGGAAACATGAGAATATCTAAGACACATGAAACCAAAATATAAAATCATGAGGAACTAAATGCCCCAAGCTAGAGTAGGAACGGAAGGAAAGAGATAAGGATAACAAGACATCATATCGGCCTCGGTCTCCCAAGTAGAATCCTCAACTAACTGATTCCTCCAAAGAACCTTTACGAAAGCAACTTCTTTGTTTCCCAACTTGCAAACTTGCCGGTCTAAAATAGCAACCAGAACTTTTTCATAAGAAAGACTATCTTTTATACCACGACTCTCCAATAGTACTATAGATGTCGGATCACCAACACATTTCTTCAACAAGGAGATATGGAAAATCAGATGCACCGATGCCAAGTCATTAGGTATATCAAGTTCATAAGCAACTTTACCAATACGCCTCAAAATTTGATATGGCCCCAGATAATGGGGACTAAGTTTCCCTTTATTTTTAAATCACATCACATCCTTCATGGGTGAAATTTTCAAATAGACCCAATCATCTACATCAAACTCGAGATCTCTTCTTCTAGCATCAGCATAGGACTTTTGTCAACTTTAAGTCGTTTTAACCTTTCTCTAATAAGCCAAACTTTCTCCATAGCCTCACGTGTCAACTCGAGACCTATCAAGGCAACTTCACCAACTTTAAACCAACGTATATGATATCTACCAATGCTTGAGTGATAGCTATATTATATGCAAATTCAATCAAAGAAAGATGATCATCCCAATTACCCTTGAAGTCAATTACACAAGCTCTCAACATATCTTCCAAAGTCTGGATAGTACGCTACGCTTTCCCATCAATTTGAGGATGAAAGGTTGTACTAAGCTTAACACGGGTACCAAGCCCTTTTTTGAAAGACTTTCAAAACTAAGAAGTGAATAGGGTACCACGATCAGAGATAATGGATAAGGGAACTCCACGCAACCTAACCATATCCCTTAGATACAACTTAGCATAGTTTTCCGCCGAATAAGAAACCTTGATAGGAATGAAATGAGTCGATTTCATCAAACGGTCTACTATAACCTAAATCGAGTCATGTTACCGCTAGGTGCGGGGTAAACCAATAATGAAGTTAATATTCAAATCTTCTCACTTCCAAGTAGGAATACAGATATCTTGGGACAAACCTCCCAACTTTTGATGCTTATCTTTCACTTGTTGACAACTTGGACACTTAGCCACAGATTCCGCAATATCCTTCTTCATCCCATTCCATAAATAGACCTCCCACAAGTTATAGTACATATTGGTGGCCCCAGGGTGAATGGAATATCGAGAACTATTGCCTTCTGATAAGATTTGATCTCTCAAGTCATCTACAACACACAAACGACATTGATATTTAAGCACTCCATCTCCCCCTTAGAAGAAAGCCTCAACTGAATTCTTAAGCACTACTTCCTTAAACTCAATCAAGATCGGGTCAAGACCTTGTTGAGATTTCACTTCCGACACCAAGGACGATTCTCAACCATTGTGAACCATAACACCACCTCTGGTGGAGTCAACCAACCAAACACCCAACCGGGTCAATCTATGAATATCACAAACCAACTCTTTCTTATCTTCCTCAACATGAGCAACACTACCTATTGATAGCCGACTAAGAGCATCCTCTACTACATTCACTTTGTCGGGGTGATAGAGGACACTCATGTCGTAAACTTTTTAGTAACTCTAGCCATCTTTTTCGGCAAAAATTTAGATCTTTCTGTTTAAACACATATTGCAAACTTATGTGGTCGGTAAAGACATCAACATGAACACCATATAAGTAATGCCTCCAAATCTTTAAGGCAAAAACAACTGCCGCTAGTTCTAAATCATGGGTAGGATAGTTCTTTTCGTGAATCTTAAGTTGCCTTGAAGCATAGGCAATGGCTTTTCCATTTTCCATAAGGACACATCTTAACCCAATTCTTGAAGCATCACAATAAACAACAAATCCAATGGTTCCTTTCGGTAAAGTCAACACCGGAGCGGAGGTAAGTCTATCCTTCAACTCCTTAAAACTCTTATCACAAGCTTTCGACCATAAGAATTTAACTTTTTTTTGGGGCAATGCTATCAATGGAGAGGAAATCGAAGAAAACCATTCCACAAACCTTCTTTAGTAATTGGCTAAACCCAAGAAACTTCTAATATCCAAAGGGGGTAAAGGTCTAGGCCAACTCTTAACCACATCCGTGTTCTTAGGATCTACCACAATACCCTTTTTGGAAACAATGTGACCAAGAAAAGCCATAAATCTTAACCAAAACTCACACTTACTAAACTTTGCAAAAAGTTGTTGGTCCTTTTAGGACTTGCAACACAATCCTCAAATGATCAGTATACTCATTTTCACTCCTTGAATAGATCAGTTATCAACAATAAACACGATCACGAACATGTCAAGGTATTATCTAAACACCATATACATAAAATCCATGAATGCGGCCAGAGCATTAGTCAACCCAAATGACATCACCAAAAACTCATAGTGACCATATTGATTCCTAAAAGTCATCTTCAGAATATCATCTTTCTTCACCCTCAACTGGTGATAACTCGAGCGGAGGTCGATCTTAGAAAAGTAACTTGCTCCTTGAAGTTGATCAAACAAGTCATCTATCATTGGGAGATGATACTTATTCTTAATGGTAACCTTGTTCAACTGACGGTAGTCAATGCAAATGCAAAGTGAACCATCTTTCTTACAAACAAACAAAATTGGGGCACCCCATAGAGAGATACTCGGTCGGATGGAACCCTTATCCAACAAATCTTTCAACTACTCCTTTAATTCCTTAAGTTCTATCGAAGTCATTCAATAATGGAGAATAGAGATAGGTTGCATATCTGGGAGAAGGTCAATACCGAAGTCCATTTTCCTTTTAAGAGGAAAACCGGGCAAATCATTGGGAAACGTTTCCGTAAACTCATTAACAACGGGACCGACTCAAGAGTAGGGGTTTCAGAATCCATATCCCTCACCTTAACTAGATGGTATATACAACCCGTAGAAATCATTTTTCTAGCTATAAGACGAGACAAAATTATCCTTAGGCGTATAATTTCCCCCTTTCCACTCTAGGATGGCTTCACTTGGAAACTGAAATTTGACTACTCAGGTTCTATAATCAATAGAAGCATAACAAGAATGTAGTCAATCCATACCAAGGATGACATCAAAATTTAACATATCAAGCTCTACAAGATCAAATGTCGTTGTACCCACATTTGGGTTCACAGGGACCACATTCTCCTTATTGGCTTGGGCCAACACTTGAAAAACAGCCCTAAACTCCGCATTAGTCACTTGTTCGACCAAAGGGTTGGCCGGAACTTGAGGAGCTTGAGGAGCTTCTCATTCACATTCCTCCTAACATATGCTCTTCGAGGGGCCATATCCTGAAAAACATCGAATATAGATTAAGATAAAGATGTATAGAGTTACACTCTATCGAATGACTTTAGAGTAATGAAAGAAGTAGAGTTTCCTAATCAACTTATAGCTTCTTATTTATATATGTGGTGCGCTTCACACACATGACCAAGACTCTACTCGAAGTGGCTTAGAGATTTCCTAGGACCTTTCTAATTATTGTGCTTTGAATACCAAGCTTGTCACGACCCAAAGTACACCCTAGTCGTAACATGGCGTAAAAGGCCCCGAAAGACCCTATACAAGCCACTTAGCATACATCATACAAGATACAAGAATTTAAAGAGTTCATAAAAGACATTTTTGAAGCATAAAGAGTTTGATTAAAAAGAATACGAAAGTCTAACATAAGTCTCAAAGCCACCTATTACATCATAAGGAAGTGATTGGGACGTAACTCATACATCATATACAAAATCTGAAATGAAAAGACATGAAAGCAATAAAAGAGTCTCGATTCTCAAAACATGAGGACTCGCCAATCTTTAATGTCTATATGGGACCACTAGCCATGAGTATGCGGAATGGAAGTGTCGGATCCTACATTAGTGAAATAATGTAGGCACAACTATGTATTAGTACATGAAATGTACTAGGTATGATAGAAATGCATAAGAGTTATGAAATCATGCTAAAAGGAGTTTTATATAACATGCAATGACTAAGCTAAATCATAAAATAACATGTTAGAAGACATAAGTCGAAATTTTGGTCAATGCAAGCTAAACATCTTTAAAACATATTTGAGATACTTCTAGAAGTAATCTTAGTTCATTATTGTGGGAATTTTACCTTTAACCGACATAGACCATGTGAGCTATAACATGGAATTCGGTGTTTATCCCACATCGAAAAGATATGTCCTTACTTCCCAAGGTAAGAACCATAAACTTCTAGCTTAGGTGGATCCACTAGTTAATGTCTATCTAAGATAAACCTATGGTGGCACATAGCTATGGGATAGAGAGATTGCTACTAGAAACTGAGCCTCAACTACGAGAGAGCTTCCATCTCGATATCCTCTCGGTGCAAAACATAAATCCCACAGAATAGTCATTAATCTTATTCTTTTCATCATCCATGGAAAGTCACAATCAAGTAGCCAATTCAAGCTAAAATTCATTATAATTGCTCCTTAATGTTGATTGATATTAGGTGAGAAAACCTTTCGACCTCATAAATCCTTTATGTGAGAAAATCCTTTCAGAATCATGTTTGAGTATTATGTGAGAAATCCTTTCACAACAACAATAACATTGATGCTTTACTCTCAAAGAAACCTTAAATTATTTTCATCAATTTCATAAAGAAGCATGCATATCTTCATAAATTCATCTTTCATAGTTCAAAAGCTTCATCATATGATCAAAATCTAGATATCATAGATCATGCATGGGTTCAAGTGATTCAACTTAAAAACATCCAACAATCTCAATTCGTGTATAAAAAGACATAAAACAATCAATTGAATCATAATTGAAAGGGACCATAAGATGTAATAAAACCCTAGCTTCAATTACAGAATTCTAACTTGTAAAATTGGAGAATTTAGGAACCCTATGGAGGAAAGAACTCCATAGGTGAATATTATCATATGTTGATGTCAAAAGCCCGCAATCATTGGTGAATTGGAGAGTTGATCTTGAAACCCTAGACTGCTTCTGCAAGCTTTAGAGAGAGAAATATTGGGAAAGAACTTTGATCAACTTTTGAGAATTTAGGAGAATGAGTTCAATTGGTCAATTTGGGGGTTAAAAATGCTTATATAGGGCCTAGGGTAGAGGGTAAAACGACATAGTATTGGGTTAAAAAATTTAGGAAAAGACCCAGAAGCCCTTAAAATAAAACTATCGAACCTCCACCGACGGTTTTGGCCTACGCTCCATAGGTCTTACTATGGACCGTCCCGGTCGACCGTATGTGGGGTTCAAGGAATTAAATTTGGACCTCCAAAAGACGAGGCTCATTTTCGGTTCGTAGGTCTACCTACTGACCATGCATGGTAACCGTAGGTCCTAAAAAATGCCCAAAAATTTTACTTCATTTTCCTTCTCACCTACGGTCTGTATGTGCTCTTACCAACCGTAGGTCATACTTGCAACCCAAAAACTGGATTTTTCCATTCTTTTTTGAGGTGTTACAATTGTGGTTAGGGTTATGTATCAAAACTAATATTTGAATACGATTCATTGTACATGATAAGATTGTAATGTATCATAAAATTGAAATGAAGGAATTATACATTAATTTAGGAATAAAAAACAACTAGATACATTGAAAATATGAACCTTGGGTAAAGAAGAGTGTCCAGTAACATGTTTTGGCCACCCTTTTTTTTGGAAGCTTTCTCAATGGGTAATTTAGAATTTGAAATGCATCCTTCATCGATTTCGAATCACAAACATGAGGGACAAGATCTTCTGTTTGTGAAACTAATTGGGTAAGACCAGTATTAAATGATTGACCAGAATTCATATGTATCAGAAAAAGATAAACAAAAAAAATAAAAATAAAATTAATAATTTGATCCGATGAAAGGAAAAAAAAATGACGAAGAAATCATTCTACACTTTGTCCTTTGCTCTGTATCAACTCCCGTAGCTTTTTTCCACATTCAATAATGGTGTCACCCATGGATCTCAATCCAAATCCCTTACCAGAGACACCATCAACTCAATCTTTTTCTCTTTTCTGAGCATTTTTTTACAGTCGATTTCAAAATCTTCGTCGTCAAAATTAGGAACATGGTCTACATTAGATGAGACTAATTGCATAATTTCAATACTAAAAAATGGAGCATCATCCATATGTATCAGAAATTTGTAGATGAAAATAAAAAATTAAGAAAGAAGAAGAAGTACTTATTAAGCAAGTTGAAATTGATTGACTGGAGAGAGAAGAGATTTGAAATTCAAAAATGAATTGATGGAGGTAACTGATGTGATTGTTAGCGTTAAAATAGGAAGAGAAATCGTGGAGTTAGATTGGAAAAGTAATGTATCCGGAAAATGAGAAGTTTTGAGAAAAAGAGGAATTTTAGTAATTTTTTGGAATAGTAGGGAATAATAGGAAATACGGAGAAGGGTCTAAAATGCCCCTCAAGTATTTGAATTGGTACAAAATTGCCCTCCATCCACCTATCGGCCCTAAAATACCCTTGACGTCCATCTTTCGGCTCAAAAATACCCTCGATGTTAATCCTTTGAGTCATATTTGCCCTTATTTTTAATAGCTCCCTTAAAGTAAAATTATTAAATATTTATTTATTATATTGCTTAATGTGATTGGTCCAAATTTAAACCATTCTCAAATAAATAATAAAAATGATATTTTTAAAAATTCTATATTTCTATAAAAACCACTTATGATTCATATTTTGACCCGATAAACTTGAAAATAATATTGAAAAAATAATTTCATGATATCTTCGTATTGACCTATTTTAAATCAACCTCAATCTATTATAATGTGATTCAACTCATAAATGGGGATCCAACTAAAATCCATACTTCCCCAACTGATTGTCCATCTAAAAATATTATTATTTTCATTAATATAAAATTTTCATAAATGATCTTTTTATTCTTTTATTTTTAATTTTGGGTACACACAAAAAAATGTAATATTTGTACATATTTGTTTGATTAAGTCATCTTTTATTGAACTAATCATTTCTATATGAATGTATCGTTATTTTCCTCCCTTTTTTCTCTCTTGTTTGTCATAAATTAAAAAAAAATTGTGGACAAGATCCAAATAGAAAAAAAAATAATGGAAGAGATAGGAAGTGAAGGGTCGGGGAGGGTGTAGTTTAGAGAGTAGATGCCTAACCTTTTTATAATTTTAAATTTACTATGAAATTCAAAATCAAGTCAATCGTGTGAGCTTATATATTAAGTAATTTCAAATTATTTTTACGGAAAAGGGCCTAAAATGCCCTTAAACTTTGAGATTTGGTACAATATTACCCTCCATCCGCCTAATGAGTGTGATCCGTTAGACATAAGGGTATTTTTGAGCCGAAAGGTGGACATCAGGGGCATTTTAGGACCGATAGGTAGATGGAGGGTAATTTTGTATCAATTCAAAGACTTGAGGGACATTTTAGGCCCTTCTCTGTAGAAAATAAGATAATAAAAAAAATGTATAGTAAGGTAATTTTCACTCTTACATCATATTTCAGTTTATTAGTTCCCTGAATAGGTTGTCATAGCGACCACCTCACATTTTTTAAAATTTTGAACAACGTAATTGTTGCCGTAACAACTCTCTCATTGATTTTCGATGCTATTTTACTACTTCATTTGGTAAAATACCAAAATATATGTTTTGAGTATTAGTTATATCTATACAAATTAATCATATATCAACTTTAAGTATATTTATTATTTGAGAAAAATAATACTACAAAATTACTTACTTCAAAATACGAATTTTCAATCAAGTACGTATTATATTTTATTTTGTCAACTCAAGGTCATTTACAACTTAATTACTATGATAAGTCTATTTTATTAATAAATTAAATGATTATTTTGACTTTACTATGACTAGTCTATTTTTTTCATAGATGATTATTTTGACGTTTTTCAGTGTTCAATCAAATTCATCAAAGAACATTAATATTCCTAACTCTTATGCTGCCCTTTTGGTTAGAGATCCACATCAGTCTAGTTTGGGCGGCCCTAAACTTTATGTTGCACATTTAAAATTGGCAAACTTGCTCATGCAACAAATATTGCTTGTTTTGTTTGTTCTATCCCCATTTTGAAGCCCTTAAAGGATACTTTAAATTATTGTACACTTTGACGAGTGAGCAGTGGCGGAGCCAAAAGTTTTATGCAAAGAATTATGAAAACAGGACGCAAGAGAAGGAGCATGTTACATCTCTTTTAGACTCTTGTAGCTTCGAAAATTCTGCCCAATTGTGTCACGATAGTTCCATCACTAGATGCGGAACAAGTTTTAACTAAAGCGAGTGCTCCAAATAGTAATATCGCAGATAGTTATGTTTTCTAATGTCGTTGGGTAAATCGACATCTCTCCTAGACAGTACAGAAGTGAAAATACAAAATAAAAAACAAAAGTCATGATAGACATCATAGTTAAGATGATAAAGTGTTTGAGGAGTTTGTCCCAAAACAAATAACAATGAGAGTCAACAAAGTAGTGTATGAGCATAGGTCATGAACACAATTTTGATATTAGAGGCATCAACCAGATGTTGTAACAACTGAACTTTGAGGAATACACTAGAGTATGAATGGATTGATATATCACTTTAACTCTTTCTAAACACATCACTTTCTAATTCTCAACACTTGACTTGATTTTTCATAAATTCATCTCTCATTTAGGTCTAAAGCTGTTACTTTAAAGCTATGGATCTATCCTTCATCTCTAAACTAGTCTATATTTGCTTTACTTACTCGGAAAATGCTAATCTTATGGCTACTGAACTCTCCATGCGCATGCACTGATATTCCTTCTAAGTCTTCTTTCTCAAATACTTCTCGTAACTTCTTTCGGCTTCTATACAAGACTTTCTATAACTGTTATCCACATTTACTTATAAAGCCGCTTAATCTAACTCTGAAGGGAAAAATAATGCTTACATCAGCCTATTTCATATTGATAGCTCAAATATACTATCTAGGCACACATGAAAAATCATAAACTTAATTAGAACCTCGTCTGATTATATACGATCTTGGGCACACCTCTTAATGCTCTTGCTAGGACTTAGTCACATTTTATTGCTCTCATCTAAGATTCATAATACAACACCTGTACGACTCATATTTATCAAAAAGTAGCACCTTATCATGACACTCATCTCAAACTAGAAAGTATTTATCCTAGGAGAAAATAAAAAATAATGGTCTCAGACTAGGAAGTGTTTATCCTAGAAGAAAAATAAAACATAACGTCTCAGACTAGGAAGTGTTTATCCTAGGAGAAAATCAAAAATAACATCTCAGACTAGTAAGTGCTTATCCTAGAAGAAAATAAAAAACAATTTCTCATACTAGAAAGTGTTTATTCTAGGATAAAATAAAAAATAATGTCTCAGACTAGGAAGTGTTTATCCTAATCGAAAATAACTAAATCTCATTATGCAGGAGGGTCCTGCTAATCCCATTATATATATATATATATATATATATATATATATATATATATATATATATATATATATATATATATATATATATATATATATATAACTTGCTTAAAATAATTTTAACTGATGATAAAATAATAGTAATAAATAAATATATGCTTCTCAATAAATTATCTAATAACATATATGTTACGTGAAGTTTTAGAATTATTACATAAAAAGAGAAATCGGGTAAATTAGATACTTCAAAAATTATCTTTACAACCCAAAAAGAAAAAAACAACATCATGAAATTGAAAAGTCTAAAGAGAACCAAAAGAAATGACATAACATGCTTCGAAATTGTTGGAAATTTTGTTCTTGAAGAGCTTGCTCACTGGTTGCATTCCTTATGAACGAGGCCTTTTGAGAAAAACAAGTGTGATTGATATTGGATTGAACATGTTAATTGATCGATTATCATGTTCATTAGGGTGTTTGAAAAGTGTGGAAAAGTTGAATTTTGTTGAAAATTTGTTATATGGACACATCCCAGAAGTGATGTGTTCACTAAGAAATAGTGAATTTAACTTTTGTCGTATAATTATTTTACAAAATAAGGTCATTATGTAAGAAATTGATCAAAAATAAAGTTCTTAATATTGAAAAAAACTGCATTATTGGCCTTCCTAATAAGAGATCTATACCGGAGTGTGCAGTATTTAGGATACAAATTAGAAATAAAGAACGAGAAATTTATTGGTAAAATACATGAGAGGGGAGAGAATTGAGGAGTGAATGAAATGAAGAATGGTTAGTGTCTATTTATTTGTGACATAGACTTAGTTCTAGAATAATCTTATAATTTATTGTTTCTAGAAAAATCATGTAACTTGTGGAGGAAATTTAGCTACTTGAAAAAATATTTTGACAAATATAAGAATAGAATTTGTAAAATTTTAAAATGAAATATATATGAATTGACCGTATTACCCTTGATCATCCTCAACTTCACATTTCTATAAAAACATAAAATAATAATAGAATAGAAATATATACTTGTATAGCATCATTGACTAATGAGTAGGGATATGAACAAGAAACCTTAATGATACTACAATATATATATATATATATATATATATATATATATATATATATATATATATATATATATATATGTATATTATTATTATTATTATTATTATTATCATTGACTAATTAGTAATTTCTGAACAAGAAACTTACTAATTAGTCAATTATTAGTCATTGATTTAGTATCAGTTAAGCGAAATTATTAGTTGGGTATTTATTATAATTATTAGTGGGGGTACCAATGAAACAGGGTATATGTTTGTAATTAATTTGCATTTATGGAGTATTTGCTTAGTTTCTTCAAAATTCTATAAAGAATTGAGATCATTTTGATAATTTATGATGTCTTTATGTTTATGAGCAAAAAAACACAATTTAAAAATCTAAATTATATGTCCAAACAAAAATTTAACTTTATATCATGTAATTCCAAATCATGATTTCACCTCCTATAACCAAACAACCATATCACTTACTCCTTCCATTTAAAAAAGAATGTCCTAGTTTGACTTGGAACGGAGTTTAAGAAAAGAAAGAAGACTTTTTAATCTTGTGGTTCTAAATTAAAGTTATATCAAATGTATCAAAATGTCTTTTAATCTTGTGGTTTTAAACATGTCATGTGGAAAGTTGAAGTTAAAGTGTTGCCAAAAAAGGAAAGGGGTCATTTTTTTTAAACACACTAAAAAGGAAATGAGATCATTCTTTTTGAAACTGAGGGAGTATTCATTACACTTAGTAGGCGTTTGGCCATGCGATATCATATCATGAGATGAAATCAGCGTTTGGACATGCGATTTTATGCTGATTTCATCTCATGATTCCATACAATGAGAGGTGATATCATATTCTCCAAAAACCATGATATGGAATCACCATGTGATTTCATATCATGATTTGAGATATTTTAATACAATAATTGATCCATGAGTTTATATTTTGTTAAAACAACTCCATATTTATATCTACTAACCATTTGTTTCATATGTAAATAAAATTTATAATCACATCATTACTTTTTAAAATTTATTATTCTCACCAATATAAAATTTATTATCACTTTAAATTTGGTGAATATAAATGATAAAGTAGAAATTCATTTGGTGAATATAAATGAGAACAAAGGGAGTAATACTTTTTTGATTTTTCATAATAAAAAAAAACGTCTTAATCTTATGACTAAGCATAATATTGATAAAAGACAATTTTCATTGGCGGTGCCGCACTTTCTTAATCTTAGTATTTGCAAAATGTTCGTTCACATGACTGAAGGATATCAAGTCCAATTGATTGAGGACTTAGGAAAATTTGATCAATTAGTTATTAATATTTAGTCAAGTGGACTAGTTATAATTTTTTTGATTAAATTTTATTAGAAGTGTTTTTGACTCAAACTTGTGGTAACTTTTTAAAATTTCGTTATTCAATAATATTTAACTATTGATTTTTCTTGTAAATAGTTAGAAGTTAGTGATGTTTGTTAATTTTTATCTTAGTGCATTTAACTTCTAAGTTAATATTTACTCACTAATGTATATTTTTTTTCTACTTTATAGGTTATTTGTAAGAGTAGTAGAGAGATATGAACATATCAAGTACAATTTATGTTCAATTTTTTTTAATTAAATTAAAGTTAGATGAAACAATTATTTAACTGAAGAACAAATAACTTTGTAATAATTTATTATGCGATTTTATAATTTTTGTTTATTTGATAAGATTGAATAAACAATTGGGGCTATTTTAATAGTTTTACAACTTATGAGATTTTTATGTTTATGAGAAAATATACAACACAAAAATTTCATATCGCATGTCCAAGCAAACCTTCAATTTCATTTCATGATTCTATATCATGATACCATATTATGATTTCATATCATGATACCATATCGCATGGCCAAACGGGCCCTTAGTGTGGTTAATGAAAAGTTCAATTTCATAAATCATAATTTCATCTCAAATATCCAAACAAGAGTAGCTATGCATTCCATTTGGTTTGTTAACAAACAACCCTCCACCCCACCCCCAAAAGAAAAAGATGAAAAAAGATCCATAAAGTATGTGTGTCAGACCTCCACATTTTTCAATTTGAAGCATTCTCCTGAAAAGTGTACATACAATAAAGCACCAACACAGCTCTCTCTCCTATTCCTTTTCCTTCTCCCTCTCCCTCTGCTTCCTACAATTTCGCACTCTCACAGTAAGTAACCCCTTCTCTCTTAGGGTTTTCCACATGCCACTGCATACAACCCCACAATGCTTCAACAAAGGAGACGCCGTGGAAGTGCTAAAAACCAACCCTTTTACCATCTGGTTACCCGCCACCGTACTCCGATCAACCCCATGTAAGAAAACCAGAAATGGTCAAATTTATGTTGAGTTCCAGACCCATTACTGCGACGAATCTTCTGGAAGCCGGAGGGAGTACGTAAACGCCGGTGATGTACGTCCTGCACCTCCACCGGAGCTTCACAGGTACTTCAAGGTTGGGGATAATGTGGAGGTTTTTTATAAAGAAAAAGGATGGAGAAAAGGGAAGGTGGATGATATATTGGAGAATTCTATGTATTTCGTTTTACTTGATGGTGTAGAGGAAGAAATTGTTAAAGTGGAACAATGGGGTTTGCGGGTTTATCGAGTCTGGGATGATGGTTCTTGGCTTCCTCCTCTTGAGTTCCAAAAAATTCCTCAGGTAAAATGTACCTAAATTTTAGCTTAAAAGATACATTACTTTAGTCCAATTTTGGTCAAATTAAAAAGTAGCATGCAAATTTGGGGAGAAAGAGTACTATATAGACCTCATTGCATGTTGGTTTTAGGAGTTTATATACATATATTGAAATCAAAACGGGGATTAATAGACTGCTTTATGTTTTAGTTGGCTGCTTACCTTCTTTCTATCCCAAAGTTGTATTTTTTATAAAATGGGAGCTATGAATTGTCTAAGCTAACAAACGTGTATATTCCAGATGAACGTGCGGTAGAAAACTTAATTTTTATCGGTTTACTTACATCCCTTGTTGAGCTGTTAATACTGTTTTATTCCTTGATGCATGACTTTCCCTAGGATTATGTTGTCGGTACTCGAGAGAGATGTGTAGCTGACAATTCTACTGGTGTTTTTGTTTTCAATTTGAATTTGGACTGAAAGCCTTGCATTTTGATCCTAATTTTAATTGATAGCTAGGTGACAATCTCTTGATTGATCTGATTGTTTGACAGTATAGCAAGAGGAAAAATTAGCAATTTGGCGGAAATAGTGTGATTCCAATGGCTGTAGTAAACTAAAAGGCATGGCAGTTTTGTTTCTCTTTCATTCCTTAACTATTCTTTATTCCGAGGAAGATGCTATGGTGAAATATATATGAGATGAATCAAATCATTCTCTTTTGTTTTTTGATTATGCATATGCTAGTGAATCTTTAAGCATCGAATACACTTTATTTTTCTTTCAAGATTTATGTGCCGGGGGGAGTTGAATTGGTATATCTACCTGTAAATTTCTCTTCTTGTCTTCCTATATCTAAAGTCTTCCTCCTATTATTCCTTTTTTTTGTTAACAAATAAACAAAAAAAGATATGTAGTTGAGAATGCTTTCCTTCTAATCACGCTTATTTGGCATTTGCTTATATAATTATACAGGAAATTGTATCAGACCATGCATTACATTTTATAGGACACTTAGCTGAATATTCACTTGGTGGAGTATAATTTTTCTGTATACTACCAAGTTAAAATTCTTTTGATGTATCGTAGTATAAAGTTTATCTCTTTTTTCATGTATACTACCTAGATGAAATTATTGTGATGCAGAAACTTATCAAAAACATAAAATTATTGCAATGCAGAAGAACATACCAGAGGTAGAGCTGAAGTCAAGAGGGGTCAAACTCAGGATACTGTGTAGCCGATCTTGGAAGGAAACATTTAGTAAAGGGATGTCTGTGGAGGTGAAACGTGATAAAGAAGGTTGCTATGGTTCATGGCATACTGCAGCTATTGTTGAATCTGTTGGCTATGACAAGTTTTTGGTTGAATACCAGAAACTGAAAACAGTGAACGGGTCTCAATTTCTCAAAGAAGAGGTTGATGCTTCATGCATCAGACCTTGTCCACCTGAAATACAATCATTTCATCAATTTGAACATCTTGATAGGGTAGATGCTTGGTTGAATGATGGATGGTGGGAAGGTCATATAAAAGAAGTTCTTGGTGGTTTAAAGTATATAGTTTGTTTGATGACCACAGAGGAAGAATTGGTGTTTGAGCACTCTATGCTGAGGCCTCGTCAAGAATGGGTCAAAGAGAAATGGTTTACTGCCAGAGAGGTATGTTCCTCTAATCTCTTCCACGGACTTGTTGGCTTTTTGCCTCGAGGCTACATAACAATCTTCTTTTTCTTTGTACATCCTCCTCTATTCCCTCAATTTCTTAAAGTT
The DNA here is from genome assembly GCA_036553675.1 of Solanum okadae. Taxonomy (NCBI): domain Eukaryota; kingdom Viridiplantae; phylum Streptophyta; class Magnoliopsida; order Solanales; family Solanaceae; genus Solanum; species Solanum okadae. The sequence continues at coordinate 46,435,715 of CM071678.1, forward strand.
TGATAAGACAAGAAGTTCATCTGACATGACACTAAAGTCAAAGGAGCTGAAAATCAGGATAAAGTGTAGTGGAAGGACATCGAATCCAAAGTTCAGCAAAGGGATGAGGGTAGAAGTGAGAAGTGATGAAGAAGGATACCAGGGCTCCTGGTACACTGCAGTAATTGTTGATTCCATTGGTGAGCATAAGTTTTTGGTGGAATACCTGACACTAAGAACTGAAGACGAATCTGAGCCCCTTAAAGAAAAGGCAGATGTTTCTGACATTAGGCCCTGTCCCCCTGTAATTCAAAGAATTGACAGATTTAAAATGCTTGAAGAAGTTGACGCATGGTACAATGAGGGATGGTGGGTTGGTCTTATATGCAAAATCCTTGACGGCTTAAAGTACATGGTTTATTTTTGGACAACAAATGAGGAGCTGGTGTTTGACCATTTCACTTTGAGACCCCATCAAGAGTGGATAGATGGAAAATGGGTCATTGCTTTCATGGTATGACAACCTTCTTCTTTGACAATTACTATTTGGTTTATTCTTCAAAAGCTTTATCTGCATATGGTTGAGATTATTTGTTACTTCATTCCTATGTGATTCACCTGACATGCAGAAAAAATCTAAACTCCAAGTGAAGTCCAAACTAAACTTAAAGAGACAGAATGGTGGAGTAGCCAGTCATACAAATTTTTGTGTTGGAGCAAAGGTGGAGGTGAGGAGTGATGAAGAAGGTTACCAGGGTTCATGGTACCCTGCTACGATTGTGAGACCTCTAGGAAATGGGAAGTATTTACTACAATACCAGACTCTAGAAACTGATGATGAAACTGACCTCCTGACTGAAGAAGTAGATGCTCTTTTTATAAGGCCTTCTCCCCTAGTAATCCAACAAGCTGATCAATTCAGGCCACTTGATGAAGTTGATGCTTGGCATGATGGTGGATGGTGGGCTGGTCAAGTGTGCAAAGTCCTCATAGGTTCAAATTATACAGTCTACTTTCGAACAGCAAATGAGATCTTGGAATTTCAGCATTCTGATTTGAGGCCCCGTCAAAACTGGCTAGATGGAGAATGGATTGCTGCTAAAAGGGTATGATGTGATTCTTATTTCTTTTTAAGTAGCTAACTTATTTTGTGATGTTATTAACATAGAGCTGCTGATTGGTGATCTTGCCCCAGGCTTTGGTCTAGTGGTAAGAGTGCAATATGTGATGTGTGTTAGGTGCAGACAAAAGGCGAGGATGTATAGGGGGTGGGAATTTTTTGGTTATACAGTAATAGAAAGAGCTACTGATTAATGGTCTCTGTTATATTTGGACATAATGATTCCCAAATTGTTTTTTTTTTTGTTTAGCTGTGATCGTAAGGCTTTGCTTCTCCGCTTACTGTTTTACTGCATCTAACAAAGAAAGAAATTCTTGACATTGCAATCTCTTCTATTTCATTCTTAACACTGTTGATCTAGAATACTTGTCCAGAATGTGTTGCTTTGCAGGGTCGTATATCATGATCAAGGCAAAGCATGATGATATTTACAGACTTGAACAAGCTCCTCGAAGATCTTGCACTTTGCTCGTTCATGAAAACATCAAATTGTGCAGCGAAACATTCTCAAGTTGCCTGACTTGTACATATAGTATTACGTTATCATTTGACATGTACATGAATAGTATGATCAACAAACTTGGAAGAGCTAAACTTTCCTCTTGTAACTATTATGGCTTCTTAAATATACAAGCCTATATTTAGTCAAAATCAATTTATATATACCACATATAAAATCAATTAGCACAAGGCTTATTGCAAAATCTATGTGTTTCTGGAAAATACATATTTTGCCCCGTAAACTTGTCTCTGAAAAGTTTTCACCTAGGGTGTGTTTGGTACAAAGGAAAATGTTTTTTTTGAAAAATAAGTGGACTTCTAACTTATTTTCTCATGTTTGGTTGGTTGGTGAGTAAAAAATATTTTTTGGAAAATATATTTTAATGTTTGGTTGGTGAATGAAAAATATTTTTTAGAAAATATCTTTTATTTTTGGCTTGAGATTAAAAAACTCTTTAGGAAAATAATTTCTGCTCCGAAAATCAACCCCGATAATTGATTTAGGATCCGATCCCAACACTCAAACTAGGACAAGACCCTAATGATAGTTCCAAAATCCGACCTTGAGATTTAACTTAGGACCTAACCAGTAAAAAAAATTCAAAAATAATTTTTTTTTAAAAAAAATTGATGGGGGGGGGGGGGGGGGGTTGACGGAAATAGCCTGGGTGGGGGTGGAGGCTAGGGGTGTGTTTCGGTCGGTTCAGTTCGATTTTATGTATTATCAGTTCGGTTTATCGGTTTTTAAATATGCTAACCCAATAACAAATCAATAAGATACTTTTTTATCGGTTTTTGGTCGTTATAGGTTCGGTTTTCGATTTACCCAATAAGAAAATGTCCATAAAATATTATATGACTTCTCACTTCTCTAAATGCTTTGATATAGTGAAACAAGAAAGATAATGAAAAATTGCATCGATAAGAGAAAATATAGTACGAATGCTATAATTACAATTTAGACATCACCACCAAAACATAGTATGGAATTTCTTCTGTTAATCAAATTACAGACCTTTACAAACTTGAAAAAGCTACAACCTACAATTACAAACTAAAACTAAAACTAAAACTAAAATCAAATAGCTACAATTGCGAACCCTTACTTTAGTCTTTATGTTTTGAGTAGACGTAAAGACTAGTAAAGCGACCTAGTGTGAAGTGAGTAGAGTACTAATAAATTGATATAGTTATAGTGTCTAGATATATATTAAATTATTGATATTTAATATTTAGGAATGGTAAAGTAGTAAATTATTACTCTCTCCATTTCAAATTAATTGAATTGTTGAGGTGTTTCATACTCTTTAAGAAAAAAATTAAGACATAAATTAAGCATAACTTGCCATTTTTACCCTTATTAATTATTGTCAAATTTATGATTAAAATAACTAAACATTAATTAATAACTAATTCCAATACTAACTAATGAAGGGTAAAATTGGAAGAACATTCTAAAAATAGTCTTGAAAATTGAACAATTAAGTTTATTTGAAAAATGAAAAATGTTTCAACAATTCAATTAATATGAAATGGAGGGAGTACCATCTTATTGGGTTATCAGTTTACCTAATAACCCAATAGTAAAAACCGAAACCGAACCAATTACCCAATAACTTTTTTTTATAAACCCATTAAAAATTCAATAACCCAATAACATTTTTTCGGTTTGGTTATTGGTCGGTTCGGCGGGGGAGGGGGTAGTGTACAATTTTTTTTTTTTTAAATTGACGGGATGGCCTAAGGGGTGGTGGTTGGGGGGGGGGGGGGAGTAGGGATGGGGATGGCGTAAAAAATGAAAAAAATTAAATTTGAAATATTTTCCAATTTTTTTTTTTAAATTGACAGGATGGCCTTGTTGGGGGAGGGGGTGGCGGAGGGAGTGGCTTAAAATTTAAAAATTTAAATATTTTTCAAAAGTAATTTTTAATTTATTTTTTTTGTTTGAGGGGGGGGGGGTGTGCTTGTTTGGTGGTAGGGATAAAAATATATTTGAAATTTAAAAAAAGAGAAAATTTTATTTATTTATTTATTTTGAATGGGGAGGGTCGGGGTAGGGGTAGGGGTAAGATAAGAAAAAAATTTAAAGGATGAAGTAGAGTTTTGAAAAATGTTTTCCTTGATTTTGGAAGGGAAGTCATTTTTGAGGAAAATGAGTTGATTTGAAAAATATTTTCCAAACATTTAAGTCAACCAAACATGAGAAATAAATATAGGCCTTATTTATTTGCATGTAATTGGTTGCACTTAAATGAAGATTTTTAATCCTAATTATTTAGATATTAGTCATTAGATGTATTTTTAGGTTTGAATTGTAATAATTCAATTTTTAAGTGCATTTTATTTTATTTTATTATTATTTAATGAGTTTGAATAGATTGAGTAATAAAGACTTATAACAAAATCTTAATATTATTAAGATGTGTATTCAAGAAACTTACTACTACTCTTCACTTTACCGCTATATTTGTTCACTCATCATTATCAACACCCACCACCACTTGCCTCATCAAAATCACCATTCTCATCAATCACCACAACTAATTGTTATTATCACTAGTCACTATATACCATCATTATCATTAACTACCATTGCCAGGACATTATCAACAATCTCCATCTGCATGTATTCGTTGTTATCTTATTCGTTGCTTAAGTAGTTCTATGTAACGACCTGATTCCGTCGTTAGGGAAAAGTCAATGAAAAAAGAATTGGGGTCAGAAAACTTTTTCGTAGTAACTTGGAGTCATTAAGGTGCAGAGAAATCTGGTAATTAATGAGAGATATAATTATGATTTGGATCATATGAGTAGATAGTTAAGACGTTAAGGAACCCGTACGACTTTACAAAATTAAATTTGAGCGAGTAGAACTCCCGAAAATGATCTTAGCGTGAACATGTAGCATTCTGTCTTCGTGTAGGCCGCCAGAGCGGGGCCGCTGTAGCGGGATCGATCCGCCGTGGCGGGCCAGACGCGACTTAAAGTCGTTAATAAACCCCTAAACGACCTTATTTGGCACTTTTTGATTTTTAGAGCTAAGGAGACAACCCCAGGTGACTTCTTGACCGTTTTTCACCATTCTCGAGACTAAAGGTAAGGTTTTAACTCCCCAAATCCATTTTTCGATCCGTAGAACGTAATCTAATGGGTCATTATCGATGGGGGAGGGTTTTGATCTAGAATTTATGGTGGAAAAAGCCCTAAATTGGGTAGTAGGATATTGGGTTTGGTCTAGGGTTGTTGGGTTTGTTATAATCTGGATAATTAGACCTTTAATTTTTGATTCTTGCATATAAATTGTTGTTTGTAGACCTAAAACAAGCGGAAAGAATCCGAAAAGGGAAGATTCAAGTGTTTTAGGGGATTCAAGCTTGGATTCGAGGTAGGTGATGGTTGTGATTCTATGGTTGTGTGATGTATGTTTGTTCTTGCTTCATTATGATACATGTATGTATGTGAATGTTGCATTATTGATCACACTTGTTGTAAATGAGGATAATTGAATAATTATATGCCATGGATCACCTCTTGTTGTATGATTGTGAGAATATACATTGTGATTGTGATTGTGGTTTGTTGAATGGGCGGGTGTCACTATCCGACACACTAACTGGGATCGGTTGCCACATTTCGGCATAAATATGGGATAGGCTACCACGTTCTGGCATAAATATGGGATCAGATTACCGCGTTCCTGCATAAATATAGGATCAGATTGCCACATTCCGGTATAAATATGGGATCAGATTGCCACGTTCCGACATGCTAACTATTTGGGTTTGGGTTTCATGAGAGGACCATTGAATTGAGTTCCGTGAGAGGACCATTGAATTGTGTTGTGTATCTACTTGTGATGAGTTCATTCATATCTAATGATGATTAATATTGGAAGACGGTATGTTGCTCTAAATTGATATAACTGTGATATGTGAGAATTATGAAGTTGTTCATTGTTCGTATATGTTGATGATATTGTATATGTTTGATAAGTGCATGTGATTATATTGTTGTATTGACTAATGTATGTCACGCTTAGTGGGATAGTCGTGTGATCCTACCAGTACACAGTGGTTGTGTACTGATATTGCACTTGCTCTTTCTTTGTTGAGTATAGGGCATCTTCAAGTGGCTATTGATAGACCTCAGCTAGATGACTATGAGTGTGACCGGATTCAAGGGTGAGCCAGTTCTTTCAGGCTGCCATGGATCTTCCTTGTTTCAGTCCACTCTTTTCGGACTCACACTTTTGTTTAAGGTGTTGTTTAGTTTTGGGGTTGTACCCCTTGTTCTTAGACTTGTCGTTAGTAGAGTTTTGGTACATTGACTTTTAGGTTCTAGGTTAATTCTTCCGCATTTGTTAGTTATTGTTGAACTTTTGTTAGAGTTTATGGAAACTTTATTTTCTTTCCTTAGTATTTGACTTATATGCCTTAGTTTTTAGATTGGTTGCTTGGTTTGGGTTGTAATAGTGGTTCTCCCACCAGATTGTTAGTGTGGGTGCCAATCACGACGGTCTGGGTCGTGATAAAGTTGGTATCAGAGCCCTAGGTTTGTTGATATCATTGTACCAAAACGAGTCTAGTAGAGTCTTGCGGAACGGTACGATGACGTCCGTACTTTTGTTCGAGAGGCTATAGGACTTTAGGATAAACTCACTTCTTTCTACTCCTTCATGCTATGACTTGAATTGAATTTGTATCTGGGTGATACAAATTGGTATCTTTCCTCATTCACTCTGTGATCCGAACTAGAGCAACAAAAGTGGTAACACTATCACTAGCAAGAGAGGATGTGTATAGACTACCGACAGTTGAATTTGGTCACCATTTAGAACAAGTATCTATTGCCTCGGTTAGATGACATTTTTGACCAATTGCAAGGTGCATCGATTTTCTCTAAGATTGACTTAAGGTCTGGTTACCATCAGTTAAAGATTGAGGCGGTTAAGATTTGGGTTCAACCAAGTTCTATGATTGAAATTAGCAGCTTTGTGGGGGCTCGCTAGCTAATATTGTCGCTTGTGGTATGAGTTGAGTCCAATTGGTATCTTCCGATTCCAATTGGTATCTCCCGATTCCAATTGATATCTCAACCAAGTGAACTAGACGTCGTGGTCACGACTGAGGGGCCACAAGTAAAGCAAATTGGAAACTGAGAAGATTTCAATTGGTATCTGGTCCTAGGGGTGGTGTGAATGCATGGATGATTAGGAATGATCATCCATGGAGCGAAATAATTAATTAAGAATTTGGACTTATATGTGAATTGTATCTTGGAAACTTTGAATGTGTGCTTCTGGTTGTCTAAATTAACTGTGAATGTGAAGTTATAATTGTTTGAATGTGATGAGGTGATTATGTGCACAATAAATGTGTGTCTGAACTTTGATATGTACAATATGTTGGCCTGGTCATTGAAGTTATGCAAATTGTAAGTACTTGAGTATCGTGAAACTCGTTGTGAAAGGAAGATCTTGACTAAGGATCGTGTGAGTGTCTGGGTGTATCCTGGGGACGTGTAGGTTGTGGTGATGAATTAATAAGAATGAATTAGTTCGTGTATCGTGGGATTTACTGGGGGTAGACAACGATTATCCTAGTTATGAGGATTATTCTAAAATTGCTAAGTAAAGCTGAGAAACCGTTGTGGAATTTAGGAAGGAAAAGAACCCCAGGACTTTGCCAGCCAAGGCAAGGCCGCTAATGCGAGATTCCTCCTGCCAGAGCGAGACAGGGCGAGACAGAATCTCAGCCCTGTCTCCCATATTTTTCTAGTCATAATTATGAACCCCGAATCGTACCCGAACAAACCCCCGCAATCTAATTCAGTGTTCAACAATCGAATATAAGTTGTAAAGTGTGTTAAATTGTGGAGAACCTAGGCATATGAGGAGGGAATCAGTGAGGCCGTGGAGGTTGGGGAAATGGTAATGTAGGTAGACGAGTAGTGCAACCAGGCGAGAAGGTTTCCCGTCAAGATGACAGGGCTCAGTTATATGCTTTTCTAGGCAAAACCGAGTTTGAGCTGTGATGCGGTGATCACTAGTGCTACTCTTGTATGTGCCTATATGGCTATTGTTTTGTGTGATATGGGTTATTCTTATTCGTACGTGTCAGTTCAATTGCCTTGGGATTTGATGTGGTTTGTGATATACTTGATGCCCTCATCCATATTTCTACCCCAGTTGAAGAGTCAGTCATAGTCATCCTTGTGTATCGTGTTTGTCCTGTTGTGTTTATGGATTTTTAGATTTGGGTTGATTTGGTTATGCTGGATATGACTGAGTTGATATAATCTTAGGCATGACTTGGTTGTTCCTCTATTATATCGGGCTTAATTGTAATACTAAGTCGGTAACTCTAGAGATCCCCGTTAGGGAAAGGTTAGAGTGGGAAGGGGGTACAAGCCTAAGTCAGCAAAGGTCATATCTTTCGTTCGGGGTAGGAAACTGGTGGAGCAGGATTGATTGACATAATTGGCTCATATTCAGGATGTTGAGGTCGAATCCCCCTCTATTGAGTCTATTCCTGGGGTGTCAGAGTTGAAAGAGCTTAAGGCTCAAATCCAAGAGCGTCTTGATAAATGATTCATCCGTCCTAGTGTTTCCAAGTGGAGTGCTCCTGTCTTGTTTGATAAGAAGAAGAAGGGTAGTATGAGGACTGATGATTTTATCTTAATCCATAAGGGAGTGGATTAATACTGGAATGACAAGCTTTTGGATAAAGAAAGTCCCAATGTGTATACTTGGGTGAAGGAAATAGAAGATTTTAGTAAGAAAGTCCGTAGCAAGATTGGGTTAGTCCTTTAAATTTGATGAGTTTACCTGAGTTTGAGGTGTCATGTTGATGAAATGTTGGCTTCATAGTGATAGTCAGGGCTAACTGAGCGTAATGGTAATAAGAGTTCGCGATGAATTGTAATGGGATGCAACTATATAATGAGATTGTTTATTAAGCGAATTTTGTATAGTAATTACGACTTGCGAGTATCAAAGGTTGTGGTTTTTTTAAATATTTGGTGAGTAACGTGGTTGTATGGAAAGTTTTAAGAGATGGTGAGACACCATTCAATTAGAAATTAAAGACCTAGAATCATAATGAAGAAAAATGGTGGGATGTAGTACAGCCTTTTGAGAGAGGCTAGAGCAAGAATATTTTATTTGATTCTTAAGGCTAAAGAGTTATCTTTAGAGGAGTAGATAATTGGGTTCAGAGACGCGTGATTTCATTTATTTTGTTGTGGCTATGGTAATAGTGTCACATATGTGTCAGATTGGTTAAAAACTATCGAAAAAGACTTGAGAAATGAGTGTGCGGACATTAGCTTGAGTGTGATGACAAATGTTTGGTTTTGTTTTTGAGTCTAGTAATGAGTATAATTGAAATTTAACAAAATATATGGTAAGATTGATGGAGATGCGATCAATGATAAACGGAGATCCATGAATTCATAAAAATCTTCAAGGTACAAGCTAATGTTGATAGAGAGAGGGATTGTGTTATATGGTGGAAATTACAATTCAGATTTTTCATTGTGAGTCTACATTCGTGGTGATGCATTTTGTCAAGGTATGAATTGACAAGGTGAGAAATGATCAATTGTATCTGATTGAGCATTTGAAAGGACTTATACCTGGGGTGAGTCGTTAGTACTACTATTGATTGTTAAGTATCTAAGAAAGGTTTTCATTTAAAAAGTGTTGGTTTATAATAAGGTAAATGGTCGGAGTGTTTATGATGGTTGTTAGTATTGTGAGTATGATTCACTAGCTATGCTCTAGTGTGTTTTCACTTTTGTGGGTGGATCCTTAGTGGTGGATCAGGGGTATCAAATCCTTAGATGTTTTCTTGGTTGAGGGGGAAGATTTGGTTATTTCGAATGACATAATTGTTGTTGTCTTGGAGTTGTTAAAGTATTTTAATTGTTCTACATGTACCACCTTGCTTATGAGAATTTATAGGAGAGCTACCATGCCTATTTGTGGTTGTCTGACAATCTTAATATTCCTCTAGTCGTCGAGGTCATGTATCGATTATGTGTGGTTGAATGTAGGGATCTTTGGGTCCAATTCTACTGTTCTTAAGAGGTAATCTACAATTACTAAATCTAGCATTTCGATAGTGTTGTTGGAGGGGTTGTATGCTTGGACATATCCCTCAATGAGTATCTGATTTCTAAAGATCAAAATTGTTATAACTTAAGCTCATGAGAATTTATGTTGTGGGATGGAGATGTTGTTAAGAACTATGATTGTTTGGGTATTATGATTGTGTGTTGGTTGGTTTAGGTTCACCTCTAATTGTGGCGAGTTTTGATTTAGGATTTTATCATAGTTATGTGAGAAAGGATTCGTTATGATGTTGTGTCAAAGTCCTTGATAACATGTGTGCGATCAACTTTGGGGTTATTGAGAATCGTTGTTGTTGTTAGTTAAGTTTACATACAACAATAATTATCACTCGAGTGTTGAGATGACTTCATTGAGGCATTGTAAGGGAGGATGTGTAGGTATTCAATTGGTTGGTTTGAGGTTGGAGATGTGAAACCCTTAGGGGTAATGAGATTCGGTAAGAAGGGCATGCGAGACAAGTATCCCCAGTAATTTGACGATGCATATACTACTCTACCTTTACTTTAGCTAGTGTTTTGCTAGTTGATCACTCGGGGACGAGTGATGGGTAAATCGGTATCTATTGTAACGACTTGATTCCGTCATTAGGGAAAAGTCAATGAAGAAAGAATTAGGGCCAGAAAACTTTTTCGTAGTAACTTGAGATTTTCCAACCTAGTCTAAATTTGGACGAAATCGGAGTCATTAAGGTGTAGGGAAATCTGGTAATTAATGAGAGATCTAATTATGATTTGGACCACATGAGTAGATAGCTAAGACGTTAAGGAACCCGTACGACTTTACATAATCGAATTTGGGTGAGTAGAACTCTCGAAAATGATCTTAGCGTGAACAAGTAGCATTTTGTCTATGTGTAGGCCGCCATTGCGGGATTGCAGCCGCCAGAGCGAGACCGCTGTAGCGGGATGGGTCCGCCATGGCGGGCCAGACATGACTTAAAGTCGTTAATAAACCCCTAAACATTCTTATTTGGCACTTTTCATTTTTTAGAGCTAAGTAGACGACCCCAGGCGACTTCACTATTTTTCACCATTCTTGAGACTAAAGGTAAGATTTTAACTCCCCGAATCCATTTTTCGATCCGTAGAACGTAATCTAGTGGATCATTATCGATAGGGGAGGGTTTTAATCTAGAATTTATGGTGGAAAAAGCCCTAAATTGGGTAGTAGGATCTTGGGTTTGGTCTAGGGTTATTGGGTTTGTTGTAATCTGGATAATTAGACCTTTGATTGTTGATCCTTGCATATAAATTGTTGTTTGTAGACCTAGAACAAGCGGAAAGAATCCAGAAAGAGAAGATTCAAGTGCCTTAGGGGATTCAAGCTTGGATTCGAGGTAGGTGATGATTGCTATTCTATGATTGTGTGATGTATGTTTGTTCTTGCTTCATTATGATACATGTATGTATGCGAATGTTACATTATTGATCACACTAGTTGTAAATGAGGATAATTGAATAATTGTATGTCATGGATCACCTCTTGTTGTATAATTGTGAGAATATACATTGTGATTGTGATTGTGGTTTGTTGAATGGGCGGGTGTCATGATCCGACACACTAATTGGGATCGGTTGCCACGTTCCGGCATAAATATGGGATCGGCTTCCACGTTCCAGCATAAATATGGGATCGGCTGCCTCGTTTCGACATAAATATGGGATCGGATTGCCACGTTCTGGCATAAATATCAGATCGGATTGCCACGTTCCGGTATGCTAAATGTTTGGGTTTGGGTTCCATGAGAGTACTATTGAATTAGGTTCCGTGAGAGGACCATTGAATTGTGTTGTGTATCTACTTGTGATGAGTTTGTTCATATCTAATGATGATTGATATTTGAAAATGGTATGCTGCTCTAAATTGATATAACTGTGATATGTGAGAATCGTGGAGTTGTTCATTGTTCGTATATGTTGATGAATCATATTGTATATGTTCGATATATGCATGTGATTATATTGTTGTATTGACTAATGTATGTTACATTTACTGGGATAGCCGCGTGATTCTACGAGTACACGGTGGTTGTGTACTGATACTGCACTTGCTCTTTTTTTTTGTTGAGTACAGGGCATCTTCAGGTGGCTATTGATAGACCTCAGCTAGGTGACTATGAGCATGACCGGATTCAAGGGTGAGCCAGTTCTTTCAGGCTGCCAAGGATCTTCCTTGTTTGAGTCCACTCTTTTCAGACTCAGACTTTTGTTTAAGGCGTTGTTTAGTTTCGGGGTTGTACCCCTTGTTCTTAGACGTGTCGTTAGTAGAGTTTTGGTACATTGACTTTCAGGTTCTAGATTAATTCTTCCGCATTTGTTAGTTATTGTTGAACTTTTGTTAGAGTTTATGGAAACTCTATTTTCTTTCCTTAGGATTTGACTTATATGCCTTAGTTTTTAGATTGATTGCTTGGTTTGGGTTGTAGTAGTGGTTCTCCCACCGGATTGTTAGTGTGGGTGCCACTCACGACAGTCTGGATCGTGACATTCTAATCGATAGCATTACTTTATGCATGAAACTTAAAGAACGAAGGTATTAATGAAAATGTAATTTTTTTTATTCGTTTTGTCAGTTTTAAAATTCTTTACTTTTCATATTGAAGTTGTTCCTATGTATGCCTTTAATCTATCTATTTTAAAAGAATATGCTAATGAAATATGTAGTTCATCTAAGATCTATTTCTAATAAATATAATTCTCATACTTATATAGAAAACATTGAAATTTATTCTATCGTGAATAAGTCTAAAAACAATATCAATTATTCTAATATTACTAATGTTTTTCAAACCTAAATAAATTTTTAAGAATATATTTCAATTATTATAAATTACATATGTTATTTTACCGCGCGAAGCACGGTCTATTTCACTAGTAGAGAATATGGTAAAGGAATTATAGGTCAATTAAAAATCTTAGAATTGTTATCTTGAATAGCGGCAGAGCTAGAAATTTTATTAAGAAGTGTCAAAGTATAAAGAAGTAAACACGAGAAAACCAACAAAATAATGAAAGCAAAATGTAGTTACATTACAATTCAACGAGATACAAAATAATATGCAAAATGTGTGTCATTTTAATTGTTTAAAAAATGAAGAGAAAAATGGTTGCTTTAAGGCATTTCTTTGCACTTTAATCACCCTTCGCTTAACTTCATACCTCTAAGAGCTCGTGACTATCATCGGATAGTCAGTTCGCTTTCCTTTTAGACTGAAAAAGGAAATTGATAAGATAAATCAAGATGTTATCATGGCTGCAATATTTAGAGAAAGGCGAAAGTGAAAGCCTATGGGGTCACTTTTATAACTAGATAATAAATAGCACTGAAAACCATCTCATTGGATGGTTTGAACTTGGACTTTGACTTGAAAGACTAAGTGTCCACCTCTATTGTTTAAAAGTCAACACCCGTTGGGCTAGGACTCTCTCTGAATTGATAATTAGAATCGTCTCCCCACCCAACTCTCAAATGAGACTAAGCAGCTACCGATCATTCCAACGCGCCCTTGACATATCTACTACACAAGGCCCCAACATAAAAAAATCCATTTACCCCACTTCCCTTCGGATTTCATCAAGTGGTCATGTATCGCATTGGGAATGAGAGGATCCAAAAGGCGAAGGCTCACCCAACTAAAGGAAAGGGATGAGATAGGCACTCTCGTCTGCCCAAGATGACTAACTATCTTTCTCTTTATACACAATATCTTGAAAGGCAAAGAAGAGACAATTGTAGCTTTTAGAGACTATCCTCTGCAGCTGTAGCTAAGTGCAAAGCTAGAAGTAAGATTTCTAGTAGAATATTCAAAGCTTTTGAGTAAAAAAGAAAAAAAAAGTTTTTATTTTATTTTACTATGTTATCCATTGTTTGTTCAACTTTACATCCTTTGGTTTTTGATTCAACTGGATTTTTTTTCCTTTTTAAGCTAAAGTATGAAGACTACGTTTCGAATAGTATTGCGTGATTTCGAACTACATTTTGATTCCAAGCGGGGAAGACTTCCAGATTATCTAGCGGAATTCAAACCTCCGCGTTGTCTGTTAGATTTCTTAGTAGCGAAAGAACCTTTTCCCCTTAACTTTAAGTAGAAGGACAAGAAAGAAAGGGGTTGATCTGATAATGCCAGTTGGCAGCCCTCGAATCCCTTCACTCTCGTGCATTTCTTCTATTGTATTAAAGTCTAAAGATAATAGAACTCTTCCAATGAAGTATAGTAGGTGATACATACAAACGGCGAAAAACTCTCTATCAATAGTAAGTGAATGTGTAAAGACGAAGTATTCACTCTATGACCCATACACCTATTGTAATGTCAGTCAACAAGGTAAAGAATCTGAATCAGTTGACCACATTCCTATTTTCAATCTTGGTAGGTTTTAAGTGTTGCATATTGATCCTTCGACTCGATCGGATCACGACATAACTTGTCCAAGCTTTTCACCCAGAGTTGTGGAGATAAGGTGGAAGATTAAAAAAAATCTATATGTATAATAATAAAGAGAATCTATTCAAATTTATGTCATCACTACTGGAAAATCCATTTTTATGTGGAATCCATCGGGTCTGAGATTATTTGCAGTTTCCCCAATGTGCGCAAACAGAGATGCCACTTTCAATGATGGACACTGTCCTAAGAGGGCTAGACGAGTGGAATGGGGGAAAGTGGCTTGATGCAATAGGCAATCTTTTTTGTCATCCATTGACTCTTATTCCCACTTCTTCGGAGTTGGGAGTGAAAACCACTTGACTTTAAGGAGATGAGCCGCTCTAAAACGATGCCTGGGTGGAAACACAAACAAAAGAAGAGACAAAAAGTTGAAAATAAAGGGGGAAGAAGTTTAGTGCTAGTTATTACTAACACTTCTTTATCTAACTTCCCATTCAATCAATATAATTTTGCCTACTACCATCATACTCGCACGCCTACCAACAAGATGTCATGACTGCTTAGGCTTGGTTTTCTTTGGTTTGAATGTAAGCTAAAATAAGCGGCATTATTGAAACAAAGGGATCCCAAATACTTTCTTTATTCTCATTGGAGAAAGATTCTCCCACGGAAAGGTTTTACACATAGGTCCAATTGCTTTCTTTATCTTAGTTTCCTGAAGATTCGACCCCGTTCTTTGCCTCAAGGAGTGGTGAGCCTGAATCATTCTTCTCTAAAAAAAATCTAGAATCTTTCTATTGATAGATATTTCACGTCTGCACATAGAGTATTTTTTTGCTCCATCCTCCAAGGAATATCATAAAACAACCGAAAACAATGACATACTTTGTGGCAAGAGTGGTCTCTAAGGTATCGAGGAAGGTTGGCGAATATAGGTTACAGAGAACACATTACAACGAGGAACGACTTTTTCACGCTTATGAGCATTCTGGTGTCCTCCAATGAACCATCATTGATGGACGAAAGAACCTTATTTCATTTGAATTTCATGTTTAACTAGTCAGCCTCTACCTTAACTCTTGAATCTGCGTGCTTGGAAACCTACTTTCCTCCGGCATTTTACTAAGTTCCCCCTCATTTGTTTTTCAAAAAGTTGCTCCACAATGGTAAAGTCTAGACCAGTCTATCTCCTCTATGGGGAAGACGCTTTTGAAGGTGATCAAAATGATTATGGGAATGAGGACCTATCCCTTAAAGGAATCGAACCCATGTCTTTGTTATGAAAATATGATGTGCTAACCACTGGACTAAATACATTCAAAAGGGATAAATTTAGCGGCTCATATTTTAAATAAAGATCGCCGCATGGAAAACTCATTTTTTGTGGGGTTGTCCCCATTGGTTTCCTTCCCTTCCAAGTTCATTTCATGCCCCCTTCGATTACTCTATCCCTAGCATCCCTTTCTTCCCCTTCATCTTCGGGCAAACACTACTACATGTGTCACACCTAAGTGGAAGAGGGTTTGCTAAGGCTCTCAGATAATAAAGATCAATCCAAAGATAGACAACTCTATTATCAAATACATAAGGAAAGGGGCGGCAATTTGACACTATATATCCAGAGGTGTGGAAAAAGCATAATCCACTTCGTCATCTCAGTCTCTTTTTGTGCAAAGAGGTAGAAAAGGTTCTACTCTTCTACCCTTGAGTAGTGCATAATGCATCATTGATAGCGGTGTAATTGATCACTACCCAGATATGAGTACCATTTTGTAACACCTCGGTATTTGAAAGAGCTAAAAATAGAAAGAACTAGATTGAAAATAAGCTAAATCTGAAAATTTTCAAGTTATGCTTAAGTTATGAATTTGGGTCAACTTTAAACGACCATAACTTTCAGTACAAGATGAGTTAGATAGCCCGTATGATATCGAATGAAAGGTCTTGGAATCCTCTTTCCAACGCCACTGAGTTTGCTAATTTTTGAGCTCGTGTGAGGGAGATATGACTGTTTAAAGTCGGGCTATTCAATTAAGAAAAGTTACCCAAAAATGTGAAGGGTATTTTGGTCTTTTCCTTACCCTTTCAGATTTAAGCATTTTTAGTAAATAATTAGGGGACTAAACTGATTTGGTTCAGTTTTCCCAAACAAAATACGCTTAGGGTTTTAGAAAAGAGTTCAAGAAAAGAAAGGAGAAGAAAAGAGGAGAAAATTCAAGCGTTCGTCAAGATCTTGAGGTTTTCTTGTGGATTTTCGCCAAGGGTTTGATCTCTAAGAGGTATGTTAATTCTCATAGTGTTGAGTTCGTTCACCCACACGCCAATCATGTTATATTCAGCGTAAATTTCTTCTTAAAGTTGAAGGATTTCAGTTGTTGTTTAGTTTTCTTGGAATACCTTTCATAATCTTGATTTTTGGGATTTCGATGAGTAATTGAGATAAGTGTTAGTGTTTTGAGGGTTGATTCGAGTAGATTATTGTGTACATACGTTGAGTATTCGATTCTAAGTGATTGGGGAAGAAACCATTCGATTCTAGTCGAATTAAGGTCAGAAAACAAGTAGAAAAATTTGTCGAGAAGTCGTGGGGGAGGGCTGGGGCGGTGCACCCCAGATCTGCCAGAGAGGCTGGGGTGGCGAACAGTAGTGCGCCAAAAATGAGCCTCTGAACTTTAGGGGTTGGTGCCCCATGCAATCAGTGTGCGAGGGTCGCCTACCCCCATCTTTTTTCCATCGTTTTACCCATCTTAGTTCTCCTAAAGTATACCTTTACTCCTTATTGATTCTAACTACTCTAAACTACTTCTAAACATCTAGAAACCATTCATAAACATAAATCATAACCTTGAATCCAGAAATTCAAATTCAAGGTAGAGCTAAGAGTCAAGTCTTGAGAGTTCTTCGAGTCATTTTAAAAAGGCTTTTACAAATTGTTTTAAAACTTGTTTTAAATGACTTGAGCACATAGTTGAGTGAGAGTAGAGCTAAGTTCATTTTCTTTAAAATGGTATATTGGAACTAAGTATTTCCAAGAGCAAATGTTTTTTACATTTAAGATGAGAGGAAACACTGATTTCCAAAGAGTTCATGAACAATTTTCAGTATTATCTCTTTTTAGAGAAACCTTTTGAGTAATAATCTCAAAGTTAAGGAAGAGGAAATGTTTTATTTAAAACATAATGAGCTAAGTTATATTTTGGGAGTAGTATTGATCACCGTTATGGGGGAGAGTTCTAACAACTCACACCCCCACAAACCATGTAGCCAACGTGAGTAGAAAAGGGTCATACTTTTCAGATGATTCCTTTATTGCTTTTTAGCATAGACTAGTGGATCCACTTAGTTAGTTAGGTCATATACCCCGTTAAAGTATAGAACAATTCTGACAGTGTGGGCTAGACGTTGTATCTCGCATAGCTCATAGTGATGGTTGTCGGTTATAGAATCTCCCAACAATTTCTATTTTGTATTTTTGCATACAAACATAGTTTATATTGTATTTTCTAATACACGGAGTTGCTATCTACTGTTTTAAAGCTTCTCTTTATACTGCATTATTTTTATTGCTTTATAATGAAATAATGTTGAGTTGAGTTGAGAAGATGGAAGTGTTTCTTCAGTTCCAGTTCAAGTTTTTGTCTTGTTTAGCTTTCCCCTCACGTACATTCCATGTATTGACGCCATTTGGTCTGCATCTTTTTTGATGCAGATACAGGTAACCAGGATCAACATCTAGTGCTTCGTTGATCCAGTTGAGCTCCAGAGTTGTTTGGTGAGCCTCATTGCTTCCGGAGGATCCCTTTTGTTATGTTTCAGTTATTTCAGTTGTTAGGATGATCGGGGGTGTTGTCCCGACATCCCTCATAGTATTACAGGCTTTATAGATAGATAGACACTAGTTCATTAGTCTTTTCATTTTCAGTTGTTCATATTGAGACTTGAGTTGCCTCTTTTGACCCGTTAAAATGTTTCTTTAAACATTTATGAGTGTATATTTTGAGACATTTGAGTTATAGTTTATCTTTTTAAAGTGCTTTTAATATGAGTAAATCTTCTGCTAAGGGTTAAGCCAGACCAAGGTTATGCTTGAGGCCAACAATGGTTCTCGAGTGTCAGTCCCGCCCAGGGTGTAGGCTCGGGATGTGACAAACTTGGTATTAGAGCACAAAGTTCAAGAGTCCTAGGGTGTCTATGAAGCCGTGTCTGTAGAGTCCTAGTTATTGGTGTGAAGCGCACCACATCTATAATTGGGAGGCTGCGACATTTAAGAACTATCTCACATCTTTCATACTCTTTTCGTGCAATATAGTCCATTTCTATAAAAGTTTCCTTCTAACTCATGCTTGTGCGTATCTTTTAGATCATGCCTCCACGAAGAGTTGTTTGAGGTCGTCCTACTAGGAGGAACGTTAAGCATCAAGGGGTATCCAATGCACCAGAAGTGCAACCTCAAGGAGAGGTCACTAATGATGAGTTCCAGGATGTTATCCGGATGTTAAGTCAAGTGGTGGCCAATCAAGGTGGTCAGCAGAGAGAGGTTCAAAAGGATGTGGTTGATACATCCAGAATCTATGAGTTTTTAAAGATGAATCCTCCAAACTTCACCGGTTCAAGTGTCACTGAGGATTCAGAGAAATTTGTGGAGGAACTACAAAAGGTTTTTGAGATTATGCATGTTGTTGATGCTGAGCGAGTGGAACTAGTTTCATACCAATTGAAGGGTGTCGCCAGAATCTGGTTTGACCAATGGAAGAAGAATAGAGTTGAAGATGCGCCAATTGTGAGATGGGCTGTGTTTGAGGGTGTCTTCTTGGGGTGTTTCTTTCCCCGTGAACTGAGAGAGGCCAAGGTAAGGGAATTCCTCACTCTTAAGAAGGAATCCATGAGTGTGCATGAGTACAATCTTAATTTCACGCAACTCTACCATTATGCCCCGGAGATGGTTGCTGACATGAGGAGTAGGATGAGTCTGCTTGTTGCTAGGTTGTCTCGTCTGTAAAATAAGAAGGGCAAGGCAGCTATGCTGATAGGAGATATGGACATAGCAAAACTTATGATCCATGTGCAGCAGGTTGAGAAAGATAAGTTGAGGGATAGAGAAGAGTTTCGAAATAAAAAGGCTAAGACAATAGGAAATGACTTTGGGCAACAAAAGAGTAATGCAAACCGGTCTTCTTTTCAACACAAGCCAAAATGGACCTGCTCTATCATCTACTAGTTCACCTGCACCAAGGAATAGAGGTGAGTTCAAGAATCAGAATTCATAGAATTTCAGAGCTAGACTTGCACAGTCTCAAGGTAGTGTGGTACTAGGAGGAAATGGGACTCCTACATATGCTAAGTGTGGTAGGACCCACTCAAGAGTATGTCACGATGGCTCCACTGGTTGCGTCAAGTGTGGTCATAATGGTCACTTCATGAAATAATGCATTGAGAACAGGCAGGGCGATGGTAATGGGGGCAATAGAGCCCAATCTTCTTCAGCAGCTCCACTAGACAGAGTTGCACCTAGAGGAGCTACTTCACAGATAGACGGAGGGGCAAACCGTTTGTATGCGATCACCAGTCGCCAAGAGTAAGAGAATTCACCAGATGTTATCACTAGTATGATCAAAGTCTTTACTTTTGATGTTTATGCTTTGCTAGATCCAGGAGTGAGTCTATCTTTTGTGACTCCTTATATTGCCATGAATTTTGATATTACTCCTGCGCAACTTCTTGAGCCTTCAGTGTTGCTACACCTGTTGGTGAGTCTATACTAACTGAGATGGTTTATCCTGATTGTACCATTTCCATCAATCACAAGGATGCCATGGTTGACTTAGTCGAGTTAGACATGGTATATTTTGATGTTATTTTAAGTATGGACTGGATTCATGCCTCTTATGCCTCAGTTGATTGTAGAACTCGAGTAGTTGAGTTCCAGTTTCCTAATGAGACAGTTATTGAGTAGATAAGTAGTTCAGCAGTGCCTAAGGGTAATTTTATTTCGTACCTTAAGGCGAGAAAGTTAGTTTCAAGGGGTGCATCTATCACTTTGTCTGAGTTAATGACTCTAGTGTTGAGACACCACCTATTCAATCAGTTCCAGTTGTGAGTAAATTTCCAGAAGTCTTTCCAGATGATCTTCTCGGAGTTCCTCCTGAGAGTGAAATAGACTTCGGTATAGATATTCTTCCCGATACTCGTCATATCTCTATTCCGCCACAAAGAATGGCTCAAGTTGAGTTGAAAGAGTTAAAAGAGCAGTTGAAAGATCTTTTTGAGAAAGACTTTATTCTACCAAGTGTCTCACCTTAGGGCGCTCCGATCTTATTTGTGAGGAAGAAATATGTTTTTCTTAGGATGTGTATAAATTACCGTCAGTTAAACAAGGTTACTATAAAAAATAAGTATCCTCTTTCGAGAATTAATGATCTTTTTTATCAACTTCAGTGTACCACTTGTTTTTCTAAGATAGACCTTAGATCTGGATATCATCAGTTGAGTGTAAGGGAGTGTGATATTCCAAAGACAACATTCAGAACCCGTTATAGTCATTATGAGTTTCTGGTTATGTCATTTGGTTTAACTAATGCTCCTGCAACATTCATGGATCTTATGAACAGAGTATTCAAGCCTTATCTAGATATGTTTGTTATCATATTCATAGGTGACATTCTAATCTATTCGAGGAATGATGAAGATCATGCTAGTCATCTCAGCATAGTTCTTCAAACTCTCAAGGATAGGGAGTTGTATGCTAAATTTTCCAAGTGTGAATTTTCGCTCGAGTCTATGGCATTTTTATGCCACATTATTTCTGGTGAAGGGATTAGAGTTGACACTCAGAAGATTGAGGCAATATAGAACTGGCCTAGACCTATGTCTCCAACTGATATTATGATTTTCTTGGGATTGACTGGTTATTATAAAAGGTTCATCAAGGGGTTCTCATCTATTTCATCCCCGTTGACTAAGTTGATTAAGAAAACAATGAAGTTTCAATAGTCTGAAGCTTGTGAGAAAAACTTTCAGGAATTCAAAACTAGGTTGACTACTACCCCAGTATTGACCTTACTAGAAGGTATGCAAGGTGTTGTGGTATATTGTGATGCATCCAGATTTGGCCTAGGTTGTGTATTGATGCAGAATGGCAGGGTTATAGCTTATGCCTCCAACAACTTAAGATTCATGAGAGAAATTACCCAACCCATGATCTAGAGTTGGCTGATGTAGTGTTTGCTTTGAAAATATGGCGTCACTATCTATATGGTGTTCATGTAGATGTGTTCACCGATCACAAAAGTCTTTAGTATGTATTCAGTCAGAAAGAGCTTAATCTCAAACAGAGGAGGTGGTCGGAGTTACTTAAGGATTATGACATTAGTATTCTCTATCACCCAGGTAAGGCTAATATTGTTGTTGATGCTTTAAGCAGATTGTCTATGGGTAGTACCGCCCATGTTGAGGAAGGAAAGAAAGAGTTAGTAAAAGATGTGCACAAACTTGTACGATTGGGAATCCGGATAATAGATTCCAATGAAGGAGGAGTAATAGTGATGAATGGGGCTGAATCATCATTAGTGGCTAAAGATAAAGAAATAAGACCAAGATCTTATTTTGCTTGAATTGAAGGCAAATGCTCATAAACAAAAAGTAATGGCTTTTGAACAAGAGTGAGATGTTGTATTGAGGTATCAAGGTAGATTGTTTGTGCCAAGGGTGGATGAACTCCAAGAGAGGATCATAGAGGAAGCTCATAACTCCAGATATTCTATCAATCTGGGTTCCATAAAGATTTATCGTGACTTGAGAGAAGTCTATTGGTGGAGCAGTATGAAGAGGGGTATTGCAGAGTTCGTTGCTAAGTGCTCGAATTGCCAACAAGTCAAGGTAAAGCACCAGAGGCTTGGTGGTATGGCTCAGAACATAGAACTTCTGGAATGGAAGTTGGAGATGATAAACATGGATTTTATTACTGGTTTACCACGATCTCACAGACAACATGATTCGATATGGGTGATTGTAGATCGAATGACTAAATCAACCTATTTCTTACTAGTAAAGACTTTTTTTAGCAAAGGATTATGCCAAGCTATACATTTAGGAGATAGTCCGACTTCATGGAGTTCCAGTGTCCATTATTTCAGATAGAGACGCTTAATTCATCGCACAATTTTAGAAGTCTTTCCAAAAAGGTTTGGGTTCCAAGGTAAATTTGAGCACTGTTTTTCATCCTCAGACTGATGGTCAAGCAGAGCGTACGATTTAGAATTTAGAAGATATGTTGAGGGGTTGTGTGATCGATTTCAAGGGTAGTTGGGATGATCACTTACCTTTAATAGAGTTTGCTTACAACAATAGTTACCACTCTAGCATCCAAATGGCTCCCTATGAGGATTTTTATGGGAGAAGATGTAGATATCCTATTGGATGGTTTGAGGTTGGTGAGGCTGGGTTGATAGGACTAGACTTGGTTCATTAAGCTATGGAAAAGGTGAACACTATTCAAGAAAGGTTGAAAACAGCGCAGAGTCGTCAGAAATCCTATACTAATGTTAGGAGAAGAGACTTAGAGTTTGAAGTAGATGATTGGGTTTATTTGAAGGTTTCACCCATGAAGGATGTTATGAGATTTGGTAAGAAGGGGAAGCTTAGTCCCCGGTATATTGATCTTTACATGATATCCAAGAGGATTGGCAATGTAGCTTATGAGTTTGAGCTACCATCATAGTTAGCAGCAGTCCATCCGTATTTCACATTTCTATGTTGAAGAAGTGTATGGGCAATCCTTCACTTATAATACCAGCTGAAGACATTGGTATTAAGTATAGCTTACCGTATGGGGAGATTCCCATTCAAATTCTAGATCTTCAGGTTCGCAAGTTGAGTACCAAGGAGGTAGCATCAATCAAGGTCTTATGGAGGAATCAGTTTGTTGAGGAAGCTACTTGGGAGGCTGAGGAGAATATGAAGAAGAAATACCCATAACTCATTGAGTCTAGAGAAATTCCAAATTAAGGTACTAATCCTTTTCTTGGCATTTATTTTAGTTGAAATGTTGTGTTACTTTGCATATTGAGTGTTTAAGTTGGGTGTCAGATGTTACCACCCTTAGTCTACTTAGAGTAATCTCATTCGAGGATGAATATTCCCAAGGGGGAGATATTGTAACACCTCGGTATTTAAAAGAGCTAAAAATAGAAAGAACTAAATTGGAAATAAGCTAAATCTGAAATTTTCCAAGTTATGCTTAATTTATGAGTTTGGGTCAACTTCAAATGACCATAACTTTCAGTACAAGATGAGTTATGTGGCCCATAAGATATCAAATGAAAGGTCTTGGAATCCTCTTTCCAAATCCACTAAGTTTTCTAATTTTTGAGCTTGTATGAGAGAGATATGACTGTTTGAAGTTGGGTTGTTCAATTAAGGAAAGTTACCCGATAATGTGAAGGGTATTTTCGTATTTTCCTTACCCTTTCAGATTTAAGTACTTTTAGTAAATAATTAGGGGACTAAACTGATTTGGTTCAGTTTTCCCAAATCAAAATACGCTTAGGGTTTTAGAAAAGAGTTCAGGAAAAGAAAGGAAAAGAAAAGAGGAGATAATTCAAGAGTTTGCCAAGATCTTAAGGTTTTATTGCAGATTTTCGCCAAGGGTTTGATCCCTAAGAGGTATGTGAGTTCTCATAGTGTTGGGTTCATTCACCCACACGCCAATCATGTTATTTTTCAGTGCAAATTCATTCTTAAAGTTGAAGGATTTGAGTTCTTGTTAAGTTTTCTTAGAATACCTTTCATAATCTTGATTTTTGGGATTTTGATGAGTTCTTGAGATAAGTGTTAGTGTTTTGAGGATTTTTTTAGTAGATTATCGTGTACATACGTTGAGTATTGGATTCTAAGTGATTGGGGAAGAAACCATTCGATTCTAGTCGAATTAAGGTTAGAAAACGAGTAGAAAAATTCATCTGGAAGTCCTGGGGGGTCTAGGGCGGCGCCCCAGAAGTCCGCCAGAAATGGGTCTCTGAACTTTAGGGGTTGGCACCCCGCGCCAGCAATGCGCCACGGTTGCCTGCCCCCACCCTTTTTTCATTGTTTTACCTGTCTAAGCTCTTCTAAAGTATACCTTTACTCCCTATTGGTTCTAACTACTCTAAAATACTTCTAAACATCTAAAAATAATTCATAAACATGAATCATAACCTTGAATCCATAAGTTCAAATTCAAGGTAGAGCTAAGAGTCAAGTCTTGAGAGTTCTGCGAGTCATTTTACAAAAGCTTTTAAAAATTGTTTTAAAACTTGTTTTAAATGACTTGAGCACAGAGTTGAGAGAGAGTAGAGATAAGTTCATTTTCTTTAAAATGATATATTGGAACTAAGTATTTCCAAGAGCAAATGTTTTTACATTTAAGATGAAAGGAAACACCAATTTCCAAAGAGTTCATGAACCGTTTTCAGTATTATCTCTTTTTAGAGAAACCTTTTGAGTAATAATCTCGAAGTTGAGGAAGAGGAAATGTTTTCTTTAAAATATAATGAGCTAAGTTATATTTTGGGAGTAGTATTGAGCATCGATATTGGGGAGAGTTCTAACAACTCACAGCCCCCATAAACCATATAGCCAACGTGGGTAGAAAAGGGTCATACTTTTCAGATGATTCCTTTATTGCTTTTTAGCATAGACTAGTGGATCCAATTAGTTAGTTAGGTCCTATACCTCAGTAAAGTATAGGACAGTTCTAGCAGTGTGGGCTAGACATTGTATCGTCATATAGCTCATAGTGATGGTTATCGGTTAGAGAATCTCCCAACAGTTTCTATTTTGTATTTTTGCATAAAAACAGAATTTATATTGTATTTTCTAATACACTGAGTTGCTATCTACTGTTTTAAAGCTTCTCTTTATACTGCATTATTTCTATTGCTTTATAATGAAATGAGGTTGATGTAGCGACCCTAAAAATAGATAGGTGAAACTAGAGCCTAACGTATGAATTTTTAAAGTTTAAGCATAAATTGGAAGTGGTCACTTTTGAAAAAAAAAACAGTTCAGAATCTGGAAATTGGCTAAGTTCAAAATCTGGAAATTCTGCCAAGTGTGGAAATCAGTGAGTTTTTGGCCAACTTTGAGCAGTCATAACTCCTAGCTCAGGATGATCCAGGAGTAGTTCCAGTTATGTTTGGAAAGCCCTTGGAACGATCTTTCCAACGCCACTGAGTTTGCTCGATTCTGAGTTCGTATGAGCGAGTTATGCCCTTTGAAAGTTGGGCAGTTGGCAAGGAGTCCGTCCGGAAATTTAAGGGCATTTTGGTCTTTTCACAAATCTTTTCTTTTGAGGTTATATTATTGTGTTAGGCTGATTGTGGATCATTTTGTTCCATTTTAAAAGAGTAAGGAAGGGTTCTCTTTGGAACACCATTGAAGGCCAAGGTGAAGTTGGAGCTAGGGTTGAAGGTTTTGAGTGCTTTCTTCTTCAATTTTTCGTGGGTTTCAACTTAGAGGTATGGTGACCCTTGATCCTTGATCAATCTTTCTTTCAAGGAGTCCAATCAAAAGTGTTTCAAAGAACAAAAATCTCAAATTCTAATCTAAGCATGGGTTCATTGGCAAAACGTTTTCTAAGCCATTATATTGATGAATTAATGTTTGATTAATGTTTTTAAGATGATTTCATATGGAATTCCTTGAAGAACCCATGTTTTCCCTAAATTCCTAAATTTGCTTATGAAGTGGGTCTTTTGCTTATGATTCAAAGTTTATGAGATTGTGTTTGGATTGGATTGTATTAGTGACTCTTATGATTTTCTACATCTATCTATGATGAATTGATGATGTATGGATGAATTGAAAGTTGTGGCCTTATGGGCAAGTTATGATGAATTCTCTTGTGGTAAGTAAAATGGTTGGGACTTGAGTGTTGTTGATTATGGCTTTAGAGGATGGTAAGTTGGCTTAATCTCCTATTATGGATAAAATTGTTCTTGCTTAGTTTGATCCACTTATGGTGGAGGTGTTTAATTATGGAATGTATTATGAACATGGACTTGAAGGCATTATCTATTGAATTAAAGTGTTATCAAGTTATGAAATGTTATTGTACTATGTGAAGGTATTCTTATGGTTATAAGGTGATCTTGTACAAAGTGTTATTGTATTGTACATTATATATATAAATGAGGCTATATGTAAAGTCCTATATGAAGCTATATGTAAAGTTTTATGTGAAGCTTTATGTGTGAAGGTATGATGTGAATGAGTTTACGTGATCTTGTGATGATCCTATGTAAAGTGGATAGCATTGTGATTTAAAGTATGATTTTTCTCATGATGTATATATATGAAATGATGTTGGATTATGAAGTATCCTTAGATGATAATGTTGTGACTTGGTTGGTAGACTAAAGTGTCCCTCCTTGTTACTTAAAGTCTTGAATGCATGAATGTGTGAAGTGGGCTAGAACTAAGAAATGGTGCCCTTTCTATAAATGCTAAAAGAGGAATTCTAGGCCAAGACTTGAATCGGCAAAACTAAGAAATGGTGCCCTTTCATAAGTCTAGCTTTCCTAAGTAAATGTATAACCTTGAAGGATGGACCTTAGGGCGAAGTTCCCTTCTTGAGTGAGATGATAAACTTAGAGATGGATGGAGCCGGAACGGCATGAAAATCCTTATCTAAGAAAGTCAAATGAGCTATCCTTATGAACCTTGATTGGCCATGACTAAGAAATGGGGCCTTTCTTGGGAAGAGGTACTATGAGTTGGTTGAACTAGAAAAGGAACCCTCTCTAAGTACATATGTGATTGAATACTCTATGGGAAACAAGGCTAGCACCGAGTGGATGTGGTTAGGAAGGTGGCCTAGTTGAGTATGAGATTAGGCACAATGAACTTCCTTGGACATCCCCTAAACCATGTGCCTACATGGGTTGCTTACTAGTTCTACCTTTGGCAAGTAGAACAACCTCCACGGAGTAGGATAGACTCCGGATTCCATGCCTAGCTAGTATGGTCTATGTCGGTTATGTCTATTCCCATCATGTGGGATGTGCACTCTAGTTATTGGATAGGCTCTACAACGTGTAGGTAGTAGTATGGGATGCTATCTACACATGGCACGAGTAGGCTTTGAAGATACTAAAGTGAGTTCCCTAAGTCTAACGACTATTATGTGAAAGTCCCCTTATGTGCTTAAATGTCTCCTAAAGTGGTTCATTAAAGAATTTTGACTTAGCATGTTATATTGTAATGGTACATTCCTTATCTATGGTAACCCTTAGGAACACTTAGGTGTATATAAAGAGATTGTATGGGCGGTCACTTCATGTTTCACTTAAGTGTGGCTTTGGGTAACTTGAGATAGAGGTCATGAAATGATGAAAAGGCTTACTTGTCAATTATATTCATGTATTGTACATTGGTACTAGTTGAGTATGTCTATTATGTGGGTATTGTCTTATATGTGGATGATGACTTGAAATGTATCTCTTATAATTGTGATATGAAGGTTTTATCAAAAATGGCATGAAAGCACATATTTCAAATAAATGTCCTTTTTTAGCATGTTTTTGCATGGTCATCATACTTAGTACTTAATTGTGCTAATTCCATATTTCTCTATTTTCTACAAGTGTAGGTTCCGGCAAGTGAACGGGTTTTGTAGTAAACTTGGGATTGAAGTTCTTCCTAGATATTGTGGTATGTCCTCATATGTCGAGGGCAAGACTTTTCTATTCTAGTTTTATGATAAGGTTCTTGTAATAGACTTAATAGACTTCTTTGGATTGTAAAGGGCCGTGTCCCTAGTATGTTTTCATGTTTATGTCTAAGATGGCTAAGAGACTTAGTATTCCGCTTGTGTACTTTTGAATGATGTTTTTAAAAGTGACCTTTGAGTCTTATGGGATTTTATTTAAAGAGTTTTTAAATTCCACACTATTTTACATACCTAATGTGATGAATGCTAAGGGCTTGTATGAGACCTCCGAGAGGTCGAATACGCATGTTACGACTTGGGGGTGCTCTCGGGTCGTGACAGTTGAGTTGAGTTGAGAAGGGGCAAGTGTTTCTTCAATTCCAGTTCAAGCTTATGTCTTGTTTAGATTTCCCCTCACATGATCGTACATTCCATGTACTGACGCCATTTGGTCTGCATCTTTTATGATGCAGATACAGGTAACCAGGATCAACATCCAGCGCTTCGTTGATCTAGTTGAGCTCCAGAGTTGTTTGGTGAGCCTCCTTAGTACTTTCGGAGGATCCTTTTGTTATGTTTCAGTTATTTCAGTTGTTAGAATGATCAGGGGTCTTGTCCCGACATCCCTCATAATATTAGAGACTTCATAGATAGATAGACACTAGTTCATAAGTCTTTTCATTATCAGTTGTTCATATTGAGACTTGAGTTGCCTCTTTTGGCCAGTTGAAATGTTTCTTTAAACATTTATGAGTTTATCTTTTAAGACATTTGAGTTATAGTTTATCTTTTTAAAGTGCTTTTAATATGAGTAAATCTTCTACTAAGAGTTAAGCCAGGCCAAGGGTTCGCTTGAGGCCATTAATGGTTCTCGAGTTCCAGTCCCGCCCAGGGTATAGGCTTGGGGCGTGACACATTTACTCGCTTAAAAGAATGCAGCAGGGACGGACAACCCACCTATACAACCAGCGGGAAAGATGGCATTACTGGCATTTCATGTAGAAAGAATCCTTGACAAGACTTCAAATGTCCAAATTCGCTTATATATAAGTGACACCACTAAGGTACTAAGGTGGTTGCCTACTCGACTGTTAACTACACCACCAAGACCGAGTGTCCGATTTCACAATAGAAAAATGTTGTGCAAAATATGAAAACTCTTCTTTTTTTATCTTTCAAAAGCTTTTCAAAAATATTTAACAAAAGTTTTCCCCTCGCATATCGGTCACTTTTATTTTTTCGTTATTTTGTAATCGCTGGGAAAGTGAGATACCGACTTTCATAAGAAGGAAAGATCACTCCGTCATGCAGTAGAGTAGTATTCATCTAACTAGGAATTTCATAAGAGAAGAAGAATCACAACGTTCCTGAAATTTACACAATTATTTGTAGAGTGAGTCCATTTCTCATGCCATTTACAATAATGTTTCAGATAGACGAGACCCCAAATGCGAAATTGAAAGAAACATGCCTTTTTTCTTAGAAAAGACTCCTCAACAACTCTTTATCTTTCAAACCACACAAGGATTTTCGCATCTGAGCACATAAACCCTTTCGATAAAATTCCGCAAAGAAGGGTGACCGAGAGGGTGATTGTGGTTGCAGTCTGGTTAACTGTTTCCACAAACACCCAGCTTGCTGACTTGACTAGTCACTAGCCCTCGTATTATAAGATTCTCTCACCCTGTGATCAACATTCATTCCTCTTAGTTGTAGTTGCTCGTTATAGTAAAAAAATACTATTATGTTGCTAGTATGGATGGAACACACAATCTAGGAAATTTTAGCAACATCTTGACCATTGCGTTAAACCTTCAACTTGTGTCTAAGAGTCTGTCAACAATTATCTCTATCTATATATCTATAAACCAAAATTTGACCTATATATACAATATAATTATTCGGTAAAGGAGTGTCGCTTGACACCCCTCGGGCAAGCGTAGCTATGCCCCTAATCTCGAAGAGTTAGGTTTCGTTCGAACTCTATCATGTATGTTGTTAACATTATTTGTCACTTCAAAGACAAAGATTCCAATACCCCTTCCAAAGTGATGATGGATGACAAACTAACAGTTTGGAGCAGAAGAACTCGAATCTAACACTTTTGAATGGTTATAATTACATATTGTTTCATAATGTATATGTATTGTATTGTATCATTTTGTATTGTTTTGATGAGTACAAATGTTTGAATAGATTGTATCATTTTTCGTCGTTACATAATGTCACACATCAACAATTTAAATGATAACCCTACAAGAAAAGTAGGGTACGAGGTAGATGTACTATACAAAGGTAGGACAAAGAATAAAATAGAATTGTTAAATAATAAGTAAATACAAAATGAGAAGAAAATATTTAGATAGCGACGCGATCACACCAAAATGACCCTTACTCAAAATGAGACTTTCATCATTAGCTAACGATGGATTGAAACGATTCAGAACAATTAAAAATATACATTAGAAAGGGGGGAAAAATCATAATATTAGAAAACAAAAAAAAAAGAAAAGACAAAGGGCCTTAATTTAGAGCGTAAAATAGGTAGTTATATTTTTAATGAAACAAAAAGAAAGAACATTTATTGTTCAAAATTGAGAGAAATATTTAATTTTTAAAGCCGAGTTGAAGAGGAAATATGATTTTCTCCCAAATAATGTTAAAAGATTGATAAAAATAATATTTGAAAACTTTAACATTTTTAAATTACACAATGGTGAATGAAATAATTTTATTTGATGTCGAATGAGATTTAGAGAAAATTACATGGTTCA
Source organism: Solanum okadae (assembly GCA_036553675.1). Taxonomy (NCBI): domain Eukaryota; kingdom Viridiplantae; phylum Streptophyta; class Magnoliopsida; order Solanales; family Solanaceae; genus Solanum; species Solanum okadae. The sequence continues at coordinate 46,466,294 of CM071678.1, forward strand.
GAAAACATATACTACTAGTTAATTAGTCATCATAGCTATAGTTTTAGTTAATTATCACTCGCGACTAATATTCAGTGATAATTACGTGCACTGGGGTTTCGAATTTGTATAATTCAAAATTTATATAACTGTTTAAAGTTCAAATGTTTGTGTTTGTATAAATTCGTTATTTCATGTTTATACAAAAGTAACTCAATTATATAAACGTACCCGCGAATTATACAAACTCACTCGCGAATTATACAAACTCATGAATTATACAAACAAGACAACTTAAACTGTAGCTACAACCCATAAATATGCAAACTATAGGTATGAGGCATAATTAAATCTATTATAGTGACTATTTGAAAAATCCCAATGATGCTATTATCATGGTGTGCTTTAATATGTGTTTATATTGTTTTTCTATATCGAGACTCTTTAAAACATGCATATATGATTATTTTTTTTCTACTAGCTAGAGACCCTAGTTGTTGTTTTGTTTGAAGGAATTCATTGTCTGCTTTGTGAATTATGATGTTTTTTTGTTGGCAATAATTTGTAGATTAAAAGAAACTAACAACCACAAATTGAATTATTTTATCAAAAAAATATTAATAATAAAATCAATAAATAGAGCATATTGTTTTTATTATTGAACTCCTAAGTTTCCAAATAAATAGAATAGAGTACATATATTCCTATTCTTTTTTAAGCACTGATGAAGTGTTTTTTTTTTTTCTTTTTCATTTCCAACATAACCAATCACAATATTTGGTGGATTCCGTTATATTTTATTACCACAGTTAGAAGTTGAACTAAAATTGTATTCACTAGCTTTTATATTTGAAAGATTAGTATTTCATATTGTTAATGAATAAGAACCATTAAAATTTAGGGGATGGTTTGATATCCGGTTAAAGTCATGCAACTGCTAGTTATATGAGAATATATATATATTATTTTAGGTAGATATTAGTTGGGCAGAGATTAATCTTTCATGTATTATTTGTCTCATTTTTTATGTTGTATAAAATAAGTACATAGATTCATTTATAATTTATGCATGTATTAGTTACGTGGGTTATAAAATTACAAATCAAATATTGTATCAATTTTATACATGAATAATTTACTCTTAACTAGTGATGGCAAATGGATGGGTTGGGTCAAATATGAGTGGGTTGAAAATGGGTCAACATAAAATGGTTAAAAGTTCAACTTGTCCATATTTCATATGAGTAAAAATAGATTGGGTAACAAGTGGATTGAGTAAAATACAAGTTTATCCATAGTTATTCATATTTTCATATGAGTAAATAGTCCTCTACTTCAGAATTCTACATGGAGAAAAGAATTTAGTCTCTTTTTTTTTTTATGAAAAATGTTGAAAATACTTTATTTAGTTTTATTGTATCATAAAAGTAAAATAAATAAATCCTATAATTTTTAATATAAAATAAATTTAAGTATATATCTTTTGAAGGGCCAAAAACTTCAACCTTTCAATTATAGAAAGGAATAATTAGTTTTATTAAAGAACATAAAAGGGAAGAGAAGTTACAATATTTTTAGTAATATCATGTTTTTTGAGTGAAGAAAAGTTGGAAGCTTAACTCATTTGCATAATCCATATTTTACCCATGAATACCCATATTTTTATGGGTTGAATATGAGTTTAAACTCGTATTTTATCCATGTATAAAATCACTCATCCAGCCCATTAAATTATAGGTGGGTTACCAAAATATGAGCTCATTTTGCCGGCACTGCTCTTAACCAACTGCTCCATTTGTTTCTATTTATATGGCGATCTTACTAAAAATAGATGGTCCTTAATACTCTCTATTTCCTATTATTTGTCATGTTGCGCTTTTTAAAAGGGAAAAGGCTCAAATATGCCATCGAACTTTCAGAAAAGGCTCGTTTATGCCATCCGTTAAAAGTTTGGCTCATCTATGCCATTACCGTTTAAGAAAAGGCTCATTCATGCCATTATTTTTTAACGGTGGTTTTGCAAAACCATTTTTTACACGTGGCCAATTATAATTCGGCCACGTCATTATTTTTTTTATAATAAAAAATCAAAATTTTGAACAAATTTTTTTTTTTCAAAACCATTTTTTACACGTGGCCAATTATAATTCGGCCACGTCATTATTTTTTTATAATAAAAAATCAAAATTTTGAACAAACATTTTTTTCAAAACCATTTTTTACACGTGGCCAATTATAATTCGGCCACGTCATTATTTTTTATATAATAAAAAATCAAAATTCTGAAAAAAATAATGACGTGGCCGAATTATAATTGGCCACGTGGCAAAAATGGTTTTGCAAAACCACCGTTAAAAAATAATGGCATGAATGAGCCTTTTCTTAAACGGTAATGGCATAGATGAGCCAAACTTTTAACGGATGGCATAAATGAGCCTTTTCTGAAAGTTCGATGGCATATTTGAGCCTTTTCCCTTTTTAAAAGCCAATTTGACTAATATTTAAAGGTAAATTAGATTACAATAATTCGATATTTTAAACTAAAAATTAAGATATTAAAAAATATAAGTACTATAAATAACAATTTTTTGTATAGCAATATGATGAAAAAATACATCGTAAAATGTTAGTCAAAGTTCTTATCCTTTTGACTCTAAAAATATCATGACAGCTAAAAGGGGACGAGAGGGGGTACTTGTAACATTATTTTTCCTATTTTACCCTTGAGAGTTACTCCCTCTATTAATTTTTACTAGTCACTTATTCCTATGATATATTTTCATTTTTACTTGTCATTTTTGACATATCAAGAAAGACAATTATTATTTTCCTGTTTTACCCTTAACATTAAATACTTATTTTCCAAATCATTTTCCAAGACATCATTTAATAGATGATAGTTTGGTAAAATACATATATTATTAATTATTTTCTTAATGGTGTACCAAGTCAAAATGTGACAAGTAAAAGTGAACGGGGGAATTATTAGTTTTGAAAGCATGAATTTGAACATAAGAAAACTAAATGATTAATTCATGTTCATTGTCAATTTAATTAATCAAAGTACATTAAATTATGTTCATTTATTGAAAAATTGACTTGAAAAGAACATAAATAATGATACAATAATAAATTTACCTAGTTTCTTAAGGGATATGAAATGTAAAATGATACATATAAATAGGAACGGAAAAAGTATCAACGGATAAGAGTCTGAAAAATATCCCAACTTTGGTCGGATTTACAGTTGCGATACTAAACTTTCATGAGGACCTATTACCTCCCTAGACTATTTAATACCGTATTTTTTACCCCCTAAACTATTTAATAGTGTATTTTAAAGGTATATATGTGTAGCGACCCTAAAAATAGATAGGTGAAACTAGAGCCTAACGTATGAATTTTTAAAGTTTAAGCATAAATTGGAAGTAGTCACTTTTGGAAAAAAAGTTCAAAATCTGGAAATTCGGCCAAGTGTGGAAATCAGTGAGTTTTTGGCCAACTTTGATCAGTCATAACTCCTAGCTCAGGATGATCCAGGAGTAGTTCCAGTTATGTTTGGAAAGACCTTGGAACGATCTTTCCAACGCCACCGAGTTTGCTCGATTCCGAGTTCGTATGAGCGAGTTATGCCCTTTGAAAGTTGGGCAGTTGGCAAGGAATCCGTCCGGAAATTTAAGGGCATTTTGGTCTTTTCACAAATCTTTTCTTTTGAGGTTATATTATTGTGTTAGGCTGATTGTGGATCATTTTGTTCCATTTTTAAAAGAGTAAGGGTTAGGGTTCTTGAGTGAAGGAAGAGAAGAAGAAGGTCAAGTTGGAGCTAAGGTTTCTTGCATCAAATTTTCGTGGGTTTTCTCAATACTTAGGTATGGTGGCTCTTTATCTAAAGCTAGTTTTCGCTTTAGAACCAATTTCAAAGGGTTTTCAATTCTCAAAAGTTATGAAAAACTTCTATTTGTTACTCTACTCAAGGGTTCTTGCATTAAATGGTTTTAAATGATGGATTGTGATATTGTTGATATTAAATTGATGTTTTCAAGTGAAAAATCTCATAAACCCTTGATTTCACAAACTTCTATATTTGACTTACGAAGTGGGTTTGTTGATAATGATTGGGTATTGATGAATTTATGCTTAGAATAGATTGTATTGTTGATGTTTATGATTTTCTATATCTATTGATTAATGTTGAGGATGGCTTTGGAGGATGGTAAGTTGATTTAATCTCATATTATTGACATAATTGTTCTTGCTTGGTTTGATCCACTTATGGTGAAGGTGTTTAATTATGGATTGTATTATGAATATGGCCTTGAAGGCATTATCTATTGAATTAAAAGTGTTATCAAGTTATGAAGTGTTATAGTACTATGTGAAGGTAAATATGTGAAGGTATTCTTATGGTTATAAGGTGATCTTGTACAAAGTGTTATTGTAGTGTTATATCTTGTTCTTATGCCCTTTGAAAAAAATGGTCCAACACTTAGAAAAAAAAATTGAGGCGGGTGAACAGTAAAATGCTCACTGGAAATTTCCTTCCCTGTCGGACAGATTTTACGAAAATGGGCATAACTTCTTCGTCCGAACTCCGAATCAGGTGAAACAAAGTGCGTTAGGTAGCTAACTCAAAGGGCTTTCCATGGATATGTTATGGTCCACCCAATAATTTGTGTGCTAGGAGATATGACCCTCCAAAGTAGGCCCTCGAAAAAGGCTTCACTTGGAAATTTTGGATTTTGATATGGTTGCTCTAAAATTTGGGTTAGACCCATTTCCCACTCAATTTGACCCCCTAAACAAGAATATGAAGTCGGATTTTCGAAAAACGAAACGAATTTTTTTATATATAGCTAAACAAGTTTCCGGTAACTTCCGAAGCACTTTTTTTAAGAACTTTTTGGGTCATTTCAGTGTCCCTCCTTGTTACTTAAAGTCTTGAGTGCATGAATGTGTGAAGTGGGCTAGAACTAAGAAATGGTGCCCTTTCTATAAATGCTAAAAGAGGAATTCTAGGCCAAGACTTGAATCGGCAAAACTAAGAAATGGTGCCCTTTCATAAGTCTAGCTTTCCTAAGTAAATGTATAACCTTGAAGGATGGGCCTTAGGGCGAAGTTCCCTTCTTGAGTGAGATGATAGACTTAGAGATGGATGGAGCCGGAACGGCATGAAAATCCTTATCTAAGAAAGTCAAATGAGCTATCCTTGTGAACCTTGATTGGCCATAACTAAGAAATGGGGCCTTTCTTGGGAAGAGATACTATGAGTTGGTTGAACTAGAAAAGGAACCCTCTCTAGTACATATGTGAATGAAAATACTCTATGGGAAACAAGGCTAGCACCGAGTGGATGTGGTTAGGATGGTGGCCCTACTTGAGTATGAGACTAGGGCACAATGAACATCCTTGGACATCCCCTAAACCATGTGCCTACATGGGTTGATTATTAGTTCTACCTTTGGCAAGTAGAACACCTTCCACGGAGTAGGGTAGACTCCGGATTCCATGCCTAGCTAGTATGGTCTATGTCGGTTATGCCTATTCCCATCATGTGGGATGTGCACTCTAGTTATTGGATAGGTTCTACAAAGTGTAGGTGGTAGTATGGGATGCTATCTACACATTGCACGAGTAGGCCTAGAAGATGCTAAAGTGAGTTCCCTAAGTCTAAATGACTATTAAGTGGAAGTCCCCTAAATGCTTAAATGTCTCTTAAAGTGGTTCATTAAAGAATTTTGATTTAGTATGTTATATTGTAATGGTACATTCCTTATCTATGGTAACCCTTAGGAACACTTAGGTGTATATAAAGAGATTGTATGGGCGGTCACTTCATGTTTCACATAAGTGTGGCTTTGGGTAAATTGAGATAGAGGTCATGAAATGATGAAAAGGCTTACTTGTCGATTATGTTCATGTATTGTACATTGGTACTAGTTGAGTATGTCTATTATGTGGGTATTGTCTTATATGTGGATGATGACGTGAAATGTGTCTCTTATAATTGTGATATGAAGGTTTTATCAAAAATGGCATGAAAGCATATATTTCAAATAAAGGTCCTTTTTAGCATGTTTTTGCATGGTCATCATACTTAGTACTTAATTGTGCTAATTCCATATTTCTCTATTTTCTACAAGTGTAGGTTTCGGAAAGTAAGCGGGTTCTATAGTAAGCTTGAAACTTGAAGTTCTTCCAAGATCTTGTGGTATGTCCTCATATGTCGAGGACAAGACTTTTCTATTCTAGTTTTATGATAAGGTTCTTGTAATAGACTTAATAGACTTCTTTTGATTGTAAAGGGCCGTGTCCCTAGTATGTTTTCACGTTTATGTCTAAGATGGCTAAGAGACTTAGTATTCCGCTTGTGTACTTTTGAATGATGTTTTTAAAAGTGACCTTTGAGTCTTATGGCATTTTATTTAAAGAGTTTTTAATTCCGCACTATTTTACATATCTAATGTGATGAATGCTAAGGGCTTGTATGAGGCCTCCGAGAGGTCGAATACGCATGTTACGACTTGGGGATGCTCTCGGGTCGTGACAATATGTGCCCACGTGGACACCTTACTGTTTATAATTTTGCATTATTTTTTATGTCCAGGTGGGCAAATATATATGTTTAAAATACGGTATTAAATAGTCTAGGGAGGTAATAGGTCCTTATGAAAGTTTAGTATCGCAACATCAAATCCGACCAAAATTGGGGTATTTTTCAGACCTTATCCCAAGTATCAAATATAATAATACTTATATAAAATTATATTGTTACCTAATCTTTTTTCTCTCACCTTTTAAGTAACGTGTAGTAATTATTATTTTATAAAAGAAATGCATTAACTTAAATGACATATCAAAAATAAATTTAAAAAGATAAATAATTTTACTAGATAATTTCTTTTAAGTCCTACTCATTTTCAAAATCTCCAAGAAGAAAAATTAAAGAAAAAATGATTTAATAATAATAATAAAAAAAAGTGAATTTAGAAATGTGAAATAGATATAAATGGCCAATGGGCAAGTAAAACCCTGGTGTGAGAGTTTTGCTCAAAAATCAAAATCCTATCCCCTCTGCACCAAAAATGGAGTCCTTTCTTCTTACCTCTTCACCAGATATCGGAAAGTTGCTCAGCGCCTTTTCTCCTTGTAAATGTTATCCTTCCGTTTCAGCAAATGGCCACTCTTCTTTCTTCCTATATTTTCCCCACAAGAACAACCGAACCCCCTCTGTTATTGTTTCAGCATCAAACAAGAAGAAGAAGAAATCTGACTCCCACAGCTTTATTCCTAAACCTGATGAAGCCACTGGTCCTTTTCCCGAAGCTGTGCTCCTTAGAGAGGTACTTTTTGCTTACAGCCATATGTAATTTTGGTTTGTTTTGTCCCCAATTCTGAACAATCTCTGAGCCTCTTCATTCTTAAGGGCATTGGATAAGTCCAATTTTCTTTTGATTTTGTGTGTGAGTTCTGATTTAAGCTGAACCCCTTTCACTTTGACAAGTCGCTGTTTAAATTCTGCAGAGGAAGGTCCAAGAAGACGGTAGACTTGTACCCGAGTTTGCAGATGCTGAAGAGGGTAAGCCCTTATTTGCGCAATGCTGTCTTACTTTCAGTGGGTTCTTTAGAGGTTGAGGTCACTAAACTTTTTGAGTCTAATTTGCAGAGGAACTGTTTGAGGCTCTAAATCTGCAGTTGGAAAGTGATCTGAATGTTGAACAGAGTAAGTATGGATCATTCTATGAGCTTCATATCTTAAATAGAAAAGCGCTTAACTTTATACATAGTATCTGGATATGTTGTCTTCTTTGGTTTGTGCATATTTCTTTTTCCGAAATGGATGGTGGAATCAAAGGGTTCATAATGATAGGAGATACTAAAATAGTTGTAATAATGTTAAGTTGTTATGGTTACACTTACATTATGTTTTGGTAGAGATAAGTGTGTGATTTGGAGAACCTTCTAGTTTTAAAGACCAGTATCTGTATGAAATGGACCCAAACATAGAGGACTCATATCACTATTCCCAAGTAGTTGAGCACCCAAGGTTGTGGCCTAATAGTCAATGAAGAGGTTGAGAGCCATGAGGTCTACCTGGTATCTGTTGCTTGTGGGAGGTGGCAGTTCTCCCGTGGAATCAGTCGAGGTGTGCGAAAGCTAGCCCATACACCACGATCATCCAAAGAAAAAAAAAGTAGTTGATTAGTTGATTGATATAGCTATGTTGGAATTCTCATAAATTGCCTAGTGGATAAAAAATGTGTTGTGAATTAGTATTTCGGATTTTGTGCAACATGTCATCTTCACAATAACATCTGTGTGGCTTAGCAATGCAAGCCGAAGGAGAGCTTTGGATTGTGTTTTGTTGAACTTTCCTAAAACTTTGTGTCAATCCGTGAGCTAAGATTGTTTCTGACTAAAGTAGCATGCCTTGTCTCATTAATTCTTGCTAATATTGCTTATATGGGATGATTAACTCACTGAATGGAATTGAAAGTGCAGGAAGAATAGTATTGTTATGGATCTTGTTGTTTTCGTTTCGATTAATAGTTTATACTATTTTTTGACTTCCCTGCTGTGTACAGTGCGACACTATGAAGTGGTGTATCTGATTCATGAGGATCGTGAAGATGAGGTTGAGAGTGTGAATGCAAAAGTTCAAGGTTAGCTTTCCCTTTTCATATATCAAACATCTATTTGTTCTACTAAGGTCCGGTTTTTGCTGTGTTCTGTCGAATGAGTTTACCAAGTCTTTTTTTTAAGCTCCCCACTTGTGGGAACACTGGGTTTGTTGTTGTATAACACCTCATGCCCTTTTTCTGAAGAGCTGAGAATGGTGGAAATCATGTCAAAATCTAGTATCTCAGAAGTGGTTCCAATCTACTGGATGATGTAGCCTATGCTGCTCGGACTCTCCAAAAATTTTGCCGAACCTGTGTCGGATTCTTCAAAATGCACTACTTTTGGAGTATCTGACATGCACCCGTCGAGATTTTTGAGGAGTCCGAGCAAGATAGGATGTATCAACCACAGCTCTGCTCCCTTGTTCCCCATTAATTCTCCAAATGATGGCGCTTTTGTTTCCCAACCAGCAGCAGTTTCTCCCTGTGATTTACATTTCTGTTTCTTCATGGTGGCTAAAATAACCCCGAAATTTGTGAATTTTTATTTGTAAATGCAGAATTTTTGAAAGAGAAGAAAGGGAGGTTGTGGAGATTCAGTGATTGGGGTATGCGTAGACTGGCATATAGGATTCAGAAAGCATCACGAGCTCATTACATTTTGATGAATTTTGAGTTGGAAGCCAAATGGATTAATGATTTCAAGAGCATGCTTGACAAAGATGAGAGAGTCATTCGACATCTTGTGATGAAGCAGGACAAGGCAGAAACAGAGGATTGTCCTCCACCTCCAGAGTTCCATACCACGGGTGCTGGTACAGATGATGAAAATGAAGAGGATATGGATGATTATGATGACTATGATGAAGACAATTTGGAGGGTGGGGATGACATAGATATGGAAATGAATAATGATGATACTGATGGTGTTATTCTTGTGGATGCTGACGACGATGTAGATGATAGGAACGGTAGAAACTGTCGACAAATTGATACACCCAAGACAGGAAAAAGGAAAGTGAGTGTGTGAAAACTAGTTGAATTTATTTTGTTCACTATCTTGGAATTTTGATTACTTATAATTTTACTCAATAGTTTCCTGATGTTGGTTCTTTGATTTGTACGAGTCTGCCCCTTCCCTCTTGCTCTTTTATTAACCTGTCCAGCTCAAGGGAGCTTTGATGATCAACCTTATATAACATGTTCACATGGTGGCTCAATGTTCTACACGAATCCGTGGTTAAAACGTATCATACAAAAATTGTACGTATAGGCGTATAGTTGAGTTCTATTTGTAGCATTGTAGATTCTCAATATGGTTTTGTTTTATTTATTGTATAGGAGGTTTTGTTTTTTGTTCGCTGACCCTCTTCGAATTCCTTTTGTAATGGTACTTATGGTAGAGATGAACATGTTTTGCCTCGGAAAGGGATTGCAGACGCTAGTTTAATAACTGGCCATGCCACGGGCCCTCCATTGTGAATATAGATCAATGTCGTACAGAAATTAACTCCGTCTGCAGGGAAAATTAGTAGTACTTTTTTGTTGTTTAAACTGGTAATAACTGTATCCAAAAACAGCACAAAGGTAGTATTTGAGTTCCTGTACAGGTGAGCAAAGAGGCCTAAAATATAGCCCACTTCAAATCGATGAAATCTAGTGAAGTTTCTGCCTCATTTGCATATACAGTTAAAACGAAGTAACGAGATACAATCTAATTTGATCCTCTGGACTGATTTGCGCTTCTGCTGTTCAGATCATTTATCAACCACGAGATACAAGCTGGAATCGTGTAGCCCAATATTTCTCGCTTTGTAGTTTGTACAGGTCCTGTATGTACTAACAATGCAAAAGATCCTAAGTAGACCATTTGATAACAGCAAAGTTGAAAATAACTGGTCAGTAACAGAACAATGCCAGAAAAAAAAAACAATCCATGCGTAAAGGTGAAACACAAACCAGGTAGAAAGCTAGTAACAGAAATAAAGAAAAAAAGACTTACTACACCCGTTCTCTTTAGTCAATCAAGAACAGAAATTCAAGGTACATATCCCATGATAGAACTGAAAAAGGGGCCAAAAGAAAAAAAATAGTGTTTCCGAATAAGCCAACACCTATGATTAATTTGTATCTAAGATTTTCGATCGCTGACTTGTTTTGTTCTCCTAGCAAAACCCAGCTTCGTTTACAGCAAATTACCCTTTCTCGCTCTATGCATAATGTCTCTTGCAAAGATTCATGCCAAAAAGATCAGTGGAGTTCAACAAAAATATGGCTGCCATTTCATATGTCTGGTTCCCGGTTCTGACCTGTGTCAATCCTTGGACACACCAAAGAGATACCCTTGATAGGGGTTTCTCATGAAACTTCTTCCAAACTATAGAGACTGGAAATAAACAATTTTACAATCAGTGTCAAAATAATAAAATGCAATAACAGGAATGCAGCCAGGCTCCATCTAACAATCTTCAGAATTAAAACAGCGGTGATCATAGAAAGGTTTTTAGTTCAAGTCAATAAAAGACTGATACCAATAAGCAAGTAAGAAGAACAAGAAAATAACTGCAACACTAGAAACACAGCCTTTTTAGTAAAAGGTACCTGCAGAGCATAATGACCTTATAAATCATTACTGCTGCAACTAGAGCTGTCTAATTTTTCAGAGTAGACACTAGACACTAGTTTAAAATACCCATTCTGCCTTTTGGTTGTACTCACAAGCTTAAGCTTATAATATCCTAGCAAAAATTAGCAATTTAATACCTGCAAGATCTAGTAAATAAACATACAAAAATATTATGATTAGAGGATGTTAAACAACTTTTTTTGAGGGATTCTTACTAGCCATATATCCCTAAACAAGTTGTTAATGCCACTTCGTCAATGCAGGTCTGGAGAAGGACCCCTCCATCGTAAAATTGCTTTCACTGCAACTACTGCGTTTATATCCACAATGAAGGTTTTTATGCATATTCATCATTCCAATCTGCTGAAGCAAGTTCACACCTTCAGTCTGCTGCCAATATACTATTTAGATATTCTAGTGCACTTCCATAGCCAATCTTGCTAAACAAATGGCGGACTAGAACATTCCATGTCGATATCATGGGTGGAATGCCATCAATTATCATCTTCTGGAGGCAACAGATTGCAGCTTCCAAACCAACCCAACTGCACAGTCCATCTATTAGACAGGTATAGGATATGAAACCTGGATGCAAGCCGACTTGACTCATAGCATTCAGAAGTTGTTTTGCAGATTCAACCTTACCACCCTTACAGTACGCGTTCATAAGTATGTTGAAGGTGAGAACATCAGGTCTAATTCCCCTAACCAGCATTTTTGCCACAAGTTTTACAGCATCCTCAAGCATCTCCATATGGCAGAGACCAGATGCTATAGTGTTGTACGTGACTAAATTAAATTCAATGTTCTTTTCCTCCATCTCCCTAACAAGCTGAAGTGCTACCGTAAGGTTGTTACATTTGAATAAGCCATCCAACAACTCATTATATGTGGTAGTATTACCTGAGCAACCAAATCTTTCCATTTGATTATATAGCATCACTGCCCATTCAATTCTACCACTACAACACAAACCTTTGATAAATGTGTTAAAAGTAATGGTATTTGGTGGGCAATTTTCTATTACCATGTCATCTAGAAGGCTGTAAGCTTGTTCAAACATGAAATTCCTGCAGAGTACATCAACCATACATGTATATACAACAACATTTGGACGGCAACCATGATTTATCATCCTATTCCATATCTCAGATGCTTTAATTACATCTCCAGATTTAGCAAATCCATCAATGAGGGTGCTGTAGGTTGTAGAATTTGGAAGGCAGCCACTTGTTTCCATTGCACTATAAACAGACAGAGCCATATTCATATTACCAGCCAAACACAGACCATGGAGAAGTGCATTATATGCTACAACATTGGGCAAAATTCCCTCTTTGATCATACCATCCCACACATGAAGAGCTTCATACCATTGTCCCAATAATGAATTTCCCTTAATCAAACAAGTAAACGAATGAATATTTGGAGAACAGCCACTAACAAACATCTTGCTCAGCATAGCAAAAGAAAGACCAATATTTCCTTGGTCAGCAAATGCATTTAATATCGTAGTGTACGTAATAACATTAGGATCAACTCCCTTGCAAGCCATCTCATCCAACAAATCAACTGCCTCCTTAGTATTATATACCTTACAAAGCCCATTTATCAGAGCATTATAAACAGGAACAGTAGGAGTGAATCTCATGGCTACTTCTCTGGCTTCTTTTACTTTACCAAACTTACACAAGGAAGACACAATTGTTGTATAGCTCACTTCATCAGGAGAACACCCCTTGTTCGACATTTCCACAAGTAACTTCAGAGCTCCATCTACCCTATTATTCTTGCACAATGCTTTCAAAAGAATGTTATAAGTATACACATTGGGAACAACCCCATCTTTCTTCATGTTACTATAAATAGGATTAATCATGTGAAACCTATTTTCACTAAGCAAAGCATCCAAGAGATGATTATATATCCTAACTGTAGGCTTACACCCAAAATCCTGTATCCTGTAGAATGTCTTCAATGCTTGCTCTGCCGCGTCACCTCTCCTATAAGAATCAATCACACTGATAAATATATCTTCGGAACAACTAATACTTTCTAATTTCATCTGTTGCAAGAGGTATTGGACAGTATCCATCTCCTGCTGCTGCCCAAGTTTTTCCATCATTAATTTATATGTTAAAGGGGTGTGCTTGAAAAATGTTGAATTAGCAACCCATTTGAAATACTCTAAAGCATTTGAAATATTTTCTTCATATTTCAGTCTCTTTAATACATCAGATTCCTTGAGCTCAACGGGGGTTTTACCACCATTAAGTTGATCAACATTGAAACTTGGGTTTACATTGTTGAGGATTAAAGGAAGAGACTTTTTGTGGACTTTCAACAGCAATGAACATCCTTCTTTCAAGTACATAGTACAATCAAAGACACAAAGAAAGAACCCAAAAGAGAATTAAGCAGCAACTGGGTACTGAAGAAAGAAAGAAATTGTCAACGAGTTTTCCAGTAGAGAAATTATACCTACGGTGCACGGGATAAACAAAATTGAGAGAAAACTACTGAGTTGCACTCCGTGCTGATAGTATTCCGGCAGGTAGAGGAACGCCGGGACCGTTAAGGCGTTAAGGGTCTGAACACGGTAGCTTTACGACCCGAATACGTTATGGACAAAGAGAAACTGGGGCAAGTACACAAATGCCAATATTGGGATTCTAAATAAGTTTGTATTTTGAACCCTTTCATTAATTTAATTCTTTGCCAAAATCTAACCCATTGAAATTTAGGGCCGTTTGGAAAGTCATCCTTGTAATAATTTAATATAATTGAGTGTAACTATAATGTCTGATTTATTTAATTGGTGATGTAATTATTTGATCAACAGGTAATTTGGTGTAATTGATTGGGGTAATAACACTATTTAATTCCCAGAAAACAAATGTGAATTGTTGGTAATTACTCCCTCCGTCCCATTTTATATCTCACATTTTTACTTTGCACTTGTATTAAGAAATAATGTAACTTTACCCTTCTACCCTTATTTAATGTTTTCTTAAGTCAACTTTATTAATAAATGACAAAATTAATTAACTATTATATCAAGGGTATAATAGGCAAAATATGGTAATTTATGCATAAATTTTATAAACTGACAAGTATTGTGGTCCAGCTATTTATAGAAAGGGGTGTGACATATAAAATGGGACGGAGGGAGTACATGATATAATTATAAACTGATTACTTTTTAATTTTTTTTTCCTATTTTAATTTTTTCGTTTAAACTTTGTTTCTTTTTTAATTTTTTTAATTTTTTAATTTTTATTATTCTAAAATTTTCTAGTTAATTTTTATTGTATATTATTTATATTTCATTTCTTTCTCATTCTTAATCTTTACTTCATGTGATTCTATGCAATTTTTTGTATTATCTATTTTTTATAACATGTTTATTTATTTCATTAGTATAATTTTGCTAGTATTCTAATTTTTAAATTAAAATAGAATTCATTGTTGAGTATGATTATAGACTTATGTTTTCATGTTCTTTAAAATCATATTTATGTATGTTATGTTGAAATTTGACACGAGTAAATGTTAAATTTTTTGTTTTGAATTTAGAACTTATGTTTATTTTTAGCTTCATTTGTTTTAGCAGTATTGACTTGAAACTTTACATTGCAAGTCATTTATTTTTTAATTAGACTTGATAGATTATCTTTTTGTCAAATATTTTAATAATTTATGACATTTTATTTATAATATTAATCTTTTTGTCAAACATGCACGTCATGACGTTCATCGAATTTTCAAGCTTTACAACTAAATTCAAAAAGATTAATAAACATCACGCGGATTAATCATGCGAAACATGTAAAATCTATCAGAATTTTCAACCTTTACAACTCTGAGCCACCACTTGCATTCAAAATGTACACATTTGACACAATAAACATCACTTGAAATTATCACCTTTTTTATTCTTAAATCTTTCTTCACACAAGCAATTTTCAAGAGAATATCTAGCTCTTGCTTATTCTTAAATTAAATTAAATGACATATCAATGTAAAAATCTATTTCGTCCAGTTGCCGATGTATTACAGCCAACTTGAGGAGTAGGAGTTAAAATAGAAATATGAGTATAAGGAGTTTTATCTTCACAAGCACTTTCTTTTTATGGAATATTTATCTTCACCCAATCATATTCATCATTTAACATTTGTTGATCTTGACGGTTCTCGATCAAGTTTCAAGCACATGTACCCTCAAAATGGTTTTACCTTGATCTTCCAAATAAGTATGCAAACTTCTTTGATTTTTTTTTATCTTAAAAGGAGCTACCTTTTACTTTTCACTGCAATGATGCATGTAGGTGATGACAAGATTTTTCAACTCACAATTTACATCACAACAGGAAATTATTTTGTTAGCAAAATTATCAAAGATGACATCTCGATTTACAGTTTTTATATTTTTTTTATTTCTTGAAAATATAACGATTGTTGGATTTGACCCATTTATCATTGCAATCAACTCTAGTTATTATTTTTTCCTTCGTTGATTGTGTTAAAGGTAGATATTTATATTATGATGCAAAAAATAATAATATTGATAATAATTTTATTATGATTTTGTCTATAGTTTATTCAGCAATTGCTTCATCAATTAATGTAGCAACTAAAATAGCTACATCATTTGATGAGTATGTTTCAACAATTGTATCTGTTTTAGTAATTGATGCAACAATTGCTGAAACATATTCAGTAAATGCGCATCAATTGTTGCAGCACCTACAACAACATTTGCTTAATATATTTTAGCAATTGAACCAATTAGTGCAGTAAATACTAAAATAAATACAACAATTTCTGTAACATACACAATAATTGTGTTTGTTTCATCACCTGCTACATTTGTTTCAGCTGCTGATGAAGCAATTGCTAAAATATATGCAATAGTTGCTGAAACGAATACATCAGTGAACGAAATAGTTGAAAAATTCAAATGAGCAACACACACAAAATAACAATATTCAGCTAATGAAGTAGTTGTTGGAACATATGTAGCAGTTAGTGAAATGAATACAACAATGATTTGAACAATAGAAAAGAATTCAGATGAGTAAGACACACAAAACAACAATATTCACTTACTAAAATGGTCGAAAATCACCCCTCAAGCAATGCACAGTGCTACACCAACGAACTTTAGGAAAGTTTATCAGGATTTTATAATATTGGGTCAAAGTGTAAAAGAAAAACTTGAAAAAGGGTCATAGCTCATTAATTACTAACCATAAAATTGTCACCAACACCCAATTTTGAATACTCTTGTCACTCTTTTTAAATTCTAAGACATTTTTGTCATCATTAATTAAAAGTTCCAAACTTCATGGAAGTTATTTTGTTGGGCAAAAGCAGTTAAAACTAGGTGAATATTCTCAATGTCAAAATCACTCACTGTTATCAAGAAGCCAACATGGTAGTCAACTTCTTTGCTAAACTGTGATCATTGAAAGATTCCTAAAAAAATATTCTCAATTCTAATAAATTTTCTCAATTTGTGAGAGGAGTCTATAATTTATTCAACAGTAAAGGGTCAAATATATTCCTATACTATAGAATAGTTTAAATATATCCTTGGTTATATTTTTGTGCTAAATATATCCTTCATGTTGTATTTTTGGGCTAAATGTACCCTTACGACTAGTGCCGTCAATATGGCTAGGCCCGTTGGGTCGGCTTGGCCTAACCCGTGATTTAGTAGGGCTAGGCTACGATATTTGGAGCCCATTCAAGAAAAGTGTTTCTTAGCCCGGCCTGAATAAGTCTGCCGATTTGTGGGGTTGAGAAATATGGATAGGGCCGGCCCGTGGGCCAAATAAAAATTAATTAAAAAATAAAAATAAAATAGAGTATTAAAAATAACAAGAGTCTCAACTCAAAATCGGTTTAAAATTTGAAATATTACAATTTAAATATAAATTATGTTTATAAAATATGTACTACATAAAAATATTTCCTAAAATTTATAGGGAATCACTACATAGGCCATAGCCTATGGAATATTATCATAGTTTTTGTGTTTTATTATGATCATTGAAAAACAATTAGGTTAATATTTCTATTTTGCTATTTATGTTTTTACTTGAAATCAAACTTAATAAATATTATAAAGATAATTTTGTGTGTATTAACAAGTAGTAACACTAGCACCATGTAATATTGTCTTGTCGGTATTTATCATAATATTTTTAAATTATAATTTAATTTAAAAAATTATAAAAAAATATACTTTTAAGAAAAAAGGGCTAGCTCGACAAAGCCCGTAGCCCATGTACTTGTGGGTTGGGTCGACCATTTTCTGGCCCACACAAAAAATGCGTTAGCCCGGCCTGGCCCGTCAAATTCTAAAGTCTGTATGGGTTATCTCGGATGGGGTGGGTCAACCCATATTGACAGCTCTACTTACGACTAACAGAGGACATATGAACAATTATGATTAAAAGAACTATTCAATTTTAAATAAATCAAATTCAGAAATAACTCGCCCCCGCCCGAATAATTTAATCCGGCCTAATCTATAACACTGACCCACCCAATTTATCTTTCAAACCTAAAAAATTCCTAACACATGCATCCCTTTTCTATTCACCAAAGGAAAGGAGCATTGCAACTAGGAACGTCTATTTTATGCAAAGATTTTTGCTTCAAAGGTATTTCTTTTCTTTTTCAAACTTTATATCCTAAGATTTTGAGTATGATTTATTTCCTTGTTTAAAGTTTCGTAGGTTATGCTTCATTTACTGACCACATTATACTGATTCAAGAAAGGGAGTTTAATGTCTAAAGATAGTTGTTTATCGAAGAGGACATGTCATTGTGGTGAAATTGTCAATTTCTTTATTTCAAAAACTCCTTCAAACCTTGAAAGAAGATTCTATAAGTGTCCTAAACCTGAAGTAAGTTCAACTATTAAATTTATATTTTTTGTTTTATATTTCTGAAATTTTAGTTATCCTCTTCATATAATGATTGATAAATTGAAGCTGTTTTGATTATGGTTCACAGAAAAAATCATGTGGCTACTCGAAGGGGCACGATAACTTATTTTCAAAAAGAGCGGTGGTTCTAATAAATAATTTAAAGACTCAACTGAATGCGGCTACAATTAAAAATGATACTTTGAACATGACGTTGGACACAATTAAGATTGAAAGAGATAACTTGAAGGAAAAAGTGGATGCAATGAAGGCTTCCACCAATTTTGAAGTGAACAAATCAAGAATATTGGAAGATAAAGTGAGGAAGATGAAGACGTTAATTATGATTTTGTGTGCTCTTTTTATTGGATTTGTTGCTTTGCAAGTGATAAAGTGATGAATTAGTGAACTTGTGTAATGTTAGGAGAAGTCTCTCAATTTTTTTGAATGTATGGTTGGTGATCAAGCTCAACTTGTGGTAATTTTCCCTGTTATATTGGTTATGCAGTTTCACTATTTGAAAATAGTATTATTATTAACTCGCTTACTATAACAGGAAGTATTACTTTGAATATTTTATAAAAACTTTCAGCTAGGAAACTCATAGGCCATTGTAAGCACATCCTCTATCTTGGTAACTCATATAAAACATATTAGGAAAACAGATCAGTTAGTTGGTCTTTATAATCTCAATAATATGAGTTCATATGACTCAATACTATTGTTGTTATATAGTTGTGTGCTGCTATATTAATTATTTTCATATCTCATGATTAACAAGTTCAAATAAAATATCTTGATTTTTCTTTACGAAAGATATTGATCAACATAAAGCAACTAATTTAGAAACATTTATTTAATAGCTAAGGTACAATAACTATTTTCATCAACATGAAGCCACACACAACCCAAAAATGTTATAAAGATGAGCTCAATAATATAGCAGCAACACAACAGTAGACCACTCCTAAAACGAAGTGTAAATGACCAATTAACTAATTTGGACAAAAACAAGTAAAACACTCCAAAATATCATTGTGTTATTTGATTTACGATTAAAGACATAATTGCCCAAATTGTGTCTGCTAGCATAGCTTGTGTCATGATTCTTGCCTCTGCATATGCTAGCATAGCATTTTTTAAAAAACATATTTTTTTTTGGAAAACAAAAAAATTAGGGTTTAGGTTGGTGGAAGGTGGTGGGGGGGGGGGGGTGCGGGCGAGGTAATTTTTTAAAAAAAAATATATATACAAAGAAACTCAATTTTTTATGGAAAAAACATAAAAAAAAATGGAAATGGGGGGGGGGGCATAAAAAAAGTGGGAGTGGATGGTTGCAGGTAGGGGTAGGGGGTGAAGGCGGGGTGGGGTGGAGGGAGGAGGGGGATGAAAGCGGGGTGGGAGTTAGAAAAATAAAATAAAATTTAGGGGATGGGTGAATTGGAGGTAGGGGTGTGAGTGAGTAGAATAAAATATTACTTTAGAAACTTAAAACATATAATTTTTTAAAAAAAATTCTTCAATCAATGTGGATGAAATATGGGTAAACTCATATCCAATCCGTCCATTAATTATCCAAACCATATATACCCATATAGAATATGGACGGATTGAATAATTACCCATTTTTGTTCAAACCATTTTAAACTCATCAAAATCCAATTATTTGCCACCCCTATGTGGCAACACACTATCTCAAAATATAGTCACATATTTGGTCTCAAAATATAACCACAAATTTGGTTAAAAAATTGGCAGTGATTTGCCTCAAAGTGCAACAATGTTGGCATCAAAATGTAGCAATAATTAGCCTCAAAAAGCAGCAACAACAACTAACATCTATCAGCTAAGCACATTAGCAATCTTTCACAATGTATCAACACTTCTTATTTGACGAATATAGCAACTCTTCTCCCAATAAAATGTAACAATCTTTTCTCTATAAATGCAACCACAAAATTTGACTTAAAATGTACAATAATTTACCCTAGAGAACAATATATTATCATAGTGCAACAACCAAGTGTAACAAATCAAGTGAAACTGTATACACTATCGATCTCAACCAAAATTCAGAGAACTAAATATAATATTTCAACAAACTAAACTATACAATTCAATACGAAATAACTGCAGATTTCCACCAAATTTCAGAGAATTTAACATAATATTCAACATACTAAACTGCCCGATACAACAACACAAAATAACATGAAATCATCAAATATCGTTTGCATGTCACAATATAACCCCAAAAACGTATACAACCTAAGTTCTAATGCGACATCCCCCACTTTGCAAAAGCTACTTTTTCAAAAGTACTGTTTAAACCGTAGGTACATCATTAAATTAAACTAAAAAAAATAAGTCCACAAACTTAATAAAAGCTAACCAAAATGATATTGTCCCTTATTTGACTTTAACTTTTCATTTCTTTCTTGACTTTGAAATTCTTGTTGATTGGTTGTAATTGCATCTTTACCTTTTCAAGTTGAGGTTTTTGGTTATATTGAAAGATTTGTTGGATCTCTTATGCCATTGTGGTCACCTTTGAAGCTTATTACCCTTCTTCCTGTTGATATTTATTATTATTGTCTCCTTTGAAGTTTGGTAAGAGTCTATGAAATAATTGTAGGATGTAGACAAGGATCTTTGTCATGCTCATAGTCTGAAAGCATGTTACTTTGATTATTTTGTGTTTGTTGAGGGGCTGTTAGATGATGCTCTCTTCAGTTTGAGAAGGTTCTCCCTCATCAACCAAATCTCTATTATGCTACTTTCTCTTTCCCTTTTCCATAGCAAGCATTTTTTCATCTTTTTGACCGTGACAAGCAAAAAGTTTAAAAAATATAAATACTTCATACAAATGTTAATTGAAATATTTAATAAAATATATTATCACAACCCCTAATGTTATGATTTGGCTCTCCACAATTGCTACATGTCATCACTCTACCTTTTCTTAAAATTGTCCACTCACCTTCCTTTTTAAGTGATTCTTCTTTCTATTTAACTCTCTTAACTTTAGGTCTGCCGGCAAGCTTGACAAACTCTGGTGGCTCCATTGCTTGAAGAGGGTTAATTTTTCACAAAAATTCTCCCCTCATAGGTTGCAACTTATGCTTGTAAGTCAGCAAAAATGTCTTTTTACTGTGATGCCAATTCATTTCAGTTAAAGGGTTAATTTTTTTGTGCAACAGGCTTTAATTGTATGCGGGCAAGGAATTCCTTCAAGATCCCATGCCTTACAAGTGTACATTTTTACCCTCAAATTGACTATGTGTGTCATCTCCCTTATTAACCTCATATCCATTATTTCCATTACAGTCAACTCTACAATTTTGAGCTACCTTCAAAAATTCATTGTTCAACTTCAAGCTTTTAGGACTGTATTCACTAGTTCATTTCATCACAGAATCATCTTGTTCCCATATCAGATTCATTACTTTGATTCTTATATCTTCTAGCATTTCAATGACGGACTTGGACCTTGTTTCTAGTATCCAAGAATTAAATCACTCAATTATGTTATTTCCAACTGTTGGATTCTTTTACACTATATCAAAATAGATTCTACACCAACTCTTAGGAGGATACTCTAGAAAATCCTCTTCAATAGGTAAATTTATTTGTTTCAACTAACTTAGATGATCTTGAAAGTCTTTTTCATAAGTGCACCATGCACTCCATCAAAGTTACTTTTTAACACATCCTTACCATGTCTTTTACACCAATTTACCTCAATATGTCTCACACAATATCTACTATGTGCTTGAGGGAACACCATCTTTATTGCATATAGTAATCCCTGCATGTTAAAGGTAAACAATTGACTATTACAAATACAAAAACATAACTGAAAAAGAAAAAAATGAACATAAATGAAATTAGATAATATACCTTTTGCATGACTAATATAAAGGTTACATATTCTCCATTTTGAAGTTCTAGTTGAATGTTGAAGTAGCTCCAAAAACCATTTTCAAATCTTTTTAGTCTCTTTACCCACAATAATCCAAGCTAAAGGATAGAAGTGTTTCATATTATCTTGACCAACATCAACTAGTAACTATCATTTGGCTTTACCTTAAAGAAATGTGTCACCTAATTCAATAAATGGTCTCAACCCTTCCTTAAAATCTAACTTCATTGCCTTGATGGATATATACAGTCTAAGAAATTTTCTTTTTTCTTGAGCAAGTGCTTTCTTAGATAAATTAATCACAACGACATCACTTCCTGGATTAGATTCCTTCAGTTCAATGACATAAGCCTCAAGTTGGTTATAACCATTAGTAAAACCACCTTCTAAAGTTTCCAAAACCATTCTTTTAGCTCTTTTGCACTTTCCTTGGCTAGCTTTTAACTTAAAAGAATTGTGCAAACCATCCTCATTTCCTTAATCTTAAATTTTAGATTTCCTTGTAACTTTTTTCTAAAATATTGAGCTATGATAGAGTAATCAACTACAAGATTATCAAATGTTGGCCAACATGTATGATTATCATTAAGAGTCTTTATCCTCACACCAAGAGTATAAGTATCCCAGAAATATGACATATAAATAAGCATGACCCTTCATTACATGTAAACCTCTATCTAGACCTGCCACTTTTAACTACTGTTAATTTTACCTTCTTGTCTAATCCATAGATTCTAATGCATTGTCTTGCTTTTGGTATATCGTTGAAGGACTGTCATGACCCACACCATTGTGATTAACACCCACACTAACCCTCCGATGGGAGAATCATTAATACTAATTAGCTAAGCAAAAACTACACAATTTAATCAAAACTAAGGCATTTTAAGATACGAATGCAGGTTTAAATGACCAAAAGAAATACAGAGTTACCATAAACTCCAAAGGTTTAAAAAAACTAGCCAAACTAATGCAGAAGAACAACCCCTAGAACCTGAAAGTCTGTAACACCTGAAAAACTAGTAGGTGAAACTAGAGTCGTACGTGAGAGTTTTAGAGTTTGATGTGTGGGTTAATGTTGTATTATAGATTCCCGTACTTAGGATGAGGGGTTTAGGGGTTAAACGTCAAGGTACGACTCCCCAAGGACCAACCAAGGGTCCTCGAGGAGGACCCAAAAGCCTAACCCCAAATCTGCCCTACGGATGGGACCTATGGGGCATTGGTCCATCCACACCTCGTGGGAGTGTCTCATGGGTCAAGACCCTAAATGGGAGTTGCAGACCATGGACCTATGGACCTGCAGGACGACCAGTAGACCCACCCACGGTCCGTGGGTCATGGGCGTAGGTCATGACCTGCAATTCTGTCCAAGTTCGGTCAAAGGTAAGGTTAGTTAGGTAACTTCCTTAATAGTTAGTTTATTGTAGGGTCATTTTATATCATTTTAATAGACCTATATAAGGGTTTTAAGCCATTAAATAACCATTATACCTCATAAATCCCAAGAACAAACTCATAACCAACTTTACCCCCAAAAATCTTCTCTCTAGAACTCCAAGGAAGAAGAAGAAGATCAAGTTAGGGCTTGAAGAAGGAGGCCTTTTTACTCGAATTCATTGGATTTCTTCACCTAAGGTGTGGTACTCTTTGATTCATGGTTAGCTTTCATCCATGAAGTCCTCAAACTCTCAATTTCAAAGTAGGAAATTTCTTAAAAGCTAGGGTTTTCACTCCAAGTCATGGATTCTTTCTCAAAACGTTTTTAATGATTTAACTATCATATATTATGATTGAATTGTTGATTATTATGGTTTTTATGAGAAATTCTCCCATGAATCCCCCATAACCCTAATTTATGACTTTGTGATGTGGGTGAATTATAGTAAGGTGAATACTATGAAATTTGTACTTGTAGTAGTTTAGTTTTTTTAATCATGTTACCATCCATGCCTAATGTAGTAATCCTAGGTGTGTTGGTGAATTATGATTCATGATCCTTGAAGGGCAAATTGTGAGAATTTTGTATAATCATGCTTTGTGAACATGCTTTGTGAATACTTTGAAAGTAATGTGATCATGACTATAATGTAATTGTGGTGTTTTTGAAAGGCCATTCTCAATTGCACACTTGTGAATGATGATGATATGTTGTGAAAGGTTTTCTCAATGTATAATATACCTTGAATTGGTAGGCTTAGGGGATCTTCTTCATGTGTAATTAAAAGTGATCTTGATTGATATACCTTGAATTGGTAGGCTTAGGGCATCCTCTTCATGTATAATTAAAGGTTATATTGACTTAACGAACCTTGAATTGGTAGGCCAATGGCATCCCTTTCATAAATGACTAATGAAGTATTCTAAGGCTTTGTCTTGAATTGGTAGACCAATGGTATCCTTTTCATGATGAGTCAATAAACTATTGTAATGATGAGCCTTAAATCAGTAGGCCTAAGACATTCCTTTCATGAGTGACTAATAATGAACCTTGAATTGGTAGGCCAATGGTACCATTTAAAGAGGATTCAATGAGTTATTCTAATAATGTACCTTGAATCGATAGGCCAATGACATTCCTTTCATGTGTAATAATGTTAAAAGAAAATTAACTACGCTATGGTAATTTAATGCTTAATACTGAGTGTATATTGTGGGGTGGAAGCTCTCCCTATGTTAGGCCGGGTTTCTAGTAACAACCTCTTTATCCCATAACTATGTTCCTACATAGGTTATTAGCTAGTGGATCCACCTAAGCTAAATTATCGATTCTACCTTAGGCAAGTAGACCAACCCTTTTTGGTGTGGGATAGACACAGGATTCCATGATTTTCTCACATGGTCCCAATCGGTTAGGGCTTATTCCCATCATGTGAGTTATGTGCTATGGTTACTCAAAAGGCTCTATGAAGTATGGGTGGGGGTATGAGACTTCATCCATGCATTGCGCGTGTAGGCTTTGAGAGTGGTCATGGTGTGTTGCTCAAATGTTATAATATGTCTTATAAAAATGAAGATGCTTATGATGATGTTATGGAGAATATTGATATAAAGGCTAAATGTAATGATGAATGCTTAACTTAGATTGTTGCTATAGGTTGCTTTCCTTGTCATGACTTATTAAATGTGAATGTTCATTATCTAATGAGTAGTAACTAAAGATTAGAATAAAGAATGGTAAGTATAGTTATGGTGGCCCAAAAGTGGTACTTAGTATAGATGGGATTATGGGATCTTTATCAATACATTGCACAAGTATAACTTAGGGTTACCTATGAGATGGTTCTATTATGATATAATGATGGGGAAAAGGACAAAATTACCCCCGAACTTTGATAAATGGTACGTCTATGCCCTCCGTTATACTTTGGGTCCATCTCAGCCCCTGCCGTCCAATTATCGTACACACATGCCCCCCTCACTAACGGCCCCCTCATCCTGTACACGTGTCTTAATCCTAATCAACTACCCGTTTGACCATTATTTTTAACCCATAAACTAATAACCCCCCCCCCATAAACCCATACCCACCCGATTCCCTCTAAAATATCTCAAGTCAATTAAAAGACCCAAATCTTTTGGGTCTCTCGTTCCTATCTCACAATAGAGTTGAAAAATGAGAATTGAGTAGCATTCTCATCTAAGCCGACCACCTATTACATAAGAAACACAACATTTATTTCAAACCTCTATTGTTGGGATTTTGATTATTTGTACTACAAAAAACATATTTTTGGATTTTTGTACTACTCATGCAGTACATCAATTCGCTTCTCCTCTTCATATTCTTCAAATTCCAACAACCTCCACATTCTATGGGTAAAATATTTATCTTTAATTTGAATTTTTCTGTAAATCTTGCCAATTTCACCGTTTCTCGTGGTGGATGAGATCGTAATAACTGACCACCAAGAACAACTGACAAATCCATTTCGACACTTTTTTCAAGAATTATCAAAAGAGGATTTTTCTTACATTTTTAGGTACCCTTTTCTGCCTATTAAAACCCATAATGTTTTTTATTTTTATTTTTTATTTTGTAGTGATTGAATTGAAAATTGATAGGGAGAAATGAGTAGAGCTGGTGTAGAATTAATGGAGATTGAAAAAGAAGTAATGGAAGAAATGAGAGATGGTGATGATGAAGTGAAGAGAATTCTTCCATGGACTAAACCGATTACAGTACGAGGAATTGTGAGATAAGAACGAGACCTGGAAGATTTGGGTCTTTTAATTGACTTAGGATATTTTAGAGGGAATCGGGTGGGTATGGGTTTATGGGGCGGGTTGTTAGTTTATGAGTTAAAAATAATGGTCAAACGGGTAGTTGATTAGGATTAAGACACGTGTACAGGATGAGGGGGGCGTTAGTGAGAGGGGCATGTGTGTACCGATAATTAGACAACAGGGGTTGAGATGGACCCAAAGTATAACGGAGGACATAAACGTACCATTTATCAAAGTTTGGGGGTAAATTCATCCTTTTTCCCCATAACAGAGGTTGCTTTCCTTGTCATGACTTATTAAATGTGAATGTTCATTGTCTAATGAGTAAGTAACTAAAGATGAGAATAAAGAATAGTAAGTATAGTTATGGTGGCCTAAAAGTGGTACTTAGTATAAATGTGATTATGGGATCTTTATCTATACATTGCACAAGTATAACTTAGGGTTACCTATGAGATGGTTCTATTATGTTATAATGATTTATGTGATGAATATGCTTATGACTTGTGTTTTACACTAAAAGTGCATAATGATTCTCAAACTTGGTATATGCATACTTTTCAACTAAAATGTCCCTTTTGGCATATTTCAAGGATTTTGTGCATGACTGTCATACTTAGTGCATTTTTGTACTAACCCATATTTTCTACAAAGTGTAGGTTCTGGTGTTTAAGGCGATCTTCCTTTGATACAAGCTTGGATTTGATTATTCTTCTCGCTTGTGTTGAGTCCTCAATTATTCGAGGACGGGACATGTCATTTGAGTTTTATTGTAGTTCCTTTCTTTTAGTGTACTAGACTTTCAGATTTTATGTTGTAAGGGCTGTGACCCTATTTGATACTCCGATTATATTAGATGGCTAAATGAGATAAGTAGACTTCCGCTTTCCTTTTATATAAGACTTCAATTGTGTGGATAAAAGTTTTTAAATTCCACACCATTTTATATTATCTTATGTTATGATATGTTATGAGGATTGTATAAGGCTTTTCAGAGTCTTGTACGTCGTGTCACATTTAAGGGGTACTCCTGGGTCGTGACAAATATGGTATCAGAGCACAAGATTTTGGGATGGTGTCTCATAAGCCACTTCTGGTAGAGTCTTGTTCATGAGTGTGAAGCGTGCCACATTTATGAATGAGAGGCTATAAGATGTTAGGAAACTACACTTGTTTCATTACTCTTAAGTCGTGCCATAGAGTTTAGCTCTATAAAGTCCGTATTTTAACCCTTCTTTTGTGTCTTTAGGAAATGAATACACGAAGGACTAATGCAACAAGAATGAAGGGTAACAATGTAAATGAAGAAGCTCCTCAAGAGAATCAAGCTCTTCAAGTGAATCAAGCTCCTCAAGCTAATCAAGCACTGATTAATCCTCTGACTATATCGGATGTGGAAGTTAGGTCGGCTCTTATAATGTTGGCTCAAGCCGTGACAACTCAAGCTCAAGCTATGACGGCTTAATCCAATAGAGAGGTTGAGACTCATATGAGCCCTAATGTGAAATCTACGGCTTCTAGGTTGAGGGATTTTGTTAGAATGAATCCTCCCGTGTTTCTTGGTTCCAAAGTGGGAGAGAATCCTCAAGAGTTTGTGGATGAGGTTTACAAAGTAGTTGATTCTATGGGGGTGACTTTGGTAGAAAAAGTGGAACTAGCCGCTTACCAATTGAAGGATATTGCTCAAGTTTGGTATACTTAATGGAAGAAAAATAGGCCGGTAGGAGCGGGTCCTATTGATTGGGAGGTGTTTAAGAAAGCATTTATTGATAGGTTCTTTCCCCTTGAGTTGAGGGAAGCTAAGGTAGAAGAAATCATTAACCTTACGCAAGGTAGCATGAGTGTTCAAGAGTATGCTTTGAAATTTACCCTTGTCATGACTTATTAGTAGGTGAAATTAGAGCCTTACGTGAGAGTTTTGGAGTTTGATGTGTGGGTTAGTATTGTAAAAAGGCTTCCCGTACTTAGGATGGGGGGTTTAGGGGTTAAACGTCAAGGTATAACTCTCCAAGGACCAACCAAGGGTCCTTGAGTAAGACCCTAAAGCCTAACCCCAAATCTACCCAAAACTGCCCAAGTTGGTGACCTACGGATGGGACCTACGGGGAGTAGGTCTATCCACGCCTCGTGGGAGTGCCTCGTGGGTCAAGACCCCAAATGGTAGCTACAGACCATGGACATATGGACCTACAGGACGGCCAGTAGACCCACCCATGGTCCATGGGTTATGGGCGTAGGTCATGACCTGCAATTATGTCCAAGTTCGGCCAAAGGTAAGGCTAGTTAAGTAATTTCCTTTTTAGTTAGTTTATTGTAGGGTTGTTTTATATCATTTTAATAGACCTATATAAGGGGTTTTAAGACATTAACTAACCCTTATACCTCATAAATTCCAAGACCAAATTCATAACCAACTTTATCCCCAAAAATCTTCTCTCTAGAACTCCAAGGAAGAAGAAGAAGATTAAGTTAGGGTTTGAAGAAAGAGGCTTTTTTACTCGAATTTTTTGGAGAGTTCTCAAACTCTTAATTTCAAAGTAGGAAATTCCCTGAAAGCTAGGGATTTTACTCCAAGTCATGAATTCTTTCTAAAAGTGTTTTTAATGATTTAATTATCATATATTATGATTGAATTTTTTATTATTATGGTTTTATGAGAAATTCTCCCATGAATCCATGAATCCATTAATCCCCCATAACCCTAATTTATGACTTTGTGATGTGGGTGAATTGTAGTAAGGTGAATTCTATGATATTTGTACTTGTAGTAGTTTTGTTATTTTAATCATGTTACCATCCATGCCTAATGTAGTAATCCTAGGTGTGTTGGTGAATTATGATTCATGGCCCTTGAAGGGCATATTATGAGAATTTTGTATAATCATATGTTTGTGTACATGCTTTTTGAATACTTTGAAAGTAATGTGATCATGACTATAATGTAACTGTGGTGTTGTTGAAAGGCCATTCTCAATTGCACACTTGTGAATGATGATGACATGTTGTGAAAGGTTTTCTCAATGTATAATATACCTTGAATTGGTAGGCTTAAGGGATCCTCTTCTTGTGTAATTAAAAGTGATCTTGATTGATATACCTTGAATTGGTAGGCTTAAGGCATCCTCTTCATGTATAATTAAAGGTTAACTTGACTAAATGAACCTTGAATCGGTAAGCCAATGGCATCCCTTTCATAAATGACTAATGAAGTATTCTAAGGCTTTGTCTTGAATCGGTAGACCAATGGTATCCCTTTCATGATGAGTCAATAAACTATTGTAATGATGAACCTTGAATTGGTAGGCCTAAGTCATTACTTTCATGAGTGACTAATAATGAACCTTGAATCGATAGGCCAATGATACCTCTTAATGAGGATTCAATGAGCTATTCTAATAATGTACCTTGACTAGATAGGCCAATGGCATTCTTTTCATGTGTAATAATGTTAAAAGATAATTAACTACTCTATGGTAATTTAATGCTTAGCACCGAGTGGATATTGTGGGGTGGAAGCTCTCCCTATGTTAGGCTGGGTTTCTAGTAACAACCTCCTTATCCCATAACTATGTGCCCACATAGGTTATTAGCTAGTGGATCCACCTAAGCTAAATTATCGGTTCTACCTTAGGCAAGTAGACCAACCCTTTTTGGTGTGGGATAGACACCGGATTCCATGATTTTCTCACATGGTCCCAATCGGTTAGGGCTTATTCCCATCATGTGAGTTATGTGCTATGGTTACTCAAGAGGCTCTATGAAGTGTGGGTGGGGGTATGAGACTTCATCCATGCATTGCACGAGTAGGCTTTGAGAGTCGTCATGGTGTGTTCCTCAAATGTTATAATGTCTTATAAAAATAAAGATGCTTATAAGGATTCTATGAAGAATATTGACATAAACGCTAAACGTAATGATGATTGCTTAACTTGGATTGTTGCTATAGGTTGCTTTCCTTTTCATGACTTATTAAATGTGAATGTTCCTTGTCTAATGAGTAGTAACTAAAGAGGAGAATAAAAAATGGTAAGTATAGTTATGGTTGCCTAAAAGTGGTACTTAGTATAGATGGGATTATGGGATCTTTATCTATACATTGCACAAGTATAACTTAGGGTTACCTATGAGATGGTTCTATTATGTTATAATGATTTATATGATTAACATTATTGTGACTTGTGGTTTACACTAAAAGTGCATAATGATTCTCAAACTTGGTAAATGCATACTTTTCAACTAAAATGTCCCTTTTGGCATGTTTCAAGGATTTTTTGCATGGCTATCATAGTTAGTGCATTTTTGTACTAACCCATATTTTCTACAAAGTGTTGGTTCTGGTGTTTGAAGTGATCTTCCTTTGATACAATCATGGATTCGACTATTCTCCTCGCTTGTTGTGAGTCCTCCTGATTCGAGGACGGGACATGTCTTTTAAGTTTCATTGTAGTTCCTTTCTGACATGACCCGGGGTTACCCCCTAGACATAACATGGCGTAGTTGACCCCGAAGGGGTCGCATACAAGCCCTTAGCATACTCATACACCTAATGTCATAAGAAATAATGCGAAAAAATTAAAACTTTTCTAAACAGAAGTCAAACGACAAATCTCATAAACAAAGAGTTGTGGAAATACTAGACTTGTCTCATTCAAAACCATCTAACATAAAAGTATGAAATTAGGGACTTAACCCTTTACATCAATGAAAGTCTTAATATAAGAAAGTGCTAATAAAACTAAGACTGAAATAGAACAGTTGTTCCTCGAACCGGAGGACTCACCAAAACCTAGGGAATAGTCGACCCAAGCTTTACTTTGAAGAAGGAAGTAATAGATCAACGTCCGGGACCTACACTCATAGTATGAAGAAAAGAAGGGGTTAGCACAAATAAGTAATAAGTATGGAAACATGCATAAAAACATTTAAATTTGCTAAATAGGACATTCATCTTGGAAATATGCATTTATCAAGTTTGGACAGCCAATATACATTGCAAACATAGAAGACAAGCTATAGTCACAATACACTCATAACATAGTAATATCAATACCTTAGCAACCTCTAAGAACACTTGTGCAATGTATAGTTGACATCCCATAATACCAACCTTACTAAGCATTCCTTGAAGTCACATATTCATTACCCTAATCTTCAAGCTTACCATAATTCATAGACATAAATAAGGAATTATACAAGTACATGAACTAAACATAAGGAAAGTCATCTATTCATATCTTATCATACCATAAGGAAACCATTCCACAACATCCTATTAAGTCTCCTTGTGCAATGTAAAAGTGAAGTTCCATACCCCTACTCTTACCAAGTAAACCTATTAAGAAGTCATAGTATAGTTCCTATCATATTCATTATCTTATTGTTATTAGGAAATATTATCCATAACCGACATAGACCATGTGAGCTAAATGTAATCTAGTGTCATATAACCCCACACCGAAAGAAGGCGTTCTTACTTGCCAAAGGTAGAATTAATTATATTTAGCTTCTAAGTGGATCCACTAGCTAAGTCCTATGTTTGACACATAGTTATGAGATAGAGAGATTGCTACTAGAAACCCAACCTATTGCATTAGTGGATGAGCTTCCATCTCATGAGTTTACTATAGATGACCCAACCTATTGCATTAGCGGAGGGCCTTCTCTTCATTGTTCATATCCACTCAGTACTAAGCATTATTTCCCAATTATACATAATTAGTATGGAATTGTATCTACATGTGTGAAGGCATACTTTACTCTTCGTTCAATACAACTCATTAAATATCTCATAGATTCATTTAAGTGAGAACTACCTTTCACGTTAGAATCATCATTTTAGGGTGAGTAACTTTCACCTCATTATTCATAGTGTTTTCATGAGAACTAGCCCTTCAATCAACACAACAACATCAACATCATCCTAGACAATTTATACATAAACATGTTTAAGGATAGGGGAATTAGTCTTCCAACAACACCTCAGTTCACACAATAGTCATAGGATTCTCACATTTCAAATGAGTTCATAAATTCATCAATAACTATCAACAATCATGAACAATCCTTCACAATTTACCCATTGTAAGGTCATGAACCAAGTCTCACACTTACATTAGGATATACTATCATTAACATGAACAAGGCAAGGTTTCATACCCAAATTAACTTAACCACAATACATAGTAGAAATCACCTTGCATCAATACCTTCATTAAACTTAATGAAATTGGGGTCATGGGGTAGTTCATGGGTTCATGGGGAGTTTTACTATAAAATAACCATTGAAACGTTAAATCATCCATAATATACATCAAATAATATAGTGAAAATGTTTTTAGGAAGAACCCATGACTAGAATGAAAACCCTAGTTTTTGAACAATCAAAACCTATTTTCGAAATTGAGTTGAGAGGGCTTCATGGAGGAAAGTATTCCATGAATCAAGGTTCCCATACCTTGTTTGATGTTAACCCACGAAATTTGAGTGAAGATGCTTGAACCCTAATCTTGACCTTCTCATTTGTTCTTCAATGGAGGAACTTCTTAGAGAGAGAAGAGAGAATTTGGAAGATATTTTTGGAGTTATGAGAGTTAAAAGACTTGTTTAATACTTAAAAATAATTTAATATACTTAAAACAACTAAATATAACTGTCCCACACCCTAACTTAATTAATTAGTAAATTACCAAACTATCCTCACCTAGGCCGAGTCCTTGACAGATGTGCAAGCCACATTCACGACTCCCTTGATATACCGTAAGTTTACGGTATTTCTAATACATTTCACTTAAGAGTTGTGTGTGTCTAGGGCCTTTTTGTATTGGTTTTTATGTGTTTTTATCATATTTTGCAGAAAAGATGTTCAGGTGCGGAAGTAAAGAGACAGCTGAAAGCAATGCAGAAAAGGGCATCTACGGAGGTGATCTACAGACCGTAGGTCCATTGACGCTCCATAGGTGATGGTCGTAGATCAGCAGGCAAGGCAAATAAGGGAAATCTGACCAAGTGTGGAACTACGGTGTCCATTGACGATTCGTATATTGATCTACGGACCATACTGTTGATCCGTAGATTTATATTGCGAGGGTTCCAGTACCTGATTTTTGAAGATTCTAAGTGTGGAGCTACGGAGGGGGATTAACGGACCGTAGATCGATCTACGGTCCGTACTGCAGTTTCGTCGTTTGCTTCAGAGAAGCTGATTTTGTGGAAGCTAAAATATTTTCTAACTCCTGGCTGACGGAAGGGACTCACGGATCGTAGATCCATTGACGGTCCATGAGTCAGTCTCGTGGAATGAAGACGCGTGCCTGAACAAACTTTCCTTAATTTGTTTCCCTTTTAATTAAGGACTTGTTTTTTATAAATAGGGCATGTAAGCCTCGTTTTTGGGGGTTAGACATTATTATTCTAGTTTTACTTTGTGACTTGGGAGATTCATTGGAAAACCTAGCAATTCTTGATTTCCTAAGTTCGTTTTGAAGATTTTGGTTTTGCAATTCAAGTTGAATTTCTGGGTTTATTATTCTTTTTATGTAAGTTCATGATTTCTTCTTCTAACACTATGAATTGTGTTCTTGCTAATATGGGTAACTAAATCCACAACTAGGGTTGTGGGAACCATGAGCAAATAACAAAGTATGAGTAGTAAATAAGCAATTCTTGACTAGTATTTTGCACGTATTGATAATTGTTTCGTTTAGAAGTCTTTTTAACGGTGGACAACGTTAGAACTTGCCTTGTTACTACTTGCTGGACCAAGGAGGTAATTAACAAGAAAAGAATTATCAACATAGATTTAGTGTGATACTATCTAATGGGCTAGTGTCGATTGGTGCGAAGTAATAACTAAGACAAACATCGATTATGATGTCTAATATGAGGTAAAGGTAAGGGTTAGTAAATTAAACACACGTAGCCGAACCAAGGTGCGAGGTGAAATTCTCTAGATGCCGGACCAAGGATTTAGCGATACCTAACTTACCACTTTGCATGTGATATACTAGAAAAGGATTGCTATTACTAGGATTACTGTGTTATGAGCTTGTGGAGAACACGTATACCCTAGTTAATTCTCTCATCTTGATAACAACCAAAATTGACTTTTGTTTATTGAATTCTTACTGAATCCTTACGATTTGTTTTATAGATTCCCCCCCACCCCTTGAATTACTTGTTTCTGGAAGTAATTTGACTAAACGAATATACGTGTAAGTTAAAGTTATGTCTAAACCATTTTCCTCGTGGGATCGACCCCAACCTACAAGTTGGGTTCTTTACTTGATAACGATCGCTTATGCTTCTTTAGGGAGGTGTAATTTGAGCGTATCAAATTTTGGCGCTGCTATCGGTAAAATTTGGCTTTTAGATTAATTTTAACTACATTATTTAACTTTAGTCAAATATTTCCTAATTTTACTTTTTGTTTTTGTTTTTGTTTTTGTTTTTGTCTCTCTCAGGATTTGACTCTAATGTATGCCAAGTACACGGAGCCAAGGTGAACCATTTATTCCTTACGATCCTGAGTTGTACCGCACTTTGCGAAGAATGAACAATTCAGGAGATCCAGTTAATCCTATCGGAGGCAATCCAGGTGATGCAATTGAGTTGCAACAGCCGAGGGTAGTTGGTAGGGACAACCAGGTTCCAGCTGACAATCAATTGAGAGATGCAATGAGGATGCATGATCCACCAGGACCACGACTGCATGACAACTATAGGGGCAACGTCAATATTACTGAATCTGATGGACCTCTTGTCCTACCCCCTTTGCCTCCGAGGCACACATTTGTGGTGACCAGTAGCTTGATGTAGATGCTTACAACGAGGGGCTTATTCTCGGGGTTGCCATCGGAGGACCCACATGCTCACATAGCCAAGCTAAGGGTGGTGTGCAAGAGCTGTGTAGGTCGACCAGACTTGGATATGGATGTCATCGGATTGCGAGTGCTCCCCCTATCACTGACAGGCGATGCTACTGTATGGTTCACTGAGCTTCCTTATAACTCAATCTATACATGGAACCAACAGGCGGATGTGTTCTTAGCAAGGTATTATCCAGTGTTCAAGAAGCTCAATCACAAAGATAAGGTCAACAATTTTGTAGCATTACCTAGAGAGTCTGTGAGTAGCTCTTGGGACATATTCACTGCATTCATAAGAGGTGTTCCGGATCACCGTATTGATAATGAGTCGCTAAAGGAATATTTCTATCGAGGTCAAGATGACAACAATAAAGCAGTGCTTGATACTATTGCTGGAGGTTCATATGGTGAGTGCACATACGCACAGATTGCAGAAAAACTGTAGAAGATCTTTCGAAACAATAAAGCATAGAGCACTAGGAGGTCCGATACTGGGAGAAACACCATTGCAGTTCAGAATACAAACACCCAGTCTACATATGAGATTCGTGAGGAAATGGCTCAGATGAGGACCGAGTTGGGGTTGGTATTGAAGCATGTGAGCGGAGGTGCAGAAAAGGTAAATGATGTGAACTACTTGACTAAAACTCCACCACCAGTTGAAGAGTGTTACTATGATGAGGATACTTATGCTGTGAATGATCAAACGGGGGGTTTCCGACCAAATACCCAAGGATCCAACATGGAAAACTGGCGCCAAGGTCAAGAAAACCAAGGTCGAAACTATGGAAATTACAACCGAGAGGGTCAATATGTCTGGGATGGGAACTTTAATCGGGAAAACAACTACAACCGAAACAGCTATGGCAACAGAAACGATCGAGTTGGACCTTATGTTCCCCCTCAAAATCGGGAATCTAGTACTAGGGAAGCTGGAGGCAATATGTCGCATATTGAAGATATGATGCAGAAGATGATGAGAAGGTTTGATGCAACTGATGAGAATGTGAAGGAGATGAGAAACGACTTGTCTGGTATTGGTCAAAAGGTTGATACCCATGCAGTGTCAATAAAGCATCTAGAGTAGCAGATGACCCAGTTGTCCACTACAATGAACCCACGTCAACCTAATACTCTTCCTAGCAACACCATCTAGAATCCAAAGAATGACAGTCATTGTATGGCAGTTACTACTCGAGGGGGTAGGCAAACAATAGATCCACATATGCCATCTGTGGTGGATGTAAGATTAGAAAAGAAGATGATGTGGTAGAGGTTAGAGAAGAGTCTGAGAATGCGACGGAGAAAGAAGCGGAGATATCTTAGAAAGTGGTCCCCATACCTAGACCTCCACCACCTTTTCCACAGAGGTTAGTGAAGAAGACTGAAGATGGTAAATATCACATGTTTATTACTATGTTGAAACAGCTTTCCATCAACGTTCCGTTGATAGAAGCTTTAAAGCAAATGCCTGGGTATGCAAAATTTATGAAAGATATGGTAACAAAGAAGAGGTCTGTGAGTTTTGAAGATGATGATAGATTGCAATATTGTAGAGCTATTGCTACAAGATCTCTTGTGCAAAAGAAGGAGGATCATGGTGCCTTCACGATTCCATGTACTATCGGGTTGTTACACTTTGCTAAGGCATTGTGTGATCTTGGTGCTAGCATCAACCTCATGCCATTGTCTATTTACAAGAAGTTGAGTCTAGGGTACCCAAAGCCCATTCCAATGCGGTTACTAATGGCCGATCGGATTGTGAATAGGCCCATTGGTGTACTCCATGATGTGCTAGTAAAAGTGGAGTCTTTCATTTTTTCGGCAGATTTTGTGATTCTCGACTGTGAGGTTAATTTTGAGGTTCCCATCATCCTTGGGAGACCGTTCCTTGCCACAAGGCGTGCGTTGGTTGATATGAAAAAGGGACAGATGAAGTTCAGACTGAACAATGAAGAAGCGACTTTCAAAATTTGTAGATCCATGAAGCAGAGTGGTGAACTCCAAACGGTATCTACTATAACTTATAGAGTTGAGAGTGGAACAAAAGTGCAAATTGAAGAGCGACTAGGTGTTGAGGCATTAGCAGCAGTTATGATGAATTTCGATAGTGATGGTATTGAAGAGTATGATGAGTTGGTAGCCGCACTCGATAGGTACGAATATCGGTCAAAACCAAAGAAGTATGAGTTAGACATGAAGAACCGCGAGTCCCCACCCGCAAGACCATTTATTGTGGAGGTACCAAAATTGGAGCTTAAGACTCTACCACCGCATTTGAGGTATGTGTACTTGGGCAGAAAGAATACTTTGCCGGTCATCATTGCGGCAGATTTGAATGCGAGACAAGTAGAGTGCTTGGTGACTGTGTTAAAGAGGTTCAAACGAGCTATTGGGTGGACTATCGCGGATATTATTAGGATTCCTCCCAGTATTTGCTCTCACAAAATCCAACTCATGCCAGATCATAAGCCAAGTATCGAGCACCAGAGAAGATTAAATCCACTTATGCAAAAGGTAGTTAAAAAGGAGATTATCAAGTGGCTGGATGCGGGAGTTATTTATCCCATT
Source organism: Solanum okadae (assembly GCA_036553675.1). NCBI lineage: Eukaryota > Viridiplantae > Streptophyta > Magnoliopsida > Solanales > Solanaceae > Solanum > Solanum okadae. The sequence continues at coordinate 46,504,039 of CM071678.1, forward strand.
GCAGATAGTAGTTGGGTGTGTCATGTGTAGTGTATGCCTAAAAAGGGTGGTATTACTGTGGTTCCAAATGAAAGAAATGAGCTTGTTCCAATGAGGCCCGTGACTGGATGGAGAGTTTGTATGGATTACCGAAAGTTGAATGCGTGGACAGAAAAGGACCACTTTCCTATGCCATTCATGGACCAGATGTTGGATAGACTTGCAGGAAAGGGTTGGTATTGTTTTCTTCATGGGTATTCGAGCTACAATCAAATTTCTATAGCTCCAGAAGACAAAGAGAAGACCACTTTCACTTGCCCTTATGGGACTTTTGCTTTTCAAACAGATGCCATTTGGGTTGTGCAATGCTCCAGCAACCTTCCAGCATTGTATGATGTCGATGTTTTCTGATATGGTGGAGGACACTATTGAAGTGTTCATGGATAATTTTTCAGTTGTAGGTGATTCTTTTGATCGTTGTTGATATACCGTGAGTTTACGTTATTTCTAATACATTTCACTTATAAGTTGTGTGTATCTAGGGCCTTTTTATATTGGTTTTTATGTGTTTTTATCATGTTTTGCAGGAAAGATGTTCAGGCGCGGAAGTTTAGAGATAGCTGAAGGAAATGCAGAAAAAGGCATCCACGGAGGTGATCTACGGACCGTAGGTCCATTCACGGTCCGTAGGTTGTGATCGTAGATCAGCAGGCATGGTATTGAGGACAAATCAGGGAAATCTGACCAAGTGTGGAACCTCGATGCCCATTGACGGTCCGTAGATTGATCTACGGACCGTACTGTTGATCCGTAGAGTGAGATTGAGAGGGTTCCAGTACCTGATTTTTGAAGATTCTAAGTATGGAGCTACAGAGGGGATTGACGGACCGTAGGTCGATCTACGGTCCGTACTGCTGGTCCGTCATTTGCTTCAGAGAAGCTGATTTCTGGAAGCTGAAATATTTTCTAAGTCCCGATCGACGGAAGGGACTTACGGACCGTAGATCCATCGACGGTCCGTAAGTCGGTCTCGTGGATTGAAGACGTGTACCTGAACAAAACTTTCCTTAATTTATTTCCTTTTTTATTTAGGATTTGTTTTCTATAAATAGGACATGTAAACCTCGTTTTTGAGGGGGAGACATTATTATTCTAGTTTTACTTTGTGACTTTGGAGATTAACTTGCAACTCTAGCAATCATTGATTTCCCAAGTTCGTTTTGAAGATTTTTGGCTTTGCAATTCAAGTTAAATTTCTGGGTTTATTATTCTCTTTACGTCAGTTCATGATTTCTTCATCTACAATTATGAATTGTTTTCTTGACAATATGAGTAACTAAATCCACAACTAGGGTTGTGGGAACCATGATCGATTAACAAAGTATGAATAGTAAATAAGCAATTCTTGAATAGTGTTTTGCATATATTGATAATTCTTTCGTTTAGAAGTCTTTTTAACGAGTGCACGCGTTAGAACTCGCCTTGTTGCTACTTGCCGGACCAAGGAGGTAATCAACAAGAAAAGAATTATCAACATAGATTTAGTGTGATACTATCTAATAGGCTAGTGTCGATTGGTGCGAGGTAATAACTAAGCCAAACATCGATTATGATGTCTAATATGAGGTAAAGGTAAGGGTTAGTAAATTATACACCCGTAGCCGGACCAAGGTGCGGGGTGAAATTCTCTAGATGCCGGACCAAGGATTTAGAGATACCTAACTTATCACTTTGCATGTAATACACTAGAAAAAGATTGCTATTACTAGGATTACTGCGTTATGAGATTGTGAGGAACACGTATACCCTAGTTATTTCTCTTATCTTGATAACAACCAGAGTTGAGTTTGATTATTGATTACTTACTAAGTTCTTACTATTTGTTTCACACAAGCACAACCCCCCTTTTTATTACCTGTTTCTGGAAATAATTTGACTAAGGGTGTGTTTGGTATGAAGGAAAACATTTTCTGGAAAATGTTTTTCCAATTTTCTCATGTTTGGTTGGGCTAAATGTTTTGGAAAATGTTTTCCAAATCAACTCATTTTCCTCAAATTTAAGGAAAATGACTTCCCTTCTAAATTTAAGGAAAATATTTTCCAAAACTCTCTTCCAACTTCAAAATACAATTATTTTTTTGTTGAAAAAATCAATTTATTTTGTCCCTACCCTCAAACCACCCCCCCCCCAAAAAAATAATTTTCAATTTCAAAGTTTCATTTTTTTCACCCCTAGAACCCCCACCCACCCACCCCCTACCAGCCCCCCACCCCCCTCCCCAAAAAAAAATAAAAAAATTCAAGTTTGTTTTTAAAAAATATTTTCAATTTCAAAATTTCATTTTTTCATCCCTACCCTCGACCCCCACCACCCACCCCCTACCAGCCCCCCCCCCCCAACCCCAAAAAATAATTTTAAGTTTGTTTTTCAAAAATATTTTCAATTTCAAAATTTCATTTTTTTCACCCCTACCTAGTCCCCCCACCCCACCCAACCCCTACCAGCACCCCCTCCATGCCCAAAAAAATTATGTTTGTTTTTAAAAACTATTTTCAATTTCAAAATTTATTTTCTACTCTAGTAAAAATAAAAGATATTTTTCAAAAATATTTTTCATTCATAAATCAAACACTAAAAATCTTTTCTACTCACCAACCAAACATGAGAAAATAAGTCAAAAATCAACTTGTTTTCCAGGAAAACATTTTCTAGGAAAACATTTTCCTTCATACCAAACACACCCTAAGTGAATATAATTGTCAGTTAAAGTAAAGTCTAAACCATTTTCCTCGTAGGATCGACCCCAACCTACAAGTTGGGTTCTTTACTTGATAACGATCGCTTATACTTCTGTAAGGAGGTGTAATTTGAGTGTATCAGTTGTCTGAATCATTTGGCCGAGGTACTTAAAAGGTGTGAAGATTGCAATCTAGTGCTATATTGGGAGAAATGTCACTTTATGGTGAAAGAAGGAATAGTTTTGGGTCATCAGATTTCTGGAAAAGGTATTGAGGTTGATCGAGCAAAAGTAGAGGTAATAGAAAACCTTCCTCCACCCATCTCTGTAAAAGGTGTTAGAAGTTTTCTTGGGCATGCAGGTTTCTATAGGAGGTTCATCAAGGACTTCTCTAAAATTGCACATTCGTTGTGCAAACTGCTCGAAAAGGAGTCTAAGTATGATTTTGATGATGCTTTTCGTAGAGCATTTGGAGAGTTGAAGGAGAAGTTGATTACTGCACCTATCATTATCTCACCAGATTGGGGACAACCGTTTGAGGTAATGTGTGATGCAAGTGCAGTGGCACTTGGTGTGGTATTGGGACAGAGGCGAGAGAAAATACTCCATCCTATTTATTATGCTAGCAAAGCTCTAAATATGGCCCAAAAGAATTATACTGTGACTGAACAAGAGCTTCTTGTGGTGGTTTTCGCATTCAAAAAATTTCGATCCAACTTGCTTGGTACAAAGGTCATAGTGCATACTGACCATTCTGCATTGAGGTATCTGATGGCGAAGAAGGATGCAAAACCGAGGTTGATTAGATGGTATTGTTGCTGCAAGAGTTTGATTTTGTGGTAAAAGATAGAAAGGGGACCGAAAATCAAGTAGCCAATCACTTGTCCAGATTAGAGGAAGAGGGTATGCTAAAGCTTGGTGATGGGGCTGAAATTAATGATACTTTTCCAAATGAACAGGTATTGGCTGTTTCTCACGATCTAATTCCTTGGTTTGCAGACTTTCCTAATTATTTGGCAAGTGATTCAGTGCCTCCGGACTTATCTTTTCACCAAAGGAAGAAGTTTATGCATGATGTGAAGAAATTCATTTTGGATGAGCCTTACTTGTATCGTAGTTGTGCTGATGGGATTATTCGTCGCTGTGTTCCCGAGGCAGAGATGTTGAGTGTACTTAAAGCAAGCCATTCATCACCTGTGGGTGGGCATCATAATGGTATTCGGACTGCGCATAAGATTTTGCAGTGTGGGTACTACTGGCCTACCATCCACTAAGATGTTCATGATTTCACCAAGTCTTGTGATCATTGCCAAAGAGAATGAGGGATTTCAAAGAGACAAGAGCTTCCTATGAATCCTATATTGGTGATAGAGTTGTTTGATGTCTGGGGCCTTGATTTTATGGGCCCATTTGTGAGTTCACATAGGATGAAGTATATTTTTGTTACGGTTGATTATGTATTGCACTCCCCAACAATGAAGGTAAAAGTGTCACCGCATTTTTGAAAAAGAATATATTTTCCAGATTTGGTACACCAAGGGCAATTATCAGTGATGGAGGTTCCCACTTTTGTAATAAGTTGTTCAAGGCACTACTTGAGAAATATGGTGTCCGCCACAAAGTAGCCACTCCTTACCACCCGCAGACTAGTGGGCAAGTTGAAGTGTCCAACAGAGAGATTAAACAGATTTTAGTGAAGACTGTGAATGCTAATAGAACGGATTGGTCAAGCAAGCTTGATGATGCTCTATGGGCCTATCACACTGCCTACAAGACTCCCATAGGTATGTCTCCTTACCAACTTGTGTATGGAAAATCTTGTCATTTACCGGTAGAGCTAGAGAATAAGGCTATGTGGGCAATGAAGAAGCTAAATTTGGATTGGGGCGCCGCATCTAATCAAAGAATGAATGACTTGAATATGCTTGATGAGTTTCGCCTAAAAGCTTATGAAAGTTCAGCCTTGTACAAAGAGAAGATAAAGAGGTATCGTGATCAAAGAATTGAAAAGCGAGAATTTGTGGTTGGTGATCTTGTGCTTCTATTCAACTCTAGGTTGCGCTTGTTTCCAGGTAAACTCAAGTCCAAATAGACTGGGCCATTTTTGCTCACAAAAGTGTTACCCCATAGAGCGGTTGAGCTTGAGAATAGTGAAGGAACAAGGTTCATGGTAAATGGGCAAAGGATCAAGATCTATCTGGGAAATGCTGAAAGTGTGCAAGAAGTGATTGAGGCCTACCATCTTGATGAAGTCTGAGTAATCAAGAGGCCTGCGTTGTGCCGCGACGTTAAATCAAGCGCTGCTTGGGAGGTAACCCAAGATGTACAATCTAGCCAACGATAGGTTTTTGTTTTCCATCTAGCAGTTTCTGTGTTTTAGTTGATTCTCTATATTAAATAAGATAAGGCTTTTAGTTTTTTTTAGTGTTGGCTAGAATTAGCTTATGGTCCATGTCTAAAAAGTGTCCAGAAAATGTAAAAAAGAATAGCCTAATGGTTGCTACATGTGCAATTACGCTATGCAAAATCTGCAGAAAATGGTCTGGTGCAGAGATCTACGGACTCCATCGACGGTCTGTCGTTCAATCTACGGACCGTGGATGGCGTTTGTAGATCCCAGGTAAGCCCCTAAACTTTTCTAAGTGTAAGAGTGATCTACGGTCCCAATCTACAGACCGTAGATCGACCCACGGACCGTAGACGGGGTCTCGTGGGTCCAAAACCCAAATTCTGTCTGACCTGACCCGGACCCCCTTATTTAAAATTCCCCTAATTTGAAATCATTTCCACTTTCTTCCATTCACTCTCCAACCGTTTCAAACACTTCAACTCCCCTAAATCACTCCATAACTCCCCCATAAAATCATCCCTACCATTCCCCCATAATTCCCACGATTCCTTTCCATTCTGAATACTACTCATTCCATATTCCACAAAAGGGTCCGGTGTTTGGGTTAGTAACGAAGAAGTGGTTTTTGGCTTTGAAAGCATCTATCATCACACAATCACCTCATTCCCGTTGCTGTAAGGTAATAGACTTTCTCCTCACTTTGAACTTCGATTCATTGATAGATTATAGAAAGTTAGGGATTGGGTCTTTACCTTGGGTAATTGTTAGATGAAATTGCATGATAAAATTGGAAGTTACAATACCCTTGGAACGATAGATAGTGATTGTGTTGCCTTGTTGTATGTGATTATAAGTCTAAATGTAAGTTTCGACTTAGGGTTCCAAAGTTTGTCTTAAATACTTGTTAAATTGATTAATCGGAATCCTGAGAATGACAAACTAGCATGACTCAATGTTGAAATGCATAGTTAGACTAGGATATTGTTGAAAATGGTTTAAAATGTGGACTTGAAACTAAAGAATGGCTAAAACCTGGCACAGATCACTTCCACGATACCCCGTCTACGGACCGTAGATCAATTTACGGATAGTAGATTGGGTTCGTGGTTCAATGCACTTGAAAATTTCACTAAGTATGAAACCACGGATGTGGATTACGGTCCGTAGATCAATCTACGGACCATTCTGTACATCCGTGGTTTCCATCTGTGACCAATATTGTTGATCCTTTGATCCACGAAAGGATTCCACGGACCGTAGATCAGTCTACGAACCGTAGGTCCTCTCCGTGGATGACCACTGTAGCCTCTATCTGGATTTTTTTGGGACTTTGTTACTGTTCGTTTATAGTTCAATTTTTTTTTTTGAGTTTGTTTAGAGTTAGTTTTGGCACTAATATCGCTTCCACAGGCACGATGGCACCCAAGATGCTAGTCACCTACTCAAAACAGGGCAAGTCAAAATCTGTTGCGCCTAGCTTCCGGTTAATCGATGAGGAAACAGACACAGAAAAAGATCCAGCATACGTTCCCCCAAACATAAGGACTTCTCCCACTTCACCCTGAACCACCAGAGACATCCCCCGGAAGGTGATTCCCGACGTAGTCACTGTCTCCCAGTATAATGAGGAGCACACATTGATCGGGTCACCAACTGGGGCTGCTTCCAGTTCAACTAATGGGTCTATGTCTGGCTCCGAGTCTACCTATGCTTTGGGCTCTGAGTCCAGCAATGCTTCAGGGTCCGAATATGCCCATGTTGTAGGGTCCAGTGCTAAATCAGCCACAAGGTCCGGTGAAAGGGATCAAGCAGCCTCGTCTGATGAGGCCACTAGCTCGGAGTCAGTACCTGCACCACGGAATGATGATCCTACTCCAGTAGTCGGCGAGCCAAATAGATGGTGTGTAGAGGGCCAATGGCAAATTTATCGGGATGCCAAGATGAAGAATGACAAAGAGAAGATGGTCCAACTTATTACAGAGGAGCGCAGAGTCCTCACTGGGAGATTGCACACTGTCCCTGACATCCACCGGCTTTTTAACCTTCATAAGTGTGACTGCATGGCTTGAGACCCAGGGACTTATAGCGAGGAGATTATGCGGGAGTTCTACGCTTCCTATGCTGCCACTCTCCGTGGTTCGATCTCCAGGCAGTCAAAACCATTAGCCTAAGATCCTCTCACTTCCACTATGGTCCGAGGTATTTTGATGGACATATCACAAGCCACCATCAGCTGGTTTCTCTATGGTCCTACCACGAGTCACTCTTGGTCACTAAATACAGCGGAGTTTGATTACATATGGGACATTGTGCGGAGCGGCGCTTTCCAGAAGAATGTTGAGCAGCGAGAGGCTGTTATACTATGGTTGGCTAAGTACATTGTTGCAGATGGCGAGCGTGCGGAGTGGGTCACCACACCACGGTTGGGTATTCGAAAGGCCACATTAAATTTTGCAGCCAAGTTTTTCTGGTTGTTGGTGCATAAAAGGGTGTCGCCTACAAAAGCTGACAGACAACTCACTTAGGATAGAGCGGTCATGGTTGCAGTATTAGTAGCAGTAGTGGAGATTTACTTTGCCCACATGCTGCTGGCAGAGATTCACGAGAGGGCATTTAAGACTCCACTACTTACCCTTTTCCATGTTTGATTTTCCAATTGTGCAGGGACTCTGGAGTGCCGATCTGGCATTGTGATAGGTTGATCCACCCTACAGGGACTTTGGATATAGGCCTCATTCGAGATGAGGCAAATGTGGCGGCACCTCGCAGAGAGCCTCAGGTTGAGGTACCTCCCTTGGGTGTAGATATTGCAGACACGGTGGGGCAGGCACAAGGTAGTGACCCCATTATACCATATCACACTGATACTGTCACGGCCTCCTCTTCCCAGGCCGCTAGTATGGCTACTAGCTCATCCCGGTCCACACCACCGTTATGAGTTGTTGTTGTCCCTTTGGCCAGAGTACAGAAATTAGAGTCTCAGATGGCCACACTGCTGCATCACATCTAGCCTTAGATGCAAAAGTCGATAGCTGAGTCCGAGGCCAGAATGGAGAGAAGGATGGAGGGCATGATGGACTGGAAGGTCCAGGCCGTTAATAAGCGTCTTGATGCCTTTGAATTGCGGGTCCTTGAGCGACTAACCCCAGCCATAGATCTATCCTCTTTTCAGGCTGAGTTAGCCAGTCTTCGGGCTGACATTGATGCCATTCTTGCCACCCCTACAGTTGAGCCTCAGGCTGCACCTACTGCGTTGGTGGATGACACGGTGTTGGATGCTTTATTCAGTGGGACCGCCGAGGAGGGGCCTGAGCCTACACATATTAAAGGTAAGAGGCACCGTTCTAGTCGCACTAAGGAGGAAAATGCCCAAAAGAGATAGCATAGGCAGGAGAAGGAGGCTAGGAAGGCTTCAATTTTAGATGAAGAATTGTGCTAGCGGAGGGTGCTTGAGAGTGTTGCAGGGCATCGAGTTCTGCCCCAGTTGTAGAGGTCCCACCTGTTGTGAGCACTACTGATGGTGTAGTTAGAGTGACCGAGAGCACTACTGAAGGTGTTATAATCGATGAAGTGGGCACTACTGAGGGTGACCCAACTATTGTTCCAGCGAGCTTCGGGAAACCGGACCCACCCAGTTGTTCATGATTCTTCGACGCTATGCACCACATGTTTGCTTCACCTAATCCATTATCTTTTACTGTTTTTGTATACATTGGGGACAATCACATCTATTTTTGTTGGAGGTGGGGTAAATGGATTGTGAGTGATAGGGTGAAGTCTGAGTAACCCAACTCATAAATCCTCTCTTGGGGTTTTCTTGCCTGTGTTCTTTTTCGCTAAGAGACTGTTTAATTTCTGTTGAACCGGCATGTGTTAGGATCGTATGTGTAGAAGCATGAAAAAGAATGAAGCATAATGGCTTCTGAAATATATACCCGTCCAAATTTTGTGATGTGTGCTAGAATTGGTAGGTTAAGACAAGTAGAATGTGTTGGCTCTGAGTATAGCATGATAATGAATCAACTTGATGGCATGACTTAGGCTGAAACTTGAACTGGGTAATCTGATAATGAAACTATGTGCCAAGAGTGTGTGAGAATAGTTGATTGTTCAAACAGTTTTTGTGCAAAACTAGAACTTGCCCGGTTAGTCCTGCTAAGACAATTCAATCTAGAGGTTAGGATGTGATCATAGGCCCTTGTTCTGATAAGTCCGCAAATTGCCTAAAAAAAAGATCAAACCAAATAAAATAAATGTTCCCTTTGATCCAAATGCTTTGAGACTAAAATTTGACCATTTCCTTCTAAACCCCAAACTCACCTTCCCATAAATATCGACTATGTCGGCCCCGGTCCCTCCTTGGACATGTGCACCTCGACTTAGGCCAAAAGCCTAAGTTGAGGGTGGCTAATGTAAAAAGTAACTTCAATCTTGGCCCTGACCCGACATCGAGTATTGTGCACCTCAACCAATGGAAAATCCATAAAGTTGAGGGTGGCTATGAAAGAGGAAATCGAAAGAAAAATGGGTATGAAAAGATTTTGATGTTGAAAAAGAGAGAAAAGTATGTGACTTGTTAAAAGCTAAAGAAAAGTATTAAAAAAAGGGCCTACAAAGTCTAAAGTCACATCCATGGTTGAAGAAAATCAAGAGAAAGAAGGTACAAAGGTAGGATGGCAAAAATAGGGCAAAAAGAGGTTGAAAGCCTAGTGTAATGTCAATGAGGGCAAAAAGTCGCTAAGAAGTACCCAAATGTACCACACCTGACCCTGAGCCTACGTTACAAGCCAAGAAAGTCCTATAGTGATCCTAGAGTCTAGTTTGGAGAGTCTAAGTAGCGAAAATAAGGGCAAGCCTATGGTACTGAGCACTAACCGTACTTGAAGTTATTTCTGAGTGTGAGTGTTGAATGAATCCTTGTATTCAAATTCATAAGTCAGTGTGTGAAACAAAAGGGAGTTCGTTTGAAGTAAGGGCACTAGTTACATTATCGGAAAGTTGGTACCTTGGTGATAGTGAAACAGTGTATGTTGTGTGTTGGTTGGTCGATCGTTGTCATGGTTTGATCCGTATGAATTAGCTTAATGAGTCTAAGAGAACAATTTTGTACCCGAAAAGAGAATGGAGTAGAGAGCCATGTGATTGTTTGTGCTTAAAATGTTTACTTCTATACAAGTGTCGTTTAGAGTCTTAGTGTGTCGCTTGAAGACAATCAACAAATTTAAGTTGAGGGTGTTGATATACCGTGAGTTTACAGTATTTCTAATACATTTCACTTACGAGTTGTGTGTGTCTAGGGCTTTTTTGTATTGGTTTTTATGTGTTTTTATCATATTTTGTTGGAAAGATGTTCAGGCGCGGAAGTAAAGAGACAGCTGAAAGAAATGCAGAAAAGGGCATCTACGGAGGTGATCTACGGACCGTAGGTCCATTGATGCTCCGTAGGTGATGAGCGTAGATCAGCAGGCAAGGCAAATCAGGGAAATCTAACCAAGTGTGGAACCACGGTGTCCATTGACGGTCCGTAGATTGATCTACGGACTGTACTGTTGATCCGTAGATTGATACTACGAGGGTTCCAGGACCTTATTTTTGAAGATTCTAAGTGTGGAGCTATGGAGGGGGATTGACGGACTGTAGATCGATCTACGGTCCGTACTACAGTTCCGACGTTTGCTTCAAAAAAGCTGATTTTGTGGAATCTGAAATATTTTCTAAGTCCTGGCTGACGGAAGGGACTCACGGACCGTAGATCCATTGACGGTCCGTGAGTCAATCTCGTGGAATGAAGACGCGTGCCTGAACAAACTTTCCTTAATTTGTTTCCCTTTTAATTTAGGATTTGTTTTCTATAAATAGGGCATGTAAACCTCATTTTTGGGGGTTAGACATTATTATTCTAGTTTTACTTTGTGACTTGGGAGATTCATTGGAAAACCTAGCAATTCTTGATTTCCTAAGTTTGTTTTGAAGATTTTGGTTTTGCAATTCAAGTTGAATTTCTGGGTTTATTATTCTCTTTACGTAAGTTCATGATTTCTTCTTCTAACACTATGAATTGTGTTCTTGCTAATATGGGTAACTAAATCCACAACTAGGGTTGTGGGAACCATGAACAAATAACAAAGTATGAGTAGTAAATAAGCAATTCTTGACTAGTATTTTGCATGCATTGATAATTATTTCGTTTAGAAGTCTTTTTAACGGTGGCCAACGTTAGAACTCGCCTTGTTACTACTTGCCGGACCAAGGAGGTAATTAACAAGAAAAGAATTATCAACATAGATTTAGTGTGATACTATCTAATAGGCTAGTGTCGATTGGTGCGAAGTAATAACTAAGACAAACATCGATTATGATGTCTAATATGAGGTAAAGGTAAGGGTTAGTAAATTATACACACGTAGCCGGCCCAAGGTGTGGGGTGAAATTCTCTAGATGCCGGACCAAGGATTTAGTGATACCTAACTTACCACTTTGCATGTGATATACTAGAAAATGATTGCTATTACTAGGATTACTGCATTTTTTGAGCTTGTGGGGAACACGTATACCCTAGTCTAAGAACAAGGAGTACAACCCCGAAACCAAACAAACACCTTTAACAAATAGTCTGATTTCGAAAAGAGCGGACTTAAACAAGAGAGATCCATGGCAGTCTGAAAGAACTGGTTCACCATTGAATCCAGTCACGCTCAATAATCACCTAGCTAAGGTCTATCAATAGCCGCCTGAAGATGCATATACTCAACAAAGAACAAGCAAGTGCAGTATCAGTACACAACCACAGTGTACTGGGAGGATCACGCGGCTATCCAAATAAGTGAAACACATGCAAGTAACCCCAACATTATAAAACAGGCATATACCGAACATATACAATATTAGTCATCTTTTCAGGATCAATGTAGCATTTCACGTTCTCAATAATACACATTGGTTATCATTTTGGAACAACAAACAGTCTTTCAACCTCAATCACCATTAGATATGAACGTAATCATCACAAGTAGATACATAACACAATTCAATGCACGGAACCCAATTCAATGATCCTCTCATGGAACCCATACCCTAACTGTTAGTGTACCGGTACGTGGTACCCGATCCAAGTTAGTGTGTTGGATCGTGACACCCGTTCTAATATTTATGGTGGTACGTGGCAACCGATCCCAGTTGTGTGTTGGATCGTGACACTCGTTCCAATGTTTATGCCAGTACGTGGCAACCGTTCTCAATTAGTGTGTTGGAACGTAACACCCGATCCATTCAGCAAGGCACAATAACAATCACAAGTACATTCTTATAGTCATACAATCAAGTCATGATTCATGGCATTCAATTATTCAACTATCCTCATTCACGATTAGTGTGATCAATAATGCAACATTCACATACATGCAATACAATGAAGCAATTACAAACATATATCACACAAACATGAAATCACAACCATCACCTACCTCGAATCCAAGCTTGAATCCCCAAAGACACTTGAATCCTCCCTTTCTAGATTATTTCCGCTTGTTCTAGGTCTACAAACAATTAATGTACACAAGGATCAATAATCAAAGGTCTAATTATCCAGATTATACCCAATAACCCTAGACCAAACCCAAGATCCTAATACCTAATTTAGGGATTTTTCCACCATTAGTTTCAGATCAAAACTCTCTCCCAATAGTGATTAACCAAGAACCCAAGTTCTACAGATCGAAAAACGGATTAGGGGAGTAAAATCCTTACATTTAGTGCTAGAAGAGGTGGAAAACCTTCAAGAAATAGCCATGGGTCGTTCCTTAGCTCTCAAAGTCGAAAAGTGCAGAATAAAACATTTTTGGGGTTTATTTTCGACTTAAGCCGCGACTGTCCCGCCATATATAGCAGACCTCATCCCGCTACAGCGGCCCCGCCTTGTCGGGAATAATCCCGCTCTAGCGGTTTGCACTGAAACAGAGAGCTAAATTAAGTGTTTCAAACCCCTATTTCACAACACAGCTTCAACCCATGACACTCGGAAAATACCCGTTCACGCTAAGATCAGTTTCAGGAGTTCTACTCACCCAAATTCAATTCTGTAAAGTCGTACAAGTTCCTTAACGTCTTAGCTATCTAGTCATATGATCAAAATCATAATTAGATCTCCCAATTGTTACCAGATTTCCCTATACCTCACTGACTCTGATTTCGTCCAAATCTGGACTAGGTTGGGAAATTCCAAGTTACTACGAAAAAGTCTTATGACCCAAAAAATTTCCCCGTTGACTTTTATATAACGACAGGAACAAGTCGTTACAAGGACATACCCTTATACAACTCTAAATAATCATGCAAACCTTCAAATATTTCTCTTCTATTTTTCCAATAGAAATAGCCTCTAATTCTTCAGATCATATATTCTGAAGAATCATTCACAGCTTCACCTTCACTTTCACTCTCACTACAATCAGTGCCAATTTCAGTAACTACTGAGAAAAGTGATTCAACATATTGAACAATAGCAGGAACAACATATTTCACACTTAAAAACAACAAACATATTTATTATAAAGAAATCATTAGACACAAGAGATAGTAATTTCTTAATTTCAATATCCCCTTCTATTTCATAATATCTCCCAGAAGGGCCCTCACAATTAATTATTGCACACCTACAAATCCAAATTGAGTAGTGTACTCATTGATGATATTAATAAAATAAAGAGGGTCTAAATCATACCCTTTCCATAAATTGTACGACTTCTTCTTGTACAAGAGAATATGTTCTCTAATTCAGTCACCTCCATAGTTGAAATATATGTCAACATTAACCATTTTAATATCTTGAAAATATTTGGTAAAACAACATAATTTTCGAAGAATAAAGAAACAAGAGAAAGAAAAACAATTTAAAAAAAAAAAGAGAACAGTTGTGAAGTTAGGAGACAACAGACCAAAGAAATTGACTAAAAAATAAAAAAATGATACTTTATAACTATAGAATTAGAAATTAAAAAGGGACTACATTTCATGATTGTAAAAGAATAGAAAACATGAAAGATACCATATTTCATGACTGTTGAAGAATAAAAAAAAAATATAAAAGGGATCACATTTCATGATTGTAGAAGGATAAAATATATGAAAGGAACTAACTATTGAAGAATAAAGAAGATAAAAGTTAACATATTTTCATACCCAAATAAAAATAAGTTCTAAATTATTCGGAATCACAAATTAAGAGTACTCGTGTAAATAAATCCGACACCAAATCAAGATAGTAACCAACATAATATATATAAACATATTACGTCGAATTTGAATCAATACCCAAAACCCTGGGCTATGAAGCTTGAAGCAAGAAAAGAAACCATACCCAAAATCCTAGCCTATGAAACTCCCAACAAGGAAAGAAATCATACAAAAAAAAAAGCTAGACTATAAAGTTAAGCTAGGAAGTTAGAAAAAGAAAAGAAAGAACACATTTAAAGTAAAAATTTATGCACAAACCCGAGGTTCCCAGTTCGCAAACCTCTTTGATTGCATGCCTCTTTAGTTGTTGGAGAGAACTCAATCGGACATTTGGTTTCCTTGTTTGAAAGATAAATTGGGTGGGTCAATGTTATAGATTAGGTCAGGTTAAATTATTGAGGTGAGGCGGGTTACATCCGAATTTGATTTATTTTAAATTGAATAGTTTTTTTGAATCTTAGCCATTTACATGTTCTCTGTTAGCCATAAGGGTATATTTAGCCCGAAAGTATAATGGGAGAGGTATATTTAGCCCGAAAGTATAACTGTGAGGGGGGAAGGGAATATATTTAGCCCGAAAATATAACTAGAGATATATTTAAATTATTTTCTGTAGTACAAGGTATATTTGACTCTTTGTTGTTTATTCAAAGCTGGCTTTGCCACTTCAGAATAAGGCCCCATACGAAAGTCATTGGCAAAAAATAACATGAGTCCTATTAGCCTAGAAGTTGACCTATTTTGTGAGCTTATTTGCACAAGGTGACCCCTTTGAACTTTTAGGCTTGACAATCTATGATTTTGTGTACCATGTCCCCCTCCAATGTATCACTATGATTTAATAGGTTTTCATAGTAAGAATTTTAGTAAAATCCTCCATAATGGGAAGAGGTGGAAGCTTAAGTAGCTAGATTAAATAAAAAAAAATCAAGGGTACGTGATCGAATCGTGCATCCAACTTTCTTGCAAGTAGGCTGACCATTTTGGCTCAATTTAGGCGATTTCGTTTTACTTTATAAAATTGTTCTTTTTATTAACAATTTCATTTTACTTTTTGACAATCTTGGCCCTCGTAACAAATGTTTTTATCAAATATTATTTAGTAAAATATCCATAACATTTTGTAGAAATGTTCAAATAATGAACAGTTTGAGACGTTGAAAACTAAATTAAAAAAGATTTAATAATATATAAGCAAAACTCATTATCAGTGTTATAAAAGGCGGGGGCGTGAGGCAAGACGTTTTATGAAGTACTGGGCGAGACATAAGTCCCGAGACAGAGGGCTTAAATCTTATGGATCTACGGGGCATAGTCTCATGTATATTCAAGTTTATAATTTTATTACTAAGAAAATAAGCAAAAGTAAAACTTTTAATTATTTTATAAATAAATTTTAATATATAACGTATAATAAATAGAAAAAAATATTATGATTTTTATTTGAGAAATATATTAATAACCAATAATGAAGAAAAAAAGTATTACAATTACTGTTTGAGAAATATCATCACACCAATAATTTAAAAAATATGATTTAAAGCAAAAAAAGGTTCAAAACAAAAAAAATTAAAAAAAATCACTCGGGGTACGTTTTTACGCCCAGGCTTACATTTTTACGCTTAGAGCTTATGCACCAAATTTTAGAACTTACATCTTATGGATCTACGTCTTCAATTTGCACTCCGTAGTGTTTCTAGTACGCCCCGCCTCGAGACTCACCCCAAAGAATGTTTTTGAAAACACTACTCATTATATATGGAAATAGTGATATTTTGAAGTAAGGCTTTCTGTCCTCTCGTTCAAAACTTCAATTAAGTGGTTTTCAACTTTATTGGGTCATAGGACTCCCCTAAGTTCGTAAATCAATTTTGATACACCTCGTATACTTATTATCATGCCAAAATAATTTATACTAATTTGTAGTTGCCTTGACACATAAAATAATATCTCCAACTTTATAAATACGTTTTAAATTAATCAATTTTTGTAGAAGCGTTGCAATATATTAAACCAAAAAATGTTGGTTGATTGAAGATGTAAACACATATACACTTGTTTATTTATCTTGTCTTTGTTCCTTCAAAGTTTAATGTTTAACTTTTTTTAGAAAACAATAATTAAAAGTCTTCATTTACTGATAGATGATAAATATTAGGATAAATTAAAGGAGGTGATCTTTTCGGTCACTATATTAATCCAAAATGACCATTTTTTGTTAAAATATGACCGAAGGGTCAAGTTTTTTTTTTTTTTTTTTTGTCACTACCACCAATTGCATTTGCATCTTTCGTAGATTTTATATGTTATTATATGTATGTGGGTGTGTATGTGTTTTTCCTATTTTTTTTAAATACAATATCTTTTAAATTTCAAGTCGAAATTCGTCACTAAAATAATTGAAAGTTTAAATTTTAAAATTTGATTTATCGTAAACGTAAATCTTTTTAAGTGGCTAATACATCAAAAAAATTGAGACATTAAGAGGAGCTCATATATTTTTTTTTTAATTGTTTAGAGGAAAGTTTGAGTTGATGTTCATTAAAATTTGACACTAAAGAACTTCAAAACTCAAATTTTAAAATTTGATCTACCGCAAACGTGAATCATTTCGAACGAATAATATATCAAAAGAGTCAAAACTTCGAGAGAAGCTCATATCTAAATGAGATGTTGATGATATTTTAGACTTAATATGGTGGGTTCATATAAAAAGATTAACCTAATAAAATTAAATTAATATTTATTAAACTTAAATATTTAATATAAATATATTAGCTCAACAATATTTGTTTAAAAGAGCAACTTTCACAAATATCAAACATAAAAATCATATTTATATGTTATAATTATAATTTGCATAATTACGTTTCATACCACACTACCAAAAAAAAAATGTGACATAAATTAAAATGAAAACAAGTTTTTCAATCTAACCGGAGTCCGATTAAAATCAAAATTTTGATAAGAAAAAGAAAGAGAAATTAGGAGGAGGGCAAAGAGGTTTCAGGTTAAAACCCAAACCCCTTTCAATTATACATCTCTTCTTCTTCTTCTTCTTCTTCTTCTTCTTGTTTGAATTTAACAGATCCATTAACAATAAATTCAATCATTCTGGTAAAATTCTTAAGTTTTGCAGTGACCTATTTTGTATTGAACTAAGTCTGAGATCCAAACAACAAATTATTATATTGTGTTGATTGAATCGGTCTTTTTCATTACTGAGATTGATTGTTTGAATTGAACTGGCTGTGATTCATGATAGAAAGTCTTAGTCTTTTATGTATATAGAATATTTTTGGTGAATTCTTAATTATGATCATTGTAACTGAAAGAGTTTGAATTGAACCGGATGTGAGATCCATGTATTTCATTATATGATATTTTTGGGTAAATTTGTTGATTAATTTAATCTTTTTTCTAACTGAGATAGCCAGTGACCACAAAGTTCAATTCTCGATCTACATCTGAGCTTCTCTATTCTTATTGTTTTGATGTTTGCTGTAGAATTGCAAAAAGTCGTGATGGCTGGGCATGATAACTCGAACGGGTCTACTGAAAAGTCGAGCAGCGGTATGGATGATTTGCCCACTTTCAATCCTGAGAATATGCAAAACAACATGAAAGTTATTCTTTACAGGTTGGTTTGACTTTCACCCCATATAGAGGTGGACTGAAATTATAGTTCCTTGATGATTTCAGCTAGTAATAATTTCGCAGTTTTTTTTTTAAAAGTAAGGATGTAGGTTGATACAGACTGTCGATGTGAATTTCTACCTTAATCATGTGAGATTAATGTTAGCCCAACTGAACAACTGATTGAAATTAGGGATATATGTGCATGTAGCTTTAACTCCTTCACTGAGGCATCATTTCGGTGGAATGTCACTAGGATATAAAATAAAGATATGACATGATGTCAATTTAATTAGGTAACAAACCTCATAAAACAGCGACAGTGCTAACATCTTTTCATAAGTGGAATAGCATTTCTTCATTGGTATGATTATTCTATATTATGACCATTTGTATTGCAGTCCTTGATTTCTTCTTATCTTCCCTTCACCCAAGACTATTACTCCTTGCACTTAAGCAGAAAGTACGTTACCCTTGGTGTAGTTGTATGATTTCCTCTAATGGCTCGAGGAAATGCGTATGGTCCTATAAATGTCTGTTCTTTTACCTCAGTAAAGTCCTACAAGTACCTCAATCATCAAACAAACAACCTATACCCCTAAACCAATAACTGCAGATTGTAATCTTATTAATGGAAATTTTACCTTATCAAGTTATAATTTATGAATGAGTTGTAGTTTTTTGAATAATTTCTTTTTGATCAGTAAGTAATAGCTTTTTGAGTAATTGAACAGTTACTACCTGTACCTGTTTTCAATGCTAGAGGAAGTCTTGGGACTATCCTTGTCATTTTGCCTCTACAACAAAGCAACCCCAAGCTCCATAAACTTATCTGTAAAAAGGAAAAATAAACAAACAAATCCAAGCTCTGTGTTGCAACTGTCTATAAAGAAATGTAACTACTCGATCACACAGTTGGATCCGAAGGAAGAATGAAAATATGATTGAGACGAGCAGTCAATCATATGTGAACAAGTAAAATTGGGTTCTATTCGTCTTTCTAAGCTAGTACATTTTTTCCTTGTCATTAGATATCTCCATTTATATTGAGCATTCTATTGTTCAGCCGCACATTCATGGCAATCATTGGTGGTGTCATTGCCGGCATTCTGGGACTTACTAGCTTGACAGGATTTATCTTTTATTTCCTTGTCATGGCAATGACTTCAGTAGCACTCACGGCGAAGGCCAAGTTTTCAATCCACTCCTACTTTGACAGCTGGAACAGAATCTTGCTTGATGGATTTTTCGGCGGGCTTATGGTACTTCTTTACATTCATACTTCTAAATAAGATCTCTTCGTGCATTCATTGTTTATTATAATCCTTGATCAAGAAATAGTTCATCTGCCTTCTCAATCACCTGCATAAGAAAAGGTTAAAGGGGTAGAATATTCTAGAACTGTCTTTCAAAATTATACTCCCTCCGTTTCAATTTGTTTGTCCTACTTTCTATTTAGTCCGTTTCAAATAGAATGTCTCTTTCCTTTTTTGGCAACTCTTTAGTTTCAACTTTCCACATGACATCTTTAAGACCACAAGATTAAAGGACATTGTGGTACATTTGGTACATTTAAAAGTCTTCTTTACTTTCTTAAACATTGTGCCAAGTCAAAACAGGACAAACAAATTGAAACAGAAACAGAGGGAGTAATATTTTTTTGAAGCCCTGACTAATTTGTCTATCCTGCTTCATTTTTCCTCCCTGTTTCTTCAATGCCCTTTTGGAAGTTTTTTTCTCATTCATTTTCCTGTTATGAATTCTTCCCATAGCATCTTAACTTTTCTTTCTTCAAATTTCTCTTTAAGTTAACTAATTATTGGAATATATTATTTATTTCGGTGATATTTTGTTGATTAGAATCATGTTATCAGTATTCCTGTGGATCTTCTTAATTATTTCTAGGGTGATGAGTGTTGATTTCTTGGTCTTTTTACTGGGAATTCTTAGGTTTTCTGGGAATCTGTGGAAGGGTCGATTTCTAGGTTTTGGTAGCCTATGAACTACCTTTTAGTTTTGATATAGTATCCAACATAATAGTTTCTGATAGACTTTACTGCTGAGATAGTAAATAAAGGAACAAATACTGTTGTTTCACACTAGATACACTGATATTACCACAAGAAGTCTGAAAAACAATCACTAGGACACTGCCAACACCATAAATTACATCCTAAGACATGAATGAACTTTAGTTAGATAATACATAACCTATGATTAAACAGATCATAATCTTTCAAGATATTTGAGAGTCTAGAACTCTCCCAGAATTCCTTTTTCCTTTTCTGAACACCCTCTTTTAACTGCCTTGCCCCTTTTTCTACAGAAAAAACCACCCTGTAACTGTCTCATGATAGATACTAAATCTTTTACTCCCTCCGTCCCATTTTATGTGGCAACATTTGACCGGGCACGGAGTTTAAGAAATAAATGAAGACTTTGAAATGTTTACCAAATTGCCCTTTAAAAAGTAGACTCACTTTTCTCTCTCCTCATAAATGTATTGGAGTATCATTTTAAGATTAAGTGGGACCAACAAGGGTAAAAGAGGAATTATACCTTTAAATACTTACCATATAAGGAAATGTGACATTCTTTTTGGGACTGACCAAAAAGGAAATGGTGCCACATAAAATGGGACGGAGGGAGTAATTGTTTATTTTGGCCTCCTGGAATAAGCTTTTATAACTTGAGTCACTCAAGCTTTTATAACTTGAGTCACCTTGTCCTCAAAGTGAAAGTCTGGAAATTGTAGATTCTACACCATCGTAGCACCCTTAGTTTCCCCTTCAACTACATCTTTTCCGGTAGACTCAAAGAATTCTTCCATACCATCTTCATTTGTATTGGGTGCTTGAAATAATCAATAGGTTAAGCTGCCTATTTTTACGACGATGATTGGGGACAAATTCTTCATCACATCTGAAATATAACCCCTGTTGTCTTTTTCGAGCAAATTCTGAATCAGACAACCTTCTGAACTGTTCCTCTGATTATTCTACCAAAGTAGTCGACTTCGTGGCAGTATGAACTAGTGAATTGGTGTTACGACCTACTGATCTGGTTATTGAGTCACGTGTTTCAACTATGTTTGTGACTTTAGGATGATTGGGTCTAAATCCAACTGGTTTGTTGCCTGAACTTCCTTTATTTGGTTCAAATTTAGAACTTTGAACTTGCTGCAAAACAGAAGTTCGATACTCCACCTTTTGAGCCATCTCCTTTATCTCTTTCAATGTTTGATCCCGTAAGCATTACTTCTGCTCAAATTTCCTCTTTCTGCCCATTCAAAAATACGCCAGATTGTCCATCAGACGCCTCCTTCATAGACGCGGACACCTTTTCAAATTCTTCATGAAACGCGGTTATTGTGGTAACCTGCTTCAGCCCCATTAAGACATCATACTGATTGATCTTTTGAGAATGATGAAATCAGTTTAACAACTCCCTTTGAAGTCTTCCCAGGTAACATTGGTTGCCAAGACTCTATCCAATAATCCAATTCAAGGTTTTTCCTTCCAAACTAACACCTGCTGCCTGTAATCTTTCTGCTTCAGAAATTTCATTCACTGCAAAATACCGTTCCACTCTGTAAATCCATCCTAAAGGATCCTCTCCTTCGAAAACTGGTAGTTGTAGTTCCCGAAATTTCTTTCCCATATTTTTCCTTGGCCAAGTTGACATTGCTTCCCTCTTTTTGGTTTCCGATGGATCTGGTTTGAGAAAGGGATGCTTCTGCCATCACGGTTCTCCCTTGTGCTTCAATTCTCGCAAGACGGCAAGAGACTCTCTCATTTCCTGAAACCATCCTTCCAGTTTTCTGACATCTTCTCTTACCCCTGTCAAATCAGTCTCCACTTGTTCGACTTGTCCCTCCATTCCACTCACCATCCTCTAATACCAAATTGATAGACTTTACTGCTGAAATAGTAAATAAAGGAACAAATATCTGCTGTTTCACACTAGATACACTGATATTACAACAAGAAATCTGAAAAACAATCAATAGGACACTGCCAACACCATAAATTACATCCTAAGACATGAATGAACTTAAATTATATAATACATAACCTACGATTAAACAGATCACAACCTTTCCAGACATTCGAGAGGTAGAACTCTCCAAGAATTCCCTTTTCCTTTTTCTGAACACCCTCTTCTAACTGCCTTGCCCCTTTTTTTATAGAAAAAAACACTCCATAATTGTCTCATGAAAGTTAAAGTCTTTAATTGTTTATTTTGGCCTCCTAGAATAAGCTTTTATAACTTGAGGCACAGCAGTTCCACTGCTTGATTACTGAGAGGGATTTACTATCTTTGCATGATGATTTCAAA
The DNA here is from genome assembly GCA_036553675.1 of Solanum okadae. Taxonomy (NCBI): domain Eukaryota; kingdom Viridiplantae; phylum Streptophyta; class Magnoliopsida; order Solanales; family Solanaceae; genus Solanum; species Solanum okadae. The sequence continues at coordinate 46,526,311 of CM071678.1, forward strand.
TTGTAAATCTAGCTTTATATTTGACACTCGATTGACATTGTTTCTTTTTTTGCAGTCATTTGTGCTCTTCTGGACGTATCCTTATCTGTTGTAGTCTTCTTAAAGATAAGACGTGCATTTTTTCCCTCCCTTGATAAAACTATCTGAACTATTTTGTCCTCATCTCCTGTCCCAAGAAGTATGTCTGTTGTCAAAATTTTAAAGTTTTACTATCATCGCAAATAAGATAGGAATGACTGTACAGGTATTATCAGGTTAGAGTTGCTGTCAACATATTATCCTCTACGTTGCATCCTCTCTCCTAAGAATACTAACCGCTCTTGTTGAGGAAAAAATTGTTCGGAACAAAACATATATGCATGATTGTAAGATCTTTTAAAGTGTTCTAAGGGTTCTCAATCTTTTTTGTTTTCTTTTGAGAGAAGACTTTTCAACCAAAAAAAGGTATTTTGACGAAGTTTCTCTGAGAAGAAGTTCTGAAAACTTTTGACCAAAACAAGTTTTTCAAAAGAATTTGCAGAGATAAACTGGCAGTATCAGTGCCAATATCTTCCTTGCATTTCTTGCGTAGTTTCTAAGTACATTTACCATATCATCACTTGTATGGTGTTGTATCCTATAATTCCTTAACACACGAAAGATTTGCGTATGACATTGTGCATATATTCTGAGGATCTTGTGTGAGATGAAGATCTTCTCTCTCCTTGATGGTGGAAGCTAGCTTACGTGGCACATCAAGAAGATGCTAGACATTTTCAAGTTCAAAGTAGTGGTATTCAAAGTTTGCACTCATGATGTTTCCTTTCTTTTAAGTTGCCCGAGATTATTACTGCAGAACAAACCACTGGTTCAAACTTTTGAGTTGGGAGTAGTTGAACATTTTGATCTTGACTAAAGTTTTTGTTAGGTGACTTATATTTGGAGTTCAAAAGCTTGAGTATTTGTATAAGCAGTTAGACATTTCAAATCACTGTTGAATGATATAGATGAGCTGGTTATCTTCGCCTAATCTAATTATTTAGGTTCAAAGTTCTTGCAGTCGAGCCTTTTTCTTGATATAAGTGATGCTCTTGAAACGAGTTATACGTTCCGACTTTAGGTTGGCTTTGCCTTAAAGATAGACAGATACAGGTTTTGAAACTGCTCCACCTTGATTTTCAGCAGGCATGTAATTTATACGTTCCTGTTTGTTCTTTCGTTTTTGATGCCAATATGTTTCGGAATATACAAAACGAAAGTGTGCAGTTTTTTAAGTGACATGCCTGGAAGCAGCATGCCTTTCTGCAGAAATACAAGCTTTTTTATGGGATGAAATGACATTTTCCTTTCAAATATATTACTGTGGTAGAACAATATAAATTAGTAAACTGGGACATCACCTCACAGGTAGAAGGTATACATTACAAAATGTGAAAAATACAAACTGCACAATCCAAAATTTGAGTTCAAGAGCCAGACTATATACAAAGAATCCTAAACTAAGAACTATAACCCGGTTGAGTATCTCTCTGTTTAATCATTTAAAAAAAGAAACTGTAGCGAGTTGTAGCTGGCTCACAAATTGTATCTGCCTTCATATAATGTATTTACACCTGTAAATTAGAAACAAGCTCATTACAAGGATTGATTTTCTTTCAAAAATGAGAAACTTCCACTTTTCACTAGATAGATGTCAACTTGGAATTTTCTATAAGCATACATTTGCTTTCTGTTCGAGATTTCTGATCATTCTTATAGAAACTTGAGAAATGCAAAAGTTGAAGCAAACACTAAAGAGAATGACTTACCAGCATCTGAGGTACCCTTAGAAATACAGAGGACAAGACATATAGAAGACCTGATACAACTAAAGCCGCAACTATGTTGTAGCCAAGACGTTTATCATCTTTCATGGGAATAAATGTGGATTTCAAAGTGTTTGTCAATTCAAATAATCTGTGAGAGACCTGCACATATATGAAGAAACAGGAAACTGATTCGTTGCGTTTCATTCTTTTCCCTCATGAAAGGCAATGAACAAGAAATTAATCTACTTACTGCAACATATATGGCAGTGGTAAGCATGAAGTTCATCAATGGGTTGTCGGGGATCAAACACAGCAACTTTTTAGGCTGTCCGTCTGGCACACCAGATCTGCGTTTATTCACCTCTATGTTAAATGTACACATTTGTTCATACCCACAATTCATCTTTTTAAAAACAGAAGTAGAACTACTAAGATTTCTTTGATTCCATAGAATCACATTGTAATTAGTGGTTAGTATGCCAAAACGTTAAGCCAACTCCAGCATTCCGAGGTGACACAAATACCTATTATAATATCTTTTTTCATAACCAGCTCAAAGTCAATTACCAAATAAGATCAGAGTTTGAGGAACATCACACAATAAACAGCCAAAAGTGAAACTTACATTAGTCTTGTGATGACATTATACACATATCAGAGGAAGGAATTAGTATCATGAATCAATAGGAACTAGTGAAGCATACTATCTTAAAAATCATGTAATGGATGTGCAAGAAACAAATTAACCTTTAATTCATCTCTCATACCTTAACCATATATGGATTTGGGATATATAAGTCTCCAAAGTGATCTTCCCAAGCCATCTGCAGATCAACAAAGCAATAAGTGGTCTGTCTTGAAGTAATAAACCAAAATCCAATATCTAGTATCTACTTATACATGTCTGTCATGAATTTACTGGCTTTCAATGCCTTTCCTTGAACTCAAACATATGAAAAATGAACTGTAAAAAAAACTTTTAATGCAAATTTACTTACGCAAAAAGGGTTAACGAGTAGCTACGAAAATATTGGGTAACATTCCGCAAGGATATGTAGACACTGTTAGATAAGAACACCAAAATTTACATTAGAAGGGAACATGCAACACATTATTCACTAGTGGAAGAAGAAACTCCCAAAATAACTGAGCAATCAAGTAAAGGGGAAAAAAGACATACGTTATCGGTATCCAAGATGTGTAAGGATGATATTTGTTATATGTGACCTTCGGAAGCTTGTATATGTACTCATACCAAAGATATCCCATCTGACATTTGTATGATAAGTAAACAAGGGAGAGAAGTTCGAAAATTCAGACAGCGGCAAAAGAGAGGAGGTACCGTGAGTGACATTAGGGCAACAGCTGCTTTTATTGATATCCTACGTTTCACTTCAGTTTCCTGAAGTTTCTCCATCCATCTCTCTACCTGATATATGAAACTTGAACCATTTATGAACTAACATTGTTAAGGAAAGGAGCTGAAATTTCAGAAAAGGATAACGGACAACATCCTCAGCTCTGCTCTGACAGTAGCAAAAGTTCATAAGTGGACTGAATGACAGGTAAAAATTGATAAATTTCTGAATTAGAACCTACTGTTGGATGGTAGTATGCATATATCATCCCAATTATCCATATGTAACGATCAAGACCCGAACGGAATTCCCATTCATGCAAGAGAGACTGCTTTGGTTTTGAAGGATCTGGGTCAGCATATCCTAAAATGCATACATACACACAGGTGTTAGTAACCAGTCGTGACTACTAAGAACAAAAAGAAGCAAATTCAAGGTACCAACCAAGGAAGAAAGTAAATGGGCTCCAAACCACTTCAAAGACTCCTGGAACTTCCCACATCAGAATAACAACCAAGAAGCAGGCAATGAATTTAACGGCAATAACTGTCCCATTTTCATTGTATTTGTTGAATATACCAAGGGCCCCATAAACCATCAGTGTGAAAAGAGTGTGCATGGGGCATATATAATACAACATGTAATTGTTGTTAAGGATAACACAGCTAAAGAATACCAAGAAGTTAAGCCTCCACATCATCTGTCCATCAAAGACTAAATCTTTCAGAGGCACTGCCAATTAAGGAAAACTCAATACAAAAGATCTGCAAAGTCAACGGGCAGATACTACCTGAGTGAATCTTGCAATGCTGAAATCCTTGCGGATGTAGTAGTAAGAGAAGTTCCCGAACCCAGTCATCCATACATATGCAGCTATAAAAACTCGTATAGCATTGTAAATTTCGGTGGCAGCAAAGTAGTGATACATTAAAAATAATACCTGTTACAAGAAATTAAATTGTGAGAATCCAGAAGTGTATGGCGGATGCAACAGAAACTTGTAGACAGAAAATAAACTGGCAGATGTTTATGAGAAGGAATACCGTCACTGACTCCAAGTTATTCAAAAGATTGCCTGGTTGTCCAAGTGGTACAGGAAACAAGTATTTCCAAGATGCAATTGCAATTGGTTTACTTTTAAATTATGCCATAATTTTTTTCTGATATAAGTTATGCCATCATAAATACTTCAGATGGACTTCAGTGTTTCCTTACTCAAGCAAGCCCCCCTTGGAGAAGAATTTCGTTCACGCTCAGACATCCTATTCTCTCCTAGTGGCCTACAGCCCTACACTAGTATCCTATTTTCTTTTCTCCATTTTCGTGGGAGCTCACATACTCACAGGGGGGAAGCATGTCCAAGTTTTGTCGTTGTGTAGAGCCATTTACTATTATCCAACAATTTCCAATCCTATACTAGTATCATGAGGAGATTCATTATTCACAACAATAGGTGAAAGATAAAGTTACAACATAAAGTCAGATTTCATGCCAACATATGCAGGACAAATCAGGAGACAAGAAATCATAGATTATCAGCTAGTGAATACTTCAAGAGATGAGCTACCTGCATCCATCCTTTCCATTCTTCAGTTTGATGCCGATTCAAATACATTATAGATTTTCCAGAGAAAGGAGACTTATCATGGTGGATCTTAAAAGAAGTGATTGCTGAGACAATGATGAGAAGGAAGTAGAGGAAGATGAAAAGATCACGATTGTAGCTCTGCAAAGACAACCAAAAGAAGAGGCAAAAGCTAGTTAGAACCAAGCAACTGCATATAACCAGTTTCCTGCACATAAATGATACATTAAAGACTAGAACCTTGGAATTTATCTAAAGTTGCAAATGATCTTGAACTAATTAAAAAAATACACAAAATAGAGTTAAGGATTCTTGATCAGTTGTACTTGCTTCTTTATTTTGAAGGAGTGTACTCGTAATCCTTGAGTCTGTGTCTCCACATTGTCAAAGGATCTAGAGATGCTCCATCCAGATATAGCATAGAACATGGGCCTATTTAGTTTTATGTAAACTTATTATTGTAAGCACAATAACAGGGTGCTCCAGTGTTGTAACAGTATTCAGGACAAAAACATCACCTTTTCCATCCTAATACTGAAAAATACGTGACCTAAAAAATCACACTGTAGCAAACGAGGAAACAGACAAAAAAGGATAGAAGAAAGAAAGCTGCTTCTATCCCGGCTAAATTAGTCAGTTGTTCATATGCTGCACAGTTAAACTTATCCTCATGCTTTTACCCTAAAAGGAATGTTCCAATATTTCTTTGGTTAATAATTATAAACAATGTCAATGGCTCATGAAGAAAACACAAAGATAAAGAAAAGGTTTAATGTACCTTTTTTGATTCACCAAACAGATTTGTACGGTCAGATAGGTAAAAGTAAGTCAAAAGGGCACCAAACTCTGATCTGTAGATAAATAGGGGAGATGAGAAACAACAAGTTGAGCCATAGTCTTCAAATCATGAAAGTCCACTTACATTGCTCTCAGAGTTAATCGATTTTCAAGCAAGAAAGTTTCATCCATCAAGAAAAACCTGAGGTGTTTACCTTACATGAGTTCCATGAACTGGCATTTCATCTGATTAGAGTAAATATAGAGTTTCAAACCTAGTAATCTGAGATGTCACAGATGAACTTCTGATTCTAGGCGATGTTGATTGAAGACCACCTCCTTCCAATAGGACAGCTCTATCATCTTCTTTGACTGCTTCATTTCCCAACTCAACCAAATTGATATCAGAATGCCTACTGCAATATGTAAGAGGAACTCTCCAGATTTAAATTAGATTGAAGATGAAAGCCCTCGCTTGGTCAAGACATGCATCACAGATTTGAGGTACAATAAAGATATACACACTTATTTTTTTTTAGAAAAACATATATTCATGAAGAACCTGCCACCTTCATTCACTAATTCTAGGAGATAAGATAGGAAGATATGAATGGGCAGATGAATGAACATACCGCGGACTAAGAAAGGAATCATATCATATTTAGCTATCAAGGAACTGGAAAATTATTATTCGCACATCTTATGACACTTATCAATTACCATCATATCTGATCTGATATTAAAAGACGCTTTTGTAGAGAGACAAAAGCACACAAATGAATGCTCCCTAATGTATATTTTTGCAGAGGAAGTGTCAACAACAATAACAGAAGAAATAGTAATAACAACAACAACCATAATAAGAAGCATATTTCTTTATAAGGGGAATTACTAAAGAGCTATCATATAGTCGAGAAATTTTTAAATAAATTGCTATCGCCATACAACAATTTATCTGCCAAAATACATAACCGAAGAGGTTTAATCCACTTACACTTTGGATGATGCTGAATTTTTCTTGTACTCCAAATACTCTGAATATAACCAAGCAGCACATACTGGCACAATTCCAAGAAAAAATGACACCTGTAATTCATTTAGAGGCAAGTTACATTTTGATATATCAATCATCCATTGTCCAAAATCATATGTTGCTCGGACTCTTCAAAAATGTCGATGGGTGCGTGTCGGGTTCTCCAGAAGTAGTTATATTTTTGAAGAATTTGACACGGGTGCTGCATCATTTTTGAAGAGTCGGAGCAACATAGCCAAAATCAACTCATTGAAACCTAGAACTACAAACACTTGATCACATGGCAAAAATCATGTAAACCACCTTCTAACTATAAAACTCTACGACAATGCTATGATATTTGAAACCAAGAAGACAAAACAAGACTCAAAGCTGAAAAGTCCCATTATACATGGAATCAAAGAAATAAAAGCCCAGTTTGAAAATGTAATCAGAAAGGAGTCGCACATTAGAACATCGAAAATGCCACTTACCCAAAAGCATTCAACATCCTATTATGATGTGAAGTGGGAGTAACCCCTTAAAAAATAAAGTTTAACTCTAAGTTCCATAATCAAATGGGAAGTTATGAAACAAATGCAGCTTAGTAAAACAAGTCCACTCAGTGCAAGATGTAATAGAGTGAACAAACACGTCCAAATTTTAATTACGAAATCATAAGAAGAATCAGATAACATTAAACTACTAGTATTTGAACCAAAACCCAGAGTCCAATAGAAGTATGTTATTGAACAAGTAAACTTTATGACGGATAACCAGAAAGCATTCAGCAATAGAATACCCAACTTGATTAACCGATTTGCAAAAAATGAGGAGCATTAACAGTGGAAGCAAATATTTGAACTTCATACAAAATATGTTGAGCACAAACCAAATACAAAACCCAAAAGAAAGAAAAGTGGATCAAAATGCGAACAAAAATAGACTAACCTGACCAGGTGAAAGGGGGCCGTAGATTAGCATTCTCACAATTCAGCACTGAATCAATTGATGATTAGAAGAAAGAGAGAAGAGAAATGATGAGATGTAGTTATAAATCTTTGGTGTTTTGCTAGTATTTATTATACTTCGACGGAAATGGATGGGAGGCTGAACACTTGCAAAAAAAATGGTTAGAAAGCTACCCTTTCGCCTTCAATGATTCTTATAACTGGGTTATGTTATTCCATAATCAATCACATTTTAAGCTAATCAAAAACACTTATCTTGCTTCTTCTCTTTTTCTTATAAGTAAGTACTAAATATTCAAATTTACCCTCAATATAGTATATGTTTCTATTGAAATAAATATTATTTTTATCTTGGTTTGTTAATTAGCATCATTTTAATATTTTTTTATATAATTTTTAAATATATAAATTTTAGCTTTCAAAATTTAAATTATAATACATAAATTAGATTTAAAATATATATATATAAAGAATATTCATGTATAGATGAGTGAATAGCAGGTACTGCCGACACAAGTCAAATTGTCAATTAATTTAAAGATTGCAACCTCATGCACCTTCAGGCGTGAGATTTCAATTGTAGCAAAACTCGTGTCCTTTTCTACCACTATTCACCTACAATATTACTTTAAAAGAATTTTTAAAATTATTTTAAGTTATTAATTATGGTGATTTATAGTACTTTATAATTTAAAATATATAAATATTTTTTTTATGTATTTATTCATCTGTTTCAATTTATGTGGTGCATATGAAATTTGAAAAGTCAATCAAATATGTTATGGGTCTAATATCTATTATTTCCCTATCCCAACTTATATGACACGTATAGAATTTCAAGAATCAATAAAATAAAATTATTTTAATTCATAATACTTTCAACATACAAACATATAAATTATTGAAAATGTATTTACTCCCTTTAATCCAATATATGTGGCACAGATAAAATTTAAAGAGTCAGTTTTATTTGATCGTAAATTTTTATATGTTTTTAAAAATATTTTAAGTTGTTAACCATTGTGATTTGTAATATTTTTTACGTAATTTCTAAATATATAAGTTATTATAGATTCTTTTTTGATAACTCAATATATACCTAAATAACAAAAGTGCCCTTTAATGCAATTTTAATTTCAAGAAAGGAAAAAGATAATTATTCTCGATCTGGTGCACGACAGTAACCCAAGGCGTACGTGGTGAAACTCCATAGTGCCGACATGGCAAATAGACGGCAAAGGAAAGCAATGGATAAAATTCAGCAATCGAATACAAGTTAACTGCGATCCATCAAAGATGACAAGTATAGAGCAAGATCTTATGAGGTTAACCATCCTGTAGTGGCGGCGAATCCAAGAGGCGGTATTCCTTATCTTGCATCTTCCTCAGTGTCGACTTTTGATTTGAACGCGCTTAAAAAGTGGTTTTCACACTTTACTTCTTGCTTTCCTTCGTTGTGAACTTCATAGGCGACACATTGACATTCATGGATTATTTGTTGTAATTTCTGGGCACAAATTTGCTCCATCTCTTGGGTTTCTGCTTGTCCCTTCCTTTGTGAGGTTCATGGACAAATGTCATATCCTTTTCAGTAGAGGACATGCTTAACTCCATATCATGAGAGTGAGTAGCTAAATCTTTGAAAAACGTTGGCTTTATTCTTTATAATAGATATGATTTTTTTACTCTATAATATAAAAGTAGATTGAATTTAGAAAATTATGTAACTTAGATATATCTATATAAGTTACATAATCTTTCAAATTTAATCTACTTATACAAAACCCCAATTCGTAAAGAAATACAAAAACACAATAGACACTTAAAATAGATTGAGATACATCTGACTTTTCTTTACAAATACCCAAATCATAAACAGCGTGAAAAACATAAATATATTGAAAATCAAAACATGTGCACATCAATCTTTGTTAAAAAATATCAATATATTAAAAAATTATTTAGAAAAAAATCCAAACCTATATGTTAGACTCCACTACGTCTTGTTGCACTACTCGTGTATTTGAGTTCAGTTGTATATCTGATTTGTTAAGTAAAATTTAACATAACTTTGCCATTTTGATTGGATCGTTCCTAAAATGAGATCTATTTTCGACTTCAATGTTGGCAGATGAAGATTGAAATCATGCACCAATTACAAAATTCTTAATGAAAACAAACAAATAAAAATTGTATAAACAACTTCAAACATTGCTCTATAGATAAAGAACTCATACTGTTTTGGGAATTGTGTGTAACACCCATTACTTAAATAAGGGCAAAAAAGTCTTTAATTTTTTCTTTTTTTTATAATAAAAAGAGGAAGAAAGTGGAAAGGAAACCTAATTAAATTGATTTTTGAAAAAAAAAGAAAAAATTTAAAAAAAAGGAGGGCTTCAGCCCACTTCCTGCGTATGTACATGAAAGGCTCTAATAGTAGATCCTTTCAAGTTATTCCCTTCAGCTACTTGGTAAATTTGAAGGAAAACATACAAGAAGCTTCTATCTTGCTCCTCTGTAAAGGATCAACGAAGATAAATTAAAAGCCTCAATTCGTAATGAAAGAGAGAAGGAGAAAAGAAAAGTAAATTTTCTGAACTTAGTTTAAAGATTTAAATTCACAGATTTCATGACTATAGAATTAGGATTGTAAGTTTAAGAAAATAAGGGTTAAAGAGATAAAAGAATCTGTTAAATTCTTAGCATTCGAGTGAGTACGTTTAATGATTGGACAAAGTTTTTATAATTCAGGATAGATGAAAGAAAAGTAGAAAGACAATAAGCTTATGTTGGTTTATTACAATGTGAAAGTAATCAAGATGAGGCTATTTTGTGTGATCTAAGTACCAGTTAGGCGATATGGCAGATTTTGAGTTATTTATGGTACCTCGAGGGCTGGGTAATTATCGTAAATGAAGAAGTTAACACGAGGTTATTATGATATGATTATAGATTGATTGAAGAAGGCCTTACGGGTTGCTTGACGTGACAAGTTCGATATTTCAGCATGAGTACTATGAGTAGTAATCCTACTATAATTTGTGTCTTATAACTTTTATGATTTATACATGGTTTATAAAGTGAATGATTTATCGAAATGCTTTGAACTTGCATATGAGACAAGTCTTTTACTTGATATAATATCGAAATAGTTATTTGAGATGAACTCGCTTTTATAAGACATGTTTATTGATACTTGAGATATGATTATCGTTATCGAAAGAGTTTAACATTTACTTGAAAAATTAATATTTTGACATATGTTTTTGGTTAAAATTTCATAAACTATGATTTGATAAGAACCTAAATGTCTTATAAAATTTTGAAATGTTTCTACCGATTTCAAAGAAAAGTATAAATGGGAGTAGACCTTGACGAATCTTGTAGCTAACGGCGGGTTCGTTAGACCTGGTGCACCTTGTAGCTACAGATTACCGATATAGTCCTTGCTAGTGGAAAGATAAAACTAGCATACTTTTACCGACATCCCTTGAGTAGGGATCTACCGATATGAGTGTTTAACTCATTTATGAGGAGTTTACTGTCATTGGTTACTTCTTAAAGAAGAAGGCCACACTGATTACATGATTCGAAACCTCCCAAATATAAGATTTGCTATGAAAGTGTTTTTATGAGTTTATTTCTAAAAGTTCACATTGATTTTGCTTATATGAGACAAATAAGATTGATTATTGTTATCGTTTCTGAAAGGACACATTGATTCATTATTTCTAAAAGTTCACATTGATTTTGATTATATGAGACAAATAAGATTGATTATTGTTATCGTTTCTGAAAGGACACATTGATTCATCATTTTGATTATCATACTAACATGTTTTCTGACTTGTCCCTCATTAAATTGAATTTGGTTAGGTGTTATTACTTACTAAGCTTACGTCTCACTCCTCGCTAAATATTTTTACAGAGAACTCAAATGGTATTGACGGGCATTTCATTAACTAAAGAGTGTGATTTGGTAGCATCTAGTGAGCCCTGCTTCGCTCGACAAGAGATTTATCAAATTGTTATTTTCTCTGTTTTAAACTCTTAGAGTCGCTACATTTGTCAGTCATTTATTAGAGTCATGATTATTCCTTCGTGTTGTAGTCAAATGACTAATTTTAAGCTTCTTTTCGTAATTGGAGAAGAATTGGTATAATTGTTTAACGATTGAATTGTTGAGTCATGAGTTAGGAATGTTATTAGCTGCATGTATTTATTGATTTCTAAGACAAGGAAAAATTGATAGGCCAAAAAACAAAGGAATTTCTACTCGATTTTCTGTGGATTTATGTTAAGGCTTGGTTTGAGATTGTTTCCCCTTAGCCCCGGTCACGGACCTAATTTGTATCGTGACACTGTGAGACATTGCTCTATGGATAAAGAGTAACTTCAAACAATGTAAAATCTAATATCGAACTTTAGAAAAATTGAAACTTTAACTCAAATACATAAAAGTGGTGAAATCTTCTCGATACATTCGCATATTAGCGAAAAACTGAACAAAATCTTACTTCTTTATTTATTGCTAATCATCAAGAATTAGTTATTGATTTAGTATATCCAAACATGTATTATGGTGGAGGAAGAAGTTGAGAAGATGGATGTGTGTGAATTACGTGAGGGTGGGGTGAGATACATACCGATAATGAGATTGGGGACGGAAACGACTAGCGTGATAGGAGATAAAGTAAAATTTGAATTATTAATGTCCCATTAATTAAAGGAGATTATATTTTAAGATAATTATTCAATACCATATTTAAGGAATTTGTGTATCTGATTTAACTTTTTATATAACTTTTTAAAATATATAGTATAATTATTCAAAAGTGGTATTATGGGTAATTTTTAAACTAGAGATAAAATATGTATATATGGTGACAAAATATATCTAGTTATATAGTTTTTCCCGTTCCTTTTGTATTAATTTTGTAAAACGACAAGTACTCCTTCCGTTCATATTTACTTATCACTGTTTGACTTGACACATTCATTTAAAAAATAATTATTGATACACACCATCCCTATTAAATGATGTTTAATATTAGGTCTTGAAAATAATTTGGAGAATAAATATTTAATGTTGATGGTAAAACATGAAAATTTTTTTTGTCATTTCTTGATATGTCAAAATTGACAAGTAAAAGTAAAAATCTATTTTAAGAATAAATGACAAATAATAATAAATGAAAAAATATTTAAAAACATCTATCTTTAATAAGAGAAAATTTTAGGTTTAGCAAATGTCACGACCCGGGATCACCCCGTAGTCGTAACCGGCGTACTCGACCTCGAAGAGATCTAATACAAGCCTCTTAGCATTCATTCAGCGCATAGACACTAAAACCATAAGGAATTAAAAACTTTCTTTACCAAGAAAACATTTCATTAAAAAAAAAACAATAGCAAGCGGAAGACTTTCTAGACTTTATACATGATGTCTCAAAACCATCTAATACTTTAGAGTACAAAATTCGGGACTAATCCCATACACAACTTAAACAATACTAAAAAGATATAAAAGAACATATGGGGTATTGTTCTCGAATATATGAGGACTCACCAAGTCTTCATCTTCAACACTTAGAAACCTATCAAATAGCCATGACATGTCATCATCTCCAAATCCCTACACTTTAGTCCAAAAAGGGAAAGAAAGGGGTTAGCACAATTAAGTACTAAGTATGGAGACCATGCAAAAACATGCCAAAAAGGACATTTTCAAGGAAGTAAATACTTTCATATCATTTGATAAAACCTTTCCTTTACAAGTATAAGAGACATAATACAAGTCAACATTAACATATAAGACCATAGCCAACCATACATATACTCAACATATGTCCATATACAACCCATGCTTAACTTTAAAAGAACACATGTCATTTCATTACCATAGGACCTCTACCTAATATAATCTTAAGACACACTTGAGTGAGCCAAGAAGTGACCGCCCATACAACCTCTTCAAGCACACTTAAGTGTTCCCCAAGATTACCTTAGATAAGGACATTTCCTTCACAACCTAACATCAATAGACCAACATTCTTTAAGAAACCATTTTTGGAGACATTCATGTATTTAGAGGACTTTCATACATTAGCCATTAAGGCTTAGGGAACTCACTTTAGCATCTTCAAAGCCTACTCGTGCCATGTGTAGATAACATCTCATACTACTACCTACACGTTGTAGAACCTATCCAATAACTAGAGTGCACATCCCACATGATGGGAATAGGCATTAACCGACATAGACCATGCGAGCTAGACATGGAATCCGGTGTCATAAAACCCTACACCGTGGAAGGTGTTCTACTTGCCAAGGGTAGAACTAGGACACATCCCATGTAGGCACATGGTTTAGGGGATATCCAAAGATGTTCATTGTACTCTTGCCTCATACTCGGGAGAGCTACCATCTTAACCATATCCACTCGATGCTTAGCCTTAGTTCCCATAAAGTAATTTCATTCACATGTATGTGCTAGAGAGGGCACCATCATTAGGTCTACCGACCCATAACACATCTACCAAGAAGGGCACCACAAGGATCTACCGATCAAGGTTCATTAAGGATAGCTCATTAAATCCCCCTGGAAGGGTGCCTTAGGCCTATCGATTTTTCATTAAGGGTGCCTTGAGCCTACCGGTCCAAGGTTCATCATTTCACACATGAGAAGGGCTACCACCATTAGGTCTACCGATTTCATGGTTTTACATTTACTTAGGAAAGCTAGACTTATGAAATGGCACCATTTCTTAGTTCTGCCCACTTCACACATTTATGCATTCAAGACTTTAAGTAACAAGGAGGGACACTTTAGTCTACCAACCAAGTCACAACATTTTCATTTAAGGATACTTCATAATCCAACATCATTTCATATATACATCATGAGAAGTCATACTTTAACTCACAATGATATCCACTTTACATATGATCATCACAAGATCACATAAAACTCATTCACATCATACCTTCACATATAGCTTCACATAAAACTCATTCACATCATACCTTCATATATAGCTTCACATAAAACTCATTCTCATCATACCTTCACATATAGCTTCACATAAAACTCATTCACATCATACCTTCACATAAAACTCTACATATAGCTTCATATAGGACTTTACATATAGCCTCATATGTGTATAATAATACAACAATATAATAACATTTATATAATGCCCTTCATGGCCTCAATTCACAATAATACAACAAATAACCACCTCCACCAAAGGTGGATCAAACCAATCAATAACAATTATATCAATACTAAGAGATTAAGCCATCTTACCATTCTCCAAAGCCATAACCAACATTACTCAATTCCCTACTAATTCAACATTATTCATAAAGTAGGTCAACTTACCATCCTTTCCAAGCCACCTTCACCATTCTCATGATCAAACAATTCACAATAGAAAGCATAGGTAATCATGGTATTCAACTATACCATTTAAGCTAAGCATAAGCCCATAATCAACATGAAGACAAATTCACAATTTTTGCCCATTCAAGGCCAACATCCCACATCCTTCAATTCAATAAAGATTCTTAACAATTCACATATATAATACCATATATGAACAGTCCATACCATACTAAACACAATTTTTATAATCATCTACTCAAAATCAATACACCTACTTTATGGTGAAATTTAGAGAATTTGAGAAAACATGGGTTCATGGGGATATCTTTCTAAACACCATTAATAATCATTAATAACAATGTAAATCATCATTTAAAACCCTTTTTACGCAAGAACCCATGCTAGAATCGAAATTAGGACTTTAGGATTTTTGAAGAACTTTGAAAGTACTTTGAATTAGCTCTTTGATTGAAAAGGGATCAAAGATAAAGAGTACCCATACCTTAATATTGAGAAAGCCCACGAAAATCGATGAAAGAAGCCTCCAATTGAAACCCTAGTTCTTCACCTTTCTTCTTCCTTGAACTTGAAAGAAATATATGAAAGGAGATGGGTTTCTTTTTAATTCTAAGAGGAGTGACTTAGATGAAAGGAATTAAGTCATAAAAAGGTCTTATAATTGCTAGGAAAAGAATAAAATAGCATAGGGTCAATTTTGGAAAAGGACTAAGGACCCATAAAGTCTTAACTTAAAAATTCTGCCCCTTCCCGTCTTAGTTCGCCCTTTTCTTCAGCCTGACAGTGCTTCAATATTTCGGGCATAACTTTTTTTACTCCAAGGTTAGAATTGGGCAAACTCGGTGGCGTTGGAAAGAGGACTCAAAGACCTTTAATTGGATAGGTAAAGGTCCACCTAATTCATTTTGAGCTAAAAGATATGACCATTTAAAGTTGACCCTTACAACTCACTAGTTCAAATGACTAGTTTCCGGACGTCACGGTCATTTCTCATCATTTCATCAAGTTCTCAACTCCAAACTCACATGTGAGGCTCTAGTTTCACTAGTTCATTTTTAGGGTCGTTACAGCAAACATAAAAATCATATTTGTATGCTATAACTATAGTTTATATAATTGCGCTCCATAGCAAACTTTATGTTTGCTATGACTATTAATATGTATATTTCTTTCACGCCCCAAACTTGAGGGGCGCAAATGGCTCCTAATGCCAAAACTCAGGCCCGAGCCGACCCTGCTGAACCATTTGCTACTAGCGCATGGCAGCCACACGCAAATACCAAAACTAAAAGCAGGTATATATCAATACAATACATCAAACAACTCACAAACTTCAGCAAACTAACAACATAGGCCAGTATGGCCATAACGTAGCTATACACCCCACACACTAGTCTGCAAGCCTCTAAGAGTAGTAAAAATTAGCGGGACAAGGCCCCAACCTACCCATAAAGATATATACAACAAAAGGTAACAAACCTCCCAACTCTGGCAGCTCCGGAGGAAAGGGGCTAGCCAACCAGATAAAATTCAATCCTGTTGTTGAGGAGGTCTACTCGATCGTCTGTCAGGACCTACATGCATGAATGCAATTCCCCCAAGGCAATGGGGAGTCAGTACAAAATAATGTACATAGTATGAAAGGCAATAGACTATGATGAGGTATCCTGATATATACTGGAATAATCTGATAAATAAATCAAGGATAAGATAAGTATATTGACTTGCTCCTAAATCTAAACTTATCAAAAATAATAAAACAACAACCTAACCAAGCCCCCATAAGCTCGGCAGGTACAAACAGCACACAAAACCACCTACTCAGGCCCCCATAAGCTCGGAAGGTGCTACTCAACCTATATACCCCTATCGGTAGTCCTCTAGCCCCGTAGGCAGTCACATAGCCCTCTTAGGCATTAATATAGCCCCGTAGGCAGAACATAGCTATCTTAGGCATCAACATAGCTTATAGACAACTCATACCCCTCTTAGGCAACAACATAGCCTTCTTAGGCGTCAATATAGCCCTGTAGGCAACTTATAGCCCTGTAGGCAACTCATAGCCCTTCTAGGCATCAATATATCCCCGTAGGCAACTCATAGCTTTTTTAGGCATCCATATAGCCCTATAAGCAGAACATAGCCTTTCTAGGCATAGATCGCATTCCTGCAGCTAACCACAATAGCCCCAAGGGCAACAATAACAATCCAATTGTTAAAAGCGAGCAATTTAGTTATAAGCAACCTATACAAATAGCCTCTAAGTCGTGTCTAACATAGGGATGCTACTAACTGAATAAGAATCCCGACAAGGGAGGATTATATTAACTCGAGCAGCCAACAATCAACAATCACGGCTACAAGTATATCAAGGATAACAACCCAAATACATTTCTTCTAAGCTTTAAGGAACATACCGTAAGTAGGGATTAGCCTTAACATACCTTTTTTTGCTGAATTCACGTGTCCTAATAACTTTAATCACAACCCCCCTTGATACTACAACAAGGCAGGATCATAATCAACACAAAAGAATAGAAGATACAACGAAAATCCGATAAAAGATATGTATTTTCGTCGAAAATTGTTATTTGCGACTTATCAAAGCTAGAGTCGATGAAAGAAGGGTTTTACCTTGATTATAAATTTGTAATACACCTCAAAACTTTAAAATATGCCCAAACCCCTACTGTCCACACACCAAAGTACGATATTCTAGGAAATCAATAAAATAAATTATACCATGTTGACGAGCTCAATGCATAGAACAACTTTTGTCAAGGACTTAAGTCACGAAAATCAGTAACTTGGCTTGTCCTAGAAGTGGGTTTTGTAGGTTTTGTGAGTTTTCTGGTTCTTCATTAAAGAAAATGAAGGAAAAATGAAGAAAAGTCGAAGAAGATGATATATATAAAGTTCCACCGACCTA
Organism: Solanum okadae; assembly: GCA_036553675.1. Lineage (NCBI taxonomy): Eukaryota > Viridiplantae > Streptophyta > Magnoliopsida > Solanales > Solanaceae > Solanum > Solanum okadae. Next base: position 46,544,138 of record CM071678.1, read on the forward strand.
GGGGACCCACTTCACTTGCCTGGTTGCGCAGTCTTGCGAAAACGCAAATATCTCTCCATTCTGAAGTCGTATGAACGAACGGGTTGATGCGTTGGAAACTAGACCTATAGGCCTTTGATTTCATAGGTTGCGGGGACCATAACTCTTAATAAATTGGGAGAAAACGTCCGAGACATTTGACCCAAATTTCAGACAAATCTTTAAAAAAGAATTTACAGTAACTTTCGCCAACTTTTATTTTGCCACTTACCTAACTTCAAAACTTGAGATACAACACTTGAACACTTGAAATATCACATAACACATCATTCTTAATTTATTACCCACCCTCCTGGTCTTTTCACGAAGATACAAGTCAATTTATATGTTTCGAAAAGTCGGGGTGTTACAATTTTGGTATACATATACAAAAGATCAATTGTATAATCTGTTTCGGTATACATATACAAAAGAGTCAATGTATAATCTGTGTTTGTATAAAGCGAGAAAGAGAGAAAGACAAAAGAAAACTGGGCAGGAAAAGATCTGTATTTGTATAATTATAAGTGTACAGGACGAAAATATATGTATTTGTATTTGCATATACAATGTTCTCTCGCTTTATACAAACACAAACACAAATTATACATTTGTATTTGTATAAAGTGAGAGTGGCGAATGAGATTTTCTAGGGAGAGAGGCGAATGAAAAGATATGCATATATACAATTTTCTCTCACTTTATACAAACACAAACGCATTTTATACATTTGTGTTTGTATAAAAGTGAGAGAGACCAGAGAGAAAACAAGAGTGGAGAGCGAGAATTTCAGGGAGAGAGGCGAATGACAACATTTTGCTATGAGTTACAATTAAATCAAACTGTGGTTATAACATTTAATTTAAATTAATAATTTGCTATTTTATACAATATTCCCCTTTAATAATGACTATATATAAATAGGAACGGAGAGAGTAATTACACCAATTTGAACAAACCCTAAAATAAATTTTGGATTAGATGACGTGTAATACAGAATATAGGTGTCAGTATTTGAATCGGTGACACTTTGCGCATCATAACACGTTTTCACCTCTAACCACACACACCAGGGACAAACAATTCTTCTTTCTTTCCCCCGTTTTTCATACACCATTTCCAAAATTTCACAGCACGAACAGAGAGATCACCATAATCCTTTCTTCATATTTTTCCCTTTACTAAACCCTTTTTGTTTTCTTCTCAATAAGGGGTTTTTAGAAAATCAATATCTCTAATAAGGGTTTTTGTTTGTTTCCCTTTCCCTTAACCTTTTCATACTTCATCTTCTTGAATTCCAATTGAAGATTTGTGTATGGAATTTGGGCATATTGAAAGGCAACAATTGGTTGATCCTCGACATGTGAATACATATCTACCCAGATGGTCAATTGGGTTGCGTCCAAACTCGAATCTTGATTATCAGGTAGGCCATTTTAACCCCCTACCCCCTCTTGATGGGGTTTTGGGTTTTGGGGGAAACCCAGATGGGATTCTAAGAATGGAGATGGAAAGGTCAATGTCACTCTTTCAGGTTAGCAATTTTTTAAAGTGTTGATCAAAGTGTCAACTTTCATTTGCTCAACTTTCTGATTAATTTTGCCTTTGTTTATAAGCAGATTATGGGCGATGAAGGTTTAGTGCCTTCGCTAGAGGAGGAAATGAAAAGGAGAAATGCTATTCACAAGCTCAAAAAGGTGAAAATATGTTAATCAATTGGAAGAAGTGTGCATTTTACTTGGGTGACTGAGAAAGTATCCTTTTTATAGGTTAATGGAACTCATCATATTGCAAGAAAAGAACTAGCTAAAGTATTAAAACAAGATAGTAAATTAATATGTAAAATAAATGTGCCAAAGAATAAAGAAATGGGAAGAAAACAATAGAGCTAAATAACCTTAATAAATCTGTTGGATTTTTATTAACCAAATAGATTTGTCTTTGCGCTATATTAGATTTGATAGAGTTTCTTTCTGTTGTTTTTACTACAATAACAATTACACCTCAATCCCAAACATGTTGGGGTCGGCTATAAATCTTCACTGATCTCAATCCAATATTGTATAAAATAAAAATAAAGAGTACCAGAAGTTTTTTATAATCTTTAATGATGTATAAATTTCTGAAAGGTTAAACATCTCATCGAAATGCATAGTTGTTTTCCATTATGTAAATTCTGTAATTGGCAAGAGTTATTAACTCAGTTACATTATTTGTTCATTCTCATTTATCAGATAGTGAGGGAATGGGTTCAGACAGTGGCTTACCATCATGCACTTCCCAAAAGATACCTCAGGTTTGCCTCTGGCACAATATTGACATATGGATCATATGGTCTAGGAGTAAGTCTTAATTCATTACTTGACAGATTCCTTTCTTTTGTTTGGTTGGAGAATGCAGTAGTATGATGGCAGATCTGTGGGTAATAATTTGTGTTCTTGTTATCAACTGACAGTTTCTTGTTGCAAAATGCAGTTTCAAGTTGAAAGTCTTTCTAAGAGGGAATGTACTTTCAGCGATACAACATTAAAACTGACATTTGTAAATGTGGTTCTATTTTAACCCGTAACTGAACACTACCTATCCATGCCCTGGGAGATTGCAATTTTACTGTTTACTTCTCTTCCACTTTTAATATCACAGCTGCAAGTTGATGCAGAAAATACTTTCAAAGTTGCAGTTTCCTCACCGTCTGACTTGTTTTATTCTTTTCAGGTTCATAATTCGGAGTCTGATATTGATGCATTATGTGTTGGACCGTGCTTTGCAACAATAGAAGTGAGTCCTTTTCTTATTAGCTTCTTTGAATCTGGTTGAGGTTGTGCATATTTTGATGGGTATATCCTTGTGATTCATTTAGGAAGACTTTTTCATTGTTCTGCGCAACATTCTCGCGAGCAGACCAGAAGTATCAGATATCCACTGTGTCAAAGGTGCGAAGGTTCCTCTGATGAGATTCAAATTTGATGGGATCTCTATTGATCTTCCATATGCACGACTAAAAGTAATATCCATACCTGAGGTGAGTTTACCCTTATATTGTTGTTATTGTGATTGATGGTCAGTGGTTTGAGCAACCATATAAGTCACCACATCTCAACCAACTCATTTGCAAAAGAAAACAAAGATTTCTTAAATGTCTCTCTCTAATATTATATGATTTCTGAATGAAGTGTCACATCATATTAGCTTTTTCTATGCTATGGCCAGGATGTGGATGTATTCAATCCATTCTTCCTGAAGAATATTGATGACAAGAGTTGGAAAAGTCTGTCTGGTGTTCGTGCAAATAGGAGAATTCTTCAACTTGTGCCAAATGTAGAGGTAAGTAATGCTTCTTAATAGTTATTCCTTGTATGGTTCACTTAACTTTTTCAAAAATGAAAGCTTGAGATTGTAGTGATGTACAATTCTGAGTTCTGAACTCTTACCAAAGTCCTTCATGAGTTCGATTATGGTCATTTGAAATTAAGAAAGAGGTTACTTAGAAACTTTTAGTTAGTTGAGAAATTAGTCACTATCAAATTTTTGAGATATGATGTACGGTGGAGAACTTATTTGAAGATACTCTAGTAGTTGGAACATTTTTACCTTAGCTACTTACCCGCGAATTTAGTTGAATAAGCCTGTTCTGGTTTTGGGATATTCTTGGGTTGTGTCAGTGTGTTATAGGTTCTTAATTGGTGCTCATTAATCAGAATTGCCATGTCTTACATAGTTTTGTGTTGATATCCTACAGATATTCCAGGCAGTTCTGCGTTGTGTTAAACTATGGGCAAAGAAACGAGGAGTTTATGGGAATGTAAGGATTGTGAACTCTTTATCCTGCCTTTCTATTTAAAATTTCACCATGACCAACTTCATCTTGATCATGAAATAAAACTAATGAAGCAATTACCTGCAGTTGCTCGGATTCTTTGGAGGAGTTCATCTAGCAGTGCTTTCAGCATTCATCTGTCAAAGGCATCCAACAGCCAGCTTGAGTGCACTTTTCTTTATTTTCTTCAAAACATTTGCCTTTTGGCCTTGGCCGACTCCAGTAGTTTTACAAGATGGAGTTGCTTGGCCATTTATTCCCACGGATAAAGTTTTGTGGATGCCAATCCAGTTACCATGTAGCCCATATCAATTTTGTCATTCAAACATTGTGAGAAGTACATTTTTCAAAATCAAGAGTGAGTTCATGAGAGGGCATATGCTGACTAAGGTATGTGCCTTTTGGTATTAATTTATTGATATATATCTGTTTCCTAATTAAATCTTTAATGCTTCCTTTTCACCCTTTATTTGTGCTTGGTCCTTCTTGTTCCCCTTCCTTTCCCTACTCACTACATGTCATATTCACTGCAGGATATGTTAAGGCCAGAATTTGATTGGAACATCCTGTTTGAGCCCTTTCCTTATCCAAGAAAATATGAGAAATTTGTCAAAATTTTCCTCTCAGCTTCTGATAAAGATGAGCTAGGTGACTGGGTGGGTTGTGTCAAATCACGCTTTCGCTGCCTAATTATCAAAGTATGTGACTTGCCAACTGACTTATTGTGTCTCTGTCGTTCAACTCTCTTAGCTTTTGTTAAACATGAATTATATATGGCTTTTTGCATATTTTCACCTCTAACTAGAAAAAAGAATATTAGGAAAGGTGACACAATGTTGAAGATTTCCTTGGAAACCTGCTAAACTAGATAGATTTAGTATAATCCAATATGTTGTGGATAAGTAATTATGCTTTCTGGTTATACACTATCAAATCTTTGGTATGGGAAATTTGCATGCTAGAACGAACTTGATTGTATAATTTTATGTAATCCAATATGTTGCGGGTAATTGAAGTGATCATGTTATGTGGTTGACTTCCAATGATGCATGAAGAAATATGATTTTTTCTGTCGATCACACTCGTTCTGGTACTGTGAACATGGTAGGTATTATATCACTGTGATAATGAAATTCAACATTTAAAAGACAATCACTCGTGTCTTTATTTTGGTGCATGATGACGACTATTTGAGAAATCTTTATGTAAGGTTTATGAATCAAGTCTTCTATCTAAATAAAGCGTTGGGGTACATATAGATCGCAAGATGCTAGTGGATTAGAGAAGTTTTAACAATACTGCTCCATGGTAGACTAGATATGTGATGAGAGTTACTTGATCCTTGATTTTCTTTCTTCCCAGTTTCTGGTAGTCTCTGCCTGGTTTGTCTGGCAATGCATAAAACAATCTCCTTTTACAATTAATTCTATTTTATATATTATTTCTATTTCATGTTGCGAGTATTGTATTTTGAAGAAACCTTCCTTGCTTGGTTGGCAGCTGGAGGAGTTGCTGGGGTTTTGTGACCCCAACCCAACAGAGTATGCTGATGTTGATGCATCCGAGCCCAATGTCGTTTTTTATTGGGGATTGCCACCTGCTATGACCGATATGATAAATATAGGTCACGTAGAGGTAGAGTTCTTGAAGAGCACGAACAATGTATATCAAGGCCCAACTGGGAAGCTGAAGTTATCAATTGTGCAAGCTGATCAGTTACCTTAAAAGGCCCACTTTGATAGTGAGCTCCAGAGTGCAAAGCCATGTTGGAGGATTGTGAGGAGCAATCAGCGAATAGTTCCTGCATACTACAAATACCAACCCATCTGTGTCAACGGATATTTGACCACAAATGCATGTCCCGAGTACCCAAGTGCTGGGGGTTAGGCTGCTGCCGCCCCTTCTGTTGTTTTACACCTTCGTCGTTTGGTCTTCCACAGAGTGAAAAGGTTTTACACAGTTTGTATTCGTGGTCAGTACAGAGAAGAATGACGATTGTACATTTTGAGTTGTGTTACTTGTAAATCATCTCAGGGTGTAAATGCTTTTGCTCTTGAAAAACAGATTGAAGAAATGAATGCGTGTCCATGAAAAATGAGTCATGGCACATATCTTGTTATTTGATGGATCTAGTGTTGAGACCTGTATTATTTTGCTCCAGTCTTGCAGTTGCTGCTTTACTAGCTTGTACTTGTCAAATTTATGGTAAAATAATCTCAATTTATGTATTGAACCTTTCTTTCTCCTCCTTCATTCACACCGTTTGCTTTGGTGAGTAATGTAATAGGACAAGTAGGGCTATGGATGAGTGACGTTTGATCCATTTTTGGGGTATTTCTATGATTTCATACTGAGTTGAGCCTTTGTGCTATGTGTCCTTTTAATGTACTCCCCAAATGTTCTCAATTTACGTTGTTTTCTCACATCGCAAGCCCTATTTTTTCTGATAGATTTTGATGGTAGATGCTTTAATTGAAACCCTGCTCTCCTCTCTAGAGTACTCTAAGGTCTTCACTCTTTTTGTTCTAACTAATTTCTCCCCAAGTCATGGATAATACATTTAAAAAATAATAATTTCAATATTAATAAAGTAAAGTTTTGAGTAATTAAATAATTATACATGAAATAAAAAGTATAACTTTTATTTTTTTGTAAATGATAAAAGTAAATTATTTAAGTTGTCTCTATGTGATCTATATGTAATTAACATGTTCGGCGTAGACAGTGGAGGAGCCAAAAATTCCACTAAGATGTGTCAAAATATAAAGATGGAAATTCACTAAGAAGTCAAGAGGAGTTAATATATAGTATATGTATACATAAAATTCTTTTTACCTTGCTAAACAATGTAATTTTCCGCTAAAGGGGTGTTAATTGAGATCCCTTGAATACATGTGGCTCTGCCACTGACCGTCAATGTAGCCACTAATGATTGCATTAGAATAAGATGTCTATATTACACCTCTTGGGGTACATCACTTCTCCTAACTTGGCTACACTACCCTTACCGATCAATGCGAATTGTCGTATCCTGACTTGTTTGTATCGAGGTCAAGATGATTGATTTAATAAAGAAGTTTAATTAGTCACATACGTTTTTCACACTTATTTTACTTTTATTATAAGTTACAAATATATAGTGAATTATAACTTACTTAATACATCCTTGTAATTGATATTTCTTAGGTATGTTTCTATTAAGAAAATAAATAAAAATATCAAACTTACTATAAATCAACACCAAAGCTCCGCACCACAAATTAATACTAACAAATAAAATTTTGGCTAACCTAGGCAAATAAATATTTATTTTAGGCATTATAAATATTTTGCCAAGTTTCGTCGTCATCATTATATCAACACCTTCATAAATCGAATCCATTGCAAACCTTATATTTTTAGATATATTTTGAAGGTTGATGAACTAAAACTCTCCTCTCTTCTGTATATTAAGTGTGAGTCCCTTGGACGACCAATGGTCTAATTTCATACTGAGTTCTTCGTTGTGTGACATGTCCTTTTCGCTCACTTTTCAAATGTTTTTAATTCACTTTGTCTTCTCACAACTTACCTTTCTGTTAAATTTAGGCAGACATTAGGTTTTTGTAACGACCTGACCGGGTTATTATGAGTAGGCCAGTAGTGAAGAGTTCGGGCCAAATTTTTTTACGGATAGTGATTTATTGTTTTGGCTAAGCCATCCTTAGAAAGAATCTGGGCTAGGTGAGGTCTATGATCATCTGGAATTCAGTGGGGGTGTTATGTTGAGTTTTGGTTGAGATATTCTTGTAGCCAAGGCATTATGGAGTCCATAAGGCCTTTCCAAATCGGATTCGGGTAAGTAGAACTCCTGGAATTTATCTTGCCATGGAAGGTATGTATTGGGACGTCAAGAGAAGGGGTTGTGTTGTAAAAATGGCCTTTTTCTGGAGTGGGAGTCTCTGATGTCTCGTCGAGCCTGCTATAGCGACGCTCAGACTGCTATAGCAGACGACGTTCCGCTGTACCGACGATCAGACCATTAAAACATGATAAATTTCTGCTATAACGACGCCGCTACAGAGGGATAGCCTGCTATAGCATAGTGAAAAAGGTTTTATGTAGAAACAACCCCAAAATCCTTAGTTTATGCACTTTGTGTTCTTGGACTTGGGAGGGGCAATTTTGGGCAGTTTGCACTCATTTTTCCACGGAATTCATTGGTAAAGGTAAGCATTTGACTCCCCAACCTTGTACATTGATTCTTAAGCCTTAGAATCTAAATTAATCCTCGTAAGGGGGGGGGGGGGTTGGGGGTTTGACATGATTCCATGGTGGAAAAAACCCTAAGTTGGGGAAGATCATGATATATTGGCTTTATCCCAAAGTTATTAGTTTATTGTTTGATTGAATGTTGTGTTGTATTTGTTATTTTAGACCAAGAACAAGATAAAGCTTCACAAAGGGTTCAAGGTTCGCAATCAGATTTCTAAAGCAATTTCTTGGCACCTAGATAGGCTAGGTTTTCTTAATTGAGTAGTTAGACCTATTTTCTACTGCATGACATTTTGTACATTGACGGGAGGTTTCATGCTGAGGCCTTTCGGTACAAAGTTTGTAAGGTTTAAAGTTGTTGTTTATTGTTGTTAGGGCAAGAAAAGATAATAACTAAGGGGTGGTTTATCTAGTTCTTGATTGTTAATCTTGAGTTTCCTTGTTGGGTGATTTGGTGTTAATGGTAAGGTTAGTGTTATGAAATTTCTAGGTTATAGCCATTTCTGTGACTTGTGGTAATCAAGGAGAACAAATGTGTGTTCATAAAAAAAGGGTCCAATATTTGGCTATTGGTACATGCATACATGTGATGGTTGTATAATTCTGGTTTATGCATGTATGCATGTCTACTGCTTAGTAGTATCATTTGTGAAATGCATGGGTAGGGAGACATATGAAATGACATCGCGTAGATAATATCATGTAACGAACTTGTTATTATGACTTGTGGTTTACAAGTTGTATTGCTCATTGTGATATGTGATTGTGCATGATTTTTTGTGATTGTTAGTTGGCTCGAGTACCAGACTGGTATACTAACTACAGATGGCTTGGGTACTACACATGTACACTAATTATGGATGGATCAGGTACCATGCCGGTACACTAACTATGGATAACTCAAGTACCACGCCGGTACACTAACTATGGATGACTCGGGTACCACGTCGGTACACTGACAATTTGAGTTTGAGTTTCATGAGAGGACCATGATGCGCACTTGTGATCATGTGGGACACGTTTCATGCATTGGTTGATTCCAGGTATTGTTTGATTTCATGATATTGTGACTGAGTGTCTATGTGTCCGTGATTGTTGTTATATGTGATTGGGATGAGTTTATGGTATTACGGGTTGTGCATATAAATCCAAGGTAATGGAATTCGGACTGTGTTATACTTGTGATTATAATTTTTTTAACTATTGAGTTGAGTTTTAAGGAAACTCAATGCTTTAGTTGTTTTTAAACCGTGTTTCTATTTATTATGATGTTATTGATTTATTGAAATGGTGGTTGTTAAGTTGGACAGATGATTGGGGTCTGGTGTATGGTTAAGTGTGATTGGTCATGATTGTCTAGTATTCTTAGAACTCATTTGATAATGGGGATGTGAGTCAAGAGGGATGAGTTGGTTTAAGTAAGTTGGTTGATAGGCCTAGTGATGGCCTTGTATTCATGAATATTATGTGGTAGAAGAGTTTGGCTATGATTTGACATTAGTGGTTGTTTTGTATTTGGGAATATCTATGTGATAGTAGGGTTAGGTTATTATCTGATATTAGGGTGACATCACATGTAGGATTGGGAATCCTTAGGGTTACATCACAGGTCGGCTTGGGAAGCCATAGGGTGACATCACAAGTAGGTTTGGGAAGCCTTAGGATGATATCACCAGTAGGCTTGGGAAGCCTTAGGGTGACATCACAGGTAGGCTTGGGAAATGTCACGACCCGAAAATCAGGAATGATAACACTTATCTTATCCCACTAAGACCGGTGTAACACCTCAGATTTGGAAAAAGGGAGAAAATATATTTTTGGGTTGTAGGTCATGTTACGATTCTCATCTACGGACCATAGAAGCTTCTACGGGTCGTACATGGCAACCGTATGAATAGGGAAAATAATTTTTTCAAAATAAGTCCAGTACCCTTTGTTTGGTTCATCAAGATGGCTCATCATCCCATGTACGAGTCATAGACATGTCTCGTAGGTGAGTCCCAGACTTAGTAAAATTTTAAGGGGTCAAGTTGGCTTCTACAGTTGGTGTTTACGAGTCCGTAGGAAGACCTACGAGTCCTAGACATGATCAAAAGTTAGTCTAATTTCAAGATTTCTGAATCTTTCTACGGTTGATCAGTACGGTTCGTAGAAAGACCTATAGACTGGTAGGTCGAGTCTACAACTTCTTTTTAAAAGGGCTTTTCGGTCTTTTCCTAGTTATTTAATCCTATACTACGTCATTTTTCCTGCTACCTGATGAGTTCACGAATTGGACTCATTCAGGGCTATATTTTAATAGAAATTGTGTCCTCAAATGCTTATTTTATCTCAATATCTGATGAAAACCCTTAAGTTTCAGGTATTTGAAGTTTTATGGAGAGCATAGACACTACGTTGCAAAAAGGAATGAAAAGGCTGAAAAGAACAAAGAAATGAAGGCCTGAGGATCGCCGAGTTCACTTGGCGAGTCGCCGAAGGGTCTTACTTCGCCTTCTGTTCCAATGTGCTGAGCCCTGAAGAAAAGGATCAAGTCGGCGGAAGAAGGGAGCAGTCGGCGCATCACAAAGCAGTTCCGCCAAATAGTACCATGCCACCCAATAACCCAGAGCACGACGATGTTAAAGGCTGGTACAAGACGACGATGAATTACACCAAAGGGCGAATCACCGAGTTGATCGGCGATTCCGACTAATAACGCCGAACGATCCGCTGCAGCGCAAATATGTGATAACTATAAATACTAGCTAGAGTTTTTAGTTTTAGTGTGGAACAATTATTATAATTTTCACTTATAGAATATTAGGTTTTCATATTTTTGCTCTGAGTTTGAGAGGGTTTTGAAGACTTGAAGAAGAAGAGGGTTTCATCTCCAAGGATTTAGACTTGGGTCTCTTGGATTCTTCATTCTTGGCCTATAATAAGACTTAAATCTTCATACCCATTTGAATGCAAGCTCATTTAGGTATAAATTTCTATCTCTTGATGTGTGGCTAAAACCCCCAATTCTTGGGGTGTGATTTAGCGAATATGGGTTAAGATAATTGTTGGGTCTTGCTTGTTGATAGATTAAATGTAGTTTAATGGTGATTTCGTCTAGTAGTTGTGGTTGAATCTAATGGATTTGTAGTTGAAAATACTAGTTCACTCATGTGTTTTCGGCTTACTCGAGAGATAAGTCGCGAAACCAAGACCACTAGATTGATGGCCTAAGGAGTGGGTCGACATGAGGCTCAGCCCAAGAGGGTGACCCCTAGTCCCATATCATAACGCTCTGCTCGAGAGAGTGAGTGGGGTAAGGCGTAGGCTGGTCTTCATGCGGCAAGTGGGTATCCGAGAGGAACCCATTTGAAACGGGGTAAGTTGCTCGAGAGAGAACTTATTCCCACATAAAGCTTAGCCTAGTCACTATTACTCTATAAATGTTCTATCGAAAACATGTACCCAATAATTTAGATTAACCCGTATTCCGGTCACATTCCAAGAATCCCCCTCTCATTGTTAGATTTTCTTATTAATCTTGCTAAAAATAGCTTACTTGTGACAAAACCCCCATTTGTTAATTGACACTTTTGTGTCCCTCTTTAATTTACAATGTTTTTACTCATTAATATCTTTAGCTACGACTAGTTAGAACTAAGTTTTGTTTCTCTATAAATTCCCAAAACCACTCCCTTGGGACACGACCCTAACCCTTGGTTGGGTTACTATAATATTGCACGATCGTAGACACCTGAACTGTAAGACGTGTCATTGATTACGCAAACATCAAAATGACGCCGCTGCCGGGTAGTGGTGTTATTTGAGAATTTTTTAGATTAGTAGAATTTTTGTTCTTCTTCGTCGTAGTTTACTAACTTAATTTTTAGTTTTGTCTTGTTGGTTTGTCTGTATCCAAGCAGAGGAAGTGAGCAGTACTCGGGAGCTAATGGAGTTTCCTCCATTAGAGGTAATGTTGTTCCGGGATCGTATCCTCTCTTTTAAGCAATCGGAAGGTGAACGGATCCACAAGTCATGGGCAAGGTTTAATGACTTGATCACTCATTACCCAACTTATAACATTCCTGACATGGCACTCCTGGACTGCATCTATAGAAGTCTTGGTCCCGGAAACAAGAGGGTGGTCGACCAACTCATTCCGGCAGGCCTTGCAAAATAGTCATATGTGAAAGTAGCCCAACTGCTTAATCAAATGGCTGAAACGCACCAAGAGGTAGAAAAAGACTTCATGTTGGCCGCCCTAATTGCTCAAATTGATGAGTTGGCCAAAAAGATGGTAAAGATCGAAGTCCAGTACAAAAGGAAGGATAAATACATCCCTCATAATGAGCAAAGAAATCCCAAGGACAATGAGGTTAAACGCCTTGAGGGCATGCTCTCAATCATTCTCCACAAGGCAACTGAGCAAGATAGAAAGATGGAAGAAATAAAGGAAGACATTGAAGGGATGAAGCGATTGATTTGGTCTCAATCCAGAGCTGTCCAGCTGCTCGAGAGCCTTATGGGTCATGTGTCGCCCGATCTACACTCGCAACAAAATAGGGAGTTGCCTATTGATACTATGGCTAACCCCAAAAATGGAATTTGACAGCTGACATGCGTTGTGCCACAACGTTAACTAAGATGCTGTTTGGGAGGCAACCCAAAATCTTTTCAAATGCTTTATTGTTGTCTCAGAAATAATGGTGTGTTGAATGTACAGGTTGAAGTGGGGAGAGTGGGTGGAAATTGCGTTTGGCAAGTTAACAGTTCCATTCAGCGAATCGCCGAACAGGTTGGCGATCACGATGAAGACCGTCGTTTGAACACTCACTTTGACTGAAGGTTCTGTAAAACTCGGCGAGCCAAATGACCACTCGGCGTGTCACCGAAAGGATCGGTGAGTGCGACTAATGTCGCTGAATGGGTATGAACTGGACAGTTTATAATGGCCAAAAGTCCTAGAATTTGAAATCCTTCACTTTCCCTCGCTATTAATCTTCACAAACTCACACCAATGTAGTATTTTCCCTATTTTAGCATTATAATAGTATTTTGGTTAGTTCATTTGTGCTCGGAAGTGGATTCCTTTGCTGCCTAGCTTTTCAATCACATTTTAATCGGCACAAAAGGTTAGTTCTCCGAACCCCAAGTTTATTTTTGAATAGTTTGTACTCTTTTGCAATGATCGTATCATATTGATGTGTGCTGGGCCTCTCTGATAGGATTATAATGCTTAAATGCCTATTTAAATAAGAAATCTTCCCCGTATTGATTTGATAGTCAAATACTCATAACTTGTGTGTTTTTAAATGAGTGAAATTATATTGGGGTGTGCTTGCATGCTGTTTAGATTGATTGGGTGGAATCTGAGTAGCCATTGTTTGTGTTAAACAACGGGAACTGCTCAATGATAGAGCGAGGGACACCACTCTTAAGAGCAAATATCGTCAAATGGCCAAATTTGGCAAATCCAGGAGAAACCTGAGTATCCAGGGGAAATGGGTAGTGCGGGTCTTGTTTGAATCTCATTAGTACATGCTTTGATTTTGTTTTTGGGGCTTACGGGATTGAATTCGGGAAGGTGGATTGAAAATGGGCACGTTGGGCCATTTGGCGAGCTGAGCCAAGCTTGTCGAATCACTCGGCGGTTCACCTATTTTCTTTATCTCGTGTTTAATTTCGTGTCAAGTTTGTGGTTTGAGTCTGTAACTTTCGGCGAGATGCCTGCCTTCACCGAATGCACTCGGCGAATCGCCGAAAGTACTCTTTATCGCTCTTTATTTTTCCCCCTGAGACCCTTATGCACTGCAACTTTCGGCGGACAAACCCTTGCTTGCCGAAAGTAGTCGGCGATTCACCGAAAAATACCTCCCCATCGCTGACTTGCTATGATTTGAAGTCAACCCTTTTCGCGAGCCCGAGTTAGCTCGCTAAAGAGGTTCGGCTACTCGCCGATCCACTTGGCGAGTTTTCCTGCAGAAGATTGCCTGTGCTTCTACTTGATTTCTCTCCTAACTCTTTCCAATTTTTTGCAGATATGACTAAACTTAACAAAGCAGGTAGCAATACACCAATTCGAGGCAAAGAAAAAGGGATCACACTCAACTAGGATGCAACTGTGTCCACGAACAAGGCCACAAAACTTTCCACAATTGGTGGGAAAGGCAAGGGCAAGGACAAAATCGTTGAGCTATCAGATGCAAGCTCCGACAATACTAGTTTTTACACCAATGACCCAACAACATATTACAGTGAGAGTATGGGTTCAGACGAAGATGAACTGATGGAGGCACAGAGAAATGAATTATGATCTAAACAGCTAAACAACCCATCTCGGATCAGAAATCCTTGATCCACCACTCCGACTCCTACAGTTTCAGAGCAGGCAATAGTACTGGCGCCTCCAGTACAGGTCCCCCCACCTAAATCAACAAATAGATTAAATTCTTAGGGACTGAGAACGATCATTGAGAAAAAATGGTTGTCCATAGATGGGGTGATCGATAGGTATCCTAAGATAATAGAGTGCCTGAAATATCACAAATTCCAAACCTTTACAAAACCCCGTGGATCTTATATACCAAGCTAGGTCAAGGAATTTTACAATGCATATAGTGCATTGGTACCTCAACGGAAGAGGCTGGTATCGCCTTTCAAAGTAGTTGACTACATGGTTGTCAGAGGAAGGAAGGTAGCTTGTGACAGTGAGGCTATCAACACAGTCTTAGGTATGTCAGATAAAATTAATGATCACTGCCAGCATTTGATTAGAACAGAGAAACTGGATGCGATGAAAAAGTGGTTAGCGCCGCTAATCTCAGATGATAATGCTCCGAAATGGTTAGCAGAAGGTGTTTCGATCGAAAAGAAAGATCTGAACATAGTTGCAAGATACTAGTTCGGGTTCATCAGCAGCACAATTATGCCATCACATAATGAATCAATCCTTCGCTTTCCCAAGGCAGCTTGTCTTGGATGCATCATAGAAAAAACCAGGATAAATCTAGGGATGATCATTGCTTCTGAGATCCTTATGCGTGCAAAGCAAAGCCAGACATCTCTTTCTTTCCCGATATTAATCATTGCATTGTGCAAAAGAGCTCGGGTGCTTAGAGATGCAAAGAAAGATGTAGAATTGGTTGCCACCGCCTCCACCAGTATCCGAAAGATCTAAGCTGAATATCTGAAGGACCAAGCAGAAAAGAAACAGAAGGAAGCTATGGCCACTGGATCTATACCTGCAGAGGCATCTTTGTCTGATGCCATTACCACTCCTGCTGACCCTCCAGGTCCCTCTGCTGCCTCATTACCACCAAGGCCTACTGCTGTCGTTGCCTCCTGTGGGCTGATCATTCAGGCATCCTTGATCCGGATGAGACAGCTTGCCCAATCTGCTAATTGTCGGACTGCCAACATAGAAAGCTCTATTCCAGGCATGATCCAAATTTCCCTAACTGATGCTGTGACACCTCTGAACACTACCATTAATGCCCTAATGACCAGGATAGCGGTGTGTGAACACAACCAATAAGCCACAGAGGAGGTAACTGCCTTAAAGGCCGCCATTGCAGAATTGAAGAAAGATGTGGACTACCTAAAGTCCACTGATATGTCCATGATCTTTGGAACAGTGGAAATTGCAGATGTGCCCGAAATGCCTCAGACTACCACAGGAGATAGAGATGTCATGGAGCATACAACCGATCCCGAATTAGAGGCAGAGACTGACGAAGAGATGTTTGAGGAAGCTGCAGTGGACGACATAGCCGAGACTGAAGAAATCATGATAGATGCTACTGTGCAGGCTTCCTTGGCAAAGGCTCCTGCTGCTGGATCCAATGAAGCTGGTCCTTCTGGAGGTCACTCTGGGAACTAATGCCCAGATAGATGGAACGACCGATTAGCCATGATCACCTCTTTACCTCCCTCTTTGTCTTTCTTTATTTTACATTTTGGATTCTGTGTTAATTGCATTTGAGGAAAAATTGCTTTTATTTGTGGTAGGGTGACACCTTTTGTGTGCTATTTGTGACTCGTGTTTTTCTTATGTAGTTGGGCTTTGAGCTATTATTGTGTTAAATATTGCTTTCTGTGGATGTTTGAGCTTACGACTCCTTTTATTTTACATTGCCAAATGATTTTGACCCTTTTGAATTTTTTTGAATTTTTCGCACATTTTTGCCGCCCTTCGTGTGTTGAACGTGGCTGTTCTTTTGCAAAATTTGAATCTCAGTTTCGATCAATACCGATGACTTGAATAGTTCTTACAATTGAACGAACATGAATGCGTGCCTACAATGTGGCTAAATGAAGTTGCATAGACAATATGTGAACTCTTTGCATCTTGTTATGACTAGCATAGTATCGAATTGAGTCTCTTGTGATGATCATTGCACACTAGCGGAAGTGTGGAGTCTTGTTTAACTTATAATGTTAATGCCTAGTGTGATGAGCTTACCTGTGAACAATGCATGATAGATCTTAGAATTTGCCTCGTTGGTCCGGTCAACTAAGTGATGCTATCTCTTAATATGATCTTAGACAACTTCAAAGAGTGTGAGCCAATTTGACATATACCTCTTTTGTGACCTACTTTGTGAGTGTGTGATTCTCTCTTGAACACCCTTTGAGCCTTACCTTTCTTTGGACGAAACTTGATGAAAACTAGACCTTTCTTAATCCATCACCCATGATCCTCATGAAGCTGTGGTTAGTTTGAATAGACAACTTAGGCCAAAAGCCTAAGTTGGGGGTGTGCTGAAAAGAGAAGGTGAATCAAGAAGTGCAAGAAAGTCCCTCCTACCAATGGTTTTGAGGAAAATGGAACCCCTCCAAAATACCAAAAACAAAGAGATAGAAAAGAAAAAGAAAGAGAATGAAAAAGAAAGTTGTGGAATAAAGTACAAAAGAAATGGGGTTTCCTAACAATCATGGGAAGCGAATAATAGGATGACTTATGAGCACTGAAGAGCATGATGAATGAAAAGGAAAGAAAGTGTTAGGAGCACCACATTTCATGAGGATGTAAGTCACTGATCCTAAATAACCATATCTTTGCACTCAACCCCATTACACGCCTTGTTAAAACCTTCGTGATCTTGGGAGAGTCGAAACAAATGTTGATTGGAAAATACGGGCAAACCTATGGATGAAATCATGCATTATGTTCTTCTTTGTGAGTGTGAGCGTTGCATCTAATTCCAAAGCTTTAAATTGTGAAATCATTGTGTGAATATGGAATCATTCTTTGTGTGAGGGCATTTGAACACTATAGTTGAGCTTGAACTTGCATTTGAAGTAAGTATTATGAGCATGAGATTCGTTGATATTGGTGAGTCACAACTTGAATCTTTGAGTGCACATTTGATCTTTGCATAAGTAAATTGAGTCTTGTTATGTGCATTCATGATTGAGTTTTGTATAACACTGTTCGAGACACCCTTTTTGAATGGTTGAACTTGAGTTTGCTTGAGGAAAAGCAAAAGTTTAAGTTGGAGGTGTTGATGAGTCCACAAATTGGACTCATTCAGGGTTATATTTTAACAGAAATTGTGTCCTCAAATGCTTATTTTATCTCAATATCTGATGAAAACCCTTAAGTTTCAGATATTTGATGTTTTAAGGAGAGCATGGACACTACGTCGCAAAAAGGAACGAAAAGGCTGAAAAGAACGAAGAAATGAAGGCCTGAGGATCGCCGAGTCCACTTGGCGAGTCACCGAAGGGTCTTACTTCACATTTTGTTCCAGTGTGCTGAGCCCTGAAGAAAAGGATCAAGTCAGTGGAAAAAGGGAGCAGTCGGCGCATCGCCGAGCAGTTTCGCGAAGCAGTACCATGCCACCCAATAACCCAGAGCACGACGATGCTGAAGGCTGGTACAAGGCGGCGATGAATTACACCAAAGGGAAAATTGCCGAGTTGATCGGCGATTCCGACTAATAATGCCGAACGATCCGCTGCAGCACAAATCTGTGATAACTATAATTACTAGTTAGAGTTTTTAGTTCTAGTATGGAACAATTATTATAATTTTCACTTAGAGAATATTAGCTTTTCATATTTTTACTCTGAGTTTGAGAAGGTTTTGAAGACTTGAAGAAGAAGGGGGTTTCATCTCCAAGGATTGGGACTTAGGTCTCTTGGATTCTTCATTCTTGGCCTATAACAAGACTTAAATCTTCATACCCATTTGAATGCAAGCTCATTTAGGTATAAATTTCTATCTCTTGATGTGTGGCTAAAAACCCCAATTCTTGGGGTGTGATTTAGCGAATATGGGTTAAGATAATTGTTGGGTCTTGCTTGTTGATAGATTAAATGTAGTTTAATGGTGATTTCTCTAGTAGTTGTGGTTGAATCTAATGGATTTGTAGTTGTAAATACAAGTTCACTCATGTGTTTTTGGCTTGCTCGAAAGAGAAGTCGCGAAGCCAAGACCACTAGATTGATGGCCTAGGGAGTGGGTCGACATGAGGCTCAGTCCGAGAGGGTGACCCCTAGTCCCATATCCTAACACTCAGCTCGAGAGAGTGAGTGGGGTAAGGCATAGGCTGGTCTTCATGCGGCAAGTGGGTGTTCGAGAGGAACCTATATGGAACGGGGTAAGTTGCTCGAGAGAAAACTTATTCCCACATAAAGCTTAGCCTAGTCACTATTACTCTATAAATGTTTTATCGAAAACATGTACCCATTAATTTAGATTAACCCGTATTCCAGTCACATCCCAAGAATCCCCCTCTCATTGTTAGATTTTCTTGTTAATCTTGCTAAAAATAACTTACTTGTGACAAAACCCCCATTTGTTAGTTGACACTTTTGTGTCCCTCTTTAATTTACAATGTTTTTACTCATTAATGTCTTTACCTACGACTTGTTAAAACTAAGTTTTATTTGTCTATAAATTCTCAAAACCACTCCCTTGGGAAACGATCCCAACCCTTGGTTGGGTTACTATACTATTGGACGATCGTAGACACCCGAACTGTAAGACGTGTTATTGATTACGCAAACATCACTACCCTAAGCCATATATAAAGCTTTAAAGCTCCAAATTACCCATTTTCAACTCATTCTCCTAAATTCCCTAAACTTAACCAAATTCACTTGTCTAGTTCTCTCAAGTCTAAGGAAGAAGAAAAAGAACTAAGGTTCATCCAACTCTCGAATCCTCTATTCTTTTTGGGCTTCTACCATCAAGGTATATGTGTATTCACCCATGAAGTCCTTTCCTTCATGGGGTCCCCAAGGATTTCAATTTTTCCAATTTAATTTGAAATTGATTCAATTTAGTGTTTTCTATTCAATCTTTATGGATTTTACTCAATTATGATTTATTATTGCTGATTAAGTCTCCAAATGCATGATTAGTATTAATACATGATAATTGGTGAAGTTACATTGACCTATTGATGAGTCCACATATTGCACTCATTTAGGGCTGTATTTTGATAAAATTAGTGTCCTCAAATGCATATTTGGTCTCAATATCTAATGAAAACCCTTAAGTTTCAGGTATTTAGAGTTGGAGGGAAAGCATGGACACTACTTAGCAAAAAGGAACAAAGGTAACTGAAAGAACGAAGAAACGAAGATCTGAGAATCACCGAACCCGTTTGGTGAGTCGCCAGAAGGTCTTATCCTCGCCTTTTGTTCCAGTGTGCTGAGCCCTGAAAGAAAGGATCAAATCGACGGTGAAAAGGAGCAGTCGGTGTGTCACCGAACAATTCCGCAAAACAGTACTATGCCGCCCAATGATCCAAAACATGACGATGCTGAAGGATAGAGCAAGACGACAATGAAACCTACCAAAGGGCAGATCACCGAGATGATCAGCGATCTCGACTATCGACGCTGAATGATCCGCTGCAACACAGATTTTTGAAAACTATAAATACTCGTTGAGAGTTGTAGCTTAATATCAGATTTTTCACATAGAATTTTTAACATAGAATTTTGAGTTCTAAGTTTGGAGAGGGTTTTGCAGAACTTGAAGATTCAAAGGGTTTCAACTCCAAGATTTTGGACTTGGGTCTTGTGGATTCTTCACTCTTTGCTTGTTTTGAGACTTAAATCTTTATACCCATTTGAATCCAAACTCATATTGGTATAAATTTCTTTCTCTTTTACATGTCTAGCTAAAACCCCAATTCTTGGGGTGTGATTTTGTGAATATGGGTTAGATTATCTATTGGGTCTTGCTTGTTGATGATTTATTTGTTGTTTAGATGTTATTTCGTTTAGTAGTTGTGGTGGAACTTAATGAAATTGTAGTGACAAATACGATTTCACCTTTGTGTTTTCGGCATGCTCGAGAGATAGGTCGTTAAACTAAGACTACTAAATTGATGGCTAGTGGGATTGGGTCGACATGAGATTCAACTCGAGAGAGTGAATCCTAGTCCTTCTCCCACACACTCAGCTCGAGAGAGTGAGTGGGCTAAGACGGAGGCTGTTCTTCATGCGGCAACTCTGTGTTCGAGAGAAACTGAGTTTATTCGGGGTAAATTGCTCGAGAGAGAATTTACCCCCACTATAGTCTAGCCTAGTGATATATCGTGAGTTTACGGTATTTATAATACATTTCACTTACAAGTTGTGTGTGTTTAGGGCCTTTTTGTATTAGTTTTGATGTGTTTTTATCATATTTTGCAAGAAAGATGTGTAGGCGCGGAAATAAAGAGACAACTGAAAGAAATGCAGAAAAGTGCATTCACCGAACTGATCTACGGACTGTAGGTCCATTGACGGTCCGTAGATCAGCAGGTAAGGCATGGAAGGCAAATCAGGGAAATCTAACCAAGGGTGGAACCACGACCGTACTGTTGATCTGTAGATTGATACTGCGAGGGTTCCAGTACCTGCTTTTTGAAGATTCTAAGTGTGGAGCCACAGAGGGATATTGACGGACCGTAGATCGATCTACGGTCTGTACTGCAGTTTCGTCGTTTGCTTCAGAGAAGCTGATTGGTGGAAGCTGAAATATTTTCCAAGTCCTGGCTGACAGAAGGGACTCACGGACCGTAGATCCATTGACGGTCCGTGAGTCAGTGTCGTGGAATGAAGACACGTGCCTGAACAAACTTTCCTTAATTTGTTTCCTTTTTAACTTAGGACTTGTTTTTTATAAATAGGGTATGTAAACCTCGTTTTAGGGAGTTAGACATTATTATTCTAGTTTTACTTTGTGACTGGGGAGATTAATTTTCAAACCTAGCAATTATTGATTTCCTAAATTCGTTTTGAAGATTTTGGTTTTGCAATTCATGTTGAATTTTTGGGTTTATTATTCTCCTTACGTAAGTTCATGATTTCTTTGTCTAAAACTATGAATTGTGTTCTTGCTAATATGGGTAACTAAATCCACAACTAGGGTTGTGTGAACCATGAGTGATTAACAAAGTATGAATAGTAAATAAGAAATTCTTGACTAGTATTTTGCATGCATTGATAATTCTTTCGTTTAGAAGTCTTTTTAACGGTGGCCAACGTTAGAACTCACCTTGTTACTACTTGTCGGACCAAGGAGGTACTTAACGAGAAAAAAATTATCAACATAGATTTAGTGTGATAGTATCTAATAGTCTATTGTCGATTGGTGCGAAGTAATAACTAAGCCAAACATCGATTATGATGGCTAATATGAGGTATAGCTAAGGGTAGTAAATTATAAACACGTAGCCGGACCAAGGTGCGGGGTGAAATTCTCTAGATGCCGGACCAAGGATTTAGAGATACATAACTTACCACTTTGCATGTGATATACTAGGAAATGATTGTTATTACTAGGATTACTACGTTATGAGTTTGTGGGGAACACATATACCCTAGTTAATTCTCTCATCTTGATAACAACAAAGATTGACTTTTGTGTATTGATCACTTATTGAATTTTTACAATTTGTTTCGCAAACCCCCCCCCCCCCCCCCCATTTAATTACTTGTTTCTGGAAGTAATTTGACTAATTGAATATAATTGTTGGTTAAAGTAAGGTCTAAACCATTTTCCTCATGGGATCGACCCCAACCTACAAGTTGGGTTCTTTACTTGATAACGATCGCTTATGCTTCTTTTGGGAGGTGTAACTTGAGCGTATCAAATTTTGGCGCCGCTGCCGGGTAATTTGGCTTTTAGATTTATTTTAACTACATTATTGAACGTTAGTCAAATATTTTCTAGTTTTACTTTTTCTCTTTGTTTTTGTCTCTCTCAGGTTCTGACTCTAGTGTATGCCAAGTACACGGATCCAGGGTAAACCACTTACTCCTTACGATCCAGAGTTGAACCGCACTTTACGAAGAATGAACAATCCAAGAGAAAATCCGATCGGAGGAAATCTTGGTGATGCAGTTGAGTTACAACAGTCGAGGGTAGTTGGTAGGGACGATCAAATTCCAGCTGACAATCAATTGAGAGATGCATTGAGGGTGCAAGATCCACCAGGCCTACGACAACATGACAACTATCGGGGCAACGCCAATATAGCAGACTCAGATGGACCTATTGTCCTGCCCTCTCTACCTCCAGGGCACACATTTGTGGTGACTAGTAGCTTGATGCAGATGGCTACAACAAGGGGCTTATTTTCAGGATTGCCATCGGAGGACCCACGTGCTCACTTAGCCAAGCTAAGGGTGGTTTGCAAAAGTTGTGTAGGTAGACCAGACTTGGATATGGATGTCATCGGATTATGAGTGTTCCCTCTATCATTGACAGGCGATGCTGCAGTATGGTTCACTGAGCTTCCTTATAACTCAATCTTTATATGGGACCAACTGATGAATGTGTTCCGAGCAAGGTACTATCCAGTGTCCAAGAAGCTAAATCACAAAGATAGGGTCAACAATTTTGTAGCATTACCTGGAGAGTCTGTGAGTAGCTCTTGGGACAGATTCACTGCGTTTGTAAGAGGTGTCCCAAATCACTGTATTGATGATAAGTCACTGAAGTAATGTTTCTATCGGGCTCAGGATGGCAACAATAAAGCAGTGCTTGATACTATTGCAAGAGGTTCGTATGGAGACTGCACATATGCACAGATTTCTGAAAAATTGGAGAAGATCTCTCGCAACAACAAAGCATGGAGCACTAGGAGGTCAGATACTGGGAGAAACACATTTCCCATTCATAATACAAACACCCAGTCTGTGGATAAGATCCGTGAGGAGATGGCTCAGATAAGGACCGCGTTGGGGTTGGTATTGAAGCATGTGAGTGGAGGTGCAGAGAAGGTAAATACTGTGAATTACTTGACTAGAACGCCACCACCAGATGAAGAATGTTACTATGGAGAGGATGCTTATGTGATGAATGATTAGACGGGGGGTTTCCGACCAAAAGCCCACGGATCCAATGCGGAAAATTGGCGCCAAGGTCAAGGAAACCAAGGTCGGAACTATGGAAATTATAATCGAGAGGGTCAATATGTCTGGGTTGGGAACTTCAATCGCGACAACAACTACAACATGAACAAGTATGGCAATAGAAACGATCGAGTTGGACCTTATGTTCCTCCTCAAAATTGGGAATCTGGTACTAGGGAAGCTGGAGGCAATATGGTGTGTATTGAAGATATGATGCAAAAGATGATGAGAAGGTTTGATGCAACTGATGAGAATGTGAAGGAGATGAGAAACGACTTGTCTGGTATTGGTCAAAAGGTTGATGCCCATGTAGTGTCAATAAAGCACCTAGAGCAGCAGATGACCCAGTTGTCTACTATAGTGAACCCACGTCAACCTGGTACTCTTCCAAGCAACACCATCCAAAATCCAAAGAATGACGGTCATTGTATGGCAATTACTACTGAGGGGGTAAGCAAACCATAGATCCACCTAGGCCGTCTATGGTGGAAGTTGAGATTAGAAAAGAAGATGATGTGGTAGAGGTTAGAGAAGAGTCAAAGAATGCGACAGAGAAAGAAGCGGAGATATCTCAGAAAGTGGTCCCCATACCTAGACCTCCACCACCTTTTCCACAGAGGTTAGCGAAGAAGACTGAAGATGGTAAATATCGCAGGTTTATTACTATGTGGAAGCAACTTTCCATCAACGTTCCATTGATAGAAGCTTTGGAGCAAATGCCTGGGTATGCAAAGTTTATGAAAGATATGGTGACAAAGAAGAGGTCTGTAAGTTTTGAAGATGATGATAGATTGCAGCATTGTAGTGCTATTTCTACACGGTCTCTTGTGCAAAAGAAGGAGGATCCTGGTGCCTTCACGATTCCATGTACTATCGGGCTGTTACACTTTGCTAAGGCATTGTGTGACCTTGGTGCTAGCATCAACCTCATGCCATTGTCTATTTACAAGAATTTGGGTCTAGGGGACCCAAAGCCCACTACCATGCGGTTACTGATGGCTGATCGAACTGTGAAGAGGCCCATTGGTGTACTTCATGATGTGCTAGTGAAAGTGGAGTCTTTCATTTTTCTGGCGGATTTTGTGATTCTTGACTGTGAAGTTGATTTTGATGTTCCCATCATCCTTGGGAGACTATTCCTTGCCACAGGGCGTGCATTGGTTGATATGGAGAAGGGGCAGATGAAGTTCAGACTGAACAATGAAGAAGCAACTTTCGATATTTGTAGATCCATGGAGCAGAGTGGTGAGCTCCAAACAATATCTGCTATAACTTACAAAGTTCAGAGTAGAACAGAAGTGCAAATTGAAGAGCGACTAGGTGTTGAGGCACTAGCAGCAGTTATGATGAACTTCGAGAGTGATGGTATTGAAGAGTACGATGAGTTGGTAGATGCAATAGATAGATGCGAATATCTGTCAAAACCAAAGAAGTATGAGCTAGACATGAAGAATCGTGAGTCCCCACCCGCGAGACCATCTATTGTGGAGGCACCAAAAGTGGAGCTTAAGGCTTTACCACCACATTTGATGTATGTATTTTTGGGTAGAGAAAATACTTTTTCGATTATTGTTACGGCAAATTTAAATGCAAGAAAAATAGAATGCTTAGTGACTGTGTTAAAGAGGTTCGAGCGAGCTATTGGATGAACTATTGTGGATATTATTGGGATCCCTCCCGGTATTTGTTCTCACAAAATCCAACTCATGCCAGATCACAAGCCTAGTATCGAGTACCAAAGAAGACTAAACCCACATATGCAACAGGTAGTTAAAAAGGAGATCATAAAGTGGTTGGATGCCGGAGTTATTTATCCCATTGCAGATAGTAGTTGGGTGTGTCTTGTTCAATGTGTTCCTAAGAAAGGTGGGATCACTGTGGTTCCTAATGAAAGAAACGAGCTTATTCCGATGCAGCCCATGACTGGATAGAGAGTCTGCATGGACTATAGGAAGTTAAATGCTCAGACAGAAAATGACCATTTCCCCATGCCATTCATGGATCAGATGTTGGATAAACTTGCTGGTAAGGATTGGTATTGTTTTCTTGATGGTTATTCGGGCTACAATCAGATTTCTATAGCTCCAGAGGACCAAGATAAGACCACCTTCACTTGCCCTTATGGAACTTTCGCCTTCAAAAGGATGCCATTTGGTTTGTGTAATGCTCCAGCGACATTCCAGCGGTGTATGATGTCAATATTCTCTGATATTGTGGAGGTCACTATTGAAGTGTTCATGGATGATTTCTCTATGGTAGGTGACTCTTTTGACCATTGTCTAGATCATTTGGCTGAGATGCTGAAAAGGTGTGAAGATTGCAATCTAGTGCTAAATTGGGAGAAGTGCCACTTTATGGTGAAAGAAGGAATCGTGTTAGGCCATCGGATTTCTGATAAAGGTATTGAGGTTGATCGAGCAAAAGTTGAGGTAATAGAAAAGCTTCCACCATCTATCTCTGTAAAAGGTGTTAGAAGTTTTCTTGGGCATGCAGGTTTCTATAGGAGGTTCATCAAGGGCTTCTCTAAAATTGCACATCCTTTGTGCAAACTGCTTGAAAAAGAGTCTAAGATTGATTTTGATGATGCTTGTTTGAGAGCATTTGGAGAGTTGAAGGAGAAGTTGATTACTGCACCTATTATTATCTCACCAGATTGGGGACAATCGTTTGAGGTAATGTGTGATGCAAGTGGAGTGGCACTTGGTGTTGTATTGGGATAAAGGCGAGAGAAAATACTACATCCTATTTATTATGCTAGCAAAGCTCTAAATGTGGCCCAGAAGAATTATACTGTGACTGAACAAGAGCTTCTTGCGGTGGTTTTTGCATTCAAAATTTTTTGATCCTATTTGCTTGGTACTAAGGTCATAGTGCATACTGACCATTCTGCATTGAGGTATCTGATGGAGAAGAAGGATGCAAAACCGAGGTTGATTAGATGGGTATTGTTGCTGTAAGAGTTTGATTTTGTGGTAAAAGATAGAAAGTGGACCGAAAATCAAGCTGCCGATCACTTGTCCAGATTAGAGGAGGAAGCTATGCTAAAGCTTGGTGATGGGGCTGAAATTAATGATACTTTTCTAGATGAACAGGTTTTGGCCGCTTCTCATGATCTGATTCATTGGTTTGCAGACTTTGGTAATTATTTGGCAAGCGATTTGGTGCCTCCGAATTTGTCTTTTCACCAAAGGAATAAGTTTATGCATGACGTGAATAAATTCTTTTGGGATGAGCCTTACTTGTATCATAGTTCACTACAACAAACATGATATTTAGCTACAAAATTATTAGGTACGACACATAATTCGTCACTAATTATTTACTTTTTGTGACAAAAATTACATTTTGTATTGAAATGTATGAACCACACACTTTTAATGACGAAACATAAAATTTTGTAGCAAAATTTCGTCCAGTTGAGTTTCCCACCAAAATATAATTTGGCGCAATTTATTAAGTACCATTAGCGACAAATTTTAATCTATTAGTGACAAATTATTTTGTCACTAATAATGTATCCAATTTGTGACAAACTATTATTTTTCTTAAAATTAGTTACAATTTTGGACACAAAAAGTCTTTGTCACAATTTTTTTTGTTGAAATAGCGATAAATTAGAGTTCGTCATTAAATATTGTAAGCTTTAGCCACAAAATTTTATATTTAATTGTGACCTTAGTTTTTGTCACTAATACTATAAGCAATCAGTGATGATAATTTTATTGTCTCTAATCAATGTGTGATGTAGTGACAACATAGTTTTGTCATTAAATATGCAATGTTTAAATAACGACGACTTAAAATTTGTAGCTAAATAATTTAACTATTTGTGACGAAAAAAATTTCATAGCTAAATATAATAGTCTTTGGCTACGCTTGTTTATGACTACATGTGACAAATGAAGTATAATAATTTCATAGTTAAATATAAAAATTTATCCCTATTATACCCTCAATTTATATAACATTGAGTTAATATCTTTGAAAAATTTATTGAGTAAATATGTTTAAGATTCTATCAATTAAAAGTGGTAAAATGATAAATTCACTATATCAATTATTGTTTTTCTTAATAGGCGTGTCAAGTCAAAATTTGACAAGTAAAAAAGAACGGAGGGAGTATTTTCTAGTAACTCTCACTAAATTAGGAGTTATTTCAGAGTTCTTGGCCTCACACCAATTTTTTTAAATTAAAACCATTTAAAATTTACAATATTTATTATATTTGTATGTATTTGTTTTACCCATAATGGATCATTTACTACATACAATTACATCTATAGATCTTATCTTAGAAAAGATTTACTACACAAAAATATAAATATTTAGATTAAAAGTTTTAAATTAATTTAATCAACACCACTTAAAATTTACAATGTTAAACTAATATTTATATATAACTTATTTATATTATTTTTTTAAAAAAAAATAAAAATAAATAAATAAATAAATATATATATATATATATATTGTTGACACCCAATTTAGATCGACTTATTCGATTAAATACGTAATTTTAAAACATATTACGAGTTTTAAAATCTTAATCGATTTTGTCTAAAATTATATATTATAGTATCGCTTATTTACAAAATTATCAATTATTATTATTAAATTATTTAAATTATTATATTTATCGCTAGTTAAACTCGAAATAACTACTTTATTTAAATGTTTTAGATTTAGGTGTGTTTAATTTATATGAAAATACTTTAATATATTTAGTATTTTATTAATTGAATAGCATTTCCTTAATCTCCCCTTAAATCATTTAAATCATAACCTCTTTTATTCAATTTATTTAATTCATAGCCCTCTTCCTATCCAATTCTATTTCAACTCCAGCCTTTCATATTCAATTTCATGTCAATTATGGCCATTTTCTTATTTCAATTATAGCATTTCAACACTTTTCAATTATAGCCTATCTGTTTCAATTCAATTCTCAAAACCCCATCCTTTAATCGATTAAGATTTTAAAACTCGTAATATTCGTTTATCCAAATCAACTACAAGATAAAATCTTGATCGTCCATATGATTCAAACCAAAGGCTGAGATCAAATCTTGATCGTCCATATCATCCGCCTCCGGTCCATTCTTTCTCTCTTCTCAAACACGTCTGTAAATAACTCTTGTTGACACCCAATTTTGACCGACCTATAACCCTTTCGGAAGTGCTATTCGATTAAGTACGTATTTTTAAAACATATTTCGAGTTTAAAATTTTAATCGATTTTGTCTAAAAATTATATATATTTCAGTATGCATGATTTATAAAAATTATTGTAATTACTAATAAAATTATTTTATTATTAAATTGAAACTCGAAATAATTATTTTACTCAAATATTTAAAATTTAATTGTGTTAAATTTGTATGAAAATATTATAATATGTGTAGTATTTTATTAATTGGATAGCATTTCCTAAATCTTTCTCAAAATAATTTAAATAATAGCCTAATCTATTCAAAATTATTTCAATTCTAGCCTTCCCTAATTAAATTCATTTCAATTGAAGCCTTTATGCATTGCAATTATAGCCATTGCAATTCAATTCTTGAAATCTCATCTTTAATCTCATCCACCCATCTTATTAAATCATCCCAACTTTTAATCCTAAGCGTTCATCTATTCTAATCCAAAGGTGGAGATCTAATAACCATTCTTTCCTATTCCAACATTAAGACCCATACCCTAATCAATTTTCATTTTCACTCTTCCTCTGCTCCCTTGAAGATCAGCGTCGCCAGCCCCTCTTCTCTCATGTGGCTCCTCTGGCGAGACCATCCATCGCCGACGAGAGTTTCCTCTCTCCACTCCCCGTCGCTCTCTCTCCTCTTTCCCTCCCCTCGTTTCCTCTCTTCTCTTTTAGGTGAGAAATAACACCAGCTCCGACTAGCGGCAGTAACCGACAACAGCCAGCAGCCGGCGAGGAAGGCGGCGCAGCGAGCAAAGCAGCAAGGCTGATGCTCCTCCTTTTCCCCTCTCATTTTCAGCAAAGCAGCAACAACAGCCGGCGACGACACCAGCTCTAACCAGTAGCTAGGAGAGACACCGCGAGGACTAGCAACAACAACTGCTCCGGCCAGCAGTCCAGTGGAACAAACAGCAACATCAACAACTCCGGCGAAAGCCAGAAGCTCCGGCGAAACAAATAAGGTAGCAAGAACTCCAGTGAAGTTGAAGTTCTAGTCTGCTAAAGACGGATCTTCTCAGATTCACCTTGGTTTGTTTTCTAGTTCGATTTACTATTTAATTTCTTTGTGAATTAGTGAAACTGTGTCCCTTATTTCTTAATCGCTAAAATATGTTTTTTTAAGCATGAAATCGATGGTAATTTTCAGATTTTATGAATTGTCTCTTGTGTTAATAATATTAGTTTGAGAGTGTATTGTGTTAATAATATTAGTTTGAGTGTATTGTGTTAATAATATTAGTTGGAGTGTTAACAGAACGAGATTTACATATGGCTCGTGTAGACATTCTTTCTGTGGTTTGTTCTTGCTATTTACTTGGATAACACAATTCTGAATATTTCTGGTGTGAGAAAGTCAGCATTCTACTTCTTGAATCCTAGTTACTGGACAGGCAAAAGTGGAAATAAGGTGAAAGGTAACCAAAATTTATCAATACCTTAATATCGAATTTTGATCATACTGTGGCAAAACTTTAAGGCTGTTCATTTTGTGTTCAGAGGGTAGTGTTTGTAGCTTCACAGGTTCAGTGCCAGCCTTGGATAGTATTATACCTGATGACGAAGATGTTCTTGAAGAAGAAAACATTGCTAAACGGCAAGCTATGCAAGGTGAAGTTGATTCTAATGTTGCAGTTCAACTACATGGCCTTGCAAAGATATTTGCTGGAACAACAAAGATGGGATGTTGTAAATGCCAAAGGAAATCTCCTTTTCATGCCATCAAGGTATTTTATCCATTGGTCTATGAGAAGCTAACATTAGCTGTTTTCTCTGTGCAAACAGAAGTCATCAGTAGAGAAAAGAAACTACACTTTACGTGTTAAAATTTGTTTTTTTTTGCTTCTCTTGCAACTTCTTTGGATTTCCCTGGCAATTATTCAAATCAAAATTTGTGTTTAGTTTGGAACGGTTCTTACTTGTTTTATTTTGGTAAAATTGTGTCTGATTAAGGTAAACGATTTTACTGATTGAATACTCTTTTGATATCCTTCAGCAGGTTTGAACACAAGTTCAAGATATGGAGAGCCTCCATAGGAGGGAAACAGACAAGCTAATTTTATTTAATTTGGGTTTTGTATATTATTTAATTTCTATTATTGTCTTGTAATTATTTGTAAACTCTAACTCTCTCTATATAGTGTATGTTGTTAATTTTAATTTGTATAGTGTATGATGCTCATTATTAAAAAAATTACTCCATGCTATTAAGTTTAATATATTTGTATTATTTAATAATTTTGATTTTTTAAATAAATTTTTAATTTTACGGAGACCTAGCTCAATACAAATTGTAAATAGTATTGCTACAAGTTTAAATGTCATTAGTGACGAAACATTTTATCTTCGAAACCTCAATTATTAGTGACGAATACATTATTTTGTATGTAAAAAGTAGTTTTTAGTGATGAAATATTATTTGATGGCAACGAAATACATAAAATATTAGTGACAAATTGCATCGTCACTAATTAAACTAAGTAGTTAGTGACACATCATTTTCGTCGACCATAATAACCTATTTAGTGACAAAAATATATCTTTACCTACAAATTTTAATAATTTTTATGACGAACAAATTTGTCATAAATACGAAGCATTTTGGGACACAAAATATTTTCGTAGTTAATACATTTCTATTTAGTGACGAAACACTAAATTGTCTCTGTATACATTTAGTGACCCGTGCTTTAGGGACGAATGACTGACGAATTATTTTTCGTCACAAAATTCTTTTTGTGACGAAATTTGAGTTTCTAGTGACAAAATTATTTGTTGCTAATCATCAAATTTGTTGTAGTGGTTGTACAAATGGGATTATTTATCGCTGTGTGCCTGAGGTTGAGATGTTGAGTGTACTTGAAGAATGCCATTTGTCGCCTGTGGGTGGGCATCATAGTGGTATTCAGACTGCACATAATATTTTGCAGTGTGGGTACTACTGGCCTACTATCCACCAAGATGCTCATGATTTCGCAAAGTCGTGTGATCGTTGCCAAAGAGAAGAAGGGATTTCAAAGAGGCAAGAGCTTCCTATGAATCCCATATTGGTAATAGAGTTGTTTGATGTATGGGGCATTGATTTTATGGGTCCATTTGTGAGTTCACATGTGATGAAATATATTCTTGTTGCGGTTGATTATGTATCAAAGTGAGTGGAAGTAATTGCGCTCCCTAACAATGAAGGTAAAAGTGTCACCACATTTTTGGAAAAGAATATTTTCTCTAGATTTGGTACACCAAGGGCAATAATCAGTGATGGAGGTTCCCACTTTTGTAATAAATTGTTCAAGGCACTACTTGAGAAATATGGTGTCCGCCACAATGTAGCCACTCCTTACCACCCGCAGACTAGTGGGCAAGTTGAAGTGTCCAACAGAGATATTAAACAGATTTTGGCGAAGACTGTAAATGCTAACAGAATGGATTAGTCAATGAAGCTTGATGATGCTCTATGGTCCTATCGCACTGCCTACAAGACTCCCATAGGTATGTCTCCTTACCAACTTATGTATGGGAAGTCTTGTCATTTACCAGTAGAGCTAGAGCATAAGGCAATGTGGGCAATGAAGAAACTAAATTTGGATTGGGGCGCCGCATACAATCAGAGAATGAATGACTTGAATATGCTTGATGAGTTTCGCCTAAAAGCTTATGAAAGTTCAGCCTTGTACAAAAAGAAGATGAAGCGGTACCATGATCAAAGAATTGAAAAGCGAGAATTTGTGGTTGGTGATCTTGTGCTTCTATTCAACTCTAGGTTGCGCTTATTTCCAGGCAAACTCAAGTCCAAATGGACTGGGCCATTTTTGCTCACAAAAGTGCTCCCCCATGGAGCGGTTGAGCTTGAGAATAGGGAAGGAACAAGGTTCATGGTAAATGGGAAAATGACCAAGCTCTATCTGGGAAATGCGGAGAGTGTGCAAGAAGTGATTGAGTCCTACCATCTTGATGAAGTCTGAGTAATCAAGAGACCTGCGTCGTGCCGCGACGTTAAATCAAGCGTTGCTTGGGAGGCAACCTAAGATGTACAATCTAGCCAACGATAGGTTTTTGTTTCCATCTAGCAGTTCTGTGTTTTAGTTGATTCTTTGTATTAATTTAGATAGGTGTTTAAGTTTTAGTTTTTTTTAGTGTTGGCTAGAATTAACATAGGGTCCGTGTCTAAAAAGTGTCCAGAAAATGTAAAAAGAATAACCTAATGGTTGCTACATGTGCAGGGACGAAATGAGAAATCTGCAGAAAAAGGTTTGGTGCAGAGGTCTACGGGCCCCATTGACGTTCCGTGGTTCAATTCACGGTCCGTAAATGGTGTCCGTAAATCCCAGGTATGTTCTAAAATTTTTTCAAGTTAAAATGTCATCGACGGTCCCAATCTACGGGCCGTCAATGGACCCACAGACCGTAGACGGGGTCTTGTGGGTCCAAACTCTAAGGCTGCCTGACCCGACCCGGACCCCCCAATTTAAAAACCCCCAATTTTAAATCATTTCACTTCCCTCCATTTAATCCCACAACCGTTTCATAACTTCCCAAACTCCTTCAATCACTCAATAATCACTCCATCACTCCCCAAATTTATCTTCCTTTACTTTTTCTACAAACCCCTAAATTCCCTTTCCTCTACGAAAATTCCCACAAGGTTCGGTGTTCGGGTTAGTAACCAAGAGGTAATTCTTTGGTCTTGCAAAGCCTAGTGTTGTCACGCAATCACCCCACTCCTCGTTGCTTGTAAGGTAATTCCCCTCACTTTGAATTTCGGTTCATAGATTGAATATAGAAAGTCGGGAGTCGGGTCTTGACCTTGGGTAAACGGTAGATGTAATTGCATGATAAAATTGGAAGTTACAATACCCTTGGAACGATATATAGTGATTGTGTTGCCTTGTTGTATGTGATTATAAGTATAAATGTAAGTTTCGACTTAGGGTTCCAAAGTTTGTCTTAAATACTTGGTTAAAATGATTAATCGGAATCCTGAGAATGACAAACTAGCATGATTCAATGTTGAAATACATAGTTAGACTAGGATATTGTTGAAAATAGTCTAAGATGTGAACTTGAAAATAAAAAAAAATAAAAAATTGATTGAAACCTGGCACAGTTCACATCCACGATACCCCGTCTACGGACCGTAGATCTATCTACGGACCGTGGACTTGATTCGTGGTTGGATGCATTTGTAAATTTCACCAAGTGTGAAACCACGGATGTGGACTACGGTCCGTAGATTAATCTACAGATAGTACTGCACATCCGTGGTTTCCATCTATAACCAATAGTATTGGTCCTCTGATCCACGGAAAGGTTCCACGGACCGTACATCAGTCTACGGACCGTAGGTCTCCTCCGTGGACGACCACTGTAGCCTCTGTCTGAAATTTTCATGGGACTTCGGTACTGTTCGTTTATAGTTCTAATTTTTTTTGTGTGCTTATGGTTAGTTTTGGCACTAATATCGCTTCCACAGGTACAATGGCACCCAATAAGCTAGTCACCTACTCAAAACAGGGCAAGTCAAAATCTGTTTCCCCTAGCTTCAGGGTAATCGATGAGGATACGGATATGGAAAAAGATCCAACATACGTTCCTCCCAACATAAGGACACCCCGAGCCACCCCCTGGAAGGTGGTTCCCGACGTAGTCACTGTCTCCCAGTTTGATGAGGAGCACACATTGATCGGGTCACCAACTGGGGCTGCTTCCAGTGCAGCTGAGGGGTCCACGTCTGGATCTGAGTCTGGCCAGGCTTCGGGCTCTAAGTCTAGCCATGCTTCAGGGTCCGAATCTGCCCATGCTGCAAGTTCCAGTGCTAAATCAGCCACAGGGTCCGGTGAAAATGATCAAGCTGCCTCGATTGATGAGGCCACTAGCTCAGAGTCCGTACTTGCACCACAAAATGATGATCCTACTCCAGTAGCCGGCGAACTAAATAGATGGTGTGTAGAGGGCCAATGTCAAATTTATCGGGATGCCAAGATGATAAATGACAAACAAAAGATGGCCCGACTTATTACAGAGGAGCACACACGGGGAGCTTACATACTGTCCTGGACATCCACCGACTTTTTAACCTTCACAACTGTGACTAGATGGCTCGTGACCCAGGGACATATAGCGAGGAGATTATGGGGAATTCTACGCTTCTTAGCTGCCACTCTCCGTGGTTCAATTTCCAAGCGGTTAAATCCCCTAGCCCAAGATCCTCTCACTTCTACTATGGTCCGAGGTTGTCCGGTGGACATATCACCTGCCACCATCAGCCGCTTTCTCTATGGTCCTACCATGGGTCACTCTTGGTCACTAAACATAGCGGAGTTTGATTACATATGGGACATCTGCAGAGTGGCACTTTCCAGAGGAATGCTGAGCAGCGAGAGACTGTTATACTATGGTTGGCTAAGTACATTGCTACAGATGGTGAGCGTGCGGAATGGGTCGCCACTCCACGGTTGGGTATCCGAAAGGCCACATTAAATTTTGTGGTCAAGTTTTTCTGGCTATTGGTGCGTAACAGGGTGTCGCCTACAAAAGCTGACAACCAACTCATATGGGACAGAGCGGTCATGGTTGCAGCATTGGTAGCATGAGTAGAGATTGACTTTGCCCGCTTGCTGCTGGCAGAGATTCACGAGAGGGCATTCAAGACCTCCACTACTTACCCCTTTCCATGTTTGATCTTCCAATTGTGCAGGGACTGTAGAGTGCCGATCTGGCATTATGATAGGTTGATCCACCCTACAGGGACTTTGGATATAGGCCTCATTCGTGATGAGGCAAACGTGGCTGCACCTCGCAGAGAGCCCCAGATTAAGGTACCTCCCTTGGGTGCTGATCTTGCAGACACGGTGGGGCAGGCATAGGGCGGTGACCCAAGTATACCAGATCACACCGATACTGTCCCGGCCTCTTCTTCTCAGGTAGCTAGTATGGCTCCTAGCTCATCCCGGTCCACACCACAGTTCGGGGCTTATGTTGTCCCATTGGCCATAGTACAGAAATTAGAGGCTCAGATGGCCACACTGCTGCATCACATCCAACATTAGATGCAAAAGTCGATAGCAGAGTCCGAGGCCATAATCGAGTGAAGGATGAAGGGAATGATGGATCAGAAGGTCCAGGCCATTAATAAGGGTCTTGATGCCTTTGAACTGAGAGTCCTTGAGCGACCAGCCCTGACCATAGATCTATCCTCTTTCAGTTCGAGTTAGCCAGTCTCCGGGCCAACGTTTATGCCATTCTTGCTACCCTTAAAGTTGATCCTCAGGCTGCACCTACTGCGTTGGCTGATGACATGGTGCTGGATGCTTTATTTAGTGGGACCGCCGAGGAAGAGCCTGAGCCTACACATACTAAAGGTAAGAGACACCGTTCTAGTCGCACTAAGGAGGAAAATGCCCAAAAGAGACAGTGAAGGCGGCTAGGAAGGCTTCAATTTTAGATGAAGAGTTACGCCAGTGGAGGGTGCGTGAGAGTGTTACAGAGACATCGAGCTCTGCCCCAATTGTAGAAGTCTCGCCTGTTGTGAGGGACGTTGTGAGCACCACTGATGGTGTGGTGAGAGTGATAGAGAGCACTATTGAGGGTGCTATGATGGATGATGTGGGCACTACTGAGGGTGATCCAACTATTGTTCCAGTGGGCTTCGGGAAACCGGACCCACCCACTTGTTGATGATTCACTGGCGCTATGCGCCACAGGTTTGCTTCACCCAATCCATTTTCTTTTACTGCTTTTGTATGCATTGGGGACAATCACATCTATTTTTGTTGGGGGTGGGGTAAATGGATTGTGAGTGATAGGGTGAAGTCTGAGTAACCCAACTCATAAATCCTCTCTTGGGGTTTTCTTGCTTGTGTTATTTTCCCTCGAGAGATTGTTTAATTTCTGTTGAACCGGCATGTGTTAGGATCATATGTGTAGAAGCATGAACAATAAAGAAGTATGATGGCTTGAAAAATGATACCCGTTAGATTTTGTGATGTGTGCTAGAATTTGTAGGCTACGATTAGTTGAATGCGTTGGCTCTGAGTATGACATGATAATTAATCAACTTGATGGCATGACTTAAGCTGAAACTTGAACTGGGTAATCTGATAATTTGATAACGAAACTATGTGCCAAGAGTGTGTGAGAATAGTTGAGTGTTCAAACAGTTTTTGTGTAAAACTAGAACTTGCCCGGTTAGTCCTGCTAAGACAATTCAATCTAGAGGTCAGGAAGTAATTATAGGCCATTGTTCTGATAAGTCCACAAATTGCCTAAAAGAAGGATCCAACCAACTGAAATAACTGCTCCCTTTGATCCAAATACTTTGAGCCTAAAATTAAACCATTTCTTTCTAAACCCCGAACTCACCTTCCTATAATCAACTATGTTGGCCCTGGT
Organism: Solanum okadae; assembly: GCA_036553675.1. Lineage (NCBI taxonomy): Eukaryota > Viridiplantae > Streptophyta > Magnoliopsida > Solanales > Solanaceae > Solanum > Solanum okadae. The sequence continues at coordinate 46,581,154 of CM071678.1, forward strand.
CCCTCCTTGGACATGTGCACCTCGACTTAGGCCAAAAGCCTAAGTTGAGGGTGGCTAATGTAAAAAGTAACTTCAATCTTGGCCCTGACCCGACATCGAGTATTGTGCACCTCAACCAATGGAAAATCCATAAGTTGAGGGTGGCTATGAAAGAGGAATCCGAAAGAAAAATAGGTATGAAAAGAGGTTGATGTTGAAAAAGAGAGGAAAGGATGTGACTTGTTGAAAGCTAAAAGAAAAATAAAATAAAAGTAAAAAGAGCTACAAAGTCTAAAGTCACATCCGTGGTTGAAGAAAATCAAGGGAAAGAAGGTAAAATGGTATGATGGCAAAAATAGGGCTAAAAGAAGTTGAAAGCCTAGTGTAATGTCAAAGAGGGCAGAAAGTCACTAAGAAGTACCCAAATGTACCATACCTGACCCTGAGCCTACGTTACAAGCCAAGAAATTCCTATAGTGATCCTTGAGTCTAGTTTGGAGAGTCTAAGCAGTGAAAATAAGGGCAAGCCTATGGTACTGGGCACTAACTGTACTTGAAGTTATTTCTGAGTGTGAGTGTTGAATGAATCCTTGTACTCAAATTCATAAGTCATTGTGCGAAAGAAAAGGATTTCGTTTAAAGTAAGGGCACTTAGTACATTGTCGGAGAGTTCGTACCTTGGTGATAGTGAAACAGTGTATGTTGTGTGTTGGTTGGTCAATCATTGTCATGGGTTGATCCGCATGAATTAGCTTATCGAGTCTAAGAGAACAAATTTTGTCACAAAGCGATTGGGATAGAAAGCCATGTGATTGCTTGTGCTTGAAATGCTTGCTTCTATAGAAGTGTCGTTTAGAGCCTTAGTGCGTTGCTTGAGGACAAACAACGAATTTAAGTTGAGGGTGTTGATATACCGTGAGTTTACGGTATTTCTAATACATTTCATTTACAAGTTGTGTGTGTCTAGGACCTTTTTGTATTAGTTTTGATGTGTTTTTATCATATTTTGCAGGAAAGATGTTCAGGCGCGGAAGTAAAGAGATAGCTGAAAGAAATGCAGAAAAAGTGCATTCACAGAAGTGATCTACGGATCGTAGGTCCATTGACGATCCGCAGGTGATGTCCGAGGATCAGCATGCAAGGCATGGAAGGCAAATCAGGGAAATCTGACCAAGGGTGGAACCACGGTGGCCATTGACGGTCTGTAGATTGATACTGCGAGGGTTCCAATACCTGATTTTTGAAGATTCTAAGTGTGGAGCCACGGAGGGGGATTGACGGACCGTAGATCGATCTACGGTCCGTACTGCAGTTTCGTCGTTTGCTTCAGAGAAGCTGATTGGTGGAAGCTGAAATATTTTCCAAGTCCTGGCTGACAGAAGGGACTCACGGACCGTAGATCCATTGACGGTCAGTGAGTCAGTCTCGTGGAATGAAGACACGTGCCTGAACAAACTTTCCTTAATTTGTTTCCTTTTTAACTTAGGACTTGTTTTTTATAAATAGGGTATGTAAACCTCGTTTTAGGGAGTTAGACATTATTATTCTAGTTTTACTTTGTGACTGGGGAGATTAATTTTCAAACCTAGCAATTATTGATTTCCTAAGTTCGTTTTGAAGATTTTGGTTTTGCAATTCATGTTGAATTTTTGGGTTTATTATTCTCCTTACGTAAGTTCATGATTTCTTTGTCTAAAACTATGAATTGTGTTCTTGCTAATATGGGTAACTAAATCCACAACTAGGGTTGTGTGAACCATGAGCGATTAACAAAGTATGAATAGTAAATAAGAAATTCTTGACTAGTATTTTGCATGCATTGATAATTCTTTCGTTTAGAAGTCTTTTTAACGGTGGCCAACGTTAGAACTCACCTTGTTACTACTTGTCGGACCAAGGAGGTACTTAATGAGAAAAAAATTATCAACATAGATTTAGTGTGATAGTATCTAATAGTCTATTGTCGATTGGTGCGAAGTAATAACTAAGCCAAACATCGATTATGATGGCTAATATGAGGTATAGCTAAGGGTAGTAAATTATAAACACGTAGCCGGACCAAGGTGCGGGGTGAAATTCTCTAGATGCCGGACCAAGGATTTAGAGATACATAACTTACCACTTTGCATGTGATATACTAGGAAATGATTGTTATTACTAGGATTACTACGTTATGACCTTGTGGGGAACACGTATACCGTAGTTAATTCTCTCATCTTGATAACAACAAATATTGACTTTTGTGTATTGATCACTTATTGAATTTTTACAATTTGTTTCGCAAATTCTCCCCCCTCCATTTAATTACTTGTTTCCGAAAGTAATTTGACTAATTGAATATAATTGTTGGTTAAAGTAAGTTCTAAATCATTTTCCTCGTGGGATCGACCCCAACCTACAAGTTGGGTTCTTTACTTGATAACGATCGCTTATGCTTCTTTAGGGAGGTGTAATTTGAGCATATCAACTAGTCACAAATATTCAACGGATTTATTATCAAAAGCATGTATCCAATAGTTTAGTTTATCCCGTATTCCTATCACATCCCAAGAATCCCCTCTCCTTGATTAGTACTCTTTGCATTTTTGTTGTTTTTGCTTACTTGTTACAAACTCCCATTGATAATTGACGCTTGCGTCACCCTTTAGATTTAACATGTTTATATTCGATAATGTTTTTAGCTATTACTAATTAGAACTTAATTTTATTTATCTATTAATTCTCAAAATCACTCCCTTGGGACTCAACCCCAACCCTTGGTTGGGTTACTTTACTATTGTAAGATCGTAGACACTTGCATTGGAAGTTGTGTCTTGATTATGCAAACATCAAAATGGCACCTCTGCCGGGGAGTGGTGTTATTTGAGAAATCTTAGATTAGTAGAATTTTTGTTCTTCTTAGTTGTAGTTTTATTAACTTTATTTTTAGTTTTGTTTTGATGATTTGTGTTTCAAAAGTAGAGGAGGTGAGTATATCAATCAACACTTGCGAGCTAATGGAGTTTCCTCCATTATAGGTAATGATGATTCGGGATCGTATCCTACCCTTCAAGCAATTGGAGGGTGAAAGGGTCCACAAGGCATGGGAAAGGTTTAAAGAACTGATCTCCCAATGCCCAATTTATAACATTCTCGACATAATCCTCCTTGACTACTTCTACAGAGGTCTTGGCCCCAGAAACAAGAGGTTAGTCGACCAACTCATTCGGTATTGAAAAACAACCATATGCGAGGGCAGTCCAACTGCTCGACAACATGGCTAAAATGAACCAAGAAGTAGAAAAGGACTTCATGTTGGCCGCAATGATGACTCAGATGGATGAGTTGGCCAATAAGATGGTGCAGATCAAAGTTCAGTGCAAGAGGAAGGATAAATATTTCCTTCCTTATGAGTGAAGAAGTCCTAAGGACAATGAGGTTAAACGCATTGAGGGAATGCTCTCAACCATTCTCCACAAGGTGACTGAGCAAGATAGAGAGCTGAATGAATTGAAAGAAAATATTGAAGGGATGAAGCGAATAATTTGGTCTCATTCCAGAGCTGTCCAGCTGCTCGAAAACCTTATGGGTCATGCGTTGCCTCATCTCCACTCGCAGAAAAATAGGGGGTTGCCTAGTGATAATATGGCTAACCCCAACAGTGAAGCTTGGATGGTGACTTGCGTTGTGCCATGATGCTAACTAAGGCGCTATTTGGAGGCAACCCAAAACCCTCTAAATGCTTTAGTTTACTTTTATAAATAATGGTGTGCTGGTTGTGCAAGTTTAAACGCGGAAAGTGTTTGGAAAGTGCAGAGTGGCGAGGAAAATGGTCAGTCGGTGTATCACCGAAGAGGTCGGCATGCCCGACTTAACCCGCTGTTTGGCTCAACACAAGTTTAATTCAGAACCTGTAAAACTCAGTGAGCTTAAGAAGTAGTTCGGCGTGCCGACGACTAGGTCGTCGACCACGATTCAGACCGCCGTTTGGATCCTCAATTTGGCGGAAGGTCCTATAAAACTTGGCGAGCCAAGTAACCACTCGGCGTGTCATCGAGTGGATCGGCGAGTGCGACTAACGTCGCCGAATGGACGCTAACTTAATGATTTATAATGGCCAAAAGTCTCAGAATTTGAACTTCTTCACTCTCCCTCGCTTTTAAACTTCACAAACTCACACCAAGGTAGTATTTTCAATATTCTTTCTTTCCACTAGTATTTTAGTTGTTGATTGGTGCTTGGAACTATGATTTCTTTGCCGCCTAGCATTTCAATCCTATTTCAATCGGCATATAAGGTTGGTTTCCAATTCCCGAGTTTACTTTCGAAAATTTTGTACTCATTTGCAATGATCATATCGTATTGTCGTGTGCTGGGCCTCTCTGATAGGATTAGAATGTTTCCATGCCAATTTCAATTTGAAAATCTTGCCTGTATTGTTTTGATCGTCAAATGCCTGTGTATTTGTGATTTTAAATAAATGAAATTTTGTGTGGTTTTTCTTGCATGTTGTTTGGATTGATTGGGTAAAGTCTAAGTAGCCCGTGTTTTGGTTAATTGAGGTGAATTTCTCAATGATAGAGCGGGTGACACCATTCTTAAGAGCAAATATCATCAAATGGCCAAATTTGGTAAAATTGGGAAAAATCTGAGTATTTCGGGGTGATGGGTATTACGGGTTTTGATTGAATTCCATTAGTGCGTGCTTTGATTTTGTTTTCGGGGGTTATGGGGTTGAATTCGAAAAGGTAGGTTGGAAATAGGCACATTAGGTTGTTTAGCGAGCTGGGTCGAGCTCGCCAAACCACTCGGCAATTCACCTAATGAGCCCATATCGTCTTTAATCTCATTCTATATGTGTTGTTGGATTCTGTGACTTTCGGTGAGAAAGCTTGTAGTCGCCAAAAGCATTCGGCGATCCGCCGAAAGTCTGATTAATCGCCCTTTGTCTGCATCCCCGAAACTCTTGTTTCACTATAACTTTCGGCGGAAAAATCCTTGCTCACCGAAAGTAGTCGGTGATTCGCCGAAAGGGCCTTCACATCGCTGACTTGCCTTAATTTTTAAGACAATCCCTTCGGTGAGATGGATCTAGCTCGCGAAAGTGGTTCGGCGAGCCTGTCTGCAATAGATTTTCTGTACTTGTGTTTGATTCCCTCCTAATTTCACCCGATCGTTTGTAGATATGGTATGTACAAATCTAACCATGCCACCCAAGACAAAAGCACATGGCATAAATATAAACGAAGGGGGATCAAATCTCTGAGAGAAGAGAAGGCAAGAACTCCCCCCGGGAGACAAAGGAAAAAGAAAGAAGCACATAGCTAGGAAAGGAGTAGCTGTTGAGACCCAGGCTAATTTTTCTGAATCAGAAAATGAGAAGCCTCTGATTAACCGAAGGGTTGAGCTCCGAGCTAGATCTCAATTCATATCCACCAGAATTCCCTCAGCTTCTACTCCTAAGGTAACAGACTCCGTGCCAGCTCGTACACCTCCAGTGATCCTTGCACTCCCTATCGTTCCTCTACCTAGACTGCTGAACAGATTGAAAGGTGATGGGGTACGGACCATACTAGAGGAGAAGCTATTATCTATGGAGGGCCTGGAAGGAAAATATCCCAATGTTATGGACACCCACCGCTACCATGAGTTTGAGCAGTTTACAAGGCCCCGAGGCCCTTATATTCCTTCCTGGGTCAGGGAATTTTACACAACTTATGGGGAGTTGGTTCCCAAGAGCAAAAAGAAGGCAAGCGAGTTTAGACCGGTGAAGTCGGTCTTGGTCAGAGGCATGGAAGTGGATTGCAACAATGAATATATAAACACTGTATTAGGTAGACCGCTGCATTCTCCACTTCCTTACGAGGGGTTGCCTATTGTTCAGTCCCTAGATGACCTAAAGGGTTGGCTAGCTCCTCTGATTTCTGACACCACCCCGAGGTGGATCGGGGTAGGGGCTCCTTTTGGGAAGAGAGACATGAACATTGCTGCCAGGTTCTGGTTTGGCTTTATCAGCAACACCATAATGCCATCCCAGAATGAGTCCATTTTGCGCCATCCTAAAGCGTCTTGTCTCGGTTCTATCATGTCCAGAAGGCGCATAGACCTAAAACTGCTGATTTCATAGGAGATGACCATGAGAGCCAAACAGAAACTGACTTTTCTGCCATTCCTAGTCCTGATCACTGAGCTGTGCCGACATGCTGGAGTACCCCGGGACACTGCGAGGGATATTGAGGTCACCCTTTCATCCTCCACTGACATCCAGCATATTGAGGTTGAGTTCATACGAAAGGAGGCTAACGGGAGGAGAACAGTTCTGGTAGATATTTCTCCGGATGTTGATGTTGACTCATTACATGCAGAGGCATCTTCGCCTACTCCGGCCTCTGGGCCTTCAAGTACATCCACTCCTTCCTTTTTTTCACAGGCCCCAGGTGCTATTTCCTCTTCCTAACCTGTCAGGATTACTCAGGACATGATCCTGAAGATGGGGCGTTTGGCCTAATCAGCTGATACACATTAAACTTGACTTGAGAGATCTATTCTAGGGATGATCGAGAGTGCCATACTTGCTGCACTCACCCCCTTTAGACTTCTGTTTATGCGTTGACTGTGAGAGTCACAACATGTGAGAGCAGACAGGGGGAATCCTCCGAGGTAACGATTTTGAAAGCTGAAGTAGCATATTTGAGAAAGGACGTAGACTATCTAAAGTCTACCGACTTCAGTTCATTAATAGGGAAGGCATGCGACTTGAAAGCTCCTGAGATTCTGGTCACCACAGAGATGCGACAGCAGATGAGGTGTCGGATGTAGAGACCGACAAATAGAAAATAGTGGTACATGATGATGAGACAATAGAGAGCCGAGAAGAGAGCATATTTAGAGATTTTCTAGATCTTCTGAAGACGGTTGTGCAACCGGTGATCCAGACATCGCCGACTGAGACGTCCACAACAAATCCTACTGGATCTGGCACTGCTATTCCCTCTAAGGTTACCCCAGACACTGATGCCCATATTTAGAGTACCACACCGGGCACTGAGGACCAGACAGATGGAGAGACTGCATAGACATGATCCTTTCTTTACCTCCCTCTATGTCTTACTTACTTTCACTTTTGGATACTTTATTTCATTTGCATTTGAGGACAAATACTTTTTAATTATGGTGGGGTGAGGCTCACCGTTTGTGTGCTATTTGTGACTCGTGTTTTTATGTATATATTTGGGCTGTTCTGTTTAAAAATTGTGTTTTATACACTGTTTTGTGGAGGTTTGAGCTTGTGGCTCCGTGTTTTAAATTGCAAAATGATTTTGACCCTTTCAAAATTCCAAAATTGTTTTGCCACCCCTTCTGTGTTGAATGTGGCTGTTTCTTCGCAAATTTGAGTATCGGTTCAGAGCAATACCGATGACTTGGATAGTGCTTATAATTGAACAAACATGAATGTGCGGCTACAATGAGGCCAAATGAAGTTGCATAGACAATATGTGAACTCTTTGCATCTCGTTGTGACTAACCAATGATCAAATCGCGTCTCTTGTGATGATCGTTGCACACTAGCGAAAGTGTGGAATTTTGTTTGACTTAGAGTGTCAATGCCTAGTGTGATGAGCTTACCTGTGAACTATGCTTGATGGATCCTAGAATTTGTCCCGTTGGTCCGGTCAACTAAGTGATGCTATCTTTTGATATGATATTAGGCAACTTCTAAGAGTGTGAGCCAATTTGACATATACCTCTTGTGTGGCCTACCTTGTGAGTGTGTGAACAACTTTTGAACACCCCTTGAGCCTTACCTTTCTTTGGAAGAAACTTGATGAAAATAATGACCTTTCTTTATCCATCACCCATAATCCTCATGAAGTTGTGGTTAATTGAATTGCCAACTTAGGCCAAAAGCCTAAGTTCGGGGTGCGGTGAAAAGATAAGAGCAAGTCAAGAAGTGTAAGGAAAGTCTCTTTCAACCCATGGTGTTGAGAAAAATGGAACCTCTACATAAAAAAAAAGAGAGAAAAAGAAAAAGAATGAAAAATAAAGTTGTGAAATAAACTACAAAAGAAATAGGGTTTCCAAACAATTCATGGAAAATGAATAATAGGGTGACTTATGAGCACTAAAGAAAATGATGAAGGAAAAGGAAATGAAGTGTTGTGAACACCACATTTCATGAGGATGAAATTCACTGAGCCTAAATGACCATACCTTTGCACTCAGTCCCATTACAAGCCTTGAAAAGACCTTCTTGGTCTTGAGTGAGTTGCAACAAGTGTTGATTGGAAAATACGGACAAACCTATGGGTGAAATTATGCATTGTGTTCTTCTTTGTGAGTGTGAGAGTTACATCTGATTCCAAAGCTTTAAACTATGAACCATTGTGTGAATCATTCTTTGTGTGAGGGCATTTGAACATTATAGTTGAGCTTGAGCTTGCATTTGAAGCAAGTATTGTGAGCTCGAGATTCTTTGATAATGGTATGTCACAACTTGAAACTTTGAGTGCACATTTGATCCTTGCATGAGTAAGTTAAGTGTTGTTGTGTACATTTATGATTGATTCTTGTATAGCACTATTTGAGACACCCTTTTTGAACAGCTGAACTCGAGTTGCTTGAGTTCAAGCAAAAGTTTAAGTTGGGGGTGCTGATGAGTCCACAAATTGGACTCATTTAAGGCTGTATTTTGATAAAATTAGTGTCCTCAAATGCATAATTTGTCTCAATATCTGATGAAAACCCTTAAGTTTCAGGTATTTAGAGTTGGAGGGAAAGCATAGACACTACTTAGCAAAAAGGAACAAAGGCAGCGGAAAGAACGAAGAAATGAAGATCTGAGAATCGAGTTGCTAAAAGGTCTTATCCTCGCCTTTTGTTCCAGTGTGCTAAGCCCTGAAACAAGAGATCAAATCGACGGTGAAAAGAAGTAGTCGGTGTGTCACCGAGCAATTCCGCAAAACAGTACTATGCCGCCCAATGATCCAAAACATGACGATGCTGAAGGATAGAGCAAGACGACGATGAAACCTACCAAAGGGCGGATCGCCGAGTTGATCGGCGATCTCGACTAACGACACTGAATGATCCACTGCAACACAAATTTTTGAAAAATATAAATACTCGTTGAGAGTTGTAGCTTAATATCGATTTTTCATATAGAATTTTTAACATAGAATTTTGAGTGCTAAGTTTGGAGAGGGTTTTGAAGAACTTGAAGATTCAAAGGGTTTCAACTCCAAGATTTTGGACTTGGGTCTTGTGGATTCTTTACTCTTTGCTTGTTTTGAGACTTAAATCTTCATACCCATTTGAATGCAAACTCATATTGGTATAAATTTCTTTCTCTTTTACATGTCTAGCTAAAACCCCGATTCTTGAGGTGTAATTTTGTGAATATGGGTTAGATTATCTGTTGGGTCTTGCTTGTTGATGATTTATTTTTTGTTTAGATGTTATTTCGTTTAGTAGTTGTGGTGGAACTTAATGAAATTTTAGTGACAAATACGATTTCACCTTTGTGTTTTCGGCTTGCTCGAGAGACAGGTTGTTAAACTTAGACTACTAAATTGATGGCCGGTGGGATTGGGTCGACATGAGGTTCATCTTGAGAGAGTGAACCCTAGTCCTTCTCCCACACACTCAGCTTGAGAGTGTGAGTGCGCTAAGGCGGAGGATGTTCTTCATGCGGCAACTCGGTGTTCGAGAGAAACCGAGTTGATTCGGGGTAAATTGCTCGAGAGAGAATTTACCTGCACTATAGTCTAGCCTAGTCACAAATATTCAACGAATTTATTATCGAAAGCATGTACCCAATAGTTTAGTTTATCCCGTATTCCTATCACATCCCATGAATCCCCTCTCCTTGATTAGTACTCTTTGCATTTTTGTTGTTTTTGCTTACTTGTTACAAACCCCCATTGATAATTGACACTTGCGCCACCCCTTAGATTTAACATGTTTATATTCAATAATTTTTTAGCTATGACTAATTAGAACTTAATTTTATTTTTCTATTAATTTTCAAAACCACTCCCTTGGGACTCGACCCCAACCCTTGGTTGGGTTACTTTACTATTGTACGATCGTAAACACTTGCATTGGAAGTTGTGTCTTGATTACGCAAATATCACCCATGTATGGTCAGATGCCGTAGATCGTCTTCTAACATTACCGATATTTCAGGTTTTCATAAATTTCACATAAGATAAAAGTTCTTTTCATCATAAAAAACAACCAGATTTTCGACCTCTTGCATTGCATTACCATAACGAAAAGAAAAAAGAATGCAAAAAAGAGATTGCGCTTGTGACTCGAGATGAGCCTTTATTGGTGGAGGAAAGGAATAGCAGTGGATTCCTATAGAGCATCCAGGAAAAAGTAGATTCAATTGGACGACGAATTCTTACGTGGTCCAAGGAAATCAAAGGTCCGCTTCCACGAATTTCATCTATATTAAATATCTTAATATCAGAATAGCTTATATAGTCATGATTCAATTCAGGTCCATCTTAATTGATTTCTCATTTTTTGGATTTGATTGTAACAATGGAGAAGTAGGAAGACTTTGGCGATTCGTAATAGAAGGGGGTATCTAGAATATCTATGTCTCAGGACGGACATAAAAGATGCATAATGAAAGATGAGGAAGAGTATACTCTATAATGAGATAGCAGTTCAACTAATTGACTACTTATTATGACAATGAACATTCCACTTAAAAATGAAAAAAATGACTCTCCAGGCGGTTACTTTTTTTTTTCATATTCATATTTATATCCTCTGCAACAATTGTTGGGACAGACTTTCATGGAAAATGAAAAATCCCTTTATCAGATTGGAAGCGATGACTTAAGCCTCTTCTTCTTTTTATAGGGAGTTTAAAGAGCATGACTCTTTAGTTTAATTAAATTCCAATTTGGAAAATGAAAAGTCCCCATTTGATTCAATTCACGAATTAGCCCACTATGAGTCTACTACATTTTTTTTCATAATAATTATATATAATTATCTAATAATAATAATAATAATAAAGTATATCATTTGTCTCTCTCTTACAACACAACGAAACTAAATGGTTCGAATCTAAATTGATTTTAGGTTGTACACCTAATTTTCCTGGGATTGTAGTTCAATCGGTCAGAGCAACGCCCTGTCAAGGCGGAAGCTGCGGGTTCGAGCCCCGTCAGTCCCGACGGATTCAATAAATATATTCATCTCTCCATTTTATGTGAAAGGGGGTAGGGAGCATAATTTCATTCCCAACGGGGGATCTTCTTGTTTTTTTTTTGTTTCGCATTTCTCATCTAAGGAGCTGAAAGCCACTTGACTGTAAGGAAAGGGGATTTTTTCATTACTTCAACTAGAACCGATTGATGGGAGAGAGACATATGTAAATTAGTACAATTCATTATTTATTGGCATATTCAGGATTCCAAGAGAGACTGGGTCTGGTTTTTTAACCCGATCCATGTATGTAATGGAATAGAGTACCTTATTTCTTTTTATCGGAAGTACATACACAAATGGAATTACTTTCTTGTACGATAAAAAATGAATTTCACTCAATTACATTACCCTTGTAGAATACTTTTCCAGATTCCACTTTTTCCTTTTCTGGCTCCGATTTTGTGTAACCTCAATTATGAACATTTTGAATTTGAAAAAAGAAAGATACATCTCATTCAAATTTCACAATGAGCTTTTGATATATGCGTCCCAGTACTAATCCAAGGAAGGAGGATATTCAAAAAAACAAAACAGGAATGCCAAATTTTCTATTTTTCTAGTTAGAATGGATTGGTCGTACCTATCCAATAAATAATTGTTTATGACTGACTTGCTATTCACTCAGTTTTTGGGTCATAAGCATTATGCAGGAGAGATGGCCGAGTGGTTTGAGGCGTACCATTGGAATTGCTATGTAGGCTTTTGTTTACCGAGGGTTCGAATCCCTCTCTTTCTGCACTTTCACCTAATTCACTAATGTTAATGACCGATATGTATCAAATAGTAATGCAAAATGATTCCAATAGTTAGACCTTTCTTTGATATATATTTTCTATTCCTAATTTCTGTTTTTCGGAAAATACTGGAAAGAGTGGACAAGGAATTCAAATATCCCTGTCGATGTGTTTTGACATCCCACAACTTCGGCAGATCGCTTAGCCCTTTTCCTCTTCGGCGCAAGAGCGCTCGATCAGTGAGCTATTACACACTCTTTCAAGGGTGGCTGCTTCTAGTCAAACCTCCTGGCTATCTCTGCACCCCTACCTCCTTTATCACTGAGCAGTCATTTAGGGGCCTTAGCTGGTGATCCAAGCTCTTTCCCTCTTGACGATGAGGCTTATCCCCCATCGTCTCACTAGTCGACCTTGTCACCCTGTTATTTTGAGGCCATATCTTGTATTCAGAGTTTACCTCGATTTGGTACCGCTCTCGTGGCCCGCATCGAAACCGTGCTTTACCCCTAGATGTCCAGTCAACTACTGCGCCTCAATGCAATTCGGGGAGAACTAGCTAGCTCTGGGTGCGAGTGGCATTTCACCCCTAACCACAACTCACCCGCTGATTCTTCAACATCAGTTGGTTGGACCTTCACTTAGTTTCACCCAAGCTTCATCCTGGTCATGGATAAATCACCTAGGGTCGGGTCCATAAGCAGTGACAATTGCCCTATGAAGACTTGCTTTCTCTACGGCTCTGGTGGGTTCCTTTAACCAAGCCACTGCCTATGAGTCACCGACTCATTCTACAACAGGCACGAGGTCAGAGTCCTGGCTCCTCCCACTGCTTGGGAGCTTACGCTTTCATGTTCTATTTCAATCCTGGGGGTTCTTTACCCTCACAGTACTACTTTGCTATCGATCACCCAAGAGTATTTAGCCTTGCAAGGTAGTTCTTGTTGATTCACACGAGATTCCACGTTCCACATGCTTCTTGGGTCAGAGCCTAAGTTAGTGATGCTTTCGGCTACTGGACTTTCGCCATCTAGGGTGCACCATTCGGGCTGCTTCACCTAGTCGCATGACGCTTGTATTGCTCTCCCACAACCCCATTTTCACGGTTTAGGTAGCTCCCATTTCGCCCGCCACTACTACGGGAATTGCTTTTGCTTTCTATTCCTCTGGCTACTAAGGTCTTTCAGTTCGCCTTGTTCTCTCTTGCCTGCCCATGGATTCAACAACAATTTGAAAGGTTGCTCCAGAGTGCCCTCTTGGGTTGCAATCCAGAAGAACTAGAAGCTCAAAAGGACCGGTCAAAGGAATTGATCCAAAGATCAGTATGGTACGAGGATCCACTCCGTACCCTTTCAAGGAAGTTTAACGTAATGATAAGCACCGCCTATTTATGTGCATAGTTGAAAGTCAAATGAAGCGAGGTGAAAAAACAAAGAAGCGAGGTGAAAAAGCAAAGAAAATCAATAGGAGAGGAGATAGAGCAGCGAGATTCCTCTTTTATGAGATTAAATATTAAAAAGATGGGATATTGTTCGAATCTTCCATAAGGGAAAATGCGAATGAAAGAACACTTTAAAATTTATCTACGCTTAGCCAATCTCTGAGGTGAGGGTGCGACGGTCATTCTAGAGATTGAAAGGAAACTGAAAAAGGATACTTTATCAAATATGCCAGGCCCACGTCTTCCATCAGTATAGAGAATACATGTCTCTCAAGGGGTCGAGAACACTATTAGCTGGATTCCAAATCAAAGAATGCAGACATGGGAACTGAATAGATAGCTTGGGGCACGGGAGCTTCCCTTAAGAGAAACATTCATTCATATGGCAGGAGAAGGAGAATCAATATCTTCAGCGTAGGGAACTTTTTCTCATATTCTAGAAGTTCTAATCGCCTCTAAGTCCAATAGCATTCCGTTAGATAGGAACATATTTGATAAATACTGAGAACTTTCGGATAGAATGTTAGAACGGAAAGATCCATTAGATAATGAACTATTGGTTCTAAGCCATCTCTGATGATTAATCAATAATTCAAAGTGCCTTTCTTGCGTATTCTTGATAAACCAACATTTATATACAAATATAGTTAGATCCATTTGGGATGTAAGAAGCCCTTTTGACATCTCTTCATCTGCAAATAATTCTCGATGTGAAAACACAGAGCCAGGGGGCTGATATTTGAATAGGAAAAAAAGTGGATCTGCAGGGTCCAAAATGAATTGGCTATTCGAAAAAGGCCTTGTTCTTTGGAAGATCTATCTCGTGTCTGGTACTGCATGGTTCCACTCTGCAAGAACCCTGAATCAGTCTCTTGAAGCTCATCCTTTTCATCATAAAGGATCCGCTTTCCCCAAAATGACCTGGACCAATAGGGAAATCCGAATTCATTGGGCCTTTTGATACAATCAAATAGAAAGCCCTAAGGGCGCCATATTCTAGGAGCCCAAACTATGTGATTTAATAAATCCTCCTACGGGTCAATGGCTCCTTCTCCCTCCCCTTTTTCAAACTTCGATTCATATTTTTCATAGAGAAATCTCTGATCAAGGATAGACCAAGAGCCCTTTTGCATCATATCTAAGGGACTCCGGTCGGGGTGAAGGCATCATTGAGAAATCCCATTTATGTTGTTCACCTGCTGCATGTATTCGAGTCTTGGGTAGCACAATTACCTCTCATAGCAGGTGTATAAACGATGGGTCCACTGGGTTGAGAGACACCCGAACTAGGTGTGGTACCTATCGCTGGTAAATTTTAATGTAAAATACCAGGGATTCGATATCCCAGGTTTGATTTCTACTCGACTCGTTAAAGGGTGAAAGTTTTTACCTTGATCAAGAGAGATAATGACATGATTGATAGTCTAAATAAAAAATGGGTTGACCGCCTCTACGACGATGCGCCTATGCGGGAGGAGGTAAAATATGTACTAATACAGGTTTGGAAAAGTTGGATATTTCAGAACCATAAGTATCGTACTACTACTAGTGGTTCAGGTGATGTAGCAGAGGTGAATACAAATTTAGGTTCCAGTGAGGTGAGCGCAAATAGTAGTTCAAATTCAAGTTGGTTTAGTGAGGGCGACCGTGAAAGTCACCGAATGCTCAGTACAGTCTCTGGCTTTTCTACGCTTTCATTGGATTAGTTTCCGAATAGGGAAGAAGGGTAGCATCATCCCGGGTGTTAGGATATATTTTTAATGTAGAATATTATGTTAATAAAAAAACACATGGAGTCATTTTTACATCGTTGCATCAATACCCTAGCACCAGGTATCCTTAACTCCTGTCACTAGGACATACCCGCAATTACACCATATCATTACCATACAGTCTCATAGACTGATTAGTATTAATACATGATAATTGGTTAAAGTTACATTGACCCATGCATGATCCATGATTTGGATTAAGAACCCATGATGAAGGCTATGCACTATGAATTTTGAAGATATGCATGTTTTTATGAAATGATTATAAATGATTTGGGTATGCTATGAAAGGAAAGGATCAATGCTATTGTTAAAGGATTTCTCATTTACTATGATGATCATGATTGTGAAGGTATTTATCACAAATGAATTCACATTGGTGAAAGGTTTTCTCATCCATGTTGAATTATGTTTAATGAGCTATTCTATATTTTGATCTCAAAAGTATGGATTGGTATTGATCAGTTCCTTTCCTATGTTAAAATGATATTTGAATTTTATCTATTCCATTGGAATTTAGACTTAGCACCGAGAAGGCTTTGAGGTGGAGGCTCAAATATGGTAGTCTTTAGTAGCAACCTCTAGTACCAAACTACGCGCCCTTGTAGGATTGTCTTATATGACCTAACTAGTGGATCCACTTTAGCAAATGATGATATGTACGGTTTCTACCTTGGCAAGTAGATTCCCCTTCTTTCGATATGTGGGATATACCAGATTCCATGATATAACTCTCATGGTCTTATTGTCGGTTAAAGCTAAGATCCCACAAAATGACTATTTTCGTTAAGTGTTCCTTATGTCCTTTATGTTAATGTATTTGACTACGTTTTATGATTTTCATGCCATTTCTTCTCTAAAAGATTTTAAATGTTTCATTATGATCATACCTACACATTTTAAGTCATTTATGTTATCATGCCTATGTTAATGCATATTGCCTCATGCATAGTACATCCCATGTACTAATGCATACTTGTGCATACATTATCTCATGAATTTAGAGTCCAATGTTCTTACCTCACACACTCATGGCTAGACATCTATTGGGTGCTTCAAGTGATTGGTGACTCCTCATATTTAATGACCGAGACACTTTATAGCTTTAGGTCTTTTCATTTATGACTTTGTATGTGATGTATGAGTTACGTCCTAATCACTTTCCTTACGATGTATTGGATGACTTTGAGACTTATGTTAGACTTCCGCTTTTTTCAAACTCTTTTATATGAAATGCTATCATTTGAACTCTTTACATTTATTATCTTGTATGATGTATGATAAGTGGCTTGTTTAGGACCTCTTGGGGTTCTATACACCATGTCACTCCTAGGGTGTACTTTGGGTCATTAAAAACTTGGTATTTAGAGCACAAGGTTTAGTAAGGTCCTAGGATGTCTTATAAGCCACGTTGAGTAGAGCCTTGTTCATGAGTGTGAAGCACGCCACACTTATGAATGAGAGGCTATAAGATGTTTAGGAAATTCCACTCCTTTCATCATTCTTAAGTCATGTGATAAAGTGTAACTCTATATGTCTCTCTCGTAATCCTTAACCGATGCTTTTTAGGATATGGCCCCTCAAAAAGCAAACATTAGGAGGAATCAAATGAGAATGTCGAACGAGAAGCTCCTCAAGTTTCGGCCAATCCTTTGGTCGAACAAGTGACTAATGTAGAGTTTCAAGCTATTTTTCAAGTGTTGGCTCAAGCCATGACAACTCAAGCCAATAGGAAGGTTGTAGTCCCTGTGAATCCAAATATGGGTACGACGATAACTAGAGTGAGGGACTTCTCTAGAATGAATCCCTCAGAGTTTCATGGTTTCCTCAAGAGTTTATTGATGAGATATACAAAGTGTTGATGATCATGGGAGTGACATCGGTGGAAAATGTGGAATATTCCGCTTAGCAACTTAAGGGTGTTGCTCAAATTTGGTTCAACCAATGGAAGGAAGAGAGGGCGGTTGATGTGGGTCCTCTTGATTGGGAAAAGTTTAAGGTTGGTTTCCTTGATAGGTTCTTTCCTCTTGGGATGAGGGAGGCAAAGGTGCTTGAGTTCATTAACCTCCGTGAAGGAAATATGAGAGTGAAAAAGTATGCCTTGAAGTTCACATAATTGTCTAGATATGCTCCGACTATGGTTTCCAATTCTAGGGCAAATATGAGCACGTTTGTTTCGGGTGGGTCCAAAATGGTGGTTAAGGAATGTCGTACCACCATGCTCATTAAGGAAATGGAAATTTCTCATCTAATGATTCATGTCAACATATTTAAGAGGAGAAACTTAAGAGAAGGTCTAGGGAGGAAAAAAGGGCAAGAATCGGTGATGGTGACTTTTCACATTTAAGTTCCGATGGACATGGTTGTTCTAAGTTCCGACAAAGGTTTTCCGGTGAAGGTTCCTCCAATGCTCCGACTCCTAAGTTCAACAAGGAAAGGGTGTCTAACCTAAGGCTCAAGGAGGAAATAGTGGTGGAAATGGTTCTTTGATTCCTGCATGCCAAAAGTGTAGAAAGAGTCATCCGAGGAAATGCTCGATGGGTACGGATAATTGCTTTGGTTGTGGTAAAAGTGGTCACCGCTTGAGAGATTGTCCATCTAGAGTTGACAAGGGAAATTATGGGTTCAAGTGCTCCAAAGAAAAAATGATTCTATATACTTTAAACTCGACATGATCAAGAGGGTTCTCCCGATGTTGTTACCGATATGTTGAAAGTCTTTCATCTCAATGTTTATGCTTTGCTTGATCCTGGTGCTACCCTGTATTTTGTGACGCCATATATGGCTATGAGGTTTGATGTTCTTTCGGATGTGTTGATAGTCCCTTTTTCTGTCTCTACACCTATTGGTGAATCTATTGTGGCTAACAGAGTCTATAAAAGTTGTCATGTCTCCTTATCCCATAGAGTCACTCATGTTGATCTTGTAGAGATTGATATGTTAGATTTTGATGTTATTCGTGGGATGAATTGAATCCATTATTGTTATGCTTCTATTGATTGTAGAACTCGAGTGGTCAAATTTCTATTTCCAAATGAGCCTGTCCTAGAATTGAAAGAGGGGAAATTCTATGCATAAAGGCTAGTTTGTTTCTTGTCTTAATGCTAGAAAGATACTTTCTAAGGGTTAAATATTCCATCTTGTTAGGGTTAGGGATATGGATTCTGAAACCCCTACTCATGAATCGGTCTCTGTTGTTAATGAGTTTCTGGAAGTGTTTCCTGATGATTTACCCGATGTTCCTCTCGAAAGGGATATATACTTTTGTATTGACCTTCTCTTCGATATACAACCTATTAATATTCCTCCTTACCGTATGGCTCCTACAAAACTTAAGGAATTGAAAAGCAATTGAAGGATTTATTGGATAAAGGTTTCATGAGGGTGCTCCAATTTTATTTGTTCGAAAGAAAGATGGTTCACTTCACTTGTGTATTGACTACCGACAATTGGAAAAGGTTACCATGTAGAATAAGTATCCTAGGATAGATGATTTTTTTGATCAACTCCAAGGAGCGAGTTACTTCCCTATGATTGACCTCTAGTCGGGCTATCGCCAAATTAGGGTAAAAGAGGATGACATTCCAAAAACAACTTTTCAAACTTGGTTTGGTCATTTTGTGTATTTGGTTATGTCGTTTGGTTTGAATAATGCTCCGACTGCATTTATTGATTTGATGAATATAGTGTTTTTACAATACCTGGATATGTTTGTGATTATGTTTATTGATGATATCTTGATTTACTCAAGGAGTGAAAATGAACACACTGGTCATTTGAGGATTGTGTTAGAAGTCCTCAAGGACCAACAATTCTTTCAAAGTTTAGGAAGTGCAAATTTGGGTTGAGATCCGTGGCTTTTCTTAGTCACATTGTTTTCGGTAAGGGGATTAGTATTGATCCTATGAAGACAAATGTGGTTAAGAGTTGGCCTAGACCTCTATCCCCTATGGATATTCAAAGTTTCTTGGGTTTTTCTGGTTATTATAGAAGGTTTGTTGAAGGGTTTTCTCCAATTGACTACATTGACCTAAAAAAAGTTACGTTCATATGGTCGGAAGCATGTTTCCAAGAGTTTCCAAGAGTTGAAAGATATACTTACCTCTGCTCCTGTATTGACTTTAGCAGAAAGGTCAGATGGGTTTTCATTGTGATGCTTTGAGGATTGGATTAGGGTGTGTTCTCATGCAAAACAGGAAGGTTATTGCTTATGCTTCATCGAAACTTAAGATTCATGAAAAAAACTATCCTATCCATGATTTGGAACTAGCGGCAATCGTTTTTTCCTTAAAGATTTGGAGGCATTACCTATATGGTGTTTATGTTGATGTCTTTACCAACCACAAAAGTTTGCAATATATGTTCAAGCAAAAGCATCTAAATCTTTGCCAAAGGAGGTGGCATGAGTTATTAAAGGATTAAGACATGAGTGTCCTTTATCACCTCAGTAAGGCAAATGTGGATGATTTTAGTCGGCTATCAATGGGTAGTGTTCCTTATGTTGAGGATGATAAAAATGAGTTGGTTCGATATGTTATAGATTGGACCGATTGGGTGTTCAGTTACTTGGTTCTAATGAAGGTGGTGTTATTGTTCATAATGGTTCAGAATCATCCTTTGCGTCGAATGTGAAAGCCAAGCAAGGGATTGATCCAATTTTTGTTGAATTGAAGGAAGCGATGCTCAAAAAGTTCATTGAGGCTTTCTCTGAAGGGGGATATGGTGTGCTTCGATATAAAGGTCATTTATGTGTTCCCAATGTTGATGGCTTAAGGGAGAAAATCTTATTAGAAGCCCATAGTTCTCGATATTCTATCCACCCGAGAGCCACCAAGATGTACCATGACATGTAGGAGGTCTATTGGTGGAATGAGATGAAGACGGATATTGCAAAATTTATGGCTACGTGTCCTAATTATCAACAAGTGAAAGTTGAGCATAAATAACTGGGAGTCTTGTCCCAAGATATTAGTATTCCTACTTAGAAGTGGGAAGATTTGAATATGGGCTTTACTGTTGCTTTACCCCGCATTCGGCGGCAATATGATTTGATTTGGGTCATTGTAGATCGTATGGTGAAATTGGCTCATTTAATTTCCATCAAGGTTTCTTATTCAACGAAGGACTATGCCAAGTTGTATTTGAGAGAAATGGTTAGGTTACATGAAGTGACCCTATCCATTATCTTCGATCGTGGTACCCAATTCACTTCTCAATTTTGGAAGTCCTTCCAAAAGGGTCTTGGTACCTATGCAAGCTTAGTACAATCTTTCATTCTCAAACTGATGGGCAATCGGAGCGTATTATCCAAACTTTGGAAGATATATTGAGAGATTGTGTGATTAACTTCAAGGGTAATTGGGATGATCATTTGCTTTTGATTGAGTTTACTTATAATAATAACTATCATTCCAACATTGGTATGGCTCCATTTGAGGATCTTTATGGTTGGAGGTATAGATCTCCCATAGGCTGGTTCGAAGTAGGTGAGGTTGCCTTTATAGGTCCCGAATTGGTACACGTTGCTGTGGAAAAAAATGGTTTGTTAGAGAAAAGTTGAAAATAGCTCAAAATCGACAAAAGTCCTATGCCGATGTAAGCAGGAGAGACCTTGAGTTTGAGGTAGGTGATTGGGTCTACTTGAAGATTTCACCCATGAAAGGTGTAATGATGTTTGGAAAGAAATGGAGGCTTAGTACTCGTTATGTGGGCCCATATCAGATCTTGAAGCTATTGGTAAAGTTGCTTATGAACTTGATTTGCATAATGACTTAGCATCGGTGCATCCAGTTTTCCATGTCTCTTTGTTGAAGAAATGTGTTGTTGATCCGATATCTATTGTACTATTTGAGAGTCTTGATATAAAATAGTCTTTCTTATGATGAGTTTCCATTAGAGATTTTGGACCGGCAAGTCAAGAAGTTAAGAAATAAGGAAGTTTCATCCGTAAAGGTCTTATGCAGGGATCAAAGGGTTAAGTGTGCTACTTGCGAGGTCGAGGCTGATATGATATCCTGTTATCCCCAGCTCGTTCCCTTCGAACCCTTTCTAGCTAGAGGTATTTAGTTTCTCATGGTCCATCCTCATGTCTTAGTCATTCTCATGTTTCCTCATGCATACATGCTCATGAAAACTTGCTTGTGAGATTTTGATTTAGCTTTGACTCATTGCCTCATGATTATGTGCATTTGAGTATGATTTACATGTATACCTTATGAAATGATGTTCTGAATATGTTTAAGCTTGGAGATGATGTTCCTTCTTGGTTATGTGTTGTTGATGAAACTACATTCTTTTTGGGCTATTAGATCTCTTCCCTTACCGTCCTTATGTTGCCTTTAGTCCTTTCGAGGACGCATGTTCCCGAGGGGGAGATATTGTAAAACCTCAGGATTTGGAAAATGGAGAAAATAAATTTTTAAGTTGCAAGGTGTGTCTACAGTTTCCATATACGACCGTAGAAGCTTCTATGGTTCGTACATGGGAACCGTTGGAATGGGAAAATAAAATTTTCAAAACAAGTCCCAGTTACCTTTGTACGGTTCACCAGGATAGCCATTGATCCCATCTAGGAGACGTAGACAAGTCTAATAGGTGAAAACATACATAGTGAATTTTTAAGGGGTCAAGTTGGTTTCTACAATTGGTGTCTACGGTCCGTATGAAGACCTACGAGCCATAGACAAGATCCATCAAAAGTTAGTCCAATTTCAAGATTTTTTAATCTTTCTACGGCTGACCAGTATGGTCCATAGAAAAAACTATAGAACATAGGTCTAAACCATAGGTCAAGTCTGATAATTATTTTTAAAGGGGATTTTACGTCTTTTCCTAATTATTCTAATCCTATACTACATTATTTTGCCTTCTTGTCATGCCCCAAGCCTACACTCTGGATGTGACCGACACTCGAGAACCATTGTTAGTCCCCAAGCTAACCCTTGGCCTGACTGATTACGTAGCGGAAGAGTTGCTCAAGCAAATAGGGAACTTTAAATGCATAATTAAATTCAATACTCTCAATCAAACTCAACTCAAATAAATGTCTAGAAATATTTAATAAAGTATAAGTAGGAGGTTTCAAGATCTCAAAATAAACATACTGTGAGACTAAACAACTCTAACTATCTTTGAAGCCGCTATAATTCAACATGGATGCGGGACAAGACCCGCGACACCCTAAAATAACTAAATTGAGAATAAAAGTGGAGTCCTCCTAAATGCAAGGAAGCTCGCGAAAAGCTAAACGGAGTGCAAGTGATTTCAACGAAATGCCTATTGATGATCCTGAACACCTTTATTGCATCAAGAGAAGATACAGGTTGAAAGACATCAGTACATTTGAATGCACAAGTATGTAATATGGATGAATAAAACAATAACTGAACAGAGGGACTAAGAGCAACTTAACATTATATCAGTACATGTATATGAAGTGACAACCCTTTTAAGGTTTACAATAAGATATTCAATAGAAGCAATATGAAAATAATATCCTTTACTTATGGGGAGTTTCTCTAATCGACAACCATACTATGAGCCTAGCAATTATACAATGTTTCACCCAAATTGCAAGGGCCATCCTATACTTTGCCTGGGTATATGATGCTACTGTAAATATGAATCCATCTAATAGGCCTTCTCAGAGACAGTGAGGAGTCGCACGAAGAACCAGTGCTATCCTATCCTACGACAACTACGTAGTTATAATAGACTCTTATCCAATTCGATGCTCGATACTACTCCCAAAATAATAAATATCAATTATGCTCAATTCACCCATACAAATAAAAAGACTATTACTTTACTTGTCACTATGTTTTTCTGAAACATTTTTCAATACATGAACTATGCTTTTTCTCAATTGTCAATGGTACATATGAAAACATTTGATTCTTTTTTCAAGGATTTTGTTTAAAACTTACACTTTTAAAATGTATGCTCATGAACTTATTGATCTTAGGCGTAGTTATATGCTTATTTACTACGATTTTCCCGAATATGTCATGCGTTCTGAGAATAATCTTTTAGCTATTAGTTATGTTTTGTGTAATTTTTAATGAATGTGCATTAAGGCATCTGATTAGGTTATGCAAGAATTTTCAAAGGTAAATGGAACCTAGAGGAACTAATATAGAGAAGTGAAGTGTGGCCTCAACTCAAAAGAGCACGCACTGGATGAAACAAAAAAAATAAAATTGGCCCAACGACCCTTGGCGCAGGGCGCCTCTTTCTGCCATAACTAAAACATCTAAATAGGATGCAACTCATCCCAATATGTCTCCAATCGTAACTAAGATATGAATTAGAACCCATTGAGGGGGGCCTCAGCCCGGGAAGGGGAGAGTGGCCGAGTGGTCCAAAGTGGCAGACTATAAATCTGTTGAAGTTTTTCTAAGTAGGTTCAAATTCTGCCTCTCCCACTTGTTTGTTGTCGAAGGGATGAAGGATGAAACATGAAAAGTAGATCGTGCACCTGTCGTGTTACCGTTGATCCTAAGCAATGTCTTGTGCGAAGCGACCCACGCAGAGTTTTAGGCGGCAAGAGACTTTAGTGCTCATTGGAGCTTCTGAGTGTAACGAACAAGCCTGGGCGCACTGCTGGCGCGAGGCGCTAGGCCCTAAACCTTAGACGGTAGGACCTTGGCGCGCTTCGGGCGTGAGGCGCTATGCAACAAATTGCTGAGCGTTATCCTTGTTGCCTTCATGGCGCTCCGCTCCATGCCCTACCAAACATCCCTGACAAATTCAAGTTAAATTAGGATCACAAATTAGTTTAAAATTGGGAAATTGTTCCTAAACTCTATTTATCTTACATGCCCGAAATCAATGTATGAGAAGCTTTCATGCAATTTCCTTTGAAACATAACTTACTAATTTTATTAGAGCTCATGTGATACTAAGCAAAAAGAACATTATAAGGTTCACATGCAACACAGGAATAAAAACCTTAACTATTAAATGATTGAATTCAAATATCAAAAACTATGAATGGGTCTTTAGATGTGATGATTTCTGAATGAATTGAGATTTAGGGTATGAGGACTAACTAGTTGAACAGTATAAGTAGCCTTACATACCTACAAAGAACAAAGGTTCTTGGCGAAATCAATGGAAACTTGAAGAACGCATGAACCCTAGCTTTTTCTCCTATTGGAACCTTGCTCTAATTCTTCTAAGTGTTAAATACAAGATAAAAATGTTTTAACACTGTTTAGACCCTTAATTAGGTGAAAAAAGGGTCGTGGTTTAGGCCTAGAAGGGATGGGAAAAAGACCAAACTACCCCTCTAAAAATGATTGAGGTTCCTCAAAAGGGAGGATTCACTTAAACGGGCATATCTTTTTTCTCTAAACTTGAAATGAAGCAAACTTGATGGCGTTAGAAAGAGGACTCAAATACCTTTAATTTGATAGGTCATGGGCCACCTAATGCATTATGTGCTGAGAGATATGATCATTTTAAGTTGGCTGAAAACTTAAAAGCTGTTAGGACCCATTTTAGCCCTTATAGAAGTCCGAGGTGTTACATTATCTCCCCCCTGGCAACATTTGTCCTCGTATGAGATCAAACTAAGCATAGAAGGGGTGGCATTTGTCTAACAACCCAACACAAGAACAAAACATGCAAATATCATAAACTCAACATATCAACTTAAAAAGTACTTTACAAAGAGTTAGTACCTTGGTCTAGAATTGATTCAGAGGGAAAGAAGTGAGGGCATATCTTCTTCATATCCTCTGCGAATTTCCAAGTAGCCTCCTCAACTATTGATTCCTCCATAAGACTTTCTCTGATGCAACCTCTTTGGTTCTCAACTTGTGAACTTGACGATCAAGGATTTGAACTGGAATCTTCTCATAGGACAAGTTGCCCTTTACTCCAACATCCTCAGTAGGCACCATAAGTGCAGGATGACCCAAACACTTCTTTAGCATATAAATATGAAAAACTAGATGTACTTCTGCTAACTTTGGTGGTAGTTCCAACTTATAAGCTACAATACCAACCCTCTTGGATATTCGATAAGGACCAATGTATCGGGGACTGAGCTTCCCTTTCTTATCAAACCTCAAAATACCCTTCATGGGTGAAAATTTTAGTTATACCCAATCATCAAGCTCAAACTCCAAATCTCTTCTTCTAATGTGAGTACATGATTTCTAACGACTCTGCGTTGTTTTCAACCTCTCTCGAATTATCTTCACCTTCTCCAAGGCTTGATGAACCAAATTTGGTCCTATCAACTCAGCTTCACCAACCCCAATCCATAAAATGGGAGATCTACACCTTCGCCCATATAGAGCCTCATACGGAGCCATCTAAATGTTGGAATGGTAACTATTATTGTATGCGAACTCAGTAAGAGGCAAGTGGTCATCCCAATTACCTATGAAATCTAAAACACAAGCTCTCAACATGTCCTCTAAGGTTTGAATTGTGTGCACTGCTTGACTATCAGTATGAGTATGAAAGGCACTACTAAGGTTCACCTTCAAAACCAAACCTTTCTGAAACGACTTCCAAAAATACACAATAAAATCAGCACCCCTATTTGAGATGATGGGAAAAGGGATATTCATGCTGTCAAACTATCTCATGAATGTACAGTTTTGCATACTCTTCTGTTGTATTGGTCGTCTTTACGGGTAAGAAATGGGTGACTTGGTCATCCAATCCACAATCACCCAAATGGAATAGTCTACAAGATCATGGTAAACCTATATTAAATCCATATTAATCATCTCCTATTTCCATTCTGGAAGGGTTATATTCTGAGCCACACCACACGTCCTTTGATGCTCTGCATTGACGTGCTGGCAATTTGGGCACTTAGAAATAAGTTTGGCTATACGCCTATTCATGCCACTCCACTAATAGACTTCTCTCAGGTCATGGTTATCTTGGTGGCACCTAGATGAATCGAATATTGGGAACTATTCCATGATTTTCTCTGGGAGTTCATCCACATTTGCGACACAACTTACCTTGACACCTTAACACACCATTTACCCCTTGTGCAAAGGCCATCACTATTTCTCCTTCACTTCTAACACTAACAATGATTTGACCCCATTCATTACAACTACTCTACCTTTACTCGAGGCGAACAAATAGGCTCCTAAACATGCAAGTCTGTGAACTTTCTTATCCAATTCTTTCTTTCCTTCCTCGACATGAGTAGTACTTCCCATAGACAACCTACTCAAGGCATCAACAACAATAATAGCCTTACATGAATGATATAGAATACTCATAACATAATCCTTGAGTAGTTCTAGCCATCTTCTTTGTCGACGATTTAGCTCTTTCTGACTAAAAACATACTGAAGGCTCTTGTGGTTGGTGAACACATCCACATGAATGCCATAGAGATAGTGACTGTCACGACCCGGGAGCACCCCCTAGTCGTAACATGGCGTATTCGACCCCGAAGGGGTCTTATACGAGCCACATAGTCATTCATTGCATTCAATAATGAAAATAGTGCGGAATAAAAAAAAACTTATTTACATCCACACATTTAAACTTCTTAAAACAACTTTAAAAAAAAAACACACACAGCGGAAGTCTAAATCTCACATGGCCATCTTAGACACTGACAAAAACATACGTAGGGACACGGCCCTTTACAATCAAAAGAAGTCTATTACATGAACAAAAGAACTTAAAAGTCTTATCCTCGAATCCATGAGGACATACCAAGTCTTGGAGGAAAGCAATCCAACACTTCAAACTAGCTAGGAGGGATCACTTGCCGGAACCTACACTTATAGTAAAAATATGAAGAATATGGGTTAGTACACAAAATGTACTAAGTATGATGACCATGCAAAACATGCTTAAAAAGGGACATTTTAGTTAGAAACCATGCATTATACCACCTTTTTGAAATATCATGAACAATAGCATAAAAGACATACAAGACAAGCATAACATCAAGTAAGTCATAATATCACCTTTAAACAATATCAACATGAAAACCTTTACCTTGGACCTTTACCTCAAGAAACCCTTATGCTATACCTCGTGCAATGTATGGATGGCGTCCCATACCACCATCCATACTAAGGCACCACATTTAGGTCACTTAAAGTAACTTATCATTCCTTTCTTTCACCTTTGCACAATATTCATACATAAGAAGTATATCATTAATTAAGACATGACAAGGAAAAATAACTCGTAATATAACCCAAGTATAACATGCATAACATATTAAGCATTTAAGAGCCAACATTCTTTAATAACCTCATTTAGGGTACATTCATATCACAGTCATTAGGATTTAGAGAAACTCACTATGACCCTCTCCAAGCCTACTCGTGCAATGTATAGGTAGCATCCCATACTACTACCTACACTTTGTAGAACCTGTCAAGAAACCATAATGAAATCTCACATGATGGGAAGTAAGCGTTTAACCGACATAGACCATGAGAGCTTGTCATGGAATCCGGTGTCATGAGTCCCCACACCGAAAAGAGGTGGTCTACTTGCCTAAGGAAGACCGGTATATATAGCTTAATGGATCCACTAGCTTCCTATGCGGGCACATAGTTTATGGGATAAGGTAGACGATCATTGAAACTCATGCCTAACTGTCGGGGGAGTTTCCATCTAACCAAATCCGCTCGGTGCTTAGCCTACATTCCCATAGAATAGTTCATTACTTTGACATCATCACACATGAAAGGGTGCCATAAGCCTACCGATTCAAGGTACATTATTTAACACATGAAAGGGTGCCACAAGCCTACCGATTCAAGGTACATTTAGGAAAGCTCATTAACTCCTCTTGAAAGGGTGCCATGGGCCTACCGATTCAAGTCTCATCATTAACCTTTATGGAAAGGTGCCATAGGCCTACCGAATCCAAGGTTCATTACTTATCATTAATGGAAGGGTGCCATTAGCCTACCGATCCAAGGTATACTTTATAAGCATGTGTGGAAGGGTGCCATAACCCTACCGATCCAAGGATTCAACAATCAACAATATAATCATTTATACAAGAAAATGATGCATAAGCCCTACCAATTCAAGGTATACTTTATATTGAAGAATCCTTCATATTATATCATCAACATTCATGAGTGTCATCAACACATCTCTGGATTTCCATACATCTCATAACTCAAACTTTAAAGCATCGATTCATCAATTCTCCATAGTTGGACATTTTGTCAAACACCTTGAAGGCATGTAATGAAATCAAAGAGCATGGAAATTAGGGTAGTAATTATGCAACCAAACCAGTGAACAACCTACAACAACACCTTTACATTCATAACATGATCACATTATCTTCATTGAATTCTCATTCGTATAATGTCATGATAACACTCCAATTTCTCATACTATGCCTTTAAGGCCATAAACCTCACATACCAATACACCAACAATACACCATAAAATAAGCATGGGTAATGACATACTTCAACAATCTAAAGACCTTTAAACAAGTTTGGTTCATATACATTCATTATCTAGCAACCCACTTCATAAAGGCATAAACTAGGAATAGAGAGAAATCATGGGTTCATGGAGTATTTTCATCTTAAATCGTCAATACAACAACAATATAACCATAAAATGCCATTAGCAACCTTTTAAAACCATTTGGTGGAAGAACCCATGAGATTGAGTGAAAACCTAGATTTTTCATACTTTGAAGTAACTTAGAATTTGGCTCCTTGAATGGAAAATTAGACAAGGATCAAGACCACCATACCTTTGCTATGATCTCCCACGAAATTTGATGAAGACACCACCTTCAAACCAAGCCCTAGCTCCAAGTTCTTGACTTTCTTAAATGGAGGATTGTAGAGAGGGAAATGTTTTTAGGGATGGGAATGAACTAATGGTATCTAGGAAATAATATATGCCCTTTGGAAAAAAATTCGTCCAACACTTAGAAAAAAAAACAGGCGGGTGAACAGTAAATGAACAATAAAATCAGCTACTGGAATTTGCATTTTCTGCTGGACAGACTTTACGAAAATGGGCATAACTTCTTCGTCCGAACTCCGAATGAGGTGAAACGAAGTGCGTTAGGTAGCTAACTCAAAGGGCTTTCCATGTATATATTATTGGCCACCCAAATAATTTGTGTGCTAGGAGATATGACCCTCCAAAGTAGACCCTCGAAAAAGGCTTCACTTGGAAATTTCGGATTTTGATACGGTTGCTCTAAAATTTGGGTTAGACCCATTTCCCACTCAATTTGACCCCCTAAACAAGAATATGAAGTCAGATTTTCGAAAAACGAAACGGATCTTTTTATATAGAGCTAAACACGTTTCCGGTAACTTCCGAAGCACATTTTTAAGAACTTTTTGGGTCAAATTCAAATATAATCATTTCATTAAGTTCTCGACTCCAAACTCACATGTGAGGCTCTAGTTTCACTCTATCATTTTCCGAGTCGTTACAGTGACACCATATCTTAAAAGCCAAAAATACTACTACCAACTCGAGATCATGAGTTGGGTAGTTCTTTTTGTGAATCTTAAGCTCTCTGGAGGCGTAGCCTATAACCTTACTATTCTACATTAATACACAACCAACTCCAACTCTGGATGCATCCCAATAAACAACAAAACCCTTTGTACCCTCTGGTAAGGTCAATACTGGAGCAGTAGTTAACCGAGTTTTCAATTCCTGAAAGCTCTTATCACAAGATTCAAAATATTGAAACTTAGTTGTTTTTTGAGTGAACTTAGTCAACGAGGATGAAATAGATGAAAAAATCTCGACGAACCTTCTATAGTACCTTGCCAACCCCAAGAAACTCCATCTATCAGTTAGAGAGGTGGGTCTAGGCCAATTCTGCATCGCTTCAATTTTTTGAGTGTCATTTTGAATCCTATTTTTAGAAAAAATGTGGCCTAAGAACACCATAGATTCAAGCCAGAACTCATACTTAGAAAACTTGGCATATACTTCTCGATCTTTGAGAGTTTGGAGGACTATTTTGAAATGACTAGCATGGTCCTCCTGTTTACTTAAATAAATCAATATGTCATTAATGAATACAATAAAAAACATGTCTAGATAAAACTTAAATACTATGTTCATTAGATTCATGAATGCTGCAGGAGCGTTAGTCAAACCAAAGGACATAACAAGGAACTCATAATGTCCATAAAGGGTCTTGAAAGTTGTCATTGGGATGTCACTTTCTCTCACTTTTAATTAATGAGAGCCAACTGAGGTCTATCTTAGAGAAGAAAGCGGCACCCTGAAGTCGATAAAAAAGGTCATCATTTTATGGAAAGGGATGTTTATTCTTTACAGTGACCTTGTTCAGGTGGCGGTAATCGATACACATCCAAAGGGAAACATCTTTATTTTTTACGAATAAGACCGGAGTGCGCTAAGATGAGATACTGGGTCGGATGAAACACTTATTAAGAAGATCTCTTAATTGCTCTTTTAACTCAGCTGAAGCCATTCTATATGGTGAAATAGAAATGGGTTGAGTATCAGGAAGAATATCTATTCTGAAGTCTATTTCTCTCTCAGGAGGGACTCTGGGAAGATTATTTGGTAAGACCCATGGAAACTCACTCACAACTGGAACTGGCTGAATAGGTGGTGTCTCAAGACTTGAGTCATTAACTCGGACTAAGTGATAGATGCACCCTTTAAAAACCAACTGAACCCTAATAAAATTAGTAAAGTTATATTTCAAAGGAAATTGCATGAAATCATCTCATACATTGATTGTGGGCTTGAAAGATAAATAGAGTTGCGGAACAATTTCCTAATTCTTAACTAATTTGGGGTCCTAATGTAACTTGAATTTGTTGGGGATGCAGGGAAGGGCATGGGGTGGCACGCCATGAAGGATCCAAGCCTAGAGCTCAGTAGTTTCCTACCGAGCGCACCATGCTAGCAGTGTGCTAAGGCTTGTCATCTCAAGTTCAGGGCCTAGCGCCCCATGCCAGCAGTGTGCCCATGCCTGCTATCTGAAGTTCAGGGCTTGGCACCCTGCGCTAGGGGTCATTGGGCCGGTTCTTTTCTTTGTTTCATGCGGCGCGTGCTCCTTTGAGTTGTGGCCACACTTTCGTACTCTATATTAGTTTCTATAGGCTTCATTTACCTTTGAAAATTCTTGCATAAACTAATCATGTACCTTAATGCACATTCATTACAAGTTACATAAAACATAACTAATAGCTAAAAGACTATTCTCAAAACGCAACACATATGCGGGCATATCTTAGTAAATAGGCATATAACTACGCCTAAGATCAATAAGTTCATGAGCATACGTTTTAAAAGTGTAAGTTTTGAACAGAACCCTTGAAAAAAAAATCAAATGTTTTCATATGTACCGTTTGACAATTGAGAAAGAGCATAGTTGATGTATTAAAAAATGTTTTAGAATAACATAGTGACAAGTAAAGTAATAGTCCCTTTCTTTGTAAGGGTGAATTGAGCATAACTTATATTTATTATTTAGGGAGTAGTATCAAACACCGAATTGGATAAGAGTCTATTATAACTTAAAAGTCCACATAAACTATGTAGTCATCGTAGGATAGGATAGCACTAATTATTTGTGCAGCTCCTTACTGCCTTTGAGAAGGCCTATTATATGGATCCATATTTGTAGTAGCATCCTATACCCCAACAAACTATAGGATGACCCTTGAAACATGGGTAAAATGGTGTATCATTGCGCTGCTCATAGTAATGGTTGTCAATTATAGAAACTTCTCATAAGTAGAGTGTATTATTTTAATATAGCTTATATTGCATATTTTATTGTAAATCTTAAAAGGGTTTTCACTTCATATACATGTATTTATATAGTGTTGAGTTGCTCTTAGTCCCTCCATTTACTTATTGTTTTATTCATCCAAATTACATACTTGTGCTTTCAAATGTATTGATGTCTTTTCACCTGCAACTTTTCTAAATGCAGATATATGTTTTCAGGATCATCAACAGGTGTTTTGTAGATATCACTTGCACTCTAGTTAGCTTTTGGTAAGCCTCTTTGCATTTTGGAGGACTTCACTTTTGTTCTCAGTTTAGTTATTTTAGTGTGTCGTGGGTCTTGTCCCGACATCCATGTTGAATTATACAGGCTTCATAGATAGTTAGAGTTAACGAGTCTCTCAATATGTTCCTTTTTGTTTTTAGATCTTGAAAACTACAACTTATACTTTATTAAGCATTTCCAGACATTTATTTCAGTTTAGTTTAATTTAGACTATTGAGTTTAATTATGAATTTAAAGTTCCCTATTTGCTTGAGTAAGTCTTCTGCTAAGTTGTCAGCCAGGCCAAGGATTAGCTTGGAGACCAGCGATGGTTCTTGGGTGCCAGCCACATCTAGGGTGTAGGCTTAGGGCATGAAAAATTTGGTATCAGAGCACAAAGTTCAAGAGTCCTACGGTGTCTATGAAGTCGTGTCTAGTAGATTCCATTTTATTGGTGTGTAGTGTGCCACATCTATAATTGAGAGGCTACGATATTTACGAACATTTCACTTTATTCTTACTCTTGTCTATGCGATAGATTTCAAATCTATAAAAGTTTACTTTAACTCGTGCTTATGCATGTCTTTTTAGATCATGCCTCCCTGAAAAGCTATTCGAGGACACCTGCTAGGAGGAATGTTAATCCTTAAGGTCAAGAATCTCCCAATGCACTAGAAATGCGACCCCCTCAGGGAGATGTCACCAATGCTGAGTTTAGAAAGGTTATTCGGATGTTGACTCGGGTTGTGGCAAATCAGGCTAGTCAATGAGAAGTAGGTCATCAAGATGTGTCTGATACATCAAGAATCCGTGAGTTTTTTAAGGATGAATCCCCCATATTTCACAGGGATAAAAGTCATTGAGAATCTGGAGAACTTTGCGGAAGAGGTTCAGAAAGTATTTGAGGACGTGTGTGTTGTTCATGTAGAGTGCATGGAATTAGCCTCATATCAGCTCAAAGGTGTTTCCAGGATATGGTATGATCAATGGAAGAAGAAGAGGGCAGAGGGGCCACCACCTTTGAGTTGGATTGTGTTTTAATATGCTTTCTTGGGGCGTTTCTTTCCCGGAGAGCTAAGAGAAGAACAGGTAAGAGAGTTTCTTAATCTAAAGCTAAATTCTATGAGTGTGCAAGAGTACAACCTCAAATTCACTCAGCTATCCCGCTATGCTCCGGAGATGGTGATTGGTATGAGGAGTAGGATGAGTTTATTTGTGTCTAGGATGTCCTACTTATCGAGTAAGGAAGGTAAGGCGGCTATGTTGATAGGAAACATATACATATCCAGGCTCATGATTCATTTACAAAAGGTTGAGGAAGATAGGTTGAAAGACATGGAAGAGTTACGAAGTAAGAGGGCTAAGTTGAGAAATCATGAGTCCGGCTAGCACAAGACTGGGAATGTAAATTGGTCATCCTTTCAACAAAGGTCATCCAGGTCCATTCTCATTTAGTGTGCCTACACCAAAAAATAGGAATTATTATAGGAACTAGAAGTTCAAGAATTTCAGAGCTCAGATTCTTAGTCGCAAGGCAGGGTGGTACAAGAGTTCACTCACAACCCACTTTGTGGTAAGTGTGGTAAGCTTCATCAGGGGGATGTCGTGTTGGTACTAATGTTTGTTACAAGTGTGGAAGGGCGGGTAACTTTTCTAGGGAATTCTCGATATAGAACCAGGGTAATGGGGGCAGCAGGGCCCAAACTTCTTTGGCACCCCCACCGGGTAGGACTGCACCAAAGGGTGCTACTTCAGGAACAGGCGGAGGTTCAAACTATCTGTATACTATATCTAGTCTCCAAGATCAGGAGAGATCACAAGGTGTCATCACTGGTATGCTTAACGTCTTTTCTATTGATATTTATGCCTTACTTAATCCAGGTGCAAGTTTGTCTTTTGTGACTCCTTATGTAGCTACGAGATTCGGTATTTTGCCAGAAAAATTTCTTGAGCCCTTCAATGTTTCTACACCTATAGGTGAGTCTATTCTAGCAAAAAGAGTCTATCGTGATTGTACCATCTTTGTCTATAATAAGGACACCATCTCCGACTTAGTTAAGCTAGATATGGTGGACTTTGACGTTATTCTAGGTATGGATTGCCTTCATGTTTGTTATGCCTCAGTCAATTGTCGAACTTGAGTAGTTAAGTTTTAATTTCCTAATGAGCCAGTTTTAGAGCCATGGATGAAAAGAAATATAAGAAGAGACATACTAGTAGAAAGTTAAGAAAAATAAGAAGAAAATTAAACAAATTATATCCAGAATATAAACAACTCAGTATCACAAAAACTGATAACGACAAATTAGATCAATTAATAGATAATATATCTAAAATAGAATATAAATATATTCAATATTTAAAGATACAATGAATAACGAGAATAACGAATATAGACAAAAACTTACTGAAATAATTATAGCAAAAAAACAAGAATTGAGACATAGGCAAAATAGACTTAACAATAATATACTTGTAGGAATTTGTAAAAAATCCATAGTAGCACAGAGAAAAACTATTTTATATCTACAAATACAAATAGAAAACTTAGAATATAAACTACAACACAATTTATAAATGAATAAAGAAGAATACGCAATAGATGAAAAAACATATGAAAACTATGACGGATTAAAAATAAAGATAATATTTTCTAATCTAGGAAGAAGATATAAGAAAATAGGTGACAATCTAAGTATAATGTTAGAAAAAGAAACGGTAAAACTAGAAGATAGTTTAACTGCTATGATAAGAATAACAAAAGAAAATGAAGAGATAGATAGAAAAACAAAAATTGAAAAAATAAAACAGCAAGCAAAAAAGGAAGTACAACAATAGCACAGAAGAAAGTAAAGAAATAAAAAAATTATATTTTACAAAATTACTAGAACCTTTTAATTCAAAAGTAATAAAAAGTTGGAATGAAGCAGGATTAACAAATACCTTAGGAGCTAGAATGAAATTCTTACAACGATGATTTATAGAACTGTGTGAAAAACATAAAGAAGCATTAAAAATGGAAAAGATATTAGTAGAAAACCCAGCATGTTGCAAAAATAAAACAGCACCCCAATTTAGTTGTACGGATAGGTATTATAAAAATAAAAAAAGAAACTATAAAAAATACAAATCAAAATATAAGTATAAGAGACCAAGGAGAAACTACTACGTAAAAAACTACAAAACCAAAAGACCATATAGACCTAAGAGAAAACTAACGGAATGTACCTGTTATAATTGTGGAAAATTAGGACGCATAGCTAAAGATTGCAAATTACCTAAAAATCCAAAGAAAAAACAAATATCAGAAATACTAGTAGACAATGAAAAATATATACCAATAGAGTATATAGATTATGAATTAGAAAGCGATGATAGTATATATGAATTATCAGAAAACGAAACAAACGAAATGGAAATTAATTCAGTAATAGGATCAGATAATGAATACTATATAAATGACTGAAACAGATATACAATAATCTATATTACCTTAAAAGAATGAACTCATAACTGGAATGTTAAATTACTATAATATCCC
The DNA here is from genome assembly GCA_036553675.1 of Solanum okadae. Taxonomy (NCBI): domain Eukaryota; kingdom Viridiplantae; phylum Streptophyta; class Magnoliopsida; order Solanales; family Solanaceae; genus Solanum; species Solanum okadae. The sequence continues at coordinate 46,616,822 of CM071678.1, forward strand.
TAACTTAGGTTGTGACTTTTTCGATGAGTTGTGACTTTTTTCAAAGGGTCGTGATTTTTCGATTAGTTATGACTTTTCCAAAGAGTTGTGACTTTTTCAAATAGTTGTGACTTTTTTAATAAGTTGTGACATTTCCAAAGGGTTGTGACATCTTGGAAAGGTCATGAATTTTCAGATAAGACACAAAAAATATTTGCTCATACTACCCTTTGTTAACTATAAATAGAGGGGTTTCCTCTCATTTTTCAGTCACAATTTTTTTTTAATCTTCTACTCTTCTTCTTCTACTTGCATTTTAAAAAATTTCGTGTGATTTATTGTCGCTGAGTGAGTTCGAAGTTTAGCGGAATATGAGGTACCACTATTCTGATGAAGTAAATTGTTCTATCGTAAGAGGGTACATTCCTTAACCTCGAGTACTTGAGGAAAATAATTCTGATGATATAATAGTTTTTTTCTTAGTATATACATTATTATGTAATGTTCCAGTATATGAAGTTAACATGATGTAGTCTAAATTCATTTGTTTTTGTTAACAATTTTTCTTGTGATGTAGATATATGCTTTTGAATATCTTTATTAAAAATTATTAAACTTCGCAAGATTTAGAGAATTGTCATAATTTATTTTTTGATGCTCAAGACAAAAGAATGACTTTATTTATTAAAGCTACTTATGTGATTTAGATTGTTAGGTTGTTTGCTTCAAAATAACTATTACTATATAAACATTTCCCTTTTTATATTATTGAATTACTATTTCTTAATATTTAAGTATTTTCGATCAAGAAAACTTTATATAACTTGTAATAATGCCAGTTGAAGTTTGTAATAGTTTAATTTTTATTGTAGTTTAAATTCATTTGCTTTTGTTAACAATTTCTCTTTTGATGTAGATATATGCTTCTGAATATCTTTTTTCAAAATTATTCAACCTCTCAAGAATTAGAGAATTGTCACGATTTGTTTTTTTGGTGCCCAAGACAAGAGAATGACTTTATTTATCAATGCTACTTATGTGATTTAGATTGTCACGAAATTTGCTTCAAAATAGTTATTACTATATAAACATTACTTTTTTGTTTTATTGATTTACTATTTCTTAATATTTCAGTATTTTTAACGAAATAAAAGTCCATCTAACTTATAATAATGCCGGTTGGTGTTGTTATTAGTTCAATTTTTATTGTAGTATAAATTCATATATCCCTAACTTAGGTTGTGACTCTTTAGATGAGTTGTGACTCTTTAGATAAGTTGTGTCTTTTCCAAATAGTTGTGACTTTTTTAATAAGTTGTGACTTTTCCAAAGGGTTGTGACTTCTTGTAAAGGTCATGACTTTTCGTTTAAGACACAAAAAATGTTTGTTCATGCTACACTTTGTTGTGATTTTATTGTCGTTGAGGGAGTTTGAAGTTTAGCGGAATATGAGGTACCACTATTCTGATGAAGTAAATTGTTCTATCGAAAGAACAAATATTCATTAACCTCGAGTACTAGAGGAAAATAATTCTGATGATATAATAGTTATTTTTTTGCTTAGTATATACAATAGTATGTAATGTTCCAATATATGAAGTTAACATGATGCAATCTAAATTCATTTGTTTTTGTTATCAATTTCTCTTGTGATGTAGCTATATGCTTCGTAATATCTTTTTAAATTTTTTTTGAACTTCTCAAGAGTTAGAGAATGATTTGTTTTTTGCTGCTCAAGACAAAAGAATGACTTTATTTATCAATGCTACTTATGTGATTTAGATTGTCAGGTTGTTTGCTTCAAAATAATTATTAGTATATAAACATTACCCTTTTGTTTTATTGATTTACTATTTTTTAATATTTAATTATTTTCTATGAAGAAAGATTTATATAATTTGTAATAACGTCAGTTGAAGTTTGTATTAGTTTAATTTTTATTGTAGTCTAAATTTATTTTTTTTGTTAACAATTTCTCTTGTGATGTAGAAATATGTTTCTAAATATCTTTTGTGCAAAGCTTATAATTCAAATCTTTGCTTAAATTTTCTAAATTGATAATCATGTGCAACGCATGTGTCAAAAAGCTAGTAACTAAAGAAAAATATCAAGATGAAGAATCGACAGAACAAAAAATAATATTTGATAATAATATATTTGAACAAATAAAAGGAAAAGAATTAGACCTAAGCGTAGAAAAAATATTTGAAATACCAACAATAAGAAATTGGTTTAAACGACAAAAAGAAGAATATTATGTACTAAGTCAAAGAGAACATATCATAGATTGCAAATAAACCAAAGGAGAGACTAAAATACCAATAATAAACAAACGAATAATAAATAAAGAAATACAAGATATTAATGCTAAAATTCCAATTAAATATGTACATTTAGGAGGAACAGAAATAGATACACCCATAGAAATATACTTAGCGGATGATAGAATTATACAACCTATAGAAAAAAATATAATAAATACAGTAAAAGGTAACCTCATATACCAAAAATTTAAATTTATAATAAGTGCTAACTACTCAGTAGCAATAAATGACAGAAACATAGATAAATCACTAGTATTATATTGGAAAATGTCAGGGATAGAACTAGCTCCAGGAAGTAAAATATTTACAGCTAGATGTAAAAACTTATATGTTTTAACAACAAAACATAAGATAACAGCAAAAAATAAAATAAAATAAATAAAAATAGAAAATCCTTTTGAGAGAATAGTTACAGTCATAGATAATAATTACTATAGTTATAATGAGATTGACATAGAAGAAGATTTAGAAATAGTAAAAGAAAGATAAAGCACATAAAAAAAAAACTATGAAATACCCCAAATATCATCAAAATGAGTACCTCAAGAAGAATAGATAAAACTCCACAAAAATCAATAGAAGAAGAAATAAAACCATATCATTATTACATAACGAGAGTAATGGAGCAACGCAAATATCTAATATTAATAAATACAGGACAAGAAGAAAACTATATTGCAAGAGAATTAGTAACAGAAGATGAAATAATTTCTACTGAACAATAATGCCTTGAACTACCAAAGACATTAATATATACCGAAGAAACTACAGAAAAGGAAATAATCATTGGAGGAGTACCAATAGTAATAAAGTTTAAAGTATATCAAGGAGATAAAAATATCACTTTAGGAATAAAATAGTTAGAACAAGTAAAACCATATAATTTAGAAGACAAACAGTTAACAATAAATTATAATAATAAGAAGGTAATAATAAAAAGAACTTTCTTATGATAAAAACGTTAATATATATATACTTGCAAAAATAATAATAGAAGGATATTACAACAGATATTATACACCAATGATAGACACAGGAGCATAAGCTAACATATGTAAATACAATTGCTTACCAAAAAATAAATGGGAAAAATTAAAAACACCGATAGTAGTAACAAGATTTAATAATGAAGGAAGCATGATCACATATAAGGCAAAAAAATATAAAAATATAAATATGGGATAAGATATTAACTATAGAAGAAATATATAATTTTGAATTGACCACAAAAGATATGCTATTAGGAATGTCATTCTTAGAAAAATTATACCCACATATAATAACAAAAACACACTGGTGGTTCACAACACCATGTAAACAAAAAATAGGAGCAAAAAGAGTGAATAACAAAAAACGGAAAACAACAGAATGGATAAAAGGTAGTGAAAAAATTACACAAAAATTAGAAAATTTAAAAGAAAAAGACCCTAAAATAAAATTAATTATATTCTCTATAGATAAAGTAAAAATAATCCAAGATAAGTTAGAATTATTATATAGTGAGGATCCTTTACAAGGATGGGAGAAACATAAAACAAAGGTAAAAATTGAGCGAATTGATAATAATAGTATAATAACCCAAAAACCATTAAAGTATAATTTTAAGGATTTAACCGAATTCAAGATACATATAAATGAATTACTAGAAAAAGGATATATACAAGAAAGCAATAGTAAGCATACAAGCCCAGCATTTATTGTAAATAAACATTGTGAACAAAAAAGAGGAAAATATAGAATGGTTATTGACTATAGAAATTTAAACGCAAAAACTAAAACATATAATTACCCAATACCAAATAAAATATTAAAGATAAGACAAATACAAGGATATAATTACTGTAGTAAATTTGACTGCAAATCAGGATTTTACCACTTCAAGTTAGAAGAAGAATCTAGAAAACTTACAACATTTATAGTACCACAAGGATTTTATGAATGGAACGTATTACCATTTGGATATAAAAATGCCCCAGGTAGATATCAACACTTTATGAATAACTACTTTAAACAACTAGAAAATTGTGTAGTATATATTGATGATATATTACTATATTCTAAAACCCAAGATGAACACATAAGATTATTAGAAAAATTCACATATTATAGAATATTCAGGCATAAGCCTAAGTCAAAAGAAAACAAACATAATGGAAAGCCAAATAGAATTCCTAGGAATACAGATAGATAAAAATGGAATAAAAATGCAAACACATATAGTACAAAAAATAATTAACTCAAATGAACAACTAGACACAAAAAGAAATTACAATCATTCTTAGGACTAGTAAATCAAGTAAGAGAATACATACCAAAATTAGCAGAGAATTTAAAACCATTACAACAAAAATTAAAGAAAGACATAGAATACCAGTTTGATAAAAAGGACCAAACACAAATACAAAAAGTAAAACTATTATGTAAGAACCTACCTAAACTATATTTTCCGGATGAAAACAAAAAATTTACTTATATAGTAAAATCAGACGCCACTGAAAAAAGTTATGGAGGAGTCTTAAAATACAGGTATGATAAAGAAAAAATAGAACATCATTGTAGATATTATTCAGGAACATTTACTAATGCAAAAATAAGATGGAAAATAAATAGAAAAGAATTATATTCAGTGTATAAATGTTTACTATCATTTGAACCATATATTGTATATAACAAATTTATTATAAGGACAGATAACACACAAGTAAAATGGTGGCTAACAAGAAAAATACAAGATTCAGTAACTACAAGAGAAATGAGAAAATTGGTATTAAATATATTAAATTTTACATTTACTATTGAAGTACTAAAAGCTGACAAGAATGTTATTGCACATTACTTATCAAGACAAAGCTACCCAAACTGAGAAAGAAAATACAATTGAAGAGATACTCAAATCCATTACTACACTTTGTATCAAAGTGGACAGTATGGACAATGAGATACAAAAGCTAAAGACTAATGAAGATAATCTGAAATCTAAAGCTAGTACAAGTCAGTAGCATGACTATAAAAATGCGGAGCTAAGTCGATAGGAAGACTTTAAAAATCCAGAGCTAAGAGGTCACGTTGGGAAACACCTTAAACCCCATAATGATTGTCTAAATATAGCTGCAGGTACAAGAAGACCAGTTATTGAAAAATAACGAAATGCAAATCTAAATCAGTTATTTGAAAAGCCATTTACACAAAAAATAAAAAACCCATTAACCATAGAACCACAAACTTCAACGTATGCAGATAGCCTACAACATGAGAAAAAGGTGTATAACCACATCACAAGGACATACCTCAAAAATATATATACAAAATACAGAGTTACCTAAACCTCAATCCAGATCTACCACTACAAAAGATCCAAGCCAAGACTACATAACCCAGAAATTACAAGGATACAATAAACTAATTGCACAGCCAAAAACTAATGCTAACCTAGTTAAAACATGTTATAATTATGGATTAATAAGTACTGCATATACTTATGACGGAGAAGAACTAAGTGGCATACCAGAATTATACAAAACATTTATTATATACAAAAGAGTGACCAAAGGAAAATTATTTTATGTAAAATTCTATACGGCAGCAGCAGAGATATTACATGAGGACATAAAACCTCCTATTCAAGTTGTAAAGATATGCCTGACCAAGAGATGATAATACCAGAAGATATTGGAGAACAACCAGAAATACCAAAAATTGAGATACCCATTTTCCATGCCAATAAAAGAATAATTGGTATATCAACTATAATACAAGAACTAGCCAACAATTATTTGAATGGAAATGCTATATGGAGTTACTATTCCAGAGATCAATTAATGATTTATGCCAACTCAAGTGAACTAAGAAAATCAGATATGGATGAAGTTCAGAAATGGATTTTATCATTATTAAAATCAGAAGAAAGACCTACAACAAGAGCATTAAAGGCATGATTTATTTCTTCAAAACTATTAACCAGATATTGTAAGCTAATTGGGCACAAATATCCTGACCATATATGTTCAAAATGTAATGGAGAAGACAATGTAATTCCCGATGTCCAGCTAGAATAAAGTCAAAGAGATATGAAGACAAAGAAGATAGGGACAAATAAGTTAAAGAGATAAGGCAAAGAAGACATATTTGGCCAAAAGCCAAAAGCAAATAGTATAAAGTGAATAGTACTATGTAAAGGAGCATTATTGTGAATTATTAGGTACATTATTTTTCGTCTTGTTGTAAGAAAGTTAGTAGAGTAGAAATAAATTATGTAAATTAGTCAACAAGTGTAGGGTAATATGCATTATTAAAGTAGGTGCATATTAAAGTGGTAGGTAGGAGTGGTGTGCATTATGAATGGACAAGTGTAAAGTAGCAGGTGTGGTAGGTGTGCATTATTAAAGTAGTGTGCAGATAAATATAAGTGCAGTAGCTATAGGATAGGATTTCCTTTCTATATAAAGGAATGTACATGTAACATAATAAGTAAGCCTTCAATAAACGAAGCAAGCTTCCATAAAAACACTCTCTCAACTATCTAAAATATTCATACTTGAAAGATAATGGAGCAACCCTCAAATACCATAGACAACCAAGAGGCAAAGGTATATTGTTCAACAAATATGCAGAACTAATTTCATATATTCCTGAATATCATATATATGATTGAATAAATTTATGTTAGTTATTATGTATTAGAATTATTTGAATCATGATTTCTAGTTTATTAGCACACTGGAAACAGGGAGAAAACTTCTATACTATGTCATCCTAATGTTGAAATCGGTAGGCAAGGAAAGTCGTTTAGGGGAGTAAACAAAGTTGAGGCGCTGATAAGAAGAAAGTATCTGCTAAAGTACGATGCTAGTAGTGACAGGAGAACATGATAAGCAGATAATCTAGTTCATAATGATCTAATATGAATTTAATCAATTATGGATATGATAGGAAGGAATAATTGAAAATAAAAAACCAGCATAACAACGAACATGACTACATACATGCATGATGAAATAATAAAAAACTATGAAACTTTAATCCTATATATACTTAGAGGTATAAAGATAATTGAATTAAGAAGAATCATATGGGAAAAAATATTTAATGATAACGAATCAGAAATATATTAGACCAACAATGGTATGAAATAAATCTACATGATTTAGACCTTGAAAGAATAGAATGGTATGATTTAGAAATAAATTCATATTAAAATGAACTACGAATATTTACAATATTGGACAGAAGCTATGAAAGAAATAAAACTATTAGAAGAATTAATGGAAAATAATTTATATATGTACCTAAGAACCCAATATATGTTGTATCTAGAATACATCACAAATAATATTAAAGAAATAATCAGATTAAGACAACTATCAGAAGTATATTACAATAAGTATTATTACATTTTACCATGAATTCCGCACCCCCAAAAAATGGTATAGATTGATTTGAGACTTATGGTAGACTTCCACTTTCATCGAACTCTTTTATACGAAATGCTATCATTTGAGCTCTTTACTTCTATTATCTTGTATTATGTATGCTAAGTGGCTTGTGTAGGGCCTCTCATGGTTATATGCTCCATGTCACTGATTTAACGTTTCAAGCACACCTCATCTAATCTAGGTGTGAATGATCATTAAGCAGTATAAAACCCAACAAAGAGTTGGGGTCAAACCCACAGGGAGTGGTACATGTTCAAATTCAGTTATGAAGTACAAATGTGGTCGAACTAGTTATAAGAATAGAAATTATCGAAAAAGACATGTAAACAAGTTTAAAGGGGTGACAACAAATATCAGATGGGGGTTTTGGTTTTGTAATTATCAGCTACAACACAATCAAACAATAATGGAATAACAATATAGAGAGGAATTCTCGGGATGTAATCAATTATAGGCAAATTTCACTATATGAGTAATTAAAACTACTAATAAATAGCTACATATCGGTGGGTAGGCTTGACTGCGAATGAAATAGTTTTCTCTCAAACAACTATCACGTTTCAAGTGATTTCTTTTGAACATCAACAGTCTTAGCAATTAAGAACATCCCACAACCTTAATACATCCTCTCTCTGGGGCAAGATGGGAAGGATTAGATTTAGGATTCACTCTTTCGAGCTGAACCCATATCAACCCAATACCTACAAACCATTAATCAAGAGCTTTGGTCCCAAAACCTCTCTCTCAAGCAGGCTAAGAACTCAAAGTTAGAATTGCATTTGCAACTACAATTCATAGATTAAAACACAACTAATGATTAAACCCACTTCAACATAGCATTTTAATTAGTAATTAACAATACCCATAAGCTAATTTAGCCCATAATCATATAATCACACCCTAAGAATTGGGATTTTAGCCACACATCATAAAAATAGAGAAACGTTTACCAAATACATTCGCCATGATCTGGGTAAATGTTGCCAAGTCTTTACAATGGCCCAAATTAAAGAAATTTAGAAACCCACTTGCAAATCCTCCAAATTAAGCTTAGAAATCCTCAGTCTACAATAATAATTACAAACTAAGAGAAAACTTTAACTCTAGAATGAGAACTGCAATATCTGGGAGTGAACTCCCCAAAATCCCTTTTAAAATCCAATTTATAGTTTCCCAAAATTTAGACTGAAAGTCCATTGGGCGAGATAAGTCAGGCTCGCCGAGTGGTTCGGCGATATGCCTTTTGTTCTCCTCCATTGCCATTTTGCATTTGTTCTCAATTTCCCTTAGTACTGTAACTTTGGGCGATTTATTGCGTCATCGCAAAACTGATCGGCGGTTCACCGACTGCCCATTTCTGTCGCCGATTTGGTTTCTTCCCTAGGGCTTGGCACATTGGAACTTTAAGTGAGCTAAAAAGCCACTCGGCGAACCGCTGAGTGGTCTTGGCGATCACCAGGATTACTTTTCTCCACTTCTTCAGCTTGTTTTGTTCCTTTTTGCATGTTAGTGTCCTTGCCTTGCTCCTTAGCTCATATACCTGAAATTCAAGGCTCTAACATCAATTTATAGCATAAACAAGGCATTTGAGAATACTAAAACTATCTAAACAAAGCCTTAAATGAGTCCAAATTTTGGACTCATCAGTCACGTTTAGGGTATACTTTGGGTCGTGACAACATGTCAGGCTAATCAACCCTCAATAAGGTAAATGCAGAAATAAGAATAGAAATAAGAACTAGACAAAACTTAAACATATGAAAATCATTATATAACTCAAATAACCCCAAAACCTAGTTTCACGTGCACAAGACTCTAAGTATTACAATAGATTCAATATAAATACAAGTCTGAATGTTTTTGTATCTAGAATAGAATAAGGACATAATGAAAGAGTAAGTGATGTCAACCGAGATGAAAAATAGCTACCTTACAAACTCCCAAAGAAAGCCTCAAACAAAGATGAAAATGGGTGATCAAAACGATTCAAGCTCGTAGCCTATACAAGTATAGAAACCAAGGGAGTGAGTACCAAACAACAATGGTACTCAACAAGCATCCTAAACTAACCATAAGTAAAGCAATACTGAACACAAGTACTACACACACACCATCCAAACCTCCACATACTATAACCTGTATAAAAATCAAATCATCCCAACTTAACAATTCATATGTAGGAATACGACACAATACAAATGCCCATTGTAAATCATATATAAGAGTCTCCATAGAAACAATATCACACTTAACACCCAAATATTCACGAACATACAAACTCACTCATATGCATAAAGAATGATGATGAGGTGCAAGTACAATGCGATGCAAATGTCATATAGCATGATGAATGTCTATACAATTGATTCACACTCGGTGACTTGCAGGCTGGGACACATAGAGCACATATCTTTCTGTGCACCACTACGCAAACCCACTAACTCGCAAACTGGGACCCATGAGGGATGTACTAGTCCATGTATTTATCGGAACCATTTTCCATCGGCATAAATATCACTCGCCAAAACCATTTCCCATCAGCATAAACATCACTCGCTGGAACCATTTCCCATCAGCATATCGAGGATACAAATCTCATCAAAGTGCTTCAGAACCAATGTAAATAAGCATATTCACAAGAATAATGAGAAGATGGTAATTCCGTATCAATACACAATCCACACTCAAACAATCATGAAACATCATCAATAGTGAATCAATATAACCATCCAACTAATCATGGTACATCATACATTAGTTTATCAATGGATTTCATCTTGCTCCACATTATCATAACTTAAATTTCATCAACAATTAATAACAAATGAGAATTACAAAATCCTTCACCAATTCTAATTACTCCCAATCACACATTAAGGCATACAAGATTCAATATACGAAATAAAAGGTCAAAGAGGTCCACTTGCCTCAAAAGAGAATGAAATAATTTTAGTACTTGAGCCTTACCTTTATTATGAGTCTCCAGCTCCAGCCAATCTGATAAAATAGAGAATCCCAATAAGAAATCATAAACAACAACACCCATATAGTTGATTTTAGAAACTAGGTCTAAATTGACCTAAAAAGTCATTCCCGAGGGTTAGGGTTAACTCTAGAATTTTGTAAAAAATCAACGAACCAAAGAATTTGGAACTCATAAATGAATTGTAATGAAAATTGAGTTGAAATCAAGCTTAAAACCCAATTTTAAGAGAAAAAACCCCAAACTTGAACTTGAAACCAAGAATTTTGATGTGGGAATCATGAAATAAGTGGGTTATGAAGGAAAGGAGTTAAAATCACTTACCAAATAGTTCTATCTTGAAAAATACTTTTAGAATCGCCTCCCTAGAGCTCTCAAGGTCCAATAATGGAGAAATGGGGGAAGAAACCATGTTTTGGGACATTTCTTTAAACTGCCAGGCCTCCCTTCTTCGCAATCACAAAGTGAGCCTTGAGAATGCGGAGGTCAAAGTTCAAACCCTCTGCGATCACAGTCAAGAACTCCACGAACACTGGAAATAACTCAGTAGACCCTTCCCAAATGCAGTTAGGTTTCCGAAAACGTGAATGCCAACCACCTCGCCCTCCACGACTATAGAGGCCAAACCATAAGACCCTTCATGAATGCAGACAAGCTCCACGAATGTGAAGGAGGCACCACATATCAATAATTACAACAAAGACCCCAAGACACAAAAATTCACCGTAAGGACCCTCGATATTCGTTTAGAATCCCTTGCACACAAATTAGATACTCTACCCAACTAAACTCGACATTTTGGACTCAATGGAACCATCAAAATACGGATTCGAGGTTCCTTAATCTAAAACTAATTAAAGTCATCATAAACTGACTTTCACTCAAAAATACTAAACTTCCCTCGAAAGCTGTTAAAATTCAACCATGACCTCACCTAGGCCTAAAATCATCCCTTGAATCCAATGGAATTGTAAGAAATTCAATTCGAGCATCCGAACACTAAATGCTGACAAATGCACTTAAACTTCCAACTCAAGAGCTCAACTCCACATAAAGACATTGAAACTGAAAACAACCCTCCTAGACCAAATTATGTGTTTTAGAGCTGATGAAACTGACATAATTCCATTCCAGGACTTGAGCTCTAGTTGTTGAAAAAACTACCTTTAACAATTTAAAGTCTAAAAAACTCTAAAACATCCAAGAACCACAAATATTTGATCTAATTTAAAAATAAACTTTAAATACAGACCAAACGTGACACAAGACAACTATCAGGAGGTGTAAAATGGTAATATTCCAAATATTTCCAAAAATGACCTTCAGGGTCATGACATTAGCCACTACTAAAAATCATGTTCATCCTTGAAATAAAGTAAAAAGAAAGTACATGAAGCTTTAAAAAGTTGAAGGTATCTAGCACGCATATCAAACTCCATCTCCCAAGTAGCCTCCTTGATCAAACAGTTCTTCCACTGCTCTTTCACTGAAGCAATCTTCGTTGTCCATAGTTTTCAAACCATTCTATCCAAGATAGCTATAGGCTCCTTCTCAAATGATAAATATGGACCCCAAACCATAAGATTAAGTAAAATTACATGGGACTCATCTAGTAAATACTTCCAAAGCATGGAAACATGGAAAACAATATGCATAACTAACAATCTAGGTGGCAAGGAAAGCTTATAGGCCACCTCTTCAATCCGCTTCAAAATCCCAAAAGGGCCAATAAACCTAGGGCTAAGCTTTCCCTTCTTCCCAAAAATCATCACACCCTTCATGGGTGATACCTTAAGCCAAACATGATCACCCTTCATGAACTCCAAAGTTCAAATTCTCCATCGTTGTAACTCTTTTGTCGGCTCTAGGTTGTCAACACAACTTACTTCTAATTAAACGGACCTTCTCAATGACATCTCTAAGCAATTTTGCATCCGATGAATACACGTCAATGACATCCAACCAACCAATCAAAGATCTACACCTCCCTACCTTACAAAGCCTAAAATGGTGCCATCTGAATGCTGAAATGATGACAGTTGTTGTAGGTAAACTCCACCAAGGGAAAATATTGATCCCAACAAGCACCAAAATTAATCACATATGCCCGAAACATGTCTTTCAATATCCAAATCATCCGCTCAGGTTGTCCATCTATCTCGAGTGAAAAGATGTACTCATATCTAGCCGAGTACCTAACCAAGGTGTAAAGCTATCCAAAAGTGGGAAGTGAAAATGGAAATAATAGAAACAAGAACTCAATGCAATTTATTTATCTGACTAATGTATATCAAGTCAATTTCTTAGACGTTTACTTCACCTTAACAAAAATGAAATGGGCGGACATGGCTAGTCTATCAACAACCACCCATGGTGGAAAGGAAACCCACTAAAAAAATCCATGTTGATATGCTCCCACTTCTATGTAGGAATGAACATCCTCTAAGACACACCACTAGGCCACTAATGCTCATTCTTGACTTGCTGGCAAGTCAAGCACCTGGCTACAAACTCTACAATGTCCATCTTAATATCACACCACCAATAATGCAGAGTCAAATTATGGTACATATTGGTCGCTTTTGTGTGAATAGAGTGCCTCAAACAATGTGCCTCCTCTAAGATCAAAATGACCAACTCACCCTCTTGGGAACATAAATCCTGCCTCCAATCCTGAACACCTCCTTAGAATCAATTGTAATTTTCTTAGCTTCACTTCTCATCACCTTGTCTCGAATAATATAGACTTCTCATAATCCATTTTCCTCTCTCTAATATGCTTAATCAGGGAAGATCGGGCCTCAACAAAGGCAATAGCACCACCATCTTCCAAAATTTGCAACCGAACAAGGTTGTTGGCTAGTGTCTAAACATCTCTAGCCAATGGCCGCTTCTCAACTCGTATCAAGGTAAAAATTCCTATGCTAGAAGACTTCCTACTTAGTTCATCCGCTAAAATACTGGCTTTTCTTTGGTGATACAAAATAGTCAATTCATAGTCCTTCAAAACTAAAACCACCTATGGACAGGTAAATCCCTCATGGGTCCCGGTCTTCTAGTCAACGGGTATGCACAGTGGTGCATGGACAAATATGTCCCCTATGTGTCCCGGCATGCTAGTCAGCAGGTGTGCATCGATAGGTCAGACATGCATCATTCTATATGACATTTTCATTGCATTGCACTTGCACCTCAACATTATTCTTGACCTTTATAAGTGAGTTGTTATGTTTGTGTGTCTATTGATCTTGAAGGGTTATGATGATTTATTGCTACTTTGATATGTGAAATTAGATGATTTACTTGAAACGTATTGCGCTATTAATTGTGAAACTCTTAGGATGGGTTGTTTATGATCTTTTATGCAGGTTGTAGTATGAGGAGGTTTAAAAAGTGTGATAGAGTTCTTGTGTTCGATATTATTTACTTATAGTTATCTAGGGATGTTTGTTGAGTACTGTTGTTGTTTGATACTCATTCCCTTTATTTCTACACTTGTGTAGGTTACATGCCCATATCGTCTTGACCTCTCTCTCATCTTTGTCTGAGGGTTATATTTGGAGTTTGTGAGGTAGCAATTTATTTTCTCAATAGACGCCACTTATTTTTATATAATGTCCTTGATCTATTCTAGATATGGAGACATTCAAACTTATATTTCTTTTGAATCAGTTATAATACTTAGTGTCTTGTACATGTGACTCTTGCTTTTGGGGAGAATTGTGTTATATTATGATTTCACATGCTTATGTTATGTTCAGTCCTTAATTTTTTTCTTACTTCTACATTTACCCTTGTCAAGGATTTTTTAGGCTAACTTGTCTTGGTTAAATAAGACAAGTGCCATCACACTTGGTATTTTGGTCATGACACAAATGCTCCTTTCTTTGTGGCTGAAAGAGTTTAAAGTCATTTTGAGGCATTTTCTAAAGAATTTCTAATTCCTGAAATAAAAGAAATTCTAATTAGCCACTTCCAGAACATGGCAAAATGAATATTACAAGAATTCAATCATATATCGCAGCGTCTATAGGGTTTCCTATGAAGCATCAAAGCAGTTTGTAGGATAAATCATTCCATCTCAGAGCGATATTCTAATACATATTTTGTTGTGAAATACTTGAAGTCCCCTAATTTGCTTATGTGGGATTCACGTGAAAAGAGGTACCATCATTGAAGGTTAGATACATAAGCAGCAATTCTATAGTAGACCTTTAGAAAAGAGTTTTCACTCTTAAAATGGAAAAAGAATATATTTTTGAAATTTAATGAATGTAATAATTAGGATGAGAACATAAAAAAATAAATTCAGAAGACTTTCTTAATTCTTAATCGATGAGGTGGGCTAAAATATACAAAAGAGCAAAAAGTGAACTTTCGGATTTGTTATTTTCATCTTGACATTCAGGATGAGGTGCTCTTAAGATCCCTATATTTGTATTCATTCCAAGGACGGGTAAGACATCCCTTTTTTTTCTAATTAAGAACCATTGAGTTGGGCATTTTACACTATAAGTTTGAAAAGACTACGTGTAGGATTTCAAACTCAAGCTATCTTGGGCAAGTTTATATGCTTACAATCCAAGCGAAACCCACATATTAGCTAAATTCAAGAATAAATTGCATTATGTTGATAAGTGTTAGAGTCCTGTTTATGCCTTTTGGCTAACCAATTTATTTAGGTATTTGTAGCTTGGAAAGCATATGAATTGGGCACAAAAGTTAAAGAACTAAATTAGAGATGATGTAAAATGTAATGACCCTCAAGGTCATTTCTATATTTTTGTGTGCTTTAAGAGTTTTGCCCCTTATCATATATTCTTTGTAGCTTTTGTGGTGCTGGGTTCAGTGGAATGTTTCTAAAGATGGTCGGGTGAGTTTGAGTGGTTTTTATCGTTTTGGAGTCGTAAAGAATAAAAGAGTTGCCTTAAGTCAACATCCTGAGATTTTGATGTCAGATCACAATTCTATAAAGTCCATAAACTTTGAAAGGGTCATTTTAGTCTAGTGTGATGATCAGTTTGGTTTTTGAGGATTTTTTGGACTTTGTGCGATGAGACAATTGAGCTAATTAATTGTGCCCAAAGTTTGAGCTCGGTCAACTTTCTTGGTAAATGTGCTCAGAATGGAATTCCATCAGCACAGTTACTCCGAAATGTCGAGTTTGGTCTAGAATGACCTTTGGTTTGGTTCTTGAGGTAATTGAGATGATTTTATGGCATTTAGCATATTATGTAGCTTTTTTTTGTAAGTATTGACTTTGGTCAACATTTTGGCGACATGACCTATGTTGGTTGTTTCCTTGATTCCGGACTGCTGTGGTTCCAACTAGGTAGCATAGTTCGTTTGCATTGAACGGGGTTCTGAACAAATTTTGAACCGTAGATGGAGAATTGGTGTGATGTTTCTTAATGCAGTGCTTCTGGTACAACACCATTCATCTCTTCGCAATTGTGGGCCTCTGGTCGCGATTGCAGAGACCAAGTCCCTAGACCTTTACGTTTGTGTGGCTCATGTCATGTTCACAAAGGATGAACTCCCTCTGCCTTCGAATTCACGAACCCTTGGCTGCATTCTCAAATGGTTTACTGGCCTAGACTCTGCATTTGTGGGCATCACATCTCATTTGAAGAGGGTTAGCTTGGCTGAAATGTGTGATGTGTAGGGCCTCCGCAATCATGAAGGTCAGTTAACGGGTAGATCAATCTTCTAAATAGACTCAATTTTTAGTTGCAAGTCCTATTTCTAAGATAGAGTTTTGGCGATTTTAGGATCATTTCTCAGCAGAATCGAGTGATTCTTTTTGTAGTGAGTTAGAAAAGTTCATGGGCATGTTTCAGGTTTGTTGAATCCTCTGTTTTCCTTAGTAATTCACGTAAATTCCTTTTTTCACTATTTTGAATCCTTTTGAGCTAAACTAATGGTGGGACTATTTTGGCTTGATAGCAGCTCGAATAGGGACCTTTTCGGGGCACAAATTCTTTGAGTAGTTTAGGACCTTGTGACATAGTTTATCTTGTGACTCCATAAGGGTCCCACATTTTATGTTTTTTGGGTTTCTTTACCATTTTGAAATCCCTTTTTAATATTGGTATTGTTCTTTTTCATTTTACATTCCCGGGGTGTTGTTGATAGCTTGGTAGCACTACAAGGCTCTCTAGAAAGGAAAAGCACCTGAGAAAAGGTTTGAGTGTGATTTTGGCCTTGAGGTAGGTTACAATTTCCCTTTTCATAGACTTGGGTCATTTGGATTAATTGTATTTTTAGTAGTATTGTATAATTAGGTTGGAATTCACGATTAGTTAGACATTTTGATATGTATTCTACTTTTGGCCATTTTTGGGTTGCTTAGTGTACTTTTAGCTAGAAAAACCTTATCTTAGGTTGATCTTTATGGTTTGTTTTATATAGTATCCTTGAAATAGCTTCTAGGTTGCGTGAAACTTAGTTTGCCACATGTTTGCTTGGTTGATTGTGTAGTATATTTGAGTTTATGATCTTGTTGATATTGAACTTTTGGACCTAAGGTCGTGAGCTTGGACCGGCAGGAGTTCTAAGTTAGTACGCTTATGGGGTGACATATGTTTACCTTGTTCTATATGTGATATGGTTTAATTTTTTATGTTGTCTGGATTGTACTGGTGTGAAAGCAAGGCCTAATTGCATTGGTTCTATGATGGAAAAAGGTTTTGGGACATTTTTTAGTATACCTCACTTTCTACTAATTTTTCGCTCCTTAGGAGAGAGAATATTGATTTTAACTAATTTTTATTGATCGAAACTTGGTTGTGAGGAAAGTGTTCCTTTTTCTCCTTATATGTCATATGTTGATGAGCTCCAATTGCCCGCTGATTGAATTATGGATTTTACTTTTCTGATAAGTGGAGGTGGGGTTCCGTAGTTGTCTCTGGGGTCCTCTATACAGGCGACGAGATAACTCCAGAACTTTTTGCATTCCTCCTTCATTGGCCAAGTGCATTGCATTTCTTTGTGTGATTGACTGCTTGTATTGTTTGAATGGTGTGGTAGTTTAGTTGTAGCTTCACTTGTTGGTTGTTTTGTTTACTTTTAACCTTATATCAAACATCTTTTAGTATCATTGTGCTTCTCTTTTTATATTTGATATTTCTGAGCTCAGTTGACCTATGATGCCTACTGCAAACCTTCTGTTTTGGTACTCATACTACACTACTACATCTTTTTCTAATGCAGCTCCAACTACGAGCTACCTTAGTCAGCATTGGACCTACATTGGTTGTCACAAACCTGGATAATGGTTAGCTCTTAGAGTTCAAAGACTTGCTGCTTTCTCTCTTTTTTTGCACTAACTTATATTTTGTATTTTGATTAGTTAGTTCTCTTGTACATTTATCCTTTTGTGCTTAATAACTCATGTATAGATGACACCAGGTCTGGGGTTAGGTCTTGTGTTAGTTTGTCTTTTTGGTAACTATATGCCTTTTTTGGTACAGTTTGTATCGTATTACATATTTATGATATGGCCTATTTCCTTTATTCTATTTCTACTTCCACTCTTTCTTGTTATTATTATATAAACTATTATGTTTCGCATCTTCTAATTTTGGGTTAGGCTTTCCTACTCGGGGGTTATAGTAGGCTCTATCATGACCCAATTCTAGGCTATGAAAATGTGGTATCTGTGTCTTTGTTTCACCTGTCTCACCAGTATCAGAACTAGTTCCTAGTAAAGTCTTAGTACAATGACGTCCATATCCAATCTTCGAGAGTGATAGGGTATTCTTAGGAATACATAACTGTTTGTTGTTTCTTATTGTGCATTAATGGTTTTATCAATATTTAAACTCCATTTATTTCACTCTTTCTTAGATGGATATGATGAGGTCATCCGTGGGTAGAAGAGAGCCTCATGTACCTCCGAATGGAGCCTAGATAGGAGTAGAGGTCAAGGCCGACCCAAAGGTCAAGGGAGATCACAAGTTGCAGCACAATCTCGAGATCAGGAGTGGGCACCGCCAACTGATCTTGAGATAGAGGTTGAACATGTTCAACATCAACTTTATAGTGTGGGGACAGCTAAACGTCTACTGAGATTCGTGGTCACGTTTGTGCTACATGATACTCAGGCCAAGATCCTCAGCTTCATAGAAGGCATGTCATATGAAGGTACTTTGCCTAACACTTCAAATGGACCCCGTATTAGAGATGAGACTTATACTTCAAACCAGGTTGAGGCATAGTGTGTTCAAACCCCACCAACATATCAGCATAGTGTAGTTCCTCGTGCAGTTGTTTAGCTAGTTCTAAATTTTTCTCCACCTATGGAACATAGTAGAACAGAAGATGTTGGGATGGTTCATCACATTGAGTCCTTCCAGGTTCACAAGTGTTGCAGGTGAGGATCCCCATGAGTTTTTGGTCAATTGTAAGGAGAGGTTGCATAAACTTGGATTAGTGGAGTCCCACATGGTTGATTACACTACTTTCTAGCTTTATGGGTCAGTGAATCAGTGGTGGATGTCCTACCATAGGCTCAAACTAGCCGTGTCACACATGCGATTGTTCATTTGCATGTGGTATCAATTTCTATCATCTCAGATCGTGGTACTTAGGTCACTTCACACTTATGGATATTTTTTTAGAGAGAGTTGGGTACCAGCATTGAGCTCAATACAACATTGCATCCTCAAACGGATGGTTCAGAGAGGATTATTTTGGCTTTTGGAGGTTATGATATAGGCTTCTGTCATTGATTTCAACAGTCAGTGAGATTAGGCTTTGGCTTTGGTAGATTTTTCATATAATAATAACTACCATTCGAGTATTCATATGGATCCATTTGAGGCACAATATGGTAAGAGGTGTCGTTCTCTGGTGGGCTAGTTTGATGCTTTTGAGGTTAGATAGTGGGGCACCAACTTGTTCAGAGATTATATAGATAGTGTCCATGTGATCCAGGTTACCCTTTGTACTGCCCCAAGTAGGAAGCAGAGCTATGGTGATAAGAGGTTGCGACTTTTAGAGTTCATAATTTATGATCGGGTATTTCTGTAAATGTCTCCCATGAAGGGCGTGATGAGATTCGAGAAGAGGGGCAAGCTTATCCCTAGGTTCATCGGCCTATTTAACATTCTGAGGCATAAAAGATATTACTTATGATATAGCCTTACCTCCAGCTCTTTTGAGTGTTTATCTTATGTTTGATGTCTCTATATTTAGATGTTATGTTCGTGATGAGTCTAACGTGCTTAAGTGGGATTTTTTTCTGCTTGATGAGACCTTGAGTTTTTAGGAGCAGCAAATGGTTATTCTAGACAGGCAGGTTAGAAAGTTTGGTCTAAGTAGATCTCGATGGTTGAGGTTCAGTAGAGGCACCGTCCAATTGAGAAGGCTACTTGGGAAACTGAGCTTGACATGTAGACCTGGTATCCTCATCTTTTTAAGTTTTCAGGTACTTCATATGTTTTACTTTCGAGGATGACAGTCGTTTTAGTAGTGGATGTAATAACGACCCTCGTGATCACTTCTGTGTTTTTGCATGCTTTTACTACTTTACCCCTTCCCGTAGCTTCCTTGTTAAAATTGTGTGTTGTTGAGTTAGGTGGCATGCTTCCTGAGGTGGTCGGGTGAGTTTTGAGTGGTTTTAGACATTTTGGAGGCTTAAGGTATGAAAGAGTTACTATAGTCAATATCTGGAGATTTTGATGTAAGATTCAAATTTCTTCAGTTTCATTAGCTTCGAAAGGGTCATTTTTGTTCAGTGTAATGATCAATTTAGATTTAGAGGCTTTCATTTGGAGTTTGTACGATTATGCATTTTATCTTTTGAGTTTTGCCCAACATTTGACCTTGGTTAACTTTCTTGGTAAATGCGATCAGAATGGAACTATGTCAGCATGGTTAGTTTTGTAATGCCGAGTTTGGTCTAGATCAACCTTTGGTTCAATTTCCGAGGTAATCAGGATAACTCTGGGCATTTAGCATTTTGTGTAGCTTTTCTTTGTAAGTGCTGACTTTGGTCAACATTTAGACAAAACGGCCTCTCTTGTTTATTTTGTCGATTCAGTTGAGTCGGAAATGTCATTTACAACTAGGTAGCATAGTTTATTTGCACTTATGAGATTCATTTTGATCCCTATATAGAGAATAGGCCTCTCTTGTAATGTTGATGATGTCGTGCTACTGTGTAGCATTGTTCATCTCTCTATGAACGCAGGCATCTGGCCACATTAGCGAAGACCACGTTTCGAGACCTCCACGTTCACATGCCTCATGATGTGTTAGCAGAGGGTCAACTCTATTTGCCTTTGTATTCATGGGCCCTTAGCAACATTTGTGAAGGATTGAGTGGCTTAGTCTCAACATTCGTAGCCTCGCACCCCATTTGGATAGGGTCAACTTGCCTGAAATCCATGATCGCATGGGGCCGCTACACTCCCGAAGGCCAGTTAACTAGCATAATAGTCTTTTAAAAAGACTCAATTTTCAATTGCATATCCCATTCTAAGTTAGAGTTTTGGAAATTTTGGGAGTGTTTGTTGGCAGAATTAAGAAGTTCTTATTGGTGTGGATCAGAAAAGTTCGTGAGCACATTCCAGGTTGGTTGAATCCTCCATTTTCCTTGGTAATTCACATAAATTTCCCTTATTTTTGTTGTTTTGATTCATTTTGAGCTAAATTAATGGTGGGACTATTTTGACTTGATGGTAGCTCGGATTGTGCCCATTTTCATGGCACAACTTCCTTGAGTAGTTTGTGATAGAGTCAATTTTGTGACTCCGTGTGTTGGTCTCAGATTTTGCGATTTTGGGTTTCTTTCCAATTTCAAATCCCCTTATTAATATTGGTACTTTTGTATTTTTTTTTTGGTTCTCGTGGTGTTGTTGATAGCTTGGCATCATTTAGAACCTCTCTGGAAGGGGAAAAACCCGAGTAAAGGTTCGAGTGCGGTTTTGGCCTCGACGTAGGATACAATTTTCCTTTTCTTAGACTTGGCTTAATTAGATTAGTTGTATTTTGAGTAGTATTGTATGATTCAGTTGGAATTTAGGATTATTTAGGCTTTTTGATCCTTAGTCGACTTATGGACATTGTTGGGTTGTTTAGTGTAGTTTTAGTTGGAAATGCCTTACTTTAGGTTGATCATTATGGTTTTTTCCATATAGAATACTTAGAAATGGCCTCTAGGTTGCGTGAAACTTAGCTTTCCACATGTTTTCTTGGTTGACTTGTTTAGTTGTTTGTTTAGTATGTTTGAGTTTATGTTCTTGTTGATATTGAAATGTTCAGCCTAAGGATGTGAGCTTGGACCAACGGGACTTCCATGTTAGTACGTTTCTGGTATGACAAGTGTTTACCCAAATATGTGTGTAATATTGTTTGATTTGTGATGATGTCTAGATTGTATTAGTTTGAAAGCATGACCATGACATAATTGCATCGATTATGTGATGGAAATAAGTTTGAGACACTTTTTAGTACGCCATGCTTTATACTAGTTTTTAGCCCCCCTAGGAGCGCGATTACTTATTTTAATTGTTATTTACCAATGAAATTTCTGTTTTGAGGAAAATGTTCTATTTTCACCTTATAAGGCATATATTGATGAGTTCTAGCGCTCCACAGATTGAGTTTCGAGTTTTAGTTTTTTGATAAGCTGAGGTGGGGTTTTGTAGTTGTCTCAGGGTTCCACGGGACAGCCGATGAGACAACTCCGGAACTTTTTGCATTCATGCTGGATTGGACACATTTGCATTGCATATCTTTGTGTGTGTTTATTGTTTGTGTTGTTTGGATGGTGTGATAGATTAGTTGTTGCTTCATTTGTCAATAGTTTTGGTTACCTTTCGCCTTATATTATACTTTCTCTAGTATCATCATATTTTTCTTTTTATATTTGATATTTCTGAGCTCGATCAACCTATGATGTCTATCGAATACCCTGTATTATGGCACTCATACTACACTTCTGCACCTTTTTCTAATGCAGATCCCCATACAAGCCACCCTTAGTAAGCATTGGATCTACCTTTTTCGTCACAAGCTTGGATCGTGGTGAGCTCATTGCATTCAGAAACTTGGTGCTTTTCTTTATTGCTCTAACTTATGTTTAGTATTCTGCTTAGTCAGTTCACTTGTATATTTAGCCTTTCTGTACTTAGTAGCTACTGTATAGGTGACACCATGTCCGGGGTTAGGTTTTGTGTTAGTTTGTCGTATTGGTCACTTTTGGGCCTCTATTGTATACTTTGTATCATATTAAATATTTATGATACAACCCAGTTCTTTTATTATATTTCTACTGCCTCTCTTTCTTGTTATTATTATATAAGTTGTTATCTTCCGCATATTTTTATTTTGGGTTAGGCTTGCCTACTCGGGGGTTATAGTAAGCATCATCACGGCCTAATTTTGGGTCTTGGTAGGAACTATGGAAGCAAATGGTGCAAGCGTTGAATGAGCCAAAGAAGGGTCGGAGAGAAAAGAATCCAGCATCGTATCCACTCCATGTCGGCGAGCTAGCACTAGAAATTCAACCTATGATATTTTGAACCAGAGGAGTCCATATTATTTCACAATACAAAGTACCCCCTAGGCGTGACATGGTGAATAGGATCCAGAGACCCTAAACAAGCCATTTGACATAAGTATAACGTGATGTATTACAATTTAAGATGTATAATCAATATAAGTTTCAAATCATAAAATGACATAAAAGATATCAACAGAGTACATATGAGAATACGCGGAAAACTACTATGTATAACATAAGTCTTTCTAACATCATAAGAGTGGTTGGGACTTTACCCATACACTAGGTATAACTCTGAAACTGAAAGACCATAAAAGCAATAAAAGTATCTATGGTTTTTCCCTCGAACCATAGGGAATCACCAATCCTAGTGATCAAGCTAAGCAATCCCGATCTAAGCATGTCTAGGAAGAGGAATGTCGAACCCGATATTTTGAGACACTATAGGCACAATATGCATGAGTACGTTGAATGTTCCTAGTATGGGGGAATGCATTAAACCGTAAAGGATGATAGCATGACAAACTTAAACATCCTATGCAAGACTGAGGAAAACATAATAAAAGCAATTAAGAAGAAATAATAAATCAAATACGAGGTCGATGTATACTTAAAACCATTTGAGAAGCTTTCATAAAACCTTTGAAGAAAACATAGTTCATTTGTGGGGTATTTATCATTAACCAACAATAAGACCATATGAGCTATAACATTGAATTTGGCATGACCCTCACACCGAAAAGGGGAAATCTACTTGCCAAGGTAGAACTCTATCATATTCATTTTTTGCTCAAGTGGACTCACTAGCTTAGGACATTTAAGACAATCCTATGGGGACACATAGTTAATGGACAAGGATATTGCTTCTAGATACTCGGCCTCTACTAATGGGGCAGCCTCCACCTCAAAGTCCTCTCGGTGCTAAGTAAATCCCAATGGAAAGGACATAATCATAATTATAAATACTTGGGAAGGCACAATTAAGACTACCAATCCAATCATAAGTTCATATTAGATTAGCTCCTTTAAAATCATTATTTAATTTCATAAACTTCTTTATACTATACACTTACCTTTTTAAGCATATAAATCATGATTCGTTTTAAATTGTGAGAAAACCTTTCATAAATCATTGGCACTTTATCTTAAAAGAATCATTAAGTCATAAATAATTTTTTTCATAAAACATGCATAAATCCTTAATCAAATTCATGATCATTTTTCATAACTTCACAAGCTTTATTCATAATTCATATTCATAAAGTAGGCATATGCATGGGTACATGTGAAAACAATGAAAAATCACAAAATTGTATCAAATCATGCATATTAAGATTTAATATAAGTAACTGAATCACAATGAATTAAACTCTTAGAGAATCACATGAAACCCTAAGAAAATTGGGTGACACTGTATTGGAGATTGAGATTTTTTTTTAGACCAAATGGCTTAAAGGGGTCCATTGGTGAATTCTCACATACCTTGATAATAAAAGCCATGAGAATGCAAAGAGAATGAGACCTTGAATCTTAAAAACCTAACTTCCACCTTGAGCACTCTTGAGAGAAAATTGGAGAAGAAAACTAGGAGAAACTTGGGGGAATTAAGTGAATGAGAGGAATTAGGCTAAGTCTTAAGAGTAAAACCGGATATAGGGGTAGTTATACGGCGAAAAAGACATAGTTTAGGGGTTAGTTGGGTAGGAAAAGGCCAAAACACCCTTTTTAAAAAACTATGGACATGTCTATGGTTTGGATCTACGGTCTGTAGGATTTTCCATGGACCATCCTTGTCAACTGTAGAACCTTTTACATGGACTTAAAGATCTAGACAATTTCCGGGAATAGTTTCTATGGATCGGAGACCCTTCTACGGTGCGTAGACCCTTTCCGTAGTCCTCAAGGTCAAGCCCAAATTTTCTCTAAGTTTGTATCTTATCTACTGATCCCTTTTACGGTTCGTAGACCACTCTACAATTTATCATGTTCATTTGTAGGTCAATCATCAGAGACTTAGCATTTCCTATAACTCAAGCCAATCTTACGACTACCTTCTTACCGCCCATAGGATATCCTACGGCCCGTAGGTGACTTCCGTAGACTTTATATCAGTGCCAAAAATGCAAAATTCCAAACTTAACTTTCAATTTCCGAGGTGTTACATATTAACTCCATGTCACCATGAGGGCCAAGTTGACAAGATAAGAAGGTTTGCTTTGACTCCGTGTCGCGGACCTGTAACTCATTATTTTTCTGTGTTTTTCTCAACTTATAAATAGCTCGTCTTTAATCACAATTTTTATCCTTTTTTTTAAAAAAAATTGAGGAAAATAAGGGGAATAATTTTCTCTTCAAATATAATGGTTCATTCCTACTCTTTTCATCTTTCGAATTCTTATATGATTATTAAAGATTCAAACATTGTGAATCGAAACATGAGTAGATAAATCTCTTTTTTCTAGGGTTGTGGCTACAAATGATTTGTTAGTATTGAATCTATTGATGAAGTTTGGTTATCACTACAAAATTACTCTTGTGTTCTTGAATTACTATTTTAACTTGATCACCATTAGAATAAATTATTATCTATTCTTGAACTCAAGAGAAGAATAGAAAGATATAACGTGGAATACAGGAGCATGATATTTCTTTATACAAAACTAGGATTGATTTGTATAGGATAGGGATGTACGTACCCAGGTACCATGCTTTGTTTTGAAACAAGATGAAAGTTTAATGCTCTGTAGTTGATTAAATCGATCCCTAATCAACGATGTATTTAGATTGTCAATTATGGTAGGTTATTAGACGTTGAGATATCATAATCATATTATTAACCTTATAAACAAGTAATTTGATAACCATCGAAGTCCATATAGGAGATACTATGCATGAATTCTTGGTTAAGGTGCAACCCTGGAATTTCTCAAGTCATTGTTATAACTCCAAGTGGAACTGAATATCATTGCTAGTCAATTTAGTAATTTAAATTTTTTAACTTTTAGTATAAAATATCAATTGAACTCTTTCGGTACACTTGCATTTAATGGTAGTTATTAGTGAAATTGAATTTTCAACTGATCGTAAGTCCTTTGAATTTGATAATCCGGTTCTTAAGAGTCACTATATTACTTGTGTGACCACATACACTTGTATGTGCATTTGGTTACTCAGGCTATGTGTGAGGAGAGGATTTCCCATCCATATAAGAAGATCATGAGGAGAGGATTGCCCAAATCCATAAAAGAAGATCTCAGTAACACTTGGACGTAAATCAATCCCAAAAGTTAGTTCACGAGGAGAAGATTGTCCAAATCCATATAAGAAGAGCATTAGTTCATCCCAACCAATGAAAGACTCTAATCCACTCTAACAAAACTTCAGATTTTTATTACCCAAACTTTCATCTTAGAAATTTTCAATTCCCCATCTCCAATATCTCTCAATTTACTTCTTTTTGTTGACAACATAGAAATCCCTGAACACTTGTATTTGCATCATAAAAGAATGCATGTCAAATGACATAAGTACATTGAATGTACGAGTATGTACTATGACTGAATAAACAAATAACTGAACTCAATGACTGAAATAGACAAAACATAAACTCAACTAGATGAAAATAATTCAAGGAATGAAATCATTTAAACTTTACAAAAATACTTACTTGTCTCTGAAATTCAACATAATAAGTGATAGATAAAAATACACTTCAACTCTATTAGGAGATTCTCTAACCGACAACCATCACTATTAGCAAAGTGATGATACAACATCTTTTACACGCTGCTAGAACTGTCCTATATCGCGTCGGGACATTACTCTTTCTTTAGTTTGAGATAATTGCTCAAACTATCCTCTTAAGAAAGATAACTGCTCTTAACTGTCTCTGAAACTCAATGTTCATTTAGAAAACAAGGTTTATATTTACTTAATGTAACAATACATTATGGGTTGGGATAATTACTCAAAAAAGGGCATATTTAAGAGGTAACTGCTCTGTACTTAATCTTTCTGGAAACACTTATAACTTTTCTTAATAATCTACTCTTATTCTTCATGTAAAAATGAAACATTTGGGAAATATTTAGTTCCCTTATAATCTTTCTCAAACTGTTCTTTAGTTCCTCAAAACTTAGTTTAAACAATAATGTTTTGTTTAAAATATTCTCAATAAGAATTTACTAGATACTCAAAATAGGGTTCATGCCGAAAAATAGTCATGAACAATCAACTCAATAATCACAATTCACATTGTATGACATTTCAATGATTATGAATAGGAATTCAATAATCAACAACTCAATATTAACTCATCTCAAGAATACTGAAACCTAAGGATAGAACCCTAGATTACTCTTTTACTGATTTGAGCATAGAAGTAGGGTGTGAGGACGAACTAGTCCAACACTATGATAGCCTTACATACCTGGAAGAACAAAGTTCTAGACGAACTAAATTAAATTTGAAGAACGCTTGAAAACCCTAGCTTTTCTCCTTTTGAATCCTTGCTCTAAGTCTTTGAAGTGTTAAAGAACGTAAAAATAATGTTTTAACACTGTTTAGACCCTTAATTAGGCGAAAAAGGATCGTGGTTTAGGCTTAGAAAGGGTGGAAATAGACTAAACTACCCTTCTTAAAATTGGCGAAAAAACCTTCTATGGGTCCATCTACGATTCATGGTTTGATCTACAGACCGTAGATCCCTTCCGTGGATTCTACATTGAGATTTTAAGGCTCAAAAGTCCATTTACAGGTCCAAACGACGGCCCATAGGTGTACTTACGACCCATCGGTTGGATCCGTAGGATTTCGATCCCAAAAGTTGACTCCCAGTACTCTACCGACGACTTGACAAGATGGGTCGTCGATTAACCTATGGCTTGTCAGTTGGAGCCGTCGTTCACAAACTCAGAAAACTCTAATGTGGAAGTCTCTGGTAAAATGGTCATAACTTTTTACTCTGAACATGAAATGGGGCAAACTTGGTGTCGTTAGAAAGAGGACCCAAAGACCTTTAATTTTGTAGGTCATAGGCCACCTCATTCATTATATGCTGGGAGATATGATCGTTTGAAAGTTGACCTAAGTAGAATCTTATGTCAAACTTAATCGGTAATGAAGCTTTCAACTAAACTTTGTGCTAAGGGGTTCTTGTGACCTTAAGTCATATCCAGATCCAATCGAACACCGAAAAAATGACCTTTACACATATGAGCAGTTTAAGAATCACCCGATACAATTTTACATGCAAATAAACATTAACATCATGTTTTCGAAAATAAAAGAAGAAGAAGAAGAAGATGATAATTAACTTCCACAAATATATAGAACTTATTTTAAATTTTAAATTATTTTAATTAATACCACGTAAAATTTGCAATATTAATAATATTAATAATATTTGTTTTATACTTAATAAGAAAATTTAAATTATTTAGTGAAATTTCTTAAAAAATTAACATCATAAATGAATATTGGGGCTTGCAAAGATCGGACTTTTGTCACTAGTTTTTATTATATAGAAAGGTGAAGACGACCGGACGACCAATGGCAATTTCGAAAATCTAATATGATTGAAGGGCAGAATAGTAATTGCTAGGGTATTATCAATTTTTGTTTTAAATTAAATTTTAAAAAAAATAGGAATAGTAGAAAGAGAAGGCCACGTGTACTTCTATCATGAAAAGCACAAAAAATATCACAAGTGGCCGTACTATCTAAACATGATGGGACCCATTTTTAATTCAATTTATATTACATTAACACCTTTACTTTTTGCACTAAAATAAATATAAAAAGAAACAAACATGATTTAAAATGTATTAAATGAAAATAAAAATATTTTAATTAGGGAGCATAAAAATAAAAATTAATAAATAAAATGGATATATAAATTAAATGAAATTAAAGTAAACTAAGACTCTCACTAAATTTTAAAATAAATAGTTTTAAAATTTTGCGAATCAAGCATTGAAGAGAAATAATAAGTATTCTTCGTGTTCAATTTACGTACATTGATGAAAAGAATATTCTGATAGTAAAATAATTTAAATTTTAAGATTAAGCAGATTAAAATTTAATTAATTATAGTAGATTGTTTACTTTATCTACTTAATAATATTGCTATTCTTTTTTCTTAAATAAGAAGTTAAGAATCGAAACACATGAAAATCAATACATTAATTAGAAAAGTAAATAAATATAAGTAGATTAATATTTAGAAAGAGATGACAAAAATAGCAAATGCCTAATAGTAATTTCAAAAATCAAAATCTAATATGATTGAAGGGCAGAATAGTAATTATGCATGATTGATATTTTAGCAAACCACAATACTTTTTCTTTCCATTCTAGATCGTTCTAGATCTTTTTCCTCCACTTCCAGATTATTTATTATTAACAATTGCTAAGGCCTTAAAGCTAAAATGATGGATCATCTCCCTCAAATCTCTTCTTCTCCTAATGGTTCAAAGCTTATGGGTTACGAGTTAAATCAACTATACTGTTGAAAATTCTAATTTGAAACACACGACATATAAGAGGAAGAGAGCTGATAAAGCATAAGCGGCAAATATTTATGAAATTTATCCATGTTTGGTGAAGAGCAATATGATACAATTTTGGTTCTTCAAATCCTTGATTTTAGCTTATTATATGCTTATGTATTTTCTCTTTTGCTGATATTGGTGTCCAGGTATAGCTGCGTAGTTTCGTGGCAGAAGAGAATTGTGGATAAGCCCTCTTTTCTTTAGTCCGAGGAGAATTGCGGATCCTTTTCTAAGGTTTACCGTCTATATATTATCACTTTGAATTTGTTGTCTATGTCATTTATCACTTTTTCGAAGTCTTATATTTTTCTTTTGAGATTTTTATTTTAAGGTTTGAATAAAACTTGTGGGGGTGGGGGGGAGGCGGGGGGTTATGAGTGAAATTATTTACTTCATTTTTCAAGTTGATTGGGACAGATTACGGATTTGAGTTGGGAAGTAATGTGCTCAATGTTTATTGCCACTGCAAGTTGTTTGATAAAACATCTATAAGAAATTGGCTTTCTTGAAATGTTGTAAATCTTAGCTATTTTAGGTAAAAGAGATGGTATTCTTCTTCTTTTAATCTATTTATGTTCATTAATTCTCAGGTCAAAACATCACTGAGATGTTATAGATACATCCAATTAATTTGTGAAAGTTTAATGGCTGATATATCTCAAATATTTTATGATTTTAAAAGTTTAATAGAGATGACCTTGCATGACTATTTTTTTTCTTTTTAGATGTCTAAACTTATTCGTTCTCAATTACAACTTAACTTCATTCCTATGTAATTGTCTTGGTGGTCTTTAGTATGTTTGATATTCTATAATCCAAGTGTCACAACGAATTCATGCCTGTCACCGGTAGGACTATAAGGTAGTTGAGAACTCATCAATTGTGAACAATGTCATATATATAATTGGATATCATGTGCTTTGATGGTTTTGAAGTCCTATGATCTCTCTCTTCATAATAATCTAGAAATATCCTCTTTTCTGCAAAAAAAAAAATGAAAAAAAATATATTAAAAGAACAAATGCAAAATGATCTTATTCCACTGCTATTTCATCTTTTCAGCAACAGGATACTGCCATAATTGATGATTATGATTCTTCATGATTGATTATGGAGGATGATGCACTTTTATCATTCTTGTTGTTAAGCTTAAAACTCATGTACCTACTTCTATTACCTTTGTTTCTCAGTTATAATAACTCTTTATTTGGTTCTATATGTTTATTAGTTTTATCTTCAAATTATTTTTTGAAAGTCAGTCATGATTTTTTTCCCCGAGGAGCTTTTGAATTCTATTTCTCATTGATTTTTTATTTATTTATTTGTTCCATCAATTTGCACGGATGAGAAGTCCTCATGAGGGTTTATTGAAGTGGGTATTCCTGCACTTTGATGGCTCTTTAATTGCATCATAATTATCGAAATCAGGTTCTTGAATTACATGTCCTATTCTTTTGTAATTTTCCTTTATGAAATGAATTAATTGCAACTATTTGAGCATAAAATCAGCAAACTATAGAGATATGAATTTTAATATCAAAGGTGTTATAGATTATCATTTAGTTAAGGTAAGCAAATTGATAAATTGGAATTTCAATGAAGAAAAGAGTTCACAACAGAGGATGGTAGTAATATGGCGAAGCCTTGATGCCAGTGAGCTCTTCAACCTTCTTCGTTGGTCGGTTCTTTGTTGCTTTCTTTATTAATCCTCTTCCTCGTGACTTTAATTTCTCCAATTTTGAGTCTCGCGAGTATGAAACACTTCAATAATCCACATATTTAGGTAATACACAGAGGTAAGTTACCTGTTACAAAATTTTGGATGTAATTTATTTTAAAGATTGTTTACAAGCTTTATTTGTGTGTATTATATGGTATAGAATATTTTCTAATGTGTCTTCCTATATAAGTATAGGAAGCTTTGTTGGATGATCGAATAGCCAACAATTAGAAACTATAGAGAAGATACCAATGAAAAATGATTTCGTTTTATGTTATCTATATTTAAAAAAATGATTTCATCTTTAAAATATTATCTCACTGACAAAGGAAAAGAGAGAAATTAACATGGATGCATTTTTAAGAATATAATGCAGTAGCCCATGAACCAATTTTATTCATGCTTCTAAACTTGATTGAAGTTTGTCATTATTATGTTTAAGGGGTAACAATTATTAAAACTTTTGGTACATTTTAGAGACTCCAATCTAGAGATGCCCTTTGATGTGAGACTCATACTTCCACAAATATGACACAATTTTTTATTTCACGAGTTAGTAGTAAGGTCTACTTACATTTTATCCTTCTCATTCACGGGGTATTTTGTTGGCCTCCTCTTCTTTCGAAGAATCTGGAGGAATTGAATTCATGTGTACTGTAGACATATATTTTGTCATTATTTAATTCAAGAAGTGAAATTGTTGGTGTGCTCAAATGCACATGTCCAATCAAATACATGTATTGATAGTATAGGTGCAAATGATCTTTACTTCTTAAGCAGTTTCTTGTCTATTTCTTTTTTCATCGAATTGAATTTTTAATTATAAGAAAAATTGTATATCTTGGTTCATTTTTATGATGGGAGTTGCATATTTCTGAGAATTTCTTTTCTGAGAAGCACTGAGTTCATGAAAATATAATTTGGTTACTTTAGAGGTGATATTTGAATTAATTTAATTTAGTTACTTTAGAGTTAATATTTAAATTGTCGTAGTAGTAGTATTTGTAGCTATATCACATCTATGTAAGTAAATAAATCAACAGACTCCGCGCTAAAATACGAAAGTTGCTTCAAAAAAAAATTATTGAAAAAACTTTAGTATGAATGAGACATAATTGACCTCAAATAATTTGAGATTGTACTCGATCAATTTTGGTGTATATCTGTTAGTAACTGATTTATAAATAGTTATATGAAAATGTAATTAGTACTCCCATATGTATAATGTTCAATTTATAAATAGTTAATATACAAATGTTATTAGTACTCCCATATGTATAATGTTCAATTTATAAATAGTTATATACAAATGTAATTAGTACTCCCATATGTATAATGTTCAACTACGTAAATATTTCACTTTAAAAACAACATTCAATAGAATGACATTCACAAAATATATAGATAACACGTTTGACTGCTATATTATGTTCAAGATAATAATATTTTTATTTATTTTATATAATGGTGTTTATATGTTATTGTCTCATTTATATTAATCAATTTTAGATCACGAACAAGACCACACGTTGGGCCCGTGCTTAGCACGGGCAATACTTATCTAGTAATTTAATATAAGAGACTAAAGTGGCTTTGGCTCGTAACGGTAGTTTTGGAATAGCTGCTCAGTTTAGTCTTCATCATAATAAGAGGGAGTGTTTTGGGACATTCAAAAGGGTAAGCTTGTCATTTTACCTTCTCCCTTCTTCTTTCTTTGCCATGTGTCTTTCACACCAATTCGGGCGTGTCTTTGCTCTTCCGCATTTGTCATTCTGAAAAATTTTCATTTGTGTGCCATGAAATACAACCATCAGTTTTGTGCCTAAATTGGAGATGAGGTTTCATTCGAATTCCTTGGAAGCTCGATCGTACGAACAAAAATGCTTCATTGATTTCTTGTGTTTTCTATTTTGAATGTTTTCGCTGTCGGATCTACCCAAAAATCCTTACTGGATGCATCTTTTCGTCTTTAGTTGCTCCGTTTATGTCTTGTTTAGAGTTCTGTTTGTTAATTTCAATTGTTACTTTCCGTTTAAATTTACTAAGTATTAATTTGGCTGGTTAGTTGAATCCCTTTGGTTTTCTGTCCCGTCATTGCATATTCAGGGGCAGCATACCTGCAAACTTTTAACTTGTGATGCCACAACCGTGTAAGATTCACTAAAAATACACTACTTTAAGCAAATTCCGCACGCACCCATTGAAGAGTCCTAGCCTGCAAACCCAGTAAATAGAGAATGTTTATAGCACAATTGCAGGTGCAAACGTACACTTGTAATGTTGCAAATGAGGCCGAGTATAAAGTTGGTTTATGTAGTACTAAAGAACTAAAAATAAAGAATCAAAAGGAGAAAAAACAGAATATCTGCTGGGACAAATAAAACATCAGACCTAAGAAAGTAATTTCAAAAAATGTAACCCTCAGGACAACATTGGCAATGGATAAATATCCTTGCAAATTAAGTGCTAACCCTCACAGTTTATCTTTCTCAATTCAGACAATGTGCAGGAAGTAGTCTTACACTATCCAATTATTTAGTGTAACATCAATATCTTTATATTACCACAAATTCCAAAATTTGTTTCACGAATTACACCTCCACAACACAGACAAGCATCACTTGACAAAGGATTTCACAAGTTTTTGTTACTTCTCATGATAAAAACTTCCATCCTATAGATGATCCGAGTTTTAAATGGTGATGCTTTACTATCGTACTTCCCTTCATTTTTTTCTCTAATAAGTATGCATACCACACATTCATTATACTCTTATTTCAGTGAATTGAAACCACACCAAGATTAGTCATGATAAAGAGATATATACCCAAAAGTTCCCATGACTCGAGTAGATACGTGGTCACTTCCTTCTGTTGCTAACCCAAAATCTGAAACCTTAGGGGTGTAGTCCTCTTCTAACAAGACATTGCTGGCTTTGAAATCACCAGGAATAACACGAGGATTAGAATCTTCGTGAAGGTAATTAGCAATTCCTCTCGCAGCACCAAGAGCAATTTTCAATCTCACCTCCCAATCATCCTATCTTTTTCTGAAATATAGTAGTAGAGCTCTGTTAAGGAGAAACACACACTAATATATTTTACTTGCCAAGGCACAAAGTTGTCCGATAAGATGCTTAGATTAGCTGGATTTTTATACTTCTCTTCTTCGCAAGCAAATCCTCTTCACATTCAACTCCTTTTTAACCTTCTTAATTAAGTTTATGATTGAAGAATGTTAACTTACTCATTAGAATTGTTAGTCCATAATTCCTTTCATTATTCACACTGCTTTATTCTAAATTCTGGTTGACTTTTTAACTGATAGATGATTTCTAGGTTATTTCAGAGCCCAGAGAATCATTTATGATAAAGAGGAAGAGCTTCAGAATTGCAATTGCATCGGAAGAGGAGCAACAAACTCATAAAAACCGAGGTAAAGCACAATGACCACATATGCCGTTAAATGCATACTATGATTTTCTCTTTTCAATTGTTATTTGTTGACTAGCATGTTAACTTGGTTTCACTGTAAAAATGCTCTAATTATTAAGAGACCTTTTATTTCAAAGGAGCATCTGGACAAAGGATATTTGCTCTCTTATAATACATAGACAGTGATAGTTCTGGTAGAAAAAGAAAAAAGTAACAACGAATTGTTGAGGTGTAAAACATTGTAGTGATTTGTGGATGGTACAAGAAGGGAACTTGTGGGCTGACGTTATATGATTGTGGTGTTTGCATCAGAGTGTTCTCTTTAAGACTGATGATTTGCTGTGGTGGAAAAGATCATTTGTACCATGTGCAAGATAGATCCACCATCTTGCAGCCAAGACTAACTAATGGAATCGGCTTAATAACGACTGTTGCAATCTTAAAATAGAAAACTGCTTGATCTTTATTTAACAGGCAAAGGGTCCATCTGTAAGTTCCGCGACCATTATATGGTATAATGAGAAGAAAAGCTTGATAAAATGGAAGAAGAGAGAATTATTCGCTGACTGATCAGATGGGATGTGTTATTCTTTAACATCCTGTGTGATGAGTATTGGTAATGATTCTGAGAAGATCTGTGCATTTGGATGAAGCTCAAGATCAAGATCATTAATAATATTGTTACATTATTTATTAAAAAATGATCATTAACGATATTTTTGTATGACTCTTTAGATATCAGGTCTCATATTAGTATCTTAAATAAAAAATTACGTATAAGGTGTAGTGACCTCTTTGACATTGTCTTAGTAGTATTTTGACTTGACTTCTTTATCCCTCTGAAGGTCTATCAGAAACTCCCTATACCCTCCAAGGTAAGGGTAAGATCTGCGTACATATATTCTACCCTCCACACATCCCATTTGTAGAATCACAAATATGTTGCTGTACTCTTGACACCAAAAGTTATATGTTTGCCTTATCTGAAGAGGAAATGACGGCTTCTGCTAAAACCTTTTTCCCCAAAATAACCTGAACAATAATTATTCTACTAGAATAAACTCTATTTCTTCCGAAATTGTGGGAATTTTCTATTTCCTTAGGTAATGTCTAAACCTTAGTTGAAGAGGATCTACTTATATTGAAAGAAAGAAATTCGAAATTCTACATTACTTTTCGTGTAAAATCTGGTGCTACATGAATACGTCTTGAGCTAGGTCTCATTGTGGACATTTATTTCAGGTGTTCCTACATTTTATTGGATAGCAATGGTATTTGGCAATTCCATTAATTCATCATGTTCACTTAAAAGGGTAAAAACTTCACCAAATTCCTGTGAATTACACATAATTCACAATGTATAATCGATAGCAAGTAGATAACCTTCTACTTATCTAATGTATTTTTCATATGCCATCTGTGTCAAATACAAGATGTTGCAGTTGGTTTTGTATTGACGTGTGTCTACAGGGCTGAGGTCTACATATGCAGGAAAGTCGTTCAACAACCATCTTTATTTTCAAATGAACAGGTGTTGTATCTGTTAACTTCTCCTTTGTGCTCGATCGACTGAGATATAATGTGTAGCTCGTCTGATGGTTTGCTTTTCATTGAGTCCATGACAAAACGATTGCTGATCTACCTAACCGTCTTATCTACTCATCAAAGTGCAATATCAGTGTTTCTTTTTTAATATTAGTGACTTTTTTTAGAAAAGCTAACATTGCTTGGTTGCCACTGCAAAGACCACGTGCAGCAGAAGCACATAAATATTATTTTCATGGATATTGCACTTGATAGATCTACTAATTGTGCAAATTACAGCAAAACCAAACAAACACACGATATGCTTGGCTTGGTACTTGACTATTTCTCCATTGCACAGTAATCTGACCTATTTAATAGTAAATTGATGGTCATATGCCCAAAAAAAATTGTGAGAATGTTTAATCCATTGTGATCGAGATGAACGAGTAAAGTATATAGATTGTTACTAGCAATTATAATGTGGTTTCTTGCCAGTTAAATATACAAGAAAGTAAACATTCCAGGACAAGCTTCTATTTCCATTTACACAGAAATAGTTGTGTTTAGTAGTACTTTATTTGTTCTTATTAGCTTAGCTAATGTGGTTGAAGTTAATAATCATCTTTCACTCCTAACAAAGAAAAACCAACTGACTATTTCTCCGTGTTCAAAATATATAGGTGAATGAAAACACTAGAATAAAGCCGAGCAGATAATTTCTTTCATGCTTTTGTGAATTGGATTTTCTCAAATTTAAATAACTTATCTCCAATGTAGATGCATTCTCACTTCTCTTTACTATATTATTGAATTGTGTTAGTTGTTCACTCCTTTAATTTATTTTCAGGTAATAAAGATGTTTCAACCGGAAAGAACCTACTTTAATTGAGCGATTCCAGAATTTAGAAGCTATATTTCTGATTTGGCCTTTCCTAGAAAGCTCCATGTATAATATTCAGAAAAATATATGTAACATACTATGAAATGTGTTAACGCTGATATTTATTTTAATCATGTTACTTATTTCCATGTCTT
Source organism: Solanum okadae (assembly GCA_036553675.1). NCBI lineage: Eukaryota > Viridiplantae > Streptophyta > Magnoliopsida > Solanales > Solanaceae > Solanum > Solanum okadae. The sequence continues at coordinate 46,654,318 of CM071678.1, forward strand.
TCTTTACAACTGCTTTTAATTTCACTATATGCCCGTGCCCTGCACGGGCACCCGTATCTAGTATTAACGAATGAGTTTCTTGTTGTTGTTGTTTCACATTATTTATGTTAATTTGTATAAGAAAAATGACATATTTTAATATATTAAATATTATTAAAATTTTACATATTTTTTATTTAAAATGCAGAAGTAATAATTAAAGGGCTTCAAGAGAAGAATGTTGTTAGGATTGAGATACTGAACCAAGTGAAAAATGTTGAATATTTTATTAGTTATGCAGATATTAATTATGTAGGTATTAGTTATATAGGCAATATTTATGTAGGATTTAGTTATATCAGAATTACAATACATAAATTATTTCTTATTCAGTATTTAATTTGTTGTGAATTAATATACTTTTTTCAAAAAAATAAAATAAAATATGAAATTTGTAAAATTTGAATAATGATACTACCTGATAAACAACTATGATGCGGCAACAATTATATGTTGTTCTGGAATCTGGGGATAAAATGACGAAACGAAAAAGATGAGGAACATAAACATCTTAGTCGACCTCCTTAATTTTGTAAATAAGTTAATATACATTATTTACAATAAATAGGTAAACAAATTAGGGGTAAAAATGTAATTTTTTAAAGTCAATTCATGTATAATTAATACCCACATAATTAATTCCATCTTCAACCATGCATAAAATTATACATAGATGTCCTCATAAGTTATGTGAGTATTAATTATGTAGAATTACTAAAACACAACCAAACACCGTATAAAATTAATACATGAATAATGTTTATATAACATTTGAAACTTACCAACCAAACATGGTATAAAATTAATACATGAATAACTTTTATTCTATTTACAAATCAAACAATATATAAAATTAATACATGAATAACCAAGTTATTCATGTATTAGATTGACTCTTATACAATAACCAAACGGCTCCTAAGCTTATAATGTTTATACTGTATGTGAAAGGGTTGAATAACAAGCGACCTTTTGATTACAAAAAGACAACTTTACCAATTGCATTAACGTAATCTTATCTCCGTATATTGTCTTGCATAATCCTCACCAAAGTTAAACTCAACACATTGGTGATGTAACAAAGGAAAGTGGTTTTGGTCTCTTTGGAGAAAATCTATTTGCTAAAGAAATTTGGTGACTTAAAAAGTTAAATGTGGCATTTGTGGGGAACTAGTGTGTGACAATTGATTGAGAAAAAAATGTGTATTTTGGATGAAATTGGAAAACAAAGATATTTGGGACCATTAGACTCCCAAACAATTGTAGTTGGTATACTAATTGAAGAGTTATATTACTCTTTGATCTCAAATGAAATGAGAATTTCACAGACACTCTATTGACTTGCAAGCAAACACTAAAGGTTGTTTAGAAAGGAGCTAGCAACAACAATCTAAGAATTATAGATATACCACAAATGAATTCTAGGAGATTCATGTACTAATATAGCACAAATACAAACTGAGATAAAAGTTAGAATAGAATAACTCAAGTGTACAAAAAGAGCTCATAGTCATAAATAGAGGTATTTATTAGTTGGTTATTCTGTTTATTTGTTATCAATTTGATTCAATTGTTTAGTTAGTAATCATACATGAAAATAAAATAAAAACACAAGATATGAAATAGAAAAGCAAATTAATTAGCAAACAAGCACCTGCCACACCTGTGATAATGTACTTTTTCCTTTTAAGTTGAATTTTCACCAACATATGAGAAAAGGAAATGAAAACCAGAAGAGCCAACAACTGAATCATGCCCCAAATTTTCAATTAAATCGAACAATATAATTCTTCTATCCCTTCAATTATCATTTGCACCGCCTTTTTTCCACCGTACAGCCTGTTAGTGATATAGTTTGCTCTGGGTCTACACCACAAGGCTATAAAACGCGTCACAAGATTAGTGTCATGAGGTTTGCTTACTTATATACCTAATAACTCTCATGTGTTTTGTCGATGTGGAGTTCTTATACTAAGCTGGGAAGTCACATACACCACCTCTTATAAAATATATGTATATAATTCAACATTGCATTTTCCAACCAAACAATAGTCCAATCCACTAGTGATATTTTCTGTTTGGGCCTAGATCCACCCAACTTTAAAACATGCCACTAAAGTGTAAGATATGCTTACTTATCATGTGTTTTTGTAGATGTGGACTTCTTATCCTAAGGAGATGTGTCACAAACACCCTCTCTTATGGACTCAACGTCCTCGCTGAGGTTTGGCCCACCATTGTAATTTTCCCCACCACATGAGCTTTGCCAAGACCTAGCAAAGATGTTTGCCCCACCTTATCATAATTTGGCTAAACTCAAGTTAACTTTAGCTTGCATCGACACAGTTAACACAAAAGTTACTCTAAAACCATCTTTAATTGCCTAACCCACTAGTGATATTGTTCTATCTGGGCATAGACCTGCACAACTTTTAAACGCATCAATAGAGTATAAGGTCTACTTATATATACTTAACATCTCTCAGGTGTTTTGCCGATATGTTATTTCTTATCCTAAGTTAAGTTGTGACACATACAACCTCTCTCCAGATTTTTAAAAGCAAATTAAATCATTTTTTACTTTTAAACCCAAGTGTGATATGAATTCTTTCATACTTTGATCTAATAAATGATGTAGTAATTAAAAAATAATTTGAACAAGCGATTCAAAATAAAAGAACTATGGGCCCGATAGTTGGTCATACAAACCTAGACTCTATGTAAAATAGAACAATTTATCTGCAAAATAGAAGATTTTGTGCATTTTGGTCTACACTTACATTGGACAATAGGCCTCCACCGCTAGGAGTCCATCCAACTCAGACTCAATAACTAATTCAAACATAAAGACCCTGCATATTGTTTTTTCACTAACTTAACAACTACTCCAATTGAAATCAAATAAAAGACCCTGCATACTGTTTTTTAACCAACAATAGACTGCATATAAAGTAAATAAGAATTCAAATTTCTATTTTGTTTCCAAGGAAATAAAACTTGACCTTTTTCACATTCATTGACGTTTCTGATCATAGAGTTTCCTCCCTGTTCTCCTCATCCTTCTTCTTCTCCTTCATCATCATCATCTTCATTTTCTTCTTCTTCTTCTTCCTCCTCGTCCTCCTCTAGTTCATCATGATATCCTCCATATTGCTGCTGCCAGTAGAGCAAATTTAATTGCCTACTAAACTGATAATTCTCATATGTCATTCCCAAATGCAAAGATTTACAATTGACACAAAAAATTCTCCAACATTCAGGACATGCCCTAAATAGGATATTCCCTTAGATCATCAACCAGTGTATCCATACAATCCATAAAAAGGCAATCAATAAATATTGACGAAACCAGATTTTCTGTTAGTCGAATGGCATCTCTTACTCGCATAAGGAAATCAACAGGCATTAATGAATCAAGATCCAAAATCCCCTTGCAATCAGAAGCAGGACACTTCATAGAAATCATCTCATGGATGTCCTTCTTAATTTTTTTACCTATATAATTCTGATACATTCTTCACAATAACGATGATTGTAATTGGTGCCCCACATCATTGTGTTTGGCAGCGGAAACACGTTTTCACAAATTACACAAAAAATCCATGAAGATTTCCCCTTTTTAGTAGTACTTTTATTTAGGTTAAGTGAATTTGGAATAACAAAATACTCAATTTCTACAGTTGTTTTTCCAACACTGTGATTAGAGCTTGATTCCGAGTTCTTACCTAAATAAAACTGAGCGGAGTAGAAGAGAATTTGTTGCAACTCGATATCATCATCTCCACTCTCATAACCATTCCTATTTTCAGTGATAGTGATGACATTAGAATTCAGCGAGGTAAGATCAACTTCGATTTCGCCAGATTTCAAGATTTGTAAATCCGTTGATTCCATTTCAACTTGATCAAAATTCACGATTTTCAAATCCGTTGATTCCATTTCAACTTGATCGGAATTTGTGATTTGCAAGTTCGTAGATCCCATTTCAACTTGATCGGAATTCACGATTTGCAAATTTGTTGATTCTATTTGGACATCATTGGCTCCGGCAGATCTCATAATTTTATGCCTTCTATGGAGTCTACGAAAATTCTTAGACCATGTTATTGATAAAAAAACCTTTGTTCTCGATCTTTGGCTCCGGCTGCAAGAATTTGGATATGATAGGGCTCTTCATTCTGCCGTCAATCCGACCCTATATTTATTTCCCAATATATGCATATATGTTGTTTATATACTATTTTTTCTTCAGTTTCTTGTATTTATTTTACATTTTAGGGTTTAGAATTAATTTGGATTATATCATATTTGAAATAAATTTATGCAATATGCGCAATTTTAGTATGACTTAGACATGTCAGCCAAGTGAAACGGTCAATAAGACCATGCCACGTGTTGAAAGTGATACAGCTTGTCAAATCAATCAAACACGTATGAAAACATGCCTCGTGTACAACTGACGTGTTTGAACCATTAAAAAAACATAAACTAAAATTTGATTAGTCAAAACAAATCATCCTAATCAAAATTCTTCCCACTCAACAACTCTAACATGTTCAAACCAATCAAATATCATCATCCCAACTTCAGCCTAATTGATAAAAAAATTTGTCCTCGTCACATTTGTTTCTTCCCAGCACAAGTGACATTTTTCATCCAATCAAATATTATCATGTCAATCAAAATATGATAAATTTTTTTGTCCTGATCATATATGTTCCACCCAAGCAGAGGTGGCATATTCTAGTTAATCAAATATCGTCATGAGAGTTTCAATTTGATTGGTTGAGAAGAGTTTGTCATCTCTTTCATCCTGACACAGCTGACATGCTTGAGCCAATCAATATCATCACGTCGACTCTAGTATGGTTAAAAATAGTTGTCTTTTTCCCAATTCATCCAACCTACAACTATAACAAGGATTTTCATAATTTAACAAGGCAAAGAATTCTCATGGAATAAATGTTATAAGTTCTCTATGAAGATCAAGAAGGAAGGCAAAGTAAATATCTAGGCATTCAAAACAAATCTAATGAATGCAAATCAAGTACCAGGGTGTTAAAAGATCAAATTCACTTATTTTTGTCCATCAAAGTATTTTTGATGAATAAGGTTCAAATCCAACACAAATTCATAGTTAAACACAAATATCCTTAAATTTATCCGAAGAGAAGGATCAGAGGACTACTAGAGACTATAACACCAATTATTCTTAAATACAATACCATAAATATTTCTCATTCTTATTATTTACTTGATATGAACTATATTGTCTACCGCTCATTCCTTTTTTGACATGTATGAAGACTGTTATGTTCTCATACTTTATTTTAAGTAACTCTGTTGAGTTGAGCAAGGAACGTTCCCAATAGAAAAACGTAAGGTAAAACAAACCACAACTACCCTATGCCTTGTTAGAAAAATAGATGAAAAATATATCAAGAAAAAAAGGGAAATAATGAAGTGAACAAAAAATGAGTTATGCTACAGATTTATATGCAAAGGAAACTTAATAATGATCACTGGAATAATCATTTTAATTTAAGAGAAAATACGAACTTCTAAGAAGTAAATAAACTTTAAAAGGAATAATCATAATTTGAACTTGCAATATATGTGAAGCCTTGAAATCGACCATCGAAAGCACAAGATGCATGCATGAAAGAAAACTTGAGCGACCATAATGGGGTTTTAGTTAAATTGAAGGACAAATATGTTGAGATTTGTGGTCCATTCCACAACGGTAGCAAAAATCATGTTCACACCTGTCATAGATTCAAAAAATTTCTCAACTGGATATTCAATAAATACTATGTATATTGTTAATTCAATGTGTATATTGTTTCTTGCCTTATTTCCCAAAACCATTTGCACAACTCAATTGGAGTATCAATTCTTTGTTACTATATTCATTATATTGTAACACGAAAAGAGCAATTTGACATTCCAACTATAGTTATTACTTTACTTTCAAGTTATCATGTGGAGACATGTTATGAATCAATTACTCCCTACATTCAGTTTTTGCTTGTCCTCGGTGTAAAATGATAAATATATACACTTTTTAATATACCATCAAGAGAAAACCATATACATTTTTCATAGTTTACCGCACCAATTATCCAGTCAGTTTGGTCTCTATGTAAAAAGAATTAGAGAAGATGAGAAGATTAAAGCTATTTTCCATGTGTTTCCACTTTTTGTTGGTCTTATTTGTAGGCCTTGTAGTGTTGAGAAGAAGTTGGGACTATTTGGCCAATGTACTCCATAAGAAATTTATTACATATATATAAATATTAACACAAAAGCTTGAAATCTTCGATCCTAATTTTATTATTGCAACAAATTAAAACAAATTATTACAAACGACTCTTCAATGAGAGAAATATTGACGAATGAGAAAAATACCTGCAAGTTTGTTGCAAGCAGCCATCACCCTTTTCAACATAACACTTGCACTTTGGACATTTCCTCCACTTCTTGTTCTTAGCAATTCCCATCAGCATCACATCTCCATTTCGTTTGCTGAGTTTATTGTTTGTACAGATACTGCAGAATGTACTGGAAGATTCTCCGGGTTCTTTCTTGACTATTTTAAACTTATTATGCTGAAATTGTGGCTGCGGAATATAAGGCCTCTTGCAATTAAAATTGCAATTCCTATCCATAAATCTAATTCAATGAGGATTCATATTTGTATATCGAAACAACTTCCATTAGTAGTGACTAGACGATATATTTTAAGGGGTTTTTTCATATAAGCTATATGGACCTAGTTTATTAAATAAGAGAAACTTTTTTTCCCTTATTAGTTAATTAATAATAATAGTCACATATATATGCCGATTGCACATCATTGCAAAAACTAATGGAGGGATCATTCAATGGAGCACATATCAAGGGAGGTTAATTCGGAAGGAAATCAAAGGATTCTAATATGTATAATGGACAACCCTATATTTTTTTATGCATCTCCTTTGTTTGTATCATCCCAACTTGAAAGAGATGCTATGGGAACTAAATCGTATAGATTAGTTCCTCTTTTGTATGAATAAACCTTATTATTACAAATAAATAAAATTCTTCGGTTCTTAAGTAAAATAAAAAGCTTGGGGCCGTACGAGTATTTTTGAAATTGTTGTTCGCTTTAGTCTTTTATTAAGTAAGAGAATTTTTTTTCTTATTAGTTAAATAATAATAATAATAGCGTGCTACCATTTATTTTTCTTGCTTATTTTTACTTTCATTTAAGTTATTTTTATTTAGATTCCGTGTTATAGCTCTTGGTCCCAAATTAACATCAGGTTTTCGAAAATAAAAGAAGATATTCATTTAACAGTTAGTGAGATGATTTAATACATCTACATAACTTATTTTAGATAAATAATTTACCACCGTACAAATATATATATATATACTAGTTTTTTGACACGTGCGTTGCACGTGATTACCAATTCCAAAAATATATGTTATTGTAAATAGTTGCATATTTAAGCGAAGATTTGAATAATAAGCTTAACAAAAAACAATATTGCAAATTTTTTTTTGAATGTTCAATATGGATAATCATATATATATATATATATCTTATTCATGCAAATCTATATATGAAGATGGTCAATGAAAAATCTTATTAGTTAAATGCAATAATGTATATATTTATTTCAATTTAATGAGTTTAATCATATAGTTAGTCTTATCTCACTAATATTACCTTATAGACATTATTTATTTTGTATTTTTCTTGTCATCCAACCAGATGTGCTTTGCATGTGTATTTCAGGTTAAATTGTTTAGATGTCATATGAGCATGTGAAGAGAACAACTACATTTTATATATTCACATTTGTTGTGAGATTTAAAAAAAAAAAGAACTCAAAAAATTAGAAAATAATATATTTTGAAGTTAGAAGATCTGGTTAACTTGATAATATATTTGTGATATATATATATAAAATACTTTAATTTAAATAAAAATACCTACCTAAATATAAATACATATTTGCATTAATGAAAAATATTTATCTCATAAAATTAGCTATTAAATAAATAGTAAAAATTAAACTAATACAAACTTGAATTGACGTTATTACAAGTCATATGAACTTTTATTTGTCCAAATTACTGAAATATTAAGAAATAGTAAATAAGTAAAACAAAAGGGCAATGTTTATATTGTAATAACTATTTTGAAGAAAACTTCCTGAAAGTCTAAATCACATAAGTAGCATTGATAAATAAAGTCATTATTTTGTCTTGAGCATAAAAAAAAAATCGTGACAATTCTCTAAATTTTGGAAAAAAACATATTTAGCAGCATATATCGACATCAAAAGAGAAATTGTTAACAAAAACAAATGAATTTAGACTACATCACGTTAACTTTGTATATTGGAACATTACATACTAATGTATATATTAAGTATATTTTTTTTTATTATATCATCAAAATTATTTTCCTCAAGTACTCGAGATTATGGAATATAGCCTCTTAGGATAGAACGACTTACTTCATCAGAATAGTGGTACCTCATATTCCGCTAAACTGCAAACTCATTCAACGATAATAAATCACACAAAAAATTTTAAAATGCAAGAAGAAGAAGAAGAGTAGAAGATTAAAAAAAAATTGTGGTGGAAATTTGAGAGGAAATTCCTCTATTTATAGTCAACAAAGGTGTAACATCTCGCACCTAGAAACGATTATAAAGAGTTTAAAATATGAAAATATTGATTTTTGGAAAGAATAAGGAAATCTGGAAAATTTGTCTAAGTTAAGAAAGTGAGTCTTGGCCATTTTCAAACGGCCATAACTCCTAGCTCAGGAGGATTTAGGAGAAGCTCTTGATATGGTTGGAAATACCTTGGAGATATCTTTCCAACGCCGCCTAGATTGCATGATTTCGACATCGTATGAGTGAGATATGCCTTTCGGAAGTTGGGCTGTTGGATTGAGGAAAGTCCCAATCCGGTTTTAGGGAAGGGCAAAGTAGTCTTTTCTCTAATTAATTTCCTAATTTGATTTTAGGGATTTATTGGGGTAAAAACATGACTTAGTCAGTTTGGAGAATTGAGAAATACGCTTAGGGCTTGGAGAAGAGAGAAAAGAAGAAAGAAAGGGAGAAAAAGGCAAGAATTCGTCAAGATCATCCAAGGTCTTGCATTGAGTTTATTTTGTTGAGTTAAGTCTTTCGCCGAGTTAAGTAAGCCAGTCCAAGGGTCCTCTTAGGGCCAGCGATGGTCTCCGAGTGCCGGCCACGTCCAAGGTATAGGCTTGGGGCATGACAAACTTGGTATCACAGCACAGAGTTTAAGAGTCCTAGGGAGCTATGAAGCCGTGTCAGTAGAGTCCTAGTTATCGGTGTGAAGCGTGCCACATCTATAATTAGGAGGCTGCAACATTTAGGAAATTCTTCACTTCCTTCATATCCATCTCGTGCGTTAGAGTTTATCTCTAAAAGTTTCCCTCTAATTCGTGCTTGTGCGTGTTACAGATAACCATGCCTCCACAAAGAGCAGCATGAGGTCGTCCAGCTAGGAGAAATGTTGAACCACAAGAGAAATGGGTACCTAATGCACCAAACGTGCAACCTCAGGGCGAGGTTATTAATGTTGAATTTCGTGAGGCTACTCGGATGCTGAGCCAAGATATGACTAACTAGGTTGGACAGCCAAGAGGACCAAGACAAGATGAGGCTAACACTTCGAGGATTCACAAATTCTTCAGAATGAATCCTCCTAGTTTCACTGGTTTGGTCACTATTGAGGATTCATAATTTTTTATTGAGGAGCTGAAGAAGGTATTTGATGTGATGCATGTGGAAGATACTGAGCGAGTTGAACTAGCTACATATCAACTGAAGGATGTTGCTAGAACATGGTTCAATCAATGGAAAGGGGGTCGACCTGAAAATGCACCACCTGCTAGTTGGGCTTGCTTCGAGGAAGCCTTCTTGGGGAGTTTCTTTCCCCGAGAACTGAAGGAGGCTAAGGTACAAGAGTTTCTTACACTGAAAGAGGATTCCTTGAGCGTGCATGAGTATGGGTTGAAGTTCACTCAGCTGTCCCGCTATGCTCCTGAAATGGTTAAGGACATGAGGAGCAGAATGAGCTTGTTTATTGTTGGCTTGGGTCGTCTGTCAAGAAAAGAGGGCAGGGTAGCGATGCTGATAGGTGACATGGACATATCAAGGTTGATTGTTTATGTGCAACAGGTTGAGGAAGAGAAGCTGAGATACAGGGAAGAGTTCAGAAGTAAGAAAGCGAAGACAAGGAATGAATCTGGGCAGCAGAAAGGCAATGTGAATCATTCATCCTTTCAGTAGAAGCAAAAGGGGCCTACTCCATCATCTGCTAGTGCACCTGCACCTCGAAACAAAGACGAATATTATGGTCAGAATTCGTAGAACTTTAGATCTAAACTAGCGCAGTCCCAGGGTAGTGTGGCACAAGGAGGTAGTTGGGCTCCTTCATGTGCTAAGTGTGGGAGAACCTACCCAGGTAAGTGTCGTGATGGGTTGACAGGTTGTTTCAAGTGTGGACAAGAAGGACACTTCTTGAAAGAGTGTCCTAAGAATAAGCAAGGTAGTGGAAATCCAGGCAATAGAGCCTAGTCTTCATCAGTTACTCCACCAGATAGGGCTGCACCTAGAGGAGCTACTTCTGGTATTGGCGGAGGAGCAAACCGCCTTATGTAATCACTAGTCGCCAAGAGCAAGAGAACTCTCCAGATGTTGTTACTGGTATGATCAAAGTCTTTGCTTTTGATGTTTATGCTTTGCTAGACCCAGGAGCAAATTTATCTTTTGTGACCCCTTATGTTGCAAATAAGTTTGATGTTATCCCTGAGAAACTTTGTGAACCTTTCTGTGTTTCCACACTTGTTAGAGAGTCTATTCTAGCAGAAAGAGTCTATCATGATTGTCATGTTTCCCTCAATCACAAAGACACCATGGCTGATCTAGTTGAACTAGACATGATAGATTTTGATGTCATTCTAGGTATGGACTGGCTTCATACCTGTTATGCCTCAATAGATTGTAGAACTCGAGTTGTCAAGTTTCAGATTCCTAATGAGCCAGTCATAGAATGGAGTAGTAGTTCAGTTGTGCCTAAGAGTCGTTTCATTTCGTACCTTAAGGTGAGAAAGTTCGTTTCAAAGGGTTGTATCTATCACTTAGTCCGAGTTAATGACTCAAGTGTTGAGGTACCTCCCATTCAGTCAGTTCCTATAGTAAGAGAGTTTCCAGAAGTCTTTCCTGATGATCTACCCGGAGTCCCTCCTGAGAGAGAAATAGACTTTGGTATAGACATCATTCCAGATACTCATCCTATCTCTATTCCGCCATATAGAATGGCACCAACAGAGTTGAAAGAGTTGAAAAAGCAGTTGAAAGATCTCCTAGATAAAGGTTTCATTCGACCAAGTGTGTCAATTTGGGGTGCTCCGGTCTTGTTTGTGAGAAATAAAGATGGTTCCCATAGGATGTGTATAGATTACCGTCAATTAAATAAGGTTACCATCAAGAATAAGTATCCTTTTCCAAGGATAGATGATTTATTTGATCAACTTCAGGGTACCACCTGTTTTTCGAAAATTGACCTCAGATTAGGCTACCATCAGTTGAAAGTTAGGGAATGCAACATTCCAAAGACAGTATTCAGGACTAGATATGGTCATTATGAGTTCTTGGTCATGTCCTTTGGTTTGACCAATGCACCAGCAGCATTCATGGATCTTATGAACAGAGTCTTCAAACCTTTTTTAGATATGTTTGTTATCGTCTTCATTGATGACATACTAATCTATTCAAGGAATGAAGAAAATCGTGCTAGTCATCTCAAAATAGTTCTTCAGACCTTGAAGGATAGAGAATTGTATGCCAAGTTCTCCAAGTGTGAATTTTGGCTTGAGTCTGTGGCATTCTAGGGCCATATTATTTCTGATTATGGTATTAGAGTTGATACTCAGAAAATTGAGGCAGTGCAGAATTGGCCTAGACCCACATCTCCAACTGATATTAGGAGTTTCTTGGGTTTAGCTGGCTATTATATAAGGTTTGTAGAGAGGTTATCATTTATTTCGTCTCCTTTGACCAAGTTGACTTAGAAGACGGTGAAATTTCAATGGTATGAAGCTTGTGAGAAGAGCTTTCAGGAATTGAAGAAGAGGTTGACTAGTGCCCCAGTTTTGACCTTACCAGAGGGCACTCAAGGTTTTGTGGTGTATTGTGATGCATCCAGAGTTGGTTTGGGTTGTGTTTTAATGCAGAATGGCAAGGTGATAGCTTATGCCTCCAGACAGTTGAAGGTTCATGAGAAGAATTATCCAATCCATGACTTAGAGTTGGCTGCTGTAGTTTTCGGCTTGAAAATTTGGCGACACTACTTGTATGGTGTTCATGTTGATATATTCACTGATCACAAGAGCTTGCAATATGTGTTCATTCAGAAGGAGCTCAATCTCAGATAGAGGAGGTGGTTGGAATTACTCAAGGATTATGACATGAGTATTCTTTACCACCCAGGTAAGGCTAATGTTGTTGCTGATGCTTTAAGCAGGTTATCTATGGGTAGTATCACCCATGTTGAGGAAGAAAAGAGGGAGTTAGCCAAAGATGTGCACAGACTTGCATGCCTGAGAGTCAGACTTATGGATTCCACAGAAGGAGGAATAGTGGTGACGAACGGGGCTGAATCATCACTAGTGTTAGAAGTGAAGGAAAAGCAAGACCAAGACCCCATTTTGCTCGACTTAAAGGCAAATGTTCAAAAACAAAGAGTATTAGCTTTTGAACAAGGGGGAGATGGTGTATTGAGATATCAAGGTAGATTGTGTGTACCAATGGTGGATGAACTCCAAGAGAGGATCATGGAGGAAGCTCATAGCTCCAGATATTCCATTCATCCAGGTTCCACAAAGATGTATCGCGATTTGAGAGAAGTGTATTGGTGGAATGGCATGAAGAAGGGCATTGCAGAGTTTGTTGCTAAGTGTCCAAATTACCAGCAAGTGAAAGTCGAGCACCAAAGGCCTGGTGGTTTGGCACAGAATATAGAACTTCCAAAATGGAAGTGGGATATGATTAATATGGATTTCATCACAGGTTTTCCAAGGTCTCGCAGACAACATGATTCTATTTGGGTGATTGTCGATAGAATGACAAAATCAGCCCACTTTTTGCCGGTAAAGACTACCCATTCGGCAGAAGATTATGCTAAGCGATATATTCAAGAGGTGGTAAGACTTCATGGAGTTCTGGTCTCCATTATTTCAGATAGAGGTGCACAATTTACGGCACAGTTCTGGAAATCATTTCATAAAGGTTTTGGGTCAAATGTTAACTTAAGTACTGCCTTTCATCCCCAGACAGATGAGCAAGCAGAGCGCACCATTCAGACATTAGAAGACATATTGAGGGCTTGTGTGATTGATTTCAAGGGAAATTGGGATGATCACCTACCTCTCATCGAGTTTGCTTACAACAATAGTTTTCACTCTAGCATCCAAATGGCTCCATATGAAGCTCTTTATGGGAGAAGATGCAGATCTCCTATTGGATGGTTTGAAGTTGGTGAAGCAGGGTTGATAGGACCAGATTTAGTTCATCAAGCTATGGAGAAAGTGAAAGTAATTCAAGAGAGATTGAAAACAACACAGAGTCGTCAGAAATCCTACACTGATGTTAGGAGAAGGGCGTTAGAGTTTGAAGTAGATGACTGGGAATATTTGAAAGTTTCACCCATGAAGGGTGTTAAGAGGTTTGGTAAGAAAGGGAAGCTTAGTCCTCGGTATATTGGACCTTATCGCATAGCCAAGAGGATTGGCAGTGTAGCTTACGAGTTAGAGCTACCACAGGAATTAGCGGCGGTTCATCCGGTATTTCACATCTCTATGTTGAAGAAGTGCATGGGAGATCCTTCATTGATAGTGCAAACTAAAAATGTTGAGATTAAGGATTATTTATCCTATGAGGAGATTCCGGTCCAAATTTTAGATCGCCAAGTTCACAAGTTGAGAACAAAGGAGGTTGCATCAGTCAAAGTCCTCTAGAGGAACCAGTTTGTTGAAAAAGCTACTTGGGAAGCTGAAGAGGATATGAAGAAGAGATATCCACATCTCTTTGAATCCGGAGAAAATTCAGATCAAGGTACTAATCCTCTTCTTAGTACTAGCTAAATTATGAGTATGCATATTGTTACTTGCTTTTACTTTTTGAGTGTTGAACTTGATGTTGCTACCCTTAGTGTCACGACCCGATTTATCAAGTCATGATAGCACCTACTATAACCCACCAGCAGGTAAGCCAACCCGTAACCCGAAACAACAAGTAATGGGTCTGAGGGTAGAAATTTAACAAGAGTAAGCAAATAACAATATAAACAGGCGGAAGGAAACCCAAAACATATATACAAATAAAGATCCCTCCCAGAACCTGGAAGTCACTAGTACAGAGCTACTACAAAATGAGTACAAGTCCCAAAAGTGGACAACAGAAACTGGACTGTCTCGAAAGGAAGAAGACAAGTCTATATATACAGATGGAGACTGAAATAGTACAAAACGCCGTGTGCTCACCCCCGTCTCCAGATAAGTCTACTCCAAGCTCGATCAGCGCTAGCTACTAGTGCTCGGACCTGCATCACGAAATAGATGCAGAGCGTAGCATGAGTACCAAAACAATAGGTACCCAGTAGGCATCATAGGCCGACTGAGCAAGATAAGCAAAAGTGAACTGAAATGCAAATAAAGGGTCACATCAAGTGCAAAGAGTAGTAAATGTGGGTATGTACACGAGCGTACAGGCAACAAAGACAAGTAATCTAACTAACTCCGCCGGACTCCCATAAACCCGACGGGTACGCTCGTGCACAATAAAAGAAACCACCTGCACGGACCCCCATAAGCCCGGCAGATGCACTGGCAGTTGAAGTAAAATAATGGAGCTAGAAAGTCTATCACAATATTACCAATTTCCGGACTTTTAACTGAACCATTCCCAATTATATTCCAGGATCTCATTACGTCCCGGACTTTAATCGGAATCTCTCCAACCTCCAAAACCTCAACCTACAGCTGAGTAATCAAGACTAAACTGAAGCTTTAGTGAGGAATTGGGAATACACCACGTGCAAGCTGGACCACGGACTCGAATCGGGTACTATAGCTAATGAGTCAACCTATATGGGCTGGACCACGGACTCGAACTGGGTGCTGTAGCCAAAGGTCGGGCACGGGTGGGCTGGACCACGGACTCTAATCGGGTACTGTAGCCAAAACCAGATCACAGGTAAGCTGGACCACGGACTCTAACCGGGTACTGTAGCTAAGCCTGGACATAAGTAAGCTGGACCACAGACTCTAACCGGGTACTGTAGCCGATACAAAAGCAGGGCATTATGGATACAAGGTCATAAGCTGAGTTACCGCCTAGCTAAGGCTCAGACTATCAGACTCCAGTCTGCTATATCAGTCTATAAGGAGCTGACCGTCCGAAACGACGTCGAAAAAAGTTCTACTGCCCAACGACATCTGAAACCTCGCAAGTCTATGGCAACACTAGTCTAAGCCTAAACTAAGGCCAAACATACTTGAAATCAATATTATCATATACACCACAAGGTATGGATGTTCAATAATATCAAGAGACATGCTGTCATAATTCAACACTTTCCCGAAATAAGGTCTAAGGCAGGGATTATAGAAATTTAGCATGCTCGACACCCGAACCCCTCCATACTCAAGCAAATCAATAAACAAATGCCTAAACATGCTCAATCTCACGAGGGAAAGCCATAGCCTACCTGAAAGCCGACCACGCGTGCTCCAACTCACGGTACCGGAGCTTTTCCCCTCCGAACGGTCTCCAAATGCTTCCCCACTAATAAAAGGTTAATCACCTCGTCATTACGAATATGTTGACACTAAAATTATATTTTTCGGAGACGGACCCAAAATCGGGTCTAAAACGGGATTGTGGGACCCACAATTGGAATCCCGAAAATGAATCCGTGAAAACGTCCCAAATACCTTACTAAACTAATACCCCAAAATTTAGCACAAACAGATGCCTAAAACATAGCAAATCAGCCACAACAATTAAAATTAGCAGCCCCTTGATCACCCATTTCTGGAAAAACGAGATTCTTCCAACCCAAACAGATTATACCACGACGATCCTTGCGAAAAACTCTACAACTTAGCCTCAAGAATGACTCAAAACGGACCTAAGATGATCAAGATCTAACATTTCAAAATTCAACAACAATTCATTCCGAAAAATCACCCTAGCAGTAGCTAAATTCGATTCCTTACCTCAAACAAAGCCTCCCCTCGCGTTCCTGAGATCACCTCTAGATTCCCCACGAAATTCTCTTGAAGTTAGCCTCTTGAATCACTTAATTCGGGCTTAAAATGGAGGAGAAATCTTATGTTGAAGATGTGAAAGAAATAATGGACGAAATTCGTCCTAAAATCTGGAAATTTCTAGATTTCCATCTGCTGCCACGTGGCGTCGCGTGGCTCTGCCACGTCACCACCGCGTTAGAATTCTACAACCCTTCAAACTTAAATTTCGATTTTCCGGACTCGTTCGGAGTAGGAAAAATACAAACCATATATGGAATCTGATTGAAAATGATATTTCGGACTCAACGGTGAAGGCGGAATTTCCATTTGGTGATCGCTTCGATGAAAAGTGGGTCCCACACCCAGTATCGTTTTGACCCAGATTCCACAACTACCATCTAAAGCCTCGGGAAGTGAACAAAGGGTCGTTCTAGACCAAAATCGATATTCCGAAGCTAACCTAGCTATTAGAATTTTCATCTGAGCACGTCTTCCAAGAAGGTTGACCAAAGTCAACTTTTCAAGTTATAAAATCTCTAACACAGGAAAACGGGCCTAAAACCCAAACGAACGACCAGGTGACCGAACAGTCAGTGCCAGGAAGTCATAAATGACTTGGGGTCGCTACAGGAATGCTCTAAACGAGGGAAAGAATACTTTAATTTAAAAATGACCTGGAGGGTCATTACACTTAGCTTAGTGAAATAAAGCTCATTCAAGGACGAATGTTCCCAAGGGGGAGATATTGTAACATTTCGCACCTAGAAACGACTATAAAGAGTTAAAATATGAAAATATTGATTTTTGGAAATAATAAGGAAATCTAGAAAATTTGTCTAAGTTAAGAAAGTGAGTCTTGGCCATTTTCAAATGGCCATAACTCTTAGATCAGGAGGATTTAGGAGAAGCTCTTGATATGGTTGGAAATACTTTGGACAGATCTTTCCAACGCCACCGAGATTGCACGATTTTGACATCGTATGAGTGAGATATGTGTTTCGGAAGTTGGGCTGTTGGATTGAGGAAAGTCCCAATCCGGTTTTAGGGAAGGGCAAAGTAGTATTTTCTCTAATTAATTTCCTAATTTGATTTTACGGATTTATTGGGGTAAAAACATGACTTAGTCAGTTTGGAGAATTGAGAAATACGCTTAGGGCTTGGAGAAGAGAGAAAAGAAGAAAGAAAGGGAGAAAAAGGCAAGAATTAGTCAAGATCATCCAAGCTTGCGAGTGGAATTCGTCGGGGGTGATCCCTATTAAGGTATGTGAGATGTTTTAGTGATGGGTTAGTTCACCCACACACCAACTTGTTTCAATTCAGCGATTTTGGGTTTTTTACTTGTTAAAGAAGTTCTTGAAGAACATCATTGAATTATTGTTGGTTGATTGTTGAATGCTTAGTATTGATTTGATTCGTGTTTCCAGGTTGTTTTTGGAGTTAAATCTATTGGGTATTGAGGGTACTAATGACCTTAAGCGTTTGGGGAAAGAACTAGGGAAGATTGGAGGGTTTAGAGATGAAAAACGAAGGGAAAAGTCGGAGTTTTCTGGGGAAGGGCTTGGGGCGCCGCGCCTCTCAGAGCACCCCACTTCAGAGTCTGAAGTTTGGGCTCTGGGGCGACACGCCAGCCAGAGCGCCTCAACTTCAGCTCTGAAGTTTGTGCTCTGGCGCCCCACGCCTCTCAGAGCGCCAAGGACGCCAGTGCACCCCATTCCTCCCCCATCTTTTCGTACTTGTTCCTAAGCAATGTACCTATGTTTTCTAGTTGTTTCCA
This sequence comes from Solanum okadae, assembly GCA_036553675.1. NCBI lineage: Eukaryota > Viridiplantae > Streptophyta > Magnoliopsida > Solanales > Solanaceae > Solanum > Solanum okadae. Next base: position 46,672,479 of record CM071678.1, read on the forward strand.
ACACTCTAAGATACATCTAAACATCATGAAATAATCCATAAACATGAGATCATGAGCCTTGAATCCATAATCTAATTCAAGGAAAGTTAAGATCAAAGTCAAAGAAGTTAAGAGTTAAAGTTTAGAAGTTAAGAAGCAAGTCAAAGCCAAGTTTCTTAAAGTTTTCAAGAGTCTTTAACAAACGTTTTAACTTCATTTGTAGGCTCAAGTGTCAAGTTAAGCAAAGAGTAAAGAGTTGAGTTCATTTCTCAAAAATCTATAAGGGGACTAAGTATTCCCAAAGAGTTTATAAATGTTTTCATATTTGAGCAAGAAAGGGAACATCGATTCCAAGAGAGCTTTTAAGCTAAGTTTTGAGTAATTATCTCAATTCAAAGAAAGCATTTTGTTTTTACAAACATATGAGCTAAGTATATTTTGGGAGTAGTATTGAGCACCGATATGGGAATGCGAGTTTATATTAACTCAAGTCTCCATAAACCATGTAGCCATCATGGGTAGTAAAGGATCATACTTTTTAGATGACTCCTTAAGATGCTTTTAGCATAGACTAGTGGATCCACTAAGTTAAGCGTTCTATATGACGGCAAAGTATAGGACAGTTCTGGCAGCGTGGGCAAGATGTTGTATCACCACTTAGGCTCATAGTGGTGGTTGTCGGTTAAAGAATATCCTACAAAAGTTATATTACTTTTATATTTAAGTAAAGTTGAGTTTGTTATTCCTTTATCTTTAACAAACTAAGTTGTTTACACTATTTTACAAGATTTATATATATTGCATGTGTCTTATTGCTTTATATTGAGTTCAGTTGTTAATGAGTTAAACAGAGCCAAGGTAAGTGTTCCTTTGTACTCCTTTCAAGCTTAAGTTGTTGTTTAGCTTTCCAACTCGTATAGTCGTACATTCAATGTATTGATGCCAGTTGGCCTGCATTTTATTATGATGCAGACACAGGTAACCAGGATCAGCATCCAGCATGCCGTTGATCCAGTTGAGCACTCCAGAGTCAGTGGTGAGCCTCCTTGCATTCTGGAGGACTCTATTATGTCGCTTTCCTAGCTTTGCTTTATTAGGATGTTGTGGGGTCTGCCCCAACATCCATCTCAGTATTATAGAGGCTTTATAGACAGTCAGACAGTTAGTATTGAGTTTCTCATCTATGTATTTGCAGATACTTTGTTTTGAGACATACGTTGCCATTTTGGCTAAGATGTTATCATTTAAACTATTGCATTGAGTTTATTCTGTTGAGTTAAGTCTTCTGCTGAGTTAAGTAAGCCAGACCAAGGGTCCGCTTGGGGCCAACGATGGTCTCCGAGTGCCGGCCACGTCTACGGTATAGGCTCGGGGTGTGAAAAAAGGGTAATGTAAACTACTATTTTTTGTGTTTTATTTGAAAAGTCATAACTTTTCCGAGAAGTCACAACCCTTTCAATAATTCACAACTTATTGAAAAAGTCACAACTCTTTGAAAAAGTCACAACTCACCGAAAAATCACAACCTTTTGAAAAAGTCACAACTCATCGAAAAATGACAACCCTTTGAAAAAGTCACAACTTATCGAAAAAGTCACAACTCATCAGAAAAGTCACAACCTAAGTTAGGGATATTATACTAATTTAACATTCAAGTTAGGAGTTCATGCTTTTAAGGTAACTAGTTTCACGGCACATGTGTTGCATGTGTGTATCGTATATATAGTATACGATGTTGTAAAATAGAATTAATATTTCTAAATTAAATTTTTTAGTAAATAATTATATTTGAAAGAACATAGGACAAATGCTTTTAAATGATTAATACAGATTGTCATAGAGTTGTATTTTGAGATCAAAATGACCAGATATCACTGAAACATTTCAAATAAATTTAAAGTTAAATATGGGGAGAAAGTGACATTTCTTTGGAAGTATTATTTTTACTTCACTCAATTTAGTAAACAAATCTAATCAACAAAATAAAAAAATCAATAAAAAAATGTCACCAATAGTCTTTCCTCTTGAGGTTTTGAACATAAATGATGGACACCATTTAAGTACAATTTTTCTCATAAATATTTATACTTGAAATTTACTCGATATATTATCTTTATACGTAATATATCTTTTACAAAATATAAGTACTCAATTAATATTTGAGTAAGACTATCCTAGAGATGTAATTTTACAAAAAAAAGGGGGTACTTTGTTGTTATAACGAATGATGGTTAAATAGAGGTTTGAGTGTACGTCAAATATTTAGCTTGACTAATATTTTGTTATATATATATATATATATATATATATATATATATATATATTTCAGTAGAATAATTTAATTTTAATATATGAACAACATCATTTTTGGTGAAAAATATTTCATTTCTTTAAGTGTCTAACTTATCTTTGTAGAATTGTAGTTTTATCCTTTTTTCTGCCGCATACCATATGATATAGTTGTTGTCTTATTAAAGTATCTAGTATCTTATAGAAGTTTTATCATGATATAAAATATTAAACTTTTTGATACAAGAGTATTTTATGATCAATCACTATTTTCTTATGTATTTTCATTTAACTAGCAAGGAGTGTATCTTGTGACATAACATTTTCTCAAATTAAAAAGAATACAAAATAACAGGAAATTCATACTTAAAAATTTCATACTCAATATAAATATATATATATATAAAATAATATGAAACAATACACAGCCAATGAAGAAGGAAGACGAAAATATATATTCATGCTATATTCACTGTAGTGTTCCATTTGATTAAAATGTCTTGCCATCAACACTTTACTTTATCCGTTCATTTTACTTACATATCTATTAAAACATAATTATTATCATGACTATATTATCATATTGTAAGTAAAAGTGAAAATCTATTTTTGAAATAGTGAATTTAACATCAAAACTAATAATTCAATGGACTACGTTGATGCCTGTTGTTTTAGTAAAATTAGAAAGAAACTCCTTCGTTTGAGGGTAAGAGAATAAAAAATAAAATAACAAAGAAGAAATATCTTACTCAAATCATGTGACATTTTTCATAGTTGTTTATTAATATTGTCTTTCCACAACATTTCATCACTGTTAACTCGTGAAAATCGTAAGAAAAATAAAAGTGTGGATTGATGAATGATTGCTACGATTTGTTCACCTACTCTTTCTTATGTGGTACCTCGAATTTCGTTGAATTTTGAACTTGATCACCTGTTGCAAATAACCCTTGAGATTTTGAAGAAGAAGAAGAGTAGAAAACTTTAACAAAAATCGTAGTTTAAAAGTGAGAGGAAACTCCTCTATTTATAGCTAACAAATAGTAGTATGAATAGGTGCTAGTTGTGCCTTATAAGAAGAGTTACAACCTTTTGAAAAACTCACTTCTCATGGGAAAAGTCACAACCTTTTGAAAAAGTCACAACTCATTGGAAAGGCCCAACCTTTTAGAAAAGTCACAACACTTTGGAAAATCACAACCCTTCGTAAATATGACAACTCATCGAAAATGTCACAACCCGTCAAAAAAATCACAACCCATTGGTAAAGGCACAACTCTTTGAAAAAATCACAACCCTTTAATGTGAAAAGGTATCTACTTTTAATATAATTAAATTAATAAATATAATTAATTGAGTACTTTTATTTGGGGGTATTATAGTAATTCAACTTTCAAGTTTGGGAGTTCATGCTTTTAAGGTAGTATAGATATAGATATAGATATATATATGTTGGTATTCATAATTTTACATATATAACTTATTTTAGATGAAAGATTAACTGCCACACAAATATATATAACTTATTTTAGGTTAAATTTTTTAACTTATTTTAATTAACACCACTTAAAATTTATGATATTAATGATTTTGTAAGTATTCATGTTATACTTAATAAAATGATTTATTGTCATATAATACATATTACATATATAATTTATTTTAGATAAAAATTTAAAATTATTTAATTAAAACGGTTTGAAAGAATAATTTTTTAGTTAAACATTGGGCGTTTGCACGGAATTTTGCCACTAGTCTATATATATATAGAGAGGGGACAAGAAGAATTAGGAGGAACGATGTGGGGATTTGAGAATGTAATATAACTTGATGAATTAAGGCATCTGAATGCCAAGTAGATCAAGGACACGTTGTGTAATAGAATTATATGTTCTAAATATAAAATAAAAGTTCATTATATTAACAAAGGAAGGATGCATAGATTCCTCCTAAACTTGACTCGAAAAGTCGATGAGTCCTGAATTTCGACTCATTTAGGGCATATTATACATTGATTTAGTATTCTCAAGGCCCTTTTTGTGCTCATAACTGATTTTAATATGTTAATATGCAACAATGAACGCTTAAGGGCAAGGCAAGGACATTACAATGCGAAAAGGAGCGAAAAAGTTGCAAAAATTGAAGAAAAGATAGGCTGGAGCGCAAAAGCCACTCAGCAACTCGCCAAATGAGCCTCAAGCTCACCTAAAGTTCCATCGAAGTGGCCCATGTTCCAAGCCAACTTGGAAAGCAAAAGGACGACTCATTGACTCGACGAATTGATCGGCGATCGCGATCCAGCTCACCAAAACTACCAGAACAATTTGCTGCAGGAGTCATGCCAAAAGGCGAGAAAAATCACAACTCGGCGGTTCACTGAGTTGATCGGCGAGCTTGAATAACCACGCTAATTGGACTCCGTGTTGAGTTTTTGGGAACATATGAATTCATTTTTTGAAAGAAGAAAAGGAGTTCCCACACTGTGTATTCTTGAGTTTTTAAGAGTTTCTACATTTTTCACATTGTTAAACATTCTTGGAGAGAAGTTTGGGATCTAAAATTGGAGATTGTAAGATTTTAGCTTTTATTTTGGCATTGGGTATTGCAGATCGTTAGTAATTCAAATGGAGAATCTTGTTGGCAACGATTTCTTACTTTCCGCTATGTTTGGCTAAAACCCCTTACCTTAGGGTTGTGATCATGTAGTAGAATGCATTAATTAACTAATGGGTGTTATTAATTGCTGATTTTAATGTTGTTTTGAAGTGGGTTAAATTATTTGTTCGTGTTTTAATTGATGAACTGAAGTTGAAAACTCAGTTCTAGCTTAGCTCTCTATACTTGCTTAAGAACGAGGTATTATAGTAGAATGATTGATTTATAGTTGTATTGATTGCGTCTTTAAAATCTAGCTTGAGAAAGTGGGTTTGATTGCGTCTATACAAAGCCAGCTTTAAGCAATTAGTAATTACCTATTAAGCGAAATTAGCATTCGATTGATCACATTCCTAAGGTTCGATCTATAATTATTTAATTCCCGTATTAGTTGTTCTTTGTCACAAATTGGTTACTAAATTCCCTCCATTTTATATTAATCATTGAAACTTCGTGATTTAATTTTATGTTGCGAAACCTTGCTTTTACAAATGATTAGAAAACATTTATAATTCATAATTGAATTCTTTAAGCTCCCAGTGGGATCGACCCCAACTTTTGGTTGGCTTTATACTTGTTAGCGACTGCCTACACTTAGGGCCTGTTTGGAAGGACGCCCTGTTAATTGGATTTGGTGTAATTGGTGTAATTACACTGTCTTGTCCTGTTTGGAAGGACATATAATTACTTGGTTAGTAGGTAATTGGTGTAATTGGTAGTGGGTAATTACACTCTACAATTCACAGGTAGAGACTGTAAATTGCTGGTAATTACATAGTGTAATTACCACCTGATTACTTTTTAATTTTTTTTATTTCTATTTTAATTTTTTTACTTCTATTATTTTAAGTTCTTTTTTTAATTTTATTATTCTAAACTTTTGTAAAAGTTTATTTTTTATTTTATATTATTATATTTTATTTTCTTCTTATTCTCAACCTTACTTTACGTGATTCTATGCAATTTTTTCGTATTATCTATTTCTTTATGCCATGCTTATTTTCTCATTAGCATAATTTTATTATATTCTAATTTTTAAATTAAAATAGAATTTATTGTTAAGTAAGGTTATAGACTTAGGTTTTCTTTATTAAGAAAAACTAAAACTAAATCATATTTATTGCTATGTTGAAATTTGTTATAAGAGTATTATGTTAAAATTTTTGTTTTGAATTTATAACTTATGTTATATTTTCAGTTTCATTTGTTTTAGTAATATTGAATCTACATTGCACGTCATTTTTTAATTAGAGTTGATAAATTATATTTTTGTCAAACATTTAATAATTTATGACATTTTATTTATAGATTATTCTTTTTATCAAACATGTATTTCACGATGTTCATAGAAACTTCATACTTTTAGTTGTTACGATCAATTCAATTGAAATATATTAATTTGTAAAAATATAAATCAATTATTTTTTCATAATATTAGTTATAGAAAATATGTTTATTAATTAATATATTTTCAAAAAATAATATATATCTTAAATATTTAATTTAATGTCATTTATAAAGTTTCTTATTTGTCTAGTATAACTTTTAAATAATTGATTTTTATTTTTAAAATTTATCATAATTTTATGATTGCAATTGTGCATCCAAACAGAACATGTGTAATTACATTGTGACATCCAAACAGGATATGTGTAATTACAGTGTAATTACACTGTGACAACCAAACAGATCAGTGTAATTACTAGATAGTGTAATTACTAGGCTGGTAATTACTACCCTAGTAATTACACCAATTCCAATTACCATGTGGCTTTCCAAACAAACCCTTAGAATTGGATGAAGTGTAGTTGAGTGTTATCAAAAATGGCGCCGCTGCCGGGGAATGATGTTTATAATTCTTTTATTGAAGTGTTTTTGAGAACTAATTTTATTGTAGTTGAATTATCTTATTTTTGTTCTTGTTGATTGCTCTAAAACAGGTGAAGAAATGAGTGTGAGCGGGAGCAATGCAAGTCAACTCGGGAACAATGATAACATCGGAAATTTGCACGATGTCAATGAGATTCAGCTGGGAAGTGCGGGTGCTATTCGATCGCCTATAATTGTGGGAAATGAGGTGTTTCATGTGACCATCACGATGTTGCAGCTATTGCAAATAAAGATTCTCTTTGGGGGACTTGCTCATGAAGACCCTCATGACCATATTTGTAATTTTGTGGATGTCTTTGGACTGTTTTCCTTCAAGAACATCACCCAAGAGTCAGTCCAACTCCGTTTGTTTCCCTTTTCTCTAATGGGGGAGGTAACAAAGGGGTTGACCAAACTACTAAGAGAATCTATCACTTCTTGGGAGGAGTTCACAGAAGTGTTTATGAAAGGTTCCCCCTCCTTCAAGATGGTTAAGTTGAGGGATAATATTCAAAACTTCAAACGGATTGATGGTGAGCACATCCATGAAACATGGTTGAAGTTCCAAAAGTTGGTTCTCCAACGTCCGACTCACGAGTTGGCACCGGACAATGTGCTATTGCAATATTTTTATTGGAGTCTCAACACAGTCAACAAAGGGGTCGCTGACCAACTCATTTGAGGTGGAATCATGAGACAACCATTTGACATAGCGTAAACCTTGCTTGACGAGATGGAAAAAATCAATCGTGCATGGTACACAAGGGAAGATCAGGTGTCGCCTTTGAATCTTTTGCTGATAAAGGAACAAATGGAAAAGAATAAAGAACAAGATGAAAACATGGCCAAGATAATGACCCAAATGGACCTATTGACAAAACATGTCATAGGGGGTGGTTATAAGGCTGTGAACGCGGTTGGTGGTAATAGTGGTGTGAACCTTGATGACGCACAATTGGACGCTAGGTACAACCAAGAGGTACAATTCTTGTCAACCAAGTGGGGGTTCTCATCCAAGCTATCCAAGGCTGGGCGGGAATGAATGTTTGAATAGAGATCAGGATGATGGTTGGAGAGATCAAGATTGAGAATGGCATGACCGTAGTGAAAGTTGGAGAGATAGAGATGGTGACAAAGATCGCTATGTGCCTCTTCATGAACGTCAAAATCTGAAGGAACAAAGGGATGATCCCGAAAGCTTCCGGAATGAGGATATGCTTTCTCGTATCTTGAACAAGGTGGAAGGATCGGACAAGGTAGTCAATGAGATGAAATACAATGTCTCTTCTTTAAATCAAATGGTGACTTCGCACTCGGTTTCCATTAGGCATCTTGAAACTCAAATGGGTCAAGACTTGGCTCATTTAAATCCAAGACCGAAAGGAGGTATTTCTAGTGATACTTTGGTAAACCCAAAGAATGAAGCATGATCATATGGCCACGTCGTGCCAGGATGTTAAATAAGTCACTCCTTGGGAGGCAACCCAACTTTTACTTTTTGTTTTGAATAAGGTTTGTTGGATGTGCAGGTTGAAACTCAAATTTTGGAGAAAAAAGGGTAATTGGGCAAGCTAAAGTTCACTCGGCAAGCCTGACATAGCTCGCCCTTTGGATCAACTGGGTCATCGAGTTTTTGTTGGATTCGGCGAACTAAAGTCCACTCGGTGAATCACCGAGTGGATGAGTGGTGTTAATGAGCCTCACCGAGTGAGGCACAAACTGAAGGGTCAAAGGCCTTTCAACCATTTTAAATTCAAATCTTCTCCTAATTTTGAACTTTTCGATTCTTGCACACTTACAATCAAATTTTAGATCATAATTTTTCACTTCAATTTTTATGGGTATCCTTGAGTGAGCGGAATTTGAAGTGTTGCCCATTATTTCTCTTTGCCTTAGTGTCGCGTGTCTGCATCTGCAGTTGGTTGTCCGAACTTGTTTTTAAATTGTAAAATTTGTGCCAAGCATGTGTTTGAGTAGTTCGTAGATCTATTGTTTTCTTTGATTTTTCGTTAAATTGCTCGTTAATATCTAGTTTGAAATAAAGCATGTTCGATGTCTTGTTTAGCCTAAATTAGTTTGAGATTGGCGTTTAAATTGTGGGTTTTGCATATTGGGTTTTGTGTTCGGTGAAGTCTGAGTAACCCAAGTTCCATCAAGCAACTCAAATTTTCCCAATGATGGATTGGGTGACGTCATTCTTAAGGGTAAAATCGTTGTTTGTTCGAATCTAGATCAATTGGGGAAAGTTTGAGTACTCCGGGGTAGGTAATCATTGTGGGTAGGCTTGAATTGCATAGAATTTTCCTTGAAATTGGTTGTCTTAGGATGTTCATTGAAAATTGGAATTTGGGTTGGGAATCAAGCACGTTTTGCATTTGGCGAGCTGAGTCGAGTTCGCGAGTGATTCGGCGGCTCTCCAATTGACCCCTTTTATAACCTTTTTGACATAATCTGTTAGTATTTTGCAATGTAACTTTTGGCGATATGCGTGTGCTCACCGAGTATAATCGTCGGTGACTCATCGAATGAGTTCCATCTCGCCTTTCTGACTTCCTTTTTGGCCGTTTATTTCTGTGACAATCGGTGAAGCTACCTCTAGTCGCTGAGGCTCACTGAATGGTCTTTGATATCGCCCTTTTATCCTGAATTTATGCTGTTACCTTCTGGAACTTTTGGCGAGCGAATGGCTTCGGCGACTCGTCAAATGGCTTCGGCGACTCGTCGAGTGGATTGGTGAGTTTTCCTGCACTCTCTTCAAAAATTACATTTTTCTAACCCTTTGAAACTACATATGTTTTGTTTGTGTTTCTCTATAGAATTGACTAGACCAAAGCTTCCGGTGAGAGGTCGAGCACCCCGAAAAAAGGTCAAAGGGGTCGTAATTGCATCTAATGTCACACCTCTCCGAGCCACTCGTCCTAAGCCTCCTATGGGGAGTGTGAAGGGAAAATGGAAGAAACAGGTAGTTGAAAGTTTCAGTTCGAGCTCGGGCTCATCAGACAGTATGGGCATCGACTCCACTAATCTTACCTCTTTCGAGTCTGAAAGGGAGGAAGTTGCAGGGTCCACGATTCAAATGAATACACCAGCAACTGAGGGTGGGTTGCTGAAGTAGAGGTGTGCCGAACTGCATTTTAAAGAACTTCATCACCCATTGGCCCACCTCCACTAGTATTGGTACCTCAAGTGCCCCCGATCCAGTAATCCTCTTTACTTTATGAACCAACTAAAGGTCACTAGCTTGCGGACCATTTTAAAGGAGAAGCGATTGTCTAGAAATAGTGTGATAGACAAGTACACGGTGTGTCAGAGACAATTGGCTTCCATAAGTTCCAACAGTTCACCAAGCCCCGAAACCCATATGTTCCTTCTTGGGGTTAGGGAATTTTATGAGAGTTATGCAAGGTTGTTCCCGAAATTGTAGAACAAGGCTGGGTTGATTGCACTGGTGGACTACGTAGAGGTGAGGGACAAGAAGGTAAAGTGCAATGAAATCGACATCAAAGATTTTCTCGGATGCACTATGCGCACCATCCATTCTTTGGCCGACATGGTCAAGAACAAAACTCTGGAAGACTTGAAGGGGTGGTTGGCCCTGTTGCTTACCGATGCTACTCCTCTCTGGCTAGAGGCGGGAGCGGTGATTGAGAAGAAGGACTTGAATGTGGCTGCTCATTATTGGTTTGGGTACATCTCTAGCACACTGATGCCTTCACATAATGAATCGATCATCCGACATCCTAAAGCTGCCCTACTGGGTTGTGTTTTTGATTGGGAATGGCTAAATCTGGGGGCAATTATTTCTCAGGATATGGTGATGAAGAAAACAAGACCAAACCTCATTACCATTTACATTACTGATTAGTGATTTGTGTTGTCCGACTTGTGTGTCATTTGTGGCACAGACAGATACAAAAGTGACTCCGACATTGTCGACCGACATTCGGAGGATTGAGGTTGAATACACAAAGAATGAAGCAGAGAGGAGGAAGAAGGCTTTAGTGGACACCTCTCCAGTGGTCGATGTTAGGCCATGGAGGCCGATTCTACTCATTCTATTCTGGCGGTTGATCCGACAGGTATACCCAAGTCTTCCACCTCTATTGTACCTGCCCCTGCTACTACTTCCCAACCCCCCTTAACACATGCTATGATCTACAAGATGGGAAACCTTGCCTATTCAACCAATGTGAGGGTTGCGAGGGTTGAGGCTGCTGTGCCTTCTATGATGGACAGCGGGATAGAGACTCTATTGGTTCCCATTCGAGAAGAGCTGAGAGCACAACGAGAGATGATCATAGCCCATAAGACAACTTTGGATGTTCTTACTATTTTGATGGAGGTGTGCGAGATGTCAGACCATGGCTCTGCGGATGTGACAGCCTTGAAGGCTGATATTACTAGTCTACGACGCGATGTGGATTAGCTTAAATCCATAAATATCTCAATGTTGTGGGGAAATGTAGATGTGCCTGAGGACCCTAGTATAGATTTTCCAACTGTTTTCGAGATACCTCTTGCTACTATGACAAGAGATGCTATTATAGCTAATGATGATGGAAAGTATGACACACCTCAGATGGATGAAGAGGAGCTAGAAGCTCGTGATGAGGAGGTGTTTGAGGATCTGGAGGGTGATTTGGTACGGGTGGGTACGGAGGGTTCACTGAGCGATGATGTTTATCGTGACCAACGATACTAACCTATGGTATGAGTGTCTACGATCGTCGATAGTATAGTAACCCAACTAAAGGTTGGGGTCGTGTCCCAAGGGAGTGGTTTTGAGAATTGATAGAAAAATAAAATTAAGCTCTAACTAGTCGTAGCTAAAGACATTAACGAAAAAAAAACATGGTAAATTAAAGGGGGCAACACAAAAGTGTCAAATACGATTGGGGTTTTTGTCACAAGGAGTAAAACTAGCAAAAATTAACAAGAAAATCAAGTATGGGGAAATGTTTTTGGGGTGTGACCGCAATACAAGTTTAGATAAATCGTTGGGTACATGCTTTCAATAGGAAATTTGCAAGATAATAGTGACTAGGCTAAGCTTTAGATGGAAATAAGTTCCCTCTCGGGCAACTTACCCCATTTCAAATAGGTTCCTCTTAGACACCCATTTGCTGCATGAAGACCAGCCTATGCCTTACCCCACTCACTTTCTCGAGCTGAGTGCTAGGATATGGGACTAGAGCTCACCCTCTCGGGCTGAACCTCACGTCGACCCACTCCTTAGGCCATCAGTCTAGTGGTCTTAGTTTCGCAACCTTCCTCTCGGGCAAGCCGAAAACACATGGGTGGTTTTGTATTTGCAACTACAAATCCATTAAATTAAACCACAACCACAAGGTGAAATCACCATTAAAATACTTCTACCCTATTAGCAAGCAAAACCCAACAATAATATCAACACATATTTGCTAAATCACACCCTAAGAATGGGGTTTTACCCACACATCAAGAAATAACAAAATACACCTAAACTGATACTATAATCAAATGGGTATAAGAAATTAAACCTTGATTTAAGCAAAGGAATAAGTATGGAGAAGACCCACTTCCAACTTAGGGAAGACGAAATCCTTCTATCTTCAAGTCTCTCACAAAACCCTCTCCAAACTTGAGAGAAAATATCTAAAAATGTACTATTCTATTTTGAAAAAAATAATAATGGTTCGGAACTTGTAAAATTAATAAAGAGTTTAGTATTTATAACAATCAGAAATTAGTGTAGGCAGATAGTTCAGCGAAGTTAGTCGAGTCCGCCGAATGACTCGGCAACTCGCCCTTCTTCTATCTCATCACTGTTGAGTGCTTGACTACAACATCTTCATGTTCTGCACCATTGGATGGTATAATATTGCTTCATGAAACTATTCGGCGAAGCATCGACTGCTCCTTTCAGTACCTTTTTGATCCTCTTCCTTCAGGGCTTCACATACATGAACAAAGGGCGGAGTCTATCCTTTCGGCGAATTGCCAAAGGTTCTTGGCGATGCTCATGCTTCAGCTTCTTCGTTCTTTTCAGCCTTTTTGTTCCTTTTTGCGCCTAAGTGTCCATGCTTCCACCGAAACTTCAAATACCTGAAACTTACGAGTTTTCATCAGATATTGAGACAAAATAAGCATTTGAGGACACTATTTCTATAAAAATAAAGCCCTAAATGAGTCCAATTTATGGACTCATCAAGCGACACATCTATGATTGGCTCGAGCGGGTCTCATCCCACAAAGGAGATGGTTGTGCATACCTCTATAGCTGCAATAGAGCCTGACACTGATGCCCAAACCGAGCCACCGCAGATGTGTAGTGCTCACCCTAGGCTTAGCTTGACATGGGGATTTTTACTCTCCCTCTATTTTCTTTATTTTTGGTACATTCTGTTTTTAGAACACATTAAGGACACTGCGTAGTTACTTTTGGTGGGGTGAAGGTATTGTTATACCTAGCCTTTTGGATATTTGGTTGTATTATGTTTTTATTTTGTCTTTTGTATATTTTGTGTTTAGTTTTTTTGTTCAAACTTCTCCTCATTGATGGAATGTGAAGGTTGGCTTTATTTCACTGGCCTCTCTCTTAGTTGCGTGATTGTGTGTGATTACTGTTCTATTGTACATTTAAATGTCTGTTGCAATCAATACCGATGACTTGAATATTGCTCTTGATGTGCGATATGTTTGTGCAAGTCCAACAAGGAAATTTGAGTTGCATAAGTCATGTGTGAACTCTTAGCATCTCATTGTGACTAGTTGATTGTGGAAGTGAGTCTTTTAATGATCGTTGCATGGGAGCTTAAGTTGTAGAGTCATAATCGATGATTGTGTTGAATGCCTTGTGTGGTGAGGTTTACTTGAAATATGTGCATGGTGATACCTAGAACTTGTCCCGTTGGTCCAATTACTAATTTTGGTGAATGAAGGAAATGATCTTAGGCATAAATTTTGACACCTTTGTGACCACCTTGTGAGTGTATGAACCTAGCTTGGCACCATTTGAGGCTAACATTTTATTTGGATGAAACATGAGAACAAATAACCTTGTCCTCCCCACCTTAAACCTTCATGAAACATTGGTTTATTTGAATAGCCAACTTAAGTCAAAAGCCTAAGTTGGGTGTGTGGTAAGAATGGGGAAAGAAATCGAGCAAGAAGTTTGTGAAAGTCACCCTTGGGAGCTTGTGTTGAAAAAAAAGATGGGACCCCTCCATATAAAAAAAAGAGAAGAAAAAGGTGAAAAGAGAAAAAGAAATGATAAAATTGTTGTGGAAATAAAAGGGGTATCTGATGCACTAAAAAAACTAAAAAAATTGTGTGCTTTGAATATGCCAAGGATCCGTTGTGAAGATAAAAAGAATGAAAGGAAAGGAGAAGAAGTGAACTTTGAGCCATGCTTTATGAAGGTAGAAGTCACTAAGCCAAAATGGTCATACCTGTACCCTCAACCTATTTACATGCCTTGAAAAACCTTTTTGATCTTGCATGAGCCAAGTGATGTGTTGATCGGAAAGTACGGGCAATCCTATGGGTAAAATTGTGTATGTTTTTCTCTTTGAAAGTGTGGAGAGTTGATTTCGATTCCTTAAATTGTATTACTCGATTGGCTTTGTGAAGAGCATGTAATCATTCTTGATGTGAGGGCATTCAAATACTCTTGTTGAGCATGAATTTGCATTTGAAGTGAGCATTGTGAGCTTGAACTCTATTTGCCGATAGCTAGTCATAGTTTGAAACTTTTAGTGTACAATTGAATATTGCATGTGTAGATGGAACCTTGTGTGCATTCATGTTGAGTCTCAAGGAGCACTATTTGTAAACATCCCAGTTGACCTAAATGGTCTTGTTTTTTACTTGAGGACAAGCCAAAGTTTAAGATGGGAGTGTTGATGAGTCAGGAATTTAACCTCATTTAGGGCTTATTATAATTGATTTATTGTCCTCAATGCCCATTTTGTGCTCATAACTGATGCTAATATGTTATAATGCAACAATAAAGGCTTAAGGAGAAGGAAAAGACATAACGATGCGAAAATGAGCAAAAAAGTTAGAGGTTTGATCATGTAGTCGAATGCATTAATTAGCTAATGGGTGTTATTAATTTCTAATTTTAATGTTGTTTTAAAGTTGGTTCAATTATTTGTTCATGTTTTAATTGATGAACTGAAGTTGCACGTTCAGTTCTAGCTTAGGTCTCTATGCTTGTTTGAGAAAGAAGTATTAGAGTACAATTATTGATTGATAGTTGTATTGACTGCGTCTTTAAAATCTAGCTCTCTAAAGTGGGTTTGATTGTGTCTATACAAACCCAACTTTAGAGAGTCGGTTAATAAAGGAATTGGGTTGTTTGGTAGTGTTAAGCTTGTTGAGGTTTGAGGGAACTCACTTGAAACATGATAGTTGATCAAAATATAGCTATTGTATTCAAAACCTAGCCTACCCATTGAGATTCAACAACTTTAAGCAATTAGTAATTACCCATTACGCGAAAGAGCATTCGATTGATCACACTCCTAAGGTCCGATCTCTAATTGTTTAATTCCCGTGTTAGTTGTTCTTTGTCACAAATTAGTTAGTAAATTCTCCCCATTTGATATTAATTATTGAAACTTCGTGATTTAATTTTATGTTGCGAAACCTTTACTTCTACAAATGATTAGAACACATTTTTACTTCCTAATTGAATTCTTTAACGTATCACTCCATGTGGGATCGACCCCAACTCTTAGTTGGGTTTACACTTGTTAGTGACCACCTATTCTTAGAATTAGATGAAGTGTAGTTGAGTGTTATCAAAAGTAGAATACATGCTTAAACTATTACGGTGGCCTATTACACACCTAACCTTATTCAAAGTGATATTGATACCCCTTTCCAAAGAAAATATCATTTTTTTTGTTTAGTCGTGTTCTACACGTTTTAATTTTTTTATCGTCGATCCTTAATATTTTCTTCTTGGTTTAGAAAACAATTTCTACTTCGTACTTCCTAGAGGTTCGTCCTCCTTCATACCACATATTTCATTTTAAAATGTTTTTCTTCTTTCCTCTTCATCACTAATAAATTGAAGGAGAAAAACAGAAATTTGAAGATACAAATAAGATACAGTAAGACGATTATGATGTGTTGAAATGTTGGTGTCGTTAATAGATGGACAACCCCAGTGTTACTGGTGCAACAAATGAATACTTTTCGATATGTAAAATTCCTTAAAAACCTTGAAAATTATTGGTGAAAATTAAGCATTTCATTATTTTTCTTTGTGTAATGAATAATCAATCATGTTATTGATGACTTGATAACATGATTGATTATTCAATTGATGTTGGAAGTTAGGTGATTTAAGACTATGAGTTGCTTCGGTCAATCTTCCGAGTTTGGATACTCAGATAAGATATCCAATGATTCCATTGGATTCTAGTGATGATTTTAGGCTTAGGTGGGGTGTTGATTGACTTTACGGAGGTTTCGAGGGTAGTTTTGTATTTTGAGTGTTAAGTTTGGTTATTGCGACTTTCATGAGTTTCGGATCAAGGAGACTTCAGTTCCGTATTTCAATGGTTCCATTGATTTTGGAGCATCAAGTTTAGTTGGGTAGCATATTTGGTGTGCGAACTAACGGTTCTGAATGAATTTTGAGGGTCCATTCGGTAATTTTTGTGCTTGTGTGAATTGTTGGTTGCTGAGTTCTCGTGCATGACATTGTTGTACTCCGTGATTACGATGCCATCTCTCGTGATTGCATGGAGATGATGGTGTGATTCATCGCAATCGCGTGAAGCCTAGTCACTATTGCGTATAGTTTGTTTCATGGTCATCGCGATCATGATGGTAAATATAAGTGAGTTGACCATTTTACTCATCGCGATCGTGTGGTTTAGGATCGCAATCGCGATCGCGATCATGTTGAGCACAACTGTCACACCCCAAAGCTACCCCCAGGATGTGAACACGGGACCTAGGATCACGAGTGACCCCAAGCTAACCCTGCTGGAATATCATAAGCATACTAAAGTAAACTGATGTAAAGAAATATTGTGCAGAAGCATAAGACATGAGGTAAAGGAAACTAATGGGGAATACCCATTCTAAATCTGAAATAAATAATCTGAGAAAAGTTCAATAATAACTGAAGATGAAACTCAAAACTAAACCTGAAACTATCTATGTCTGAAATAAGCCTCTAACTGACTAGAAGTGTTGGGACATGCCCGAGCTAAATCTAGGAAAAACTGAAACTAAAGACTAAAAGTAGAAGAAACATGTCTGAAGTCCTTGAGGAATGAGGACTTACCACTAATGTTGCTGCACTGGAGATCGAGAACCGATCTATGTATGATCTGGAAGCTGAGGACCTGAACCTACATCACGAGAAGATGTAGAGCAGAGTATGCATTAGTACTTAAAAGGTACTGAGCATGTAGGATAGAGTAAAGCTAGACAATAAACATAACTGAACCAAAGCATAAATTTGAGCAATGATAAGAGATACACATGATACTATACTGGAATACTGAACATGAAATAACTGAATGCAATGACCAAGTTTATAATATGCTGAGACTAAAATCTAATTGTAACAGATAACATGGTCAATGCAATAGAATCTGACTGTAAGGGAGCTACTAAGAACCGACATAAAATCACATGAGCTAAATGTGGAGTACGAAGTATATGCCCCATAGAGAGGACCCAATATACCCTGCCAGAGGTATAGATGCATGACTGGCGTGATCACAAAGTATAATGCCCACAGAGGGGACTTACCTACTGGGCATATAGTTCTGGGACTGTGAGAGTGACTGATCCTAGTCCACTCGGTATTAAGCTACTCCTAATTAGAATGTATGTAAGTAACTTTATGACTGAAACGCTGAAGTACTAGATAGCTCAATTACTGACATGCAAACTCTGAGAATGCAACAATTATGATTGATAATGTGACATTCGTAAACTGAATCATGTATATTTGAATAATCTAACCTAGCATGTACAATTCATGGACTAAACGAGTATATACAACTATGGTGAGAAATTCCACAGAGAAATCTTTTGATTTTGGGGCTGTAACTGATGAAAATCTATTGCATTTTGGAACTAGGGCTGGTCTACTTCTTCCTATCTATTTTTCTCTAAGTTTAATCAAGTTTCGGTGAATGAAAAGACTAGGGTAGGTTCTAATTAGTTTACTAGGCTAAAACTGACCAAAACTATGCAGTTTAGGGGTTAAACGACGTAGTTTAGGGGTCTAACGCTTAAAGAAAAGACCAAATGACCCTTGACTTAAAAGTTATTGGAGCTCACCGACGGACCAGACCGATGGACCGTGGGTGGACCAACGGTCTGTTCTGGTCAACTGTCGATGGGGTTCTGGGAGTTGATTTCGGAGGGTCTGATCTATGGCCCTGTACCATGGACCGTAGGACCTGGTGTAGGTCTGGATTTAGAATATATTTCTGGGGTTTTGGGACAGAAAGCTGGTGGCTGACCCACGACCCTGGACCATGGACCATGGCCTGACCTACGGTCTGGGCATGGGTGGACCCTTAGCTATATTTCTGGACCTTTTCTAGTAAGGGGTTGAAGATGGTGAACCACGGAACACCAGGATGGACCGTGGGTCACCCTATGGTTCATGAGTGGCAACCATCGGTTGCATAGGCAACTTCTAAAAAGTCTGCATTTTGGTTTTCTAGGATACGGGGTGTTACACTATATCCCCCTTGGGAACATTCATCCTCGAATGATGACTAAACTAGCTGAAAATGGAGGGAGAGAGCTGCAAACCCTACCATTGAAAACTGGAAATTGATTTGTGACTAAACTAAGTTCCAAGAACATGCAAATATGCTGAAAATGCAAGTACAGATAGAAGTAACGTGATACTAAGACTGAATCTACGCATGAATGACTGAAAAATAAAGATGAACTATTACCTCAAGCTGGAGTGGAATCAGAAGGAAAAAGGTGAGGATACTTGGCCTGTATGGTTGCTTCTGCTTCCCAAGTAGCTCCCTCTACGGACTAACTCCAAAAAACCTTAATTGAAGCGACTTCTTTGTTTCTCAACCTTTGAACCTAACGATAAAGGATTTCAACTGGTATAATAGATGTTGGATCACCCACACACTTCTTCAACAACGAAATGTGAAAAACTAGATGCACTGCTGCTATTTCTGTTGGCAACTCTAATTCATAAGCCACTTTTCCAATTCTTTATAAAATCCTGTAAGGGCTTACATATTTAGGACTGAGCTTCCCTTTCTATCCAAATCTCATCACCCCCTTCATAGGTGACACTTTCAGGAAAATCCAATCATCAATTTGGAACTCTAATTCCCTTATCCTTACATCTTCATAGGACTTCTGGCGACTCTGGGCTGTCTTAAGTCTATCTCTAATGAGCTAAACTTTCTCCATACCATCATAAACCGAATTTGGCCCTATCAAGGTTGTTTCACCTACTTCAAACCAACCAACTGGAGATCTAAATCTATGCCCATACAATACCTTATAAGGGGCCATCTAAATGTTGGAATGGTAACTATTATTGTAGGCGAACTATATAAGAGGAAGGTGATTATCCCAACTACCCTTGAAATCGATCACACAAGCTCTCAACATGTCCTCTAAGTACTGAATGGTACGCTCTGCCTGACCATCAGTGTGTGGATGAAATGTTGTGTTAAGATTAACCTGAGTACCAAGACCTTTCTGGAATGACTTTCAGAAATGAGAGGTAAACTGAGGACCTCTATCTAAAATGATAGACAATGGAATCCCACTAGTCTGACCTATGGTTTGTAGGTCCTGGCGTAGGTTTGGACGTAGAATAATTTTTTGGGGGGTCTAGATTGATAGCTGGGGGTTGACCCACGACCCTACACCACAGACTGTTGCCTGACCTACTATCCATAGGTCCCGGTGTGGGTGGACCCTTAGCTTGATTTCTGGACCTTTTCTAGGAGGGGGTTGCAAGTGGTGAACCACAGACGGACTGTGGGTAACCCTACGATCCGTGGGTGGCAACCGTGGGTTACACCTGCAACTTCTGAAAAGTCTGCATTTTGGTTTTCTAGGATATGGGGTATTACAACAACCTAGGAAGAATATTTTCTAAAGTCGAGGTTTCAACCCCATTTTATAATTTTTGAGTATTGAGAGCTCAGTGGAGGTGATTTCAAAGTGCATTTTCGAGATTCTTTGATTGGGTAACGATTTTTAACTTCCCATCTGTTTTGCCCAATAATTATTTCATGATTTTAATGATTAAACTTTAGTTTTGATTCCAAACTTTGAAGGTTTTTAAAAGGACCTAAGATTTAAGCAAAATTGTGATTTAAGATTGATTTCAACTCCTTTTTTGATTCTTTTTCACTGGTAACTTCTAGATTTTTTTGGTAACACCATTTGTACAAATTTATAGATTTAACACCTCATTTTTGAAAATGTGTTTTCGGGTCCATTTGGACCGCATTTCCAAAATATTCTAAATGGGTGTCGTCAGTTTGAATTCTTATTGTGATTACCTATTTAATTAGATTGTATTGATTTGGATGCCCAACGGAAAGGGAAAGCTCAAGTACCAGATTGATTGATTGTGTGTTTGAGGCAAGTAGACTTTTTGAGCTTTGTTAAGTACATAGAATCTTGTATTCCTTATTTTTTGTGTTAGGGGGTGCAATGGATTTTGGTGAAGGGTTAGATATTTGTGGTCACATATTTGTATTAAATGATTCTAATGATGAAAAGAGTAATGAGAGTGCAACTTAATTGTATATTGATGTGTGATGTGTTGTGAATGATTTGAATGGTTATATTAACTCATTATTGGTGATGTGTCATGATTGTATTTATGTGGATTGTGTATTACTATGAAAATTGTGATCTCCACATTATTTGTGTTAACATGCTTGTTTGCATTTGTTCGAAACACTGTGATGAGATCTATTGTGATAACTATGTCGAGGGAAAATGATTCTGACCATGCCGAGGGGAATCGGTTCTGGCGATTGATGAGTACCGAGAGGAAATGGTTCTACTGGGTACATGGCTTTGTGAGTCCCCCATGGGTCCTGACCTGATACACAACGGACATGTATCATTAGGATAAACATGCATCACCATATTTGAAATAGAATTTCATTGCATTACACATCATTACCGTTTGTGAACTTTGTGAGTGCCTATTGTGGATTTGTGACTGGTGAATATGATATTATGTATTGGTGACCTATTTACGTTGGAGTGTTGTTATACGTGCTATGTGCTATATTTAATGTGAACTATTAGGTTGGGCTGATATCAGTGTAGGTTATAGTTATGGAGGTTCGGTTGGAGTGTTCGGAGTACTCGTATTTTGTATTGATATAGTTTGAGTTAGTGGTTTGCTTTCTAAGTACCGTGTTTTTTTGTATTCACTTCCTTTCTTTTTCACTTATGTAGGTTACAAGCCCATATCATCCTGATTACTCCTTCTTCTCTTCTACGCCCGAGACTTACTGTGGAGAGTTATTAGGTAATTGTTTGTTATCTCGGCATACACCTCTTATTTTTTTATTATGATCATTTTCTGTTGTAGAAACAATGACATTAAGACTTTTATTTCTTTAAAATAAATTGTAATACATCAAGGGCTTGTACACGTAACAATCAGGTTTTGGGGATTATATTTAAGCTTTGTTGAGTTATCCGATTTATTGATATTGTGTGAGTTTTCATATTGTTTTACTTCTGCATTTATTTGTTAAGTTTGGTTTTAGGTTGACTAGTCTTGGTGGGATAAGACAACTGTCATCATGTCCGTTTTTGGATCGTGACGAAATGGATTGCTGAAGAAAAATCAAAAGGAAGATGAAAGATTAAATTGAAGGTTTAAAGAAAGTGGGGCCACCGATAAAAATATAAATAAGAAATTTTTTTGATGTAATTAATATATTAGAAATTCTAATATTTAATTGTATAATGACCAGTAAAAAGTGACATGTGTGAAATTTCGTCATTTTAATTTTTCTTTCTTCTTCTCACACACCTTAAGAAATGGAAGACAATTTTTCTACCATGTCACCTTCTAAGAAGGTATTAATATGACTTTGGAAACGATTTGGTTTGTAATAAATTAGGTCACCATAATAATATGAGTGTGTATTTGACTTTTGAAAACAAATTTAGGAGGAAATATATAGCTTTTGCCTATTAACAAATAAATATTAATGTTTGATAAATGGAATGTCTTTGAAGATAATTATTTTCTTCTATGCCAAGTAGATCAATTTTACATTTTCATGAGGATCTTGATAATTTATCTCACACATAATTTATAACTGCTACCATCTTTCTCCCCCCACTCATATTAGCAAATATTAAAATTAACCCAGTTTCCTTTAGGAATCCATTTTCTGTTGTGGTGGATCAATTGAATCATATCACACATTTAAATTTTTAGACAAGAATTTTTTTCATGACCTTAACAATCTATAAGGAGAATCTTATTGACTTGATATTTGTCTCGGTAAAGTTCTACTTTACGATAACATGCAATTCTATCATCATGATCATATTTTTGTACTACAGACAAGATGGATATACGCGTAATCTTTCAATGAGATATTTATAACTCGTTTTGAGTGTAATAATCAAATATTCTCACACCTTATTGTCTCAATATAATTTATTTTTAATCAATGTCTTTGAGACTTACTACAATCACAATAAATAATTTCATTTCTCCACTGAATAACTCATTAAATCTTTCGAAGCTCTCAAATAATATTGTACTACTATATATTTCATAACACCATTTTTGTGGTGAACATGTCATCCCCTTTTAGGGAGAAAATTATTGTAACACCTCGCTAAGTGAAAGAGCTAGAATTAGAAAGAGTCATTTTTGGAAAGAATGAAAAATCTAGAAATTTTGTTTAAGTTATGTTAAGTTGGAGTTTTGGGTTAACTTCAAATAACCATAACTCCTAGCTCAGGATAATTTAGGTGTTCTACAAGATACCATAGGAAATATCTTTGTATTATCTTTCCAACGCCATCGAGTTTGCTCAATTTTGAGTTCGTATGAGGAAGATATGGCCATTGGAAGTCGGGGTGTCTAGATAAGGAAAGACAAAACCGGATTTTTAAGGGCTGTTTTGGTCTATTCCATACTCGCGTGATTTAATTCAAGTTTGAATGTTCTTTATGGGTATTCTTGAATTACTTTCGTTCTTGAATTTGGGATGAGATTGAGGAGTTCTTGAAAGTTTAATGTCGATTATTAGAGTTACTTTGAGTTAGATTCTTGTGTATATGTTTTGGGTACCTGAATCTAAAGAGAGTTTGAGAAAAATAATCGAATTTAGGCGAATTGGGGTTAGAAAATGAAGAAGGAAAAAGTCGGGCGAATCTGGAGACCCAGTACGTGTCGCGGACTTGGCCCCCCATTTCACAGAAATTTCTCCGCGTTGTAGAGCGGTCACGAACAGTTTTGCCTCAAAATTTATTTCACGACCAAATATTTAAATGTATCTCTGCGTCGCGGACTTGCTTCCAGACAGTGATTTCTTGATCGTTTCTCATGTTTAGCTATCTAAAAACACTTCTAAACATCATGAGACCTTTCCTATCACAAATCACAATCCTTGAATCCATACATTCAAATTCAAGGAAAGTTAAGAGCCAAGTCTAGAAAGTTCATAGAGTCCTTTCAAGAAGTTTTTTGCAAATGTTTTAATCTTGTTTTAAGACTTGAGTTTTGAGTTGAGTAAGAGTAACAAATGAAGTTCATTTCTCCAAAAAGAGTATATGGGAACTAAGTATTCCCAAAGAGTAAATGTTTTCACATTTTAAACAAGAGAGGAAACACCGATTTCCAAGAGAGCCTTTGAGCTAGTTTTTGAGTAATGATCTCAAACCACAGAAGGAGATTTTTTTCAAAACATATGATCGAGCTAAGTATTTTGGGAGTAGTATTGAGCACTGATGTGGAGACGAGTTCATAACAACTCAATGTCTCCATAAACCATGTAGCCAACGTGGGTAGAAAAGGGTCATACTTTTTAGATGATTCCTTAATGTTTTTTTAGCATAGACTAATGGATCCATTTAGTTGAGAAGTTCTATATCCCGGCAAGTTATAGGACAGTGCTGGTAGCGTGGACGAGACGCTGTATCATAACATTAGCTTATAGTGATGGTTGTTGGTTAGAGAAACTCCCACAAAAGTATATTACTTTATTATATACCTATGTATTGAATTGTTATTGTACTTAATAAATACGTTATAATTACTACACTGATAACTATTATTATATTGTCTTTTTACATACTCATGCTCATTGATATAACCACATTCTTTCCGGGGAATGAGCAAATTCAATGGAACATGTTTTATTACCTTGCATCAAAAACACATTATTTTTCTTAGTCATTATCACATGATCAAGATAGTGCATTATACCTGAACTCATGTCTTTCCACACGAGGTGTGCGTGCTATCCTATAATATGATGGGACCAAATCCAACATCGTTTTATAATGGTGCATCAGAGAATTCTTATGGCTTCCGTCGCTTGTGACTTCTTCTACTTTGACTGTCAACAACATTGTGGTCAAGTTTTCTCCATTTGAAGTATCCCTATTTTCATGAAGGAATTTATCCATCAAATACTACCAATGGAAACTATTACAACATAGACTAATGGTACGATTCAAAATTCAATTCCCTTTTCATTTGTCTCATTGAGGAAATATCAGAGAAAATAAAAATAGCAATTCATGTTGATAACGTATTGTAAAATCAACAAAGTAAGTACAACATATTAAAGAATAAAGTAGGCACAATAAAGAAAGACAAAAAATGTGTAAGGGTGTTTTCTTCCATATGTTTCAAGTGTGTCTAATGTGATTCTGAATACTACTGTTTATAGGATTACAGTAAAGAACATCAAAGGATACCATAAACGTGACATTAAGTCTTGAAAAAATGGAAAGGAGTATGAGAATATGGGAGATCAATAAGAAGATAGTGAAAGTGTGATTATTACTATATATAAAAGTGAAGAATAGTGAGGATTACATTTAGTGAACACCCATAGTAATACATTTCATAACAATTATTGATAATTATAGATTTGTGACTAATAATGCAATATACTCCCCCGTCCATCTTTACTAGTCCACTATACTAATTTGTGTTGTCCAATAATTCTTGTCTAGTTTATAAAATTAATGAATAATTTACCATTATGTTTTTGTTTTACCCTTGATATTAAATAGTATTTATTTCTTAAGGTTTAGATGACTTATATTTAATACAGGTGATTTGGTAAAATAACTCGTATCATTTACTGCTTCTTAATCCCTGTGTCAACTCAACAATGAACAACTATTGTTTGACATAGGGAGTATATATATTTAAAATAAATAATATTGAGATATATTAATTAATAAAATTTATAAATAAGCACATGTTTTCAAGAAAATCATGGGTTATTGTCACGGTCCAAGACTACCTCCTAGTCGTAACATGGTGCTTAGAGCCTCAAGTAACCCTAAGCTAACCTATGGTCTGACAGCACACTAAGATTCATAAGATAATTGAAAGATAACCTAAAATAAATTAGAAGTTCAGAAATATAGGACTCAATACTCCAAAGGGTGAGTTCATCTGAACATAAATTAAAGTTGAAAACTAATATTTGACTATCGATCTAAAAGCCTCTACAAAGATGAGTTATTGTGAGAAACCCCTAGCAAACTCTAAAAGTGTGAAACTGAAAGACTTAAATAACTAAAATAAATGTAAAGGTTGTTGTCATGACCAAAAAATACACATGATGACACTTGTCTTATCTCACCAACACACGTCAGCCTAAACCCAACTAACAGGATAAATGTGGAAGTAAAACAAAATGAAAGATTAACATAATTTCAATAATACGAATAACATAATATAACCCTCAAAACCTGATTTTCACATGTACAAGCCTCTAAGCATTTCAATGGATTCAAAAGAAGTAAAAGTCTGAATGTCTTTGTTTCTAAAATAGAACAAGAATAGAATAAAAAAGTAAGAGGTGTCCACCGAGATGACAAACAACTACCTTACAAACTCTCCACAATAAGCCTTAGAGGTAGAAGGGAAAAAGGAGTAATCACGATGATCTGAGCCCATAAGTAAACCAAGTGTAGAAGCAAATTAATGAGTACCAAACAACATGGTACTTAACGAGAAAATAACTAACTCAAGGTAAAGCAATAAAAAATACATATACTCGTAACACTCCAACCGAACCTCCATAAATACAACCTGCACAGAATCAGCCCAACCTAACAATTCACATTGTAAATAGAACATAGCAAATATAAAGATACTTCAACCTATACAAGTCACTTTCATATTCATCAACCACAAGTTTCATAACAATAACTCACAAAGTTCACAATTGGTAATGATGTACAATGCAATGAAATGAAATGTCAAAAATAGTAATGTATGTGTTTCGTAATGATACACACCCCATGAGACTCAGGACGGGACTCATAGGGGACTCACATGGTCCCTGTATTCATATGAACTATTTCCCATTAACATAATCATCAATCATCGGAACCATTTCCCATTGGCATCATTGAAACCATTTTCTATTTCCATCATCAAAATAGATGTCATCACAATGTTTTAAAACCAATGCAAATAGGCATGTTCACATAAATAATGAGAAGATGATAAATTTCATATCAAAACACAATCCATCTCAATAAAATGATGATATATCACCGATAATAGGTCAATACAATCATTCAAATTATCAACAACACATCACACATCAATATAATATACCATCAAGTTGTTTTTTCATTTCCCCTTTTTCATCATTAGAATCACTCAAAATGAACATATGACCACAACTATCAAACCTTTCCCCAAATTCCACAACCCCAACACACAATAAGGAATACAAGATTGTATATGCTTCACAAAGGGGAAAAAAGTCTACTTGCCTCAAACACACAATCGATCAACCCGGTACTTGAGCTTTCTCTTTTCGTTGGACCTCTAAATCAACATAATATAATCAGATAGGTAATCACAATAAGAATTTCAAACTAAAAATATCCATATCAACTATTTTGCAAACAAGTGAAAAATTGACCCTAAACCCCATTTATAAAAACTAGGGCTAAACTAGGAAATTTGTGTAAAATCATTTTGCATAATGAATTTGGAACTCACTAATAAAAACCACATAAAAACCGAGTTAATCAAATTACAAATCAAACAGCACAAACTGATCAAATTACAAATCCAACAACGCAAATTGATCAAACATGACTTGGGACAACTATTGAAAGGGACAAAATGGTAATTTTTTAAATATTTCTAAAAATGACCTTCCAGGTCATTATAGTTGTTCTCAAATATGAGGACTCACTAACACATTGTTTAAAGATAATATGGAACTATACTTACTATGAGCTGGATACAAAGTGTCTTAACCTATAATATAAAATAATATAGCGCATGAAGGTATGCGGGTCGTACTTTGAATGTACTGAATATGTGAGACATAAATCTTAATCATTTGAATTGAACATGACAATCTCATAGAGTGAACTAAATGCATTGACATACATGGATTTATGTATTGAAGAGGTCAAGAATTTGGGCATGCCTAACTTTATTGCGTGGATTGTATCATGTCTTGTCGTATCTTATCGTTGGTTGAATTGATTGGTAACTTGTTATTGGACTTATCCTAGGCTTTTTCTAGTTATTGCCTTAGACATACAGTTTGGAGCTATTTTTCCTTAGACATTCTTTGACATCATTTCAGATGGCTTAGCTCCCTATAGATTGATATAGCAGACATGGACCTAATACTATGAATCCTTAAATACATAACAACTCAACACTTATAACTGTTCATCTATAAATTCCCTTATATTTCAGCCCTAGTGTTTTCCTTGGAAATTTTGGGCTTTGTTAGTTATACTGGATCGAGTCTTAGGGGTTCGAGTGGAAGTGGGTCCTTGGTGATCATAGAAGTGGTTTTCTCTATCATATGTTCCCGCATAAAGAAGAGTGTGTGATATGGAGACATTTGAGGTCTAATAGTTGTGGTTCAATATTTGTGCACATGATAACTAGACACAGTTTGAGGTATGTGTACATGCCGACTAGCCATGGTTTGAAGTCCATGTGTAATTCTTCTATCCACGTGATGTACCACATATTTACGGTACTTGTAATGCTTTAACCTTAAGATTTTGCGAGTCTTTTAAACATTTGTTAGTAGAGTTGATTGTATTTTATCTTTAATTTGTAGGAAAATATGTTTTCACAACTTAGATGTACAAGACAATTTTGGCAAAAATATTTTGACTTTCAACGAGCCTTACTATGAACCATGGTCTGGACCACAAGCCACAGAAGGACTCGTAGGAGGAGAGCAATAAAAAGTTGAAGTTTAGTCCGAGACTTGAGGGAACACTACGAGCCATATATGGATGATCCTCGATGGCATTCAAAGACTGAAGATTGAAAAATTAAACCACTAATGGTTAGGAAAAATCGTACACTATTCTATGAACTATATGTCCCAGCCGTAGAAGAGGTCTTGGAGATTGATGAAACACTGCTTTCCACGAGAGGAATCCATGAGCAATACAAGGGACTACGATTTGTACATCATCAATCATAGAAGCTGTCGAATCCTACTTTTGTAAGATTTTTTTCGTTTAGGATTAGATGTCTATAAATACATTTCTTTGGTTTTATTTATGATGTTGTGTTCATTTTTGAGTTTGAGAATTAGCAGTGAACCACTTTTTCTATAATTCTTGAATTCGTTGGTTTTGCTCATAATTTTTAATCTTTGATTATTACATTGCAATTCAATTCAAGATTTTGGAATTCAATCGTTCGTCTTATTAGTTCATAATTTATTTTAACACATTCATTATGAATTGTGGCCAAACAACTATTAGTAGCAGATTTTATAATTAGACTTGTGGGAACCACGAAGAATTAACAATGTAGACCTAATAACTAGCAATTGTTAAATAGTGTTCATGCATGTATTGTTTTTCTCTTTGCTTTGATTGCTCTTTTAATGAAGGCCTACATTAGAACCCTCCTAATTCCTACTCGCCAGACCAATGGGGTAACGAATGTGAAAAAGGATTATATAATGAAGATTTGAGGCTGTTAACCCTCATCTAATAGCTTGAACGGACAAAGGGATAGCTAATTTGGGATCAAAGGCAAGCATAAGTAAAATTTACACCTGTAGACGGACCAAGATTCGTGGTGACATTCACTTATTTAGATGACCATCCGTTTAGGTGATACAAAACTTACCGATCTTACATGCTAGGCACTAGAGAAGGTTACTACTATAAGGTTTAGTAAGTTAAGGACTCATGGGGAACACAAATACTCTAGTTTCTTCTTCTATTGATTTTTACAAACATAAATCATGTTACCTTGATACTTGTTACTTGCAAGCATTCCAATTATTTATTGTTCTACAAACCCCCCGTAACACCTAAGAAATTGGAAATGGGAATAACTTCATGATTTGGCTACTATTTGTAACCTACGAGACCAGCCTACAATTCGTAGAAGGTTCTATGGGTCGTAGATGGCACACGTAGGAATGAGGTTGAGTTTAGGAAAAAATTAAGTTTGATGTATTTCACTTAGAAGTTGTTTGTGTCTAGGGCTATATTGTATTAGAAATAATGTGTTTTGTATCATGTTTGTAGGAAATAAGCTAGGAATGCAGTTGATGGAGATGACAACTGAAAGTATGCAAAAGGTGCCACCTACGGACAATAGGTCCCGTGACGATCCGTCGTTGAGCAGGCGTGGATGGATCATCAGGGAAATCAGACTAAGTGTGGAACTACAGAGAGAATGACAAACCGTAGCTCGACCCACGGGCTGCACATCCGTAGATGAGTTCAGAGAGTTGAGGTTTCAATATTTGATGAAAAATCCTAAGTGTTGAGCCAGGGAAGAGGATCCACAGACCATGGATCGGCCCACAGTCCGTCCTGCACGTCCATCATTGATGATCCGAGAGTAAAGGTTCCAGGCCCTGTTGAAAAGTGCTAAGTGTTGAACCACAGAGGGTGACCTACGAACCGTAGGTCGACCCACGGTCCGTAGGTCGTGTTGTCAACATAAATTATGTCCAGACTGCTTATTTCCTTATTTTGTTTCCTTTTTGTTTAGGACATGTTCTTCTATAAATAGGGTATGTAAACCTCATTTTTTGGGGGTTAGACATTATTGTTTACTTTAAGTTCTTGGTATTTTGTGAAATTAACTTGAAACTTTAGCAATTTGATTTTTGGATTTCATTTTACAAGATTTTGACTTTGAAATTCAATTGGAGATTTCAGGTTTCTTCTACTCTAATCGTAAGTTCATGAATTCTCTTTATCAATATATGAATTGTATTGTTTCAAGTAGGAGTAGCTAAATCCACAACTAGGGTTGTGGGAACCATGAGCAGTTAACAAAGTATGAATAATAATTAAGTAATTCTTGAATAGTGTTTATGCATGTGTTGTTAATTCTTTTGCTTAGAAGTCTTTTTTACAGTGGCCAATATTTGAACTCACCTTGTTGCTACTTGCCAGACCAAGGAGGTAGTTAATGAGAAAATAATTGACAACAGAGATTTAGTGGATGCTATCTAATAGTCTAATGTCAATTGGTGTGAGGGTGAAAACTAAGCCATACATTGATGTGATGTCTAATCTGAGGTAAAGGTAAGAGTTAGTAAAGTATACACTCGTAGCTGGACCAAGGTGTGTACTGAAATTCCCTATTTGGAGGACCAATCACCTAGGGATATCTATCTTACAAGCTTTGCATGTAAACCAAGAGGAAATGATTACTATTATTAGGATTATTGCGTTAAGAGCTTATGGGGAACACATACACCCTAGTTTCTCTCTCATATTGATAATCAAAAGTTTGAATCCTGCTCAGTTGTTACTCAATCAATAATCAATTATTTTCTTACAAAACCCCCCCTTTTTATTTACTTGTCTTGGAAATAGTTTGACTAATTGGAGATAATAGTGAGCTAAGTTTAAGTCTGAACCATATTCCTCGTGGGATCGACCCCAATCTACAAGTTGGGTTCTTTATTTGACAATGATCGCTTATGCTTCTTTAATAGAGGTGTAATTTGAGCGTATCGAATTTTGGTGCCGCTACCGGGGAATAAGGCCTTTAGATTAAGCTTAACTACATTATTAAACGTTAGTCAAGTATTTACTGATTTTACTTTTTCTTTTGTTTTTGTTTTCTACAGGTTTCTACTCTAGTGTATGTCAAGTACACGGAGTTGAGCCGAACCATTGACCCCATACGACCCTGAACTAACCAAGACTTTGAGAAAAATGGAAAATCAAGGGGGGCAATAATAATCCAGTCATAGAGAAGCATGAGGATGGAGTGCATAATGAGAGTTCTCAAGTTACTGGTAGTAATCTACTCGGAGATGTATTAAGGGTGCAGAATTTGCCAGAACCAATTCTTCGAGATAACTATAGGGTCGACTTCAATATAGTTGAATCAGAAGGACCTACTGTTATCCCTCCTCTACCTCCAGGGCATAAATTTATGTTGACCTGAAATCTGATGCAAATGCTTACAGCAAGAGGGTTGTTTTCCGGTCTAGCTTCGAAAGATCCGCATGGCACATGGCTAAATTGAGAAGTGTTTGCTATAGTTGTGTGGGATGATTGGAGTTGGATATGAATGTCATAGGGTTGGGATATAATTGACCGGAGATGCTGCGGTGTGGTTTTTGGAATCTGGATCCATACATGGGACCAAATGCATAAGGTGTTCATGGCAAAGTATTTCCCATTGTTGAAGAAGATGAATAACAAGGAAAAACTGAACAATTTTGTAGCACTACCTAGAGAGTTTGTGAGCAGTTCATAGGATAGGTTCACTGCATTCATATGAAGTGTTCCGAATCACCGCATCGATGATGAGTCACTGAAGGAGTATTTGTATAGAGGTCATGATGACACTTGAAAGGCTGTGCTGGATACTATCGCTGGAGGATCATATGATGAGTGCGCTTTCGAGGAGATCACTGAGAAACTGGAGAAGATTTCTCAAAATAATAAAGCATGGAGCACTAGAAAATCAGATACCGAAAGAATCACATTTCCAGTTCAAGCCGCACCCAGTCAATCTGCTGATGACATTCATGAGGAGATGGCTCAGATAAGGACAAAACTTGGGTTGGTGTTGAAGCATGTGAGCGGTACTGCAGAAAAGGTGAATACGGTGAATTACTTAACTAGAACTCCACCACCACTAGTTGAGGAATGTTATTATGAGGAGGATGCATATTTGGTGAATAATCAGACAGGGGGGGTTTCCAAACCAATGCCGAAGGTTCCAACTCGAATGATTAGCGCCAAGGTCAAGGAATCCAAGGTCGGAACTATGGAAATTATAATCGAAAAGGAAACTATGTCCAGGATGGGAACTACAATACTGATAACAACTACAATCGAAACAACTATGGCAAAAAAATGAGAGAGTTGGGCCTTATGTTCCACCTGCAAATCAGGAATCTCGAAATAGAGAAGCTGGGGGTAGTATGCCGCGCGTTGAGGATATCATGCACAAGATGATGAAGAGGTTTGATGCTACTGATCAAAATGTGAAAGAGATGTGTACTAAGTTGTCCGGGATTGGTCAGAAAGTTGATAGTCATGCAGTATCGATAAAGTAACTTGAGCAACAGTTTAGTCAGTTGTTTGCTATTGTGAATACACGCCAAATGTGCACACCTTCTAGCAACATCACCCAAAATCTGAAACATGATAGGCATTGTATAGAGATCACGACTCATGAAGGAAAATAGACTATTGATCCCCCCATGCCATCTGATGTTGAAAAAGTGGTAGAAACAGATGCGGATGAGATTGAGGTTACTGGAGAGACGAAAGATGCCCCAGAAAAGGAAGCTGATTTGACTCTGAAGGCTGTCCCTATGCTTAAGTCTCCACCTCCTTTCCCACAGAGGTTAGTGAAAAAGTCTGAAGAAGGGGAATACCACAGGTTTATAACCATGTTGAAACAGCTTTCCATCAATGTCCCGTTGATAGAAGCTTTGGAGCAAATGCCTGGGTATGCAAAGTTCTTAAAGGACTTGGTGACTAAAAAAAGGGTTGTCAGTTTTGCGAATGATGAGAGGTTGCAGCATCGTAGTGCCATTTCTACGAGGTTATTGGTACAAAATAAAGAGGATCCTGGAGCTTTCACTAATCCGTGCACCATAGGTAAGATGCACTTTGCAAAGGCTTTGTGTGATTTGGGTGCCAACGTCAATTTGATGTCATTGTCGATTTATAAGAAGTTGGGTTTAGGAGCTCCAAAACCAACTGCGATGCGTTTACTTATGGCTAATAGAATTGTGAAAAATCCTATTGGAGTGCTTCATTATGTCCTTGTGAAAGTGGGGTCATTCATTTATCCAGCATATTTTGTGATACTTAATTGCGAGGTTGACTTTGAGGTCCCCATAATCTTAGGGAGACCATTCCTTCCTATTGAGCGTACATTAGTTAATATGGAGAAAGGACAAATGAAGTTCTGACTGAATAAGGATGAGGTGACCTTTAACATCTGTAAGTCTATGAAGGCGCAAAGTGATCTTAAATTGGTGTATGCGGTGAGTCACATTTTCAACAAGGGTGCTGAAGTGTCTAGTAAGGAGAAGTTAGGTACAACCTTGTGCACAAAGAATAACCACCATGATCAAAAGACATAAAAGTGCAAACTAGCTCTTGGTGATCTGATATTGTTGTTTAAATCAAGGTTGCACTGGTTTTCTGGCAAATTCAAGCCCCAGTGGACCGGACAATTCAGAGTGACCCAAGTGTCCCCACATGGAGTGGTTGAACTCGAGAAAATGATTGGGACAAGGTTCAAGGCCGACCACCGGAGGATGAAAAGCTACATGGGAAAGTCTAAGAGTGTTAATGCAGTGATAGAGGCATGACACCTTGATGAAGTCTGAGTTATCAAGGGATCTGTGTTGTGCCGCGACGTTAAATCAAGCGTTGCTTGGGAGGAAACCCAAGATGTACAATCTAGCCTACTATAGGTTTTCTTTCCGATATGGGAGTGTTTGTCTTTTATTTTAATTTTTGTAGCTCTTTAGATGGGTGTCTTGATTTTGTATTAGTGTTGGCTAGATATAGAATAGGGTCTGTGTCTAAAATGTGTCCAAAATATGTAAAAAGGAAGTCCTAATTATTGCTACGTGTGCAGGGACAAAAGGCAAATTCTGCAGAAAAACAACTATGAAGTGGTCTATGGACCCCATCGATGGTCTGTTGGTCCATCCACAGATCGTGAATGCCGTCCATAGATTCCAGGTAAGTTCCTAAAATTTTCTAAGTGTTTGACTGACCTACGGACCTAACCTACAGTTCCTAGGTCAACCCACGGACCGTCGACGGGGTCTCGTGGGTCCAGCCTTCTGGAAGAGGAGATGAGACAGCATCGGGATAGAGAGAAAGTCTCTCACTCTAATTGGTGCCATACCCATATTTGGATTCATGGGGACCACAATCTCCTTATTGGCTTGGGTTGTCATGCTTTGAGCCAAAACTTGAAAACTAGCCCTAAATTCTGCATTATTTACTTGCTCTGTTATGAGTCAGGGATTTCGACTCATTTAGGGCATATTATTCAAGGATTTAGTGTCCTCACTGCCTATTTTATGCTCATAACTGATGTTAAAATGTTGATTTGCAGCAATGAAGGCTCAGGAGTAACGTAAGGACATTATGAGGCAAAAATGAGCTGAAAAAATTGAAGAAAAGCAAAGCTGGAACTCGCCAAAGACCCTCGGCAAGTTGCCGAGTGGACCTTCAGCTTGCCTAAAGTTATAGCATGCCAGCCTATTGACAAAAGCAACTCGGCGAGCAGACAAGCGATTTGGTGACACGCTGAAGAGATTGGCAATGACAATCTAGTAAGCCGAAAGTTATAGAACTATTTGATTAAAAATCCAAGCCAAAATGGTGAGAAGAGGAGCAACTCGGTGCATCACCGAACTGGTCAGCAAACCTGACTAACTTCACCGAGTTGACTCCATGTTGAAATTCAAGCAATGTATAAATGCAATTTTTAAAAGAAGAACATCAGTTCCCTTATTGTTTACTTATGGGTTTTTGAGTTATTACATTCTAGAACATTGTCTTTACATTTTTTTAGTAGTGATTTAGAGATTGTTAGATTTTAGCTTAAATTTCAGCATTTGGGAATTGCAGATCGTTAGCAAATCAGATGGAAAACTTCATTGGTAACGATATATTGTTTTTCACTATGCTTGGCTAAAACCCCTTTCCTTGGGGATATTATTATGTAGTTGAATGGATTAATTAGCTAATGGGAGTTGTTAGTTACCAATTTTATTGTTGTTTTGTAGTGGGTTTAATTAATTGTTCATGTTTTAATTGAGGAATTGTACTTGCAAATGCATTTCTAGCTTAGTTCTCTATACTTTCTTGAGAAAAAGGTATTAGAGTTGAATTATTGATTGATTGTTGTGTTGATTGGATCTTTAAGAATCTATCTTGAGAAAGTGGGTTTGATTGTATCTTAACAAATCTAGCTTGAAAGAGTGGATTAATTAAGGAATTGGGTTGTTGGGTTGTGTTTTCTCGTTGAGGTTCGAAAGAACTCACTTGAAACACAGTAGCTGATTGGGAAATGGCTATTGCACTCAAAACCTAGCCTACCCAGTTAGATTCAGCACCTTGAGTAACTACTAATCACCCATTACGCGAAATTAATATTCAACTTATGACACTCCTAAGGTCGAATCTCTACTTGTTTACTTCCCGTGTTAGCTATCTTAAGTTGGTTACCTAAATCCCCCCATTTGATATTCATTTTGAAACTTTGTGATTTACTTTAATGTTGCGAAACCTTTACTTCTACAAACGATTAGGACACAATTTTACTTCTTAATTGAATTCTCTTTTGTATTACTCCCTGTGGGATCGACCCCAACTCTTAGTTGGTTTTATACTTGTTAGAGACCTCAACTCTTAATCGATGCACACTCTCTTGTTAAACAATGCATTCAATGTTAAAAGAAAGGAGGAATGTCGAGAATTACCTCTCCATCCTATTCTAGTGGTGGAGTTGTTTGATGTCTGAGGAATCACCTTCATGGGACCTTTTGTGAGTTCTTATGGCAATAAATATATCTTGGTGGTGGTCGACTATGTTTCTAAATGGGTAGAGGCTGTAGTTCTACCCAACAATGGAGGGAGAAGTGTTGTGCAATTTCTTAAGTGATACATTTTTACAAGGTTTGGCACTCCACGTGCAATTATTAGAGATATCGGATCTCATTTTTGCAACCATTCACCATACCTTTTTCTTAAGTGATACATTAAGTGACTGGTCTCGAAAGTTAGATGTTGCTCTTAAGGCGTACAATACCGCATTCAAGACTCCGATTGGCATGTCACCATACCAATTGGTATTTGGAAAGGCTTGCCACTTACCAATAGAGCTTGATATAAGACATTACGGGCATTGAAACCAATAAACTTGAATTGGGGGATGATTCAAAGGATAGAGTCAACCAACTCCATGCCTTGGAAGAATTCCAGTTGCGAGCTTATGAGAGTTCAGCCCTTCATAATAAGAAAATGAAGAAGTGGCATGCTGCCAAAAATTCTTTGGCGAGCATTTAATGTTAGAGATCTTGCCTTGCTTTATAACTCCCGTTTGAGACTTTTTCCGGGTAAACTCAAGTTAAAATGGTTAGGCCCATTTAAAGTGATTCGTGTGTTGACGAATGGGGCAATTGAAGTTGAAAATAAAGAGTGGTCGTTATTCAAAGTAAATGGGTATCGATTGAAGCTTTACTTCATAGAGTGCATGGATTGGTCAGTAATTGAAGTGGTGTATTTAGAAGATGCGTAAATGCATTTCCATGTCGTGCCACGACGTTAACTAAGCCGCTTCTTGAGAGGCAACCCAAGTTTTAGTTGTTTTGAATAATGTTTGCTGAATATGTAGGTTAGAGCCCTCATTTTGAAAGATTGGCAATTGGGCTGGTCGGGGGAGGGGGGTTTACCCATTCGGTGAATCACCAATTGTTCCCCCATATCGCCCAAGTGCATCACCCTTCCTAGAGCCAGGGTTGAGAATAGTTTTGGAATATTTTGTGAGATTACAGTTCACTCGATGTACCACCAAGCTAAATCAGCGAGCTCGACTTTTCTCGCCCTTTTTCCTTACCTGAGAGGTTGTCGTTCTGTAAATTTTGGCACAATAATATCTATACAACAGATCACCGAGTTATTTGGCAGCAATAGTACCATTTATCGATTGGCGTATAATTTGAAGAGTCATCTGTCCTCCGACCCTTTAAGTCAATAAACCTTTTTTATATGCATTGAGGACATTGCTTAATTTTTCTCGATGGTTTGAAGGTCTCACCATTGTTGGTTTAATTTTCCCTCATTGATATGTCTCTTGATTCTTTTTGTTGAAAGATTTTTATGTTCTCTTACACATTTGAGTGTCGGCTGTGATCAATACTGATGACTTAAGTAGTGCTTTTGCTTGAACGATATGTTTGTGCAAGTCCAATGAGGCAAATTTGAGTTGCATAAGTCATATGTGAACTCTTAACATCTTTTATTGTGACTAGTCGATTGTCGAAGTGAGTATTCTAATGATCGTTGCACGTGAGCTTAACTTGTAGAGTCATGATTGATGATTGTGTTTAATGATTTTTGTGGTGAGGTTTTCTTGAAATATGTGCTTGGTGATACCTATAACTTACCCCGTTGGTCCAATTGACTAGCATTAGTGAATGAAAGAAATGATCTTATGCACAAAATTTTTGAGAGTGAACCAAATTTTTAGTTATACCTCTTTGTGACCACCTTTTGATAGTGTGAACCTAGCTTGGCACCATTTGAGCCTAACCTTTTCTTTGGATGAATCATAAACACATTTGGCCCTTTTCCTTCCCACCTAGAACCTTCATGAAGTCTTGGTCTGTTTGAATAGAAAACTTAAGCCAAAAGCCTAAGTTGGGGGTATGGTAAAATGAGGAAAGAAATTGAGAAAGAAGCTTGTGAAATTTACCCTTAGAGACTTTTGTTGAAAAATAAGAAAAAGACGGAACCCCACCATATAAAAAAAAGCAAGAGAAAAATTTGAAAAATAAATTTGCATAATTTGTGCATCGGTGGAAAGAAAAGGGGTAGCAGATGAGCCATTCAATCTTTTTGTGTTTTAATATACCAAGGGTGAGTTGCGAAGATCAAAAGAGTGAAAGAAAAGGAGAAGAAGTGAAATTCAAGCAATGCTTCATGAAGGTAGAAGTCACTAAGCAAAAAATATAATACCTTTACACTTAGCCTAGTTACAAGTCTTGAAAGACCTTGGTGATCTTACATAAGCGGAATGAGGTGTTGATCGGAAAATACGGGCAAGCCAATTGAAAAAATAATGCATTTGTTTGTCATTGAGAGTGTGATAGTTGATTTTGATTCCTTAAATTATAATCTTTGATGGCCTTTGTGATAGCATGGAATCAGTTTTTATGTGAGGGCTTTCGAGTACTCTTGTTAAGCTTGAATATGCATTTGAAGTGAACATTGACCTCTATTTGATGATGGCTAGTTATAGTTTGAAACTTTTAATGCAAAATTGAACATTGCATGAGTGGAGTGAACCTCGTGTGCATTCATGTTGAGTCTCAAGTAACACTATTTGTAGACATCCATGTTGGCCTGATTGATCTTGCATTTTAATTGAGAACAATCAAAAGTTTAAGTTAGGGGTGTTGATGAGTAGGGGATTTCGACTCATTTTGGTCTTATTATTCAAGGATTTAGTGTCCTCAACGCCTATTTTATGCTCATAACTGATTTTAAATTGTTGATATGCATCAATGAATGCTCAAGAGTAAGGCAAGGACATTATGAGGCAAAAAGGAAAGCGAAGCTGGTACTTGCCAAAGCCACTCGGCGAGTCGTCGAGTGGACCTTTAGTTTACCTAAAGTTCCAGCATGCCAGTCCATGGACAAAGTCAACTTGGAGAGCAGACAAATGATTCAATGACATGCCAAGAGATCGTGATGACGATTTGGCTCGCCGAAAGTTACAGAACGATTTGATGAAAAAGCCAAGCCAAAAAGCCAAGCCAAAAAGCCGAGAAGAGGAGCAACTCGGCGCATCATCGAACTGTTCAACAAACTTGTCTTACTTGGCCGAGTTGACTCCGTGTTGAAACTTTGGGAACATCTAAATGCAATTTAAAAAGAAGTAAAAGAGTTCCCACATTGTTTACTTCTGGGTTTTTGATTTTTTACATTCTAGAACATTGTCTTTACATTTTTGAGTAGAGATTGTGAGATTTTTAGCTTAAATGTCAGCATTTCAGAATTGCAGATTGTTAGCAAGTCAGATGCAAAATTTCGTTGGTAACGATTTCTTGTTTTTCACTACTCTTGGGTAAAACCCCTTTCTTTGGGGTGTGACTATGTAGTTGAATTCATTAATTAGCTAATGGGTGTTGTTAGTTACTAATTTAATTGTTGTTTCGAAGAGGGGTCATTTAATTGTTCGTGTTTTGATTGAGAAATTGTAGTTGGAAATGCAATTCTAGCTTAGTTCTCTGTACTTGCTTTAGAAAGAGGTATTAGATTCAAATTATTGATTGATGGTTGTATTGATTGCATCTTTAAAAATCTAGCTTCAGAAAGTGGTTTTGATTGCGTCTTTACAAATCCAGCTTGAAAGAATGGACTAATTAAGGAATTGGGTTGTTTGGTTGTGTTTTTCTCATTGAGGTTCGAAATAACTCACTTGAAACACATTAATTGATTGAGAAATGGCTATTGCACTCAAAACCTAGCTTACCCACTGAGATTCAAAACCTTTGAGTAACTAGTAATCACTCATTATGCGAAATTAGCATTCAACTTATTACACGCCTAAGGTCCAATCTCTACTTGTTTACTTCCCATGTTAGCTATCTTAATTTGGTTACCTAAATCCCCCCATTTGATATTAATTTTTTAAACTTTGTGATTTAGTTTAATGTTTTGAAACCTTTACATCTAAAATCGATTAGGACACAATTTTACTTATTTATTGAATTCTTTATTGTATCACTCCCTGTGGGATCGACCCCAACTCTTAGTTGGGTTTATACTTGTTAGCGACTCGGCAAAAGGGTTGGCCAGAACTTGTGGAGCTTCTCCTTCCACATTCTCACCCGCATTCTTTCTACCGTATGCTCTTCGAGGGGCCATATCCTGAAAAGCATCAGATAGGGATTATGATGGAGACATATTGAGTTACACTCTATCGCGCGACTTTTGAATGATGAAAGAAGTTGAATTTCCTAAAAATCTTATAGACTCTTATTCATAAATATGGCGCTCTTCAAACTTATGAACAAGACTCTACACAACGTGGCTTATGAGACATTCTAGGACCTTTTTAAACCTTATGCTCTGATACTAAGTTTTTTACGACCCAAAGTATACCCGATGCTTAACATGGCGTATAGGACCCCGAGAAGCCCTACACAAGCCACTTATCATACATCATAAAAGATAATAGAATTTAATGAATTCAAAAGAAAGTTTTATATCATAAAAAGTGTGATAAAAGCGGAAGTCTAACATTATTCTCATAGCAATCTAATACATCATTAGGAAAGTGATTTGGATGTTACCCATACATCACATGCAAAGTTTGAAATGAAATGAAATAAAGTATTAAAATGTCTTGGTCCTCGAAGCATGATAAATCACCAATTGCCTAATGAACCCAATCGATCTAGCCACGAGGGTGGGAAGTAGGAGTGTCAGACCCTACATTAGTGAAACAATGTAGGCATAAGTATGCATTAGCACATGAAATCTACTAAGTATGAGGCAATATGCATAAGCATGAACATGATAGTAAAAATGACTTAAATCGAATAAGCATGATCATAATGAAACATTTAAAAGCTAATAAAGAAAAGATGATATGAAGATCATAAAACATAGTCAATTACATTAATGTAAAGGATATGAGAAAAGCTTTGAAGAAAACATAATAATTTTTGTAATATATTAACTTTAAACGGCAATTAGATCATGAGAGCTATATCATGGAATCTGGTATATCCCTCATACTGAAAGAAGGGGAAACTACTTGCCAATGTAAAATTTGTACATATCATCATTTGCTAAAGTGGATCCACTAGTTAGGTCATTTAAGACAATTCTATGGGGCACGTAGTTTGGGACTAGAGGTTGCTACTAGAGACTTACTTATTTGAGCCTCCACCTCAAATCCCTCTCGGTGCTAAGTCTAAATCCCAATGGGATAGATTAAAATCAAATATCATTAAAACATAGGAAATGATATGATTAATACCAATCCACATTTTCAAAGGTCAAAACATAAAATAACTCATTAAACCTAACTCACCATAGATGAGAAAACCTTTCACCAATGTGAGTTCCTTTGTGAGAAATATCTTTCACAATCATGATCATCATAATAAGTGAGAAATCCTTTCACAATAGCATTGATACTATCCTTTCAAAGCATCCCCACATCATTCATAATCATTTCATAAAAACATACATATCTTCAAAATTCATTATTCATAGTTCACGGGTTCATCATAGGATCATTGTTGTAAATCAGAACTTAGGCATGTGTCTCTGCAATTTCAACTAAATGTCATGGATTAACCCCAGTTCATGCATTAGAATACTTAATTAGTCATAATCAATCTTAATTGGAAGAAACCCACATTCATTGGATTGAAAACCTAATTTAATCAATTGGAAAATTGAAATCTTTAGGAACCCCATGGAGGAAAGGACTCCATGGGTGAATACACTCATTCCTTGATCCATTAAGCCCAATAAAATGGAGAATTTGGAGACTTAAATGGAAACCTAGTTCTTCTTCTTCTTCTTTAGAGATTAGACAATTTGGAGTACTAATTTGGTCAAGTTTAGGGAATTTTAGGAGAATGAGTGGAACTGGGTAAATTGGGGGTTAAAATCCTTTATATATGGCTTAGGGTAGAATGCAAAACGACAAAGTATTGGGCTAAAACAATAAGGAAAACACCAAAAAGCCCCATTAAATAAACTATTGGGCCTCACCTATGGTTATGACCTACGGTCTGCAGGTCCTACTACGAACCATCCTGGTCAGCCATAGGTAGGTTCTTAAACTATTAATTTGACCAACA
The DNA here is from genome assembly GCA_036553675.1 of Solanum okadae. Classification (NCBI taxonomy): domain Eukaryota; kingdom Viridiplantae; phylum Streptophyta; class Magnoliopsida; order Solanales; family Solanaceae; genus Solanum; species Solanum okadae. Next base: position 46,714,568 of record CM071678.1, read on the forward strand.
ATTCGACGAGAGTCATGTACGGTTCTTAGGCTACCTACGTTCCGTATATGCCAACCGTAGGAACCCATCTTTTCCCTTAAAATTCAATTTCATTTTAAGATATTCCTACCAACCGTAGGTGGGAGCCGTAGGTCATGCCTGCAACCCAGAAACTACATTTTTCCTTCTTCTCCTAATCTTAGGTGTTACATAACTCTTACCAAAAATTTGTGCTCAATACCATTCCCAAACTATAACTGTATTCTCATGTAGAAAGTACTTTGTGGTTTGAAATAATTTCTCAAAAGGCCTATTTAAAAGGTAACTGAAGGTGCACTAAATCTTTCTAAAATACTCTGAAAACTCTTTATACATTTCTGAAAACAATGCTCTCTTTTTCAATGTAAAAATGATATATTCGGAACCATTTACATTCCCTTAAACTCATTTTAAAAATAATAATTTAATCTATTCTCTAAAACTCGTTTAAATTTCTGAAATCAATATAAGGAAAATTACTAGCTCGAAATACTTTTAGTAAAACTCAATATGTATGGTTCATAAGTATCACAATCTCATAATATAAGAACTTCATAAAACTAAGGGTAGAACCCTAAATTAAACATGCTAGTGATTAAATTGAGATGTAGGGCGTGAGGAAATATCAGTCCAACACTATGAATAGCATTACATACCCGGAAGAATAATGTTCTTAGAGAAACTTGAAGAAAATCTTAGAAGATGAAGTCTAGAGAAGAGTCTTGCATTGAAAGCCTTAAGTATCTTGAGGAGAATCTTGAACTTTGAGCCTTTAGATCTTGAGAATATGCAGAATCCTTCTCTTGGAGTTTTTGATCTTTAGAAGAAGGAGAATTACGGATTTTGAGAGTTTCTATATTTATAATGATTATATTAGGTTATAATATGGACTTATGGATGTTAATTGAGGGGAAAAGATTAAGAATATCCTTCTAGGAACATAATAAGACCATAAAAATCAAAGAAAATGACCTTAGCATGAATCATGTTGGCCAAATCGGCGATCTAGAGGTCCCATCACCGAAATATTCAGTGGTTTAAGAAATGGGGCTTTAGATCACGAAAATAGATAGAGACTTGAGGTTTTCAAGACATTTCGGTGAGCTAATTTAGCAATATACCAACCCATTCGTCAAGTTGCCAGATGAGAAGGTGTCCTCGCAGAATTTCTCAGACCGACATGTTTCAGTAAAACATCCATAGTGTTTTACTCCAAACTCAAAGTAAGGCAAACTTGGTGGAGTTGGAAATAAGACTCAGATCCTTTAAAATTGATAGCTCATGGGCCACCTAACTTTTTATGTGTTGAGAGATATAGTCGTTTGAAGTTAACATTATTCCTCACCTAATCATTTCCCCCCTTAGGTCTGAAGCTAACACCCTAAGGCTATGGACCTATTCCATATTCTTTAATCTTGTGTATATTCGCTTCACTCTAATACTGAGGAAATTCTTATCTCATGGCTGCTGAACTCTCTATGTGCAGGCGCTAAGATTTATTCCAAGGCTTCTTTCAGAGATGCTTCTCTTAATTTATTCCCACTTTTATAGAAGTCCTTTTATAATCGTTACTTGAATTGTCTTATAAAGCCTCATAATGTAATTCTTAATATTATTACTTCTCTTTCTTAGCCCACTAATAACGTCCTTCTAAGTTCATATCTACCTAACAAGAAGAAACTTAAAATATATTTAAGAGGTTAATCATTGCCTATATATCATCACTTCTACAAACTATTAATGGTAAAAATTAATGCTTACATCAGTCTAGTCCATATTGATAACTCAAATATACTATCTAGGCACACATAGAAAATCATAAACTTAATTAGAACCTCATTTTACTACATGTGATCTCGGGTACACCTCTTAATGTTCTTGCTAATATAATGACTTCGTCACACTTCATTTCTCTCATTTAAGAGTCATAATACAACACTTATACAACTCACATTTATTGAAAACTAACACCTTAATCCCTCATCTAATTTATGTAAAACTTACTAGATCAAATCACAAAACTAACATCATCACCCTTATGTTGCCATCTCTTTTATCACGACATTCATCTCAAATTCAAGTTAAGTGTCAAGAACCAAGTATAGATATCATTAAAATTGCTCACATACTATACTAACTTATGACCAATAGATAAAATTAAGAAACACTAGCCCACTAATACCTCATGACAAGTAGTTAATCTTTATCTCTCGGTTTACATACTTACAGTTTACCGTCATATGTCCTTTTACAACTTAAGTACTTTTTAACCATTCACTATACGTCATTGCCTAATCAGCTCTATATCTCTCTGAATATCATGAGGATGTCCATTTGAAAATCATAAGCCTAGAATATATCCAACACCTCATGAATACTCAACTCTTCTATTCAACACCTATACTTGGTGTTCACTGATGAGTCTACAAATTGGACTCATTTAGGGCTATATTTTAATAGAAATTGTGTCCTCAAATACTTATTTTATCTCAATATTTGATGAAAACCCTTAAGTTTCAGGTATTTGAAGTTAGAAGGAAAGAATGCACACTACGTCACAAAAAGGAACGAAAAGAACAAAGAAATGAAGGCCTGAGGATCGCCGAGTCCACTTGGCGAGTTGCCAAAGGGTCTTACTTCTCCTTTTGTTCCAGTGTGCTGAGCCCTAAAGGAAAGGATCAAGTCGGCGGAAAAAGGGAGTAGTCGGCGTATCACTGAGAAGTTCCGCGAAGCAGTACCATGTCGCCCAATGACCTAGAGCACGACTATGCTGAAGGGTGGTGCAAGACGGGGATGAAATACACCAAAAGGTGAATCGCCGAGTTGATCAGTGATTTAAACTAATAACGCTAAATGATTCGCTGCAACACAAATCTGTGAAAACTATATATACTAGTTAGAGTTGTAGTTTTAAGAGTAAAAAATTAGTATAATTTTCATATAAAATAGTATTTTTTGATATTTTTGCTCTAAGTTTGAGAGGGTTTTGAAGACTTGAAGTTCCAAAGGGTTTCATTTTCAAAATTTGGATTTGCATCTCTTGGATTCTTCAATTTTGACTTGTATGAAGACTTAAATCTTCATACCCAATTGAATGCAAGCTCAATTTGGTATAAACTTCTATCTCTTATATATGTGTGGCAAAAACCCCCAATTCTTGGGGTGTGATTTAGCGAATATGGGTTAAGATAATTGTTTGGTCTTGCTTGCTGATAGTCTATTCGTAGTTTAAATGTGATTTCACTTAATGTGTGTGGATGAATTTAATGAATTTGTAGTTGCAAATACAAGTTTATTTATGTGTTTTCGACTTGTTCGAGAGTGAGGTCGTAAAACTAAGACCAATATATTAACGGCCAGTGTGAGTGGGTCGACATAAAGTTCATCTCGAGAGAGTGAACCCTAGTCCCATGTCCACACACTCAGTTCGAGAGTGTGAGTGGGTTAAGGTGTAGGCTAATCTTCATGCGGCAAGTGGGTGTCCGAGAGGAACGCATTTGAAACGGGGTAAGTTGCTCGAGAGAGAGCTTATCCCACTTAAAGTCTAGCCTAGTCAAAATTTTTCTATGAATCTTCTATCAAAAGCAGGTACCCAATAATCTAACTTAACCTATATTCCCGTCACATGCCAAGGATCCCCTCTCATTACTTAGAAATTCTTGTTTGTTTTGCTGTTTTTACTTACTAGTGACAAAATCCCCCATTGTTAATTGACACTCTTGTGTCCCCCTTTAATTTACAATGTTTTTAATCGTTAATGTCTTTAGCTATGACTAGTTAGAACTAATTTTTTTTTCCTATTAATTATCAAAATCACTCTCTTGGGAACGATCCCAACCCTTGGTTGGGTTACTAAACTATTGTACCCTCGTAGACACTTGCATCGGAAGTTGTGTCTTGATTACGCAAACATCAAAATGGCACCGCTGCCGGGGTGTGGTGTTATTTTAGAATTTTTGTTCTTATTAGTTGTAGTCTACTTACCTAATTTTCAGTTTTGTTTCGAGTGTTTGTGTGTTTCAACATACATATGAGTATATATAGCAGTACTCGAGAGATAATGGAGTTTCCTCCATTAGAGGTAATGATATTTTGGGATCGTATCCTCACTTTCAAGCAGTTGGAATGTGAACTGATCCTCAAGTCATGGGCAAGGTTTAATGAACTGATCACCCAATGCCCAAATCATGACATTCCCAACATAGCCCTCTTAGACTGTTTCTACAGAAGTCTTGGTCTCGAAAAGAAGAGGTTGGTCGACCAACTCATTTCGGGAGGCATTGCGAACTATATCCATATGTGATAGCAGCTCAACTGCTTAATCAAATGGCTGAAACAAAACAAGAAGTAGAAAAGGATTTCATGTTGGCCACCCTAATGACTCAGATGGATGAGTTGGCCAAAAAGATGGTGAAGATCGAAGTCCAGTGCAGGAGGAATGATAAATACATCCCTCCTCATGAGCGATGAAGTCCTAAGGACAATGAGGTAAAACGCCTTAAGGGAATGCTCTCAATCATTCTCCACAAGGTGACTGAGCAAGATAGAGAGCTGGAGGGAATGAAGAAAGACATTAAAAGAATAAAGCGGGTGATTTGGTCTCATTCCAAAGCTGTCCAGCTGATTGAGAACCTCATGGGTTAAGCGGTGCCCAATCTCTACTCTCTACAAAATAGGAGGTTGCCTAGTGATACTATGGCTAACCCCAGAAGTGGAGTTTGAATAAGGACTGACGTCGTGCCACGACGTTAACTAAAACGCTGTTTGGGAGGAAACCCAAATCCATTTACTTCTTTCTTTTGCTTTTATAAATAACGGTGTGTTGGTTGTGCAGGTTTAAGTGTGGAAAGTGTTTGGAAAATGCAGATTGGCGATCAAAATGGTCAGTCGGTGGATCGCCGAAGAGGTCGGCATACCCAACATGACCTGCCGTTTGGCTCAACACACGTATAAATTGGAGCCTGTAAAATTTAGTGAGCTTGAGAAGCAGTTCGGCATGTCGCCAACCAGGTCAGTGACCACGATTAAGATCGCCATTTGGACCCTCTCATTGACTGAAGGTCCTGTAAAACTCGGCGAGTCAAATGACCATTCGGTGTGTCGCCGAATGGAACGGCGAGTGCCACTAATGTCACCCAATGGATGCGAACTGGACAGTTTATGGAGGACACATGTCTTAAGAGTCCAAATTCTTAACTTTCCCTCGCTTTTAACCTTCACAAACTAACACCAAGGTAGTATTTTTCTTATTTTCGCATTTTACTAGTATTTTGGTTGGTTGATTTGTGGTCGGAGTTGGATTTCTTTGCTTCCTTGCATTTCAGTCTTATAGTTATCATCATCAAAGATATGGCGAAACCAAAAGTTGCCGAGAGAATCGTAACAGCCCAAGAGAGGACTGAAAGGAAGACGATGCATGAGCAGGCCGCTACATCCAAAGTCAAGGCTACTACACTGCCCACGTCTGGTGGGAAGAAAGATAAGGGAAAGGGCAAGGGAGCCAGGGAAGTCTATGCATCTTCTGGTCGGTTACCTATTTCAAAGATTCTAAGAAACCATAAAGTACCTTTATGGGCCCAGGAGTTCTATGCCGCTGTACATGCCTATTGGGCAAATTTGTAGGAGGTCACTTCTAATGGACCTCACAGGGTCGATGCATCAGAAATAACCCTGGTTCTTGACACCCAAACCTCGAGCATGACCCCAAGCACTGATGCCCAGACATATGTAGAGACTATATAGACAAGATTTTTCTCTACCTCCCTCTCTGTCTTTCTCTATTCTAAAGTCTTGATATTTTGTTATTTGTATTTGAGGACAAATGTTTTTATTTGTGGTGGGGTGAGGCCCACACCTTTTGTGTGCTACTTTTGTTCGTATTTTGTGTTTATATTAGGGCTGTTCTATTTAAAATTGTGTTAATATTGCTTTTCTATGGATGTTTGAGCTTGTAGCTCCTTTTATTTTAAATTGCCAAATGATTTTGACCCTTCCAAAAATTTTAGCCACCTTTTGTGTGATGAATGTGACTGTTCGTTTGCAAAATTTAAGTCTCGGTCCTGATCAATATCGATTACTTGAATAGTGCTTACAATCGAATGAACATGAATGTACGGCTATGATGAGGCCAAATGAAGTTGCATAGACAATATGTGAACTCTTTGCATCTCATTGTGATTAGCCATTTATCAAATCGATTTTCTTGTGATGACCGTTGCACACTAGCGAAAGTGTGGAGTCTTGTTTGACTTAAGTGTCGATGCCTTGTGTGATAAGCTTACCTGGAACCATGCATGACAATACCTAGAATTTGCCCTGTTGGTTCGGTTGACTAAGTAAGACTTTCTCTTGATATGATCTTAGGCAAATTCAAAGAGTGTGAACCAAGTTGACATATACCTCTTTTGTGACCTATCTTCTGAGCATGTGATTCTCTCTTGGACACCTTTTGATTCTTACCCTTCTTTGGAAGAAATTTGATGAAAACTAGACCTTTCTTAATCCATTACCTATAATCCTCTTAAACTGTGGTCAATTGAATAGCCAACTTAGGCCAAAAGCCTATGTTGGGCACTACAAGAAAATGTACATACGACGACATTAATTTGGTGACATTTGAAACAAATGTCGGAAAATAAAGAATTTTACGATATTTAGGAACAAAATGTCATAAAATAATGACATTTGATGTCAAATGTCGTAAAAATAATGACATTTGGTATCAAATATCATAAAAATAATGACATTTGGTCCAAAATGTCACTATGATAATGACATTTATTGCAAAATGTCGTTGTTTTTAGCGACATTTAGCGAAAATGTCATTTAAATGATGACATTTGCTACAAATGTCGAATATAACATGACATTTACTACAAAATGTCATTGGTTTTTGTGACATTTAGAAAAAATATCGCTTAAATAGTGACATTTAATATAAATGTCGAATATATTATGACATTTACTGACAAATGTCATTGATTTTAGTGACATTTAGAAAAAATGTCACTAAAATAGTGACATTTTGTAAAATGTCATTGATTTTAGCGACTTTTAGCAAAATTGTTGCTAAAATAGCGACATTTCATACAATTGTCGAATATATTATGACATTTATTGCAAAATGTCATTGATTCGATCGACATATAGTGAAAATTTCGCTAAGACAGTGACATTTTTATACAAATATCGAATATATTTTGTCATATGTTAAAAAATGTCATTGATTTTTATGACATATGATGAAAAGTACTGTTAAACGACTACAACATTTTAAGCTGAAATATATAATTAGCGGCATATGCACTATAACCGCTAAAAGATATCTTTTAGGGGTCGTTTTGTTTGAATACTAGTTATGTTGAGATTAGTTATGCTGAAAAGTGAACATTTTAAGAGAAATCAAAATATAAATAAACATAATAATTACACAAATAAATTCAACTTATAATATAATCATAAATAAAAATTGTATTTATAAAATGTAAATTTTTAATAGAAAAATATATTTATCATAAAAACAACAAATAATTAAGGTTGTACAGGCGAGTCCCAATTATAGAATCTTTTAATGGGTAAAGACAACAAACAGGTCAAGACCCAATCCAATTTAAATTTGCTTGAATCAAGTCCGGTAATGAGTTATAGAACAGGTCAAAAATCAATCCAACAATTAAGAAGACATCAAAAAAAATTAAAATTGACACAACTAAAGACATATTTGTAGTGAAAGATTTTATGCATTTTCTAAGTTCAACTTATTGTTTTTTTTTTTTTGGGTCAAATGGCCATCAGGCCTTATTATATTATTATATATAAAAAAAGGAAAGAAATCCAACCAACAACAGAACAAAAGAAATTGGTCCATTCCATAAAGGAACATACTCAAATGAATGTAGCAAAAGGGAAAAGGGGCTTAAGCTAGCTAGAAGAGGAAAAGTCACTCTGTAATCAATTTCCTTTGTTGGTATCGCAACCAGACCATCGTGAATAGGCTTTCGACGACGGATCCGCAATTGCTAGCTTTGGGATGAAGATCACCATCTTTTTCAACAACATAGAAACGAGATAGAACTTGCATCTTAGCTGAATCGAGTAAGCTATATCATCTTTATAAGCTTAGAATCTTCGATTGTATCATTTTCTGACTTCATTGTGAGTTTTCAGACCACCGGATTGTTAATGTCCAAAACCACCTTAAGAAGATGTGTTTCAATGTCTCGTTTGGTCTGAAATGCTCACAAATCTCCATCATCGTAGGTGTCTCTCTTCGATTCTTTATGCTAGACTCCAAAATCAGCTCGCTTGATTAAATCCTCACTGCCTCTCATACAATGGGTTGAATTCCTAACGGAATCAATACCACCACCAGTGAGAGGAAAAGTAGAAAACTTAATAAGAAAATGTCGGAAGCGTTCGTTGAATGAGCACCTATGACTGGCCAATATTTGAACTTGATGCTGATGTTTTTGTCTGTTATTTTGTGAACTGAAACTGGCAAAGCTTTACTATTAGACTTTAACAAAATTCATATGCCTTGATTAGATACCATGTTGGACACCTCAAGCTCTCACCAGGTGCAATGAGATCGTAATCAAACTGAAATTTCTTCAAGCATTGTGAACTTTGTTAGATCCTCCAGCTCAGTTAAGCCTCATTTTTATTAAAACTTTAAGTAAAAGTGAATTGTGAAACTTGTTGTAGAAGTAGTCAGTTGACTACCATCAATAATTCCTTCTTTGTATGGTCCTTGTTCTGATGTATGGTATCTGCGATTTATCTGAATTAATGATGTGCCTCCCTGAAATTGGGACCTCCTGGAAAGAATTAAATTGGATGTCTCCTGCAAAATCAAACACTAAGTTAGTAAAATAATTAGCCAATCTGTTTTCTTCCCCAAGAACATGACAGAACTGGACTTCCTTATCTCGTCTTAACAACTCAATTGCGTGGACATCTATAGCAATACTCCAAGGAATTGACCCCTCTAGTGGAATGAAAGAATCCATAAGTTTTGTGTTTTCATCTTTTCTAACTGTAATTTCCTTTTTCTGAATGTCTATTTTCTTGGTTTAGTAATTCAAGCTTTGCAGTTTGTTGATTTTGTTGAGGAATAACTATTCACCTGATGTATAGTCTTGATCTATACAATGTATTATCTATTATCTGCAATCAATAATCTAAATCAGTGCCTTGGAGTGTCATTAACTATAACTGTTTTCCCCTTTTTTTGCTCATAGAATTCTATTTTCTAGTTGTTACAGATAAGTATAGCTATCCTTGGAAAGTTAAACCGATTTATCATTCAATAAATGTCAATTTAATATCTCTCCATGATTACATAGTATTAGTTAATTAAATTGTAGTATAAGTAAGTATATAATCGATCACTAGTATTTTTATGCTTGTCAGAAATAAGAATGTCCACTGTAAGGCTTGAGCCCATGATCATAAGTTTAATAGCTTCACTCTCTACACTTAGAGTTGTGGAGTTCCAATTATATTCACTCTTTCTCTATTAATATTTCATTAAAATGATTTAAGCAGTTTAAGGCCATTGATTGCATTCATGGACTAATTTGAACTTCTGGAATATGACTGTAGTGAAAGCTCTGAATGAAATTAAGGCATCTCTTGGATGGAGAGTGGTGTATGCACGGGTTGGAGATGATCCTTGTGGAGATGGTGATTTACCTCCATGGTCTGGTGTTACATGTTCAACGCAGGGTGATTATAGAGTAGTTACTGAATTGTAAGTTTTGCTTCACCAGTTCTAAGTAGCTTTTCTCTAACTAAGGTTCAAATCTTTATGAAGTTACTCACAGAATTGAAATATCTTTACTTGTCACTTTTTTTACAATGTTCTTTTTAGTTTTACCACTTGCAGGGAAGTTTATGTTGTTTCAATTGTTGGCCCATTTCCTACTGCTGTCACTAATTTATTAGATCTTACTAGACTATAAGATTCTTCTTCTCTGTCTTTGTACTAGAATCTAAACAGATTTTTTAACCTCATACAAATTGAGAAGTTTCCCTAAGTTCCATTATGGATGTTTTTACACCCTCCAGTCTTAAATTGTTCATTAACCAACTTAAAGAATTGGTCTGCTTGGGTGTTGACTGTTATCCCCAAAAACGTGGGAGTTATCTATAATGTGTGTAGTCATTATCTTCAAATTTGATACTACTATTTAAGGCAATAGTTAGTGGACAATTGTGCCTGTACTGTTGGATCTTTTGATTTTCATTCTGAACTTCCTAATCCATAATATTCTTTCATATGACAGGGATCTGCATAATAACAAGTTGACAGGCCCTCTTCCTTCTCAAATTGGGCGTTTGAAGCGTCTTAAAATATTGTGTAATCCTTTACTTTATACTCCTATTGAAGTATCTATATTCAGTAGCTATTATGAAGTGATATTTATGTTTAGGGCTTATGCTCCGTCTCCGAATAGCCTGTTTCTCCAGTTTCAGGATTAACATATACTCGTAGGCTTATATTCTAGAAAATAAAAAGAGAGTAGGTTTATTGTCAAGGAAATGTCCCTTGACTTTTTTTTTTGAGAAGGTAACAGTCTTGTATTATATTCCAAAAAATCAAACTTGCCTCACTTTGTTACAGGAAATGTCCCTTAACTAAGAAGGCCTTTTATACTTCTTTTAGGATTGCATTAGATGTATATCTCAATATCTACTTTATGTTTCCCTTATCATACCTTTAAGTTTTCCTTTGTCCATAGGAACCTCCACTTTGTCCAGGATGTTAACTTTAAAAATTACTTTTATTGCTATTTTACCCAACATACTAATATGAAATTATATCCTCTAGTTTCCTAGTGTGTTGTAATGTTGCACTATTGATTAGTTCCTTCTCCTGATTCTTTTTACCAGAAACGTAAGGTGGAATAAGCTGCAAGATGTCATTCCACCTGAAATAGGTGAACTAAAGCAGTTAACATCTGTGAGTGCTTTTTCAGCTTCTTTAGCTGTACTCTATATCCATAAATCTATTTTGTTGTTATAAACTAATAAGGGTGATCAACTAATAACTAATAGGTATATTGTTCAGCTACCTAAGTTTTAATAATTTGAAAGGCGAAATACCTAAGGAGTTTCTAATCTTCCTGAACTTCGTTATCTCCATCTGCATGAAAATCATTTTATTGGACGAATAATATTAGCGGCATATGTACTATAGCAATTTGGTTTGAATACTAGTTATGCTGGGATTAGTTATGCTGGAATAAGTTATACTAGGATAAGTTATGATGGGATTAGTTTTTTATTGCTTGTTTGGTTTGTCATATTCAAACTAATATTCATTGTATAATTTTTTAGGATAAGTTGTTTGTTTACAAAATACCCTCACCCTATTTAATTTTATTTTTTTACAGTTTCTTTGCAAGCATTAGTTATTCATTCTTAAAAAATAAAATTTCCATCTTATTTAGCTTAAATATTTTTCTGTGTGCATTTTCATGATCGTGTCATATGTTTTAAAAATTAAACTTTCATCTTATTTAACTTAAAAATTAAACTTTCATCTTATTTAGCTTAAAAATAAAATGTTCATCTTATTTAGCTTAAAAATAAGATTTTCATCTTATTTATGCTTAAAAATAAAACTTTCATCTTATTTAGTTTAAAAATAAAACTTTCATCTTATTTAGTTTAAAAATAAAATTTTCATCTTATTTAGCTTAAAAATAAAACTTTCATCTTAAGTTTATTAAAGTAAAAGAAAATTTATTAACTTTTCCCTCTAATTTTTCATGTGATTAACTTTTCCCTCTAAAAAAAACCCTACTCCTGCTTAAGTCTAGAGTTATTTGTATATCGCCTCAGGCCCTCAACACATCGCTCAAGCAAAGAAATTCATGGTAGCCATCTCCATCCAAAGGTAATCCTAAGGTTTTTATCTCATACAAACTCATGATCTTACTGAAACAAACCTTTGATCACATATTCTTCTTTTTTTGAGTTTGCCACTGTTATTCCTGCTGATTTGGCTCTTCTTCTTGGTAATGATGCTGCCTTGAGTCTATCTGTGATGTTGTATTATTTTTCCTATCAGTTGACTGCATATTCTGTTGTTTAGTTCTTAGTTGATCACACTTATTAGGTCTTACACGACATGATTATGATTTTTAGGCAGTCATAGGATTGGGAGACTATGGTTTTTGTTGTTGTAAAACCCAACTTATGAGATTGCACCGGATATGTTTTTGTTGTAAAAATAAACAAACCACTATATAATAAGGATCTAGTTACAAATTAAATAGGGGTGTGTGATCTTTTTTCCAGTTAACAAGTAGCCAAGTAGGAGTAGAGTAAATGCTTACAGCTCTAGAAAGAGGATTAAATTTTATTGTATATCTCTATGCAAGATGTTATGCGCATATTGAGCTGTGCTTAGGCTTTCAAATTCTTTCAGTTAGATTCTGGATGAATATCTGCAACAATGCCTCATCCAGTTACTCTATGTTCTAGACTTCTAATTCATTCACCAAATAGTTTGGATCTGAGATGTAGTAGTTGATTGGATGAATGTGAAAGTTTTAGTTTGACAGTCATATGAACAGTTTATTGTATGACATATAATGCAAGACGTCTTATTTGTTAAGTCAGCTTGGTCACTTTGCCTAATTGACTTATTTTATCGAGCAATTTAGATGCATCATGTACAGGTCTTGGAGAAGAACCTGTAATGATGTACCATTACCTTTGTCTTCATTGTTCCGTTAAATTGTTAATTTCCAAAACTTTGCTTCAGGCAATGTAGATGCACCATCTACAATAGATACATCCTTAACCTTGTACTCTCTCCTCATCCACCAGTACTTTCACCCCCGTTTACTAAGATGCAAGAACATTTTGTTGGATAATTTTGACATTAGTGGGAACGGAAGACAAGTGATGAAACTTACTGCGAATATAAAAGAATAAGCACCCTCTTTCTAGAAAGTCTCTCTTCCAGATACCTCAAAAACTCTATTCTTGTCTTCAACAGAATTTCTGAGCAGACAAACCATGCATTGATTCCCACATATCCTTTTCAGAGAGTCACCGACATAGACTAATCGCTTTCCTCTCAAAAGCTCCAACATTTCTTTGGCATTCAACCTGAAAGGTGAAGTAATACTATTTTACAAAAAAAAAACATTACCAAATTTAAGCCTAGCAATGCATAAAACTAAAAGAGGACAGACTGGTGCACAACTCATGCTATATGCAGGGTCCAGGAATGGACAAACCATATTTGGTTTATTCTATGCAGCATTATCTTGCAGGTTATTTCCACAGTTTGAACCTGTCAATAGCAGATTTTAAGATAAATACAGGATTTGAACCAAGGCAACTATGTTAGGCGGATATTGTGGCTCTGCCCCTACCTAGTAATGCATATGCAATAAATAACAAAAGTAGCATTATTATCTTGGAATATTATAGTGCTTAGGCTGCCATCTAAAGTTTTGTTAACCATTATCAAGCCTTCCATTTTGATAACAATCAAATGACTCATCAATAAAAGGACAAGAACTAGGTTCATACATAGGGTTAGCATCATCTTTCACCCACATGCCATCAAAAACATCACAATGACTCATCACTTCCCACCAAGCCTCTATCTCATTTTTCTCCGAATTCGACCATAAATTCACCTTTTGTCTCTCTTCCTCTTCTCTTTTAATAGTTGATTTACTTGAGGTGAGTATATTACCTCAAGTACTGATAATTTCACATGACTAGCCTTCATACATTATATTGATTTGTTGAAATTTAACTATTGATTTGCAGTTTGAAGATTACAAAGAAAGCAACCGTAGTGGAAGAACATTGATATCAATTTCAGGACTCTGTGTGGACTTTGCAGGTTAGTATGTGTTTTGTTGTTTTCTTTAATTGTATGGAGGTATTAGTCTTTAATAGTATGAGGGTATAATTCTTGTTTGCTATATGTTATAGGTTATATACTTAATGGATAAAAGTTGGATAAATATATTGAATAGGCTTGATCCCTTATATGAGAATGGAGCCAAAGAGTTTCTTCATTTTGCATCATTAGATAGGCCAGATGCATCTACAATATTGTGTCCATGTCGAAAGTGTCGTAATATGAAATTTGTTCGAAAAGATTTGATTGTTGAACATATTGTGGTTGATGGATTTCTAACTAGTTACACTAGTTGGATTTATCATGGTGAGGAGCTATTTTCATCAAAATTGGTCAATCAGTTAGATAAAGGTGATGAGATGCAAGACATGTTACATGAAGCATTTGGAATTCCTCCTACATCTAATTTTGTTGATATGGACACTAGTGCTGAAGGATTTGATGGGTCAAATCAACATAACATGGGTTTTGATAAGAAGACTGAAGAATTCTTTATCTTACTGAAAGAAGCTGAACGTGAGTTATATCCTGGAAGCAAGTATTCACTACTTTCGTTCCTTGTTCGTCTATTACACTTAAAGTGTCTCAATGGATGGAGTAACAAATCATTTTCCATGCTATTAGAGTTGTTAAAAGATGTGCTTCCAGAAGGTGAAACATTGCCCAAGTCCTTTTATGATTCAAAGAGGATTATTAAAGATTTAGGACTTGAATATAAAAAGATACATGCATGTCCAAATGATTGTATGATTTATTGGAATGAGACGAAAGATAGAACGTCTTGTAAGTTTTGCAAAGCTCCAAGATACAAACAGTTCAAAGGTGCATCAGTTAATTCCAGTTCAGAAACATCAAAAATTCCATCAAAGGTGTTTAGATATTTTCCATTAATACCACGACTTCAAAGACTATTTATGTCGGCTAAAACATCTACTCAAATGAGATGGCATGCCGAAGGTCGCACTAGAGATGGGGTAATGCGACATCCTGCAGACAGTATTGCTTGGAGGAAATTTGATGAAGCGCATACAGACTTTGCTCGAGATCCTTGAAATGTTAGACTTGGATTAGCTTCAGATGGCTTTAGTCCATTTAAGTCTATGTCTATCTCACATAGCACATGGCCTGTTATCTTGATTCCATATAATTTGCCACCATGGTTGTGCATGAAACAACCATATATGATATTATCAACTATTATTGATGGTCCTCGTGCGCCAGGTAATGATATTGATGTCTATCTACAACCCTTAGTTGATGAGTTAAAAGAATTGTGGGTTGGTGTTGCCACTTATGACGCATCAAACAATCACATGTTTCAAATGCGTGCAGCATTGCTTTGGACAATTAGTGATTTTCCAGCGTTAGGTAACTTATCAGGATATGGTGTGAAAACTAGATATGCTTGTCCATGTTGTCTTACCAAAACTAAATTTACAAGATTGAAAAATGGGCGAAAATATTGTTTCATGTCTCATAGGCGACGGTTATCTCATGGACACAAGTTTCGAAAAGATAAAGTTCCATTCAATGGCCTTGTGGAGTTAGATGGAGCACCTAAACGGTTGACGGGAATTGAGATTCTTAAGCAATTGAATAATATTAAAAATAAATTTGGTAAAGATCTATTGGCCAAATCTCGTAAAAGGAAATGGGATGATGTTGATAATTTGGTGCAAAATATATGGAACAAAAAGAGCATATTTTTTGAGTTGGAATATTGGAAAGACAATATGATTCGTCATAATCTTGATATGATGCATATTGAAAAGAATGTCTTTGATAATATATTTTGGACATTATTGAATGTTGATGGAAAAGGAAAAGATAATTTAAATTCCCGTTTAGATTTACAAGAGATGGGGATCCGAAAAGCTTTGCATCCTAAGAAAAAGGCTAATGGAAAATATTATCTTCTTCCTGCATGTTTCACATTGAGTAACACACAAAAAGACATCCTCTTACAAGTGTTAAAAGATGTGAAAGTGCCAGACGGATATGCTTCAAATATCTCAAGTTGTGTTGATCTCAAGCAACGCACAATGCATGGGTTGAAGAGTCATGATTGCCATATTTTAATGCAACAACTCCTTCCTATTGCCTTGCGGAATCTCCTGCCAATGAATGTACTTAAGCCATTGATTGAATTAAGTAATTTCTTTAGGGGCATTTGTTCAAAAGATCTGAAGTTAGGTGACTTAGAAAAACTCCAAGATCGAGTTGCAATAACTCTATGTCATCTGGAGAGAATATTTCCTCCATCTTTCTTTGATATCATGGAACATCTACTTATCCATTTAGCTGAAGAAGCAATGTTGGGAGGACCTTCACAATATCGCTCAATGTGGTTTATCGAACGGTATCAGTTTGTTATTTCTTTTATCATACTTACAAGAAATTGTATTTATATTCTAAAAATTGTCTATTTTAGGTTCTTGCTTTGTCTTAAAAACTACGTAAGGAATAGACGTTATCCAGAAGGTGCGATTGCAGAGGGACGTTGGATAGACGAGTTAATGACATTTTGCTCATGGTATTTAGATGACGTCGAGACTAAGTCTAATCCACCTTTAAGAAATGATGTTTTATCTAATGAAACAATGGACCAAGATGGTCGTCGATCAAGTAGAGAGAAAGGATTTAAGCTTGATGACATTACACGTGCTCAAGCCCACAGATATGTTTTATTTAATTCTACCTCCACAACTTCATATCGTGAGTAAGTATTAAATCATAATTTATACTTAGTAATTAATTATTAAATAATTTTCTTTTAATTTTTTATTAAATAGTTATGTGTTTTACTTCCGTAGTGATCATATAAAAGAAATCAAGAAGGAAAATCCTTGTCTATCAAGACATAATGTGGATCGAATTCATAATGAAAGATTTCAACTATGGTTTAGAAATCATGTAAGTATCAACTAGCTAAAATATTTGCTCATATATTACTATATAGGTAATTATAACTTTTAGATCACATCTTTATTTTTGAATGCTAGGTCGAGAAGATGCATATGGCTGGTGAAAAAATATCTGAGGATATTCAAACTTTAGCTATTGGCCCATTAATACAAGCAAAAAGAATGACTGGCTATATATGTGATGGAGTTAGATACTTAACAGAGTCTCGTGATGTTAAGAGAAAAACTCAAAATAGTGGTATTATGTTAAAGGCTATCACTCAAAGTTATGCAAGCACAAAAGATAAAAATCCCATATTGGCAGAGGTTTCTTTTTATGGAATCCTCACAGACATAATTGAGTTATATTATTCCAAGAATCTCAAGTTTGTATTGTTTAAATGTAAATGGGTGAACAATAACAAGGGGCTTATTGATAAAGATGATTATGGATTTACTCTTGTGAATTTTAATCATCTACTCTATACAAGACATCAGTTATCAGATGAACCATTCATCTTTGCTTCTCAAGCTCAACAAGTGTTTTATGTTGATCATCCTATGGAAAAGGAGTGGCGAATTGTTGTTAAACTTAAGCCAAGAGGTTTTTATGATTTAGGTGATGACACACCAACAATTGAGCATAAGGAAGGACATATGGAGTTGTGGCCTGAACAACAATTGGATGACACAACATTTGAAACTGAAGAAGACATTGAATGGGTTAGAGAAGGAGTACCAGGATTAGAAATTGACCCAGAAACTTTGGAAAGTAATGAAGCATATGATGAAGATGACAACATAGCTTAGTTTTTGTTACTATAGTAGTATAATCACTATTTCAGTACAATTGACTGTTGAACAATAATGACTTTGATGTTTTTACTCTTCATTCAACTGTTGAAATCTCATATGTTTATGTCTTATTATTTGACATGATAGTTAGATATTATTTTATACTTTTGTATAGTAGAAACTACTTTAAATTTGGCAGGATTCATAGCTGCTGAGGAACTTCGTTGAAATGGCAAGAAAAAGACAGAGAAATTCTAGTCAAGGTGAGCTTTTATATGATTCTTCGGAGCAACAAAAACAACAAATAGGAAGTATGTCAATGCCTCAACCGTCCCAAAATTGGCCACAAAATGAAGGAGATGAATCACATGATACAAAAAATCTTCCAGGTATTAAATATCATGATATTTATTCTTCCGTCCATAGTATAAAGTAGTTAGATAATTTTTATATAAATAATAAATTTGCCTTTTTTTATCTTTGATTATTGATAGATTCTGAGCAACAAAAACAACAAATCGGAAGTATGTCAATGCCTCAACCGCCCCAAAATTGGCCACAAAATGAAAGAGATGAATCACATGATACAAAAAATCTTCCAGGTATTAAATCTAATGATATTTATTCTTCCTTTCATAGTATAAAGTAGTTAGATAATTTTTATATAAATAATAAATTTGCCTCTTTTTATCTTTGATTATTTATAGATTCTAATGAGAGTGAAGAGCAATATAAGCGAACTAGGGGTCCCACTATGATGCACTCGGGATGGGGGAAAGATGGTGGAAATTTACATATTGAATTGAATGAACATGGTCAAGTTATTGGGTCAGAAGGAACTAGATTGAGTTCAAAACTTGGTGTGCTAGCACGAAATGGCATCTTAGCGCCACTGAATCATAAAGATTGGAGGCTTGTACCTAGTATGTACAAGGATAGAATATGGGCTCATATCAAGGTTCTTAGTATACACAAAACCTATATACTAAGACGTTTTTGTTTTTATATTTTATTTTATAAATGAGTTGTGTATTAAATATATGTACAGGAAAATACTGACGCAACTGATGACATGAAGCGCATACTGATGATGTCATTTGGATCTAAATGGAAAGAATCAAAGCATGAAGCAAAAACCATTGGATATGACCCATATAACACTAATATTGAGCGTTTAGCTCATTGTCCAGCTAGAGTTGAAGAAGATCAATGGCGTTCATTAGTTCATTATTGGAGCTCAAAAGAAGCAAAGGTATGTGCTAGACTTCTATTTCTGCATTTGCTCTACTAAATGAGAATTTCATAGAAGTTGTCATAAATTATTAAAGTCGTGTTTTCTCTGATTATACTTCTTATTGTAGAACAACTAGAAGTCCTTTTTTATTTGTCCCTTTCTTCTAATTGGCAGAAATAATGTTGTTGTACATGTCCAGTTTGCCAACCTGCACAAAATGTTCTTGTATAGAAATTGATTGCACTTTGTGAAACTCAACTATGCTGCTTTTTTATATTTTCTTCTTGGCTATTTCTTTTATATATTCAAGATTGCGCATGTCCTCTTATATATTGTTGTGTTCAAATTTCTAGGAAAAGAGTGAGAGAAACAAAGAAAGTCGAAAAATATTGACTATGCCACACACATCAGGGAGAAAAAGTCATTCTCAAATTATAGACGATGTACGAAGTAATCACTATTTATTTTCTATAATTTATATATTAAATAATACTTATCATGAATATTTAACGTCAATCTCTTACTATTCAAACAGATGACAAAGATGAATAATGGTGTAAAGCCAACTCGTATTGAGGTGTTCAAAAAAACTCACATTAGAGCGAATAAACAACCCGTAAATGAGATAGCTGGTGAAGTTATGGTAAACTCTTACTCTTTAAAAATAT
Source organism: Solanum okadae (assembly GCA_036553675.1). NCBI lineage: Eukaryota > Viridiplantae > Streptophyta > Magnoliopsida > Solanales > Solanaceae > Solanum > Solanum okadae. The sequence goes on from CM071678.1 coordinate 46,734,083, forward strand.
ATAGGTATCTTCTTTCTATTACAATTTTTTAAAAAAACTTCTCATTACTTTACCTTTCTTTCAAAAAGAAACAAATGGATGATCTTGCCGAGGTGTATCCTGAGTTTAATGTCCCTGGAAGTGCTCCTAATGATGTATACGCCCAAGTAATGGGATCAGACACTCATGGAATTGTCCGAACTCTAGGAAAAGGAGCATCTCCTAGCTTAGTATATGGCCCCGTATATAAACGATCTCAGGCTGAAAAAAGAGATTTTGATTCAAGGGTTGAGATGGAAGTTCAAAAAGCTACCTCAGCTATGAAAATTGAGATGACAGAGAAGATGTATGAAGCAAAAAAAGAGATGGAAGCGATGGATAAAAAGTTCTTGGAAGCGAAAGAGGAAGCAAAAGAGAATAACGAAGTGATGGAGAGAAAATTATTGGAAGCAAAAATGGATATGGAAGAAATTATAGCGGATAAAGTGAAGGAAGGAATACAAGCATATGTAGAGTCTTTGGGAATTAATATTGATGCAAATTTAAAATCAGAGCAGGTGAAATAATTGTGTTGCTCACAAAAAATTACTTTTTTTAGTTGAAAACTTAGTTTCTCTTAATTATAATAGTCTTCCTCTTTTTCAATAGGTTCCTGATAACCCACTTGAAGATTGTCAACAACCATCATCACTTGTTCCAGGTGTTCACACAAGAAAGGTTAGAGAAAATTTCATTAAAATTTTGAATTTTATTTTAAATGCGTAAATCCTGACATTTATATGATCACGAGATCAACTAATTCCTCTTTCTTGTTTAATATGGATTAATCGACAAACTATTTATTGCGCGTCATGTACACATAGACAGTCTAAGTGATCATCTTTTTCTTTTGGTTCTTGTTGTTGTTGTTGTTTTTCAGTTGGTATAGTGAAATTATAAACTGTGTTAATTTATCATATTATTTCTAGTTTTCACCACAAAAGCTAAAATGCCTAATCGTACACACTCCAAACAGAAGCCTCGAAACCCGAACCAAACATCACACTATACCAAAAGGACCCATCCGTAGCTGATGGAACTGACGGAATTTTGATCCGACATCAGAATCTTCGGATGTTGACAAAAGTCAACTCTTTCATGCATTAAGCCTCCAAAATTGAAAAACTTGCACCAAAGACTGTGTCCTGATCATACTCATCCTCATAATGCATTATTTCATAATCTGTATTTCTGGTGTTGCTATGTTCATTTTGACCAACTTGAACCTGTACCTCTTGCTCCTTATTCTCTTCTGTCCTTGCTGCTTGTTGTTACCTTCTTTTGATGGTATCTCTCTTCTTTTTGCTTAGTTTGCCCTGAGATTTGTTGTTGATAGTTTGCCCTTGGTTTGTGCCCCCACTATCTTGTATGTTTTGTTCCTATTCTCTGTAATGAAAATTCTTTTTTCCGACTCTTTTCCTAATTCCTTTTCTGAGTGTTATGAGAAGTATTAAGATTACCCTGTTGATCATTATGTTTACTGTGTCCCTGACCAGAAACCTTTCCCTGATGGATGAGCTGATTGTGTTGGTTCTCTTGTGTGGTCTGATGAGAAGTGGTAGCAGAATCTCTAGTATGTAAATTCTCATGTACATCATGATGCAGAAACCTCCCCCCCCCTTTGGATACCCCTTCTGCAAGTTAGTAATGATCTCCTTCAACCCTCCATCCAACACTCCAAAAGCTTCCACAGAGTTAAACAATTATCTAAAGGGTGAGGGGTAATGGGAGCATTGAGTCAATACCTGTGATCTTAGAGGCCTTTGTATTTCCTTCTTTGTTCATACCTGCAAGTACATTAGGCATAGAGGGAGGATTTTGGGATATAGGGGTTGGTAACACAGAATCGGTTGAAAATGTAGGCACCAGATCAGAACCATTTATTATTGTAGCGATGCAGTACTTTCTTGACTCTACCAATTCCCACGTCATGCAGGCAGCTGCACAACACTAACACAGTAAGGATAAAGGAAGGAAAAACACATCAGGACATTGGAATTCATAGGCAAAGATGTAAGAGATGCTAATTTATCAAGGAGACACTAGAAATGTATCCGATATTAAAATTGTAGGCACGACACAGAATGGAAAAGAAACTATGATATTATACAGCCTCAACATATCCAAAATCATTAGAGTAGAACTTCTAGAACACAAGTCATTTCCTCAATTTTATAAATACTAAAAAATCTAAAAAAGCAATAGAACTATTAACATAAGACTGGTTGGACCAACAAAATAGACTGAACAAACATTTAGCTTTGAGTGAATGGTTAGGAGTTGAAATTCCATCAAAACACCGTTGATTCCTTTCTGTCCATAGGCACCAAAAAATACATGCTGGAATCATTCTCCAGGTGTTCCTGATGGCCCTATCAACTCTCTAGTTGCCTCAACTCACAATAACTTCTCTGAAAGTTTGAGGCATCACCCAGTTCAAATTGAAAAGGGAAAGGAACATATGCCATATGTCTGCAGCCACCGTACAATGCAAGAAAAGATGATTTACTGATTCTGCACTTTCCTGACACAAATAACACCTGCTGACCAGCTGGAAGTTTCTTCTACAAAGATTGTCCAGTGTCAAACAAGCATTCTTTAATGCCAACTAGCTGAAGCATATTACCTTTGGTGGTAGCTTTGTTATCCAGATAAGTTTCCATGGCCATAAATCTGTAATATCATTCTGGGCATGCAACAATTTATATCCCTTCTTTACCGTGCATTCCTTTGCCTTACGACCCCAACAGATGATATCCGGAGCTTGTGGATTCATGTTGTAACCTTCCAGTCTACCCATTAATTCACACAGACTGCCAAGCTCCCAATCGTTGAAGTTTCTCCTGAAAAGTAGATTCCATTGATTGTCCTCTCTGTTCTGTGCAACTGTAGAGTCAGGATTCCGTGCTATTAGGAAGAGAATTGGGTAAAGCTCTTTCAAAATTAAATTCCCAAGCCACCTATCTTTCCAGAATTTCACATTCAGGCCATTCCCAACTTTGAATGAAATTTGTTGAACGAAATCTTCCCAATATTTGTGTATATGTTTCCTTGCCCCTACCACGTGCAGAGAATTTTTTTGCTTAGTACACCAGTGGTTTAGTTCTCCATGCTTGGCTGCAACCACTTCCTTCCATAAGCTATTACCCTCCATTCCATATCTCCTTAAGCCATAAACACCTGGATTTTTGCCTCCTCCATGACACTTCTTCAGCCTTAGCGATCTGTTGTAGTTCCATTGTTAGGACCATCATATTTTCTTTTTCTGCTTGGGATGGGAGCCTATTTTCGATTGCCTGCTCATTAGCCATAAGTTCATCCAGTGCTTTGCTCTTTCTGGTTTCCATCTTGCCAAAGATTTCTCTGTTCCAGTCAGTGATATCTTTTTTAAGACACCTCAATTTCTGAGATAAAATAAAATCTGGACTACCCCTGATAGAGTAGTTCTGCCACCATTCTTTAATTTGATCTAAGAACCCTTCCTCTTGCAACCACATGTTTTCAAATTTAAAATAGGAAGGATTGTCTTCCCAGTCACCATTTTCCAGAAGTACAGGTCTGTGGTCTGACATAACTTTTGGCAAAGCAATTTGTTTTACAGCTTTAAAGGTGTCGCTCCATTCAGGGTCGATTACAATTCTTTGATTTACTTTTGTTGTCCTTTGCCTACTCTTTTTTTGATTCTTTGACTTAGCTACACCGGTATTTCTCAAAACTATAGATCATGTGTACTTCTGGTTGTCTTTTTCCTGAGTAAAATCAATCTCTGAGACAGTTTCCATGTTTCTTTGAGATGTAAGAAATGTAGAGCTATTATTGTTTGAGAGCTTGTAGTCCCAAGTACAACCATGAGATAGCATCCACTGTTTCCCTTGAACCCATCCAGATTATTTTTTTCCTTGTCCAGGAAATTACTCGAAGCAAATAGCATGATTCCTCCATATTTGTTTATTACCAGATAATTCTGGATGTAGTTTTGTTCAAATATTTTCAGGTTTGTTTTTTGGTGTTTGAATAGACCCAGTCTGAGTATTGATTTATTAATAATGTGCAGCAACGAAAATGTGACACTGACCTCTCTAAATGTTGTTACTGATTCTGTCGTTGTCAAGTTATCACTGGAACGAATTATAGATATGTTTGTGCAGTTTGGATCTTCTTACATTAGATTTGGGACCTTGTTTTGGAGGTCTTATATTGTTTGATGTGTGCGAATATATTTTTAAGATTAGTTCAAGTATATTTGAAGCTCGTGTAGTACCAATGCAAACGTCGGTAATAATGTACTGGAATATGTATTCAGTTCTATGAACTTGTTGCATGCGACTGAAAGAGGTGGTTAGTTCTAGAGATTACACATGCATGATTCTGTTGTAAGTTGTTTAGATAGCTTTTTTGCCTTTTTGGGAGCTGATATTTCTTTCTTTTGTAATCTGTGCATCTGCTTGATGCTTTGTTAATGACATTCTTCTTACTTCATCAAAAAAGATGTCAGCACCTTATGTTAGCTGTTTAGACAGCTTTTTTTGCCTTTTTGGGAGCTGATATTTCTTTCTTTTGTAATTTGTGCATCTGCTTGATGCTTTGTTAATGGCATTCTTCTTACTTCATCAAAACTTCATCAAAAAAGATGTTTGTATCTTTGTCCCAGCACCATGTGTTTGCTTTGTTGAAGCAATCATGTATCTTTTTTTAATTTTATTTTCCTTCTGGAAAAATTGGCACACTTATATATTCAATGAAATGTTAAGTTTTGTATTTCGTAAAGTATCAAAATAATTAATTTAATGTTTTTTTTCAGGCTAACATGATCAAGAAGACTGGAACTACCATAGTTGGCACAAATAAAAAGAAGTGGGTATGTTTGAAAAAAACTACAAGATCTTTCTTTTCTTTCACAAGGAGGAAAATTTCATATATATAATTATTGCATTTGCATCAATTCCTTAATATTTTTGTTTTTAGAAAAATTCAATTAGTCATTTTTGATATCTCAAATTGTTCTAGTTAATGGGGATCTAATTTTTATTATTATATAGTTATAAATTTTCTTATGTGCATTTCTTGTGCAGAATTTTTAAGGAAATTGAGGTCAAGTATCGACTTCAACATGCTCGACTTTTGGATTGATGATTTCATAGATATTTATTCAAATTTATTGGAGATTTTAATTTCATTTGAATTAGGAGTTAATTAGTTGGTTTTATGTTGAGATTATTATATTTAGTTAGATCTCAGTTTTACTTGAGATAGAAAAGATAATTGGTTTACACATTGTTTAGTTTTACAAAAAACTTATTATATTGCTATTTTATTATTTGATTATAATATTAGGAAATATTTACTTTATATAATATTTCTTGCTTATCATGAAGAAGATAGTTTTGAATGCACAGATTGTTTGTATGTATGTGCCTTGGAAAAACCATATATAGATTTTTCTGGGATGTTTAAAGAAATTTGGTAGTGACATTAGAATATTAATATGACATTTAGCAAAATATAAAATAATTTCACTAATTTTTATAACATTCAACAATAGCATTTGTTGACATTAACTAAAGTGTCAGAAATTTCAATGTGACATTTTATAAATGTCACAAGTAAGTGTCTTGAAATTTGTTTTACCAACATTTAATCTAAATGTCAGAAAGTTTTAGTGACATTTCATAAATGTCGAAAAAATAAATGTCATATATCTCATATCGACATTTACTTAAATGTCAAAAATAAATGTCATATATTTCATATCGACATTTAAGTAAATGTCAAAAATAAGTGTCATATATCTCATATTGACATTTACTTAAATGTCACAAATAAATGTCATATATTTCTCATACCGACATTTACCTAACTGTCGAAAATAAATGTCATATATCTCATACTGACATTTACCTAAATGTCGAAAATAAATGTCATATATCTCATACTGACATTCACCTAAATGTCAAAAATAAATGTCATATATTTCTTATCGACATTCACATAAATGTCAAAAAATAAATGTCGTAATAATCTTACCAACATTTACATATATGTTGCAAAGTAAATGACACAAATTCTTTTCAACATTTACCTAAATGTCACAAAATAAATGTCACAAATTCTTCCCGACAATTACCTAAATGTCGGAAAAATCCCCGACACTAAAATTTACGACATTTGGTCCAACTGTAAAATAAATGTCGGTAAACAAATTTGTGACATTTAAACATCATAATACGACATTTAGAAAATGTCGTTGTATCTCCACTTTCTTGTAGTGGGGGGTGTGGTAAAAAGATAAGGGAATGTCAAGAAGTGCAAGGAAAGTCTCCTCTTTCCCATGGTTTTAAGAAAAATGGAACCCCTCTATATAAAAAAAAGAACAAAGAGAGAAAAGAGAAAGAAAAAGAAAGTTGTGGAATAAGGTACAAAAGAGATGGGGATCCCAAACAATCAATGGGAAGCGAATAATAGGATGACCTATGATGCATTAATGAAAATGATGAAGGAAAAAGAAAGGAAGTGTTGAGAGCACTACATATCATGAGGATAAAAGTCACTGAGCCTAAATGGCCATACCTTTACACTCAGCCCCGTTACAAGCCTTGTTAAGACCTTTGTGATCTTGAGAAAGTCAAAACAAATGTTGATTGAAACATACGGGCAAACCTATGGGTGAAAGCATGCATTATGTTCATCTTTGTGAGTGTGAGCGTTGTATCTGATTCCTGAACTTTAAATTGATTATACCTTTGCGTGTGAAAATGGAATCACCATTTGTGTGAGGGCATTCGAAGACTTTTGTTGAGCTTGAACTTGCATTTGAAGCAAGTATTGCGAGCTTGAGAATCTTTGGTAATGGTGTGTCACAACTTGAATCTTTGAGTACACAATTGATCCTTGCATAAGTATATTCAGTCCTGTTGTGTGCATTCATGATTGAGTCTTGTGTAGCACTGTTCAAGACACCCTTTTTGAACGGCTGGACTTGAGTTTGCTTGAGGACAAGCAAAATTTTAAGTTGGGGGTGTTGATGAGTCCACAAATTGGACTCATTTAGGGCTATATTTTAATAGAAATTGTGTCCTCAAATGCTTATTTTATCTCAATATCTAATGAAAACCCTTAAGTTTTAGGTATTTGAAGTTAAAAGGAAAGCATGGACACTATGTCACAAAAAGGAATGAAAAGGCTGAAAAGAACAAAGAAATGAAGGCTTGAGGATTGCCGAGTCCACTTGGCGAGTCGCCGAAGGGTCTTACTTCGCCTTTTGTTCTAGTGTGCTGAGTCTTGAAGGAAAGGATCAAGTCGGCGGAAAAAGGGAGCAGTCGGCGTATCACCGAGAAGTTTCCCGAAGTAGTACCATGTCACCCAATGACCCAGAGCACGACGATGCTGAAGGATGGTGCAAGATGGCGATGGACTACACCAAAAGGTGAATTGCCGAGTTGATCGGCGATTCTGACTAACGACGCCGAATAATCTGCTGTAGCATAAATCTATGAAAACTATAAATACTCGTTAGAGTTGTAGTTTTAAGAGTCGAACAATTATTATAATTTTCATATAGAATAGTACTTTGTGATATTTTTGCTCTAAGTCTGAGAGGGTTTTGAAGACTTGAAGTTCCAAAGGGTTTCATCTTCAAGATTTGGATTTGTGTCTCTTGGATTCTTCAATTTTGGCCTGTATGAAGACTTAAATCTTCATACCCAGTTGAATGCAGGCTCAATTTGGTATAAATTTCTATCGCTTATACATGTGTGGCTAAAAACCCCAATTCTCGGGGTGTGATTTAGCGAATATGGGTTAAGATAATTATTGGGTCTTACTTGTTGATAGTCTATTCGTAGTTTAAATGTGATTTCATTTAGTGGTTGTGGATGAATATAATGAATTTGTAGTTGCAAATACAAGTTTATTTATGTGTTGTCGGCTTGCTCGAGAGAGAGGTCGTAAAACTAAGACCACTAGATTGATGTCTAGTGTGAGTGGGTCAACATGAGGTTCAGCTTGAGAGAGTGAACCCTAGTCCCATATCCACACACACAGCTCGAGAGAGGGGATGGGTTAAGGCGTAGGTTGGTCTTCATGCGACAAGTGTGTGTTCGAGATGAACGCATTTGAAATGGGGTAAGTTGCTCGAGAGAGAGCTTATCCCCCTTGAAGTCTAGCCTAGTCACAATTATTCTATGAATCTTCTATCGAAAGCATGTACCCAATAATCTAGCTTAACCCGTATTCCCGTCTCATCCCAAGGATCCCTTCTCATTACTTAGAAATCCTTTTTTATTTTGATGTTTTTACTTACTAGTGACAAAATCCCCCATTGTTAATTGACACTCTTGTGTCCACCTTTAATTTACAATGTTTTTAATCGTTAATGTCTTTAGGTACGACTAGTTAGAACTAAATTTTTTTTTCTATTAATTCTCAAAACCACTCTCTTGGGAAGGATCCCAACCCTTGGTTGGGTTACTAAACTATTGTACGATCGTAGACACTTGCATCAGAAGTTGTGTCTTGATTACGCAAACATCATTCACTACCATAACGACACATCATCTTAACCTCTTTTTTGTGTTAAAGTATACTCTAATTCATCCTATCTAGTAACTATTCTTCTACCTTCTATCATGACATCCACACAAAATTATTATTCCTTAGCCTACACATAAAATTAAAGAAAATTCCTCATGAATGACTTATTGGGTATATGCCTGCAACTACACACTTTACTAAATAATGATCCCCATTTCTTAGGTTACTACACCTCTGAATCAATACGTCTAACTCTGGGCACTTCTACTACTACTACCTGAAGGCATCGCACCTCATACTATCTTTCAGGTGAAAATTCTATCCAAGCTCTAAAGCATACTTCCCTCCTAAAAGTTATCTCCTAAATCAAGGTTTAGACAAGACAGTCTGGGAGCACAACTTACTTTTACCTTGAACACGTGATTATATGAAAAAGGGTGCATTCTTTTGAATCAATACACTTAAGCACATAGAGGCTCCTCTCAAGTCTTTCTATAGTCTATTTACTTTCTGAAGACTTTATCACAGAGTAACTAATCGAAAAGGATCTGAACTTTGCTATTTCAACCACCTTGAGTAAGAGGGTTAGTAGAATGGAGTTGAGATCCAAGCCTACACCTTAGACATGGTCATCACACTAAAACCATTGATGGTGCCCCAGAAAACCCTTATACTAGTTGACTACTAAGTGACAGATTAACTCAAGCATACACAAGCATCAAAACTACAGAACTAGTTAAAGCAGATTTTTAACTCTCAAGGCTATCTGAAAATATTATGTATTAAACATAAATTTTTAAATAAAATATCTAAAATTGATTACTTTATGACTGACCAAAACTATATATCTATGAAACCTCTACTATATAAAGATAGGTTTCGGTACAAGACCTACGAAAAATCAAAATGATACTAGTAAGAAATCATAAAATTGAAGTTCTCCAAAAGAATGAGGCCTCACCAAGAGTTGATGAGCAAATTATGTGATCTCAATAGAACTCCTATTGATGATCCTAAGTACCTGAATATGCATCATGAAATAATGTAGGTCGAATGACATCACTACATCAAATGTACGAGTATGTAATAGGGCCAAATAAAAAAATTACTGAACTAAAAGATGGAAAGTAACTCAACTGAAATATAGTATAAATCACGATAAAAATCAATTTAAGCTCTTACCGTAAGAATCAAATGATAGTAAATACTGAAATGAAATATATATATATATATATATATAAATATTATTCACTTTACTTTACTAGGGATTTTCTCTAACCGATAATTATCACTATGAGCCTCGTGATTATACAATGTCTCACCCACGTTGTCAGAGATTCCCTTTACCTTACCAGAGTATAGAACACAACTGAACTGATGGATCCACTAAAAATCCCTTATTGCAGTACAATCCTATCTACGCTAGCGGTGTAGGTTATGGAGTTTGAGTTACTTAACTCTTACCCCAAATTGCTTCTCAATACTTCTTCCAAAATATAAATGTATACTCATGCAAAAGTACTCTAAGGGTTGAGATAATTTCTTAAAGGGCCCCTTTAAGAGGTAACTGAAGTTGCATTAAATCTTTTTGAAATACGCTGAAAACTATTTATACTTTTCTAAAAAAATTGCTATCTTTTTTAAATGTAAATATGATACATTTAGAACCAGTTACGTTCCCTTTAACTCTTTTTGAAAATATTGCTTTAAAATTTTCTCTTAAACTCGTTTTAGTTTCCAAAATCAATATAAGGAAATTACTAGCTCAAAATGCTTTTAGTAATCTCAATACATAAGGTCTATCTGGAACTACAATCATTAACGATTATTCAAGAATTTTAATGCATCAATTATCACAATATCATAATATATGAATTTCATAAAATTGAGGGCAGAACGCTAGATTCAACTTGCTACTAACTGAATTGAGATGTAGGTCATGAAGACGAACTTGTCAAAATTATGTATAGGCTTACATACCTCTAGGAACAACGTTCTTCGAGAAATTTGAAGAAAATATCATAAGATGAAGTGTGGAGAAGAGTTTTGGATTGAAAACCTGAGGTATCTTGAAGAATATCTTGAACTTTAAGCCTTTAGATCTTGAAAAATTAGAGAATTAGGGATTTTTGAGAGTTTTTATATGTATAATGATGATATTAGGTTATAAGATGGACATAAGGAACTTAATTTATGGTAAAATATCAAGAATATCCTCTGGGAACATAAGAAGACCATAAAAATAAAAGAAAATGATCTTTAAATGAATCTTGTTGGTTAAATTGAGGTTCTGGAGATCCACTTAGTAAAATTGTCACGACCCAACTTCCCGAGTCATGATGACACCTACTATAACCCACCAATAGGTAAGCCAACCCTTACCCATAATGACATGTAATGAGTACAAGGGTAGAACTAAACAGGAATAACACGAGCAATAAGAAATAAATAAAAGTGAAAGCAACCCAAAAACTATTTACAACAGAAACCCTTCCAGAACCTAGAAGTCACGAGTACACAAATGTCAAATCCGAACAAATATAAGTCCTAGAAGTGGACCACAACAAGCTATCCCAAAGGTAAGAAAACTAGCTAAAAAATATATGTATAATGAGATAAGTTGATCCAAGAAGCCAACTGCTCACCCTCGTCTCCAATATCCCAATGCTGCAGAAGATGGCATGAACGATCACTATTGGTAGTTGGTACTAGAACTTGCATCATATACAAGATACAAACTGTAACATGAGAACCAAAATAAAGGCACTCAATAGGCATCAAAGGTTGACAGAGTAAGAAAGGTAAAAAAAATATTAAAAGATAAAATCTAGACACATATAAAGGTCAAAGCAGATATGAAAGAAAGCACCAGAGCATATCAAAAGTAAATCAAAGTACAATTAATCAAAACATTATTAGACCCTATAAGCCTAGAGGGTTCAGTAATGCATAAGTTTAAATTAAAACCCGAATGGCCCCCATAAGCTTGACATGTACACATCATAGCTAAGTCGACTAAGAAAGAGTACCATGAACCGAAAGTCGGGCCCCCAACCTAAGTAACCATCAAATCCATTCAACTCCTAGCCCAGCTAGCAAGAGTGAAAATTAATTTTGGTCTCCTAGCCAGCCAACCCACTCCAAGCCCAGCTAGCAAGAGTGACCCGGGAACGTGTCGACTCTGAAAGCGATATCAAGTATCAAGGCCACCCAGATATCAAGCTCACTGATAGGCATGAGCCGCCCAACTAGCAAGAGTGACACAAGGGCTTGTCGACTTCGAAGAGAATCTCAAGAAGGCTCCAAGCAGTGTGGATCGACGTCGACTCACAAAGTATCATAAAATATTCTAATCCTAAAATACTCCAATCTGGAGAAAGAAACAACCTATGGTAACACATCTGAGTCACAGAGATAGGGAGTGAAGGTAGAAGATCTAACAAGCAGTGCAAATTCCTAGACTAAGGCAAATACTAGTAGACTCAAGTATGTTATTCTAGTCTACAAGGAACTAGACCGTCTGAAAGGACGTCAGAGAAAAAACAAAGCTACAAGGTTTGACAGTGTAAGGATAGACTACTCTATACTAGATAAGGTCGAACATGCTTCAAATAACAAGTAGCATTGCATGTAATTCACAACAACATGGAACAACACATATACAACCCTCAATTACATTGGTACTACCCCAAAATAACATTAATCAACCCTAAGACATGGTTTTAAAAAAAATAAAACCAGGAATAAGTAGGTACCCATCCCCAATTCACATTGATCATTATGAATTCACACAATTAAGCTAAATCTTATTAAAAACGATGTCATAACCTACCTGTAGCCTGACCACGCGTGCTCCAAATTACTAGGCCAGAGCTTTTCCTTTTAGAAGGGCATCTTAACGCTTCAACACTATCAAAAATAGGATCACAATGTTAGTGCGGTCTTTAGACACCATAGACACATAAAACAGAAACAAACCAAATTTTATGTCAAATGGGAATTGTAGGACCCACACTAGAATTTCCAAAATTGACTATGTTAAGAGGTCCTAAACTATGCCTCAAACTTGAGTTCAAAAATTAAACAATCTGAAACCCAAAGCAGTGAAAACACAATCATGCAATTTTAACAAGAAAACCAAGCTAAGACAGTCCAAACACACCTAAATTCACCTCCAATTGAGGTTCTTCAACAAATCCAGACCACCAACCCATGTAGCCACACTCCCAAAGATCACACAGGAATTCAAATCACTGAAATTTGAGCTTGAAGATGGAGAAATTGCCAAATCAATTCTTGAAATTCAGGTTGCCTACGTTTAGGCCTTATTTAAAAGACAGGATGTGACTCTTCATTACCAATGAGGTGAGCCTCCATGAATGCAGCCTCGCGAATGCAGTAGGCGCACCGGGAATGTAACCTTCATGATCGTGGCTAGGTCTTTTTGAATGCAGCCTTAGGCCACCCAACCTCCGTGATCGTGGCCAGGGCTTCATGAATTCACCCCTCAAGTCACCAGATCTTCGTAATCATGGACAGGGCTCTGTGAACATGAAGACCAAAAGTGGCCTACACCAGCTGATGCATATAAATTGGTTTTGCAAGTTCCAAAATCTCCGATGAGGCGTTTTGAATATCTTTGGAACCCCGTGCACACAAATGAGATTTGCAACCCTACCGAATTCAATATTCTAGACTCATCGAAGCTGTAAAAATTCCCATACGAGATCGTCTTGGCAACAAGTGGGTCCCACCCACAAACTATATTTTAAGAAAAATATCACAAGGGGGCTCAAAATTATCCCGTAAGCCTCGAGATCCTAATGGATGTTTGTTTTAGGCGAAACCCAAATTATAGAGCCAATCGCACTGACGAAATTGTCATTCGAGCTCATTTACTCAAAATGTTGACTAAAGTCAAATTTATCCCTTAACTTGAAAGCTAAAATGCCTAATCATACAGACTTGTACCAAAAGCCTCGGGAGTTAAGTCGACCATGCTTCTAGCCTAAAATGACCCTTCCACAGTTGATGAAATTGTTAGAATTATATTCTAAGGTCAGCTTCTTAAAGTATTGATAAAAAATAACCCTTAAAGGTTCAAATTTGCCAAAACATTAAATCTCGTATTAAAACCAAACGAATGACTAGGGGACAAAATTGTCAATCCAAACAAGTCAAAAATGACTTGGGTTCGCTACAGGAAAGCTCTAAATGATAAATAGGAGGCATAAACATAGAAATGACCTGGAGATCATTACGTAAATATTTAGCGGTTCGCCAAATGGGGCTTAAGATCGCCAAAATAGTCAAAGCTTTATAGTTTTAAAGATATTTAGGTGAGTTAATTCATTGATTCACCAAACCATGTGGTGAGTCACTAAATGAGCAGGAGTGCTCACTGAATTTATCTAAATAGACACGTTCCAATAAACCACAACAACACTTTACTCCAAACTCGAAATTAGGCAAACATGGTGGTGTTTGTTAGAAAAGTCATAGATTTTTAATTGGATATGTCATGGGAAACCTAACTCATTACATTTTGATAAATATGGTCATTTGAAGGTGACATTTATATGAATCAAGCATGAACTCAACCTACAAAAATGCTTTGGACTTGGCTTGGTATTTGAGGTCCTTTATCACCTTGGATCAATTTTTATACTCTTGATACACTTTGTAAAGGACCCTTATACACATGAGCAAGTAGGGAATCACCCATTAAAGATCATATATTGTAATACCTCAGATTCAAGAAAATGGAAAATTTCAGCTTTCTTGTATCAAGTGTCAAAACCAACAGAAGCTATCGACGGACGGTATGTCAGACTACGGACTGTAGGTCGGGTCCCGTGATTCAATCCCAGACTTATAGAGAATTTAGGATCAAAAGGTCACACCTATGATAGTGAACCACGATCCATTTGATTGACCCACAAACCGTAAGTTTGTTCCGCGTTGGGGTCCAAAGTTAATGGTCTCTCATCCCACCTACGATCGACTAGTATGGTCCGTGGTTGGACCTACATACCGTAGGTGGGGGTCATCAGTTATTCAGAAGAAATCATTTGTTAGGTCAACTTCAAACGGTCATAGCATAAAATGAATCAGGTGGCCCATGACCTATCAAATTAAAGATAATTGAATACAATTCCAACGCTACCGAGTTTGCTAAGATCCAAGTTCAGAGTAAAAAGTTATGCTCATTTTAGTGAAGCCCTATCGGGCAGAGCATGAACGACGACTCAAAATGATGGTTGGTAGGTCAAACGACGGCCCGTCAGTCCTGTAGTAGGAGACCTTCGTCATCTTTTAAGTCAGGGTCATTTTGAACTTTTCCCTCTTCGTTGGGGCACCTAAACTACGTTGTTTAATGACTAAACTATGTCGTTTTACTCGGATAAAGTCTAATAACCTAGTCAGACATACCATGAATTCTTATTCTCCAAAAATCATCCAAATTAAAACAAAAAGAGGAGAAAGAGGTGCCAGTTTCTTTCAAGAACAAGCAACAATGTTCTTCAAGGTTCAGCCCCGAAATCGAAAGGATTTCTCTATGAATTTCGTCATCAAGTATGTGGGATTTCACTAGTGTGTTCCTTTCATCCACTAGGTCCCTAGAATTCAGTCAGTTCCTTGATTCTACTTAGCTTGTTTAGACCTAGGGTTAGTAAAACTATGGAGAATTGTTGTCATTTAGCTGTTATAGTACTCTTAATCGAAATATCATGTTTTCTTAGAAATCTTGCTTAATTCCTTGCATGAAGCTCAGAACCCTAGTTTGTACGAATTCTCTAGGTTTATAAATTATACTTGCTTGGTCAGTTAAACATATAATCACGCTTCAGATTTCGAATGTCACATTATTAGTATATAAATGTTGCATTCTTGGTTAACATGTCAATATTTTGAGCTATTTAGTATTTTAGTTACATTTCAGTCATATACATATTCAGTTAGGAGTAGACTTAACACCAAGTTGGACTAGGGTTCAGGGTACCCTCATAGTCCCAGAACTACATGCCCCCGTAGGATTATAAGTCCCCTCTGTTTGGCATCATATTTAGTGATCACGCTAGTCATGCCATTATACCCCTGATACAGTATATTGGGTCCTCTCAATGGGGCGTATACGTCGAACTCCACGTTTAGCTCACGTGGTTTATGTTGGTTAACAGTAGATCCCACAGTCAGACTCTTAGTGCATTTAACCAGGTTTTCAACTTTTATTTCAGTTTATAGTTCAACATATTATCTTCATGATTAGCACATGGTTATTGCATTCAGTTCAGTTCTTTTGATTTATACTACAATACATATCTATATCTTGTTTAAGATTATATCATTGCTCAGTTATGCTTTGTTCAACTCACATATGTTTGTTCAACTCATTATCTATATCATGCATGCTCTGTACATGCCAAGTGCTAATGCATACTCTGCACTACATCCTTTCATGATATAGGTTCAGGTACTCAGCATCCAGATCATGCATGGTTCGATTCGGTCAGCATTCAGCAGCTTCAGTGGTTAGTCCTCGTATTTGGAGGACAATAGACATGATTTCATTTTAGTCTTTACTTTTAGTTGTCAGTTTTGTTAGAGTTAGCTAGGGCATGTCCTTGCAACTCAACTCAGTTAGAGGGTTTTCACACATAGTAGTAGATTTAGCTTTAGTTGTTAAGTGGTTGTTTAGTTATCACTAAACTCTTAGTATGTTTATTATATTCAGACTAGTTAAGTGTCTTTGCACTTTCAGTAATTCATTGTTTTAGCTTCCACACTGTACTTGTTTATTTTAGTAATTTTTATAGTATGAGTATGATATGCCCGACACAGGGTTAGCTTGGGGTCACTAATGATCTTAGGTCCCGTGTTACATCAAGGGGGTGGTAGCCTCGGGGCGTGACAAACTTGGTATTAGAGCATTAGATTCAGGAATCATCGAAGAAGGGTGGCCCACTTGGCTACTATTGCTACCGTTTACTCTCATTTCCTCTGTTTTAACACAAGCAACACAAAACCAAAACTAAAAGTAAGTAGATTGAACTATGGCTAAAAAGAATTTAATTTAACTTCAACGAAAGAATTTCAAACAACACTAGTCCCTGACAACAACGCCAATTTGATCGAACGTTTCAAGCACACCTCATCCAATTATATGTGTTCAATGATCGTAAATCAGTATAAAACCCAACTAAATAAGTTGGGGTGAAATCCCACAAAGAGTGGTACGTGTCTCAAATTGAAATTGGAAGTATGAATGTAGTCTAATCTGCCATAGGAATAAACATTATCGATTAAAGACATAATCTAATAAAAGGGGTGAGACGAATGTCAGATGGGGGTTTTGGTTTTAGTTATCAACTAAAAGCAGTCACAAACACTAGGAATTAATAATAATGAGATGAATTCTTAGGATGTGATCGATTATAGGAAAATATAGATATATGGGTTTTTTTGTAACTATTAATAAATAGCTAGATATTAGTGAGTAGGCTAGGCTATAAGGGATGTAATTTTCTTTCAAACAATTACACCGAATCAGGTGATTTCTCTCGAACATCAACAAACATGCAAATTAAGAGCTGCTCACACCTTAATCCATTCACTCTCTCACGAGCTAAATGTGTGGGATTAGGTTTAGGATTTACTTTCTTGAGCTAAACCCAGATCAACCCAATACCCATAAAACATCAATCAAAAACCATAGTTCTAAAACCTCTCACTCGAGCTAGCTAAGAACACAAAAGTAGAACTGCATTTGCAACTACAATTCTTAAATTTAATCGCGATTAATGATTAAAATCACTTTTAAATAGCATTTAAACTAACCATTAGCAATACCAATAAACTAAATCAGCCCAGAATCACATGATCACACCCCAAAAATTGGGGTTTTAGCTAGACATTATAAAAAGGTAAAATCAGTTACCAAATTGATTATCCATCAACTGGGTAAGAGTGATTTCATCCCTACAATGCTCCAATTTGATGAATCTCAAAGACCCACTTCCAATTTCTCAAAAGTCAATTTCTTCAATCCTTCAAAGATAAGGAAAAACTATAGAGAGAATAGTTCTCAGTAGTCTGATATAAAAATAATACTAAAGATGTTGTTCAAAAATGTATTAATAATTTCCAAAGATGTGCCATGAATAGGTATTTCAGTGAAGTATGTCGGGCTCACCGATCCGCCCTTTGATCTCCTTCATCGCCTTTTCGCGTTGTCATTCAACATCTTTACGTTTTGTAACTTTGGGTGATCTATCACTGCATCGCGGAACTACTCAGTGATCCACCGACTGCTCCTTTTGCTCGCTTATTTGGTTATTTCATTCAGGGCTTGGCACACTGGAACTTTAGGTGGTCATATGAGCCACTCGGTGACACGCCGAGTGATCTTGGCGATCCTCTGGCTTGCCTTTCTTTAATTTTTTAGCTTGTTTTGTTTGGTTTTGCCTGTTAGTGTCCTTGCTTTTTTCCTCAATCCATATATCTGAAAATCAAGGATTTAACATCAGTTATTGGCACTAATTAAGCATTTGAGGACACTAGATATATATGTAAACAAATCTGTAAATGATTCAAAATCAAAGACTCATTGTACATAATGAGAAGATGTAGCGCAGAGTATGAGTCAGTACTTTGAAAGGTATTAAGCATACAAGATATAATAAAGTTGAACAATATACATAACTGAAAAAAAACATCTAACTAAGCAATGATATAGGATGAGAATAATACTATACTGAGAATATTGGACATGAACTAAATGAATACAAACACCAAGTTTATACATGCTGAAACTCAATACTGAGTTGTAACTAAGAACATGGCCAATGCAATAGAATCTGACTATGGGAAATACTAATAATCGACATAAAACAACGTGAGCTAAACGTGGAGTTCAATGTATATGCCTCATCAGGAGGACCTAATATACCTTGTCAGAGGTATAAAGGCATGCCTGACGTGATCAATAAAATGATGCCACATAGGGGACTTATAATGTCATGCCCCGAAGCTACCCCCAGGATGCAGACACGAGACCTAGGATCACAAGTGACCCCAAGCTAACCCTGCTGGCATATCATAAGCATACTAAATAAACTGAGGTAAGGAAATACTGTGCGGAAGATAAATCATAGTAAAAACTGAAATGACGGGGAATACCCATAAACTATCTGAACATATAAAATAGAGAGTTTAACAACAACTGAAAGGTCGAACTCAAATGCTAAAGTTGAAACTAACTATGTCTGAAAATAAGCCATTAACTGATGATAAGAATTAGGACATGCCCCAACTAAATCTAGAAAGAACTTAAACTAAAGACTAAAAGCAAAAGAAACATGTATGTCATGCTCGGAGAATGATAAATCACCACTGATACTACTGAGCTGAATATTGGGAACCAATCTATGCCTGATCTGGAAGCTGAGGACCTGAACCTACATCACGAGAAGATGTAGCTAAAGAGTATGTGTCAGTACTTGAAAGGTACTGTGCATGCATGATAGAGTAAAGCTGAATAATAAGCATAACTGAAGAAGCATATATCTGAGCAATGATAACATATACGCATAATACTATACTGAGAATACTGAAAATAAAATACCTAAATGCAATTACCAAGTTCATAACATGCTGAGACTGAAATCTGACTATAATTGATAACATGGTCAATGCAACAGAGTTTGACTGTTGGAGCTACTAATAACCGACATAAAACTAAATGAGCTAAATGTGGAGTCTGGTGTATACGCCCTATAGAGAGGACCCAATATACCCTGCCAGAGATATAGAGGCATAACTGGCGTGCTCAATAAACTGATGCCCACAGAGGGGACTTATAACCTACGGGGGCATGTAGTTCTTGGACTTAAGGGTGAGTGACCCTAGTCCTAATCGGTATTATGCTGGTCCCGTAATATTGAAGTACTGGATAGCTCAATTACTGACATGCAAACTCTGAGAATGCAATAATATGACATTCGTAAACTGAAGCATGCATATATGAATAATCTGACCTAGCATATATAAATCATAAACAAACAAATCTATAAAACTAGGGTTCTGAATATCATATAAGCACTAAGCAACAATATGAAAAATCTAATTCGGATCATTCTAACTGCTAAAACCCAACAGTTTCTAACATTCAAGAGTCCCTAGGTCTAGATAAAATTATGGGAATCAAGATTCTGACTAAAGACTAGGGACCTAATAGGTGAAAGGAACCCACTAGTGAAATTCCACATACCTGGTGTTGAATTCCATAGAGAAATATTTCAATTTCAGGGCTGGAACTGATGAAAATCTGCTGCATTTTGGAACTAGGGCTGGTCAACTTCTTATCCTCTATTTTCCTCTAAGTTTGATCGACTTTTGGATGAATAATTGATGAGGTTAGGTTCTAATTAGTTTACTAGGCTAAAAACTAATTAAAACTATGTAGTTTATGGTTTAAATGACGTAGTTTAGGGGTCCAACACATAAGGAAAAGACCAAATTACCTTAAACTTAAAAGTTGTCGGGGTCACCAAAGGAACTGACCGATAGACCATGGATAGACCAACGGTTCGTGCTGGTCAACCATCAGTGGGGTTCTGGGACTAGAAATCTGGGGTCCGACCTACGGCCCTGGACCATGGACCGTGGTCTAACCTACAGTCCATAGGTCATGGCGTAGGTCTTGACTTAGAGAAATTTTCTGGTGAGTTCTCGGACTGAAGCTCGGGGCTGACCCATGGCCCTGGACCATGGATCGTGGTCTGACCCATGGCCCTGGACCATGGACCTTGGCCTGACCTACGATCTGTAGGTCCCAGTGTAGGTGGACCCTTAGCTGGATTTATGGACTGCTTCTGGGAGGTCTGCAGGTGGGCATCCACGGACCACTAGAATAGACCGTGGGTCACCCTACGGTCCGTGGGTGGTGTCCGTCGGTGGCACCTGTAGCTTTTGAAACCTGCATTTTGGTAGTTCTAGCATACAAGGTGTTACATTATCTCCCCTTTGGGAATATTCGTCCTCGAATGAAGTCTAAACCAGATGGATAGGGAAGGAAAGAGCTGCAAACTATACCATTAAATACTGGAAACTGATTTCTAATTGAACTAAATTCCATGAACATGAAAATATGCTGAAAATGCAAGTAGAAATTAAAGGAACATGATACTAAGACTGAATTTACGCATGAATGACTGAAAAATGGAAGAGGAACTATTACCTCAAGCTGGAATGGAATTGGAAGGAACGAGGTGAGGATACTTGGCCTTCATAGCTGCTTCTGCTTCCCAAGTAGCTCCCTTTACGGACTGACTCCTCCACAAAACCTTCAATGAAGCGACTTCTTTGTTTGTCAACCTTCTAACCTGACGATGAAGAATCTCAACTGGCACATCTTCATAAGTAAGAATATCCTTCACAACCATACTTTCTAAAGGTACAGTAGATGTTGGATAACCCACACACTTCTTCATCAACAAATGTGAAAAACTGGATGCACTGTTGCTAGTTCTGTTGGCAACTTTAATTCACAAGCCACTTTACTAATCCTTTTCAAGATCTTGTAAGGGCCTATATATCTAGGACTAAGCTTCCCTTTCTTGCCAGATCTCATCGCCCTCTTCATTGGTGACACTTTCAGGAAAACCCAATCATCAACTTGGAACTCTAATTCCCTTCTCCTTACATCTGCATAGGACTTCTGGTGACTCTGGGCTATCTTAAGTCTATCTCTAATGAGTTGCACTTTCTCCATAGCATAATGAACTAAATCTCTCCCTATCAAGGCTGCTTCACCAACTTCAAACCAACCAACTAGACATCTATATCTACGCCCATACAACACCTCATAAGGGACCATACGAATGTTGAAATGGTAACTGTTATTGTAGGCGAACTCTATAAGAGGAAGGTGATCATCCCAACTACCCTTGAAGTCGATCACACATTTCATCTACCAGACCATCCATCTGTGGATGAAATGTTATGCTAAGGTTAACCTGAGTACCAAAACCTTTTTCAAATGACTTCAAGAAATGAGAGGTAAACTGAGGACCTCTATATGAGATAATAGACAAAGGAACCCCATGCAACCTGACTATCTCATTAATGTAAAGCTTGACATAGTCCTCCGTCGAATCTGTAGTCTTCATCGCCAAAATGCGCAGACTTAGTAACTCTGTCAACTATTACCTAAATGGAGTCATGCTGTCTGCGAATACTAGGTAAACCTATAATGAAGTCCATGTTGATCAGTTCCCACTTCCAAGTAGGAATGTTGATCTCTTGAGTCATACATCCAAGTTTTTGATGTTCTACCTTCACTTGCTGGCAATCCGGGCACTTAGCCACAAAATCCGCTATGTCCCTTTTTATACCATTCCATGAAAAGACTTATCACAGAACATGGTACATCTTAGTGGTGCGTGGATGAATAGAATACCTAGATTTATGGGCTTCTGCAAGAATCTGTTGTCTCAACTCACCCGCATTAGGAACACATAGTCGACCTTGATAGCGAAGCACACCATCTCCCCCTTGAGAGAAAACCTTAACCCTCTGCTGATGGACTGCACCCTTTAGTTGAAGCAATATCAGATTACTGTCTTGCTTTTCCTTAACTTCCTCTACCAATGAATATTCTGATCCATTATGAACGGTTACACCACCATCTAATATGTTCATAAGGCAAACTCCCAAGCGAGCAAGCCTGTGAACATCTTTTGCTAGTTCTTTCCTTTTTTCCTCAACATGTGTTACACTACCCATAGATAGTCTACTAAGAGCATCTTCTACTACATTGGCCTTACAAGTATGGTAATGCACACTCATATCATAATCTTTGAGGAACTCAAGTCATCTCCTCTGGCAAAGATTCAATTCTTTTTTGGGTGAACACATACTGGAGGCTCTTATCGTCTGTGAACACATCTACATGAACACCATACAACTAATGTTTCCAAATCTTAAGGGCAAATAACACTACTGCAAGCTCGAGGTCATGAGTCGGATAATTCTTCTGATGCACCTTAAGTTGTCTAGAAGTATAAGCTATAACCTTACATCACTGCATCAAGGCACAACCTAGGCTGACTCTTGATGCATCACAGTAGATCACATAACCTTCTAAACCCTCTGGTCGAGTCAAAACAGGATATGTAGTCAACCTAGTTTTCAGTTTTGTAAAGCTCTTCACACAATCATCTAACAACTGAAATTTAACCTTTTTCTGAGTCAACTTAGTCAATGGAGAGGATATGGATGAAAACCCTTCTACGAACCTTCTGTAATAACCCACTAGGCCCAAGAAACTTCTGATATCGATAGGAGAGGTAGGTATGGGCTATTATTTCACTGCTTCTATTTTCTGAGAATCCACTCGGATCCCTTCGATAGACATAATATGCCTAAGGAAAGCAATAGATTACAACCAAAACTCACATTTGCTAAACTTAGCAAATAACTGGCGATCTTTGAGATTTTGCTGGACAACCCTCTAATGAGTTGTATGTTATTCCTCATTCCTAGAGTAAATGAGGATATCATCAATAAAGCTGATAACGAACATGTCCAAATACTGCTTCAACAACCTGTTCATCAAGTCCATGAATGCTCCAGGAGCATTGGTTAGCCCAAATGACATAACTACAAATTCATAATGACCATACCGAGTTGTGAAAGCTGCTTTCAGAATGTCAATATCTCTGACTCTAAGCTAATGATAACCGGATATGAGGTTTATCTTCGAGAAATTACTAGCACCTTGAAGTTGGACAAAGAAGTCATCAATCTAGGGAATAGGGTACTTATTCTTTATTGTGACTTTTTCAACAGTCGATAGTCAATGCACATCTTGAGAAAACCATCTTTCTGATGAAGACCTTTACTAAAAGGTCTTTCAACTGCTCTTTTAATTCCTTGAGCTCAGTGGAGCCATTCTGTAAGGAGGGATAGAAATTGGCTGGGTATTTAGAAGGAGATCAATTCCAAAGTCAATTTCCCTTTCGGGAGGAACAACGGGAAGATCTTCTAGAAACACTTCTAGAAACTCATTAGCTATAGAAATTGACTCAAGAGTTGGAGTTTCGGAGTTTGAATCCTACCCCAAACTAGATGATAAAGATAACCCTTAGAGATCATCTTTTTGGCCTTAAGGTAAGAAATGAGTCGACCCATAGGCGCTAAGCTACTACCCTTCTATTCTAAGATTGGTTTGTCTTGAAACTGAAAAAAAAACAATTCTAATCCTACAATCGACTGGGGCATAATAGGAATGTAACCAATCCATGCCTAGAATGATATCAGAGTCAACTATTTCTAACTCTACAAGATATGCTGAGGTGACTTTCTAGAGACTGTGATAGGGCAATTTGAGTATATCTGTCTAGCAATAACTGGGTGATCAACTAGAGTAGAAATTGAGAAGGGTTCTGAAAGAGTTTCTGGACTAACATTGAAGTTGATTGCTATATATAGAGTTACAAAGGAAAGAGTAGCCCTCAAATATAACAAAGCATAAAAATCTAAGTTAAAGACTCATAACGTACCAGTAACAACATCAGGAGAATCTTCTTGATCTTGGCGAGCTTGGAGAGCGTACAACCTGTTTTGGCGCTAACTGCCACTTGTACCAGATGAGTTACCATACTGAGTCGGGTGACTTGTTCGTGCTGCTGAAGTTGTGGACTGAGCTCTACTATTATTACCTCCTTGACCCTGTTTAGAAGAAGGACAATCTCTTAACCTGTGACCAGACTGAACATACCCAAAGCATCCTTCCTTTCTTGCAAGACAGTCACCCAGATAGTTCTTACCACACTTTGGACAAGTTGGGTAGGTTCTGGTGCCTAAAATACTCCCTTTAGACTTAGAGCCTGATGCCCTACCTTTCTGATCATGTTGGAACTTGCAGAATGGAACACTAGTTGATGAAGGTGCTGGAGCTGAAAACTTTTGCTGAAACTGTGAGTAATTTCCACCACCCGATTACTGTTGAGGATACTCATAGTTGCCTGTTCTAGCCTTCTTATTATCCTTAGCATGTTCCTTTAGCTTATCTCCCTAAACGTGCTGAGCATGAGTCATGAGCCTAGAGATGTTTATATTTTCCAGCAACAAATCATTCCTACACTCTATTTTCACCAAGTTGGATACCCCATACATAAACTTGTTCATTTGAGCCCTGGAATCGGCAACCATGTGAGGAGCATACCTGGAGAGTTGGGTGAACTTGAGACCGTACTCTTGGACTATCATGTTAACTTGCCTTAAAATCATGAATTCCTCAGCTCTTGTCTCCTTCAACTCTCTTGGGAAGAACCTATCAAGAAAGGTGTCACAAAAGCATTTCCAAGTTATAAGAGCTACATCTAGACCCATGCTCTCTTTCCATTGAGTATACCAGATATGAGCTACATCTTTAAGCTGATAGAATGCCAATTGTACCCTATCGTTACCAGTCACTTGCATCACCCCAAAGATCTTCTTGACCTCATCCATGAAGTTTTGGGGATCCTCACTAATCTGCGACCCTAGAAACTCTGGCATATTCATCCTAACAAAATTAAGAACCCTGGCTGCCACTGATCCACCATTAGCATTTACAGGAACTGGAACCTGCTGATTGTTCTGGTTGGTCACACTTTGAGCCAAAAGTTGAATGGCATTTCAGAACTCTATATTCGAAACTTCCTGATTTGGGATTGGAGGAGCTGCATTAGTATTGTGTGCATTCACATTCCTTCCATAAGCTCGATGAGGAGGAATGATCTAAAACGCATAACGTCGAGTTAGAAATGAGGAATTTTATTATACGTTACGCATTACAAGAATATCAAGAAAGTGAAGTTTTCCTAAAACATTTTATAGCCTCCCTCTCGTTAGATGTGGTACACTTCAGACCCATGAAAAGACTCTACTTAGTGCGGCTTTTCAGACATCCTAGGACACTTAAACCTAGTGCTCTATACTAAGTTTGTCACACACCAAAGCTACCCCCAGGACACAGACACGGGACCTAGGATCATGAGTGAACCCAAGCTAACATTGTTGGTATATCATAAGCATACTAAATTAACTGAGCTAAGGAAATATTCTGTTGAAGTTAAGTCATAGTAAAAACTGAAATGATGGGTAATACCATAAACTATCTGAATATATAAATCTGAGAGTTTAATAACAAATGAAAGGTCAAACTCAAATGCTAATGCTGAAACTAACTATGTCTGAAAATAAGCCTCTAACAGACAAGAAGTGCTGGGACATGCCCCAGCTAAATCTAGCAAAAACTGAAACTAAATACTAAAACCAAAAGAAACATGTCTGTCGTCCTAGGAGAATGAGGACTCACCACTGATACTGCTGAGTTGAAGATTGGGAACCGATCTATGTGTGATCTGGAAGCTGAGGACCTGAACCTACATCACGAGAAGATGTAGTGCAGAATATGTGTCAGTACTTGAAAGGCACTGAGCATGTAGGATAGAGTAAGGCTGAATAATAAACATAACTGAATAAGCATAATACTTTACTGAGAATACCGAACATGAAATACCTGAATGGAATGACCAAGTTTATAACATGTTGTGACTGAAATCTAACTGTATTTAATAACATGGTCAATGCAATAGAGTCTAACTGTGGGAGATACTAATAACCGACATAAAACCACATGAGCTAAATGTGGAGTCCAATGTTACGCTCCATCGAAAGGACTGAATATACCCTTCCAGAGCTATAGAGGCATGACATGCGTGATCACTTAACAATTGGCCACATAAGGGACTTATAACCTATGAGGGCACATAGTTCTAAGACTTGAGGGTGACTAACCCTATTCTAACTCTGTATTAAGCTAATCCCAATTGATTATGTAAATAAGCAATATTATGACTGGAATACTGAAGTTCTAGGACATGCAAACTCTGAGAATGCAACAATATGACTAATAATGTGACATTCGTAAACTAAAGCAAGCATATCTGAATAATCTGACCTAGCATGTACAATTCATTAACTAAATCAATCTATACAACTAGGGTTCTGAATATCATATAAGAAACTAAGCAACAATATGATAAATCTGATTTAGACCATTATAACAGCTAAAACCTAACAATTTCTAACATTCAAGAAACCCTAAGTCTAGATAATATTAAGGTAATCAATATTCTGACTGAAAACTAGGGACCTAATCGGTGAAAGGAACCCACTAGTAAAATCCCACATACTTGTTGACGAATTCCACGTAGAAACATTTCGATTTCGGGGCTGGAACTGATGAAAATCTATTGCATTATGGAACTAGGGCTGGTCAACTTCTTCTCCTCTAATTTACTCTAAGTCTGATCAACTTTTGGATGACTAATTGATTAGGTTAGGTTCTTATTAGTTTACTAGGCTAAAACTGATCCAAACTACATAGTTTAGGGTTTAACTGGCGTATTTTAGGGGTCCAACGCATATGGAAAAGACCAAACGACCCCTGACTTAAAAGTTGTCGGGGTCACCAACGGAACAGACCAACGGACTGTGGATGGACAAACGGTCCGTGCTGGTCAACCATCGGTGGGGTTCCGGGACTAGAAATATGGTGTTCGATCTAAGGCTCTGGACCAGGGACCGTGGTCTGACCTACGGTCCGTATGTCCTGGAGTTGGTCTAGAATTAGAGAAATTTTTTGGGGAGTTTTGGGACTGAAGCTGTGGGCTGACCCACGACCCTGAACCATGGATCGTGGCTTGACCTACGGTCAGTAGGTCACGGCATGGGTGGACCCTTAGTTTGATTTCTGGACTGCTTCTGGGTAGGGCTATAGTTGGGCATCCACGGACCACCATAATGGACCGTGGTTCACCCTACGGTCTGTGGGTGGTGCTCATCGGTGGCACCTTCAACTTTTGGAACCTGCATTTTGGTAGTTCTAGCATACGGGGTGTTAAATATAACCTACGAGGCATGTAGTTCTGGGACATTAGGGTGACTGACCCTCGTCCAACTCGGTATAAAACCTACTCCCAATTGAATATATGTAAATTATAACATAGCTGAAGTAAACTAGATAGCTCAATGATCTAACGTGCAAAATCTGAAAATGCAAGATTTATATGTGATAATGAAACATTCTAAAACTGAGGCATGTATTTCTGTTTATCTGTCCTAGCTAATTTAATTCATGAACTAAAAAAACTACATAACTAGGGTTCTGAGTTTATGCAAGAATCTAGGCAAAAACAACACTAAGGCAATATAATCTAATTAAGAACGTTAAAATAACTAAATCATAGTGATATGCTGAAATCCTAGAAACCCTAGGTCTAGATAGCATGGAGGGAATCAAGAATATAACTGAATTTTAGGGATCTAATGCGTGAAATGAAACCACTAGTGAAATCCCATATACCTGGTGACAAATTTCACGGAGAAATCTTTCGATTTTAGGGCTAGAACTGACGAAACTTTGCTACGTTCTTGAACTAGGGCTGCTTGACTTCTTCCTTTTGTTTTACTGTAAGATCATTGAATTTTTTTGGTGAATGGTTGATTAAGTTAGGTTCTAATTAAGTTACTAGGCTAAAACTCACCGAAATCACGTAGTTTAGGTGTATAATACATAGGGGAAAAGACCAAAATGACAGTACTTAAAAATCTAACGCAGCTGACCACGGACCGTAGAGCTGGCCGTGGTCCTAGTCCAGTAGCGGCTGGTTCTGGTGTGGGTTTCCATGGGCACCACCACTGCCCATCGTTACATCCACGGCCCGTGAAGGGCCCCATGGTCTAACGTTTAGGCCAGGTGGACTCTGCCTAGCTTCTACGAGTGCCAGTACAACCCGTGAGGTGGTTCACGGCTCGTGAAGGGTCCTTTGGTCCACCACTTCTGGGCTGGTGTGAGTCCACAGATAGGTCGACAGACCGTGGTTCCTTTCACGGTTCGTGAACCCTGTCGTAGTTCACTTGGTTCTGCTGGTTTTCTGCTGAAAGTTCTAAGTTTGATTTCCGAGGTGTTATATGATGTATGGTAGTTTTCATCCATGGATTCCTTCAACCCATGGAGTCCCCAAATTCCTCTATTTCAAATAGAATAATTCCCATAATAGTTAGGGTTTTATTCAAACACCATGGCTTCTTTTGTTTATTGATCTTAATGGATTAATTATCTCTATATATGCATGAACTGATGATTTACAATACATTTATGATGTTTCCCCTATGAACCCATGCAAACCCCCATGTTTTCCAAATTGTGATCTAACTTGGGTTGTTGATTATGAAAAAAGAGTTTTATGATCTAAATAATGAAGCAATAGAATTACATGAATTTATGATAAAATCCCTATCTAATGCTATAATTCTATATTTGGTGATTGAAAGTAGCTTTGAACCTTCAAAGGTAAGAGTATGAACTTATGCATGCTCTTATAAAACTTATGTAAATGCTTTGAGAATGAAGTGTTGATGTTGATGTTGTTGTTGTTGAGAGGTTTTTCTCATAAAACACTTACAACCATGATGTGCAAGGTTTCCTCACATACAAAGGATTCTTAGGATTGAAAGGCTATTCTCACCTAATTGAATCAATGAATAAGAGCTATCCTAATGAACTAGCTTGGATTGACAAGATGACTTGTTTTTCCATGGATGAGGAGAATAAGTAAGAAAATACTTTTCCCACAACAAGATGATTAATGAACTAAGGTTACTTAAAGAAGTATCTCATATGTGTTGATATTCTCAAAGATGATTTAGCTTTCCTTGACCATGATGTTATGATCTATGTTTTCCAACTATCTCTATTATGATGTTAAAACTTGGTAAATTGCATGTCATGAAATGAAATTCCCTTCTTAGCATGTTTTAAATGTTTTTATGCATAGCTATCATACGTAGTGCATTTTTATACTAACTCATATTCTTGCCTACATTTTCCCCAAATGTAGGGTCCGATAGGCAGGGTTTGTATTCTAGTGGCTAGAGTTTGGACTTTGATTCTTTCCCAGCTTGGTGAAGCCTCATGGTTCAAGGATGTACTTTCCTTAATGTAGTTTCACTTTTGTATTTCCTTTCAAACATGATCTTTGGGCTAGACCCATTTTCATTCGATTGTAATAGATGGCTACGATGCGACATGAGTTAGACTTTCACTTTTCAATAAAACTATTTTGGAC
Organism: Solanum okadae; assembly: GCA_036553675.1. NCBI lineage: Eukaryota > Viridiplantae > Streptophyta > Magnoliopsida > Solanales > Solanaceae > Solanum > Solanum okadae. The sequence goes on from CM071678.1 coordinate 46,763,812, forward strand.
GTAAATGTTAGTTTACTCCTTGTTGTTCTACTACTTTATGTTATGACATGCTAAGTGGCTTGTATGGAGTTCTTCGGGGTTCAATGGTCCATGTTACATCTAGGTGGTACCCTAGGGTCATGACACTCAAAAATTACATTGTCAAAACTACCAGGGGCGTGTATTCGAACATCATCATCCCTCCTACATCAATCCTAGGCCATGAGAAAGCTAGCAGATTGAATTACAGAAGAATAGTCAATGGTATTATATAATACTCCTTGATTTTCCCTTATAGATAGGGTTCGAGGATGATGATTTTTGTAACACCCCAAAAGTTTCAAGGCTAAGATCCAAATCGATCTATAAAAACTCACAACTGTACTCTTAAAATCCGAATCATTCTCTAATACAACTTTTGTAATGCCCCAAGGCTACCCCATTGACGCAACATGGGACCTATGATTGCGAGTGACCACAAGCTAACATGAGTCTGGCATATCATAAGCATACTATAAAAGTTACTCAAATAAATAAGCACTATGTGAAGCTAAAACAATGGATAACTGAAAGTGGGAACAAACCCAACTAGTCTGAATATAATAAACATACTAAGAGTTTAGTGATAATTGAACAACCACTTAATAACTAAAGCTGAATCTACTACTATGTCTAAAAAGCCGCTAACTGAGTTGAATTGCTGGGACATGCCCCACCTAACTCTAAAATCGAAAACTGACAGTAAAGACTAAATGAAAGCATGTCTATTGTCCTCGAAATATGAGGACTCACTACTGAAGCTGATGAATTCGGACCGAGAATCAATCTATGCGTGATCTGGATGCTAAGTAGCTCAACCTACATCATGAAAGTATGTAACGGGGAGTACACATCAATACTTGGAATGTACTGAGCATGCATGATATAGATACTGAGCTGAACAAAGAATAACTGAACAATGATAAAATCTGAAACAAGATATAGATATGTACTATAGTATAACAAAAAAGAGCTGAACTGAATGCAATGAGCAAGTGATAATTATGAAGATAGCATGCTAAACTGTAAACTAATATAAATGCTAAAAACCTGGTCAAATGCACTGAGAGTCTGACTGTGGGAGCTGTTATTAACTGACATAAACTACGTGAGCTAAATGTGGAGTCTGATGTATATGCTCCATCAAGAGGACCCAATATTCCTTACCAGGGGTATAAAGGCATGACTGACGTGATCACTAAATCTCATGTCCAGTAGAGGGGACTTATAATCCTACGGGGGCACGTAGTTTTGGGACTATGAGGGTACATTGAACCCTAGTCCAACTCGGTGCTAAGTCTACTCTCAATTGAATATATATATGACTTAAATGTAACTGAAATACTGAATAGCTCAAAATACTGACATGCTAACTGAGAATGCAACATTTATATACTGATAATGTGACATTCAAAATTTGAAGCATGATTATCTATTTAACTTACCTAGCAAGTATAATTCATGAACTAAGAGAATTCATACAAACTAGAGTTCTGAGTTTCATACAAGGTATTAAGAAATGTTTCCAAGAAAACGTGATATTTCGATTAACAGTACTATAACAACTAAATCACAACATTTCTATAAGGTTTTACAAACCCTAGGTCAAAACAACATATGTAGAATGAAGGAACTGATTGAATTGTAGGAACCTAGTGGATGAAAGGAACCCACTAGTAAAATCCCACATTCCCAGTGATGAAATTCACGGTGAAATCCTTTGGATTTCGTGGCTGAACCTTGAAGAACATTGTTGCATGTTCTTGAAAGAAACTAGCGCCTTTTTCTCCTCTTTTCGTTTTAATTTGGATGATTTTTGGAGAATAAGGGTTTTGGGTATGTCTGACGAAGTTATTAGACTTATTCTGAGTAAAACGACATAGTTTAGTCATCAAAGGGCATAGTTTAGGAACCCCAACACATAGGGAAAATGCCAAAACGAACCTGACTTTAAAGCTGATGAAGGCCACCTGCTGCAGGACTGATGGACCATCATTTGGAGTCGTCATTCATCCTCTTCCGGGTAGGGATTCATTAAAATAAGTATAACTTTTTACTACGAGCTTGGAATTTAGCTAACTTGGTGGCTTTGGAAAGAGGGTTCAATTACCTTTAACCTGATAGGTCATGGGCCACCTAATTTATTTTGTCTGAAAAGATAAAACTATTTGAAGTTGACCTAATAACTATTTTCCTCTGAATAAATGTTGACCCCCACATACGGTCTGAAGGTCCAACCACGGACTGTACTAGTTAACCGTGGGTGGGATCAGAGACCATTAACTTTGGACCCCAACGAGGGAACCAGCCTACGGTCCGTTAGTCAATTAATGGACCATGGTTCACGACCGTACGTGTCACCTTTTGATCCTGAATTTTTCTAAATCTGTGATTGAATAATGGGACCTGACCTATGGTCCTTGGTCTGAGACATAGTCCATCAGTGACTTCTGATGGTTCTGTTACCAGATCTTGGAAAGCTGGAACTTTCTATTTTCTTGAATCCGTGGTGTTACAATATCCCCCCTTGGGAACATTTGTCCTCGAATGAAGTCTAAACACTCTGAGTAAGGAGGGAAGGATCTGAAATCCCTACCACTAAGTACTAGAATTGAAATCTAACTAAACTGAGTTCCAAGAATCATGCAAATATACTGAAATGCAAGAATAACTGAGGGAACAAGATGCTGAGACTGAATTACAAAAGAGTAAACTGAGATACTAGAGAGGAACTATTAGCTAAAGATAAAATGGAATCGGAAGGACAGAGGTGATGATACTTGGCCATCATGGTTGCTTCTACTTCCCAAGTAGCTCCCTTTGAGGTGACCTTTTTATTTCTCAACCTACGAACCTGGCAGTCAAGAATCTCAACTAGAACCGCTTCATAAGTGATACTATCCTTCATAGTCATACTCTCTAATGGAACTATTGATATCGGATCACCCACATACTTCTTCAACAAGGAAAAGTGAAAGACCGGATGAACCGTTATTTGTTCTGCTGGTAACTCTAACTCATAAGCCACCTTACCAACCCCTTTAAGGATTCTGTAAGGACCTACATATATGGGACTGAGCTTTCCTTTCTTCCCAAATCGCATAACCCTTCATGGCTGATACTTTCAGGAAAACCCATTCATCGATTTCAAACTTTAAGTCCCTTCTCCTTACATATGCATAGGACTTCTGACGACTATAGGCTGTCTTTAGTCTATCTCTGATGAGTTGAACGTTTTTCATAACATTGTGAATTGGATCTGTCCCAATCAAGGCTATTTCACCTACTTCAAACCAACCAATTGGGGACCTACATCTACACCCATATAGTGCCTCATACGGGGCCATCTGAATACTGGAAAAAAACTATTATTATAGATAAACTCTATGAGAGGTAGGTGATCATCCCAATAACCATTGAAATTGACCACACAAGTTCTCAACATGTCCTCTAAGGTCTGAATGGTACGCTCTGCCTGACCATCCGTCTGTTTATGAAATGTTGTACTGAGATTTGCTTGAGTGCCATGACCTTTCTGAAATGAGAGGTAAACTGAGGACTTTTATCTGAGATGATAGATAAGGGAAACCCATGTAACCTGACTATCTCATTGATATAGAGTTTGGCGTAGTCCTCTTCTGAATCTATTGTCTTGACGGCCAAGAAATGAGCAGATTTAGTGACTCTATCCACTATGACCCAAGTGGAGTCACGTTGTCTACAAGTACGAGGTAAACCCGTAATGAAGTATATGTTTATCACTTCCCACTTCCATATAGGAATGTTAATCTCTTGAGTCATACCTCTTGGATTCTGATGTACTACTTTAATATGTTGGCAGTTAGGACACTTAGCCACAAAGTCTGCTATATCGCTCTTCATGCCGTTCCACCAAAAGACATCTCGCAGATCATGGTACATCTTAGTGGAACCTGGATGAATAGAATACCTAGAGTTATAGGCTTCTGTAAGGATATGCTACCTCAACTCACCCACCTTAGGAACACATAAGCGACCCTGGTAACGAACTACACCATCTCCCCCTTGGGATAAAACCCCAACTTTCTTTTGATAAACTACAGCTTTCAACTGAAGCAATATAGGATCACTATATTGTTTTTCGTTAACCTCCGCTACCAATTAAGATTCTGACTCATTCTTAACTATCACACAACAATCTGATGTGTCCGTAAGGCAAACTCCTAAGCAAGAAAGCCGGTGAACATCTTTTGCTAACTCTTTATTTTGCTCCTCAACATGTGCTACACTACCCATTGACAGTCTGTTGAGAGCATCAAGCGCTACATTGGCCTTACCAAGATTGTAAAGCACATTTATGTCTTTGTCTTTGTGGAATTCAAGCCATCTCTTCTGACGAAGATTCAACTCTTTCTTGTTGAACACATACTGGAGGCTCTTATGATTAGTGAACCATCAACATGAACACCATACAAGTAATGTCTCTAAATATTTAGGGTAAATACTATGGCTGCAAGCTCGAGGTCTTGAGTCAGGTAGTTCTTCTCATGGACCTTAAGCTATCTAGAAGCATAAGTTATAACCTTACCTCGCTGCATCAACACACAACCTAGGACAACCCTGGATGCATCACAATAAATAATATTGCTATCTGAACCATCTAGTAGAGTCAAGAAGGGATTTGTTATCAACCTAGTCTTCAGTTTTGAGAAGCTTTTCTCACAATCATCTAACAACTGAAACTTTACCATTCAAGTCAACTAGGTCAATGAGGAAGCTATGGATGAAAATCATTCAACAAATCTTCTGTAATAACCAGCAAAACCCAAGAAACTTTTGATATATATTGGAGAGGTGGGTCTAGGCCAATGTTGTGCCGCTTCAATTTTCTGAGAATCCCCTCGGATCCCTTCAATGGATACAACATGACCAAGGAAAGCGTCTGATTTTAACCAGAATTCACATTTTCTAAACTTAGCGAATAGTTGGCGATCTTTGAGAGTTTGCAAAACAACTCTCAGATGAGTCGCAATCTCCACCTCACTCCTAGAATAAAAGAGGATATAATCAATATAGACATTATGAACAAGTCCAATTACTGTTTGAACAACCTTTTCAGTAAGTCCACGAAAGCTACAGGATCATTGAATAGTCCAAAAGACATAAGTACAAATTCATACCTACCATACCGAGTTTTGAAGGTTGTCTTCAGGATGTCGCTATCTCTGAATCTGAGCTGATGATAGTCAGATTTGAGGTCTATCTTAGAAAATCAACTAGCACCCTGAAGTTGGTCAAAAAAATTATCAATCATGGGGATGGGATAGTTATTCTTGATTGTGACTTTGTTCAACTAAGGATAGTCAATGCACATCCTGAGAGCACCATCTTTCTTTTTCATGAGTAACATTGGAGCACCTCATGCAGAGATGATTGGTCTGATGAAGCGCTTATATAGAAAGTCTTTCAGGTGTTCTTTCAATTCCCTAAGGTAAGATTGAGCCATTATGTAAGGAGGAATTGAAATTGGTTGGGTATCTGGAAGGAGATCTATTCAAAATGTTGATTTCTCTTTCGAGAGGGACTCTAGGAAAATCTTTGGGAACACTTCAGGAAACTCATTTACTACTGGAACTGACTCAAGAGTTAAGGTTTCGGAGTTTGAATCCTTAACCCAAACAAGATGATACATATACCTTTTAGATATCATCTTTTTGGCCTTAAGGTAAGAGATAAATCGATCCATATGCAATTAGCTACTATTCTTCCATTCTAAGACTGGTTCGTTTAGAAACTAAAATCGAATGATTCTAGTTCTATATGACAGTTTGATAGTTCTATTGCACGATCTAGAGTATTAAAGAAAAGGAAACTTTTGTTATGTCTATAGTACCTCATTTATATAAGTGGGGCCCTCACAACTATAAATAAGATCCTACTGAAATGTCTTCATAGATATCCTAGGACACACGAATCTTATGCTCTGATAAAAAGTTTGTAACGCCTCAAGCCTACACCCTAGACATGGTCGGCACACTAGAACCATTGTTGGTGCCCCAAAAAACCCTTATACTGGCTAACTACTAACTGAAAGATTCACTCAAGCATACACAAGGATCAAAACTAAAGAACTAGTTAAAGTAGATTATTAACTGTCAAGGCTATCTGAAAATATTGTGTATTAAACATAAATTTTTAAATAAAATATCTAAAATTGAATACTTTAAGACTGACCAAAACTATCTATCTATGAAACCTCTACTATAAAAAGATAGGCTTCAGCACAAGACCTATGAAACCTCAAAATGATACTAGTCAGAAATCATAAAATTGAAGTTCTCCAAAAGAATGAGGCCTCACCAAGAGTTGACGAGCATATTATGTGATCTCAATAGAAATCCTGTTAATGATCCTAAGTACCTGAATATGCATCATCAAATAATGTAGGTCGAATGACATCACTACATTAAATGTACGAGTATATAATAGGGCTAAATAAAAAAAATTACTGAACTAAAAGACGGAAAGTAACTCAACTGAAATATAATATAAATTAAGATGAAAATCAAATTAAGCTTTTACCATAAGAATCAAATGATAGTAAATACTGAAATGAAATATATATATATATATATATATTATTCAGTTTACTTTACTAGGGATTTTCTCTAACCAATAATTATCACTATGAGCCTCGTGATTATACAATGTCTCACCCACATTGTCAGAGCCGCCCTTTACCTTACCAGAGTATAGAACGCAACTGAACTGATGGATCCACTAACAAATCACTTCTCAATACTTCTTCCAAAATATAAATGTTTATTCATGTAAAAGTACTCTATGGGTTGAGATAATTTCTTGAAAGGCCCCTTTAAGAGGTAACTGAAGTTGCACTAAATCTTTTTGAAATACACGGAAAACTATTATACTTTTCTAAAAATAGTGCTCTCTTTTTAAAATGTAAATATGATACATTTAGATCCAGTTACATTCCCTTAAACGCTTTTTGAAAATAATGCTTTAAACTTTTCTCTTAAACTTGTTTTAGTTTCCAAAATCAATATAAGGAAAATTACTAGCTCAAAATACTTCTAGTAAATCTCAATACGTAGGGTCTATCTGGAACTACAAGCATTAATGATAATTCAAGAATTTTAATGCATCAAGTATCACAATATCATAATTAATTTCATAAAACTGAGGGAAGAACGCTAGATTCAACTTGCTACTAACTGAATTGAGATGTAGGTCATGAAGACGAACTTGTCAAAATTATGTATAGGCTTACATAACTCAAGGAATAACGTTCTTCGAGAAATTTGAAGAAAATATCGTAAGATGAGGTGTGGAGAAGATTCCTGGATTGAAAACCTGAGGTATCTTGAAGAACATCATGAACTTTAAGCCTCTAGATCTTGAAAAATTAGAGAATTAGGGATTTTGAGAGTTTCTATATGTATAATGATGATATTAGGTTATAACATGGACATAAGGAACTTAATTTATGGTAAAATATCAAGAATATTTTCTGGGAACATAAGAAGACCACAAAAATAAAAGAAAATGATCTTTAAATGAATCTTGTTAGGTAAATTGAGGATTAGAGATCCATTCACTAAAATTGTGATGACCCAACTTCCCAAGTAATGATGGCACCTACTATAACCCACAAATAGGTAAGCCAACCCTTACCCGTAATGACATGTAATGAGTACAAGGGTAGAACTAAACAACAATAACATGAGCAATAAGAAATAAACAAAAGCGAAAGCAACCTAAAAATTATTTACAACAGAAACCCTTCCACTACCTAGAAGTAACAAGTACACAACTGTCAAATATGAAAAAATATAAGTCCCAGAAGTGGACCACAACAAGCATTCCCAAAGGTAAAAAAATTAGCTAAACAATATATATAGAAGGAGACAGGCTGGTCCAAGAAGCCAACTGCTCATCATCATCTCCAATATCCCAAAGCTGCAAAAGATGGCATGAACGATCACTATTGGTAGTTGGTACTAGAACCTGCATCATATAAAACTTACAGAGTGTAGCATGAGAACCAAAATAAAGGCACTCAATAGGCATCAAAGGTCGACAGAGCAAGAAAGGTAAACAAAATATTAAAAGATAGAATCTAGACACAAATAGAGGTAAAAACGGATATGAAAGAAAGCACATGAGCATATCAAAAGTAAATCAAAGTACAATTAATCTAAACATTATTGGACCCTATGTGCCTAGAGGGTTCACTCATGCATAAGTTTAAATTAAAACCCGAATGGACCCCCATAAGCTTGACAAGTACACATCATCGCTAAGTCGACTAAGAAAGACTACCATGAACCGAAAGTCATACTCCTAGCCTAAGTAACCATCAAGTCCATTCAACTCCTAGCCCAGCTAGCAATAGTGAAGATCAATTTCGGTCGCCCAACAAACCAGCCCACTCCAAGCCCAGCTAGCAAGAGTAACCCGAGAGCTTGTCGACTCTGAAAGGGATCTCAAGTATCAAGGCCACCCAAATAGCTAGTTCACTGATAGGCATAAGCCGCCCAACTAGCAAGAGTGACACAGGGGCTTGTCGACTTCGAAGAGAATCTCAAGAAGGCTCCAACCCAGCGTGGATCGATGTCCACTCAGAAAGGATCATAAAATACTCTAAGCCTAAAATACTCCATTCTCGAGAAATAAACAACCTATGGTAACACATCTGTGTCACATAGATATGGAGAGAAGGTAGAAGATTTAACAAGAAGTGCAAACGCCTAGACTAAGGCAAATACTACTAGACTCAAGTCTGTTATTCTAGTCTACAAGTACCTAGATCGTCTGAAAAGACGTCAGAGAAAAAACAAAACTGCAAGGTTTGACAGTCTAAGGATACACTACTCTATACTAGACTAAGGCTGAACATGCTTCAAATAATAAGTAGCAATGGAAGTAATTCACAACAACATGGGACAACATATATACAACCCTCAATTATATTGGTACTACCCCAAAATAACATTAATCAACCCTAAGACATGGTTTTTTAAGAATAAAAATAGGAATAAGTAGGTACCCACCCCCAATTCACATTGGTAATCATGAATTCACACATTCAAGCTAAATCTTATTAAAAACGATGTCATAGCCTACCTGTAGCCTGACCACGCATGCTCCAAATCACAAGGCCAGAGCTTTTCCTTTTAGAACTGCCTCTAAACTCTTCGACGCTATCAAAAATAAGATCACAATGTTAGTGCGGTCTTTAGACACCATTGACACATAAAATAGAAACAAACCAAATTTTAAGTCAAATGGGAATTGTAGGACCCACACAAAAATTTCCAGAATTGACTCTGCCAAGAGGTCCTAAACTATGCCTCGAACTTGTGTTCAAAAATTGAACAAAATGTGAAGCGAGAAGTAGTGAAAAGACAATCATGCAATTTTAACAAGAAAGCCAAGCTAAGAATGTCCAAACACACCTAAATTCACCTCAAATTGAGGTTCTTCAACAACTCCAGACCACCAACCCATGTAGCCACACACCTAAAAATCACACAGGACTTCAAATCACTGAAATTTGAGCTTGAAGAGGGAGAAATAGCCAGATCAATTCTTGAAATTCAGGCTGCCTACGTCTAGGTCTTATATAAAAGACAAGATGTGACTCTTCATTAAAAATGAGGTGAGCCTCCATGAATGCGGTCTCGCGAATGCCGCAGGGGCACTGAGAATGTAACCTTCATGATTGTGACTAGGCCTTTGTGAATGCTACCTTTGGCCACCCAACCTCCGTGATTGCGGCTAGGGCTTCATGAATTCTCCTCTCAGTCATGATCGTGGACGGGGCTGTATGAACACGAAGACCAAAAGTGGCCTACACTAGCTGATGCATATCAATTGGTTTGGCAAGTTCCAAAATCTCTGACGAAGCGTTTTGAAATTCTTTGGAACCCCGTGCACGACAATGAGATAGGCAGCCCTACCAAATTCAATATTCAAGGCTCGACGAATCTGTAATAATTCCCTTACGAGATTGTCTTGGCAACAAGTGTGTCCCACCCACAAACTACATCTTAAGCAAAAAATCACAAGGGGGCTCAAAATTAGCCCGTAAGACTTGGGATCCAAATGAATGTTTGTTTTAGGCCAAACCCAACATTATAGAGCCAACCTACTAGCTGCAGGAGTTATGTCAACCATGCTACTAGCCTAAAATGACTGTTCCAAAACTGATGAAATTGTTAGAATTATATTATAAGGTCAGCTTCTTAAAGTATTAATAAAAAATAACCGTTCAAGGTTCAAATTTTCAAAAACATTAAATCTCGTATTAAAACCAAACGAATGACTAGGGGACAAAATTGTCAGTCCAAACAAGTCATAAATGACTTGGGATCGCTACAGAAAAGCTCTAAATAACAAACAGGAGGCATAAACATAGAAATGACCTGGAGATCATTACGTAAATATTTAGCGGTTCGCCAAATGGGGCTTAAGATCGCCAAAATAGTCAAAGACTTATGGTTTTAAAGATATTTAGGTGAGTTAATTCGTTGATTCACCAAACCATGTGGTGAGTCACAAAATGAGCAGGCGTGCTCACTGAATTTATCTACATAGACATGTTCCAATAAACCACAACAACAGTTTACCCCAAACTCAAAATTAGGTAAACATGGTGGTGTTGGCACGAAACTCATTGATTTTTAATTGGATAGGTCATGGGCAACCTAACTCATTACATTTTGATAAATATGGTCGTTTGAAGGTGACGTTTATATGAACTCAAGCATGAACTTAGCCTATAGAAATGCTTTGAACTTGGCTTGGTGTTTGAGGTCCTTTATAACCTTAGATCACTTTTTATACTCTTGATACACTTTGTAAAGGACCCTTAAACACATGAGCAAGTAGGGAATCACCCATTAAAGATCATATATTGTAACACCTCTTATTCGAGAAAATAGAAAATTTCAGCTTTCTTGTATCAAGTGTCTGAACCAACAGAAGCCGCCGATGGAACATGTGTCAGACTACGGACCGTAGGTCGAGTCCCATGATTCAGTCCCAAACTTAGAGAAAATTCAGGATCAAAAAGTGATATCTACGATAGTGAACCAGGTTCGTTGATTGACCTACAGACTGTAAGTTGTTCCACGATGGGGTCCAAAGTTAATGGTCTCTGATCCCACCTACAATCGACTAGTACGGTCTGTGGTTGGACCTACAGACCGTAGGTGGGTTCAGTAGTTATTCAAAGGAAAAGATTCGTTAGGTCAACTTCAAACGGTCATAGCACAAAATGAATCGGTGGCCCATGACCTATCAAGTTAAAGATAATTGAATACAATTCCAACGCCACCAAATTTGCTAAAATCTAAGCTCGGAGTAAAAAGTTATGCTCATTTTAGTAAAGCCATGTCATGCAGAGCATGAACGATAACTCAACATGACGATTGGTAGGTCAAACGACGTCCCGTTAGTCCTGTAGTAGGTGGCCTTCATCATCTTTTAAGATACGGTCATTTTGAACTTTTCCCTCTTCATTGGGGCACCTTAACTACGTCATTTAATGACTAAACCATGTCGTTTTACTCGGAATAAGTCTAATAACCTAGTCAGACATACCTTGAACCCTTATTCTCCAAAAATTATCCAAACTAAAACGAAAAGAGAAGAAAGAGGTGCCAATTTCTTTCAAGAACAAGCAACAATTTTCTTCAAGGTTCATCCCCGAAATCCAAAGGATTTCTCTGTGAATTTTGTTACCAGGTATGTGGGATTTCACTAGTGAGTTCCTTTCATCCACTAGGTCCCTAGAATTCAGTCAGTTCCTTGATTCTACATAGCTTGTTTAGACCTAGGGTTTGTATAACCATGGAGAATTGTTGTGATTTACTTGTTATAGTACTCCTAATCGAAATATCACGTTTTCTTGAAAATGTAGCTTAATCCCTTGCATGAAACTCAGAACACTAGTTTGTATGAATTCTCTAAGTTTATGAACTATACTTGCTAGGTTAGTTAAATATATAATCATGCTTTAGATTTCAAATGTCACATTATCAGTATATAAATGTTGCATTATCAGTTAACTTGTCAGTATTTTGAGCTATTTAGTATTTTAGTTACATTTCAGTCACATACATATTCAGTTTGGAGTAAACTTAGCACCAACTTGGACTAGGGTGTAGGGTACCCTCAGAGTCCCAGAACTACATGGCCCCGTAGGATTATAAATCCCCTCTGTTGGGTATCATATTTAGTGATCATGCTAGTCATGCCATTACACCCCTGACAAGGTATATTGGGTCCTCTCAATGGGGCGTATGTGTCAAACTCTACCTTTAGCTCATGTGATTTATGTCGGTTAATAGTAGCTCCCACAGTTAAACTCTTAGTGCATTTAACCAGGTTTTCAACATTTATATCAGTTTACAGTTCATCATATTATCTTTATGATTAGCACTTGGTTATTGCATTCAGTTCAGTTCTTTTCAGTAATACTACAGTACACACACACACATACACACACATATATATATATATATCTAGTTTAAGATTATATCATTGCTCAGTTATGCTTTGTTTAGCTCACATATGTTTGTTCAGCTCAATATTTATATCCTGCATACTGAGTACGTTCCAAGTACTGACGCATACTCTGCACTACATCCTTTCATGATATAGGTTCAGGTACTCAGCATCCAGATCACGCATAGTTGGATTCTCGGTCTGCATTCATCAACTTCAATGGTTAGTCCTCATATTTCGAGGACAATAGACATGATTTCATTTTACTCTTTACTTTTAGTTGTCATTTTTGTTAGAGTTAGCTAGGGCATGTCCCTGCAACTCAACTCAGTTAGAGGGTTTTCAGACATAGTAGTAGATTCAACTTTAGTTGTTAAGTGGTTGTTCAGTTATCACTAAACTGTTAGAATGTGTATTATATTTAGACTAGTTGAGTTTCTTCCCACTTCTAGTTATCCATTGTTTTAGCTTCCGCATTGTACTTGTTTATTTCAGTAACTTTTATAGTATGAGTATGATATGCTAGACACAAGGTTAGCTTGGGGTCACCCGTGATCCTAGGTCCCATGTTACGTCAAACGGGTAGCCTCGGGGCGTGACAAACTTGGTATTAGAGAATTAGATTCGAGAGTCTTAGGATGTTCGAAAGCCGCACTAAGAAAAGTTCTTTTCATGAGTGTGAAGTACGCCGCACCTATAAGGGGGAGGCTACGAAGTGTTTTAAGAAAAACTTCACTTTCTTCGTTATTCTTATCGTGCGTGAGGCATGATCAAACTTCTCCATTATAATCTTTTGTTATGCATTTCTGATCATGCCTCTTCGTAGATCTAACGCATGAAACACTAATACACGCAATGCTAACGCAGTTCCCCTATCTCGAACCATGAGATTACGAATGTAGAATTCCAGAAAGTGATCCAACTCTTGGATCAGAGTGTGGACAATCAAATAAATCATTAGGACACAGTTCCTGCAAATAATAATTGTGAATCAGCCACAACTAGGGTTTGAGACAATGTTTGGATGAATCCGCCTTAGTTTTTAGGGTTGTAGGTTGGTGAGGACCTAAAAACTTCATTGATAGGTCAAGAAGACTCTTTTTGGGTAATGCATGTCACTGGCAATGAAAGGGGGGAGTTGGCATCTTACCATCTTAAGTATGTGGCTAATATTTGGTTTACTCAGTAGAAAGATAACAGGGGTGCGGATGCAACTTGTTTCACTTAGGATTGTTTTACTGGAGCTTTTCTGGACTGGTTCTTTACTGAGAGAGTTGAGGGAGGCTAAAGCATAGGAGTTTATGTACTTGAAGCAGGTCTCAATGTCAGTCCAAGAATACGGACTTAAGTTCACTCAACTCTCCTAGTATCCTCCACACATGGTTGCCAATCTGAGGGCACAAATCAACAAGTTCTTATATCTGATCTGGTGAAGACCGAGTGCATGAATGCTATGCTTTTAAGGGATATAGACATATCCAGGCTAATGACTCACACCTAATAGGTTGAGGGAGATAATCTTAGGGAAATAACTAAGGACAACAAAAATGCTAGAACAGGTAACTATAAGTACTCTCAGCATAAGTCGGGTGATGAAAGTCACTCACAGTTTTAGTAGAAATATACACCCCAGCACCTTCATCAACTAGTGCTCCATCCCACAGGTTTCGAGAGGATCACAAAAGTAGGGCACCAGGCTCTATGTCAGAAAAGAGTGCTTCAGGTAACCGTACTTTTCAGCTTGCCCAAAGTGTGGTAAGAACCAGCTGGGTGAGTGTCTAACTGGCAGAGAGGGGTGATTTGGGTGTGGTCAGTCTGGCTATAGGTTGAATGATTGTTCTTCTTCTAGGAAGGGGCAAGGAGGTAACAACAATAGGGCTCAGTCTACAGCTCCAACAGCACCAGCAAGTAGCCCAACTCAGTACGGTGCTTCGTCTAGTATAAGTGGCAGTCAATGCCTAAACAAATTGTATGCTCTTCAGGCTCGCCAGGACCAAGAAGATTCTCCTGATGTGGTCACTGTTATGTTTTCTGTCTTTCATTTAAATATTTATGCATGTTAGATCCAGGGGCTACACTTTCTTTTGTAACTCCCTATATATCAATAAACTTCGGTGTCAGCCTTGAAACTCTCTCAAAACCCTTCTTAGTCTCTACTCCAGTTGGTGACTAAGTTATAACTAGACAGGTATACAAAAATTGCCCTGTCACAGTCTCTCAAAAGTCACCTTAATAGACCTTGTAGAATTAGACATAATAGACTTTGATATCATTGTATTCATGGATTGGTTACATTCATATTATGCCACAATCGATTATAGAACTAGAATCATTATGTTTTAGTTTCGAAAAGAAGTAGTCTTAGAATGGAAGAGTACTAGCTCAGTGCCTATGGATCGATTTATCTCTTACCTTAAGGCCAAAAAGATGATCTCTAAAGGGTATATCTATCATCTTGTTTGGGTTAAGGATTCAAACTCTGAAACCTTAACTTTTGACTCAGTTCCAGTAGTAAATGAGTTTCCTAAAGTGTTCCCAGAGATTTTCCTAGAGTCCCTCCCGAAAGAGAAATC
Source organism: Solanum okadae (assembly GCA_036553675.1). NCBI lineage: Eukaryota > Viridiplantae > Streptophyta > Magnoliopsida > Solanales > Solanaceae > Solanum > Solanum okadae. The sequence goes on from CM071678.1 coordinate 46,778,916, forward strand.
AACTTTTGAATAGATCTCCTACCAGATAACCAACCCATTTCAATTCCTCCTTACATAATGTCTCAATCTTACCTTAGGGAATTGAAAGAACTCGTGAAAGACCTTCTATATAAGAGCTTCATCATACCAAGTATCTTTCCATGGGGTGCTCCAGTGTTATTCGAGAAAAAGAAAAATGGTGTTCTCAGGATGTGCATTGACTATCCTTAGTTGAACAAAGTGACAATCAAGAATAAGTATCTCATCCCCATAATTGATAATTTTTTCAACCAACTTTAGGGTGCTAGTTGCTTTTCTAAGATATACATCAGATATGACTATCATCAGCTCAGATTCAAAGATAGCAACATCCTGAAAACAACCATCAGAACTTGGTATGGTCGCTATGAATTTGTACTTATGTCTTTTGGACTAACCAATGCTGTTGCAAGTTTTGTGGACTTAATGAAAAGGGTATTCAAATAGTATTTGGACTTGTTCGTTATCGTCTTTATTAATTATCTCATTATTTATTCTAGGAGTGAGGAGTAGCATGCGACTCATCTGAGAGTTGTTCTGCAAACTCTCAAAGATTTCCACTTATTCCCTAAGTTTAGCAAATGTGAATTCTGGTTACAATCAGTCTCTTTCCTTGGTCATGTTTTATCAAGTGAAGGGATCCGAGGGGATTCTCAGAAAATTAAAGTCGTACAACATTGGCCCAGACCCACCTGTCCAACATATATCAAAAGATTCTCAAAACTGAAGACTAGGTTGATAACAAACCCCTTCTTGACTCTACCTGATGGTTCAGACAGCTATATTATTTATTGTGATTCATCTAGGGTCGTCCTAGGTTGTGTTTTGATGTAGCGAGGTAAGGTTATAACTTATTCTTCTAGACAACTTAATGTTCATGAGAAGAACTACCTAACTTAAGGCCTCGAGCTTGCAGCCGTAGTATTTTCCCTAGATATTTAGAGACATTACTTGTATGGTGTTCATGTTGATGTGTTCACTGATCATAAGAGCCTCCAGTATGTGTTCAACAAGAAAGAGATGAATCATCGTCAAAGAAGATGGCTTGAATTCCTCAAAGACTAAGATATGAATGTGTTTTACCATCCTGGTAAGGCCAATGTAGTGGTTGATGCTCTCAGCAGACTATCAATGGGTAGTGTAGCACATGTAGAAGAGGAAAATAAAGAGTTAGCATAAGATGTTCACCGGCTTGCTCGCTTAGGAGTTTGCGTTACGGACACATTAGATGGTGTGTGATAGTTCAAAATGAGTCAGATTCTTAATTAGTAGCAGAGGTTGAGGAAAAACAAGATAGTGATCCTATATTGCTTCAGTTGAAAGGTGCAATTCATTAGAAGAAAGTTGAGGTTTTATCCGAAAGGGGAGATGGTGTGGTTCGTTACCAGGGTTGCTTATATGTTCCTAAGGTGGGTAAGCTGAGGTAGCAGATCCTTACAGAAGCCTATAACTCCAGGTATTCTATTCATCCAAGTTCCACTAAGATGTACCTTGATCTGCAGGAAGTCTTTTGGTGGAATGGCATGAAGAGGGATATATTAAACTTTGTGGCTAAGTGTCCTAACTGCCAACATATTAAAGTAGAACATTAGAAACTAAGAGATATGACTCAAGAGATTAACATTCCTACATGGAAGTTGGAAGTGATGAACGTAGACTTCATTATGGGTTTACCTCGTAATTGTAGACAACATGACTCCATTTGGGTCATAGTGGACAGAGTCAGTAAATCCACACATTTCTTGGTCGTCAAGATAATAGATTCAGAAGAGGACTACACCAAAATCTATATCAATGAGATAGTCAAGTTACATGGGGTTACCTTGTCTATCATCTCAGATAGAAGTCCTTCGTTTACCTCTCATTTTTGGAAATCATTTCAGAAAGGTCAAGGTACTTAAGAAATCTCAGTACAACATTTCATCAACAGACAGATGGTCAGGCAGAGCGTACCATTCAAACCTTAGAGGACATGTTGACAAATTTCGTGGTTGATTTTAATGGTTATTGGGATGATCACCTACCTCTCATAGAGTTTGCCTACAATAATAGCTTTTATTCCATTATTCAGATGGCCCCATATGAGGCAGTATATGGGTGTAGATGCAGGTCCCCAATTGGTTGGTTTGAAGTAGGTTAAACAGCCTTAATTGGGTTAGATCTGGTTCATCATGTTATGGAAAACGTTCAACTCATCATAGATAGACAAAGACAGCCCAAAGTCGTCAGAAGTCCTATGTAGATGTAAGGAGAAGGGACTTAGAGTTTGAAATTGATGATTGGGTTTTCCTGAAAGTATCAGCCATGAAGGGTTATAAGATTGGGAAGAAAGGGATGTGCAGTCCTAGATATGTAGGTCCTTACAGAATCCTGAAAAAGGGTTAGTAAGGTGGCATATGAGTTAGAGCTGCCAGCAGAACTAACAACGATTCATCCGGACTTTCACTTTTCCTTGTTGAAGAACTGTATGGGTGATTTGACATCGATAGTACCATTAGAGAGTATGACTGTGAAGGATAGTATCACTTATGAAGCAGTGCTAGTTGAGATTCTTGACTGCCAGGTTAGTAGGTTGAGAAATAAAGAGGTCGCCTCAGTAAAGGTTTTTTGGAGCAGTCAGTCCATAGAGGGAGATACTTGGGAAGCAGAAGCAACCATTATGGACATGTATCCTCACCTCTTTCCTTTCGATTCTGTTTCATCTTGAGCTAATAGTTCCTCTCTAGTATCTCAGTTTACTCTTGTGTAATTTAGTCTCAATATTTTGTTCCCTCAGTTATTCTTGTATTTCAATATATTTGCATGATTCTTGGAACTCAGTTCAGTTAGATATCCGTTCTAGTACTTAGTGGTAGGGATTGCAGATCATTCCCTCCTTACTCAACATGTTTAGACTTCATTCGAGGATGAATATTCCCAAGGGGAGATATTGTAATACCTCGAATTCGAGAAAATAGAAAGTTTCAACTTTCTAAGATCTGGTAACAGAACAAACAGAAGCCACTGACGGACCATGTGTCAGACCACGGACCGTAGGTCAGGTCCTATTGTTCACTCCCAGAGTTAGAAAAATTCAGGATCAAAAGGTGACACGTACGATCGTGAACCACGGTCCGTTAATTGACCCACAGACCATAGGCTGGTTCCCTCGTTGGGGTCCATAGTTGATGGTCTTTGTTCCCACCCACGGTCGACCAATATTGTATGTGGTTGGTCCTACAGATTGTAGGTGGAGGTCAACATTTATTCAGAGGAAAATAATCATTAGGTCAACTTCAAACGGTTATATCTTTTCGCACAAAATGAATTAGGTGGCCCATGACCTATCATGCTAAAGGTAATTGAACCCTCTTTCCAATGCCACCAAGTTTACTAAATTCTAAGCTCGTAGTAAAAAGTTATGTTTATTTTTGTGAAGCCCTACCGGGAAGAGCATGAAAGACGACTCCAAACAATGGTCCATCAGTCCTGTAGGCGGTGGCCTTCGTCAGCTTTTAAGGCAGGGTCGTTTTGGAATTTTCCCTATGCGTTGGGATTCCTCAACTAAGCCGTTTGATGACTAAACTATGTCGTTTTACTCAGAATAAGTCTAATAACCTAGTCAGACATACCCAGAACCTTTATACTCCAAAAATCATCCAAATTGAAATGAAAAGAGGAGAAAGAGGCACTAGTTTCTTTCAAGAACATTCAACATGTTCTTCAAGGTTCAGCCACGAAATCCAAAGGATTTCTCCGTGAATTTCGTCACTGGGTATGAGGGATTTTACTAGTGGGTTCCTTTCATCCACTAGGTCGGTCCCTACAGTTCAGTCTGTTCCTTGATTCTAGATATGTTGTTTAGACCTAGGGTTTGTAAAACCTTATAGAATTGTTGTGATTTAGTTGTTATAGTACTGTTAATTGAAATATCATGTTTTCTTAGAAACATTGATTAATTCCTTGCATGAAACTCAGAACTCTAGTTAGGAATTCTCTAAGTTCATGAATTATGCTAAGTAATATACATATTCAGTTGGGAGTAGATTTAGCACCGAGTTGAACTAGGGTTCAGCGTACCCTCATAGTCCCAGAACTACGTGCCCCCGTAGGATTATAAGTCCCCTCTACTGGGCATGAGATTTAGTGATCACGCCAGTCATTCCTTTATACCCCTGGCAAGGTATATTGAGTCCTCTCGATGGAGCATATACGTCGGATTCAACGTTTAGGTCACGTGGTTTATGTCGGTTAATAGTAGCTCCCACAGCTAGACTTTTAGTGCATTTGACCACGTTTTATAGCATTTATATCAGTTTACAGTTCAACATGTTATCTTCATGATTGGCACTTGGTAATTGCATTCAGTTAAGTTCTTTTTGGTTATACTACAATAAATATCTATATCTTGTTTCACATTATATCATTGTTCGGTTATGCTTTGTTCAGGTCACATATGTTTGTTTAGCTCAGTATTTATCCCATGCATGCTCAGTACATTCTAAGTACTGATGCATACTCTATCCTACATACTTTCATGATGTAGATTGAAGTACTCAACATCCAGATCACGCATAGATCAATTATTGGTCCGCATTCATCAACTTTACTGGTGAGTCCTCATATTTCGAGGACAATAGGCATGCTTTCATTTCAGTCTTTAGTTTCAGTTTTCAATTTTTTTAGAATTAGGTGGGGCATGTCCCAGCAACTCAACTCAGTTAGACTCTTTTTAGACATAGTAGTAGATTCAACTTTAATGGTTAAGTGGTTGTGTAGTTATCACTAAACTCTTAGTATGTTTATTATATTCAGACTAGTTGGGTTTCTTCCCACTTTCAGTTATCCATTGTTTTAGCTTCCGCATAGTACTTGTTTAGCTCAGTAACTTTTATAGTATGTTTATGATATGCTAGACACATGTTAGCTTGGTGTCACTCGTGATCTTAGGTCCTGTGTTACGTCAATGGGGTAGCCTTGGGGCGGACAAATGTTGTATTAGAGAATGATTCAGATTGTAAGAGTAGAGTTGTGACTTTTTACTGATTGATTTGGATCTTAGCCTAGAAACTTTTGGGGTGTTACAAAAATAATCATCCTAGAACCCCATCTATGAGGGAAAATCAAAGAGTGTTGTAGAATATCATTGACTATCCTTCTGTAATTCAATCTTCTCATTTTCTCTTGGTCTAGGATGGATGTAAGAGGGATGATAATGTTCGAATACACGCTCATGTTAGCTGTGAGAATGTAATTTTTGAGTGTCATGACCTAGGGGTAGCCCCTAGATGTAACATGGTGTATTGAACTCTGAAAGACTCCATACAATCCACTTAGCATATCATAACATAAAGTAGTAGAAAAATAAGGAGTAAAACAACATTTAAGTCCAAAATAGTTTTACAGAAAAGAGGAAGTCTAACTCATGTCTCAATATTGCCATCTATTACAATCGAATGAAAATGGGCCTAGCCCAAAGATCTTGTTCGAAAGGAAATAGAAAAATGAAACTACAATAAGGAAAGTATGTCCTCGAACCATGAGGCTTCATCAAGCTTGGAAAGAATCAATGTCCAAGGTTTAGCCACTAGAATAGAAACTCTGCCTGTTGGACCCTACATTTGGGGAAAATGTAGGCAATAGTATGAGTTAGTATAAAAATGCATTGTGTATGATAACTATGCATAAAAACATTTAAAACATGCTAAGAAGGGAATTTCATTTCATGACATGCAATTTACCAAGTTTTAACGTCATAATAAAGATAGTTAGAAAACATAGGTCATAACATCATGGTCAACGAAAGCTAAATCATCTTTGAGCCTTTCAACACATATTAGATACATCTTTAAGTAACCTTAATTCATTAATCATCTTGTATTGGGAATAGTATTTTCATACTTTTTCTCCTAATCCATGGAAAAACATGTCATCTTATCAATCCAAGCTAGTTCATCAGGATAGCTCTTCTTTGTTGATTCAATTAGGTGAGAATAGCCTTTTAATCCTAAGAATCTTTTCTATGTGAGGAAACATTGCACATCATTGTTGTAAGTGCTTTATGAGAAAAAACCTTTCAACAACAACAACATCGGCACTTCACTCTCAAAGCATTTACGTAGGTTTTATAAGATCATGCATTAGTTCATACTTTGACCTTTCAAGGTTCAAAGCTACTTTCAATCACCAAATATAGAATTATAGCATTAGATAGGGATTTTATCATAAATTCATGTAATTCTAGTACATCGTTCTTTCTATCATAAAACTCTTTTTTCATAATCAACAACCTAACTCTATTAGATCACAATTTGGAAAACATCAGGATTTGCATGGGTTCATAGGGGAAACATCATAAAAGCATTGTAAATCATCAATTCATGCATGTATAGACATAATTAAACCATAGAGATCAATAATGGAAAGAACCCATGGTGTTTGAAGAAAACCCTAGCTAATATGGGAATTCTACTATTCGAAATAGAGGAATTTGGGGACTCCATGGGTTGAAAACTACCATACCTCATGTAACACCTTGGAAATCAAACTTAGAACTTTCAGCAGAAAACCAACAGAACCAGGTGAACTACGACAGGGTTCACGGACCATGAAAGGAACCACGGTCCGTCGACCTGTCCATGGACTCATACTAGCCCAAAAGTGGTGGACCACAGGACCCTTCACGGGCCGTGGACCACCTCACGGGATGTACTGGCTCTCGTAGAAGCTAGGCAGAGTGCACTTGGCCAAGACGTTAGACCACGGGACCCTTCACGGGTCGTGGATCTGACGACGTGCAGTGGTGGTTCTCGTGGAAGCCCACACCAGAACTAACAACTACTGGAATAGGACCACAACCAGCTCCACGATCCATGGTCCCTTTAACAGTCCATCAGAGAGCGCGTAGTCAGCTACGTCAGATTTTTATATAAGGTCATTTTGGTCTTTTCCCCTATGCATTAGACACCTAAACTACATGGTCTTGGTCAGTTTTAGCCTAGTAACTTAATTAGAACCTAACATAGCCAATCATTCGCCAAAATAGTTCATCGATCTTAGAGCAAAACAAAAGGAAGAAGTCGAGCAACCCTAGTTCAAGAAAGTAGCAAGGTTTCGTTAGTTCCAGCCCTAAAATCGAAAGATTTCTCCGTGAAATTCATCACCAGGTATGTGGGATTTCACTAGTGGTTTCCTTTCACCCATTAGGTCCCTAGAATTTAGTCTGATTCTTGATTCCCTCTATGGTATCTAGACCTAAGGTTTCTAGGATTTCAGCATATCACTATAATTTAGTTATTTTAACGTTCTTAATCAGATTATATTGCCTTAGTGTTCTTTTTGTCTAGATTCTTGCATAAACTCAGAACCCTATTTAGGTAATACATTTAGTTCAAAAATTATATTAGCTAGGACAGATAAACAAAAATACATGCCTCAGTTTTCGAATGTTTCATTATCAAATATAAATCTTGCATTTTTAGATTTTGCATGTTAGATTATTGAGCCATCCAGTTTAATTCAATTATGTTCTAATTTACATATATTCAGTTGTTACTCGGCTTTATACCGAGTTGGACAAGTGTCAGTTACTGTCAAGTCCTAGAACTACGTGCCCCGAAGGTTATATGTAACACCTCGTATGCTAGAACTACCAAAATGCAGGTTTTAAAAGTTGCAGGTGCCATCGACAGGAACTACCCACGGACCGTAGGGTGACCCACGGTCCATTCTGGTGGTCCATGGATACCCAACTGTAGTCCTCCCCAGAAGCAGTCTAGAAATCCAACTAATTGTCAAGCCATGGTCTGTGGTCCAAGGTAGTGGGTCAGCCTTCAGGTTCAATCCCAAAACTCCCCAAAAAATTTCTCTAACTCCAGTCCTACGGACCGTAGGTCAGACCACGATTTGTGGTCCAAGGCCGTAGGTCGGACCCCATGTTTCTAGTCCCAGAACCCCACCGATAGTTGACCAGCACAGACCATTTGTCTATCCACAATTCGTTGGTCAGTTCCATTTGTGACCACAATAACTTTTAAGTCAGGGGTCATTTGGTCTTTTTCGTATGCGTGGACCCCTAAACTACGTCGTTTAAACCCTAAACTACACAGTTTGGATAAGTTTTATCCTAGTAAACTAATTAGAACCTAACCTAATCAATTAGTCATCCAAAAGTCGGTCAAACTTATAACAAAATAGAGGATAAGAAGTTGACCAGCCCTAGTTCCAAAACGCAGCAGATTTTTATCAGTTCCAGCCCTGAAATCAAATATTTCTCCATGGAATTCATCACCAGGTATGTGGGATTTTACTAGTGGGTTCATTTCACCCATTAGGCCCCTAGTTTTCAGTCAGAATCTTGATTCCCTTAAAATTATCTAGACTTAAGGTTTCTTGAATGTTAGAAATTGTTGGGTTTTAGCTGTTATAATTATCCAAATCAAATATATCATATTATTACTTAGTATCTTATATGATATTCATAACGCTAGTTGTATAGATTCGTTTAGTTCATGAATTGTACATGCTAGGTCAGATTATTCAGATATACATGCTTCAGTTTATGAATATCACATTATTAGTCATATTGTTGCATTCTCCAATTTTGCATGTCCTAGAACTTCAGTATTCCAGTCATTATATTGCTTATTTACATAATCAATTAGTAGTAGTTTAATACCGATTAGGATTAGTGTTAGTCACCCTCAAGTCCTAGAACTATGTGCCCCCGTAGGTTACAAGTCCCATCTATGGGCATTAGTTTAATGATCACGCATGTCAAGCATCTGTTCCTCTAGAAGGGTATATAGAGTCCTCTCAATAAAGCGTAACATCAGACTCCACATTTATCTCATGTGGTTTTATGTCGGTTATTAGTATCTCCCACAGTCAGACTCTATTGCATTGATCATGTTATCAATTACAGTCAGATTTCAGTCTCTGCATGTTATAAACTTGGTCATTGCATTCAGTTATTTCATGTTCATTATTCTCAGTAAAGTATTATGTTTATCTCTTATCATTGCTCATATATATGCTTCTTCAGTTATGTTTATTATTTATCTTTACTCTATCATGTATGCTCAGTACATTTCATGTACTGACACATACTCTTCGCTACATCTTCACGAGATGTAGGTTCAAGTCCTCAAATTTCAGATCACGCATAGCTTGGTTCCTAATCTTCAGCTCAGCAGTATCAGTGGTGAGTCCTCATTCTCCGAGAACGATAAACATGTTTCTTTTGCTTTTAGTCTTTAGTTTCAGTTTTTGGTAGATTTAGCTAGGGGTATGTCCCAGTAATTCTAGTCAATTAGAGGCTTATTTTCAGACATAGTTAGTTTCAGCATTAGCATTTGAGTTTGACCTTTCAGTTGTTATTAAACTCTTAGATTTATATACTTAGATAGTTTATGGTATTCCCCATCATTTCAATTTTTACTATGATTTAGCTTTCGCATAGTATTTACTTACCTCAGTTTATTTAGTATGCTTATGATATGCCAAAAGGGTTAGCTTGGGGTCACTCGTGATCCTATGTCCTGTCTCCGTGTCCTGGAGGTAGCTTCGGGGTGTGACAAACTTAATATATAACACTAGGTTTAAGTGTCCTAGGATGTCTAAAAAGACGCACTAAGTAGAGTCCTTTTCATAGGTGTGATGTGCACCACATCTAATGAGAATGAGGCTATGAAGTGTTTTAGGATGAATCTACCAGAGTTTCTAGGGTCGCACATTGGTGAGGATCCCCAAAACTTCATAGATGAGGTCAAGAAGATCTATGGGTGATGCAAGTAACTGGTAACGATAGGGTATAATGGGCATCATATCAGCTTAAGGAGGTAGCTCATATCTGGTATACTCAATGGAAAGAGAACATGGGTTCAGATGCAGCTCCTATAACTTGGGAATGCTTTAGTGTGACCTTTCTTGACAGGTTCTTCCCAGGAGAGTTAAGGGAGGCAAGAGCTCAGGAATTCATGAACTTAAGGCAAGTTAACATGATAGTCGAAGAGTTTGGGCCCAAGTTCACCCAACTCTCCAGCTATGCTTCTCACATGGTTGCCAATTCTAGGGCTCAAATGAACAAGTTTATGTATGGGGTATCCGACTTGTAGAAAACAGAGTGTCGGAATACTTTGTTGCTGGAAAATATAAACATCTCTAGGCTCATGACTCATGCTCAGCAGGTTTAGGGAGATAAGCTTAGGGAACAGGCTAAGGATAATAATAAGACTAGAACATGCAACTATGAGTATCCTCAACAGAAATTAGGTGGTGGAAATTGCTTGTAGTTTCAGCAAAAGTCTTCAGCTCCAGCACCAAGTGTTCCATCCTCCAAGTTCCAACATGATCATAAAGGTAGGGCATCAGGCTCTAAGTCTCTAGGGAATATTTCAGGCAATAGAACCTACCCAACTTTTCCAAAGTGTGGTAAGAACCATCTGGGTGAGTGTCTTGCAAGAAAGGAAGAATGCGTTGGGTAAGGTCAGTTTGGTCACAGGTTGAGAGATTATCCTTCTTCTAAACAGGGTCAAGGAGGTAATAATAGTATAGCTCAGTCCACAACTTCAGCAGCACCAGCAAGTCGCTTGACTCAGCAGGGTAACTCATCTGGTACAGGTGGTAGTCAGCACCAAAATAGGTTGTACGCTCTCAAAGCTCACCGGGATTAGGAAGATTCTCCTGATGTGGTTACTGGTACGTTATGAGTCTTTAACTTAGATGTTTATGCTTTGTTATATCCAGGGGCTACTCCTTCCTTTGTAACTCTGTATATAGCAGTCAACATCAATGTTAGTCCAGAAACTCTTTTAGAACCCTTCTCAATCTCTAGTCCAGTCGGTGACCCAGTTATTGCTAGATAGGTATACATAAATTGCCCTGTCACTGTCTCTCAGCAATTCAGCTCAGCAGATCTTGTAGAGTTAGAAATAATAGACTTTGATATCAGTCTAGGCATGGATTGGTTACATTCCTGTTATGCCTCAGTCGATTGTAGGACTAGAATCGTTTGTTTTTTCAGTTTCAAGACAAACCAATCTTAGAATGGAAGGGTAGTAGCTTAGCGCCTATGAGTCAATTCATTCCTTACGTTAAGACCAGAAAGATGGTCTCTAAGGGTTATCTCTATCATCTAGCTTGGGTTAAGGATTCAAGCTACGAAACCCCAACTCTTGAGTTAGTTCCTGTAGTTAATGAGTTTCCAGAAGTGTTTCTAGAAGATCTTCACGTTGTTCCTCCCAAAAGGGAAATCCACTTTGGAATTGATCCCCATCCAGATACCCAACCTATTTCTATTCCTCTTTATAGAATGGTTCCGTTGAGCTCAAGGAATTGAAAGAGCAGTTGAAAGACCTTCTAGTTAAGGTGTTCATCAGGCCTAGTATTTCCCCATGAGGTGCAATACTATTGTTCATGAAAAAGAAAGATGGTTCTGTCAGGATGTGCATTGACTATCGACAGTTGAACAAAGTAACAATAAAGTATAAGTACCCTATTGCCAGGATTGATGACTTGTTTGACCAACTTCAAGGTGTTAGTAATTTCATGAAGGTAAACCTCACATTTGGTTATCATCAGCTTAGAGTCAAAGATAGTGACATTCCAAGAATAGCGTTCACAACTTGGTATGATCATTATGAATTTGTAGTTATGTTATTTGGACTAACCAATGCTCATGTAGCTTTTATGAAATTGATGAACAGGGTGTTCAAGCAGTATTTGGACTTGTTCGATCGTTATCGTCTTTATGGATGATATCCTCATTTACTCTAGGAATGAGGAAGAACATGCGACTCATTTGAGGGTTGTCCTACAAGCTCTCAATGATCGCCAGTTATTTGCTAAGTTTAGCAAATGTGTGTTTTGGTTGCAATCTGTTTCTTTCCTTGGGCATATTATGTCTAGCGAAGGGATCTGAGTGGATTCTCAAAAAATAGAAGCAGTGAAACAATGGCCTAGACCTACCTCTCCTACAGATATCAGAAGTTTCTTAGGCTTAGTGTGTTAATACAGAAGGTTCGTAGAAGGGTTTTCATCCATAGCCTCTCCATTGACTAAGTTGACTTAGAAAAGGGTTAAGTTTCAGTTGTTAGATGATTGTGTGAAAAGCTTTGCCGAACTGAAAACTAGGTTGACTACAACTCCTGTTTTGACTCTACCAGAGGGTTTAGACGGTTATGTGATCTATTGTGATGCATCAAGAATCGGCCTAGGTTGTGTGTTGATGCATCGAGGTGAGCTTATAGCTTATGCTTCTAGACAACCTAAGGTGCACGAGAAGAATTATCCAAGTCATGACCTCGAGCTTGCAGCAGTGATATTTTCCCTTAAGATTTGGAGACATTATTTTTATGGTGTTCACGTAGATGTGTTCACTGACCATAAGAGCCTCCAATATGTGTTCACCCAGAAAGAGTTGAACCTTCGCCATAGGAGATGACTTGAGTTTCTCAAAGATTATGATATAAGTGTGCATTACCATCCGGGTAAGGCCAATGTAGTAGCAGATGCTCGTAGTAGACTATTTATGGGTAGCGTAACACATGTTGAGGAAGAAAGGAAAAAACTAGCATAAGATGTTCACAGACTTTCTCACTTGGGAGTTTGCCTTATGAGTGTATCAGATGGTGGTGTAACCGTTCAGAATGGGTAAGAATATTCATTGGTAAAGGAGGTTAAGGAAAATCAAGACAATGATCTGATATTGCTTCAACTAAAGGGTGCAGTCCATCAGTAAAGGGTTGAGGTTTTCTCTAAAGGGAGAGATGGTGTGCTCGCTATATTTATCCAGACGCCACTAAGATGTACCATGATCTGCGGGAAGTCTTTTGGTGGATTTGTATGAAAAGGGACATAGTGGATATTGTGGCTAAGTGCCCGAATTGCCAGCAAGTGAAGGTAGAACATCAGAAACCAGGATGCCTAACTCGAGAGATCAACATTCCTACTTGGAAGTGGGAAGTGATCAACATGGACTTCAATACAGGTTTACCTCGTACTCGCAGACAACATGACTCCATATGGGTGATAGTTGACAAAGTTACTAAGTTTGTGCATTTTTGGCGATTAAGACTACAGATTCAGTGGAGGACTACACCAAGCTTTAGATTAATGAGATAGTCAGGTTGCATGGGGTTCCTTTGTATTTTATCTCAGATAGAGGTCCTCAGTTTACCTCTCATTTCTGGAAGTCATTTCAGAAAGGTCTTGGTACTCAGGTTAACCTTAACACAACATTTCATCCATTGACGGATGGTCACGCAAAGCGTACCATTCAGACCTTAGAGGACATATTGAGATCTTATGTTATCGACTTCAAGGGTAGTTGTGATGATCACCTTTCTCTTATAGAGTTCGCCTACAATAATAGTTACCATTCCAGCATTCATATGGTCCCTTATGGGGCGTTGTATGGGCGTAAATGTAGATATCCAGATGGTTAGTTTGAAGCAGGTGAAGTAGACTTGATAGGGCCTGATTCAGTTCATGATGCTACGAAGAAAGTGCAACTCTTTAGAGATAGACTTAAGATAGCCCAGAGTCACCAGAAGTCCTATGCAGATGTAAGGAGAAGGAAATTAGAGTTCCAAGTTGATGATTAGATTATTTTGAAAGTGTCACTAATGAAAGGGGTGATGAGATTTGGCAAGAAAGGGAAGTTCAGTCATAGATATGTAGGCCCTTACAAGATCTTGAAAAGGATTGTTAAAGTGTCTTATAAGTTTGAGTTGCCAACAAAACTAGCAACAGTGCATCCGGTTTTTCACATTTCGTCATTGAAGAAGTGTGTGGGTTATCCAGCATCTATTATACCTTTATAAAGTGTGGCAATGAATGATAGTCTCACTTATGCAGAGGTGCCAGTTGAGATTCTTGATCGTCATGTTCGAAGATTGAGAAACAAAGAAGTCGCTTCAGTGATGGTTTTGTGGAGGAGTCAGTCCGTAGAGAGAGCTACTTGGGAAGCAGAAGCAACCATGAAGGCCAAGTATCCTCACCTCTTTCCTTCCAGTTCTATTCCAGCTTGAGGTAATAGTTCCTCTTAAGTTTTTCAGTCATTCATGCGTAGGTATCATGTTTCTTCAGTTTATACTTGCATTTTCAGCGTATTTTCATGTTCATGGAATTTAGTTCAGTTAGAAATCAGTTTCCACTAATTAGATGTACGGTTTGTGGCTCGTTCCCTCTCTATCCAGCAAGTTTGGACTTCATTCGAGGATGAATGTTCCCAAAGGGGAGATAATGTAACACCCCATATGCTAGAACTAACAAAATGCAGGTTTCAAATGTTGCAGGTGCCACCAACGGACACCACCCACGGACCGTAGAGTGACCCATTGTCCATTCTAGTGGTCCGTGGGTGCCCACCTACAGACCTCCAAAAAAGTAGTCCAGAAATCCAGCTAAGGGTCCACCCATGCCGGGACATACGGACCGTAGGTCAGGCCACGATCTATGGTCCAGGGCCGTGGGTCAGCCCCTAGCTTCAGTCCCAAAACTTACCAGAAAATTTCTCTAAGTCTAGACCTACGCCATGACCTATAGACCGTAGGTTAGATCAAGGTTCGTGGTCTAGGGCCGTAGGTCGGACCCAGATTTCTAGTCCCAAAACCCCACTGATGGATGACCAGCACGGACCATTGGTCCACCCACGATCTGTCGGTCATTTCCATCGATGACCCCGATAGCTTTTAAGTCAGGGTCGTTTGGTCTTTTCCTTATGTGTTGGACCCCTAAACTATGTAGTTTTGATCAATTTTAGCCTAGTAAACTAATTAGAACCTAACCTTCTCAGTTATTTATCCAAAGGTTGATCAAACTTGGATTAAATGAGGAGAAGAAGTCGACCAGCCCTAGTTCCAAAATGCAGCAGATTTTCGTCGATTTCAGCCCCGAAATCAAAAGATTTCTCCGTGGAATTCGTCTTCAGGTATGTTGGATTTGACTAATTGGTTCCTTTGACCTATTAGGTCCCTAGTTTTCAGTGAGAATCTTGATTCCCATAACTTTATCTAGACCTAGGGTTTCTTGAATGTTAGAAATTGTTTGGTTTTAGCAATTACAATGATCCAAATCAGATTTATCTTATTGTTGTTTAGTTTCTTATATGATATTCAGAACCCTAGTTGTATAGATTCGTTTAGTTCATGATTTTTACATGCTAGGTCAGATTATTCAGATATGCATGATTTAGTTTACGAATGTCACATTATCAGTCATATTGTTGCATTCTCAGAGTTTGCATGTTAGTAATTGAGCTATCCAATACTTTAGTACTCCAGTCATAATATTTCTTAATTACATAGTCAATTGGGAGTAGCTTACTACCGATTTTGACTAGGCTCAGTCACCCTCAAATCCTAGAAATACGTGCCCCCGTAGGTTATAAGTCTCCTCTGTTGGCATTAGTTTAGTTATCACGCCAGTGATGCCTCTATATCCTTAGCAGGGTATATTGGGTCCTCTCGATAGGGCGTATACATCAGACTCCACATTTAGCTCATGTGGTTTTATGTCAATTATTAGTAGCTCCAACAGTCAGACTCTATTGCATTGACCATGTTATCCGTTACAGTCAGATTTCAGTCTCAGCATGTTATGAACTTGGTAATTGCATTGAGTTATTTCATGTTCAGTATTCTCAGTATAGTATTATGCTTAACTCTTATCATTGCTCAGATATATGCTTCTTCAGTTATGTTTGTTATTCAACTTTACTCTATCATGCATGCTCAGTACCTTTTAAGTACTGATGCATACTCTTAGCTACATCTTCTCGTGATCTAAGTTCAGGTCCTCAGTTTCCAGAGCACACATAGATTAGTTCCCGATCTTCAGCTCAGCAGTATCAGTGTTCAGTCATCATTCAACGAGGATGACATACATGTTTCTTTTGCTTTTAGTCTTTAGTTTTAGTTCTTGCTAGATTTAGCTGGGGCATGTCCTAACTTTTCTCGTAAGTTAAAGGCTTCTTTTCAGACATGGGTAGTTTAACCTTTAGCATTTGAGTTTGACCTTTCAGTTGTTGTTAAACTCTCAGTTTTATATATTCAGATAGTTTATCGGTATTCCCCATCATTTTAGTTTTTACTATGATTTAGCTTTCGCATAATATTTCCTTACCTCAGTTTATTTAGTATGCTTATGATATGCCAACAGGGTTAGCTTGGGGTCACTCGTGATCCTAGGTCCCGTGTCCACGTCCTGGGGAACATTTTTGGAAATTATAAATACGTGTTTGAACAACATCTCGAGACACCTTTAGTATTATATTTGTATCAGACTACTAAGAACTATTCTCTCTATAGTTTTTCTTTAGCATTGAAGGATTGAAGAAATTCACTTTTGAGAAATTGGAACTGGGACTTTGAGATTCATCAAATTAGAGCATTGTAAGGATGAAATCACTCTTACGCAGTTGATGGATAATCAATTTGGTAACAGTTTTTACCCTTTTATAATGTCAAGCTAGAACCCCAATTTTTGGGGTGTGATCATGTGATTTTGGGCTGATTTAGTTTATGGGCATTGCTAATTGTTAATTTAAATGCTATTTAAAAGTGAGTTTAATGATTAAATGCGGTTAAATTTAAGAATTGTAGTTGCAAATACAGTTCTACTTTTGTGTTCCTGTCTTGCTCGAGTGAGAGGTTTTAGAACTACGGTTTTTGATTGATGGTTTGTGGGTATTGGGTTAATCTGGGTTTAGCTTGAGAAAGTAAATCTTAAACCCAATCCCACACATTTAGCTCTAGAGAGTGAATGGACTAAGGTGTGGGTAGCTCTTAATTTGCATGATTGTTGATGTTCGAGAGAAATCACCTGATTCGGGGTAATTGTTGGAGAGAAAATTTCCTCCCTTATAGCCTAGCCTACTCATTAATATTTAGTTATTTATTAGTAGTTACAATAACCCATTTGTCTATATTTGTCTATAATTGATCAAATCCCAAGAATCTGTCTCATTATTGTTAATTCCTAGTGTGTGTGATTGCTTTTAGTTGATAACTAAAACCAAAACCCCCATCTGACATTCATGTCACCCCTTTTATTTGATTATGTATTTAATCGATAATTTCTATTCTTATGGCTGATTATACTACATTCATACTTCCTAATTGAATTTGAGACACGTACCACTCCCTCTAGGATTCAACCCTCACTCATTTAGTTGGGTTTTATACTGATTTACGATCATTGAACACCTAGAATTGGATAAGGTGTGCTCAAAACGTTAAATCAAAATGGCACCGCTATCGGGGACTAGTGTTGTTTGAAATTGTTTCGTTAAAGTAGAATTGTATTCATTTTAGCCATAGTTGAATCTACTTTCTTTTAGTTTCGGTTTTGTGTTGCTTGTGTTAAAACAAAGGAAATGAACGTAAATGGTAGAAATGGTAGCCAAGTGGGCCACCCTTCTTCGAAGATAATGAGTATTAGGGATAACATCCTAGATTTCAAGAACTTGGTGGGTGAGCCAATCCATGAGACGTGGCTGAGGTTTAAGAAACTATTGTTGTAGTACCCAACTCATGGAATCCCAAATAAGATGTTGCTGGAATGTTTCTATAGAGGTCTTAATTCTATGAATAGAGGATTGCGTGATCAACTTTCTCCGGGTGGTATAGTACGACAATCCTATGCAACAACATTCCAACTCCTCGATCGCATGACCAAGCTAAACAAGGATTCAGATAGGGACCAGAATTTAGCAATAATAATGACCCACCTGGATATCTTGGCCAAAAATATTGAGGAATTTGAAGTGTTGTACAAAAACGAAGTAAACTTCCTAGCAAATCAAGGAGGAAGTCAAAGTGCTAACTAGCCAAGGCCCGGTGGAAACCAAGGTTGGAATAGAGATGAGGGCTGGAGAGACCGTGATAGAGAGTGGCCTAATCGTAAAGCCACTTGGAAGGAAATAGAATAGTAGAAGGATAGGTTTGTTCATCCCAACGAGAGTCAAAAACCCAAAGATTCTGAGGGTGGCCGGACTGAGGATATTTTCTCATGTATTCTCAACAATATTGAAGGCTTCGATAAAATTTTGAAGGAAATGAAGGAAGATATATCGACTCTTAACCAAACGGTAACCTCGCATTTCATCTCTATCAAGAAGTTGGAGACCGAAATAGGTCAAATTTCTTCACATTTAAACCTAAGACAACAAGGGGAGTTGCCTAGTGATACTATGGCAAACCCCAAGAACAAAGCTTGAGTGGGTACTTGCGTCGTGCCACGACATTAACTAAGGCGCTTCTTGGGAGGCAACCCAAGTTTTTAATGCTTTGTGTTTGCTTTTGAATAATGGGTGTTGATTCTGCATGTGGAAAAGTGGAATGTGTTTGAAAAATTCAAGTTGTCTAGCTAAGTGTCCAGTTGGTGACTCGCTGAAGAGATCGGCGAGCCCAACTTGGACCGTTGTTGGATCCACAAAAATTAAAGGTGGAAGTATGTAAAACTCAGTGGGCCCATGGACGAGTCGGCGAGCTCGATTTTGTCCACCGTTTAGACCCCCAAATTTATGGAGGTCCTATAAAACTCGATGAGGTAAGTCACCACTCGGCTGATCGTCGAGTGGTTCGAGGAGGACGACTAATATTGCCGAAAAAGCCGCGAACTGAAAGGTTTTAAAAGGCCAATGGTTTAAACTTTCAAATTCTTTCATATTGCATCATTTTTAGCCTCGTACACTTGCACCCACACTCTATAGTTTGCATATTTTTCCCACTTTATTGCTTGTCGTGTTGATCTCGTGCTCGGATTTGGATTTCATTTCCGTCTAGCTTTTCAAATTTTTCATTCAGCTAAAAGGTTGGTTTTCTGAACCCCCGAACTCTTAATTTGTAGTTGAACTGAAGGGCATTTGGTAAAATCTTGTTGTTGTGTGCTGGGCCTGTAATGAAATGGTAGTTGTGGTGCTAGTTTTCCTATTTTAGTGTCAAAATTATGCCTAAATTGCATATGTTGATTTCCCAAGTGTTGTGCTTTAAAATTGATCATAAATTGTTGGGTTGCGGTAAATATTCGTTGGGTATAGTCGGGTGAAGTCTGAGTAACCCCCAATTGTTCTAAATAACGTACTTTCCCAATGATGGAGTGTTTGACGTCATTCTTAAGGGAAAAAGTCGTCTAATGGCCAATTTTGGCCAAATTAAGGGAACTCTAAGTACCCCGATAGCATGGGTCGAATGGGTCTTAGCTTAATTGCATCAGTGTGTAGTTTGATTTTGTTTTCGGGGGCTGTGGGCTTGAATTTGGGAAACGGGGTAGAAATTTGGCAAGCTGGGCAATTCGGCGAGCAAGGTTGAGCTCGCTGAACCGTTTGACGGTTCGCCATAGTCCCCCTTGGTCACCCTTTATTTTGTGTTTTCTGCTAGATTAGAGTGTGTGACTTTCGGCAGGAAGCCTGAGCTCACCGAGTACACTCGGTGACTCCCCAAAGTCTCCCTTGATCGCCCTTTCTGCGCCCCTAACTCCTAATACTCACTGTTTCTTTCGGCGGGCTAGTCTGAGCTCGCCAAGTGATGTCGACGATGCTTCAAAAGCCCCAGCATATCCCCAAACTGTCATTTCTCTGGGAAATTTTCAGGCCAGTCCTTTCAGCGAGCCCGATCTGGCTCACCAAAGTGACTCGATGACTCGCTGATCGACTTGGCGTGTCTTTCTGCAACCTGTATTCTACATTTTTTCTTAAATTATTTCTATCTTTTTGTGATGTGTTTTGCATATATGGCTAGGACCACTTGGGACGAGAGTGGAATATTGCCCTACAAATGAATATAGGGCATCATGATTAATGAGGGAGCAGTTGTTCCTTCTAAAAAGGGAAAACAAGCACCTCCAAAGAGAGGCAAGGGAAAGGGCAAAGCACCCGTAGCGGGGAGACTGGAGCATAATTCTAGCAGTGACAGGGACTATTTCCATTCTCCGATCCTTAGGATGACCAGCCACTACAAACCCGGTGAGCTGAGATCCATGCCCGAGTTCATCAAGATTTGTTTGGAATTCTGGAGTCTACCCCACCTGCTGATGATACAGTGCCATCTCTGGCATAGACGGTGGTTCCAGCACCACCAATTCAGGGTCCTCTTCCCTGGCTACTCAGCAGGCTAAAGGCCGAGGAACTGAGGACCATTCTTGAAGAAAAAGAGATTATCCACAGATAGTGTAGTGGACAAGTACCCTCATGTGTGGGATACTCTCTGGTTCCACAGGTTTGAGAAGTTTACCAGGCCACATGGCCCCTATAATTCTACATGGGTCCGGGAGTTTTATATGGCATATAGTGACCTGATACCAAAGGGAAAGAAGAAGGTCAGGGCCTCCAGACCCAGTAGAGTTCGTCATGGTCCGGGGAAAGAAGTGAGATGCAGCGATGATTATATCAATGTTGTATTTGATAGAGGGTCAGGCTTTAACTACCTGAGTATGGCCACCACTGTGATATCTCCGGATGACTTAAAGGGATGGCTAGCACCCCTGATTACTAATACCACACCGAGGTGGATCGAGGCCAGAGTTTTTATTGAGAAGAAAGAGAATATAGCAGCCAGTGTTGGTTTGGGTTCATAACAAGCTGCATCATGCCCTCATAGAATGAGTCCATCCTCTGACACCCAAAGGCAGCCTGGCTCAGATCAATCATAGCCCAGAAGAGCATCGACTTGGGCTAATCATAGAGCAAGAGATGGTCATGAGGGCCAAATAGCATCAGACATCCCTTTCTTTCCTAATGTTGATTACAGAGCTATGTCGGCGGCCAGGAGTTCCTCGTGATTAGAAGAGGGACATTGAGGTCACACCTACATCCTCCATAGAGATCTGGCGCATATAGGTGGATAAGAGGAGAGAATCTCCGGTGGAAGCGTCCCCGGAGGTTTATGTTGAGTCTGTACCTGTAGAGGCATATTTGCCTACTTCTGCATCTAAGGCTTCAAGTACACTTGCTACCACTCCTTCCCAGGACTCCGGGTCCTGTACTTCCCAGCCTACTAGGATCACTCAGACCATGCTCCTCAAGATGGGGCACGTAGACCATTCTACCGATGTGCAGGCTTCCCGGCTAGAGGCGGAGGTGTGTTGGATGATTAAGTGAGCCATCTTAGCTACTTTGACACCCCTATGGACATCTATTTATGCTCTCACGATGAGAGTAGAGACTCTTGAGAATCGACATGGGGTTACTTCTGAGGTGACGACTTTGAAAGCTGAGGTTCCTAATTTGAGGAAGAACATGGACTATCTCAAGTCCATAGACTTCAATTCACTGTTTGAGTCAGCTGAGGCTCAGGATGTCCTGGCCAGTTCTGATGTGTCTTCGACTACCACCGGAGTTAAGCCTATGGATGATGTGGTTGTTACTGAGTTAGAGAAGGAGATAGATGAGGAGCAACTTGATGCTCAGGAGGCGACCATCTATGAAGACATGCCTGATTTAGATGAGATAATTGTACAACCATTAATTCAGACATCGCTGAGAAAGACGTCCATGGAAAGCTCTATTGGAGCTAATGTTGATGTTATCGCGGGCACTGATGCCCAAGATCAGAGTTTGACAATGGGCATTGATGGCCCGATAAATGGAGTGATTGAGTAGAGAGGACCATTCTTTACCTCCCTCTCTGTTACTTTTATTGATTTTGGTTGTTTTTGTTGCATTTGAGGACAACTACTTTTCATTTGTGATGGGGTGAGGTATTTCCATACCTACCTCTTGTGTATATATTGGTTTTTGTGTTTTAAATTGTGTTTCGATTCTATCTTGTGGATATTTGAGCTTGTAGCTCCTTGTTTTTGAATTGAAATGGTTTTTAACCAATTTTGAAAAAAAATTGTCATCTCTTTTGTGTTTGATTGTGGCTATTCTTGTGCAACTTTGAGTATCGGTTATGATCAATACCGATGACTTGAATACTGCTCCTAATCAAACAAAAATGAATGCGAGGCTACGATAAGGTCAAATAAAGTTGCATAGACAATATTTGGACTTTTTGCATCTCGTTGTGACTAGCCGATTATCGAATGGAGCCTCTTATGATGAATATTGCACACTAGCTCCATATAAAAAAAAAGAGAAAGAAAAGAAGAAATCAAAAGAAAAAGAATGAAAAAGTTGTGGAATAAAATTGTGAAAGTTACAAAAGAAATGGGATGTTCGGTAGTCCATTGGAATTTGAATAATGGGGCGAATTTTGAGCATGGTCTAAATGCTGAAGAAAAGGAAGAAAGTGATGTTCAAACCATATTTGATGAGGGTAGCAACCACTGAACCTATATGACCATACCTTTACACTCAACCCCGTTACAAGCCTTGAAAAGACCTTTTTGATCTTGAGTGAGCTGAAACGAATGTTGATTGGAAAATAAGGGCAAACCTATGGGTGAAGTCGTGCATGTGTTCATCTTTGTGAGTTTGAGAGTTGTATGTGATTTTGGAATTATAAATTGTTGAGAAATTGTGTGTGAATATAGAATCATCTTTGTTCTGAGGGTATTTGAGTACCTTTGTTGAGCTTGAACTTGCATTTGAAGCAAGTATTGTAAACTTGAACATCTTTGATAATGGTGAGTCACAACTTGAATCTTTGAGTGCACAATTGATCCTTGCATGAGTAGTTGAGTCTTGTTGTGTGCATTCATGTTGAGTCTTTTGTAGCACTGTTTGAGACATCCCTTTTGAACTGCTGAACTTGAGTTTTACTTGAGGACAAACAAAATTTTAAGTTAGGGGTATTGATGACTCCTTGATTTGGACTAATTTAGGGCTTTGTTTATACATATTTAGTGTCCTCAGATGCTTAATTTGTGCCAATAACTGATGTTAAATCCTTGATGTTCAGATATATGAATTGAGGAACAACGCAAGGACACTAACAGGCAAAAAGGAACAAAACAAGCTGAAAAAATAAAGCTGGGCGAGCCCGAGGATTGCTAAGAGCACTCGGCATGTCATCGAGTGGCTCATTTGACTGCCTAATGTTCCAGTGTGACAAGCCCTGATTGAAAGAACCAAATTGGCAATGAAAATGAGCAATCGGAGAATCACCGAGTATGTCCGCGATGGAGTGATAGATCGCCCAAAGTTACAGAACCCAATGTTGTTGAATGACAAGGCGAAAAGGCGATGGAGAATATTAAAGGGAGGCTCGCCGAGTGGATCTACGAGCCTGACTTACTTCGCAAAAATGCCCATTCGTGGCACATTTTTAGCAACTATAAATACGGTTTCAAACAACATCTTGAGTCATCTTTAGTATTATTTTTGTATCAGACTACTGGGAACTATTCTCTCTATAGTTTTTCCTTAGCTTTGAAAGATTGAAGAAATTCACTTTTGAGAAATTCGAAGTGGGTCTTTGAGATTCACCAAATTGGAGCATTGTAAGGACGAAATCAATTTTACTCAGTTTATGGATAATCAATTCGGTAACTATTTTTACCTTTTTATAATGTCTAGCTAAAATCCCATTTCTTGGGGTGTGATCATGTGATTATGGGCTAATTTAGTTTATGGGTATTGCTAATTTTTAGTTTAAATGCTATTTAAAAGTGAGTTTAATCATTAATCGTGGTAAAATTTAAGAATTGTAGTTGCAAATGCAATTCTTCTTTTGTGTTCTTGGCTTGCTCGAGAGAGAGGTTTTAGAACTAAAGTTTTTGATCAATGGTTTGTGGATATTGGGTTGAAATGGGTTTAGCTCGATAGAGTAAATCCTGAACCCAATCTCACACATTTAACTTGAGAGAGTGAATAGATTAAGGTGTGGGCTTCTCTTAATTTGCATGCTTGTTGATGTTCAAGAGAAATCACCTAATTCAGTGTAATTGTTCGAGAGAAAATTACCTCCCTTATAGCATAGCCTACTCACAAATATCTAGCTATTTATTAATAGTTACAATAAACCATATGTCTATATTTGCCTATAATCGATCACATCCTAAGAATCGTCTCATTATTGTTAATTCCTAGTGTTTGTGACTGCTTTTTGTTGATAACTAAAACCAAAACCCCCATCTGACATTCATGTCACCCTGGCCCTTTTATTTGATTATGTCTTTAATCGATAATTTATATTCCTATGGCTTATTAGACTACATTCATACTTTCTGATTGAATTTGAGACGCGTACCACTCCTTGTGGGATTCGACCCCAACTCATTAAGTTGGGTTTTGAACTAATTTATAATCGTTGAACACCTAGAATTGGATGAAGTGTGCTGGAAATGTTAAATCAATGTACGTTCAGGTCCTCAGCATTTAGATCACGCATAGATCGGTTCCCGATCTCCAATTCAGCAGCTTCAGTGGTGAGTCCTCATATTTCGAGGACAATAGACATGCTTCTATATTTAGTCTTTTCATTTCAATTTTCTATACTTGCTAGAGTAGGCTGGGGCATGTCTCGGCATCTCTAGTCAGTTAGAGGCTTTGTTTTAGACATAATTAGATTCAGTTTTAGCTTTGGAGTTTGATCTTTCAGTTGTCAATAAACTCTCAGTTTATTTATTCAGATTGTAATGGGTATTCCCCATCAATTCAGTTTACATCATGTTTCAAGCTTCCACATATTATTTCTATTTCAGTAAATCTTTAAGTATGCTTATGATATGCCAGCAGGGTTAGCTTAGGGTAATTCGTGATACTAGGTCCAGTGTCCGTGTCCTGGTGGTAGCCTCGTGGCGTGACAAAAATTGTATCAGAGCACTAGGTTTAAGAGTCCTAAGATATCTGAAAAGCCGCACTAAGTAGATTCCTTTTCATGGGTGTCAAGTGCACCGCATCTAATGAGATGGAGGCTATGAAATGTTTTAGGACACTTCGCTTTCTTGATATTCTTATCGTACGCAAGGTATGATCTAATTCCTTGTTTCTTACTCGTCGTTATGCATTTCAGATCATGCCTCCTCGTAGGGCTTACCAAAGGAATACTAATGCAGCTCCTCCAGTCCCAGATCAGGAAGTTTCGAATGTAGAGTTTCAGAATGCTATTCAACTTTTGGCTCAGACTGTGACCAACCAGAACAATCAGCAGACCCAGTTCCTACTAACACTAATGTCAGGTCAGCTACAGCTAGAGTTTGGGATTTTGTTAGGATTAATCCACCTGAGTTTCTAAGGTGGCAGGTTGGTAAAGATCCTCAGAACTTCATTGATGAGGTCAAGAAAATTTTTAGAGTGATGCAAGTGACTGGAAATGGTAGGGCAGGGTTGGCGTCCTACCAGCTGAAGGATTAGCTCACATATGGTTCACACAGTGGAAAGAAAATAGGGGTGAGAATGCAACTCCTATAACTTCGGAATGCTTTACTAGAGCTTTTTTGGACAGATTCTTTCAGAGAGAGTTGAGGGATGCTAAGGCCAAGGAATTCATGAATTTGAGGAAAGGTATAATGTCAGTCCAAGAGTACGGACTCAAGTTCACCCAACTCTCCAGGTATGCTCCGCATATGCTCGCTAATTCGAGGGCACAAATATCTATGCTTCTGTATGGTCTGTACGACTTAGTGAAGACAAAGTTCAAGAATTCTATCTTGTTAGAGGAAATAAATATCTCTAGACTTATGACCCATACTCAGCAGGTCGAGGAAGATAAGCTTAGGGAACATGCTAAGGATAATAAGAAGGCTAGGACATGCAACAATGAGTATTCTTAGCATAAATTGGGTGGTGGAAATTGCTCTCAGTTCTAGCAAAAATCTTCAGCTCCAGCACCTTCATCAGCTAGTGTTTTATCTTCCAGGTTTCGACAGGATCAGAAAGGTAGGGTATCAGGCTCTAGGTCTCAGGGGAGTGTTTCAGGCACCAGAACCTACCCAACTAGTCCAAAGTGTGGTAAGAACTATCCGGGTGAGTGTCTGGCAGGAAAGGAATGATGCTTTGGGTGTGGTCAGTCTGGTCATGGGTTGAGAGATTGTCTTTGTTCTAAATAGGGTCAAGAAGGCAACAATGGTAAGTCTCAGTCTACAACTTCAGCAGCAATAGCAGGTCGCGCGACTCATTAGGGTAACTCATCTAGAACAGGTGGCGGACAGTGCCAGAACAGATTGTATGCTCTCCAAGCTTACCAGGATTAGGTATATTCTCCCGATGTGGTTACTAGTACGTTGCGAGTCTTTCATTTAGATGTTTATGCTTTGTTAGATCCAGGGGATACACTCTCCTTTATAACTCCCTATATAGCAATAAACTTCGATGTTAGTCCAGAAACTATTTGAGAACCCTTCTCAGTCTCTACTCTAGTTGGTGACCTAGTTATAGCTAGATGGGTATATAGAAATTGCCTTGTCACAACCTATCAGAATGTTACCTCAGCAGATCTTGTAGTGTTAGAAATGTTAGACTTCGATATCATTCTAGGCATGGATTGGTTACATTCATGTTATGCCTCAGTCGACTGTAGAACTAAGATCGTTCGTTTTCAGTTTCAAGGCGAACCAACCTTAAAATGGAAGGGCAGTAGCTTAGTGCCTATGGGTCGTTTCATTTCTTACCTTAGGGCCAAAAAGATGATCTCTAAAGGGTATATCTATAATGTAGTTCAGGTTAAGGATTCAAACTCTGAAACACCAACTCTTGAGTCTGTTCCTGTAGTCAATGAGTTTTCAGAAGTGTTTCCACAATATCTTCTCGAAGTTCCTCCCAAAAGGGAGATTGACTTTAAAATTCATCTCCTTCCAGATACCTAGCCTATTTCGATTCCTCCTTACAAAATGTCTCCAGCTGAGCTTAAGGAATTGAAAGAACAATTGAAAGACCTTATATATAAGGGCTTCATCAGACCCAGTATTTCCCTATGGGATGCACTAATGTTGTTCGTCAGAAAAAAAGATGGTTCTCTCAGGATTTACATTGACTATAGGCTGTTCAACAAAGTCACAATCAAGAATAAGTATCTTATCCCTAGGATTGATGACTTGTTTGAAAAACTTCAGGGTGTTAGTCATTTCTCAAAGATAGACCTCAGATCCGGTTATCATCAATTCAGAGTCAAAGATAGTGACATCCCAAAAACATCATTTAGAACTCAGTATTGTCATTATGAATTTGTAGTTATGTCATTTGGACTAACCAATGCTCCTGAAGCTGTCATTGGTTTGATGAACAAAGTGTTCAAGCAATATTTGGACTTGTTCGTCATCGTCTTTATTAATGATATCCTAGTTTACTCTATGATTGAGGAAGAACATGCAACTCATTTGAGGTTTTTCCTGTAAATTCTCGAAGATCGCCAGTTATTCGCTATGTTTTGAAAATATGAGTTTTGGTTGCAATATGTTGCTTCCTTGGGCATATTGTGTCTAGCGAAGGGATCTGAGTGGATTCTCAGAAAATAGAAGCAGTGAAACAATGGTCCAGACCTATATCTCCTAAACATATCAGAAGCTTCTTGGGTTTGGCAGGTTATTACAGAAGGTTTGTGGAAGGATTTTCATTCATAGCTTCTTCATTGACTAAGTTGATTCAGAAAAAGGTTAAGTTCCAATGGTCAGATGATTGTGAGAAGAGCTTCTCTGAACTGAAAACTAGGTTGACTACAACTCCTATTTTGACTCTACCAGAGGGTTCAGACAGTTATGTGATCTATTGCGATGCATCAAGAGTTAGCCTAAGTTGTGTGTTGATGCAGCGAGGTAAGGTTATAGCTTATTCTTCTAGACAAATTCAGGTGCATGAGAAGAACTATCCAACTCATGACCTCGAGGTTGAAGCAGTGGCATTTGCACTTAAGATTTGGAGACATTAGTTGTATAGTCTTCACGTAGATGTGTTCTCATACCATAAGAGCCTTCAGTATGTGTTCACCCAGAAAGAGTTGAATATTTGCCAAAGGACATGGCTTGAGATCCTCAAAGATTATGATATGAATGTGTTTTCTCATCCTGGTAAGG
Source organism: Solanum okadae (assembly GCA_036553675.1). Taxonomy (NCBI): domain Eukaryota; kingdom Viridiplantae; phylum Streptophyta; class Magnoliopsida; order Solanales; family Solanaceae; genus Solanum; species Solanum okadae. Next base: position 46,806,807 of record CM071678.1, read on the forward strand.
CCAATGTAGTAGTTGATGCTCTTAGAAGATTATCTATGGGGAGTGTAGCTCATGTTGAAGAAGAAAGGAAGGAACTAGCGAAAGATGTTCACGGGCTTGCTCACTTCGGAGTTTGCCTTATGAGCATATCAAATGGTGGTGTAATAGTACAAAATGGGTCTGAATCTTCATTGGTAATAGAGGTTAAGGAAAAGTAAGATAGTGATCCGATATTGCTTCAACTAAAGGGTGCAGTACATCAGCAAAGAGTTGAGGTTTTCTCCCAAGGGGGAGATGGTGTGCTTCGCTATTAGGGTCAATTATGTGTTCCTAAGGTGGGTGAGTTGGGATAGAAGATTCTTCCAGAATCCTATAATTCTAGGTATTCTATTCACCCAGACGCCACTAAGATGTACCATGATCTGCAGGAAGTCTTTTGGTGGAATGGTATGAAAAGGGATATACTAAATTTTGTGGCTAACTGCCCTAATTGCCAGCTAGTGAAGGTAGAACATCAGAAACTAGGGGGTATGACTCAAGAGATCAACATGCCTACTTGGTAGTGGGAAGTGATAAATGTGGACTTCATTACAGATTTACCTCGTACTCGCAGACAACATGACTCCATTTGGGTGATAGTTGACAGAGTTACTAAGTCTGCACACTTTTTGGCTGTTAAGACTACAGATTTGGCAGAGAACTACTCCAAGGTTTACATTAATAATATAGTCAGGTTACATGGGGTTTTTTTGTCTATCATCTCAGATAGAGGTCCTCAGTTTACCTCTCATTTTTTGAAGTCTTCTCAGAAAGGTCTTGGTACTCGGGTTAATCTTAGCACAACATTTCATCCACAGACGGATGGTTAGGCAGAGCGTACCATTCAGACCTTAGAGGACATGTTGAGAGCTTGTGTGATCAACTTCAAGGGTAGTTGGGATGATCACCGTCCTCTTATAGAGTTCACCTACAATAATATCTACCATTCCAATATTCATATGGCCCTTTATGAGGTATTGTATGGGTGCAGATGTAGATCGCCAAATGGTTGATTTGAAGTAGGTGAAGCAGTCTTGATAGTGTGAGATTCAGTTCATGATGTCATGAAAAAATTTCAGCTCATTAGAGATAGACCTAACACAGCCCAGGGTCACTAGAAGTTTTATGAAGATGTAAGGAGAAGAGACTTGGAGTTCCAAATTGAGGATTGGGTTTTCCTAAAGTGTCACCTATGAAAGGGGTGATGGTATTTGGCAAGAAAGGGAAGTTTAGTCCTAGTTATGTAGGCCCTTATAGGATGTTGAAAAGTGTTGGTAAAATGGCTTATGAGTTCGAGTTTCCAGCAAAACTAGTAGCAATGCATCTGTTTTTTCACATTTCGTTGTTGAAGAAGTGTGTGGGTGATCCAAAATCTATGGTACCTTTAGAAAGTATGGTTGTGAAAGATAGCCTCACTTATGAGGATGTGCTAGTTGAGATTCTTTATTGTCGGGATAGAAGGCTGAAAAACAAGGAAGTTGTTTCAGTGAAGGTTTTGTGGAGGAGTCAGTTAGTAGAGGGAACTACTTCGGAAGAAGAAGCAGCCATGAAGGCCAAGTATCCTCATCTATTTTCTTCTCAATCCATTTCAGCTTGAGGTAATAGTTCCTCTTCAGTTTTTCTATTACTCTTGCATATATTCAGTCTTAGTATCATGTTCCTTCAGTGTATACTTGCATTTTCAATGTAGTTGCATTAGTTTAGTCAGAAATCAGTTTCTAGTACTTGGTGGTAGGGTTTGCAGCTCTTTCCCTCCCTATCTAGCTAGTTTAGACTTTATTCAATGACAACGTTCCCAAAGGGGAAATATTGTAACACCTTGCAAATCAAACTTAGAACTTTTAGCAAAAAAGGTTTATACTATGATTTTGAATTGTTTTCTACGAAGGAGTTTTCAAGTATGAGTATCTACATGTCAATATTTTGAGCTATTCAGTATTTCAGTCATAATGTATTAAGTTATGCATGCCTCAGTTTATGAATGCATCATTATCAGATTAATTGTTGCATTCTCAGATTGCATGTTCAGTTTTGAGCTATCCATTATATACAGAAACTCAGTCATAATGTGTTAACCACTTAATCTATTGGGAGTAGCATAATACCGAGTTGGACTAGGGTTCAGCGTACCCATATAGTCCCAGAACTACGAGCCACGTAGGTGTAAGTCCCCTATGTAGGCTATATCAGTTACTGATCACGCCAGTCATGCCTCTATACCTTTGGCCGGGTATATTAGGTCCTCTCGATGGGGCGTATACATCAGACTCCACATTTAGCTAATGTGATTTTATTGTCGGTTATTAGCAGCTCCCAAGGTTCACTCAGATTTTATTGCATTGACCTCATTTACAGTAAAGTCAGTATTCAGTTTTAGCATGTTATAAATTTGGTCATTGGATTCATTAATCTCAGTATTCAGCACCTATACCATGTTCAGATTATGTTCTTGCTTTATTGCTCGTTCAGTTATATGTTTATTTCAGCTTTATTCTATCATGCATGCTCAGTACCTTTCAAGTATTGACGCATACTCTGCGCTACATCTTCTCCTGACGAAGGTTCGGGTTCTCAGCATCCAGATCATGTTTAGATCAGTTCTCGATCTTCAGTTCAACAGCATCAGTGGTGAGTCCTCATTCTTCGAGGACTAGTGACATGTTTATCTTTATCACTTTTAGTCTGTAGTTTCAGTTTTGCTAGATCTAGTTAGGGCATGTCCCAACATTTTTAGTAAGTTTAGAGGCTTATTTCAGACATAGTTAGATTCAGCTTAGTATTGAGTTAATATTTTCTTTGTATTAAACTTATCAGTTTTCATTCATCTCAGTTATAGTATATGGGTATTCCCCATCATTTCAGATTTATTTATAATTATAGCTTCTGCATCAGTTTATTATCTTTAGTATGCTCATGATCATTCTAGCAGGGTTAGCTTGGGATCACTTGTGGTCCTAGGTCCCGTGTCAGCGTCTCGGAGGTAGCTCAGGGGGTGACATAGTCCTATTCAAAGAAGATCCACCTCTGTTACCTCCTTGAGGTTTAGGGTTAGATACCCTATCCTAGTTAAACTTAGGTGGACCATTAGAGGAACCATAACCGGAAAACCATCGACGAAACTTAGTACGACCATGTCCATCGGATCTAGCATGTGAGAAATTACCATCACTGTTCTTAGTCCTGTTTACCTTTCTAAACTTCTCTTTGAGTTTGTCCTCTTTAATTTGTTGTGCATGTACCATGAGATAAGAGATATCCATGTCACCAATGAGCATGGCGGTACTGCACTTTTTAACCACCATTTTAGACACACCTGATAAAAACTTACTCATTCTAGCTCTTGAATCTGCAACCATTGTTAGAGCATATTTTGACAATTGAGTGAACTTTAGAGCATATTCCCTCACACGCATACTTCCTTGACGAAGGTTACTGAACTCTAGTACCTTGTCTTCCCTCATCTCAAGGGGAAAGATTCTATCAAGAAAAGTAGATTTGAACATTTCCAACTCAATAGGACCCGCTCACACCGGTTTAGCCTCTTTCCATTTATTGTACCACACTTGAGCGACACCATTAAACTGATATGCGGCCAATTCCGCCTTCTCCCCCGGAGTCACTCCCATGATAGCAAGTACCTTATAAACCTCATCAATAAACTCTTGAGGATCTTCCTCAATTTTGGATCCATGAAATTCCAGAGGGTTCATCCTCATAAAATCCCTCACTCTTGAAGTCGTCGTACCCACATTAGGGTTCACAGGGACTACCACCTCTCTATTGACTTGAGCTGCCATGTCTTGAGATAACACTTGAAAAACCAATCTAAACTCCGCATTGGTAACTTTTTCGGTCAAGGGATCGACCAGAGCTAAAGGAGGAGCTTGGGGAGAATCTTCTTGTTTCACATTCTCCCTTACATTCCTTCTAGTATAAGCTCTTCAGGTAGACATATCATGTAGAGCATAGTGTAAAGATTATGAGAGAGACTTAATAGAGTTAAACTCTATGGCATTACTTTAGAGTAATGAAAGAAGTGGTGTTTCCTAATCATCTTGTAGCTCCTCATTCATAAATGTGGCATGCTTCACACTCATGAACAAGAATCTTCTAGACGTGGCTTATGAGACATCCTAGGACCATTTTAAACCTTGTTCTTTGATTACCAAGTTTGTCACGACTCAGGGGTACCCCTAGAGGAGGAGCTTGGGGAGGATCTTCTTGTTTGTTTTCTTCTTTTTTGTTCTTAATGATGCCTCACTTGAGAAAGGTTTGTAGTGGGGAATATAAAATTTCTCTCTGTGACCAAAAAGTAAAGAATTTTGATGTAGAGACGAAGATGCAGAGATGAAAAATATGATAAAATGTTGTTAAAATGATTAAGTAAAGAAAATGTATTCTGATAAAGATATGAAGGTTAAAAGGAGGAGTAACATCAAAAGGAAGTTCATTTTAGGGGAGAGCGAAGTGTAGAAAGGATGCTTATATAGAGTTGGAAAATAAAGGGTTATCAATTTGTTGACAACTGACTTTAGTTCTAGGTCAATCAAAATATCATCACACATAGTGGAAGTATTAAATGCAAGGAAACACATGTCATAAGGAGTGTTAAAAAGTCTTTTGTTTTCTTTCATGCCAAGATTTGAAAAACTCTTCCTATTCCAAGTTATAATTTGTCCAAACATTCAAAAAAGGGAGAACTATCTATATGGAATAAAAACTAGGTTCGACACATGGACAAATTTGAAAGTGCACTTGAAATATGTGACAAATTATGTGACTCACGAACTGGTACCATGGTAGGATCTCGTCTACCTCAGAAATTGAGGAACTAATTATATGGTGTTGATCGATCAATAAAGGGTTGTAGATTCAACCATTACCGAAGTTCCTGAGTTTTTTAATAGTTGTTACTTTGTAATTATGTTTTTTATTAGGGAACTATTCAGGGATCATGTCCTTAATAGGTCAGATATAAATAGTGTTTGTATTCCTTGTTGAGAATGGGATGGGGATTTCATTCATTTACAAGTAAAAGACGTGAGTTTAAATTTTCTTGCTCTTAGCAATTCAGTGAAAGTGATAGTTAGTTGTGCCCTAATCTAGGTTGCGTCATTTCATTGTATAAGTCAACGTATTGGTTGTTAAATTATCATCTATATTAATATGTTTCAAAGTGTAAACTTTTTAGCTTTGAACTTATCATTTGGTCAACTCAATCCATGTTACATTGTACTAATTTTATGTTAAATAGAGATCAAGAACAATTTTCACCAAACTTTTGATGTCTAGAATATCAAATATAGTGGTAGATGTAACGAGTTAGCAGGAAGAAAAAAATGTCACAATAATATTGTAAGGTCTTGAGAAAGATGGATATCTCGGGTGTATGTAATATGGAAAATAAAAAGAGCTACACCAGAAAATAATCAAAAATGGCAATAGCTAGAACAAAATTAGAATTTTCAAGAGAAAGGAAAAGGTTGGAAGACTGGCTAAGGTTGTGTATTTAGTAGTTAAACTAACAAAAAATAGAGTTCAGAAATAATTGGATTGTATGTCAAGATCATGTTTGACAATTTATAGTTTGACATTAGCTTAAAGTTTCTTTGCTTCATTGGTTTATTGAAGACCCAAATACCATCTTTGAAAATGATGAAACAATTATTTGTCTTGTTTCCCTTTTTCTAATGAGATGAAGAGGGGAGGGAGTTTTATTGCAGTGTGTAGTGGTAAAACAAATGTGAACAAATACTATAAATTCTATGTCAAATAATCACACTAGCATTTCAATTTTCATCAAAATTTACAACAAAGAAAATTGGATTACTTATATATATGACAAAGTTGACAAAAGAAAGAAGAACATTGAAAATGCTTGAATTCTAAGAGGCACAATATATAGCATACCAAGCAAAAACTATCCTATGGAGACTTGACATCCGTGGTGCATCTAAAATCTCCTAAAGTTGTCGTTAATAAAGAGGAACACGGTTGATAATATATATTCTTGGTGATAAATACACAAACACTAAACTATTTATAAAATTGGTATTGTCACGCCCCGAGCATACACCTTGAGTGTGGCTACTACTCGAGAACCATTGTTTTCCCCAAACGAACTATTTGCCTTGCTGATGACTTAACGGAAGATTGATTCAAGCAAATATAGGCTTCAAAATCTTAAATACATCATTTGTATCAAAATACTCTATTTAAACTGTCTGAAAATACTTAATGGAAGCAGTAATTGTTTTGCAAAACATCTCAAAACAAACATTGAAAGAGTCTCAATATTATTATCTATGAGGCGTCTATTATTTAAGATTGATGTCAGCACAAGACCCCCGACATTTCAAAAAAAAAAACCTAGAAATATGGAGTCCTCCAAAAAGAATGAGGTCTCACCAAAAGTTGTCAATGAGTGAAAAGTGATCTCAACAAAGCACATGCGGATGATTTTGAACACTTACATCTGCATCATAAAAAGATGTAGGCCGAATGACATCAGTACATTAAATGTACAAGTATGTATTATAGTTGAAGCACAAATAACTGAACTTGTAAGGCTGAAACAAATACTCAACTAAATGTAAAGTATAATTAGGAGATAAGTCATTTAAAGCTCACAACGTAGAAAATGCTAACTCATTAAACTGTATAAATATAAGTATGCAAAATTAGTTATTATTTTATTGGGGAGTTTCTCTAATCGACAACTATCACTATGAGCATCGTGATAATAAATGTCTCACCCACATTGCCAGAACTGTCATATACCTAGCTGGTGTATAGAAAAACTCAAACTCATGGATCCGCTATGAAGGTCTTGGTCAAAGTGTAACACCTCAGAAATTGGAAAGATGAATTGAAAAGGAAAAGTGTAGTTTTGACACTAAACCAATGATCTACGAATCTTATCTATGTATGTAGGAAGTTCTACAGGCCGATGAAGGGAAATCATACGACTTGCGTTGAGTTTTGGAATTTTCAAGTCCCGATAAATTGACCTACATTTGTATAGGACGTGATGTAGTTTGTTCAACGGGTCATAGATGGGTTTTGTAGAAGGGTTCCGATTTAGTGAAATTTTGTGCTTGAACTTAGGTTCTACAGGCCATAAAAAATTTGACGAGCCATAGGATGGTTTTGAGGAATTTGGATGGATTTTAGACCCCAGTAAGTGATTCTGCGATTGACCAATACGGTGTGTAGAAAGTTCTATGGGCCATATGTCAGAACTGTAGGTCACCTTCGGCAGTTTTTAATGAAGGGTGTTTAAGTCTTTTCCTACCCAATTAACCCCTACACTATTTCATTTTGGACCTATAACTACCCCTATAACTGATTTTCAATTCCTAAATCTACCCAAACCCTCTCATTCTCTCTTATTCCCAAATCTCATCCAAGTTCATTCCCACAAATTCTCTCCCAAGATCAAGGAAGAAAAGGTTGGATTTCAAGATTTAAGTTCTTCAATATCCATTGATTTTAGGGCTTCGATTATCAAGGTATATGGGAATTCACCAATGCATTCCTATCATCAATTGGGTCCCAAAAAGGATCTCAAATCTCCAATTCAATTACACCCAATTTCATTAAGGTTTATGCAAATTTCCATGGGTCCAATTATTCATGATTCAATTGTCTGATTTAAATATTATAATGCTTAATTTGATTCAATTATAGGTTTTGCAATTGATTTCATATGGACTTATGCATTATACCTGATTAATGATGAATTTATGAGGAAAGCTTATGAACTTATGAATATGATTTATGAAAGCTATTCATGTTTTATGAAAATGATGTTTTATGAATAAAGGATACTTTTGAGATAGGTATCAATGAATTGTGAAAGGTTTTCTTACATATGAAAGGAAGTATATGAATTGTGAATGGTTTTCTCAAAATATGAATGATATCATAATTTTAAATGCTTAGGAAGGTATGTGTCTATATGAACAAGTTTGTGGATCATGATTTTAAAGGAGCTACTCTATGATGACTTTATGATTTTGATTGGTATTTTGACTATTGCCTTTCCTAATTCTATGCTTTGATAATTGACTTTATCTATTCCATTGGGATCTAACTTAACTGATAGGATTTTGAGATGGAGGCTCAAATAGGGTTATCTCTAGCAGTAAGTCCCAAGTTATGAGCCCCCGTAGGATTGTCTTAAATGGCAAAGCTAGTGGACACACAATAGCATTAATGATAAGATACAGAGTTCTACCTTAGCAAGTAGACTCTCTCTTCTCACGCTGGGAGTTACATCGAATTTCATGTTATTGCTCACATGGTCTATTGTCGGTTAAAGCTAATATCTCACAAAATGAATTATGTTCATTCAAAGGTTTTATGAAATCTTCTCAAATGATTTTAAGTATGTATTGACCTTGTTTAATGGCTTATGATTCTTTAAAGGTTTATACTTATGTTTTAGCTTGGTAATGCATATCATGTTAAAGTCCCTAATGATCATGTTTATGTGTTTATGCATTTCCCATACTTAGTACATTCCATGTACTAATGCATACTTGTGCCGATATTTTCTTATAATATAGAGTCTGATGTATATCTTTCCGCTCGTGGCTAGCTCAGATTGTTACTCAATTGCTTTGGATTGGTAAGTCCTCATACTTTGAGGGCAAGACTATGAATACTTTTATTATTTTCCTTTGAGATTTAAACATGGTGTATGAGATACGTCCCAACCACTCTTTTCATGTTTTATAATGGCTTGTCAAAACATATTATGATTCCACACATGATCAACTTTTCATCTATCATATGAGACTTTCTACTTAAACATTTCTTTTGTATATTCTACTCTATTGAATGTATGTCAAGTAGCTTGTGTAAGACCTCTCATATTCTTATATTTCATGTCACATCTAGTATATACTTTGAGGTGTGACACAAACGCAATGAGGAGTCACCTAAGAGTTGGTGTGATCCTAACCCACGTTGGCTACATGGTTTATGGAGAATATGAGTTGTCTAAACTCTTCCTCATATCGGTAATCAATACTACTCCTGAAATAAATAACTCAATGCTCATGTAAAAACAACTCTCTCTGGATTGAGATAAGTTCTCAAAAAGGCCAATTTAAGAGGTAACTGCTCTGTATTTACTCTGTCTGAAAAACTCGTATACTTTTCTTAAAATAGTTCTCTCTTTTTCAATGTAAATATGATAATTTTGGGAAGTGTCTAGTTCCCTGGTCTACTCAAAATTTATACTTTAATGCTTGATCAAAAGATTCTCAAAGAAAACTCACTAAATGAGGTTCATGTGGGAATATAAACACAAAAAAATCAACTCAAAGATCTCAATGCATAATATATAGCAACTCAAAATCAAAAGTTTAGAACTTGGAATCAATAACATAACCCAAATCAAAATTCTAGAAACTAAGGGTATAATTACCCTAGATTAAACTCTTATAACTGAATGAGATGTAAGGCATGAGGACAAACTTAGTCCATCACTATGATTCACCTTACATACCTAAAAGAACGATGTTCTTGGTGAATGTCACCTTAACATACCTAGACCTGACATGACGTATAAGACCCTGAAAGGCCCTACACAAGCCACTTGATATATACACAACACAATATAGTAGAAAATACATGAATTTAAGTAGAAAGTCTAATATCATAAAAGAGTTTGACATAAAAGAGAAAGTTTGAACACAATCTTCACAAGACAATCTAATACATCCAAAGAGTGGTTGGGACGTAACCCACACACCACGTACAATGCCTGAAAACTGAAGACATAAGAAAGCATAGTAAAGGTTACATGGTCTTCGAAAAATTAGGGCTCACCAAGTCTTCGAATGATCAAGCAATCACCTATCCACGAGTGTGAGGAGAAAGATTGCCAGACCCTACATTATTAGAGAATGTAGGAACAATTATGCATTAGTTCATGGAATTTAATAAATATGGGGAAATGCATAAAGACTTGAAACATGAGCATATGGAAACGTTAAAACATGATATGCATAACCAAGCTAAATGATAGTAAAAGACTTTAAAAGAATTGTAAGTCATAAACATGGTCAATGCATCTTAAAATGTAATGAAAACTTCATAAAACCTTTGGTGGTAACATAGTTCATTTTGTAGGATATTTACCATTAACCGACATAGACCGTGTGAGATATAGCATGGAATCCAGTGTCTTGCTCCCACACCAAATAAAATGTCGTGTTTTACAAGATAAGGACCATAAACTTCTAGATTAGGTGGATCCACTAGCTATGTCTTTCAAAGAAAAATCATGTGGGAGCACGTTGTCAGGGAAAAGGAGATTGCTACTAGAGACCTGACCTCTACTAACGAGAGAGCCTCCATCGAAATATCCTCTCGCTGCTAAGTAAAAACTTCAACACAATACTCACGTTATTATTCATATCATCTTACTTGGAAAAGCACAATTAAGTTACCAATCCAATCTTAATTCATAATAGAGTAGCTCCTTAAATCACGATTCATACATGTGTGATAAAACATTTCACCAGTCATGATTTTTTAATATGTGAGAAATCATTTCACAATTCATGCATATGCGTGAAAACCTTTCACAATATCATTGATTCTTTTCATAAAAACATCCTTAATTCTTCATAAAGCATGCATAGATTTGATTAATCAGACTTCATCAATTCATAAGCTTCAGTCATAAATTCATCTTCAAGATTAAGTACAAAGTATGGGTCTATATGAAATCAATTGGGAAGAATTTATTTTAATCAAAACATGCATAAAAAGATTGAAATAAAGCAATTAAATCAAAATCTAACAAGACCCATGTAGATTGCACGAACCTTAATCAAATTATGTGAAACTGAATTAGAAACTTGGAAATCTTTTGGGACCCAATGGATGAATGAAATCAATTGGTGAATTCCACGTACCTAGATAAGCAAAGCACAAAATCAATGGAGAAAACGAAAACTTTAAGCTTGAAACCCTAGGTGTTCTTCCTTGATCTTGAGAGAATTTAGAGAGGATGAATGTGGATGGGATTTGTGACTTTGAGAGAATAAGAGAGTTGGATAGTTATAGGACTTAGAAATAGGCACAAAATGATATAGTATAGGTATTAAATGCATAGGAAAAGATACAAATGCCCTTAATACATGACCTTTTAACAGAGCTACAGTTAGGACCTACAATATGTAGACCTTTCTATGGCCCGTACTGGTCAACCGTAGAACCAAATTCAGAAGCTCAAAATTCGTCTTACTTCCCACAAAACCCTTCTACGAACTGTAGACCCCTTTTGTAGAACACAAGTTCAAGTTCAAAATTCCACTAAATCTAAATTCCTTCTATGAGACAGTTTCGATGACCCGTAGAACCAACCACGACCTGAAAAATCATTTCGTAGGTCTGAGGTCTTAAATCAAATATATGAATCAACTTTACGGGTCTGTGCTATGACCCATCAAACCTCCTATTGCTTGTCCTGTCAAGTTGTAGGTTCACTTACTGGGACTTAGCATTTCATAAATTTTACCTCAATTTATATGGCTACCTTTCTATGGCCCGTAGGACTTCCTACGGTCCGTAGATATGAGTCATTGTCCTTGCATCAGAGCCACAATCTGGACTTTTCCTTTACTTTAAAACTTTACAATTTTTGAGGTATTATAGTATATCCCCCTTGGGAACATTCACCCTCAAATGAGACTAAGGCTAGAATGTATAGAGTAGGAGAGAAACTAACAACCCAACATGAATGCAAATCTCATCATAATGCACATAAACATGGAGAATCACCACAAGCTAAATCATATTATCAAAAATCAAGTTTTTCATGAACATGCATGCATATGGAAACATGAGAATGACTAAAACCCATGAATCCAAAAGAATGAACCACGAGGAGCTAATACCTAAAGCTAGAGTAGGAGCGGAGGAAAAGAAATCAATACACTGGGACATCATGTTCGCTTCGGCCTCCCAAGTAACACCTTCAACTTGTTGATTCCACCAAAGAACCCTCACGGAAGTAAATTCTTTGTTTCTTAACTTTCGAACTTGACAATCCAAAATCTCAACCAGAACCTTTTCATATGAAATACTTTCTTTAACTTCCAAGGTTTCCTAAGGCACTATGGACGTTGCATCTCCAATACACTTTTTTAACAAAGAGATATGGAATATCGAATGTACTGATGCTAAATCATTAGGTAGCACTAACTCATAAGCAACCTTGCCAATGCACCTCAAAATCTGATATAGGCCCACATAGCGAGGATGAAGCTTCCCTTTTGTCCCAAATATCATTATACCCTTCATGAAGTTATCAATGATAATTTAACATTTTAAAAAATAAACACTTCATGATATCACCTATAATCTAACACACATAATTCTTAACATGAAAGTCATTGAATATTCTTATGAGCGGTTTCAATTGATTTTGCTTTATCAATATGCTATATAAGTTTAAAAAAATTGACTCTATGAAGTTGAAAAATGTTGGAATAGATTACATGTAATAGCTTCTTCATCATAACTTGTATTAGTTAGTCTAGATCTATGTTTGACCAGCTCTCCTTTGCTCATAATCGCATAAAACTAGGCAACTAAAGGTACCTTCTCTTCCAACATGTACAATTTGAACCTTTTTCTTGATGGATAAGTGTTATGATCTCCACCTTTAGAATCCAACGACATTTTATCTAATCCCTGGAACTCATAACCAGCAGCATGATCTGAATGATCAAAAGAGATGCTATTAGCTCTAATATATTCTGTTAGTTTTGTCGATGAATTTCTTGACTTAGTTATCCATTAAGATACAAAATGATAAAGAAATTTTTTTTGTTGTTTCATTCTTCATTATGTACCTTACTGCCACATGTGCAAAATTCTAGATTTTAGGTTATATTTGTAATGACTTTTTTTTTATCAGATGATTCCACTAGAATTAGTAAAGGTCATGGCAAGACTAGACGGAAAGGTCTTGAAAAAATGAAGAAGTCTATGGGAGGATAGATGAAAATAGATATCTCAGTTGGTAAAGGAAGGCCAACGAAACCAGCTCAATCGGCAAAACTATCCAATGAGTTAGGGATAATTACTCGAAATTTTCTTTCTCTTCCAAATAAGTGTAGAGAACTCACAAGAGAGGAAAAAGATGCAACACTTATTAGATAACACGTAAGGTTTCTATACTCTTGATAAATTTATTACATTATAGTTAATATAGTGAGTTCTTTTTTTTTGGGGTACTATTATTATTCATCCATCTTTTTTTTTTACGAACTACTGGGCGATATCTATCTACAATGATATGTAGTAGTAGGTTTACTAATGGTCTCTTTTGCTTTATTCTCTAAGATATTCCTATTCTCTGTTTTACAAAAATATAATAAGAATTTTATTGAAAAAACCTAGCAAACTAAAAAATAAACAGCCATTACATGTGATCAACAATTAGCTACTAAAAATACAACTAGGAGTATGCATTCATCTCTTCAAGCTTCCTTCCTTAACTCTTCCTCAGGGGATCCTCTGAAGAATATATCTTGTATAATCCTCTAAAGAAGATAACAACTTTTGTTTTGTTGCCATGGTCGTTGAGCAAATTCCACTTGCAGAACTCTTCCCTTTGGCATGTGCATGTGACAACTCCAATTCTTTAGCCCATTTTAATGTTTACCTAGGAACACCTTGTTTGTGTAAAAACTTACTCCATATCGTTTTGGAGCACTTACACGTGAATTGCAATTACTTTTTGTGCTATAGTACAATTTTATTGGATGGAAATCTATGCTTATCTAAGGGCACTTGAGTTTGAGGTTAATTAATATGTTAACAGATGTGATGATTATTATTTTAATATAAATGAGATTTTGATCGCTTTGTGTGTTTCTTCAAAACTTACTTATTTTTAGGGGAGGTTTGACATGAATTTAGACGAGCATTATGTGAAAGATAGCTATGAGGATATTCTAAAAAATAGAAGCCGACAATGGCGCTAAAAGTTAAAACAGCTATTTGAAAGTGCATGCTCTGAGGAAGAAACTCATAAAATTGAAGTGTCACAGTTGACCCCTGAAAATTAGGTTATGCTTTGTGACATATGGATTAATCCAGAGCATAAGGTACATGTTATTCTCATTGTTATTATTTTTTGTATAAATAAATAATTTTTATGACAAGTATTAAGTTATAGCTCAAGTAAAAACAAGACAAGCACGCATGGACATTCCTAGCTTCTTATTATCTTCATCTATCTTCTTTTACTAGTATAGACTATTTATAATATCTAAACATTTATATATGGTGCCTATTCAGTGGCGTCAGGTAAGCCTTGAAGTGCTTGAGAACATCCTCAATTCTTCTATTCTTCTTCTGAATACTCTTTGGGTTCTTCTTCCGGATAGAATATACTGTTGCAGCCGATACTATCTTATAACCCACATCCATGCTACCTCTCCATTTACACCACTTCTCCTTCTACCTGAGTTCTGATGCTTATCGTGACCAACGACACTAACCTATGGTACGAGTGTCTACGATCGTCGATAATATAGTAACCCTACCAAGGGTTGAGGTCGTGTCCCAAGGGAGTGGTAGTGAAAATAGTAGTTAGGCTAGAATTTTGTTCTAGTTAGCTGTAGTTTAAGAAATTATCGAATAAAAACAAAGTAAATTCAAGTGGGTGACACCAAAGTGTCAAATATCAATGGGGGTTTGTCACAAGTATAGCTAAAACAACAAAAAGAAAGAGAAAATTCAAGTATTGGAGAAAGTTCTTGGGTGTGACCGTAATACAAGTTGAGATAAATCTTTGGGTACATGTTTTTGATAGGAAATTTACAAGATAATAGTGACTAGGCTAAGCTTTAGATGAAAATAAGTTCCCTCTCGGGCAACTTACCCTGTTTCAAATGGGTTCCTCTCTGACACCCACTTGTCACATGAAGACCAGCCTACGCCTTACCCTACTCACTCTCTCGAGCCGAGTGTTAGGATATGTGACTAGGGTTCACCCTCTTGAGTTGAACCTCATGTCGACCCACTCCTTAGGCCATCAGTCTAGTGGTCTTGGTTTCGCGACCTCCCTCTTGTGCAAGTTGAAAACACATCGGTGGTTTTGTATTTTCAAATACAAACCCATTAAATTAAACCACAATCACTAGGTGAAATCACCATTAAAATACATCTAACCTATCAGAAAGCCAGACCAACAACAATATCAACACATATTTGCTAAATCACACCCCAAGAATGGGGGTTTTTAGCCACACATCAAGAAATAACAAAATACACCTAAAATGATACTAAAATCAAATGGGTATAAGAAATTAAACCTTGATTTAAGCAAACGAAGAAGAATGGAGAAGACCCACTTCCAACTTGGGGAAGATGAAATCCTTCTCTCTTCAAGTCTCCCACAAAACCTTCTCCAAACTTGAGAGAAAATATCCCAAAAAGTACTATTCTATTATGGAAATAAAAAAAAATGTTTGACTCCCTAAAATTAATAATAAGTTTAGTATTTATAGACTTCAGAAAATAGTGTTGGTGAATCTTTCGGTGAGGTTAGTCGATGTCGCCGAATGACTCGGCGACTCGCCCTTCTTATGTTTCATCGCCGTTTCGTGTTTGCCTTCAGCATCTTCACATTTTGGACCATTGTGCAGTATAGTACTGCTTTGCAAAAATATTTGGCGAAGCGCCGACTGATCCTTTCATCGCCGTTTGATCCTTCTTTTTCAGGGCTTCGCGCACTGGAACAAAGGGCAGAGTGAATCCCTTCGGCAAATGGCCAAGTGTGCTTGGCGATGCTCAGGCTTTAGCTTCTTCATTCTTTTCAGCCTTTTTGTTCCTTTTTGCACCTAATTGTTCATGCTTTCAATAAAACTTTAAATACCTGAAAATTAAGAGTTTTCATCAGATATTGAGACAAAATAAGCATTCGAGGATACTATTCTTATCAAAATAAAGCCCTAAATTCGTCTAATTTGTGGACTCATCAACACCCTCGACTAAAAGTTTGCTTGTCCTCAAGCAAACTCAAGTTCAGCCGTTCAACAAGGTGTCTCAAATAGTGCTACACAAGACTAAATCATGAATATACACAACAAGACTGAAAGTACTTATGCAAAATTCAACTGTGTACTCAAAGATTCAAGTTGTGACACACCACTACCAAAGATTCTCATGCTCGCAATATTTGCTACTTGTGCAAGTTCAAGCTCAACAAAAAGTATCTAAATGTGCTCACACAAAGAATGATTTCATATTCACACCTATAGGTTAATCCATTTAAGATCAGGAATCAGATGCAACGCCCACACTCAAAAAGAGGAACACAATGCACGTTTTCACTCACAGGTTTACCCTTACTCAAGAGGTCCTGGAGCTGCTCTTAAAGCTTCCTCTATTGGAGCCATTCTGTATGGTGGGACAGAAACTAGTTGCATACCCGGCTCAACTTGAATTCCAAAGTAAATATCATGATAAGGAAGAAGACCAGGTATATCGGTAGGAAACACATCAACAAACTCTCTAATCACAACATCAAACTTAAGAGGAGTAGTGTTGGCACTAGTATCATGGACATAAGAAAGATAAGATAGACACCCTTCCCCACCAACTGTTGCGCTGTCAGAAAACAGACACACCTCTTGGCATATGACTATTAGTACCGATCCATACAATAGGAGGAATACCAAGCATGAACAGAGTAATAGTCTTGGAGAATCAATCCAAGACCGCATGATAAAAAGACAACCAATTTTTGCCTAAAATCAAGTTGAAATCCACCATATCTAACAGAATCAGGTCTACCCAAGTAGCATACCCCAAGATGGTCACCACACAAGATCTGTACACCTAATCTACTATTAAAGAATCATCTATGAGGGTAGCTACATGCATAGGCAAAACCATCAGCTGAAAAAGATAAATTAATCGTGTAGCATAATAAGCAGACACATAAGAAAATATATACCCTAGATCAAATAAAGCATATGCAGGCTGATGGAAGACATAAATTTTACCTGTGATAAAAAATCCAATTAATCAACCTTTGCCTCCGCACAAAAGAATATATATATGGTCATGTCTAGCTCGACCACCTAACATGTCTATCTGAGGACCGCCTCAAGTACCCTAGGGACAACCCCTAGTCAACTGAACCGGACCCTGGAGGCCTGAACCTACTGACCTTGTTGTCTGAAAGGTAGGCCCCTACAAGGGGCCAAACTTTCCACACGCATAGCAACCCTTACTAGAATTGACATGGTGAGATGACTCAACTAAAACCAGACCATCATGGTTTGAATACCCTGAATATGAACCCCAAGAATTTTGAACCAACTAACCACTAGCACCTGAACTATTGCCACCATCTATAAGTTGAAGAACTGCTTGAACTAGCTGAGAAGGTTAAAACTATTGTGGGTAGGCGCTGCCTAGAAACCATCTACCACGGGAGTGAGACCCGCTAAAACCACCATTACGATGGAGCCTATTTTCACTACCTCTAAATACTTATGAAAGATTCCCTCAATGTGTATACTCGATCAACTATGTGGAGAAATGAACAACCCAATGCTACCATCTGCTCTATAGCCAAACAAAGTTGAAATAAAAGCCCTCTAACAAACTTTTGCACCCTCTCAGCTTTATTGGCAGCAATATAGTTGCATTTCTAGCAAACTCATGTAATCATGTCTCATACTCTACAAATCACAAGGATCCCTGAGTCAGGTCTATAAATTCATCCCGCAACCTCTCCCTTAGGCTCTGAGGTACATAATTCTCCAAGAGAGCCTTGGAGAACTAAGTTCAAGTCATCAAAGGTGACCCGACTAGTCTGAACTAGGGTAGGACCTCCACCACTACCTGCCTCACCCATCAAGCTGGAAAATAGTATAATCAACCTTGTGGGGACTCCACTTTGCAACCTCTACTAATAGCTTACCAAAAACTGATATGCATCCTTACCCGCAAAACCTATGAACCTAGGAAGACCTGATTTGATGAATCGTCCCAACAACTTCTTCTACTCAAAATACATAGCTGGCCTAGGTGCAATAAGTGGTGAAAAAGTTGGAACTAGTTGAACCACTAAATGAGGAGCTGCAACAACATGATTTGTCAGTATGGTCTGAACACCCTTTGCCCCTACCTGAGCTGAAATCTTATCCTCATCTTTAATCTAGGGTCCTGTTAATGTGCTAGGCAAAATTCCTTCCTGAGAAATGCCCTCCCTAAAGTTGAGGATCCTGGCCAGAGGATCGTGTAGCACTGGCGTTTGTTTGAATACTAGTGGAGGCTGGGATGGCCTCACGCCATCTAGTTGATATCTAACAAGGCCAACCTTTATCTCGGCTCTGGTGGCGCTCCTTCCTCCTGATCTCTAGATGGTGCTGCAAACCATGCGCTCTCTTGACCTCTGGTTCGATTCAACCTCTTTGCCGCCCCATTTGGAGGTATAGAAGGCTCTCTCCCACCCACGAATGACCTCATCCTAGCCATATGACAAAGAGTAAAACAAATAGAGTTGAGATATTGATACAACGATCAATGCATCATAAGAAACAAGAAACATTGAAGTATTCCTACGAATAATGGATAGCCATTTAAATATTGGATATGGAGATCATTATACCGATCTCGACACTCTACTAGGGACTTGCTCTTATACGATGAGATCGGTGAACCTAAAGATCTGATAACACGTTGTCCCGACCTGAAATTGAGCAATGTTTGAGCCTACTATAACACCCGAGTAGGCAAGCCTAACCCGATACTAAAAAATGTTAAAGATAATAATCTATATAATAATAACAAGAAAGAGTGGAAGTAGAAGTAGAATAAAGAAAATAGGCCATATCATAAATATGTAATACGATACAAAATGACCAAAAAACGCCCAAAGTGACCAAGAACAGAATCTAACACAAGACCTCGCCTCGGACATGGGTTAATCTATTATAGAGATGCTAAGTACATAAAGGCTAAATGTACAAGAGAACTGACTAAGAAAAATACAAAACATAAGTCGGTGGAAAAGAGTGAAAGCAACAAATCTCCGAACGCCAGAAGCCCACTATGATCCAAGTTTGTGACGGCCAAGGTAGATCCAACGTTCACTTAGGGTGGCTTGTACTAGAAGCTGCATCAGAAAAAGATGTGGAATTGTATTATAAGTACCAAAAATGGGGTACTCGGTAGGCATAATAAGCTGACCGAGCTTAGAAAAATCAAATATAAAAAGAGCAGACCGATGATACTAGCATAAGTTTGATAGAGAGCTAAAAGTAACCAAAACTTTTGACAAGGGAAGCATCAACTAATTTACCACACCATTCAAACAACACAGAAGTCAATCACCCAAAGAGATGAAATGCGCATGTGGCAAATGAAAGATGAATGCAAAAAGTTTTGGAGTTGTCTCGCCAGCTATCCTCTGGACTCTTTAGATAACTACTAAATCCCGTCTCAGCTTATCAGAAGAGTAAAACTCAGAATTAGTATGCGTGCCATCGGAACTCATCAACATATGCATTATAAGGAAAAAATGGAACATTTTCCTCAAATCCAAGTTTCCATTGATAAAAATCAGTTAAAATTAATAATCCCACTCCCAAGGAGCTAAAAATCAGTCGAAAGTGTGGTATACTCAAAAGTGTATTAAAACCTCTTTCAATAATAGAACCGATGCAGTTATGCCATGGTCATGCTTTAACACCCATACAATCCAGACAATATCACAAATCAAACCATATCACACATACACAACCAGGTAAAAAGTCGTCACACAACAAGCGTACTAACCTAGAACTCCTGCGGTCCAAGTTCATGGCCTTAGGCCCAACAATTCAATATGAACAAGATCATAAACTCAAATGCACTACACAAACAACCCAACAAGTCGACCAAGAAAACATACGGAAACCTAAGTTTCACGCCATCTAGAAGTCATTTCTAAGGATATCATACAAAACAAACCATAAGGATCAACCTAAACTAAGGCTTTTCCAACTAAAACTACACTAAGCAACCCAACAATGGCCAAAAGATGACTAAAGATAAAATATAAAAGCCTAACTAATCCTAAATTCCAACTTAATCATGTAATAATACTTAAAATACAATTAATCTAAATGAGCCAAGTCTAAGAAAAGGGAAACTGTAACCTACCTCAAAGCCCAAACCGTACTCAAACCTTTACTTGGGTTCTTTTCTCTTTTAGAGAGCCTTAGAGTGATGTCAAGCAATAAACAACACCGCAAGAACACAAAAACAAATACAATGATACCAATATTAATAAGGGAATTCAAAATGGGTAAGAAACCCAAAAACATAAATGGAAACCCAGACATGGAGTCAAAAAATGAACGCCATCACAAGGTCCCAAACTTCTCAAGGAAGTTGTGCCCCAAAAAATAGGCACAATCTGAGGTACCATCAAGCCAAAACAATCCCACCATTAGTTTAGCTCAAAAGGAGGCAAACAGTGAAAAAGGGAAATTTACGTGAATTACCAAGGAAAATGGCAGATTCAACCATCTCGGAACATGCAAACAAAATTTTCTGACGCACTCCAACAAGAATCGCTCGATTCCTCCTAGAAACGCTCAAAAAATTGCCAAAACCCTAATTTAGAAATGGTACATGCAACTGAAAATTGAGTCTTTTTAAGAAACTAGTCGACTAGTTAACTGTACTTCCTAATTACAGAGGCGCCTTGGGATCGTAGAGGTCAGCTAAGCTGACCCTTCATGAATGAAGTGTGAGACCTGTGAATGTAAAGGCTATGTCAGTCAACCCTTCCCGAATGTGGCCAAGGGCCAACGAACGTGAAGGCCAACAGATTGACACTTTACGAATGTGGCATGATCCACGTGAATGTGGAGGTCTGAGAACTTTGTCCTCACAAATGTGGCCAGAGGCTTGCAATCATGGAGAGATGGAAAGTGTTGCATCTGCAATATCACAAGAGAGGCCAATTCTGAATTGGGGGTTCGTAATTCATTCAGAACCCCTTCAACTCAAATGAACTATGCTACCTATTTAGACATGATATTCTGGACTAAACAAAATCTACGACACAACTAATGGAGCTCGTCTAATCAAAATGTTGACCAAACTCAACAGTTACAAAAAAAAGATACACAAAATGCTAAATGCCACAAAGTCATCATGATTACCTCAAGAACTGAACCAAAGTTTATTGTAGACCAAACTTGGCATTCCAGAGATACCGCACTGACAAAATTCTATTTCGAGTGCATTAACAAAGAAAGTTGACCAAGTTCAAACTTAAGGCAAAATTCAAAAGCTAAAATACCTAATTACACAAACTACAAACGAAGGCCTTAAAACCAGAAGCAATCATGCCACTAAACAAAAACAACCCCTCTAGAGTTGATAGACTTGACAACATTCTGATCAAACATTAGAGTCTTTGGATGCTGACTAAATTAAACTTTTTCATACTTTACGCCTCTAAAATGTCTAAAACCATTCAAAGCTCACCCGACCACCTCGAAAAGCATGCTACCCAATCCAACACCATACAAAACTAACAAGGAAGCTATGGGAAGGGGGAGATAGTAAAAGTACACCAAAACACATAAATGGCAATGAGAGTCATTACACTTCACGTCACCTCTATTTCAGTTCTTCAACTTTTGTGCCCCATTTCACATTCTTTCCAACCTACAAATACGTAATAACATTTGTTAGCAAAATTACATAAACACGACTCAAACACTTATCAACATAATGGTATTTATTCTCGAATTTTGCTAAAGTGTAAGTTTTACTTGCCTTTTAATCATATAAATATGCCAAGATCACCTGAGTTTGAAATCCTACATGTTATCTTTTCAAACTTACAGTCTAAAATGCCCCACTCAAAAGTTCTTAATTAGAAAAAAAGAGACGTCTTTTTACTGGTCCTTGAAATGAATATAAAGATAGGGAGCTTAAGAGCACCTCATCCTGAATGTGAAGATGAAAATAACAAATTGGAAAGTTCTCTTTTTTCTCATTTTTTTTTCTATTTTTGACCACCACATTGATTAGGAATTAAGAAACTCTTATGAAAAACATATTTTTTAGGTTCTCAACCTAATTACTACATTCATTACATTTCCAAAACATATTATTTTCCATTTTAAGAGTGCAAACTGTTTTCTAAAGTTCTACTATAAAACTGCTCCTTATATACCTACCCTTCAAGGATGGTACCTATTTTCACGTGAATCTCACATAAGAAAATTAAGGGACTTTAAATTATTTCACAACAAAGTATGTATCATAATACCACTTTAAGCCTGCAGAGGGAATGATTTATCCTACAAACTGTTCTAGGGCTTCATAGGAAACCTTATAGTCATTGTGATAGGTGATTGAAAACCTGCAGTACTCGTATTTTAAATTTTTTGAAGCGGTAAATAAGAAATTCTTTTATTTCAAGAATTAGCAGTTCTTTTGAAAGTACCTCAAAATGACTTAAACCTCTTTCCGCCACAAATAAAGGAGGACTTATGTCATGAACCAAAAATCGAGCATGCTGGACCCTGCTTTATCCCACCAAGATAGGTCAGCCTATACAATCCTAGACAAGGGTAAATGTGGAAGTAAGAACAAAATTAAGGAGTAAGCATAAAATAAGCATGCAAATTCATAATATTACACAAACTTGGAGTCACGTGTACAAGGCACTAAGTATTATAATATATTCAAAATAAATACAAGTGTGAATGTCTCCATATCTAAAATAGATCAAGGACATTATAGAAAAATAAGTGATGTCTACTGAGAAGAAAAATAGCTACCTCACAAACTCCAAATGCAAGACTCAGATGAAGATTATAGAGAGAAGTCAAGATGATTCGAACTCGTACCCTATAAAAGTGTAGAAAGAAAGAGACTGAGTACCAAACAACAATGATACTCATCAAGCATCCCTAGATAACCCTAAGTAAAAAATATCAAACACAAGCACCCTATCACTGTCATGACGCTAGCCTACACCCTGGATGTGGCCGACACTCGAGAACCATTCCTAGTCCCCAAGTAAACCCTCATCCTAGCTGACTACAAGCGGAAGACTAACTCAAGCATACAAAGTTTAAAATTGAATAAAATTCATTGAACTCAATTACAAAATCTTTAACTCAAGCTTAAAAGAAACATACTTACCTCCTCTCAACTCACTCAACTCAACTTAACTCAAAGAAACATAGTTCAACTCAACTCAAGAAATACTCAAGGATACTTAGAACTACTCAAACTTACTCAACTCAGAAGTACTCAAGAGTAAGACACTCAACTAAATAAGGTTCTCAACTCAGTAAAACGAGGCTCAACTTAACAATAAGGTACTCGACTCAATGAGACACAGTTCAACTCAAGATACTCAAGAGCAAAGCAACAATAAAAGATGCAATATATGGAAAGCTTTCAGAACAGTAGATAGCAACTCAATGTATTGAAGAACACAATAACAACTCAATTTGTATATAATAAAATATAATATAACTTTGTGGGAGATTCTCTAACTGACAACCATCACTATGAGTTATGTGATGATATAGCGTCTCGCTCATGCTGCCAAAACTATCATATACTTTGTTGGGGTATAGAACCTCTCAACTAAGTGGATCCACTAGTCTCTGCTAAAAAGCATTAAGGAATAATCTAAAAAGTATGACCCTTTCTACCCACATTGGCTACATAGCTTATGAAGACTTGATTTATCTGAACTCGTCCCCATATCGGTGCTCAATACTACTCCCAAAAATATACTCAGCTCATATGTTTAAAAACATAACTCTTTCTGTGGTTTGACATTATTACTCAAAATCTTTCTCTAAAATGAGATGTTACTCAAACTGCTCAAAACTCTTTTGGAAATCTCAGTTTCCTCCTCTTTTAAATGTGAAAACATTTACTCTTGGGACTACTTAGAGATGTTACTCTACTCTTTCTCAAATCAAGTGCTCAAGACTTAAAACAAGTTTAGAAAAATTTGTAAAAGACTTCTTAGAATAAAGTTCATGTCAAATTATGGACGTGAACGACTCAATTCAAGGTTTTCAATAACCATAGATAGAAGTCAATACTCGAAACTCAAGAACTTCAATGATACTACTCATTTCAAGAATGCTTGACTCAAAGGGTTCATGCGGAATTATGAGCATGAACTGCTTAACTCAAAGACTCAAAGATACTTCTCATCTCTAGACTGCTCGACTTATAGGGTTCATGCGGAGTTATGGGCATGAACTACTCAAATCAAGGACTACATCGGTAACCTATATTAGCCACATGATTAGGAATATAATCTCAAAAGGGTTAGAAACTCATTACTCCAGAATTAGAACTTGAAGATACCACTCCTCTCAAAGATGCTTAATTTATGAAGTTCATGCGGAATTTATTGGCATGAACAACTCCTCTCGAGGGTCTAAATAACATTATGGAATTCATGTATAACACTCTTCTCATTCTCATACTTACTTGTTCAAAACTTAGTTCAAATTGATAGTTTATCTCAAAGGATTCACAATTGAACCCGAAGACTTTCTTGAACTCTACTCTTAACTCTCTCTTGAATGTGAATTATGAATTCAAGAGTTATGGTTCATGATATGAGGGTCCCGTGATGAAACAATAGACTCATAAATACATTCTCCTCACTCTCATGCTCACTTACTTGAGCCTTGAATCAAGATATTAGAAATTGTAGAAGACTCCTCAAAAAGACTCAAAAGGGACTTTCTTAAAATGTTCGGAAGAACTCTCAAATCTTAAATCTTAACTCTACCTTGAATTTGAATTATGAATTCAAGGTTATGATTCATATTATGAATGACTTCTAGGTTCTTAGAAGTATTTTATAGTGTTTAGAATCAGAGGGAGTGAAGGTACACTGCAAAGAGACTCAAACGGGACAGCCGATAGAAAAAGAGTGTGGGCAGGCGACCCTGGCGCATTCCTGGCGCAGGGCGCCATCCCTTAAGGTTCAGAGACATGATATTGGCGCACTGTGGCACATCCGTGATGCTTCACGCCACCATTCCCCCAAACAATTCCGAAGAATTTCGTCTCTCATTTTCTGATCCTAAATCGCTTTTAATCAATTTCTTTTCTCACGTTTTCCTTAGATTTAATTACGCAACCTAAGTACACACTAATCTACTCAAAACAACACTCAAATCACTAACTTTCATCTCAAGAATTAATCAAAACTCCAACAAGACAAGATTTAGAATGAACTTTGAGAACACTTATCAAGAATTTAAAACCTTCAACTTCTGAAGATGAAATTACGCTGAAAATAAAATGATTTACGTGTGGGTGAACAAACCCAACACTATCTAAGCTTACATACCTCTTAGGTATTAAACCCATGGCGAAAATCCTCAACAAAACTCAAGAACCACGACGAACGCTTTGATCCTCTCCTCTTTTCTCCTCTTTTCTCTTCTTTTCTCTTCGTGAACTCTCAACTAAAACCCTAGGCGTATATTAGCATTATAAAACTGAACCTAATCAGAGTTGACCCCTAAAAACTTACTAAAAACTAATTAAATCTGATTGGATAAGGAAAAGACTAAAATACCCCTTACTATTTTCGGGTAACTTTCCTTATTTGGACAGCCTGACTTCAAAACGGCATATCTCACTCATCCAAACTCGAAACTTAGAAAACTAGGTGGCGTAGGAAAGATAATTCAAATAGCTTTCATTTTATATCTTATGGCCCACCTAACTCATCCTATACTAAGAGTTATAGTTGTTTGAAGTTGACCCAAAACATAGAAGAACTTAGGAATGACTTGATGGAACTCTCTTTAGTTCCTCTTGAAACTCAAGGTGATACATCTAGTGAACTTAACACTCAAGAAATTTTAAATTCCTTGGTAAAAATTCTACTCACAATGAAGGATGGTTCGAGTCTTAGCTCAAAAAAATTTATGGGGTGTTACAATATATCCCCCTTGGGATCATTTACCCTTAAATGACGGCTGGACTGGGTATGGAATGGGGTTACCCTTACTAAGGTATGAGTCTAATGGTATGCTCCTACTATATTCAAGCTTAACCCAAATCCTTAGGTTCGGGTTCTATACCTCTCTATAGGGAATCTCATCCCAAAACTATTACTCTTTACCATTACATTGGGCTCATATCCAGAACCACCTAATGTTTAACAACACCACATTCAAGCATAGTACTCTAACCACTCCATGAACTCCTACTAACCAACTCCTTAAGAAATTCTCAACACTTGACTTGATTTCTCATCTTATCATCTCCCCCTTAGGTCTAAAGTTAACACTTGAAAGCTATGGACCTATTCCACATTGACGACTCAATTATGCTATCTAGGAACACATGGAAAATCATTATCTTAATTGGAACCTCATCTGGTAATATATCATCTAGGCGCACCTCTTAATGCTCTTGTTACTATTGTGACTTAGCCACACTTCACTTCCCTTATCTAACGTTAGGGTATCTCACTGGTAATACTCATATTCATTGCAGCAAACATTTTAATTCCTCACCTACTCTTATGTGAAGTTTATCAGATCAAACCTGAAGACTAACATCATCACCCTCATGTTTCCATTCTTTTGATCTTGACACTCATCTAAAAATATCATAAGCCTAGCTTGGGTCTATCACCTCATGAATACTATATGCTTTTATTCAACACATATATTTAGCCCTTTCTAACACGGTTGTACATCAGCATCAACTCTATTCTGGTTAATAATAAACTCTAACTTATTTGACTAGTAACTATTCCTCTTTCTTCTATCAAAAACTCCCTACAACACTATTATTCCTTATTCTACTCATAAGGGAACTCATCACTTATAACCGACTGGGTGTATGGTTGCTAGAACATAATCTGGCCCATCACTATCTCCCTTTCATAGATTAATGAACCCCAACATACCTTCCTCTAACTCTGGGCACTTCCACTACTACTGCTCATAATCTCATAACTCAGGTTACCTCTTTCAGTGAAAATCTACCCAAGCTTTAAACATACACCTCATAAGGACCTCAGATGAAACAAGGCTTAGGAAAAGATTACAACTCGCTTTTAGCTCAAATGCATGATTCATATGAAGCCATTACTCTGAAATTCAACATGTAACTCACTCATGGCCTTCTCTCAAGACTCTCTGGAGTCTCATTACTTCCTCAATACTTTTGCTAAGAATAACTCATCCATAAGGATCTCCAGCTTTACTTTTCAACCAGCTTTACTTTTCAACCACCTTTAGTATGAAGGGTAGTCGAATGAATGAATTTGAGAAATGCACGAGTATGAATAAATCTCTATGACATAGCTCTATTGCATGATTAAGAGTATGAACGAAGGGAAAGTTTTCATAAATGTCTGTAGTCCCTCGTTTATAGAATAACACTGAATAAAAATAATATATTAAAGTTGCCATAAAATAGGTAGCTTAAGTCTTTAAAACATTTAACAAAATAACTGAACAAACTTCTGAAACTCTATTGTCTATCTATGAAGCCTCTAAATGACAAAGATGGAACTCAAGACAAGACCCACGACATCCTGACAAAACTGAAAAGTAAATGAAATCCTCTAAAAGCAAGGAGGCTCACCATAGCTAACTCGAACTCCAGGTGGTATCAATGAAGCTTATGTTGATTATCCTGAATACCTGTATCTGCATCATGAAATGATGCAGGCCAAATGGCTCAGTACATGGAATGTATGAGCATGTAAGGGGAATTCTAAAGCATAACATAAGCTTGAACTGGTGGAAAAGAAACATACTTACCTCATCTCAACTCACTCAACTCAAAGAAACACAGTTCAACTCAACTCAAGGAATACTCATGGATACTCAAAACTACTCAAACTTACTAAACTCATAAGTTCTCGAGAATAAGATACTCAACTCAGAAATAAGGTTTTGAATTGATAAATAAGGTTCTCAACTCAGTGAAATGGGGCTCAACTCAACAATAAGGTAATTGACTCAATGAAACACAATTCCCTCCTCTTTTAAATGTGTAATCATTTACTATTGGAACTACTAAGTTCCCATATATCATTTTAAGAAAATGACTCGACTCTACTCTTTCTCGACTCAAGTGCTCAAGTCTTAAAACAAGTTTAGAAAAATTTGTAAAAGAGTTCTCAAAATAAAGTTCATGTCGAATTATAGACGTGAACGACTCAATTCAAGGTTTTCAATAACCATAGATAAAACTCAATACTGAGAACTCAATAAATTCACTGATACTACTCATTTCAAGAATGCTCGATTCAAAGGGTTCATGCACAATTATGAGCATGAAGTACTTAACTCAAAGACTCAAAGATTCTTCTCATCTAAAGACTACTCGACTTATATGGTTCATACGGAGTTATGGGCATGAACTACTCAACTCAAGGACTTCATCGGTAACCTATAATAGCTCTATGATTAGGAATATAATCTCAAAAGGGTTAGGAACTCATTACTCAAGAATTAGAACTTGAAGATACTACTCCTTTCAAAGATGGTCAATTTATGAAGTTCATGCGGAATTTATTTGCATGAACGACTCGACTCGAGGGTCTAAATAACAATACGGAATTTATGTATACGACTCTGCTCATTCTCATACTTACGTGTTCAAAACTAAGTTCAAATCGATAGTTGACCTCAAAGGATTCACAATTGAACTCGAAGACTTTCTTGAACTCTACCCTTAACTCTCTCTTGAATGTGAATTATGAATTCAAGGTTATGATTCATGTTATTAATTACTTCTTGGTGTTTAGAAGTAGTTTAGAGTGTTTAGAATCAACGGGAGTGAAGGTACACTTAGAAAGGAATCAAACGGGACAACCAACGGAAAAGGAGTGGGGGCAGGCCACCTTGGCACATTCCTGGCATAGGGTTCGAGCCCCTAAGGTTCAGAGACATGATATTAGCGCATTGTTGGCGCATCACACCAGCCCTGCTAGCGCATCCGTGCGGTGTCGCACCTCCAATCCCCAGACAATTCTGACAAATTTCGTCTCTCATTTTCTTATCCTAAATCGCTTTTAATCGATTTCTTTTCTCACGTTTTCCTTAGATTCAATTATCCAACTTAAGTACACACTAAGCTACTTAAAACAACACTCAAATCACTAACTTTCATCTCAAGAATTCATCAAAACCCCAATAAGACAAGTAGAATGAACTTCAAGAACTTAAATCCTTCAACTTTTGAGAATGAAATTACACTGAAAATAACATGATTGATCTGTGGGTGAATAATCCCAACACTATGGAAGCATACATACCTCTTAGGTATTAAACCTATTGCGAAAATCTGCAACAAAACTCAAAAACCGTGACGAACGCTTTGATCCTCTCCTATTTTCTCCTCTTTTCTCTTCTTTTCTCTTCTTGAACTCTCAACTAAAACCCTAGACATATATTAGCATTATAAAACTGAACCTAATCCGATTAGACCCCTTAAATCTTACAAAAAATGAATTAAATCTGATTGGGTAAGGAAAAGACTAAAATACAACTTACTATTTTCGAGTAACTTTTCTTATTTGGACATCCTAAATTCAAAAGGGCATATATCACTCATCCGAATTCGAGACTTAGAAAACTTGGTGGCGTTGGAAAGACAATTCAAAGACCTTACCTTTGATATCTTATGGCCCACGCCACTCATCCTATACTGAGAGTTATGGTGGTTTGAAGTTGACCCAAAACTTAGATGAACTTAGGAATGACTTGAATAAACTCTCTTTAGTTCTTCTTGAAACTCAAGGTGATACATCTAGTAACCTTAACACTCAGAAAAATTTAAATTCCTCGATAAATATCCTACTCACAACAAAGGATGGTTCTAGTCGTAGGTCAAAAAAATTTTGGGATGTTACAATCACACCTTCTAAACCTCCTCCTGCAACAACCTGCATAAGAGATCAGAAACAACCCATCCCAATAGTTTAAAAATTAAAAGAGCAACATGTTTTAAGTAAATCATCGAATTTCACATATCAAAGTATCAATAATATCGTCCTAACTTTTAAAACACAATACAAGCGCAAATATAACCTCTCACTCATAAATGCAAAGAATTATGATGAGGTGCAAGTGCAATGCAATCAAAATTTCATATAAAATAATGCATAATGAACTTATCGATGCACACCCACTAACAAGTAGGTGATGAGTCTGAGATTTTTATTCATTTGAGACCTTTTAGTTCAACAAATAGAGTTCATAATGACTATTTATATCCTTATGTGATGATATTTTGATTTTTTTCAACTATGAAGAATGAAGGATAAGACAAGGATGAATCTCTAAAAAAGATGCCAAAAATGTTGAAAAGAGGGAAAACTCACAGCTGAGGATCGCCTAATACAATGGGCAGATTGCCCAATGAGTTTGGACCTCGCCTAAAGTGACAATGTTCACTTCCGAAAATATTCAAGGTCTGCGGTGACGTAAAATGAAAATGGTTATTCATTAAAGCAGTTGGGCAAGCTAAGGATCCCATTCCCTAAAGTGACAGAAGGTTGATCCAAACTGAAGCCTAAATTAGGCAAACACGGTGATCATCAAAGAATTTTTGAATGTGAAAGGATGACTCAATTGAGTTTTCCAACTGAGGTTCAAGCACCTTAAGCTTGAAATCAAAAAAGGGTGAGTTTAAGAGCAAGATGGTGATTCACCGATCGAGTAGTCGACCCCGACGAATATCGCCAATCAGTGCACGTATGGGATTTTAGATTAATTTTTGGGAAAATTATAAATAGCCCAAAGTAGAGCAAAAATGAATCTGAACTTTTGTATTTTTATCTGTAGAAAATATATTTTGGAATATTGCTTAATTTTGGGGTTTTGAACAAATTTGTAATTGATAATGAAAGGTTCAATTCAAAGTGGGTGTTGAAGATTATTACTGATTATCAATACTTTGATGGCTAAAAACATAATTGGTATAACTTCTGTCACTTTTTTTTATGCTTGGCTAAAACCCCAATTCTAGTGGTGTGACTATGGAGTTTGGTATTAACTAATTTAGTGGGTCTCGTGTCTTGCTCTATTTTTCAGCTATTTATTCATGAATTTGAATTATTTAGCATGAGTTTAATTTATGGTTTAAGTTTGCAAACTTAGTTCAAGTTTATACCTTTGATTGATACACGAAATGGATTAATTGAAGTGAGTAAATAGCTTAATACTTAAAAATTGGATTTGATCGTTGTAGTTTGCTCGAAAGAGAAATTGTAGCTTCATTTTTAATTACAAAATCTGCTCGAAAGAGATATTTTAGAAGGTATTGGGTTGATTTGTATCTTAACATGGATGAGACCTAAAGGAGATTCTGTGATATGACACCTTGAGATTTAAAGAAGATTTGTGTCATTTATGATTACCCAACCTATCCAAGATTATCTAGCATTGTTAAGCAAGCACTTGTACCCCCTATTTGATATTCATACCGATTATCACACCCCTAGATCATCTTTTACTTGTTTAAACCCTGTGTTAGGTTGATTGTGATAATTGATTTCAAACCCTTATGTTAAATTTGGTGGATTATCCACCCATTTGCCCTAATTGCTATAATGAATTAGTTTCCATCTTAATTTTCTTATTGAATTCTTCGATTCAGATCACTCCATGTGAGATTCGACCCCAACTCTATTATTGGGTATTTAAATTTCTAATGATCGCTTACTCATTTAATTATTTTTGTGAGTAATTTACACGTTATCAAAAATGATGCCATTGTCGGGGAGTGGTGGCTAAAATTTAGTTTGTGATATTAATTTGTAAACTTGTTTCCTTGTAGTAGAATATATTTATGTTTGGTGTTCTTGTGGTGCCCCAACTGCCGATGGAAATATAAGTGTAAGTGGAACTGATTATTCTAGTCACTATGGGCAAAATAATAACATTGGATATATGAACGACATGCATGTTAATGTCATCAAGAGAAGATGAACCATTTGGTTACCTCCAACTATTGGAAGAGCTATGTTTCATGTAACCAAAACAATGTTGCAATTGCTCTAGATAAGTGGGATATTCTGAGGTCCTTCTCATGAAGACCCCATGAACATCTCCAAAACTTTGTAGATATTGTGGGCCTTTTACTTTCAAGAATATTTCACAACAGTCCATATGTTTGAGGTTTTTTTCCTTTCTCCTGAACAGGAGTAGTAACCAAGTGGTTGGCGGAACTACCACAAGATTCCATAACTTTGTGGGAGGAACTAACAGAGGTGTTTCTTGAAAGATTTTTCCCTCCTTCGAATATGTTGAAACTTAGAGATAGCGTCCAAAACTACAATAGATTGGATGGTGAGCCCCTCTATGAAACTTGGTTGCGATTCCAAAAGTTATTGTTGCAATGCCCAATGCATGGTGTTCTGGACAAGCTATTGCCCCAATATTTCTATTGTAGCTGATGAGTCCACGATTTGGACTCATTTAGGGCTTTATTTCAATAGATTTAGCGTCCTCAAATGCATATTTTGTGCCAATAACTGATGTAAATCCTTGATTTTCAGGTATTTGGATTAAGGAACAAAGAATGGACACTAATGAACAAAAAGGAACAAGGCAGCTAAAAGAATGAAGAAAAGAAGGCCTAATGATTGCCTAACCCATTGGGCGAGTCACCGAATGGCCATGATCTCGCCTACAGTTTCAGTGTGCAAAGCCCTGAAGGAGAAAATCAAGTCAACGATAAAAGAGGAGCAGTCGGCGTGTCAACGAATGGTTCTGTGATGCAGTGCTAGATTGCCCAAAGTTACAGAACTTGAAGATGCTGAAGGCCAAAGCGAAACAACGATGGAACTGACCAAAACGCGGATCGCCGATCCTGACTTATTGCGTCGAATGGTCCTTCGTATCACAATTTTTAAACACTAAATACATTTTCAAACTTTATGTTTAGTATAAAATTTTATTCTGAGCATTCATTAGAGTAATTTTTGAGTTAGAACTGAGAGTATTGAGACAATATTTTCCTTAACTTTGAAGAATTGAAGTTTTCCATTTTTGGGAAATTGGAAGTGGGTTTTTGATATTCTTCAACCTTGACCTTTGTAAAGACGAGATTAATCTTACCCAGTTGATGGAAACACAATTTGGTAACGGTTTTTATCTTTTTATGATGTCTAGCTAAAACCCCAATTCTTGGGGTGTGATTATGTGATTATGGGTTGATTTAGCTGCTGGGTATTATTAATTGATAGTTTAAATGTTGTTTAGAAGTGATTTCAATAAGTAATTGTGGTTTAATTTAAAGGGCTATAGTTGCAAATGCAACTCTACTTTCGTGTTTTTGACTTGCTCAAGAGAGAGATTTTAAAACCAAGATTACTAATTTGATGGTCTGTGGGTATTAGGTTGTCATGGGTTCAGCTCGAGAGAGTGAATCCTAAACCCTTTTCCACACATTTAGCTCGAGAGAGTGAATGGACTAAAGCGTAGGCTGTTCTTAATTGCTGCTTATTGGTTTTCGAGAGAAACCAATTTGATTTGGGGTAAATTGTTCGAGAGAAAGTGTACCCCACTAAAGTCTAGCTTATTCACTAATTTACAGCTATTTACTAACAGTTGCAATTACCCATTTGTCTACCTTAGCCTATAATCCAATCACATCCAAAGAACTCATCTCTTTAATTGTTTATTCATGCTATTTGTTGTTGTTGTAGCTGATAGTTAAAATCAAACCCTCTGTTATTTGACACTTATGTCACCCTTTAATTTGAACTATGCTTTTATTCGTAAATGTCTTTACCTATGATTGACTTGAACATATTCATACTTGGCTCTGGATTCTCAAACACATACCACTACCTGTGGGATTCGACCCCAACTCACTTAGTTGGGTTATATTACGACTAATGATTGTTGACACTTAGAATTGGAAGAAGTGTCCTGATACGTAAAATCAAAATGGTGCCGCTGCCGAGGAGTGGTGTTGGTTGAGAATCTTTGGTTAAGTTGAATTTTATTCTTGTTAGTTATAGTTGAACTTACTTAATTTTTAGTTTTGGTTTGTGTGTTGCTGTTTTTAGCAGAGAATTGGAGCATATTTGGAAGCAACAGTGACCCAATGGATCACCCTCCTTTGAGATTGATGATTTTTAGGGATAACATCCTAAATTTCAAGCAATTGGAGGGTGAATCCATTTATGAGTTGTGGCAAAGGTTTAAGTCCCTATTGCAGCAATGCCCAACTCATCAATTCAAGAGAAGATGCTTCTAGAATGTTGCTACCAAGGTCTTGACCCCAAAAATATAATAGTGGCTGACCAAATCTCTCCTTGTAGTCTCATCCAGCTACCTTATGTAAAATCAGCCCACCTCCTTGATCACATGGCCAAGACCAACAGGGAGGAAGAAAAGACCAAGAATTGGCCAAATTGTTGACTCAGCTGGATGTCTTGCCCAAGAAAGTCATGGAATTGGAGGTAGTGTCCGAAAACAATGACAGATACATTCCCCCTCATGAGCGTCGAAAGATGAAGAAGCAAGAGAGTGGACGAATTGAAGAGGCCCTCTTACTCATCCTACACAAAGTCGAAGAGCACGACAGAGTGTTGGAGGAGATAAGAGAGAATGTCTAGATGCGGAACCAGATGACAACCTCTCATTCCATGCTCATTCAGCTATTAGGGACCCAAATGGACCAAGTGTTGTCTCATCTCTACCCAGAGCCAGAAAAGGGGCTGCCTTATGAAGATAAGGCAAACCCCACTACTGGAACTTAAGTGGGGACTTGCGTCATGCCACGACTTTAACTAAGGCACTTCTTAGGAGGCAACCCAAGGTTTTAATGCTTTCGTTTTGTTTTAGAAATAATCGTGTGTTGATTTTGCAGGTTGAAGTGTAGAATGTGTTTGAAAAGTCCAGGTTGATGAGTTAAAAGTCCAATCGGTGACTCGCCGAAGTGATCGGCGAGCCTGACTTGGACCGCCGTTGGACTCAGGAAATTCTAGGGTCTGAGTTTGTAAAACTCAGTGAACCCAATAGCAGATTGGTGAATCACCGACTTGGTCGGTGATCACGACTTTGTCCGCCGTTTGGACCCCTACAATAACTGGAGGTCCTGTAAAACTCAGCGAGGTAAGTGCCCACTCGGTGTGTCGCCGAGTGGGTCGGCGAGAAAGACTAATGTCTTTGAATGAGCGAGAATTGGACGGTTTTTAAAGGACAAGGTTTAAACTTTCAAACTCTTTCACTTTCCCTCGCTTTTGAACTTTCCAAAATTAAACCCGCACTCTAGTATTCCATATTTGTTAGTTATTATCGTATTTGAGTCGTTGATTGTGTGCTCGGAGTTGGAATCTTTGTCACGTAGCTTTTTAAATCTTGATTATTCGGCATCTAAGGTTGGTTTTTTGAACCACGAATTCATTTTTACAAATTCATACTCATTTGCAATTGATCTTGTCTTAGTGAAGTGTGTTGGGCCTCTCTGATCGTAATTCTAATTATTTGTGCCTGTGTTAACTTGAATATAGTGCCACAAATGTCTATGATGCTTATTTCCTGAGATTTTGTGCGTTAAAATTTGTGGGGGTTGTGCTTGCATATTGTTGGGTCTATTCGTGTGAAGTCTAAGTAGCCCGCATTTGTGCCAAATGACGTATTTGTGGGGTTGAATTTGAGAAGTTAGGTTGAAAGTAGGCACGTTGGGTTCTTTGGCGAGCTGGGTCGAGCTCGCCGAACCACTCGGCGGTTCGCTGAAGTTCCCCATATCGCCTTTAATTTCATGCTAAATATGAAGTTTGGTTCTGTAACTTTCGGTGAGAATCCTGAGGTCACTGAATGCACTCGGCGACTCGCCGAAAGTTCTTCTTGATTGCCCTTTGTTTGCACCCCTGACCCTTAATTACACTGTAACTTTCGGCGGGCTAGTTCTTGCTTGCTAAATGTTGTCGGCGATTCACCGAAAGGCCTTCCCATCGCCGATATGCCAAAAAATTTTGGGATTTTTAAACCAATCCTTTCGGCGAGCCCGATATATCCCACAAAAGAGATTCAGCGACTCACCGACCCGTTCGGCGAATGTGTCTACAACTATTCTTCTATGCATCTAATTGAATTGTTTTTAACTTTTTCCTGATGTTTTGCAGATATGGCAAGGACAAACATAGATATGTCACCCCGCAAAAGAGAGCGGGGTATTGTGATAAATGAACGGGGAGCAAATCCTCCTAAAAACGGCAGAACAAACACTACTAAAAATTTGTCAAAAAGAGACGGAAAAAAGCGACGGAAAAGTGACGCAGTCAATCTCGTCGCGTTTTGGCTCGACGCTTTTCATAAGCGATGGATAGCGTTACTTTTTTTTAATATTTTATTTTTTTTTGAGAAATGCGATGCCGTCCGTCGTTTTTTTTTTTTTTTTAATCTTCAAAAAGAGACGAAGTCCGTTACTTTTCTTAATTTTAAAGTTTTTTAGAATCTTGAAAAGCGGCAGACTAAAAGACCCCATCCGTCGTTTTTCTAGATTTTTCAAAAAATAAAACCTAGAAAAGCTACGGACTAAAGGACCCTATCCGTCGCTTTTTTGGGTTTTTTTCAAAAATAAAATCTAGAAACGCAACGGACAAAACCACCTTGTCCGTCGCTTTTTCTGCGATTTTTTTGACAGTAGAAACTGTCAGTTTCTTTTGCCCACCTGCAAAAGCAATTCAATTCAACCAGTCAATCCCAAAACATTATAAAGATGCTACACAAAATATAAAACAACAAACTTAAATTAACATTCAAAAATATCTAAATCACAATTTAAAGACTTTCAAAATTCGTTTCAAGATTTCAAGTAATTCAAACTTCAAATTAAGTTCAAATTATGTTCAAGCCTAATTAAATAGTTCATAAAGACTATATTTTATCAACATTTCTAAAGTTCAACCTAATAATTAGTTCACAAATTCTATAAATCAAGATTCCTAAAGTTCACAATCAAAAGTTTAAAATCCTACAATAATTCAAGATTCCAAAAGTTCACAACTTAAAGTTCTAAAATCCTACAATAATTCAAGGTTTCTAAAGTTCACAACCTAAAGTTCTAAAATCCTACAACAATTCAAGATTTCTAAAGTTCACAACCTAAAGTTTAAAATCCTACAATAATTCTAGATTTCTAAAGTTCTAAAATCCCACAATAATTCAAGATTTCTAAAGTTCACAACCTAAAGTTCTAAAATCCTAAAATAATTCAAGATTTCTAAAGTTCTAAAATCCTACAAAAATTCGAGTTCTCTAAAGTTCACAACTTAAAGTTCTAAAATCCTACAAAAATTAAAGTTTTCTAAAATTCATAACTTAAAGTTCTGATATTCTACAATAATTCAAGATTTCTAACGTTTCACACCCTAAAGTTCTAAAATCTTACAAAAATTCAAGTTCTCTAAAGTTCACAACTTAAAGTTCTAAAATCCTATAAGAATTCAAGATTTCTAACCCTCACAATCTTATAAAGTTCTAAAATCCTACAAAAATTCAAGTTCTCTAAAGTTCACAACTTAAAGTTTTAAAGTCCCACAATAATTCAAGATTTCTAAAGTTCATAACCTAAAGTTCTAAAATCCTATAATAAGTCAAGATTTCCAAAGTTCACAACCTAATTAAAGTTCTAAAATCCTACAAAAATTTAAGTTCATATCTAATTTCTAGAATTTCTAATTTCAAGAATATAATTCAAGTAACCCAATTTTCAACAACAATATAATATATAAGCACAAATACAATGACAAATTGAAAACTTCAACTAATCTCTAACTTCTAACTTCTAATTATTTGTTAGTTCTAACTTCTAATACTTAATTTACAATCATATTTAAAAATCCTCAATTTAAAAGAAAACTAATCCTAAAATCTAAAATCTTCAATTCTCTCCCTAACTAACAATAATCAAATGTACAAATTAACAATTGAATAACACAATTCTTCAAACTAAAATAATATACAAACTAAGAAATCAAATATAATTACTAGAATTGAAAAAAAACTAAAATTAAACTCTAAATTTAAGTTCTCAACAGTTCACAACTTAAAGTTCTAAAATCCTACAATAATTCAAGATTTCTAAAGTTCGCAACCTAAGTTCTAAAATCCTACAATCATTCAAGATTTTCAATGTTCACAACCTAAAGTTCTAAAATCCTACAAAAATTCAAGTTCATGTCTAATTTCTAAAATTAATTCTATATAAACTTCAAATTCAAGAATTTCTAAGTTCAAGAATTCAAGTAACCTAATTTCAACTTTCATATAATATCCAATATTTTTCTAACTTCAAAGTAATCTAACTTTCATGTACAATCTAATATTTTTCTAACTTCAACTTTTAAAAAAAAAAATTCAAGAACTTCTAAGTTGAAAATTCAACTAATCTAATTTCGACTTTCATATACTAATATTTTTCTAACTTCAAAGTAATTTAACTTTCATATACAATTCAATGTTTTTCTAACTTCAACCGTCAAACATACAAAATTCAAGAATTTCAAAGTTGGAAAATGCAACTAATCTAACTTCTAACTTCTAACTTCTAATTATTTGTTAGTTCTAACTTCTAATACTCAATTCACAATAATATTTATAAAAAAAAACCAATTTAGAAGAAAACCCTAAAATAAAAAATCCCCAATTCTCTCCTAACTAACAATAATCAAATATACAAGTTAGCAATTGACTAACATAATTCATCAAACTAAAACAGTATACTAATTTATAACAAATCAAATATTACTAGAATTGAAAAAAAAACTAAAATTAAATCTTAACCTTAACAAGCTAAGGAAAAGAGGCAGTGAGGACAACGGGTGGCGGCGCCAACGGGGCAAGGCGACGACAGGACTAATGCTCAAGGAGAGAAGGTCAAAGGCGGCGTGGGGCGGCAGCAGCAGAGCAACAGCTTGGTTTTACAGAGAATGGAGAGAAGAGAGAAGAGAGAGAAAGAAAGATGGGAAAATGGGGGGAAAACCCATTTTTGGTTCAACTTAATTTTAAAAAAATGACGGACAATGTCCCTTTGTCCGTCGCTTTATTAAAAATATTTGACCAAAATTTTGACTAAAAAGCGACGGACTAAGAGACGCTGTCTGTCGCTTTTTTAAAATGTTTGACTAGATATTTTGACCAAAAAGCGACGGACTAATAGATGCCGTCCATCGCTTTTTGAAAAAACTAATTAATAAAATAAAGTAAATTAAAAATGACGGACAGTATGATTATTGTTTAATTTATAAATAATTATTTTAAATAAAAAGCGACGGACGGCTCTATCTATATTAAATAATTATTAATTATATATATATTTAGTGCAAATATCCGCAAATAAAAGTGACGGACTAAGAGATGCCGTCCGTCGCTTTTTCTAAAATAATTTTAAAAATAATTATTTTTATTAAAAAGCGACGGACGACGTCTCTTAGTCCGTCGCTTTTTTGGAGCGACGCTGTCCGTCGTTTTTTAGCAGTTTTTTAGTAGTGAAAGCCTCTAACAGGAGGCAACTACAAAGGCAAGAGGCCTGCATCTGAGGTTCCTAAGCACAATAGGGAGAGTGTGTCTGCTGACTCTCGGGCTGCATTATCTGAGCCTGAGGATGATCAACCCTTACAGTACTGACATGCTGAGATCCATTCTATATCTCACCCTGAATCAGCTAGAGTCCCCTCAGCTTCTACCCAAGCAGGTTCAGTGCCAGCTCCGACACCTTTTGTGACTCCAGTGCCACTAGTAGTCCCTCCTCCCTAGATTCTCAAAAGGCTAAAAGGTGATGGATTGAGAACTATCCTCGAGGAAAAGTTGTTGTCTACAGAGGGCCTTGTGGAAAAATATTTCGAGGTGAGGGACACCCTTCATTTTTACCTCTTTGAGCAGTTCACCAAGTCTCGAGGCCCCTATATTCCTTCGGGAGTTCTATTCAGTATATGGTGAATCCGTTCTGAAGAGCAAGAAGAAGGCCAGCGAGTTCAAACCGGTTAAGTCGGTCATGGTCCGGGGTAAAGAAGTTGGATGCAATAGCGAGTACATCAATACTATACTTGACAGGGGTCATGGAGCTATAGAGGCATATGAGGGTTTGCAGGTTACTCAGTCCTTAGATAACTTGAAGGGCTGGTTGGCTCCATTGATTTCTGATACCACCCCAAGGTGGATCGAGTTAGGGGTCCCCATAGAGAAGAGGGATTTGAGCATTGCTGCTCGGTTCTGGTTTGGCTTCATTAGCACCACCATAATTCCATCCCAGAACGAGTCCATTCTGTGCCACCCTAAGGCAAATTGCCTTGGAGCGATCATATCCTGGAGGAGCATCAACTTGGGACTCCTCATAGAGCAAGATATGGCCATGAGGTCCAAGCAGAGTCAGACCTCCTTGCCATTCTCAGTCCTCATCACAGATTTGTACCGGCGTACTGGACTACCCCGGGATGATGCGAGAGATATTGAGGTTACCCATTCTTCCTCCACTGACATCCGGCGTATTGAGGTCGAGTACACACGAGAGGAGGCAGACAGGAGGAGAGCAGCTCCGGTGGATATATCCCGGAGGTGGACATTGATTCGATACCTGTAGAGGCATATTTGCCTACTCTGGCTTTCAGGCCCTTAGGTACATCTGCTCCGTCTTCTTCTTCACAGGCACATGGTGCCTCTACCTCCTCCCAGCTAGCCAAGATTACCAAGGCGATGATCCTGAAGATGGGGCACTTGGGCCATTCGGCTGATGTGAGAGCAACCATACTGGAGGCTGCAGTCCCATGGATGATTGAGGTTGCCACTTTAGCTGCACTTACCCCTCTCCGGACTTCCATTAACACCTCTCACTGTGAGAGTTGAGGCTTGTGAGAGCAGATAGGGAGAGACCTCTGAGGTTACGGCTTTGAAAGGCGAAGTAGCAAATCTAAGGAAAGATGTGGACTATTTCTAGTCTATTGACTTCACTTCACTACTGGAGGCTGCGGATGATATGGATTCCCCTGAAACTTCAGAGATTCCTTCGGCTACCACTGGAGATGTACATAGGGATGGCACAGCAGCTGATGAGTCGGAGTAAGAGACCGACGAGGAGCAGATTGACGTGAGAGAGGATAGCATTTATGGAGACCTTCTAGATCTGGAGGAGACTATTGTACAGTCAGTAATCCAAACATCATTGACCGAAATGTCCATGGCAGCTCCTAGTAGATTTGGTACTGGTGATGCTACACCGAGCACTATTGCCCAGACAGATGGAGCGACTGCGTAGCTAGGATTTCCCTTACCTCTCTACCTTATTTTTTTTGTCTTTTGGATATTATTTTGCCTGCATTTGAGGACAAATGTTTTTTTATTTGTGGTGGGGAGAGGCCCACCTTTTGTGACTATTGTTATGTCTATATAATTGGGTTTTTAAGTTACAACTGTTTTGATACTGTTTTTGTGGATGATTGAGCTTTTGGCTCCTTGTTTTAATTGTAAACGATTTTTGGACATTAATTGTAAATGATTTTTGGACCCTTCTGAAAAATTTTGTGCCACCTCTTGTTTGTGTTTGAATGTGGCTGTTATCTGGCAAATTTGAGTATCGCTCTTGATCAATACCGATGACTTAAATAGTGCTCATAATCGAACAAAAATGAATGTGCGACTACGATGATGCCAAATGAAGTTGCATAGATAATATGTGAACTTTTTGCATCTCATTGTGACTAGCAAAGTATCAAATTGAATCTCTTGTGCTGAACATTG
Source organism: Solanum okadae (assembly GCA_036553675.1). Lineage (NCBI taxonomy): Eukaryota > Viridiplantae > Streptophyta > Magnoliopsida > Solanales > Solanaceae > Solanum > Solanum okadae. The sequence continues at coordinate 46,848,608 of CM071678.1, forward strand.
CACACTAGCGAAAGTGTGGAGTCTTGTTTGTCATCGGTGTCAATGCCTTGTGTGATGAGCTTACCATGAACCATGTGTGATGACACCTAGAATTTGCTCCGTTGGTCCGGCTGGATAAGTGATTCAATCTCTTGAAATGATCTTAGACAACCTTGAAGAGTGTGAAACAATTTGACATTATACCTCTTTTGTGGCCAACCTTGTGAGTGTGTGATCATTTCTTGAACACCCTTTGAGCCTTATCCTTTTCTTGGAGGAAACTTGATGAAATTTTGACATTTCTTTATCCATTACCCATAATCATCATGATTTGTGGTTTGTGTGAATAGCCAACTTAGGCCAAAGCCTAAGTTGGGGGTGTGGTGAAAAGAGAAGGTAAATCAACAAATGCAAAGAAGTCCCCTTGAACCATGATTTTTGAGAAAAAAGGAACCCTTCCATACAAAATAAATAAATAAAGAATGAAAAAGTTGTGGAATAATGTTGTGAAAGTGCAAAGAAATTGGGGTATCCAACAAGTCCATGGAAAGTGAATAATGTGGCAACTTTTGAGCATAAATGAGAATGATGAAGGAAAGGGAAGGAAGTGTTGTTCATACCACATATCATGAGGACAGCATCCATTGAGCCTAAATGACCATACATTTGCACTTAGCCTTGTTACAAGCCTTCAAAAGACCTTTTTGATCTTGAGTGAGCTGAAACAATTATTGATTGGAAAATACGGGCAAACCTATGGGTGGAGTCATGCATAGTGCTCATCTTTGTGAGTGTGAGTGTTGCATTTGATTCCTGAGCTTTAAATTGTTGAACCATTGTGTGTGGATATGGAATCATACTTCGTGTGAGTAAATTTGAACACCTTTGTTGAGCTTGTACTTGCATTTGAAGCAAGTATTGTGAGTTTAAGATTATTTGGCAATGGTGAGTCACAACTTGAATCTTTGAGTGCACAATTGATCCTTGCATGAGTAAGTTGAGTCTTTTTATGTGCATTCATGATTGAGTCTTGTGTAGCACTGTTTGAGATATCATTTTTGAGCTGCTGAACTTGAGTCTTGCTTGAGGACAAGCAAAAGTTTAAGTCAGGGGTGTTGATGAGTCCACGATTTGGAGTCATTTAGGGTTTTATTTCAATAGATTTAGTGTTCTCAAATGCATATTCTGTGCCAATAACTGATGTAAATCCTTGATTTTCAGGTATTTGGATTGAGGAACAAAGCATGGACACTAATGAGCAAAAAGGAACAACGCAGCTGAAAGAACGAAGAAAAGAAGGCCTCATGATCGCCTAACCCATTGGGCGAGTCGCCGAACGGCCATGATCTCGCCTAAATTTTCAGTGTGCAATGCCCTGAAGGAGAAAATCAAGTCGGCGATAGAAAGGAGCACTAGGCGTGTCGCCGAACGGTTCCGCGATGCAGTGCTAGATCGCCCAAAGTTACAGAACTTGAAGATGCTGAAGGTCAAAGCAAAAGGGGGATGGAACTCACCAAAGGGCTGATCACCGAGTGGATCAGCGATCCCGACTTATTGCGCCGAATGATCCTTCGCAGCACAATTTTTAACCATTATAAATACATTTTCAAACTTTATGTTTAGTATTAAATTTTATTCTGAGCATTCATTAGAGTAATTTTTTAGTTAGAAATGAGGAAACACAATTTGGTAACGATTTTTATCTTTTTATGATGTCTAGCTAAAACCCTAATTCTTGGGGTGTGATTATATAATTATGGGTTGATTTAGCTGTTGGGTATTGTTAATTGATAGTTTAAATGTTGTTTAAAAGTGATTTCAATCAGTAATTGTGGATTAATTTAAAGTGTTGTAATTGCAAATGCAACTCTACTTTCTTGTTTTTGGCCTTCTCGAGAGAGAGGTTTTAAAACCAAGATTACTTATTTAATGGTCTGTGGGTATTAGGTTGTCATGGGTTCAGCTCGAGAGAGTTAATGAACTAAAGCAAAGGTTGTTCTTAATCGTTGCTTATTCGTGTTCAAGAGAAATCAATTTGATTCAGGGTAAATTGTTCACGATAAAGTTTACCCCCACTAAAGTGTAGCTTATTCACTAATTTACAGCTATTTACTATCAATTGTAATTACCCATTTGTCTTCCTTAGCTTATAATCCAATCACATCCCAAGAACCCGTCTCTTTACTTGTTTATTCGTGCTATAGGCTGTTGTTGTAGCTGATAGTTAAAATCAAACCCACTATTATTTGACACATGTCTGACCCTTTAATTTGAACTATGCTTTTATTCGTAAATGTCTTTACCTATGATTGACTTGAACATATTCATACTTGGCTCTTGATTCACAAACATGTACCACTCCATGTGGGATTCGATCCCAACTCACTTAGTTGGGTTATATTACGGACTAACGATCGTTGGCACTTAGAATTGGAAAAATTGTCCTAATACGTGAAATCAGTTCACATATGACTTATGCAACTCAATTCGCCTTGTTAGATTTGCACACAAGTGTTGTTCAAATAGGAGCATGGATAAAGTCATCGTTATTGACCAAAATCGACACTCAAAAATGCAAGAGAACAGCCACATTCACACAACAAAAGGTGGCAAATATTTAAAATTGGTTCAAAACCATTTGCAATTCAAAACAATGGACCAATATGGATCAGACACCAATATATAGATATATACACCAAAAGTCAGATCCATCATTCACAAAACCCAAAAATAACAATATTCACAAAGCAAAAACAGCCCAATAGAGGTGGGTATGAAAATACCTCATCCCGCCAACAAAAATAGCAGTTGTCCTCAAATGCAAAGAAATAATAAAAATAGTATAAAATTAACAGAAAGGAAGGAAAAAAGTCATCCTGCCAGGCAAGGCCTGGGGTGAAGTATGCATATTAGTCACTCCCTCTATCTGGGCATCAGTGCCCAGCATATCAGCAACTTTGGCTCCATTGGAGCCTACCATAGACACGTCCCTCAATGAGGTCTGCACAGCTGTATCCACCGTGGCACCCTCTAGGTCCGCCGAATCATCATAGACATTCCCTTCTCTAACACCGAGCTACTACTCATCTGTCTCCACCTTGGACTCAACCGCAGCGTCATCAACTCAAATCTCATCTCTGGTAGTAGCCGGAGGAACCTCAGAACTAGCTTGAACAGCAGCACTCGGCTTGTCGGGAATCTCTACCATCCCAAAAAGCATCATCAAATCAGTGGACATTAGCTGGTCCACATCCTTCCTCAGCCCAATAACATCGGCCTTCAAGGTTGTCACCTCATCTGTAGCACCTTGGCTTTGCTCACAAGTTGCGACCCTAACTTTAAGGGCATCTAATGTCAACTTGTGATCTCTCATCTCAGCCCTAATTGGGGCCAAGGCAATAACTATCGCCCACTCTATCATCCAAGGAATAGTAGCCTCAACTGGGGAGGCATGCACATCGACTGAATGAGTTAGATAGCCTATCTTGTAAAACATGGCATGGGTGATAAGGGGCCTAGAGGCAACAGCAACAGCAGTAGAAGAAGTAGTGGGAGGGGTGCAGTAGAAGAACCAGGAGCATCATATACAGAAGGGTCAGAGGTACCTGAAGGCCCACTAGCCTGAGGGTGTATGATTGCCTCTATTGGCAACATATCAACGTCAACCTCCGGGGATGTATCCACCAATGTTTCCCTCCTCCTGTCACCTCATCCTACATGTACTTGGCCTCAATACGCTGCATGTCAATAGAAGATGTGGGTGTCACCTCCACATCCTTTTTCTCATCTCTCAGAACTTAGGCTTACAGATAGAACTTAGTAATCAACACGAGGAAATAGAGTGAGGTATGGCTCTGTCTGGCCCTTATGGACATCTCCTGGTCAATAAGCAACCCAAATTCAACCACTTTCATGCTATGATGAACCCAAGACAAGCAGCCTTCGGGTGTCGGAGTATGGATTCATTCTGAGAAGGCATGATGATAATGCTGATGAACCCGAACCAATACCGAGAGTCTTCATTTCAGTCCTTCTTCTCTATCTGGGCACCAACCTCTATCCACCTCGGGGTCACATCAGAGATGTAGAGTGCCAGCCAACCTTTTAAGTCATCTAGGGTCTTCATCTTGATTATGTCCGGGTAGTCATGCATAAAGTCTATACAGCACCTAAGGACTATATTTATATCTGAGCTGCTGCACTTTACATTCCGACCTCTAACCTTCACATCTTCCATCGGCTTGAACATACTAGCCTTCTTCTTCCCTTTTGGCATCAACTCTCTGTATGTCGCATAGAACTCTCGGACCCAAGTAGGTATGTATGGGGCCTCGGGGTTTGGTGAAAACCTCAAACTTGTGGAACCTAAGAGTGTTCCACACCTATGGATGTCTGTCTACTACACCGTTGCTAGGCAATCTCTTCTCGTCTAGTATGGTCCTCAAACCCTCAGCCTTTAGTCAGTTGAGTGACCAGGAAGGAGTACCACAAACTAGTGGTGTCGAGACCACTGTCTCTACTGGGGCTGAAGCTGGAGGAGGAGGAGGATGCACTGGGATCCTAGATAGATCATTCATCGATTTGGAGCATAGCTCTGCTCTCCTTGCTTGTAATAATTGGTCATCTTCCAGCTCGGAGATAGAAGCCGGAGAACCCTCAAACTAGATCCAACTGTTGGAGGAAGTGAGGTGTGTGGCATATACCCCCTCACTATCGGAGCTCTCCTCCGCATGGGTCATGTCAACAGGCGCCTTACCCATGCCTTTACCTCCATAAGGAGGAAGTTTTGTAGCCTTTGCTTGGGAAGTAGGTGCTTCCTCATTGATTGTAATCCCCCGGGCCCGCTTTCAAGGTGGCATGTCTCTACAGGCAAATTTTGGTCCAGCCATTCTTGCAAAACAATGTAGAAACTTTTAGAAAGAGTCAAGAAAAATTTTAGAAAAAGAGTTACAGAAAGATTCGCCGAATCACTTCAGCGAGCCAGGTCGGGCTCGCTGAATGTTTCAGAACATAAATGCTCAAAAATCAAAGTTGATCGGCGATGTCTAGTGCCATTCGGTGGATTCAAGACACCTTTCGGCGAGCAAAACGTAGCTCGCCAAAAGTTACAGAACAATTTTAACAATTTGGGGTGCAGAAGGGCGATCAGGAAGTACTTTCGGTGAATCGTCGAGTGAACTCGGCGAGCCAAGGCATGTCGCCGAAAGTGACATAACTCAAACTCAAAATTTAAGAAATTAATAGGCGATCTAAGGGACAGTGGGTGAACCGCCGAACCACTCGACAAACTCCACCCAGCTCTCTAAATAGCCCAACTGTCAAATTTTTGCCCTGCACTTCAAAATCAAGCCTGCAGCCCACAAAATAAAATTAAATATTCACATTATGAAATTAAAACAAGTCCCATATGACCCATGCCCTTAGGGTACTCATACTTCCCCCGATTTGGCCAAAAATTACCAATTGACGACTTTTGCCCTTAAGAATGGTGTCAACCGCTCTATCATTGGGAAAAATTTGACAATTAGCACAATTCGAGGTTACTCAAACTTCACCCTACTACACCCATAACATTTACAACAAAACCCAACAATTTAATTAGTTAAAGACACAAAAATTAACCATTTACGACCAATTAATTACGAATTCACTTAAGAACGGGCAAACAAACTATCATACGATTATCAAAACAACAATTAAGCACAGAGAAACAACACAAAAAGTATTTGCATTCAATTTCATCCAACTATTTAGTTGGGGGTTTGGAAAACTAACCTTTTATGCCAAAAGTTGAAAAGCTAGGAAGCAAAGTAATCCCTGAACAAAAGAGCCAAAGAAAAACAAGAACAAAAATAGGGAAAGCGTAAAGTAATATTGGTTGTGAGAGTGCGGAAGTTGAAAAGTAAGAAAATGAAGAGAATTTTGAATTTAAAATGGTTGGCCTCTTAAAAACTCTTCAGTTCGCGCCCCAGTCGGCGATGTAAGTCATGTCCACCGACCCGCTCGATGATTCACCGAGTTGTACTTTGGCTCGCCGTGTTTTACAGAACTTCCTAAAATTTGAGAGTTCAAACAGCGGTCCAAATCGGGCACGGTGACATGTTCGGCATGTCGCCGATTGGACTTTTAGCTTGCCTACTACTCCTTTTCAACAACTTCAAGTTTCCAACCTGCAAAATCAACACCCGCTATTCGAAAGAAAAATTTTAAAAAAATCAAAAACTTGAGATACCAATTCAAACTTCATTTTTGGGATTGACTATTGTTTCACTAGGCAACCCTCATTTTTGCCTTGGCTTCAAATGAGTCGAGATCTAACCCATTTGTTTCTCCAGTTGTTTAATAGAAATGGAGTGAAACGTCACTGTCTGATTGAGAGTTGAGACGTCATCCTTCATCTCTATCAAACTTTGTTTGACCCTTCCACTTTGTTGAGAATGGGTGAGAGCATATCTTCAGTTTGGAAACTCTACGAGTCAACCTTTTGATCCTTGGGCTTTTTACGCTCATGGGGAGGTATATATCTCTCATTCTCCCCATCTCTCTCATTCCAACTTGCATTGCGATCACGTCATTCCCTTTCATGGTCTCTCCAACCGTCATCACGATCTCTATTCCAACCTTGGTTCCCACCCGGCTCAGATAGCTCAGACGGAAACATCTACCTTGATTTGCAAGGAAGCTCACTTCCTCATTGTATAAAGCATCAAAATGAGCATCCTCGGGGGTCACCCCACTAACACCAACAACATTCATCGCTCTAGTACCACTACCCATGACATTCTTTGATAAGAGATCCAATTGGGTCATCATTTTAGCCATGTTCTAATCCCTCTCTTGATCCTTTTCAATCTTTCCTTTCGTCATCCTAAATGTCAAGGGCAATACTTGATCCTCTCTTGCATAGCAATCTCAGTTGATCTTAGTTATGTTATCAAGAAACACTGAAGCAATCTCACACATCTGCTGCATAATACCACCTTGGACAATTGATCAGCCACTCCCTTATTCTCTGAATCTAGTCTCTGGTAGAAATACTGTAGTAAGAGGTTGTTTGGGAATCCATGAGTCAGGCATAAAGTTAGCGATTTATGAAACCGGAGCCAAGTCTCATGGATTGGCTCACTATCCAAGCGTTTAAAACCTTGGATATTATCTCTCAAAGACATCATACTCGAAGGAGGAAAGAATCTTGTATATAATGCTTCCTTCAACTCATCCCAAGTCGTGATTGAGTCCCTTGGGAGATCGGCTAACCATTTGGTAGCCTCTCCCATATGTGAAAATGGGAACAACCTGAGTCTAACTAACTCTTGGGATATATTCTTGAACGAGAAAGGGCCACAAATGTCCACAAAATTTCTAATGTGGTTGTGGGGATCTTCATGTGCTAAACCACCAAACAACCCCTTCATTTGCAAGTGTTGCTACATTGTGCTCATTACATGGGACACGACATTCCCCATGACCGGTGGTAGTCTGCTCGCTCCAACACCACCCAAGTGTATATCATTTACATTGGCCTCGTTCACATCATTCAGATTGCCAATATCATCATTATGGCCCAATTGGCTGGCATTGCTACCGTTTACGCTCATTTTGTCACTTGTTCAAAGGTAACAACAACAACAACAAAAAATCAGTAAATGGGTTCAACTATAACTCAATAAAATCACAAACTAACTTCAATAAAAGAAATCAATAACACCACCTCCCGGTAGCAACACCATTTTTTATAAATGCTCAACTATACCTCATCCAATATTAGGTGTAGGCGATCGTAATCTAGTATATAACCCAATGAAAGATTGGGGTTGAACCCACAGGGAGCAGTACCGTACTGAATTCTATTAGAAAGTAAAGATGTGATTCTAATCAGTTATAGATGTAGACACTGTCGAAATCAAACAAAATATGTCAAAGATTTGACAACGAATGTCAGATGGGGGGTTTTAAGATATCAATTAGCAACTACAATAATCACTAAAATAGGGGATTAAACAATTAGGAAGGAATTCTCAGGGTGTGATCGACTATAAACTAATTTCACTATATGGGTAACTGAAGTTTATTAATAAAGTGTTAAATCAATGTGAGTAGGTGATGAGTCCGAGATTTGGACACATATAAGGATTTGTTTATATGGATTTAGTGTCCTCAAATGCTTATTTGGTGCAAATAACTAATGATAAATCCTTGATTTTTAGGAATATGGGTTGAAGAACAAATCAAGGACACTAACTTGCAAAAAGGAACAAAACGAGCTGAAAAAAATGAAGAAAGGCAAGCCAGGTGATCACAAAGTTCACTTCGCAAATCGTCGAATGCTTATATGATCACCCAAAGTTCCAGTGTCCCAAGCCCTGAGGGAAGAAACCAAGTCGGCGAGAGAAAGGAACAGTCGGCGGATCACCGAGTAATTCCGCGATGTAGTGCTAGATCGCCCAACGTTACAGACCTTGAGGATGTTGAATGCCAAGGAAGAAGGGCAATGGAAGTGACCAAAGGGCAGCTTGCCGAGTTGTTCGGCGAGCTCGACTTACTTTGCCAAATGATTCTTCACAACACTTTTTTGGCGACTATAAATACATTTTTGAAAATTTAGTTTAGTATGTTTTACCAATTACTCTGGAGAACAATTTTTTATCAAGTTTTTAGCATCTAGAGATACTTTTCTCTAGTTTTCCTTAGCTTTGAAGGATTGAAGAAATTCACTTTTGAGAAATTGGAAGTGGGTTTTTGAGAATCTTCAAATTGGAGCATTGTAAGGATGAAATCACTCTTATCTAGTTGATGGATAATCAATTTGGGAACGATTTTTATCTTTTTATGATGTCTAGCTAAAACCCCAATTCTTAGGGTGTGATTATGTGATTATGGGCTGATTTAGCTTATGGGTATTGCTAATTGTTAGTTTAAATGCTATTTAAAAGTGAGTTCAATCATTAATTGTGGTTTAATTTAAGAATTGTAGTTGCAAATGCAGTTCTATATTTGGGTTCTCGGCTTGCGAGAGAGAGAGGCTTTAGAACTAAAATTATTGATTGATGGCTTGTGGGTATTGGGTTGACCTAGGTTCAGCTCGAAAGAGTGAATACTAAACCCAATCCCACACATTCAGCTCGAGAGAGTGAATGGTTTAAGGTGTGGGCTGGTGTTATTTTGCATGCTTGTTGATGTTCGAGAGAAATCACTTAATTCGGGTTAAATTGTTCAAGAGAAAATTTACCTCCACTATAACCTCGCCTACTCACTATTATCTAGCAATTTCTAATAGTTACAATTACCCATATGTCTATATTAGCCTATAATCGATCACATCCCAAGAACCCGTCTCATTATTGTTAATCCGTATTGTTTCTGACTGTTGTTTGTAGTTGGTAATCAAAACCAAAACCCCCTATTTGACATTAGTGTCCCCCCTTAATTTGAATGATGGTTTTATTCGATAATTTCTATTCCTACGACTAATTTGAACACTTTCATATTTCCCAATTGAATTTAAAACATGTACCGCTCCGCATGTTATTCGACCCCAACTCATTTAGTTGGGTTTTATACTGATTTAATGACCGTTGACGTTTAGAATTGGATAAAGTGTCTTTGATACGTTAATTTATCGAAATGGCACCGCTGCCGGGGAATGGTGTTGTTTGAAATCCTTTTGGTGAAGTTGAATTGTGTTCTTGTTAGGAATAGTTGAATCTATTTATTTTTAGTTTTGGTTTTTGTGTTGTTGTTGAAAACAAAGGAAATGAGTGTCAACGGAAGCAATGGTAGCCAAGTGGGCCACCAAGATGACATCGAAAATCTCAATGATGTCAATGACCCAAATCTAGTGGGTGGAGTTGGTGCCATTCACTTGCCTCCAGTTGAAGGGAACGTTGTGTTCCACATTACAAGCACCATGTTGCAGCTCTTGCAATTGAAAGGGTTGTTTGGTGAATTTGTTCCTGAGGATCCCCATGAGCATATACAGAACTTTGTTGATGTTTGCGGTCTGTTCTCCTTTAAAAACATATCCCAAGAGTCGGTTCGGCTGAGGTTGTTCCCATTTTCTCTAATAAGAGAAACGTGTAATTGGTTGGTTGAGTTTCCAAGAGATTCTATCACTTCGTGGGAAGAGCTTGTCACTGCATTCCAAGTGCGATTATTCCATCTTTCAAAGATGATGGCACTTAGGGACAATATCCAAAACTTAAAGCGTTTGGAGGGTGAGCCAATCCATGAAACTTGACTAAGATTTAAGAAGTTGGTGTTGCAATTCCCAACTTATGGATTGCTCGATAATGTCTTGTTGCAGTGCTTTTATAGAGGCCTTGATTCGGTGAACAAGAGAGTGGTTGATCAACTTTCTCCGGGAGGTTTAAAGCAATAGCCTTATGTGATAGTAGCCCAACTCCTTGAAGGCATGACCAAGATAAATCGAGCATGGTACACTCGTGAAGATCATGTTTCCCCTCTCACTTTTAAATTGACCAAGGAGCATCTTAAGAAAGATCAAGAGAGGGACCAAAACATAGCAAACATGATGACACAACTTGACATTTTAGCCAAAAATGTCATGGGTGTTGGTGCTAGGAGTGTAAATGTTGTGAGTGTTGGGTGTGTAAACCCCGATGAGTCCAAGTTTGAAGCGTTGTACAATGAGGAAGTGAACTTCCTAAAACACCAAGGAGGAGGTTATCGTACAAACTACCAAAGGCTGGGTGGTAACCAAGGTTGGAATATAGATGAGAGGTGGAGAGAACGTGATGGAAAGTGGCATGATTGGAATGCCACATGGAAGGAAAGAGATGGGGAGAAGGATAGGTATGTTCCTCCCCATGAGCATCAAAAGCCCAAAGATTCTGAGGGTGGCCAAACTGAAGATATGCTCTCACGTATTCTCAACAAAGTGGAAGGGTCCGATAAAGTTTTAAAGGAAATGAAGGAAGATGTATCGACTCTTAACCAGACAGTGACCTCTCATTTCGTCTCTATCAAACAGTTGGAGACCCAAATGGGTCAGATTTCTTCACATCTTAACCCCAGACAACAAGGGGGGTTGCCTAGTAATACTATGGCAAACTCCAAGAATGAAGCTTGAGTGGGGACTTGCGTCGTGCCACGACGTTAATTAAGACGCTTTTTGGGAGGCAACCCAAGTTTTTATTGCTTTTTATTTTGATTTTGAATAACGGGTATTGATTGTGCAAGTGAAAAAGTGGAATGTATTTTATAAAGTGCAGGTTGGCGAGCCAAAAGTCCAATCAGTGACCCGCCGAATAGGTCAATGAGCCCGACTTGGACCGCCGTTGGATTCAAGAAAATATAAGGATGGACTCTGTAAAACTCGACGGGCCTATGGACGAGTCGGCGAATCGTCGAACAGATCAGCGAGCCCAACTTTATTCCCCGTTTAGACCCCCAAATTAACTGAAGGTCCTGTAAAACTCGGCGAGGTAAGTACCCACTCGTCCTGTCACCGAGTGCTTCGGTGAGGATGACTAACATCACCCAAAGGACCGCAAACTCGATGATTTTTAAAGACCAAAGGTTTAAAATTTCAAACTCTTTGATATTCCCTCACTTTTAGCCTCATAAAAGCACACCCACGCTTTAAATTTTCAATATTCTTACATTTTCTCACATTTTGCTCTTTGATCTTGTGCTCGGAGTGGAATACATTGTCGCCTAGCTTTACAAAATCATAATTCAACATTAAAGGTTGGTTTTTCAAACCCCAAACTTTTAATTAGCATTTAAATTCAAATGCAATTGTTTAAATGTGTTCTAATTTACCTTTCGTAGTTTCGACATTGTGCCTTATATGCTTATATTGTTGATCTCTCGAATCTTGTGCTCTAAAATTGATTGTAAAATTATGGGTAGCGGTAAATTGTTGTTGGGTCTAGTTGGGTGATGTCTGAGTAACACAAATTGTGCTAAATGACGTGTTTTGCCTAATGATTGAGCGTTTGACGTCATTCTTAAGGGTAAAAGTCGCCAAATGGCCAATTTTTGCCAAACCGGGGGAAGTCTGAGTACCCCGGTGGCATGGGTCATATGGTTCTGGGCATAATTGAGTTTGTATGTTGTTTGATTTTGTTTTCAGGGGCTACGGGCTTAATTTTGGGAACCGGGGTTGAAAATTTGCACGTTGGGCAATTTGGCGAGCTGGGTCAAGCTCGCCGAACCACTCCGCGGTTCACAAAAGTCCCCTTAGATCGCCTTTAATTTCATGATTGGATTGAGTATGTTCTGTAACTTTCGGCGAGAAGCTTGAGCTCGCCGAGTTCACTCGGCGACTTGCCGAAAGTCTCTCTTGATTGCCCTTTCTGCACCCCTAACCCCTAAAATATACTGTAACTTTCGGTGGGCCAGTCTGAGCTCGCCGAATGGTGTCGGCAATTTGCCAAATGGCCCTTCAATTCGCCGACATGCCATTTTTCTAGGAAATTTTCAGGCCAATCCTTTTTGCGAGCCCGATCTGGCTCGCTAAAGTGATTTGGCGGCTCACCGACTCTTTCTGCAACATATTTTCTACATTTTTCTTGAACTGTTTCTATCATACTTTGGTGTGATTTGCAGATATGGCTAGGACCAACCTGGACAATAGTGGTATGTCACCCCGCAAAAGAGCATAGAGCATTGTTATTAATGAGGAGGCAGTTGCTCCTTCTAAAAAGGGGAAGAAGGCACCTCCCAAGGGAGGCAAAAGAAAGGGCAAAGCGCTCGTATATGAGATATCGGAGCACAACTCCGGCAGTGAGGGGGATTCCTTTGATTCCCAGGCTGCATTCTCTGAGCCAAAGGATGACCAACCTTTTCAATCCCGGTGAGCTGAGATTCATTCCAAAGTTCCTCAAGGTCCATCTAGGACCCTAAAGTCTACCCCCTCTGCTGATGATACAGTGCAAGCTCCAGTATAGACGGTGGTTCCAGCGCCACCAATTCAGGGTCCTCCTCCCCGGCTACTCAACAGGCTAAAGGCTAAGGAATTGTGGACGATTCTTGAGGAGAAGCGACTATCTACAGATGGAGTGGTGGACAGGTACTCTCTAGTGTGGAACACACTCTGGCTCCATATATTTGACATCTTCACCAGGCCCCGTGACCCATATATCCCCACCTGGGTTCGTGAGTTTTATACTGCGTATGGTGACCTAGTGCCCCAGGGGAAGAAGAAGGCCAGTGCCTTCAGACTGGTGAAGTCTGTCATGGTCCGGGGGTAAGAAGTAGGGTGTAACAGCGATCACATAAATGTCGTACTTGACAGAGCTACTGGGTTCGAGCATGAAGACGAGGGACTAGCTACAACATATTCAATGGATGATCTAAAGGGCTGGCTTTCTCCCCTCATTTCTGACACCACCCCGAGATGGATCGAGGCAGAAGCTCCGATTGAGAAGAAGGATTTGAATGTAGTTGCGCGGTACTAGTTTAGATTCATTAGCAGCTTCATCATGCCCTCATAGAATAAGTCCATCCTCCGCCACCCAAAAGCGGCCTGTCTAGGTTCTATCATCGCAAAGAAGTGGCTTAACTTGGGACTCATCATTGAGTAGGAGATGGCCATGAGGGTCAAACAATGCCAAACGTCTCTTTCCTTCCTGATCCTAATTACAGAGCTATGCCAGCGTGCTAGAGTTCCTCATAATGAGAAGAGGGACATAGAAGTCACCCCCATATCTTCCACAAATATCCGGCGCATAGAGGTCGAGTAAACTCGGGATGAGGCTGATAGGAGTAGAGCGGTTCTAGTGGATGCATCCTCGGAGGTTGATGTTGATTTTATACATGCGCATCGTTGCCTACTCAGGCCTCTGGGCCTTTAGGTACACCCTCTTTCACTTCTTCCAAGCTCCTGGTTCTTCTGCTACTTCCCAGCCCACCAGGATTATTCAGGCCATGATTCTCAAGATGGGGTACCTAGACCATTCTGTCGATGTTCGGGCTACCCGGCTAGAGGCCAAGGTGCCTTGGATGATTGAGTGTGCCATCTTAGTTGCGCTGACACCCCCTCCGGACATCTATTGACGCTCTCACAGCGAGAGTAGAGACATATGAGAGTAGATTGGGGGTTACTTCAGAGGTAATGGCTTTAAAAGATGAGATTTTAGACTTGAGAAAGGATGTGTACTATTTAAAGTCCACACACTTCACTTCTCTCTTGGAGGCAGCTGATGATCTGGATGTCTCGGCTAGTTCTAAGATGCCTCATGCCACCACTGGAGATGTGCCTATGGATGATGTGTCATCTGATGAGTCGGAGGCGGAGACAGATAAGGAGCAGTTGGATGCTCAGGAGGCGACCATCTATGATGACCTACCTGACCTAGAGGAGACGATTCTATAGTCAATCATTCAGACATCGCTGACAGAGATGTCAATGGCAGGCTCTAGTGGAGCCAGTGTTGCTGCTACTCCGGACACGAATGCCCAAGGTGTGAGTGTAATACCGGGCATTGATGCCCCGACAGATGGAGTGACTGTGTATACATGAATTTTCTTTACCTCCCTCTCTGTCATTTTTATTGATTTTTTATTATTTTGTTGCATTTGAGGACAACTGCCTTTTTATTTGTGGTGGGGTGAGGTATTTCCATACCTACCTCTTGTGACAATATTTTGTATATATTGGGTTTTTTTTTTGCTTTGAATTGTGTGTTGATATTGTTTTGTGGATGTTAAAGCTTATGGCTCCTTGTTTTGAATAGAAATGGTTTTGCCCTTCTAAAAAAATTGCCACCTCATGTTGTGTTTGAATATGGTTGTTCTTGTGCAAATTTGAGTATCAGCTATGATCAATACCGATGACTTGAATAGTGCTCTTAATCGAACAAAAATGAATATAGGGCTACGATGAGGCCAAATGAAGTTGCATAGACAATATGTGAACTTTTTACATCTCATTATGACTAGCCGATTATCGAATGAAGTTTCTTGTGATGAACATTGCACAATAGCGAAAGTGTGGAGTCTCGTTTGATATTAGTGTCAATACCTTGTGTGATGAGCTTACCGTGAACCTTGTGTGATGACACGTAGAATTTTCCCCGTTGGTCCGATTGATTAAGTGATGCAAGCTCTTGAAATGATCTTAGGCAACAATTTTGAAGAGTGAAACAATTTGACAATATACCTCTTTTTTTGGTCTCTCTCTCTATTGAGTCTATTCCGGTGGTGTATGAGTTTTAAGGAAGTGTTTCCTACGGATTTGCCTGGTATGCCTCTATATAGAGATATAGATTTCTGCATTGGCTTGGAAACTGACACTCGCCCCATTTCTATCCCTCCATATCGTATGGCTCCAGTGGAATTAAGAGAGCTTAAGGCTCAAATCCAAGAGCTTCTTGATAAAGGGTTCATCTGTCCTAGTGTTTCCAAGTAGTGTGCTACTGTCTTGTTTGATAAGAAAAAGGAGGGTAGTATAAGGACTGTTATTTTATATTTATCCATAAGGGAGTGGATTAATATCGAATGAAAAGCTTATGAATAAAGGAAGTCCTATCGAGTATAAAAATTAGGTTAGTCCTTTAAATTAGATGAGTGTACCTGAGTTTGATGTGTCGTGTTGATGAAAGGTTGGCGTCGTAGTAATAGTCAGGGCTGACTGAGCGTAATGATAATAAGAGTTCCTGATGGATTGTAGTGAAATGCAACGATATAATAAAATTGTTGGTTAAGCAAATTTTGTATAGTAATTACGACTTGCGAGTATCCAAGGTCGTGGTTTTCTACTATTTGATGAGGAGCGCAGTTATATGGAAAGTTTTAAGAGATGGTGGGACATCACTCGAATCAAATTTAAATGAGCTAGAGTCATAATGAAGAAAAATAGTGGGATGTCGTACAACCTTTAGAGAAAGGCAAGAGCAAGAATATTTTATTTAATCGCAAAGGTTGAAGAGATAATCTTTAGAGAGGTAGATAATTAGGTTCAGAGACGCGTAATTTATTTCGTTATAATATGGCTATGATAATACTGTCACAAGTCCGTCAGACTGGTTAAAGACTATTGAAAAAGACTTGAGAAAGGAGTGTACAGATATTAGCTCGAGTGTGATGATAGGTGCTTTGCTTTTGTTTTGAGTTTAGTAATGAGTACGATTGAATTTTAGTGAAAAATATTGTAAGATCGATGGTGATGCGATCAATGATAAACGAATATCTATGAATTCATAAGAATCTTCAAGGTACAAGCTAATGTTGATAAAGAAAGGGATTGTGTTATACGGTGGAAATTACAATTCAGATTTTTCATTGTACATTTGTGATAATGTATTGACAAGGTCAGAAATGATCAGTTGTATCTGATATTGAGCATTTGAAAGGACTTACACATGGGTTGAGTCGTAAAGTTTATTGTTGTTGATTGTTAAGTACCTAAGAAAGGTTTTCCTTTAAAAGTGTTGGTTTATAATAAGGTAAATGGTCGGAGTGCTTATGATGGTTGTTGGTATTGTGAGTATGATTAACTAGCTATGCTCTCGTGTGTTTTCACTTCTGTGGGTGGATCAGGAGTACCAAATAATGCGGTGTTCTCTTGGTTGAGTGGGAAGATTGGGAAGATTTGGTTATTTTGAATGACATAATTGGTGTTGTATTTGAGGTGTTAAAGTATTTTAGTGGTTCTACATGTACCACCTTGCTTATGAGAATTTATAAAATAGCTACCATGCGAATTTATGGTTGTCCAACAATCTAATATTTCATCTTGTCGTCGAGGTCATGTATTGATTATGTGTGGTTGAATGTGGGGATAATTGAATCCAATTCTACTATTCTTAAGAGGTAATCTACAATTTCTAAATCTAGAATTTCGATAGTGTTGCTAGAGGATTTGTATGCTTGGACATATCCCTCAATAAGTATCTAATGTCTAAAGACAAAAAATTTGTAACTTAAGCTTATGGAAATTTATGTCGTGTGAAGAAGATGTTGATAAGAGCTATGATTGTTTGGGTATTATGAGTGTGTGTTGGTTGGTGCAGGTTCACTGTTATTTGTAGCGAGTATTGACTTGGAATTTTATCATGCTTAAGTGCTAAAGGATTCGTCCGGATGATTCTGTCAAGGTCCTTAATAACAAGTTGCAGACATGTGTACGATCAATTTCGGTGGTTATTGGGAATAGCTTTGTTGTTAGTTAACTGTACATACAACAATAATTATCACTCAAGTATTGTGATGACTTCATTGAGGCCTTGTATGAGAGGATGTCTGGGTATTCAATTTGATTGGTTTAGGAGCGGAGATTATATCATAAAGTGATACTCAGTATTATTAAACAAGACCTTCGGTATGAACAAGAACATGTTGAAATTCTTGATCATGATGTCCGAGAGCTAAGGACATGCGAGACAAGTATCCCCAGTAATTCGATGTTACAGATACTACTCTACCTTTATTTTAGCCGGTCCTTCCTAGTTGATCACTCGTTGACTAGTGATGGGTAAATTGGTATCTATTGTAACGACCTGATTCCGTCGTTATGGAAAAGCCAAACAGGAAAGAATTGGGGCTAGAAAACTTTTTCATAGTATTTGGATTTTCCAAACCTAGTCCAGATTTGGACAAAATCAGAGTCCATGAAGTGTAGGGAAATCTGGTAACAATCAGGTGAGTTGATTTTGCTTTTGATAACAAGAGTAGTTAGATAACTCGTTAAAGAACCCGTACGACTTTACGAATTTGAATTTGGGCAAGTAGACCTCCCGGAATCAATCTTAACATGAAGTGTATATTCTGAGCGTCGTTGGTTAGAGGTGTGTTGTGAAATGTGGGTCTTAGAATTTTTGAAATAGCTCACTCGTTCGGAAATGCCGCTTTGGCGTTGGGTTTTACCGCTCTAGCAGGGCTGTTGAAGCAGGACGAGGGCCACTGTGGCAGGCTCGACGCAACATAAAGTCATTAATAAACCCCTAAACGGCCTCATTATGCATTTTTTGACTTTTAGAACTGAAGAACGAACCCCAGGAGACTACTACTCATTTTCCACAAATGTAAGTTTTTTACTCCCCAAATCCATTTTTTGATTCGTAGAACATCATAGAATGGGCAAATATCGATGGGGTAGGGTTTTGATCAAGAATTTATGGTGAAAAAATCCTTAATCTAGGTATGAGCATCAAGGGTTTGGTCTAGGGTTATTGGGTTCGTTATAATCCGGATAATTAGACCTTTGATTGTTGATCCTTGCGTATAAATTGTTGTTTATAGACCTAGAACAAGCGGAAAGAATCTGGAAAGAAAAGATTCAAGTGCCTTAGGGGATTCAAGCTTGGATTCGAGGTAGGTGATGGTTGCGATTTCATGTTGGTGTGATATATATTTGTAATTGCTTAATTATAATGCATGTTTGTATGCGAATGTTACATTATTGATCACCCAAATCGTAAATGAGGATAATTGAATAATTGTATGCCATGAATCACCTCTTGTTTTATGATTGTGAGAATATACATTGTGATTGTGATTGTGGTTTGTTGCATAGGCGGGTGTTACGATCCGACACACTAACTGGGATTGATTGCCACATTCAGGCATAAATATGGGATCGGTTGCCACGTTTCAACAAAAATATGGGATCGGTTGCCACGTTCAGGCAAAAACATGGGATCGGCTGCCACGTTCCGTTATACTAACTCGAATCGGGTACCACGAACCAGTATGCTAACAGTTTGAGTTTGGGTTCCATGAGAGGACCGTTGAATTGGGTTCCGTGAGAAGACCATTGGATTGTGTTGTGTATCTATTATGATGATTAGGTTTATATCTAATGATGATTGGTATTAGAAGATGGTATGTTGCTCTAAATTGATAACCAATGTGTATTATTGAGAATGTGGGATGCTACATTGATCCTGAAAAGATGACTAATATTGTATATGTTCGGTATATGCCTGTTTTATATTATTGTGGTTACTTGCATGTGTTTCACTTATTGGGATAGCCGTGTGATCCTACCAGTAAACTTTGGTTGTGTATTGATACTACACTTGCTCTTTCTTTGTTGAGTACAGGGCATCTTCAGGTGGCTATTGATAGACCTTAGCTTGGTGACTATTGAGCGTGAACTAATTCAAGGGTGAGCCAGTTCTTTCGGGCTACCATGGATCTTTCTTGTTTAAGTATATTCTTTTCGGAATCAAACTATTTGTTTAAGGTGTTGTTTAGTTTTGGGGTTGTACCCCTTGTTCTTAGCCTTGTCGTTAGTAGAGCTTTGGTACAATGACTTTCGGGTTCTAGGGGTTGAATTTCCGCATTAGTTTGGTTAGTTATTTGTTTAAACCTTTGGAGTTTATGGAGACTCCATTTTTATTGTCATTTAAACCTATTTTCGTATATTTAAATGTCTTAGTTTTCATAAAAGTTGTTAGTTTGGATTGTAGTAATGGTTCTCCCACCGGAGGGTTAGTGTGGGTGCCAATCATGACGGTCTGCATCGTGACAAGACTAATGCTTTAATGAAAAAGTAAGTCGAAATAAGGCGCATTATTTTCGTGCACTAGTCGTTCAAGGGACGAACGAGGGGTAAATTGGTATCTATTGTAACAACCCGAAATAGTCGTTATTTAGGAGAAACAAAATCCACGAAAAATCGGGGGCCTTGACCCACCATAGCGAGCCAGATGCCGCTAGGACGGCGGCGCCATGGCAGGGTAAGCTGGTGCCAGGGCGAGATAGGCGAGGAAGGACATAAATTACGAGAAATCTAATTTTCTCTATCTTTCTAAAATATCTAAATAAGTCGTAAATCACCCTATAAACCTCAAAAAAACTGCTCTAAGATTGGGAAGGAAGGAGAAAGAGATTTCTAGCATGAGGGTGGCGATATCTTGCGGATTCTTTGACGAATTCACCGTCACGAAGCCCGAAAAAAAATGGAACAGAGGTCAAAAACTGTGTGCAACTGTTTGGTCCCCAGGTAGACTAGGTTTTATGAATTGAGTAGTTATAAATATGTTCTTACTACGTAATATATGTAAATTAATGGTAATGTTTATGTGTAGACTTTCGTGCACTGAGTGAATTCCGTGGGTAATTCCTAGAAATCAAAGTAATTGGGTTTATGCCTTGAGAAGAGAAATTGATGACTTGTTAGGGCTTCTAGAATTGCTATCTTGGATAGAATTGTTTCAAGAATAAGAATATGAAATCATAAATGGAACTAGAATTATGAATGTATGCTAGATCATAAATTGGAGTGATCAAATTAAGGATTTCTGATGAATTCTGATTAAACCATAGAAAGAAGCCTTAGATGATGAACTAGGGCTAAATATGGTCAAATTAATGTGTATATGATAGGGATTGAGGAGTAATTCGTAGGTGCTGGTTGTGATTCTATGATTGTGTGATGTATGTTTGTTCTTGCTTCATTAGGATACATGCATGTTGCATTGTTGATCACACTTGTTGTAAATGAGATGAATGAATTATGATTTCTATAAATTCATGAATTAAATGTATGATCTTGAGGATATACTTGTGACTGTGGTGTGTTAAATGGATTGGTTGCCACATTCCGGCATAACTAACTTGGATCGGTTGCTACATTCCGCCAAAACTATTGGATCGGTTTCCATGTTCCGGCATAACTATTGGATCGGTTTCCATGTTCCGGCATATCTATAGGATCGGTTGCCACGTTTCGACATAACTAAATTGGATCGGTTGCCACGTTTCGGCATGGTAACTGTTTGGGTTTGGGTTCCATGAAAGGACCAATGATTTGGCATAATTGTGTGACTTGAGAAACGTGAAGTTGTTTGTAAATGTTGTTGATATTGTATATGTTCGATATGCGCTTATGAGTATATTTTTGTATTGACTTAGACATGTTAGACTTGTTGGGTATAGTGGAAGGGCAAAGTGTTCAAGGGGCGAGTAATAGATAGTAAGGGTTTTTCGTGTGATGTAATGACGGGAAGTAGAGGCAGCGTGTGTGAAGAATATGCTTAGGTGGATTTCACCTTGGGGAAAGAGATTGGGTTTTGTGGTAAAAAGCCTTGATGTAATGTACTGGGTGACCATGGTTGGTTAGTGTGACAAGGAAGTAAGGTCATGATGTGAGCGGTTAGTGGGAATGTTTTTAGTCGTATTTGGGGATGTTTTTCTACATGTTAGAATGGTTAGGCTATGATCAAGTACCTAGTAAGTAGGTAGACTTGAAGGTGGTTTGTAGTTGGAGTGCTAGTGTAACTTGGAGGTATTTTAAGAGAGGGTAAAGGTGGAGAAGCAAGGGGTTTATTTCATGATCTTACTAGTTGGTTTCTTATGTTATGTGGTGGGTGTCGGGTTGACCGATGATGCCTACCAGTACGCATGTTTTGTACTGATACTAATCTTGCAATGTCTTTTGACATAGTCTGTATGAAGGATTCGTAACATTTCATTAGGTGAAGACGAATAAAATCTCCAGCAGCTTCTATTCTTCCTTCCGCATGGTGGGAGCTGTGTTTTTTATTTAATTGTCCAGTTGTACTCTTAGTAGCTCTTGTACCTGTTTAGACTAGATCCATTGGAGTTGTTAAATTACTTTACAAGTTTTAACTAAAAGTGTGTCTAAAGATATTAATTATAAACTCATATTAGTATATTTATCTTTGTTTCTTTAAATTTTCCGCATGTTTAACTATTGGGATATGAGGGTTCTTCTACTTAGGTGTTAGAGTGGGTGCCCACACGATCCATTGGGCTGGGTCGTGACCATTAATAAAATCCATATTAATAATCTCCCACTTGTAACATCCCAAAAAATTTTAAGATAAGATTCGAGATATTCTTTATTTGTGAATAAGATTGTATTAGGTGATTCTTAAATTTCCCATATTTGTTATGTGGCCCATAACCTATCAAATTAAAGTATTTGAATTTTCTTTCCAACGACACCAATTTCGTGTCTATCCGATTTGAGTAAAAATTTATGACCATTTTAGTAACCTGATACAGTGCAGTGACGAATTAGCCGACGGGAAAACATTAAAATGGGTCATTTTTGTATTTTTACCTCTAAGCAAATCCTATACGAATTTTTTGACTAATTAGAGACCCAAACAATTAGATTTTCATCTCTTAATCTATCATTCTCTTTTCTCTCATGTCACGACCCGGGAGTATCCCCTAGACGTAACATGGCATACTTGACCCCGAAGGGGTCTCATACAAGCCTCTAGCATCATCATTACATAAGACATAGAAAATAATGCAGAAATTTAAAACTTTTACAATCGAAGTTAAACTTCACTTTTCATAAAAGAAAGTAATAGGAAATGTAGACTTTGTCTCATACAACCATCTAAAACATAGGAATACAAAGTTTGGAACTTAGCCCTTTTACATCAACAAAAGTCTCAATATACGAGATACAAAATGAACTAAGAAATAGGAAATTCCGTCGTCGAACTTGAGGACTCACCACAACTTGAAGAAAAGCAATCCAAGTCTTGTTCAAAGGAGAGTGAAAGTCACCTAGCTGGAACCTACACTCATTAAGATGAACAAGAAAGAAGGGGTTAGCACATAATATGTAATCCTTAAATATGATACAAAGGATATTTTCATTTGAAAAGTATGCCTTTGACAAGTTTAGAAACCAACATGCATTTACAACATACAGTACAAGCCATAATCACACTTACACTCATTACATGATTATATCAACACCTTAACAACCTCTAAGGAACACTTGTGCAATGTATGGTTGGCATCCCATAATACCAACCCTACTAAGTACCCCTTTGAAGCTACCTTGGTCATGCTTAGCATCGTTAGACCTCATTATAATCATTAGTCACCAATACAGAGATAATCACGAACAATACTTTGAATACCAGAATAGTCATTCATAACAACCAACCATTCAAGACATATGTATGCATTTGAATCTCACTATAATATAAACGAACTAACCTACAAGATCCTACTAAGTCTATTTGTGTATTATGAAAGTGAAGTCCCATACTCCCACTCCTACTAAGTAAACTCACCAAGAAGTCATAGTATAGTTCAAGTCTCATTCATTATCTCTCATTTAGGGAAGAATAGCAATAACCAACATAGACCATGTGAGCTACATGGAATCCGGTGTCTTGTAACCCCACACCAAAAGAAGGTGTCCTACTTGCCTAAGGTAGGACTAAATGTATTAGCGTCTAGGTGGATCCACTAGCTAAGTCCTATGTTGGCACATAGTTATGGGATACGGAGATTGCTTCTACAAACCCGTCCTATTGCATTGGCGGAGGGGCTTCCATCTCATGAGTTCACTTTGGATGACCCTCCCTATTGCATTGGCGTATGGGTCTTTACCTCATTGTCCATATCCACTAAGTGCTAAGCATTATTTCCCAAATTATACATGATTAAGTCTTGAATTGCATTTACATGTGTGAAGGAATGCTTTATCCTTCATTCAATACAATTCATCAAAGTAGCTCATAGATTCAATGAAGGTGAGAATGTACTTTCAACCTTAGAATCAACATTAGTGTGTGAGTAGGACTTTCACATTACATTCATAGTGTTTTCATGAGAAATAGACTTTCAATCAACACAATACATCATCATTATCCTAGATTATTCATGCATCATCAAGTATAAAGGTAAGAGAAGAACAATACATTCAACAATGCCATACTTTACCCATTAGTCATAGGAGATTTACTTTCTAAGTGAACCAATAGGATATACACAATTTTCATCAACATGTACAAACCCTAGCAATTTACCCCTTTTCAAGGTCATGAATCATGTCTCACGATTACACCTAAAGATACTACAATAGGCATGAACAAAACAAGATTCAATAACTAAATTCATATAGAACAATTTATAGTAATCATCTTGCATCAACACACCATCACAATACTTGAAATTGGGGTCATGGGGGTGTTCATGGGTTCAAGGGGAATTTTACAATGAAAATCACCATTAAACATCAAATCATCCATAATATAATGCAATTAACATAATAAAATCATTTTTAGGAAGAACCCATGGTTGGAATAGAAACCCTAGTTTTTGAACAAGTTACCAATTGAGAAATCAAGAGTTGAAGGGCTTCATGGATAAAAGTGTTCCATGAATCAAAGTCCCCATACCTTAATTGATGTTTTCCTACGAAATTGGAGTGAAAATCTTGGAGTTTGAACCCTAATCTTGAGCTTCTTCTTTGTTTTTCAATGGAGTTTAGAGAAATAATATTTTGAGAGGGAAGTGGGTTTGATTTGAGTTTGTGAGTTATGAAAGTTAAAAATACTTGTCTAATACTTTAAAATTACTTAATATAACTAATAATAACCATTTTTACCCTTATTTAATTAATTAGTGATTTTACCAAACTACCCTCACATGGTCGACTTAAGGCAGTCCACCCAAGCCCACATCCAGGAGGCGTGGTTTGAACCACGGATCGTACTGGTCACTTGTGGTTTGGTTCAGAGAGGGGAGGATGAGGGTCTTGGTGAGGAGACTAAGTCTCAACTCACGAGACCCTTCCATGGAGCGTGAGTTGGTCCACGGACCGTACTGCACGTCCATGGAATGGGGTTGGACATGGAATTTTAAGGACCTATTGAGGAGGCTAAGGCTGGACTCATGACACCCATCTACGGGGTGTGAGTCAATCCACGCCTTGTGGTCCTCCTTTCGTGGATGATACTGCTTTTGGCAGCTTTTAGAGCAGCGCCCTTGGTTCTCATCAAGGACTCTTAGGGGTCCTTGTGGGAGTCATGCCTTGACGTTTAGGCACTAGGACCTTAGTACTAAGTTAGGGAAAATTATTTTAGGATCTCAACCTTATGTTTACAGTTCATTAGGCTACTAGACTACACTTTAGGATCTAGCTTAGGTCATTAGAGGTACGGAGTGTTACATTATCTCCCCCCTTGGGAAGATTCGTCCCCGAATGATGACCAAGACACCAAACGAAATAGAAACTCTAGACTAACAGTCCATCATGCATGAAACATCAAAATTGAGCAAAACTCATAATGCACTATTCACCATATGCAATAATCAAAAGGAGGAAACTTCAAATGTATTTCACAACATGGTCAATGCAATACAAGAAAGTAGGAATTACTTCTACTAACTCAATAGGCATTCTACTCATCAATTTAGATAAGCATGGGAGGAACTAACTTCTCCAACTCAAGTAAGTTCAACACAATAATATGGAGCTAATGTGACATATCATCAACACATAAATAAACATGTTCATCAATTTACCTGATGAAGTCATAGTTGCAATCATCATACTAATATGCAAACCAACATGAGGAAACATAAACATCATGAAAACTCAATATATGCTAAAACATGAATTCTCACAAGAACATGCACAATACAGGGAAATCATGGAAAATCATACAACATACATGACTCCCAAAACACTAAACTTAAGAGGAACTATTTACCTCAAGCTTGAATAGGAGTAGAAGGAAAAAGACGAGGATAATGGGACTTCATACCGGCCTCAGCCTCCCATGTAGCACCCTCAACTAAGTGATTCCTCCATAGAACCTTAATGGAAGCTACTTCCTTATTTCTTAACTTTTTCACTTGCCGGTCCAAAATCTTAACTGGGACCTCTTCATAAAAAAGGTTCTCATCAACTCCTAAACCCTCTAAGGGAAGGATGGAAACCAGATCACCATTACACTTTTTGAGCATGGAAACATGAAACAACGGGTGAACCGGAGGAAACTCATTTGGCAAGTCCACCTCATAAGCAACTTTCCCAATATGCTTCAAAATTTGGTATGGGCCCACATACCGGGGACTAAGTTTCCCCTTCTTGCCAAACCTCATCACACCTTTCATAGGCGAGATTTTCAAGTAGATCTAATCACCAACCTCAAATTCAAGATCCTTTCTTCTATTGTCGGCATAGGAATTTTGCCGACTTTGGGCCTTCTTCAACCTTTCTCTAATGAGTCGAACTTTTTTCAATGGCATCATAGACTAGTTCGGGACCAATTAGAGGAAACTCACCTACATTAAACCACCCAACTGGAGATCTACACCTTCTTCCATATAATGCTTCAAACGAAGCCATGGCAATGCTAGAGTGGTAACTATTGTTGCAGGAAAATTCTACAAAAGGAAGATGATCGTCCCAATTACCCTTGAAATCAATCACACTCACTCTCCACCTGTCCTCTAAGGTTTGAATTGTCCGTTCCACTTGACCATCCATTTGAGGGTGGAAGGCGGTACTAAGTTTAACACAGGTACCAAGTCCCTGTTGAAACGTCTTCCAAAAATATGAAGTAAATTGTGCACCTCTATCCGATATGATAGACAAAGGAACCCCATGCAACTTCACTACCTCTTTGATGTACAACTTAGCATAGTCTTCTGCCAAAAAAGTAACCTTGACGGGAATGAAGTGGGCTGATTTCGTCATCCTATCAACAATGATCCAAATAGAATCATGTTAACTTCGAGTACAAGGCAACCCCACAACAAAATCCATATTCACCTCCTCCCACTTCCAAGTGGGAATCTTTATATCTTGGAGCAAACCTCCCGGTTTCAAGTGTTCGGCCTTGACTTGTTGACAATTCGGGCACTTGGACACAAATCCTGCTATATCCTTTTTCATTCCATTCCACCAATAGACTTCCCATAGGTCGGTACATCTTGTGGCTCCCAGATGAATAGAATATCGTGAACCATGAGCCTCTTCTAGAATTTTCTCCCTCAAACCATCAACATCCGGTACACACAACCTACCTTGGTACCTAAGCACCCCATATCCCCCTTAGGAGAAAACCTCAACGGACTTATTGAGAACCGGCTCTTTCAATTCCATCAAAATAGGATCAAGATGGTTCTTAGACTTCACATCAACCACAAAGGATGATTCAGAACTATGATGAACCACGAATCAACCCTTGGTGGAATCCACAAGTTGGACACCTAGACGGTCCAACTTATGCACATCACGAATCAATTCTTTCTTCTCATTTACTATATCAGCCACACTACCCATGGACATTCTACTCAAGGCATCCACAACTAAATTGTCTTTGCCGAGGTGGTAAAGGACACTCATGTCATAATCCTTTAAAAGTTCTAACCACTTTCTTTGTGAGAGATTCAAATCTTTTTGGCTAAACACATATTGAAAACTCTTGTGGTCGGTAAACATATCTACATGTACCCCATAGAGATAGTGTCTCCATATTTTCAAAGCAAACACCACCGCCGCTAGTTCGAGATCATGTGTTGGATAATTATTTTCATGTACCTTGAGTTGCCTTGAAGCATAGGCAATCACTCTACCCTGTTGCATGAGGACACATCCCAAACCCACTCTTGAAGCGTCACAATATACAACAAACCCATCGGTACCCTCCGATTAGGTCAACACCAGAGCGGATGTAAGTCTGTTCTTCAATTCTTAGAAGCTTTTCTCACAAGCTTCTGAACACACAAACTTTTCTTTCTTTTGAGTTAAGGTTGTTGATGGAGAGGCAATAGAGGAAAAACCCTCAACAAACCTCATATAGTAATCGGCCAAACCCAAAAAGCTTCTAATATCGGTAGGAGCTAGAGGTCTAGGCCAACTCTTGACCACATCCGTCTTTCTAGGGTCAACCTCTATACCCATGCCCGACATAATATGACCAAGGAAAGCAACCGACCTTAGCCAAAACTCACAGTTGCTAAACTTAGCATATAATTGGTGGTCTTTAAGGACTTTCAATACTATCCTCAAATGTTTCATATGATCACCCTCACTCCTCGAATAGATCAAAATATCATCAATAAAAACAATCACAAACGAATCAAGATATTGCCAAAATATCCTATTCATTAGATCCATAAATGCCGCCGGGGCATTTGTTAGACTAAAAGACATGACTAGGAATTCATAGTGACCATATCTTGTTCGGAAGGACGTCTTATGAATATCAATCTCCCTCACCTTAAGTTGGTGGTAGCCCGACCTTAAGTCAATTGTCGAAAAGTAACTCGCCCATTGGAGTTGATCAAACAAATCGTCAATTCTAGGGAGAGGGTACGTATTCTTTATAGTGACATTGTTCAATTGGCGGTAATCAATACACATCCTAAGGGACCCATCTTTCTTTTTCACACACAATACTAGAGCACCCCATGGAGATATGCTTGGTTGAATGAAACCCTTGTCTAGCAAATTTTTGTGTTGTGCCTTCAATTCCTTTAATTCGGCTGGAGCCATCCGGTAAGGAGGAATTGATATGGGTTGAGTATCCGGCAAAATATCAATGCCGAAGTCTATTTCCCGTTTAGGAGGAATTTCGGGCAAGTCATCGGAAAAGACTTCTGGAAATTCCCTTACTACGGGGACCGACTCTAAAGGAGGAGTCTCGGACTCCATGTCCTTTACTCTCACAATGTGATATATACAACCTTTAGAAATCATTTTACAAGCCTTTAGATATGAAATGAATTGACCTCTAGGGATTGAATTTCCCCCCTTCCATTCTAAAATGGGCTCATTTCGAAATTGAAACTTTACTACCGGAGTTCTACAATCAATGGAAGCAAAACAAGCATGCAACTAATCCATTTCCAAGATGACATTAAAGTCCAACATATCTAATTATATTAAATCAACCAAGGTGACTCTATGAGACAAAGAGATAGGACATCTCCTATACACTCTTTTAGCTACAACCGAGCCACCAACCGGGGTAGACACGGAAAAAGGTTCTTTCAACTCTTCGGGAGGAATCTCAAATTTCATTGCCACAAAAGGAGTAACAAAAAATAAAGTGGCAGCGAGGTCTAATAATGCATAAACATCAATTGAAAATACTTGCAACATACCGATAACAACGTCCGGGGACTTGATGTTTGCGTAATCAAGACACAACTTCCGATGCAAGTGTCTACGATTGTATAATAGTTTAGTAACCCAACCAAGGGTTGGGATCGTTCCACAGAGAGTGGTTTTGAGAATTAATAGAAAATAAAACTTAGTTCTAACTAGTCGTAGCTAAAGACATTAACGATTAAAAACATTGTAAATTAAAGGGGGACACAAGAGTGTCAATTAACAATGGGGGATTTTGTCACAAGTAGGTAAAAACAGCAAAATAAACAAGGGTTTCTAATAAATGAGAGGGGGTCCTTGGGATGTGACGGGAATACGGGTTAAGCTAGATTATTGGGTACATGCTTTCGATAGAAGATTTATAGAGTAATTGTGACTAGGCTAGACTTTAAGGGGGATAAAATCTCTCTCGAGAAACTTACCCCGTTTCAACTGCATTTCTCTCGGACACCCACTTGCCACATGAAGACCAGCCTACGCCTTAACCCACTCACTCTCTCGAGCTGAGTGTGTGGATATGGGACTAGGGTTCACTCTCTCGAGTTGAACCTCATGTCGACCCATTCACACTGGCCATCAATCTAATGGTCTTAGTTTTACGACCACTCTCTCGAGCAAGCCGAAAACACATAAACAAACTTGTATTTGCAACTACAAATTCATTAAATTCATCCACAACCAATAAACGAAATCACAATTAAACTACGATTAAACTATTAGCAAACAAGACCCAACAACTATCTTAACTCATATTTGCTAAATCACACCCCTAGAATTGGGGTTTTTAACCACACATCAAGAGATAGAAATTTATATCTAAATGAGCTTGCATTCAAATGGGTATGAAGATTTTAGTCTTGTTACATGCCAAGAATGAAGAATCCAAAAGACCCAAGTCAAAATCCTTGGAGATGAAACCCTTTTTTTCCTAAAGTCTTCAAAACCCTCTCAAACTCAGAGCAAAAATACTAAAAAATACTATTCTATATAAAAATTATAATAATTGTTCGACTCCTAAAACTAAAACTCTAACTAGTATTTATAGTTTTCACAAATTTGTGCTGCAGCGGATAATTTGGCATCGTTAGTCGAAATCGCCGATCAACTCGATGATTCGCCCTTTGGTGTAGTTCATGCGCTGACTGCTCCCTTTTTTCGCCGACTTGATCCTTTCTTTCAGGGCTCAGCACACTAGAACAAAAGGTGACGTAAGACCCTTCGTCGACTCACCAAGTGGACTCGGCGATCCTCGGGCCTTCATTTCTTCATTCTTCTTAGCCTTTTCGTTCCTTTTTGCCACATAGTGTCCATGCTTTCCTTCAAACATCAAATACCTGAAACTTAAGGGTTTTCATCAGATATTGAGATAAAATAAGCATTTGAGGACACAATTTCTATTAAAATATAGCCCTAAATGAGTCCAATTTGTGGACTCATCAACACCCCCAACTTAAACTTTTGCTTGTCCTCAAGCAAACTCAAGTTCAGCCGCTAAAAAAGGTGTCTTGAACAGTGCTACACAAGACTCAATTTACTTATGCAAAGATCAAATGTGTACTCAAAGATTCAAGTTGTGACTCACCAATATCAACGAATCTCATGCTCATAATACTTGCTTCAAATGCAAGTTCAAGCTCAACTATAGTGTTCAAATGCCCTCACATAAAGAATGATTCCCATATTCACATAATGGTTTCACAGTTTAAAGCTTCGGAATCAAATGCAACAATCACACTCATAAAAAAGAACATAATGCATAATTTCACCCATAGGTTTTCCCGTATTTTCCAATCAGCATTTGTTTCAGCTCACTCAAGATCGAAAAGGTCTTTTCAAGGCTTGTAATGGGGCTGAGTGCAATGGATTGGTCATTTAGGCTCAGTGACTTTCATCCTCATGAAATGTGGTGCTCACAACACTTCCTTTCCTTTTTCTTTACATTCTCTTTAGTGCTCATAAGTCATCCTATTATTCACTTCACGTGAATTGTTTGGAGACCCCATATCTTTTGTACTTTATTCCACAACTTTCTTTTTCATTCTTTTTTTTATATGGAGGGGTTCCATTTTTCTCAAAACCATGGGTAAGAGGAGATTTTCCTTGCACTTCTTGACTTGCCCCTATCTTTTCAACACACCCCCAACTTAGGCTTTTGGCCTAAGTTGGCAATTCAACTAACCACAACTTTGTGAGGATTATGGGTGATGGATTAAGAAAGGTCATTGCTTTCATCAAGTTTCTTCCAAAGAAAAGGGAAAGGCTCAAAGGGTGTTCAAGAGAAAATCACATGCTCACAAGGTAGGTCATAAAAGAGGTATATGTCAAATTGGCTCACACTCGTAGAGTTGCCTAAGATCATATCAAGAGATAGTATCACTCAGTTGACCAGACCAACGGGGAATATTCTAGGATCTATCATGCATAGTTCACAGGTAAGCTCATCACACTAGGCATTGACACTATAAGTCAAACAAGACTCCACACTTTCGCTAGTGTGCAATGATTATCACAAGAGACTCAATTTGATACAAGGCTAGTCATAATGAGATGCAAAGAGTTCACATATTGTTTATGCAACTTCATTTGGCCTCATCATAGCCGCGCATTCATGTTCGTTCGATTGAAAGCACTATTCAAGTCCTCGGTATTGATCGAAACCGAGACTCAAATTTGCCAAGAAACAGCCACATTCAATAGCATATAAAGGGTGGCAAAAATGTGCAAAAAATTCAAAAAATTTCGGAAAGGGTCCAAATCATTTTGCAATTTAAAATAAAAGGAGCTACAAGCTCAAACATCCACATAAAGCAGTGATCTCACAATTTTAAGAACAACCCAAATATAAACAAAATACGAACATTAAATAGCACACAAAGGTGGGCTTCACCCCACCACAATTAAAAAGTATTTGTCCTCAAATGCAATTAACACAGAATATCCAGACTTTAGAATAGAGAAGGACAGAGAGGGAAGTAGAGAAAAATCCTATCTACACAATCGCTCCATCTGTCTAGGCATTAGTGCCCAATGTGTTAGCCTGGAACTTGATAATGGCCCCCAGAGCTTCTTTAGAAGATTCAGCGGCATCTGACTTACTAAGATTGTCCAAGTCATGAGCCACCAGAAAGGAGTGGATAGCTGTGAAGAATTCACGTCTCCATGAGGGAATAGTGGGGTCTTGGGGATTTGTTCTCCTGCTGGCACTGGGCTTCTTATCCTCATTATCCATTTTGGGAGGATTTGTTGCCTTTGTACTTTTCTTGAAATATTTTCGCTCTTGTTTGTCGGGGTGGCATATCTCTTCCAGCTACTTTCGGTTTAGCCATTTCTGCAAAGCTTCGAGAAAAAGTTAGAAAGTATTCAGACAAAAGCAAGGCAGTTCTATTGCAAAATTACTTCGCTGAACCAGTTGGCGAAGTGCGCAGCTACTTTGGCGGTTCGCCGAGTGCAGTGCATAGAGAATACAAGAGTGCAGACAAAGGGCGAACAAGAAGTCTTTCGGCTAGTCGTTGAATGCTTTTGGCGATCAAAGGCTTCTCGTCAAAAGTTACAAAACTAAACATTACATATGGCATTAAAATAACGGCAAAATAGGGATGTTAGGCGAACCACCAAGCAGTTTGGCGAGCTCGACTTAACTCTCCAAATGGTCCACATGTCTAATTTCAACCCATCTTCTTGAATCTAACCCTGCAACTCCTGAAAACAAAATTAAGACATGTACAACTCAAATTAGGCTTAAACTTAGTGACAATTATGCACAACCCACGATTTTCATCCAATTTAAAGCGCAACTTTCAGGAATTAACTATTTAACTTAGTACGGGCAAAAATTTGCAAACCTAACAGACAAACAAATATTATAATCCTACTTGATAGGCCCAACACACATCATCAAAGTAATGCCATTTCATTTTAGTACAACTTTCGAGGAAAGGAACACAGAGTTTGAAGTACCAACCTTTTTTGCCGATCAAATGGATATTGAGATGCTAAGAAGCAATGTGATCCAACTCATAGTACAATGCGACACTAAAAATACTCTAGAAATGCAAAAATATAGGAGATAGCATGCGGGTGTGAGTTTGGGAAGACAAAAAAAGTGAGGGAAAGTGAATGAAGTTGAAACTTTTAAACTTTTGGCTTGCGAAACTGTCCAGTTTTCGCCCATTCGGCGACATTAGTCCCGATCACTAATCTATTCGTCGTAACGCCAAATAGCCATTTGCCCAGCTGAAGTTTACAGAACCTCCATGTTGTGTGGGAGTCCAAATAGTGGTCTCTGTCAGGATCGCCGACACGATCAGCGGGTCGCTAATAATTTCATGTGCTCACCGAGTTTTACAGACTCCAATGCAAGATGATCTTGAGTCTAACCACGGTCTAGTTCGGAGTCGCCGAACCGTTCGGCGATTCGCTAATTAGACATGTTGCTCGCCAATTTGCACTTTTCGTTCACTCTCCAGACTTCCATCTGCACAACCAACACACCATTGTTTTTTCAAAGCAACCTAAGTAATAACGGGTTTTGGGTTGCCTCCCGAACAATGCCTTACTTAACGTCGTGACACGACGCAAGTCCACCTTCAAGCCTCATTCTTAGGGTTAGCATAGTATCACTCGGCAAACCCCCTTACTATCTCGAATTTAGGTGAGACGAGATATGACCCATCTGGGTTTCTAACTTCTTGATTGAAACTAAATGGGAGGTAACGGCCTGGCTAAGAGTAGATACATTTTCTTTCATGCCTTTTAGCATTTTGTCTGACTCTTCAACTTTGTTGAGGATACGTGAGAGCATATCCTCAGACCTACCTCCACCCGAATCCTTGGGTTTCTGGCGCTCATGAGGAGGCACATATCTATCCTTCTCCCCGTCTTTCCAATTCGGATTACGGTCCCTCCATTTACGATCTCAGTCCTTCCAGCCTTCCTCTCTAGCCCAACCATGGTTACCACCCTGCCTTGGGTAATTTGAGCGGTAGCCACCGCCTTGGTTGGCTAGAAAATTTACCTCCTCATTATACAAGGCTTCAAACTTCATCTCCTCAAGATTAGCACACCCGACCCCCACAGCGTTGACACCACAGGCACCAGCCCCCATGACATTTTTGGATAAAATATCAAGTTGCGTCATGATTTTAGCCATGTTCTGATCTCTCTCATTGTCTTTTTCAATCTGCTCATTGGATAGCTTGAAGGTGAGAGGGGAGACTTGGTCCTCACGAATGTATCATGCTTTGTTGGTGGTTGTCATACCATCTAAAAGCTGGGCTGCTACTGCATATGGCTGCTGCATTAAGCCTCTCCGCAAGAGTTGGCTGGCCACACCTTTGTTTACCGAGTCCAAACTCCGGTAGAAGTACTGAAGTAGCACGTTATCAGGAAAGCCATGGGTTGGGCATTGTAGCATCAACTTTTTGAACAGTAGCCAAGTTTCATGCAGAGGCTCTCCTTCTAGACGCTTAAAGCTCTAGATGTTATCCCTAAGTGATATCATCTTTAAGGAAGGGAAAAATCGTACTTGAAATGTGGTTACCAATTCCTCCCAAGAAGTGATGGATTCTCGGGGCAACTCGGCTAGCCATTTACACACCTCTCCCATCAACGAGAAAAGGAATAGCCTTAACCGGACCGATTCCTGGGAGATGCTTTTGAACGAGAATGGTCCACACACATCTACAAAGTTTCAAAGATGCTCGTAAGGATCCTCATGACCCAGTCCGGTGAAAAGTCCCTTTAGTTGCAAGAGTTGCAACATGGTGCTTGTTATGTGGAACACCGTGTTTCCCTCGGCTGGGGTAAACGGATGGCTCCAACACCTCCCATGAGATGAGGGTTATTGATGTTGGGCTCTTGGACATCGTTGAGATAACCGATGTCGTCCTGGTGGCCCACTGGCTACCGTTGCTACCGTTAACACTCATTCTTTCTAAAATATTCACACAAATAAATAAAACAAAACCAAAAATTAGGCGAGTAAACTACAACTAAGAAGAACAAAAATTCTACAAATCTAAAAATTCTCAAATAACACCACTCCCCGGTAATGGAGCCATGGAGAAAAATACAAATGAAATCTTATAATGATAGTAAATATCTTCATATTATTATTTATGGTCATATTTGGTCAGTCGACTAAAAATAATTACATTTTCTAGTTAAACTTATGAAATAAATCATGTTAGTAATGATATCACAAAATATGTATGTTGGATCGTGGAAGTTACTCTCAGGCTTAGTTGTCAATTGTTGCTTACTCTCCGACTTTATCGTGTGTTTACTTCTGATCATATTTTAAATTCTCTTAGTGAAAATATTAAAAGTGGTAAAAAACACACCTCTTTTCGCCGACACTCAACATGTGTTTCTCGGAAATAAAAGTGGATGAAAGGACATTTTTGTTATTTTAGTAATAAATTATTAAAACGAATTTTTCAATAATTTATGTATTTAAGAATTATGTAAAAAGTGCAATAAATCACAATAATTAACAATTTAAAATATTTTTAAAACATATAAAAATTACTGTTAAAATTTTTTTTGTTTGACTCCTAAAATTTCATGTATTTCACATAAATTGGGACATAAGGAGTATAATTTATATATTTACAAATTACGTTAAAATTACTTCAAAGCATAACAATTAACAACTTAAAATAATTTTTTAAAATTAAAAAGATTACAATAAAAAAATTGAATTACTCTCAAAATTTTATCACTTTCACATTAGTTAAAATAAAAAAAAGTAACATATATTGAATCTGTGTTGAATACTTCTATATCTAATTTATTATGCATAAGTCACCATAACATAAGACACTTCTTGTTTCCTTTTCTTTTTTCTTTATTTTTCGCTAAAAAATTATTTTAGTATATGATAACAAGAACTGACTTTGGAATATCTAGAATTTGAAGTGCCCAACTGAAAAGGAAAATATTATACTGATTTAATATATAATAATATTTGCTTGTTAATTAAGTCTTAGCTAATTATTATATCACTTAGATTTTCCACATCAAGAATTAGTCAACACTACTTGCTTGATCATTTTCTGAAATAAAATAAATAAATAAATAAAATATATTAAAAGATTGCATTCATTTATTCAAGTCACAATTCAAGTCACAACTCATAAGAGCCAAGAAGTATTGTTGAAAAGTCATTATCAAATACCAAGTTTTTAAAATTGAATAAATTTTAAAAGTAGGTTGAATGTAGTTATGTAACAGTAAGCAAATTCAATGAAACAGTAACTTATCGGGTGGTATTAATGAAATTAAAGTGCTATAACTATTAAAATAACATAATTACGATAAAAACTACGTAAACATAAAATAACTAGGGATAGACGTGGTAGAAGGGGAATAAAAGATAGACCGAAGAAGAGGATGAATGTCAAAGAATTGAAATGAGACATTATAGAATCGCTTTAGCGAATAATTCACGACAACCTCATGAGAATATTACCCTATACTATTTATTTAACGAGAATACAATATATGTGTCATCGGTCTGGATTCCAACATAACGGGTTAAGTATTATGTAATAATTAATGAAAAATAAAAGTTAATTTATTTTGCTCACTCGTTTGAACAACCTCTACTAAAGTTTTAAAATTGTATATAATATAAAATTTGATACGATCATTTTCAAGTATTTTTAATTTATAAAAATTTATAATTTTCTTATATAGAGAGATAAGAATGTATTAAATCATTTTCCGTATTTTCAAGTTCTTATATAATTAAATTATAATTAATTTTAATCTTCAACATAAGTTTTTAATAACCACTAAAAAATTATGATATATATATATATATATATATAAAAAAAGTTGCAATTAATAATTTACATAAGTTCAACATTTTCTTGTATGTCATGACATAGGGAATATAGTTTTCTTTTAAAAAAAATCGAAGTTTTTAGTTTTTAGCTAAACGAAAACTTTGTCTGATATTTTAAAACTTTTCTTATATGTAATGACCTTAAATCTTTATATTTATTAATATGGTATTTGACAATGAGAATCAAAGTATTTTCAATATATTTTGAATATTAAATTATACAAAAATAAAAAACAAAAAGAATGTGGCTTATAAGAAGAGATCTAATTTGATGCACTAATCCATTGTAGATTTGACTAGTCACTCTTTTAAGGGAAAAACAACGTTTTGAAAAGAGTTCGATTTTGAGTAACTTTAATAGCTCACTTAGTTGATTATTTGAATTTCTATTTTGTAAGTGAATTTTTGATTTCTCATCCTGTAATCTCCTTCCCTATTTTCCCTTGCCAATGCCTCCAATTTAAAAAATATATATATATTTGTCAACACATCCTTTTATAAATTTATAACGATGTCTAAGTCATCACCAAGGATTGTGACAAGATGGATATGTTGTCTTTATCTTTAACCATAGGTCCCGGGTTCAAATCTCAAGGATGTAAATAATTCTTGTAGGGAGTTGTTTACCTTCCTCGGACTCAAATTCAAGATTTCTGGTCATAGATAAAAGTAATGT
The DNA here is from genome assembly GCA_036553675.1 of Solanum okadae. NCBI lineage: Eukaryota > Viridiplantae > Streptophyta > Magnoliopsida > Solanales > Solanaceae > Solanum > Solanum okadae. The sequence continues at coordinate 46,885,934 of CM071678.1, forward strand.
ATTCATCTTGTCACATCCTTAATTTTTATTAGTTACCAGTTCAACTTCTAGTAGTCAATCTCAATAAAATGTTACTATTTTAAGTGTACAAAAGTAAAATGAAAAAAAAAATACAAATGTAATCTTATAATGAAATATCTTCATATACTATTATTTATGGGCATAGCTGGTCAACCGACTAAATAATTACATTTACTAGTCAAATATACCAAATAATCATGTTAGTAATATTACCACAAAAAAATGTACATGATTATTTAAGTAATAAATTATTAAGAAGGAACTTCTAATAATTTATATATTTAAAAGGGGATAATACATAAATATGCCCTTTAGCTTGACGTCATTTCACATTTATGGTCTCCAACATTTAGCGTGCACAAGTAGACATTTAAATTTGTATAAAATTGAACAAATAAACACACACGTCCTAGCATCCTACATGGTAATTTGTATCATATGTGGCGTCCTACGTGTATTATACCACATAAGATTCATGTGTTCACTTGTTCAACTTTAGAGAAGCTTGAGTGTCTACTTGTGCATACCCAAAGTTGGATCGAGTGCATAAATATGAAATGAGGCCAAGTTAAATGACACATTTATGTATTATGTCATTTAAAAATTATGTAAGAAATACTATAAATCACATTAATTAACAACTTAAAATATTTTAAAAAGTTATAAATAAATTTATTGTCAAAGAAAATTTGTCTAACTCTCAAAATTTCATTCGTATCACATAAATTGGGACATAAGAGATAAAGACATTTCTAGTAATTTATTTATTTACAAATTACGTTAAAATTACTACATATCATAATAATTAACAACTTAAAATACTTTCAAAAATTTAAAAAGATTATGATCAAAGAAAAATTTAATTGAATATCAAAATTCAATTATATCACATTAGTTAAAATAGAAAATGTAACATATATTGTGTATGTGTTGACAGACTATTATATATAATTTCTTATAAATATGTCACCATAACATGGGACATTTGTTGTTTCCTTTTATTTTTCCTTTATTTTTCTCTAAGGATACTACCCTTAGAATTATTTTAGTGAAAATTTCATATATGATATTTTATTAGACTAATATTTTCAAGTTATAGCAATAGAATAAAACTTTCAAGTTGTAACAATAAAAAAATTGAAGTTGTAAAATTTTATTAAATAAAAAAAGATTTTTTAATTAATTGTAAAATTCTGTTTTGAAAAAAATAAAAAGGATAAAAAATAAAAAGATAAAAAAGGAAAATAAATCGATTATGAAGAAAAAAAAAGATAAAAATGGAAATAGGTGTATTAATAAAATTTGAATTGATTGATGATAATTATTAATTAGCATAAATTTAGGAGATTCAAACTAATTAGGAATATTTAGTTTCCTTAATTCACTCTAATCTGTTAAAATTAATTAAAACGTCTGATATTATCCATTTTCTTCTACGTTACTCTCTCTTCATTTTTTTTTCTAGAATTGTTGTCACTGAAGAGTAAATCAAGTTTTTTTTTGTTTTTTGTTTGAAAAATCTTGATTTTGTTGTGATGGACGACTGTTTATCTCTATTAATTAAACATGGTGGTAGATGGGATCCTTCAGGTTGAATAAATGTTGGTATGAATAATTGGATGTCAACTATATATAGTTTGGATACCAATTATATGGTGTTCATTTTGATCTCCAATTAAATATCAAAACTAAACTGTTTATGTATCCAATTATTATGTAGTTTGTATATAACTGATATCCAGAAATTTATATCCAATTGATATGCAGTCTATATATAACTAGTATCCTGAAATTATGAGAGTCAACCTGTAATTCATATGTAGTTGATAACTGACTTGAAGAAAACAGTGCATATTCTATATCATTCAATACTTAAAACTGTATAAAAAACAAATATATATCGTTCAAAAGTTAAAAAGAGATGAAATACTAAAGAGTCTAAGCTGCAATCAACTATCTCAAATTTGATCTCCGTAGTCTTGGTATAGGATAACTGCTGGTATCTGGAGCATGTTCTTTTGCTATGCGGGATCCATCAAATTTGCTAGCCACAGTCCCAGTTACTTCACTCTCACTGATCGCGCCATCATCGTTCTTTGTTTTTTCGCATTGCCATCAACCTAGTTGGAGAAATTGAAAAAGAAACCTTCTTATTATAAAAAACAATAGGTATTATAAGACAATACCAATTTCATACCAACATTAGTCATAATTTATACAAAAACAAATGGGTGATTTAACAAACTACAATCAATTCACATAATTGGACCAATGATATCATACCATTTTTTGATAAAAATAATACACAACTTAAGTCAGCTTTCATACCAATAATAAATCAATTTCATACCAATGTTAAAACACATTTCATACCATATTTATAAATCGTATATTAAGTCAGCTTTCATTCCAATATTATTCATGTTTCATGCCAGATTAGTAGACATAATGAGAATAATTTGAAAAAAAAATAGATTTCCTCTAAATTGTGTACCAACTTCATACAAGATTTAAACAAGTTTCACACCAAATATAAGTAATACATCATATTATTTTTATACCAAATTTTATACCAATTCATTCCAACATTAGACAATATTCATACCATATTCATAAATCGTATGTTAAGTCAGCTTTCATACCAATAATATGCATAATATAACAATTTTAACAAAAAAAATCTACTAAATTGATTTAACCATATCCCATATAGTAAAAAACCCAATTAACTTTTGGAGGACTAATACAAGAAACAAATCATGTAAATCTTTTCCTTTTGAAAAATGTACAAACAAAATCATGTAAATCAAACATAAACAAGAATTTGTACAAACACCATACATCACATGCATATATATATGTTATAAAATACAAATTGAAAGATCAAGATCATACCTTTTTGGTCTAAGCCAGATCAGTTACACCTGTGATCACAAACGACATATAATTCATGTCAACTATTAACTCCTCATGAAAAATGTTTCTTTTTTAAAAAATAAAAAATTAGATTTGAATAAAACTGATAAAATCCATCAACCTCTCCCTTTTAACATCCTTTTCCAACTTCATATCTTTAACAATTTTGGGGCAAAAATAGATAAACCCTAAACCCTTTCACCTTCACTTTCACAAATTAAATTTCCGGTAAAATAGTCAGTCCCAAGAAAACCCCAGAAATTCTACAGCCAAATTAGAAAAACAGAACCTTTTCATATGAAAAGCCTCAAAGCACTCAACTCCAAAACAAGTCTTCCTGTAAACACAACAAAAACACAAAAAACCCTTTAAACCCCACTGAAAGTCCATGTCTCAAGTAGAGATCTGCCCTTTTGTTTTGATTGTATGGAGAATATATTTCTCCTAATCAGTTTTTAGATGTTGAAAAATTGGCTTCAATGGAGTATGAATGAAAGAGATGAAAGATGAATTTCTGGTTTTTTTTAACGTGGAATTGATATGGGGTGAGGGATTTAGGTGGGGTGTGGAGGTGTGACTTGTAACTCTAAAAAAGGAACAGTAATCAATATAAATCCCTATAATTGTGTAAGAGATAATTATGGGGTATTCTTTATTTAAATAATTTAATAATAATATAAAATTATAAAAAAATTACTTATTTAATAAAGTAAAATTTAATTAATTTATAAATAATTAGTGATATGTTATAACCCGTAATTAAACTGTTATAAGCAAGAATTTTTTAAAAGTAGATTTAAAACCATATTGACTCTTAAATGTGTATATGGGGTGATTTTTCCATTATTTTAGTATATGATAACAAGAACTGACTTTGGAATATCTAGAATTTGAAGTGCCCAATTGAAAAGGAAAATATTATGCTGATTTAATTTATAATAATATATGCTAGCTAATTATTATATCACTTAGATTTTCCACATAAAAAATTAGTCAACACTAGTTGCTTGATCATTTTCAGAAATAAATAAATAAATAATACATAAAATCTATTAAAAGATTGCATTCATTTATTCAAGTCACAACTCATAAGAGTCAAACAGTATTGTTGAAAAGTTATTACCAAATACCAAGTTTTTAAAATTGAATAAATTTTAAAAGTAGGTTGAATGTAATTACAGTAAGCAAATTCAATAAAACTGTAGCTTATCAAGTAGTATTAATAAAATTAAAGCATGATAATAATTAAAATAACATAATTTCAATAAAAACAAAATAATTACGGATAGGTGGCGAATGGGATAAGAAGATAAATCAAAGAGGGTGATGAGACATCAAAAGAGTTTAACTGAGAGATTATAAAATTCTCTTAGAAAATAATTTACGATAGTATCATGAGAATATTAACATATACTGCTTAATGAGATTATAATATATATGCCCTCGGTCTCGATCCCAAATTAACCTTTGGGAAGGCTTTGCCAATTGCTTCGCCTTGGCCGAATATTTGTTTGTGTGACATGCATTCTTATTGGTACCTATATATATTGAGTTAGGATTGATTCATAACATTTAAACATATATTGAAAATAATGGCAAGATTATAAGTTCGTGAGGAATTATATTCAAAAATACTTTGAATTATACTTGTTGAACTCAAAGTGGTGTGGTTGCCTCTAATTCTTTCAAGGTGCTTGTCTTTCGAAAGAACCTCCTTTGAAACAAATTGATATTTTATATTATCGCTTATGTACTAGAGAACCAAGTTCTTCAACAATTAATTAACCAAATATGAAAAAATTAATTAACATAAGAATTTCACCTCCCTCCACACAAATCAAATCAGGAATTGTAACTAAAAAGCAAAAATACTTTGAAAAGCTTCCTTGAATATGTTTCCAAAAGAATGTTTTGATATAACCATGTTGTTGGAGGCAACTCGTATTACTCTGAAAGTCTTTTACGTGTCATTTTTGCTAGGTCAAAAAGAGGGGAACTCAAAACCCTTCAAATTGAAGGTAAAATTATGGGATTACGGAAATCCAAATAGCTCTACTATAACAATAAGAGAATTACAAAAAAAAATTGTATACATAAGTCACCATAACATGGGACACTTCTCAAAATAAAACGATATTAATTACATAACACTAAACTATTATATGTTGCAAGAGAAGAGCCAAATTGTTTTTCAACAAAAAAGAAGAGAAGTATTGGTCCCGAACTTGACTACTATCCAAGCTAAGGATGTCGACAGGTGTTACGAGATTGTAGATTATTAACTGTGTTCAATCCCTAGCCAGATTAGTTTCTCTTTGTCTTTTTTTTTTTGAGTTGTAAACTTCTCTTTGGTAATGAAATGCTTACTTAAAAAAAAAATTACACAACACTAAACGTTTCATACTTCTTTGTGATTATTTTCAATAGCAAATTATACAAAAATAAAAAGAATATAAAGTGGTTTAAATGAAACCTAATTTGATGCTCTAATTTGTTGTACATTTGACTAGTCACTCTTTAATTTTAAGGAAAACAACACTACGATGATATGTCAATACATTTGGAAATTCTTAGTTAGTTAATTATCTGAATTATTATTTTTATGAGAGTTTGATACTTGTAATCCTCTTTCATATTTCCCGTGTCCCCCCCCCCCCCCCCCTCCCCAATTTTAAAAAGAAAAAAAATGTCAATACATCTACTATAAATTTATAATGATGTCTAAGTCAACACCAAGGATTGTGACGAGATGGATATGATACCTCTATCTTTAACCAAAGATTTCGGGTTCGAATCTCAGGGATGGAAATAATTCTTGTAGGAATTGGTTTACCTTTCGTAGGGCTCAAATTCGAAATTTTTGGTTGTAGATAAAAGTATCTCGTCCATCCCGACACATCCTTAAATTTTATAGGTTACCAATTCAATATTTCTAGGTTTTACTATCTCTATTATAAAAATAAAAAATAAATTGAGATTTTGATTCTTGTATTCCCCTTCCCTATTTTCCCTTGTCAATGCCCCCCGTTAAAAAAAAAAGTATTTATCAATATATCATTTTATAAATTTACAATGATGGCTAAGTCAACACCAAGGATTGTGACGAGATGGATATGATGCCCTTATCTTTAACCAGACGTCTCAGGTTCAAATCTCAAGGATGAAAATAATTCTTGTTGGGAGTTGTTTACCTTCCTCAGGCTCGAATTTGAGATTTCTGGTTATAGATAAAAGTATTTCATCCATCCCAACACATCCTTAATTTTTATTGGTTACCAGTTCAGTATCTTTAGTCTCTAGGTTTTACAATCTCAATTATAAAAAATGAATTATCGACTCAACTCATTTTATTTTTAAGTTTTATCTACTTTTCGTAGTCAATCTCAATAAAATATTCACTATTTTAAGTGTTAAAACGTAAAATGAAAAAAAAAACAAATGTAATCTTATAAAAAAATATCTTCATATAATTACATTAACTAGTCAAATATACAAAATGAATCATGTTAGTAATATTACCACTAAATATGTACATGAGCCATTTATGCGGTGATAGCATGACAGCTAGCATTTCTGTCATTTAAGTAATAAATTATTAAGAAAAATATTTTTAAAATATATATATTTAAAAATTATGTAAGTGTTATAAATAACATTAATTAACAATTAAAAATATATTTTTAAAAACTTATAAATAAATTTATTGTCAAAGAAATTTGTCTGACTCTCAAAATTTTATATGTATCATATAAATTGGGATATAAGGAGTAAAGACATTCCTAGTAATTTATATATTCAAAAATTATGTTAAAATTAGTACAAATAACAATAATTAACAATTTAAAATATTTTTAAAATTATAAAAAAAATTATGATCAAAGAAAAATATTAATGGTGTTTGTCAAAATTCTTTGACACCATATTAGTTAAAATAGAAAATGTAACATCTATTGTGTATGTGCTGGCACAAACTTTATATTTAATTTCTTATACATAAGTCACCATGACATAGAACACTTGTTGTTTCCTTTCATTTACGTAGAAAGACATAAAATTGACACCTGAAGTTGTTTCGAAATTTCAAAAAGACACTTTAATATTTGGAACAACTTCATGTGTAGCTTTATTTTTTTAGGATCCCAGTACGCTTGAACTATTTAAGTACATGATAAAAAGAATTTATTTTGGAATATTTAAAAATTGAAGTCCCCATCTGAAAAGGAAAATATTATACTGTTATTTAATATATAAAATAATATATGCTTGTTAATTAAATATTAGCTAATTATTATATCACATAGATTTTCCACATCATGAATTAGTCAAAACTACTTGTGTAACGACTGGGTTCCGTCGTTATAGAAAAGCCAACGGAAAATTTTTTTTGGGTCAGAGAACTTTTTCGTAAGAACTTGGAATTTCCCAACCTAGTCCAGATTTCGACGAAATCGGAGTTGTTGAGGTGTAGGGAAATATGGTAGCTATTGGCTAATTTAATTATGATTTTGATTACATGAGTAGTTAGATAAGTCGTTAAGGAATCTGTACGACTTTGCGGAATTGAATTCGGGCGAGTAAAACTCCCGGAATCAATCTTAGCACGAAGGGAATTTTCTGAGTGTCGTTGGTTAGAGGTGTGTTGTGAAATGGGGGTCTTGGAATTATTAAAATAGATCACTGTTTCGTGCAAGCCGCTTTGGTGCTGGGTTTTGTCGCTTTGGTGGGGCCGCTGTAGCTGGGTGAGGGTCGCTGTGGCGGGCCAAACGCGATTTAAAGTCGTAAATAAATCCCTAAACGACTTTATTCTGCACTTTTCGATTTTTAGAGTTAAGGAACGAACCCCAGGCGACTCTTGACCGTCGTAAATAAATTCCAAAACGTCTATATTCTACACTTTTCGATTTTTAGAGCTAACTTGACAATTTTCCACCATTCTAGCTTGAGGCTAAAGGTAAAATTTTAACTCCCCGAATCCATTTTTCAATCTCTAGAACGTAATCAATGGGTAATTATCGATGGGGGAGGGTGTTGATCTAGAATCTATAGTGGAAACAACCTTATTTTGGGTACTTGGGATCATGGGTATGATCTAGGGTTCATAGAATTGTTAGCAATTCAGGTAATTAGTGATTGTTTATTGATTCCCGTGTTATTATGATTATTTGTAGACCAAGAACAAGCGGAACAAATCCAAATAGGGAAGGATCACGTTTCTTAGGGTTTCAAACTTGTTTTGAGGTAGGTGATGGTTGTGATTTCATGTTGGTGTGATATATGTTTGTAATTGCTCATTATAATGCATGCATGTATGCGAATATTTCATTATTGATCACCATAATCGTAAATGAGGATAATTGAATAATTGTACACCATGAATCACCTCTTGTTGTATGATTGTGAGAATATACATTGTGATTGTGATTGTGGTTTGTTGAATGGATCGGTTGCCACATTCCGGCATAAACATGGGATCGGTTGCCACATTCTGGCATAAACATGGGATCGGTTGCCACATTTCGGCATAAACATGGGATCGATTGCCACATTCCGGCATAAACATGGGATCGGTTGCCACGTTCCGGCATAAACATTGGATCGGGTACCACATTCTGGTATGCTAACAGTTTGGGTGTGGGTTCCATGAGAGGACCATTGAATTGTGTTATGTATCTACTTGTGATTATTACGTTCATATCTAATGATGATTGATATTGAAATACTGTATGTTGCTTTAAATTAATAACCAATGTGTATTATTGAGAACGTGGAATGCTACATTGATCCATTAAAGATGACTAATATTGTATATGTTTGGTATATGCTTGTTTTATAATATTATGGTTACTTGCATGTGTTTCACTTATTGGTATAGCCGCGTGATCCTACCAGTACACTGTGGTTGTGTACTGAAACTACACTTGCTCTTTCTTTGTTTAGTACTGGGCATCTTCAGGTGGCTATTGATATACCTCAACTAGGTGACTATTGAGCGTGACCGGATTCAAGGGTGAGCCAGTTCTTTCAGGCTGCCATGAATATCTCTTGTTTAAGTCCACTCTTTTCGGACTTAAACTATTTGTTTAAGGTGTTTGTTTAGTTTCGGGGTTGTATCCCTTGTTCTTAGACTTGTCATTAGTAGAGTTTTGGTACAATGACTTTCAGGTTCTAGGGGTTGAATCTCCATATTAGTTTGATTAGTTAATTGTTTAAACCTTTGGAGTTTATGGGAACTCCATTTTTTTTTGTCATTTAAACCTGTTTCCGTATCTTTAAGTTCCTTAGTTTTCATAAAAAATGGTTTGTTTGGGTTGTAGTAATGGTTCTCCCACTGGAGGGTTAGTGTGGGTGCCAATCACGATGGTGTGGGTCGTGACAAAGTTGGTATCAGAGCCCTAGGTTCGTTGATCTCATTGTACCAAAACGAGTCTAGTAGAGTCTTGCGGAACTATACGGTGACGTCCATACTTTTCTTCGAAAGGCTATAAGACTTTGGGAAAAACACACTTATTTCTACTCCTTCATGCTATGACTTGTATCTAATTGGTATCTGGGTGATACAAATTGGAATCTTTCCTCCATCACTCTATGGTCTGAGCTAGAGCAACAACAATGGTAACACCATCACTAGCAAGAGAGGATGTGTATAGTCTACCAACAGCTGAATAAGATCACCAATTAGAACAAGTATCCATTGCCTCGGATAGATGACCTTTTTGACCAGTTGCAAGGTGCATCGATTTTCTCTAAGTTTGATTTAAGGTCAAGTTACCATCAGTTAAAGGTTGAGGCGATTAAGAATTGGATTCGACCAAGTTCTATGATTGAAATTTGAAGTTTTGTGGGGCTCGCTAGCTACTATTGTCGCTTGTGATATGAGTTGAGTCCAATTGGTATCTCCCGATTACAACTGGTATCTCAACAAAGTGAACTACACGTCGTAGTCCCGACTGAAGGGACACAAGTAAGTTAGTTAGAACTGAGAAGGCTCCAATTGGTATCTGGCCTTAGGGGCCGTCTAAGGCATAGATTATCAGTAATGGCCATCTATGGAACGAACTAATTAAATAATTTGGACTTGTCTGCAAGTTGTAATTGCTTGAGTGTCGTGAAACTTTTTGTGAAAAGAAAGTCATCACGAGATTAGGTACAAAGGTCTAGATAAATTACGATGTGGTTCGTAAGCAAGAAATCTGGAAGTGCATTGAGACCAACTAATAACCGTGTGAGAGTATGGGTGTATCTTAGGGATATATGTGTGTGGTAGTTTTGAAACGATGTAAAAGGATTCTAAAGTGCGTACTTCGTTGGGTTGACCGGGAGGGGCCGGGGGTAGACAATGATTGTCCTAGCTAAAGGGATTTTCTTAAATGCCTAGTTATAGCCGGGAAATCTAGGGGAAATATAGAAAAGAGAGGAACCCCAGAAATTGTTGGCAGGGTACTGTTTCCGTCAGAGCCGCTGGGGTGGGATAATCTCACCAGCGCGAGACCGCCAGTGCGGAATTTCTCCCGCCAGAGCGGGATAGAGCAAGATATAATCTCAGTCATGTCTCCCCTATTTTCCCCTAGTCACAATTATGGACCCCAAATCATACCCGAACTAACCTTCGCGATCTAATTCAGTGTTCAGCAATCGGATATAAGTTATGAGGTGTGTTAAAATTATGAAGACCCTGGGCATATGAGGAGGAAATCAGCGAGGTCGTGGAGGCCGGGGAAATGGTAATGCAGGTAGATGAGTAGTGCAGCTAGGCGAGGAGGTTGCCCGTCAAGATAACGGGGCTCATTATTGGGCAAGACCGAGTTTGAGGTGTGTGATGCACTGGTCACTATTGCTACTCTTGTATATGCCCAGATGGCTATGGATTTGTGTGATCTGGGTTCTACTTATTCATACGTGTTAGTTCAATTACCTTAGGATTTGATGTGGTTTGTGATATACTTGATGCCTCTATCCATGTTTCTACCCTAGTTGAAGAGTCAATCATAATCACCCTTGTATATCGTGTTTGTCCTGTTGTGTTTAGGGATTTTCAAACTTGGGTTTATTTGGTTATGCTGGATATGACTAACTTGATATAATCTTATACATGACTTGGTTGTCCCCTCTATTATACCAAGCTTAATTGTAATACTAAGTCGGTAGCTTTAGAGATCCCAGTAGGGAAAGATTAGAGTGGGAAGGGGTGTACAAGCCTAATCTAGCTAAGATCATATCCTCCATTCGGGCTAGGAAACTAGTAGGGCAGGTTTGTTTGGCTTATTTGGTTCATGTTTGGAGTGTTGAGGTTGAGACTTCCTCTATTAAGTCTATTCCTATGGTATCTGAGTTTTAAGGAAGTGTTTCCTACGGATTTTCCTGGTATGCCTCCATATAGAGATATAGATTTCTACATTAACTTGGAAACTGACACTTGCCCCATTTCCATTCCTCCGTATCGTATGGCTCCAGTAGAATTAAGAGAGCTTAAGGCTCAAATCCAAGAGCTTCTTGATAAAAGGTTCATCCATCCTAGTGTTTCCAAGTGGGGTGCTCCTGTCTTGGTTGTTAAGAAAAAGGAGGGTAGTATGAGGATTGATGATTTTATCTTAATCCATAAGGGAGTGGATTAATACCAGAATGACAAGTTTATGGATAAAGAAAGTTCTATTTAGTATACTTGGGTAAAGGAAATTGAAGATTTTAGTAAGAAAGTGTGTACCAAGGATTGGGTTAGTCCTTTGAATTTGATGAGTTTACCTGAGTTTGAGGCATTGTGTTGATAAAAAGGTTGACTTCGTAGTGATAGTCAAGGCTGACGGAGCGTAATGGCAATAAGAGTTCGTGATAGATTGTGACGGGATGCAACTATATAATAATTTTTTGGTTAAGTAAATTTTTGTATAGTAATTACGACTTGCGAGTATCCAAGGTCGTGGTTTTCTAATACTTGGTGAGTAACGTGGTTGTATGGAAAATTATAAGAGATGGTAGGACACCACTCGAATAGAATGTTAAAGAACTAGAGTTATAATGAAGGAAAATATAATGGAATGTAGTACAACCTTTAGAGAGAGGCTAGAACAAGAATATTTTATTGAATTCTTAAAGCTAAAGAGGTATCTTTAGAGGGGTAGATAATTAGGTTCAGAGACGCGTGATTTCATTTGTTTTGTTGTAGCTATGGTAATATTGTCACAGATCGATCAGGTTGGTAAAAAACTATCGAAAAAGACTTGAGAAAAGAGTGTGCAGACATTAGCTTAAGTGTGATGACAAGTGCTTGGTTTTGTTTTTGAGTCTAGTAATGAGTATGATTGAAATTTTAGCAAAATATATGGTAAGATCGATGGAGATGCGATCAATGATAAACAGAGATCCATGAATTCATAAAAATCTTCAAGGTACAAGCTAATGTTGATAGAGAAAGGGATTGTGTTATATGGTGGAAATTACAATTCAGATTTTTCATTGTGAGTCTACATTTGTGGTGATGTTTTTGTTAAGGTATGAATTGGCAAGGTGAGAAATGATCAATTGTATCCGGTATTTAGCATTTGAAAGGATTTACACCTGGGGTGAGCGTAAGTTTACTACTATTGATTGTTAAGTACCTAAGAAAGGTTTCATTTTTAAAAGTATTGGTTTATAATAAGGTAAAAGGTCGGAGTGTTTATGACGGTTGTTAGTGTTGTGAGTATGATTCACTAGCTATGATCTAGTGTATTTTCACTTTTGTGAGTGGATCCCTAGTGGTGGATCAGGGGTACCAAATCCTGCGATGTTCTCTTAGTTGAGTGGGAAGATTTGGTTATGTCGAATGACATAATTGTTGTCGTTGTTTGAGAGTTGTTAAAGTATTTTAGTGGTTCTACATGTACCACCTTGCGTATGAGAATTTATAGAAGAGCTACCATGCGTATTTGTGGTTATCCGGCAATCTTAACATTCAGCTAGTCGTCGAGGTCATATATTGATTGTGTGTGTTTGTATGTGGGGATCATTGGGTCCAATTCCACCGTTCTTAAGAGGTAATCTACAATTGCTAAAACCAGCATTTGATAGTGTGGGTAGAGGGCTTGTATGCTTGAACATATCCCTCGATGAGTATCTGATTTCTAAAGATCAAATTTGTTATAACTTAAGCTCATGGGAATTTATGTTGTGGGATGAACATATTGGTAAGAACTATGATTGTTTGGGTATTATGAGTGTGTGTTGGTTGATTCAGTTTCACTTTTATTTGTAGCGAGTATTGACTTGGTATTTTATCATGTTTAAGCGCTAAAGAATTCGTCCGGATGATTCTGTCAAGGTCCTTGATAACATGTTGTAGACGTGTGTACGATCAACTTTGGTGGTTATTGAGAATCGCTTTAATTTGTTGTAGTTAAGTTTACATACAACAATATTTATCACTCGAGTATTGAGATGACTTCATTGAGGCATTGTATGGGAGGATGTGTAGGTGTTCAATTGGTTGGTTTGATGTTGAAGATGTGAAACCTTTGAGAGTTGATTTGCTGAAAGATGTTCATGGTAAGGTGAGAAGTATCCAATCTAAACTTTTAGCAGCCCAGAGTCGACAAAAAAAGTATGTGGGACAAATATCCCAGTTATTCGACGATTCAGATACTACTTTATTCTTGCTTTATCCCTTTTCTCGTAGTTTGTCACTCGGGGATGAGTGATGGGTAAATTGGTACCTATTGTAACGACATGTTCCCGTCGTTATAGAAAAGTCAATGGGGAAAGAATTGGGGCCAGAAAACTTTTGAGCAGTAACTTTGGATTTCCTAGCCTAGTCCAGATTTGGACGAAATCGGAGTTAGTGAGGTCTAGGGAAATCTGGTAACAAATGAGAGATCTAATTATGATTTTGATCACACGAGTAGATAGCTAAGACGTTAAGGAACCCGTACGACTTTACAGAATTGAATTCGGACGAGTAGAACTCCCGGAATCGATCTTAGCGTGAACGGTATTTTTTTAGCGTCGTTGGTTAAAGGTGTGTTGTGAAATGGGGGTCTTGGAATTATTAAAATAGCTCACTGGTTCCGTGCAAGCCGCAGGGGCAGGATTTTTGCTGCCATGGCGGGGCCACTGTAGCGGGGTGAGGACCGCTGTGGCGGGTTCGACGCGACTTAAGGTCGTAAATAAACCCCAAAACGTCTTTATTCTGCACTTTTTCAATTTTTAGAGCTAAGGAACGAACCCCAGGCTACTCTTGACAATTTTCCACCATTCTTCATGCTAAAGGTATGATTTTAACTCCCCGAATCCGTTTCTCGATCCATAGAACGTAATCTAATAGGTAGTTATCAATGGGGAAGGGTGTTGATCTAGAATCTATGGTGGAAATAACCATATCTTTGGTACTTAGGATCATGGTTATGATCTAGGGTTCATAAAATTGTTAGCAATTCAGGTAATTAGTAATTGTTTATTGATTCCCGTGTTATTATGATTGTTTGTAGACCAAGAACAAGCAAAAGGAATCTGGAAAGGGAAGGATCAAGTTTCTTAGGGTTGCATGCTTGTTTCGAGGTAGGTGATGGTTGTGATTTCATGTTGGTGTGATATATATTTGTAATTGCTCATTATAATGCATGTATGTATGCGAATGTTTCATTATTGATCACCCTAATTATAAATAAGGATAATTGAATAATTGTACGCCATGAATCACCTCTTGTTGTATGATTGTGAGAATATACATTGTGATTGTGATTGTGGTTTGTTGAATGGATCGGTTGCCACGTTTCGGCATAAATATGGGATCGGTTGCCCCATTCCGGCATAAACATGGGATCGGTTGCCACGTTCCGGCATAAACATTGGATCGGGTACCACGTTCTGGTATGCTAACAATTTGGGTGTGGGTTCCATGAGAGGACCATTGAATTGGGTTATGTGAGAGGACTATTGAATTGTGTTGTGTATCTACTTGTGATGGTTTCGTTCATATCTAATGATGAATCATATTGGAAGACTGTATGCTTCTCTAAATTAATAACCAATGTGTATTATTGAGAACGTGGAATGCTACATTGATCCTGAAAAGATGACTAATATTGTATATGTTCGGTTTATGCTTGTTTTATAATATTGTGGTTACTTACATGTGGTTCACTTATTGGGATAGCGGTGTGATCCTACCAGTACAATGTGTTTGTGTACTGATACTGCACTTGCTCTTTCTTTGTTTAGTACTGGGCATCTTCAGGTGGCTATTGATAGACCTCAACTAGGTGACAATTGAGCGTGATCGAATTCAAGGGTAAGCTAGTTCTTTCAGGTTGCCATGGATCTCTCTTGTTTAACTCCACTCTTTTCGGACTCAGACTATTTGTTTAAGGTGTTTGTTTAGTTTCGGGGTTGTATCCCTTATTCTTAGACTTGTCGTTAGTAGAGTTTTGGTACAATGACTTTCAGGTTCTAGGGGTTGAATTTCCGCATTAGTTTGGTTAGTTAATTGTTTAAACCTTTGGAGTTTATGGGAACTCCATTTTTATTGTCATTTAAACCTGCTTCCGTATCTTTAAATGCCTTAGTTTTCATAAAAATTGGTTTGTTTGAGTTGTAGTAATGGTTCTCCCACTGGAGGGTTAGTGTGGGTGCCAATCACGACGGTCTGAGTCGTGACATCTGGAGCTCCACATTTTCTACTTTTATCGTTATTATAGTCTCCTCCTATTCTATAACATGCTTTCTGTAAAGAGTTTTTGTAAAATCCTGAAAATACATAAGAAAGTAAGGGTGTACAAAACCAAACCGAAAACCGAAAATCGAATCAAACTGCAAACTAAGTCAAATCGGAAAAAGAAAAACCCGTCTAATGGTTTGGTATTGAAAAAATACCCGACTATACTTGAATTGGTTTGGTTTTAACTAAAAAAAGTCAACCTGAGACCAAACCAACCCGACATTTTATTTATAGTTTTAAAAATGATTTAGTACTTTTAAATTATGATCATTTTCATTATGACTTATCAATTTGCAATATTTATTTTATATGAATTCATTATTATTTTTTATCGAATATTTTAGTGTCATCATTCATCTCATATTTTGTGTTATTTTCTTAAGAAATACCTTAGATAGTTGTATTTTGACAAGACTAAAGAAATATTTGAAGCACAAGTTAATTATATGTTTGTATGAATACTTTACCGGAAAAATCCAAAAACCTGGAAAAAAATCTGAGGTTTATTAGTTTGGTTTGATTTAGAAAATTAAAAATTCGACACAAATGGTTTGGTTTGGTATTTAAAAAACCTGAACCAACCCGAGGTTGAAAAAACTCGAAAAAACCCGAGTTTTATTAGTTTGGTTTGGTTTATAAATTTAATTTTTTTATACAAATGATTTGGTTTGATATTTAAAAAATCCCGAACCAACCCAGTCATGTACACCGCTATAAGAAAGTTCGTGAATGCATATGGCTTTCTTCGCATTTCCATCAACTCTGACCTCAAAGATAGGTAAATAAAACGATGCTTTGAGCACATACCAAGAGTGATGGCATTTTGTAGAAACCACATATAGGCATTGTAGTAGTTACCATAAACGATTGTAATGTTTGTATACTCTTTCTTCATCTCAAAATGGCTTGTTGCAAATGATCATTATAGAAGATCGCCAAATTATTCAAGTGTTTCAAGCAATGGTACTCATTGTAAGCAGATGAGTCATTGGTCATGAATTGTGTTAGGAAAGCTGGACCACAACCTTTTGGGAAATTCCCTGGAACTACAATTCGGGTAGCACCAAAACCGATGACTCTCTAAAAAGTAGTGATAATCGATCGTTAGAGGAAACAAACTTCAGGCAAATGAAAGTAACAAATAACAATCATGGAAACCGAGAGATTAAAACTCACTTTAATGCCATGAGTGATGGTCTGAACAACATCTGGAACCAATCTTCGCAACTCTTCCATGGTTTTACCTTGCGATAAGCCATAATTGATATCATTTCCTCCTATATGTCCAACTAGGAATAGAGACTTCTTTAACTGTACTGGGCAATCTAGCAAGCAAATACTAGAAAATTATCAATTCAACTTGTTGTCAATTAGTTTATAAGTAGATACTGAATCACACCATTTCCTTAATTGGAAGTACAACAACATATTTAGAGCAGAATGTATGCAGATGTTATCACTCCTGAATTGGAAGTTTACCGGGGGAGCTGGTAGTCTCGAAATGAGAAGACATCCAATCAAGTTGAACGTCTAATGAATATTTGTAAAAGACATAGCAATCTTTTTCTCTGCCATGACTTGGGTTGATAAAGCAGTTGCCCTTGCTACTGCAAGATTTGCACCATGTGTAAAATTTGTACTTTGATCCTTATAAGGATTTAGGAGAGGAAGACCAAATTCAAGCGATGTATGAAAACACACAAAATCGACGTAGAGTTAGAGGTCATACAATTTGCTCATGAAATCATAATTCACTCAACATGTCTAAATTTGAATTGATAATTAACTTGCTCATGTAGTATCTCAGGCCATCAAAGTTTGATCCCGAATAAATCTTATCAAAATATTTTCAAGACAAAAAACATTGAGGGATTCTTTTCATTTATCCTGGCCTTGATGGACAAAGTTACCGTATATGTTGTTGGTGGAAGGTGACAAGTATACTTCTCATAAAATTAGACAAGGTGTGCGAAAATTGATTTGAACACTACGGTTATAAAAACAAAAACAAAAAAATGACATTTGATTTAAAAATAATTAATCCAATTAGTTTATGCAGGAAGAGCTCAACTCATCAAGAGTGTATTGTATGATATCCAAATGTTCGGGTCCCAAATATACTCTCTAACAAAGAAAATCATTCAAACAGTGGAAGCTATGTATAGGAGATTCTTATGGACTGGCAATGTAGAGACTTCTAGGAAGGCTTTGATTGCATGGGATAAACTTTGTAGGCCCAAGTCAAATGGAGGAATGCAATTTCTTGATATCTATACCTGGAATAAGGCTGAAATTGGGAAGCTACTATGAAATTTGTGCCGGAAACAAGACAATCTCTGGGTGGCTTAGATCCATAGCTATTATAAGCAGCATGGTGTGTGGAACATACAAGAAAAGCAAGCTTCTTGGATAGTGCAAAGAATCCTCAAAGCAACTCAATATCTCCAAGAGGCTGGGTTAACAGAGGCATGTGTAAAAAGCATGGAAAACTACTTCATTGGTAAAGTGTATATTCAGATGAGGGTTGAATGGAGAAGGTAGAATGGAGATCATTGGTATGGACAAATGTGGGAACTCCTAAATGGTTGTTCATTATGTATCTAGAGTAAATGGAAGGCTTGCGACTAAAGATAGATTGGCTAAATGGGGTGTAATACAGTCTCCTATGTGTCCTCTATGTCTGAAGAAGAATGAGGACCTTCACCATCTGATCTTTCAATGTTCCTATACTGCAGAAGTGTGGAGGAAAATTTTAACCTTGCAAGGGATTAACAGAAGCACAATACACTAGATAGCTGAAGTCCAATGGGCAGTTAAATATATGAAAGGAAAAAGTAGAACAACACTCGGGTACAATCTAGCAATGGCAAGTTCACTGCATTACTTATGGATGGAACGCAACAATGGGATATTCATACAAAAGAAGCAGCAAACAAGCACAATTGTTAGGCATATTATCCAGGAGACGCATGGACGAGGAAGTAGATATCCTAAGTTAGCTAATAGACTACATGCTATGAATATGTATCCATAAAAGGTAGAGGGTGAATTTTGGTTCTTGAAGATAGTAAGGATGGAGCTTATGTCCATGCCTGCTGAGTTTTTTTCGTTTTGTAATATTCACTTGGTCAATAAAATCTTTTACTTAAAAAATAATAATTAATCCAATTAGCAGCCCATGATAGCAATAAATTCAAAAATTATCATACTTTCTATCAATTACATATAGTAGCTGGTCGGTTCATGTTTATCTTGTATTTAATTAAATGCCCCTTTTCTCTTTTTTATTATTTATGTCCAAAGATGCACATACCTTTTAAAATAATAAAAGAAATAATTTTTTTTATTTGATCTTATATATATTCATAAAATAATTATAAGATGCTTAAAAAATTGTACAAGAACAAATAAAACGATTGAAATTTGGTCAATTTATTAACTCACTTCATTTTAAATACATACATTATATATATTATTAGCTAGGAGCAATTTAACAACGAAGTAATTGCGGATTGAGCTTTGCATACCTATGAAATCAATCATGAGCAAGCCATTAGAACAATGCGCAGTTGGATCCTCAATCCTAAGCTACCAATCTTGGTCTTGTCATACCAAGTCAAGCTATACATGAAGGGAACATAAGTCACAACTTCAAGATATTCTAGTCTAACATGCTTTGATTCATTATAGATGATTAACTTTTCAAAGTAGAATCATTCTATGTGTGAAGACTTTTCACATTCTACATACATATCTAGATTTCAAGACATTCTAGTCACAAGCTTCCTCTTTAAGCAATTCTAATTGTAATTCATCATATTGCCCCAATCTCGATCATTACTCATCATGGTCCATCATATATATTATATTATAATTCAACCCATGTATATATGTTTCTAACCTTAGACAATTACTACTCAAAGCATTGATTCTAGAAGATTACTCATGAACCTTCAATTTCACCTTTCATGGTAATAACCCACACAATTTAACTTCATCAATTAGACTAGAGTAACCATGAAAATCACATGAATCCATAATAATATCACAATTCAATGCTAAATCAATCATAATTCATCAATACCCACTTAATTGGGTCTACATACAACATAACCCACAACATTAAAGAAACCCTAACTTGAATTAGGGATTTTCTTCATCAAATTAGGGAATTCTAGGGTGCTCTATAGGTTGAAGAACCCATAGATAAGTCCCTAACACACCTTAATTCAAATCCCTAACACAATCCTGTAACAATGGAGTCTTTGTTCTTGACCTAAGCTTCAAACTTTATCTTCTTCTTCAAGTCTTGGGTTTTCTAGAGAGAGAAATATTTGAGAGGAGAGTATTTTGGTGTTTTGATTTGGATTTTGTGAAATAGTGACTTAATTAAGTAGTTAAAAGCTTAAAATATCTTATATAGGGGTTTTAAGACTAATTAAAACGACCCCACCCAATAACTCCCACGTTTGGAGTTTCCTAAAAACTCCTCCACTTGGCAGTCTACTATCCAAGCTTCACAAGAGGCACCACGGGTCATGGTCCCCACCACTGATTGTGGTCTTATCCTGGTCTTGGACCAGTAGCTAGGCTGTTGAGTCTTGGCCTCTACAAACCTAAGGTATGACCACGAGTTTTCCCAACCGTGGTCAAGACCACTAGCTGTGAAGTTGGTCGTGGTCCTTAGGAAGTAGCTTGGCCTCAAGGCCTTGCCTCCCACAAGCCTAAGGGGACTTCACGAGACCCCCTCACAAACCATGGTAAAGACAATTGGTCGTGAAGGTGGTCATGAACTTGAGGCATCACCTTGCCAAGGTTGGGGCAGCCTTGGCCTTTGGCTTAGGCTTTGCCCCTTTGCCTTGGCACTTGCCCTTGCAACCCTCAATTAAATCTTAAATGGTATTCTAAACTACGAGGTGTAACATGTGCCTTGATGTTTAACCCCCAAACCCCTCATTCTAAGTACGTGAAGTCTTATCTACGACTCTAACCCATTACATCAAACTCTAGAACCTTAGCTTGAGGCTCTAGTTTGGTCTACTAGTTTCTGAGGTATTACAATATCTCCCCCTTGGAAAGATTCATCCTCGGATGACGATTCTAAACAATGCCAATAGCTCGAAGAACTTTCGTCCTTCTGAGGTATTACACCCCACCACACCCTTCCTCTCTTCTCCCTGTTACCACACTCTCAAAACTCTATTCACTTGTGTCAGCCTTTTATCCAATGTCAAATGCGTTAAGATTGCCCAAATATGTTCAATAACAATTGCTCTTTTACTTCAAAAGTTCTACTGGACAAGTATGAAGTTTTGCGAGAGATAATTCAACTGGGTTTGTTAAAATCCACAACTTGACCTTTAGTGAACAATCATCTCAATATTCATGGAATCAACGGTGTATTGGAACATCGATCTCTTCTTGATCACACAATCAGAGCATTAAGGAGAAGACAGTTCATTGTCATTGCTAATGCGTTAATTATCAAACGACCGAAGTTGTTAAGTTCGACTTCTATTTCTGTTTTTGTGTCTTCTGATATAGCTTTGTTCTCACAACTTGACGGATCCTATTACCATCACCATGTTGTTCCCGACGGTGCTGTTTTGGGGATCTTGCGAAAAATGCCAAGGGTACTATGATTTTTCAAACTATCTGCTTGATTCTGGCAGCTTTATGCCTTCTCTATCATCGGCGACAATGGACATCCGTTATCTGGATGAAAGAAATAACGATTTTACCAGCAGTGTTCTGTCAACATCTCCGCCAACAAGGGAGACCCGTTATCCGGATGAGATAATTAATGGTTATAACTTATAACTCTAGTATTGTTCAGTCTTGTTCGCTGGAGACAATGGGGTTCCGCTATGATAATGAACATTTTGATACGACTGTTCAATTTCCTGAGCCTTTTAACAGGTGGGGATGGATCTGCTTAGGTGGACGTTTATGTGGCATTATAATTTACACATTGGATTCCACATCTTACTCTGTTAAAAGGAAGTGTAGAAGTGATCCAATAGTAAACACAATTCTTCGATGATGCTTGTGGTAGA
This sequence comes from Solanum okadae, assembly GCA_036553675.1. NCBI lineage: Eukaryota > Viridiplantae > Streptophyta > Magnoliopsida > Solanales > Solanaceae > Solanum > Solanum okadae. Next base: position 46,907,612 of record CM071678.1, read on the forward strand.
TGGAAAGAATTTCCCTACAATATCATAGAACAAATATTGAATCGATTTAAGGTACAAATAAAATTTATTCTTATATCAGTTATCAAATATAGAATTTTTAATCTAATGATATATTTTATTATGCAGACAAAGTGTGTATGGCAGCCATGTTATGAGAACAAAATAAATTCCATTTCTGAGAAAAATGCTCGTATACGAGTTACTGAAATGTTGTTTGAAGCTCGAAAAGATAATGAGAACCCAGTTGGCTATGAGAAGACATATGGGTTAAATTTTTGGAGAGATGGAACACTCCTGAATTTAAGAAGAAGTGTGAGCGAGCAAAAGCAGGTCGGGCCTCCATAAAGGGTGCCTCTTTACACACAGGAGGTTCTATGAGTTTCGCAGCCCACAGACGAAAAATGGTAATTTTTTTATTGAATTTCCATACTTTTAACTAAATACGATTGAACTTCATATAACTTTTATTGCAGACAAAGTTAAAAGGTGAAGAGGTGTCTATTGTTGAGGTGTTTGAGGAGACACATAAAAAAGAAATAAAGACGGTACAAGGGGAGAATGGATAGAGCCACATGCAGAGGAGACATTTGTAAGTTACAACACTTCAACATTATTTAATATACAATAAGCTTAGAATCTTAAATCTTAATGATAATAACTCAGAAAAGAACAATTGCAATTTGCCTCACCTCTATGAACTTGAGACAGGGTGAGGGGCGTGGACCATGATTTGGAGCCTTAAGAGTGTGAGGAGTGATCCATATGCCTTAATTATCTATTTTATTTCTTACAAATGTCTAGTGATCAGTGGGGACGGGAGTCATGGTTCATAACAACTCATGTCCCATTCTATCTGGAGTAGTATTAAAATGGAAAAGTCTTATTTGAATTACTGCCTTTTTGATCTTTTGTGAGTCGTGAAAAATTGCTTTAAATTGGTCGTGGTGTCAATGAATGTGAATTTTGACCTATAAATTCATCGGGGAACTATGGACCAATAACTTAGATAAGGAGACTTGAAAGAGAAATAGTCAAATCAAGGTTGCACCTAGTAAGTCCTAGAATCTTTAAGGCTTTGAGAGTAGTTTCGAGTGAATCGGGTAACCTGCCAGAAACATTATAATAATTGAGATCTAACTCCCTTAGTGAATGAGTACTACTACTCCAAGTAAACTTGGGTTACAAAATTGTTAGCTAATTTCCTGACAGTCTGAGAGTTTCCAATTTGTGTAGGAGGAAAATGCTTTTTGGCAAGTCTCATTGCAGGTTAGTCTCTACAAGATGAAGATATCTCAAAGAAGAAGAGACTGATACATTCATGGTATGATAGATGAGATGTTTACCTTAGAAAGAGAAAGTATCCCTAATTTAGTTGAGTTTTGAAAGAGAATTTTGAATAGAGTGTGCTGTTGAGAAAGCAGTGGGCAATTCCTGCAAGGCTAGCCTTATTATAAGATCAACTTATTTCTGTAATGTACCTACCTCTACAAGAACAACTACTGATGAGATTACCATCAAATCTAAACAAGAAAACATGTGCATCTGTAACTGCTTTGAAGTTTAGACCTTCTAAGACAAATGTTGCTCTTTGTGGAAATTAGAACTCCAACTATCTTGTTTCCTTTTTATATGTCTTATCTCATTCCCATTTATAGGGAATCAAATATGTATCATTCATGTCCTTTTTATTTCCAGTAATCAGTTGGAGTGGTAATGAAAATTATACTTTGTTGTGCCATAGAAAATGGATTTATGTTGTCAATGGAAGGAAACAAACTAAATTGAGTTTATAAAGGGGAATTACAGTGTTTTTGAATATTAGAGCAAAAGTAAAGTTGTCTTCGTATGATCTATTATAGGTCAAAGTTTGAGCTATGGAAACAATCACTTACTAACCCTTGCATTAGGGATCCCCTTCGTGATGTGGTCTTTGATTGAGTAATGGTTGTGTACATCACACTCCTAGGGTGCGGCCCTTCCAGCAGGATGCTTTGTACATTGGGCTTCCCTTTTACATTGTTTTTGAATATGTCCTCTACATCAATATTAAACAGTGTTGCATGTTGAGTGTCATGTAACACTTGGTTTGCTAGCTAATTACTCATGTTGTGTTGTGATTGTTGACAGAAGAAGTGTTGTGTATGTGTGTTGATTTCTAAGATAGGAATGATTCCTTGTCTTAATAACATTACTGTTACTATATAAATGCGTACAATTCTGCTATTGTCCTAAACATACATGTTGCTAATGCACAAAGGCTAATAAAGGGTAGTGAATGTGATTAGCCTTAATGTCTTTTATAGAATCTATAGGAAATGTGTGCTTATATTTGGTGTAGTATTTACTATTAGGGATTCATTTAAACGCAGAATGTAAAGAACTTTGTGGATTATAAATAAATGCGGAATGTGGAGAACTTCCATTTTCATTCTTGCCACACCATAGATATAATCAATTCTCTTCCAAATAGATTCTCGACTATGAATAGTTTCACTTTGGAATCTAAGAAAATATATGTTAAATTTAACGATAAAGAATCAGTTCCAGTATTCACCTTTTTATTCCTTGTAGGACTCATTTGAACAAAAGCTTTGTATATTTTGCTTCATTGCACGGAAACATGGGTTTCTTTATTCTTTATCTCCTTTGTGATGGTCGTCTTTTCTTAGTTAACTATGTATTATGTCTTAAACAAATGGGTTATTATTGGTTATTTAACGTGTATTTCAGGTTGGATTTCATAGAGGCCTGGATGGGTGGCGTCAAACACAACCTACTTCAGAGGCTGATTCCACAACCCAACTAACATCTGATTATATTACTTTAATATGGACAAATGTGGCAGGAGGTGTGAAGAAAGGCAGAGTTTACGGGCTTGGAGCACAGCCTTCCCCATGTCATCCATCACCGTTGTTGTCTGGTGCTTCTACTTCTCAAACATCAGAAGAAATGGAAGCAATGCGAAGAGAGATTTCAAAGCTAACAAAACGTCTTCAAACATTTGAAGATAACTATGCTAAAGTGCAGAAGTTCATGGAGAAATATATGGCTGAATCTGATGATGGCGAAGAAAAGACTAACTCTGATGGAGAGTAGATTATGTCTAGTTATTGTTTAAACATTTTTTATGAGATTTAGACTTGTTTTAAACTATTTACTTTCATTTTGAATAACTACTGAATACTTATTAGACTTGATTTTGATGATGCTTGAACTTTTAGACTCCATTGTGAATATGTGAATCAAGTGGACTTTGAATGTTTAGGAATGTATTCGATATTTTGTATTGTTATGTTTAATTTTTATGGATGGATGGTAGTATAATTTAACAGGTGTTGTACCAAAATAAATAGCATTTTTGTGTATTAAAAATAGCTTTCATATAGAACTATTTTTTACAAAATTAAAAATGCCAACTATAGTAGTCATAAGATCACCTCAATATTTAATAAATTAATTATTTATACCGACTATAGTAGTCATAAGAGTAGTTAAATAATTAATAATTACAACCACAAAGATCGGAATATATATAATTAATTATTTAATTATTTAACTATAACGACTACCGTAGTCGGCATTATTAAATTAATAAATTATTATTTAACAAGTTTTCAGACTACAGTAGTCGATATTATTTAAATTAATAAAGTATGATTTTACTACTGTTCCAACTATAGTAGTCAGTAGTTCAGGTACTTAATGGTCGAGTCTTAATTTATATATTATGACTACGGTAGTCGGCGAATTCCGACTGCTGTAGTCGGCAAGTATTTTCCGACACTCAGTTTGACGACTACTCAAAAGTAGTCGGAAAGTCATCGGAAAACTCCATTTTTCGACTACATTTCGACCAATTTTGTAGTCGGCAAAAAATGAAATTCTAGTAGTGATCGGACCTTGAATGTGAAAAGTCACCATCACTGGTCTTTGCCCTCTTTTCCTCCCTAGACTTTTCCTTAAGTTTCTCCTCTTCTATTTGTTGAGAATGGATCATTAGATGAGAAAAGCTCATTTCCTTAATAAGAATGGTTGTACGACATTCCTTAACCACCATTTCAGACACAACTGAAACAAACTTGCTCATATTTTCCCTAGAATCGGTAACCATAGTAGGGGTATATCTAGACAATTGTGTGAATTTTCAAAGCATACTCCTTAAAACTCATGTTTCCTTGATGAAGGCTAATGAACTCCAATACCTTAGCCTCTTTCATCTCAAGGGGAAAGAACCTATCAATGAAAGCAACCGTAAACTTTTTCCAATCAAGAGGACCCGCATCAACAACCCTCTCTTTCTTCTATTGGTTAAAAAAACCATGAGCAACACTCTTAACTTGATAAGCGTCCAATTCTTCCTTTTCTACTGATGGCACACCCATAATAATCCAAACCTTGTATACTTCATCAATGGACTCTTGAAGTTCTTCCTTAACCTTGGAACCATGATAGATTCATCCTTGTGAAGTCTCTCACTGTAGTTTCCGTCCTACCCACATTTGGGTTCACGGGGACCACAACCTCCTTATTGGTTTGGGCCTTCATGGCTTGAGCCAACACATGAAAAACAGTCCTAAATTCTGCATTAGTCACTTGCTCAGCCAAAGGGTCGGCTGGAACTTGTGGAGCCTCATAAGGAGCTTAATTAAGAAGCTTCTTGTTCCACATTCTGACCCGCATTCTTTCTAACGTATGCTCTTCGACGGGACATATCCTGTAAAGCATCGAATAAGGATTAGGATGTAGACATATAAAGTTACACTCTATCGCAGGACTTTAGAATGATGAAAGGAGTGGAATTTCCTAAACATCTAATAGACTTTTATTCATGATAAATGTGGCTCGCTTAAAACTCATGAACAAGACTCTACACAACATAGCTTATGAGACATTCTATGACCTTTCGAAACCTTGTGCTCAGATACAAAGATTTTCATGACCCAAAGTATACCCTAGGCGTAACATGGTATATAGGACCCCAAGAATCCCCTCATTAGACCCTTAGCATACATCATAGAAGATAATAGAATTTAAAGAATTCAAAAGATAGTTTTATACCATAAAGAGTTTGATAAAAGCGGAAGTCTAACATAAGTCTCATAGCCATCTAACACATCATAAGGAAAGTGATTTGGACGTAACCCACACATCACATACAAAGTTTGAATTGAAATTACATAAAGCTATAAAATGTCTCGGTCCTCAAAACATGAGGACTGACCAATAGCGTAAAGAACCTAATCAATTCTAGCCACGAGGGTGGGAGGTAGAAGTGTCAGACCCTACATTAGTGAAATAATGTAGGCACAAGTATGCATTAGTACATGGAATGTACTAAGTATGAGGCAATATGCATAAACATGAACGTGATAGTAAAAATGACTTAAATTGAATAGGAATGATCATAATGAAATATTTAAAAGCTTTTAAAGAAGAAATGATATGAAGATCATAAAACATAGTCAGTTACATTAATGTAAAGGACATGAGAAAAGCTTTGAAGAAAATATAATCATTTTTGTGCGATATTAGCTTTAACCGACAATAAGATCATGAGAGATATATCATGGAATATTGTATATCCCTCCTTCTGAAAGGAGGGGAAACTACATTCCAAAGTAAAATTCGTATATATCATCATTTTCTAAAGTGGATCCACTAGCTAGGACATTTAAGAATATCATATGGGGGCACATAGTTCTGGACTAGAGGTTGCTACTAGAGACTAACCTATTTGAGCCTCCACCTCAAATCCCTCTCGGTGCTAAGTCTAAATCCCAATGGAATAGATAAAACTCAAATATCATTAAAACATAGGAAATGTAATGATCAATACCAATCCACATCTTCAAATTAGGTCAAAACATAAAATAGCTCCTTAAACATAACTCAACATAGATGAGTAAACCTTTCACCAATGTGAGTTCCTTTGTGAGAAATATCTTTCACAATCATGATCATCTTAGTATGTGAGAAATTCTTTAACAATAACATTGATACTGTCCCTTCAAAGCATTCCCAAATCATTCATAAAAACATGCAAATCTTCAAAATTCATATTTCATAGTTCATGGGTTCATCATAAGATCGTGGTTGAAAATCATAACTTAGGCATGAGTCACTGCAATTTCAACTAAATATCATGCATTAACATCAGTTCATGCATTAGAATACTTAATTAATCATAATCAATCATAATTGGAAGAAACCCACATTTTCATTGGATTGAAATCCTAATTTGATTAATAGGAAATTGAACTTGGAAATTGAAATCATTAGGGATCCCATGGAGGAAAGGACTCCATGGATGAATACACACATACCTTGATCCTTTAATCCCAAGAAAGTGGAGAATTTGGAGACTTGAATGGAACCCTAGCTCTTCTTCTTCTTATTTAGACTTAAGAGAGTTCGTAGGATGAATTTGGTCAGGTTTAGGGAATTTTAGGAGAATGAGTGGAAGTGGGTAAATTGGGGGTTAAAATCCTTTATATAGGGCTTAGGGTAGAATGCAAAATGAAATAGCATTGGGTTAAAACAATAAGGAAAAGATCAAAAAGCCCCTTTAAAATAATTGTCGAGCCTTACCTACGGTTTAGATCTAATAGGTCGGTAGGTCCTACTATGAATAATCCTGGTCAGCAATAGGTAGGTTCAATAATTATTAATTTGAACAACTATTCCACGAGACTCGTGTACGGTTCATAGGTCTACCTACGTTCCGTACTTGCCAACCGTAGGAATCCATCTTTCTCTTAAAATTCCATTTCATTTCCCCCACTCCCTACGGATGTCATCTACAGTTAGTAGATGTTCCTACCAACCGTAGGTGGTTGCCGTAATTCATGCCTACAACCAAAAAACTGCATTCTTCCTTCTTTTCCAAATCTGAGGTCTTACATAACTCTTACACAAAATTGGTGCTCAATACTATTCCCAAATTACAACGATATGCTCGTGTAAAAAGTACTCTGTGATTTGAGATAACTTCTCAAAATGCCTCCTTAAAGAGGTAAGTGAAGCTGCACTAAATCTTTCTGAAAACTCTATACATTTATGAAAATAGTGCTCGCTTTTTCAATGTAAAAATTATATATTTGGAACCATTTACATTCCCTTAAACTCATTTTGAAAATAATACTTTAATCTTTTCTATTAAACTCGCTTGACTTTCTGAAATCAATGTAAGGAAAATTACTAGCTCGAAATACTTTTAGTAAAACTCAATACGTAGGGATCATTTGGAGCTACATGCATGAATAATAATTCATAAAGTATCGCAATCTCATAATATAAGATCTTCATAAAACTGGGGGATAGAACCTTGGATTAAACTTGCTACTGATTTGATTGAGATGTATGGTGTGAGGACAAATTAGTCCAACACTATGAATAACCTTACATACCTGGAAGAATAATGTTTTGGAGAAACTTGTAGAAAATCTCAGAAGTTGAAGTCTGGAGAAGAGTCATGGATTGAAATCCTTAGGTATCTTGAAGAGAATCTTGAACTTTGAGCCTTTACATCTTGAGAAGTTGGAGAATCCTTTTCTTGGAGTTCTTGATCTTTAGAAGAAGGACAATTAGGGATTTTGAGAGTTTCTACATGTGTAATGATGATATTAGGGTATAATATGTACTTAGGGAACTTAATTGAGGGGAAAAGATTAAGAATATCCTTCTAGGAACATATTAAGACCATAAAAGTAAAAGAAAATGACCTTTGAATGAATCATGTCGGCCAAATTGGTGATCCGGAGGTCCCCTCACTGAAATATTCAGTGGTTCGAGAAATGGAGCTTTAGATCACGAAAATAGATAGAGACTTGAGGTTTTCAAGACATTTCGGTGAGCTAATTTAACAATTCGCCAACCCATTCGGCAAGTTGCCAAATGAGCAGGTGTCCTCATCGAATTTCTCAGACCGACATGTTTCAGTAAAACATCCATAGTGTTTTACTTAAAACTCAAAATAAGGTTAACTTGGTTGAGTTGGAAATAAGACTCATATCCTTTTAATTTGATAGGTCATTGGCCACCTAACTTTTTATGTGTTGAGATATATGGTCGTTTGAAGTTTATATGGTTCCTCACCTTATCATCTCCCCCTTAGGTCTGAAGCAAACACCCTTAGGCTATGGACCTATTCCATATTATTTAATCTTGTGTATATTTGCTTCTCTCTAATACTCAGGAAATGCTAATCTCATGGCTACTGAATTCTCCATGCGCAGGTGCTAAGATTTCTTCTAAGGCTTCTTTCTGAGATGCTTCTCTTAATTTCTTCTCGCTTCTATAGAAGTCCTTTTATAATTGTTACCCGTATTGGCTTATAAAGCCTCCTAATATAACTCTTAAGTATGACTTCTCCTTCTTAGCCCACTATTTCCATCCATCTAAGTTCATATCTACCTAACTAGAAGAAACTTGAACTATATTTAAGAGGTTAATCATAAGCTATATATGACCCCTTCTACAAACTATTAATGGTACTAAATAATGCTTACATTAGCCTAATTCACATTAATAACTAAAATATACTATCTGGGTACACATAGAAAATCATAAACTTAATTAGAACCTCATTTTACTACATATGATCTCAGGTACACCTCTTAATGCTCTTGCTAATTTAATGACTTTGCCATTGAAAACTAAAACCTTAATCCCTTACCTAATTTATGTCAAAGTTACTAGATCAAATATCAAAACTAACATCATCACCCTTATGTTGACATCCTCTTTATCATGACACTCATCTCAATTCAAGCTTAGTGTCAAGAACCAAATACGTATATCATTATAATTTCTCACATACTATACTAAATTACAACCACTAGATAAAATTAAGAAATACTCGCCCACTAAGACCTCATGAAAAGTAATCAATCTTTATCTCTCGGTCTACATAGTTACAGTTTACCGTCACATTTCCTTTTACAACTTAAGTGATATTTAACCATTCACTATACGTCATTGCCTATTCAAATCTATATCTCCATGAATATCATGATGCTCTCCATTTGAAAATCATAAGCCTAGAATAGATCCATCACCTCATGAATACTCTCATCTTTTATTGAACACTTATACTTGATCTTCACTACCACAATGACACATCATCTTCAGCTCATTTTTGGTTAAAGTGTACTCTAATTCGTCCTAGCTAGTAACTATTCCTCTACCTTCTATCATGAAATCAACACAAAATTATTATTCCTTAGCCTACACATAAAAGAAAACTACTCATTAATGACTTATTGGGTATATGCCTACAACTACACACTTTACTCAATAATGATCCCCCTTTCTTAGGTTACTACACCTCTAAATGTATACTCCTAACTCTGGTCACTTCTACTACTACTAGCTTAAAACATCGCAACTCATACTATCTTTCAAGTGAAAATTCTATCCAATCTCTATAACATACTTCCCTCCTAAAAGGTATCAACTAAAACAAGGTTTAGAGAAGAGAGTCTTGGAGCACATCTTGCTTTTAGCTTGAACGCACAATTATGTGTAAAAGGGTGCATTCTTTTTGAACCACTACACTTACGTATATAGAGGCTCCTCTCAAGCCTTTCTATAGTCTCTTTACTTTTTGAAGACTTTATGAGAGAGTAACTAATCGATAAGGATCTATACTTTGCTATTTCAACCACCTTGAGTAAGATGGGTAGTAAAATGGAGTTGAGAAATGCATGAGTTTGAACAAGTTACTTATGACACAGTTCTATTGCAAGATCTAGAGTATGAAAGAAAAAGAATATTTTCTTAAATGTCTATGTCCGTCATTTATAGAAGTGAGGCCCTTACAACCATAAATAAGATCATTCTGAAATGTCTTCATAGATACTTAGGACACATGAATCTTGTGCTCTGATACCAAGTTTGTCACACCCCAAGCTTACACCCTAGACATGGTCAGCAAGCTAGAACCATTGATGGTCCCCAAGAAAACCCTTATATTGGCTGACTACTAAGCAAACGACTAACTTAAGCATACCCAAGCATCAAAACTAAATATTTGTTTAAAACAATTTATTAACTCTCAAAGCTATCTGAAAATATTGAGTATTAAACATAAATTTTTAAATAAAATATTTGAAACTGAATACTTTAATACTAACCAAGACTATCTATCTATGAATTCTCTACTATATAAAGATACATGTCAGCACAAGACCTACGACACCTCAAAATGCTACTACTGACAAATCATAAAATTGAAGTTCTCCAAAAGCAATGAGGCCTCACCAAAAGCTGACGAGTAGATTATGTGATCTCAACAAAACTCTTGTTGATGATCCTAAGTACCTGAATATGCATCATGAAATAATGTAGGTTGAATGACATTAGTACATCAAATGTATGAGTATGTAATAGAGCTAAATAAAACAAATAACTGAACTGAAAGACGGAAAGTAACTCAACTAAAATATAGTATAAATCATGATGAAAATCAATTTAAGCTCTATAGTAAGAATGAAATAGTAGTAAATACTTAACTAAAATATATATATAAAAATATACTTCACTTTACTTTACTGGGAATTTTCTCTAATCGATCATTATCACTATGAGCCTCGTGATTATACGATGTAGCACTCATGTTGTCAGAGCTACCATATACCTTACAAGAGTATAGAACACAACTGAATTGATGTATCCACTAAAAATCCCGTATTACAGTACAATCCTATTTATGCTAGCGATGTAGGTTATGGAGTTTGAGTTACTTAACTCCTAGCCGAAATCGTTGCTCAATACTTCTTCCAAAACATAATTGTATACTCATGTAAAGTCACAACAAAGTACATGTTCACATCCTCCCACTTCCAAGTGGGAATATCTATATATTGGGACAAACATCCCGGTCTTAGGTGTTTGGCCTTAACTTGTTGACAATTTGGACATTTGGCTACAAAACCCGCTATATCCTTCTTCATGCCATTCCACCAATAGACTTCCCGTAGATCACGGTACATCTTGATGGCTCCCGGATGAATAGAATACCGTGAACCATGAGCCTCTTCTAAAATTTGCTCTTAGGCCATCGACATCCGAAACACATAATCTACCTTGGTACCTAAGCACCTATCTCCTTCTTGGGAGAAAGCCTCAACGGACTTGTTGAATACTGATTCTTTCAACTCCATCAATATGAGATCAAGGCCTTGTGTAGACTTCACATCAACCACAAAGGAAGATTCAGAACCATGATGGACCATGACACCACCCTTGGTGGAATCCACTAGTTGGACACCTAACCGATCCAACCAATGTACATCATGAACTAACTCCTTCTTCTCATCCTCTATATGATCTACATTACCCAAGGACAATCGACTTAGGGCATCTGCAACTACATTGGCTTTGCCGAGGTGGTAAAGGACACTCATGTAATAAGCCTTTAAAAGCTCTAACCACCTTCTTTAGCGGAGATTCAAGTCTTTTTGGCTAAACACATATTGAAGACTCTTGTGATCGGTGAAAACAATCACATAGACCTCATATAGATAATGTCTACATATTTTCAAAGTAAACACTACCGCCGCTAATTCGAGATCATGAGTCGGATAATTCTTTTCATGGATCTTGAGTTGTCTTGAAGCATAGGCAATCACTTTACCATGTTTCATAAGGACACATCCCAAACCCACTCGAGAATCGTCACAATATACAACAAACCCATTGGTACCCTCTAGTAAGGTCAACACCGGAGGAGTAAGTCTATCTTTCAACTCTTGAAAGCTTTTTTCACAAGCCTCTAACCACACAAACTTAGCTTTCTTTTGAGTCAAGGCCGTCAACGGAGAAGCAGTGGAGGAAAAGGCCTCAAAAAACCTCCTATAGTAACCGACCAAACCCAATAAACTTCTAATATCGTTAGGTGTTAGAGTTCTAGGCCAACCCTTGACCACATCCGTCTACTTAGGATCTAACTTGATACCCTTATTCAACACAATATGACCAAGGAAGGCAATGGACCTTAGCCAAAACTCACACTTACTTAAGTTTGCATAAAATTGGTAGTCTTTAAGGACTTACAATACAATCCTGATATGGCTCATGTGTTCATTTTCACTCTTTGAATAGATCAAAATATCATCAATAAACACTATCACAAACATATCAAGATAGTGTCTAAATACTCTATTCATTAGATCCATGAATGCCGCCAGGGCATTGGTCAACCCAAATGACATAACCACAAATTCAAAGTGACCATACTGGGTCCTAAAGGTCGTCTTGGGAATGTCAACCCCTCTTACCCTTAGTTGATGGTAAACCGAACGAAGATCTATTTTGGAGAAATAGTTAGCCCCTTGAAGTTGATCAAACAAATCGTCAATTCTAGGAAAGGGATACTTATTCTTTGTGGTCACCTTGTTGAATTGGCAGTAGTCAATACACATTCTAAGGGACCCATCCTTCTTTCTAACAAACAATACCGGAGCACCCCCAAGGAGATATACTCGGTTGTATAAATCCTTTGTCTAACCAATCCTTGAGTTGCTCCTGCAATTCTTTCAACTCAGCCGAAGCCATTCTATAAGGAGGAATGTAGATAGGTTGCGTATCCGACATGAGATCAATGCCAAAATTTATTTCCCATTCGGGAGGATTGTCGGGAAAGTCATTGGGAAAGACTTCCAGAAATTCACTCACCACGGGGACCGGCTCTAAGGAAGGGGTTACAGACTCAACATCCATAACCCTAACAATATGGTAAATACACCCCTTGGAGATCATTTTCCTAGTGTTGAGACAAGAAACAAATTGAACTATAGGGATAGAATTTCCCCATTTCCACTCTAAAGTGGACTCATTTGGAAATTGAAACTTTACAACCCGAAACCTACAATCAATAAAGGCATAATATGCATGCAACCAATCCATACCCAAAATTACATCAAAATCTAACATGACTAACTCCACTAAATCCACCAAGGTAACTTTATGGGACAAAGAATTAGGACAACTCCTATAGACTCTTTTTGCCACTACCGAGTCACCAACTGAGGTAGAAACCGAAAAAGGTTCTACTAACACATCGGGGAGTATTTCAAATTTTGTAGCCACAAAAAATGGTAACAAAAAAAAAACTGGCACCGGGGTCTAACAATGCATAAACATCAATGGAAAAGACTTGCATCATACCGGTCACAACATCTGGGGAGCTCTCTTGGTCACCTCGGGATTGAAGAGCATAGAAGTGGTTCTTCTTGGGAATATCAGAATTTGAGCCACTAGGAGGGGCTTGCTTGCCCTCTCTTTCTTGAACCTTTAGTATGGGACAATCTGTCATTACATGTCCTCTCTTCCCACCATTATAGCAACCATCCATGCCAACTAGGCACTTACCACTATGCTTCTTACCACACTTTTCACAATTCGGTCTATCAAGATAAGAACCACCACTATTACCTCGTTGTGGCTTAGGGTTAGACACCTTATCTTTGTTGACCCTTAGAATGCTAGATGATCCTTGGTTGGAAAACTTCCTCTTGAACCTTGGCCTACCTTGTCTCTCAAATTTACCCTTCGAAGAATTCCCATCGTCGGACCTTGCCTTCTTCACTTCCCTATTCACTTGCTTGAACGTTTGTTCCTCAATTTGTTCGGCATGATCCATAAGACACGAAATATTCATACTTGGGATGAGCATTGCCGAACGGCATTCATTGACTACCAAATGAAAGATCCCATAACCCTACCAAATGCCAAGTACAACTTTTAGATCACCAACATCCTACATATCTTACCTTGACCTCATCATTAGCTAACATCCATAGACAATGAAATATTCGTATTCATAACTTGTAGCAAGTAAAGTCATCCTTAACAACAATACATATCATACATGCATAATTCATAAGTCTTCATAGCATAAGAGAACCATATGATAACCACTCTTGAAGCCTACTTGTGCAATGCACAAATGGAGTCCCATACCCCCACTCATACTAAGTAGTACCTCTTAAGAAGCCATAGTTATAGTTCATGTTCTTGTCATATTCATATTCTTATTATATAAGGGTATATAGCCTTAACCAACATAGACCATGTGAGCTACATGGAATCCGGTGTCTTACCCCAACACCGAAAAGAGGTGTCCTACTTGCCTAAGGTAGAACTAAAATATTAGCTTTTAGGTGGATCCACTAGCTAAATACCTATGTGGGAACATAGTTATGAGATAAGGAGATCGCTACTAGATACCTGAACTTTCTAACGTAAAAGGTTTCCATCTCATGAGATACTTACTTTGGGAAGCCGGACTTTCTAACGTAAAAGCTTCCATCTCATTTTCATATCCACTCGGTGCTAAGCACAATTCCCCTTAACATTCATATTAAGCCTTTACTTAAGTTCATGTTCATGACAGAATGCACTAGGCACTCCAAGTAACATAGCATCATAATAGCTCATAGATTCCTTACATGAGAATGTCCTTTCAACCTTAGAATTATTTTCATGTGAGTAAACCTTTCACATCATATTCATTGTGTGTTCACGAGAATAGCCTTTCATTTAACACGACAGTACCATCATAGTCATAACATATCATACATAGTCATGTGTAAGGGTAGGGGAGAATGATCTTACAACAATACCACAATTTACACAATCATCATAGGATCTTCACTTTCTAGGTGAATCATAAGCTCACCTACAATTCTCATAAAGATGTACAAACCCTCATAATTTTGCCCTTCAAGGGCCATGAATCATAATCAACCCCAACATACACAATTACTACATAATATAAGAGGAACTACATGATTCAATAACTAATTCAACATAAACATAATCAATTGACAGACCTCTAATATCAACCAATCCATATCATCAATTTATGAAATTAGGTCATGAGGAAATTCATGGGTTCATGGGGGACTTTATTATAAATTGACCATAAAACAACAATTCAATTATAGTGTAAGACAATTAACTCATTGAAATCATTTTTAGGAAGAACCCATGACTAGATTGAAAAACCCTAGGTTTTGGGGAAATCTACTAATTGAATTAGAGAGTTTAAGGGCATCATGGAAGAAAGATTTCCATGAATCAAGACCCCCATACCTTGGTTGAAGATTTCCCCACGAATTGGAGTTAAGAAGGTGAGTTCTTGAGTCCTAGTCGTCAAGTTCTTGGTCTTCTTCAATGGAGGATTTTTAGTGAGAGAAATATTGTGATGGAGAGGATTTTGGAAATTATTTGAATTAATGACTTGAATTGGGTGAATTTGAATTAAAATCAACTTATACAGTACCCCTAAAAATACCCAAAACGACCTCACTTTAATTGGACTTAAAATAGAAAAAGACTTAAATTACCCTTATGAACTGACCACGCCCAGGTGTCACGAGAACCTTCACAAGCCGTGGCAAAGACCACGACCCGTGGTCCTACCCGTAAAGGTTGGGACAGTGGCTAGGAGTTGGTGCCTTAAGCTCATGAGCCCAAGACATTACCACGAAGGGATCCACGAGCCGTGGTCCCTCTCGTGGTCCTTGAGGCAGTAACTAGGCTACCTCGTGCCACAAGCTACTTGCCCAAGTCATCTTCAGGAAGGGCTCCACGAGTCGTGGTCCCCTCCATCAAGTTGAGGCAGCGGCTTGAACTTTTGGATATTCCTCTACTTTGGTCAAGGCAACTCCATGAGGCCTCCCACAAGTCGTGGTCATGACCACGAGCTATGGTGATGGCCATGAGAGTTGAGGCAGTAGCTAGGTTTTTAGGTTGCCATTTTACCATGGTCAAGGAAGCTTCACGAACCCCCTTCACGAGCCGTGGTGAAGACCATGGTTCGTGGTCCCACTAGTGAAGGGTGAGGCAGTGTGCTCAAGCTAGGAGTAGCGTTGACCTTTGGCTTTGTCTTGGCCCGTTTACCTAGGCACTTAACTCCTATGAACCTCATTTCTGACGTTCATCCTCATGTTTAGGCTCTAGTTTACCCTATCATTTTTCGGAGTGTTACAGTCCATGTGGAACTACAAGCATTAACGATAATTCAACAGTTTTAATGCATCAAGTATCACAATATCATAATATATGAATTTCATAAAACTAAGAGAAGAATGCTAGATTCAACTTGCTACTGACTGAATTGAGATGTAGGGCATGAGGAAAAACTTTTCCAACACTATGAATAGTGTTACATACCTGGAGGAACAATGTTCTTAGAGAAATTTGAAGAAAGTATTAGAAGATGAAGTGTGGAGAAGAGTCTTGGATTGAAAAGCTTGGGTATCTCGAAGAAAATCTTGAACTTGAAGTTTTTTTATCTTGAATAAATAGAGAATTAGGGATTTTGAGAGTTTCTATATGTATAATGATGCTATTAGGTTATAAGATGGTCTTAGGGAAGTTCTTTTATGGTAAAATCTCAAGAATATCCTCTGGGAACGTAAGAAGACCGTAAAAATAAAACAAAATGATCTTTAAATGAACCTTGTTTGCCAAATTAGGGATTTGGTGGTCCACTCACTAAAACGGTCACGACCTCATTTCACGAGTCATGATGGGACCTACTATAACCCACAAATAGGTAAGCCAACCCTTACCCATAATGACAAGTAATGACTACTAGGGTAGAACTAAACAAGAATAACACATGCAATAAGAAAGAAACAAAAGCGAAAGCAAGCCAAAAACAATATACAACAGAAACTTTCCCAGAACCTAGAAGGCACGACTACACAATTGTCAACTATGAACAAATATAAGTCCCAGAAGTGGACCACAACAAGCAATATTAGAGATAAAAATTTAGCCAAAAAATATATACAGAATGAGACAGGTTGATCCAGGACGCCAACTGCTCATCCTCGTCTCCAATATCCCAAAGCTGCAAAAGATGGCATGAACGATTATTGCTAGTAGTTGGTACTAGGACCTGCATCATGAAAAAGATAAAGAGTTTAGCATGAGTACCATAATAAAAGTACTCAATAGGCATCAAAGGCATACTGAGCAAGAAAGGTATAAGAAATATGAAAAGATAGAATCTACACACAAATAGAGGTCAAAGCGGACATGATAGAAAACACATGAGCATATCGAAAGTAAATAAAAGTACAACTAATCTAAACATTATTGGACTCTATAAGCCCATAGGCTACACTCATGCATAATTTTAACTTAAAACCCGAATGAATCCCCAAAATCTTCACATTTACACATCATAGCTAAGTCTACTAAGACAGAGTACCTTGAACCAAAAGTCGGGCTCTGATTAATAGCATTTCAAGGACACTTCATCTAATTCTAAGTGTCAACGATCGTTAATCAGTATATAACCTAACGAAATGAGTTGGGGTCAAATCCCACAGGGAGCGGGTACATGTTTATGATTCAATAGTAAAGTGTGAATATGGTCAAATCAGTCATAGGAATAGACATTATCGAATAAAAACATACTTCAAATCAGGGGGTGACACGAATGTCAAATGGGGAGTTTTGGTTTGAAAATATCAACTACAACAGCAGCAAACAATACAAAATAACTATAATGAGACGGGTTCTTGGGATGTGATTCAATTATTGGCTAATATAGACAAATGGGTAATTGCAGCTATTATGGAATAACTAGATTTAGTAAGTAAGTTAGACTATAGAGGAGGTAAACTTTCTCTCGAACAATTTACCTTGAGTCAAGTCATTTTCTCTCAAACATCAACAAGCATGTCAAATAAGAACAGCCTACGCCTTAGTCCATTCACTCTCTTGAGCTGAATGTGTGGAAAAGGGTTTAGGATTCACTCTCTCGAGATGAACCCATGACAACCCAATACCCACAGATCATCAATCAATAATCTTAGTTTTAAAACGTCTCTCTCGATCAAGAAGAAAACACAAGGGCAGAACTGCGTTGGCAATTACAATTCTTAAATTAAACCACAATTAATGATTGAACTCACTTCTAAACAACATTTAGACTAACAATTAGAAATACCCATAAACTAAATCAGCCCATAATCACATAATCACACCCCAAGAATTGGGGTTTTAGCTAGATATTATAAAAAGATAAAAATCGTTACCAAACTGAGTTTCCATCAACTGGGTAAGATTAATTTCGTCTTTGCAATGTTTCAAGTTGAAGAATCTTAAAGACCCACTTCCAATTTATCAAAAGTGAAAAACTTCAATTCTTCAAAACAAAGGAAAAATTAGAGAAAACTTGTCTCGCAGTTCAAAATTCTAATCACCATTCGATATAATGGTCATTAACGTAAAAGATTGATACTAAACTAAATGTTGAAAGATGTATTTATAATCGCAAAAATGTGTTGCAAAGATACACTCAATGAAGTAAGTCAGGCTCGCCGATCCACTGGGCGATCCGCAGTTTGATCAATTCCATCGCCCTTCTGCCTTGGCCTTTAGCATCCTCAAGGTCTGTAACTTTGGGCGATCCAACACTGCATCACGAAATCACTCGGCGATCCATCGACCGCTCATTTCTCTCGCCAAATTGGTTCTTTCCTGTGGGGTTTGGTACACTAAAACTTTACGCGGTCAAATGGCCATTTGGCGACTCGCCAAGTGGACTTGGCGCTCACCAAGCTTGCTTTTCTTCGTTCTTTCATCTCGTTTTGTTCCTTCTTGAAAATTGGTGTCCTTGCTTTGTTCCTCGATCCATGTACCTGGAAATCAAGGGTTTTACACCAGTTATTGGCACAAAATAAGCATTTGAGGACACTAAATCATTATAAATAAATCCCTAAATGAGTCCAAATCTCTGACTCATCAACACCCCCAACTTAAACTTTTTCTTGTTCTCAAGTTCAGCAGTTCAAAAAGGATATCTCAAATAGTGATACACATGACTCAACTTTCATGCAAGGATCAATTGTGCACTCAAAGATGCAAGTTGTGACTCACCATTATCAAAGATTCTCAAGTTCACAATACTTGCTTCAAATTCAAGTTCAAGCTCAACACAGGTACTCAAATGCCCTCACAAAAGAATGATTCCATATTCACACAATTGTTCAACACGTTATAGTTCCAGATTCACATACAACTCTCACACTCAAAAAGATGAACACATGCATGACTTGACCCATAGGTTTGCCCTTATTTTCCAACCAACATTCGTTTCAGCTCACTCAAGATTAAAAAAAAAAGGGTCCTTTCAAGGCTTGTAACGGGGCTGAGTGTAAAGGTATGGTCATTTAGGCTCAGTGGTTGCTATCCTTATGAAATGTGGTATGAACAACACTTTCTTTCCTTTTCTTCAGCATTTTCACTCATGCTCAAAATTCACCCCATTAAATACCGGACACCCCATTTCTTTTGAAACTTTCACAAGTTTATTCCACCATTTTTTCATTCTTTTTCATTCTTCTTTTCTTTTTTTTGTTTTTTTTGTATGGAGTGGTTCTATCTTTCTCAAAACCATGGGTAAAGGGGGACTTCTTTGCACTTCTTGATTTACCTTCTCTTTTCACCACACACCCAACTTAGGCTTTTGGCCTAAGTGGGATATTCAAACAAACCACACTTCATGAGGATTATGGGTAAAGGGATAAAGAGAGGCCTCATTTGCTCAAGTTTCTTCCAAGAAAAGAATAAGGCTCAAAGGGTGTTCAAACAAAGTTCACACACTCACAAGGTAGGCCACAAAAGAGGTATAATGTCAAATTGTTTCACTCTTCAAAATTGTTGCCTAAGATCATTTCAACAGCTTGCATCACTTAGTCAACTGGACTAACAGGGCAAATTCTAGGTGTCATCACACAAGGTTCACGGTAAGCTCATCACACAAGGCATTGGCACGAATATCAAACAAGACTCCACATTTTTGCTAGTGTGCAATATTCATAACAAGGGACTCAATTCGATAATCAGCTAGTCACAATGAGATGCAAAAAGTTCACATATTATCTACTTTTGTTCTCATTTGGCCTCATCGTAGCCGCGTATTCACTTTTGTTCGATTAAGAGCACCATTCAAGTCATCGGTATTGATCATAACCAATACTCAAATTTGCACAAGAACAGCCACAATTAAACACAGAAAATGTGGAAAAAAAATTCATAAGGGTCCAAAAACCATTTGCAATTAAAACAAGGAGCCACAAGCTCAAACATCCACAACACAGTGCCAAAACACAATTTACTGCACAAAACCCAATATATAAACAAAAGTAATAATCACAAGAGGTAGGTATGGAAATACCTAACCCCGCCACAAACAAAAAGCATTTTTTCCTCAAATGAAACAAAACACTAAAAATCAATAAAAGTGACAGAGAGGGAGGTAAAGAAAGGTCTTGTTTACGCAGTCGCTCCATCTGTCGGAGCATCAGTGCCCGGTGTCACATCAGGAGCACTCGATCCACTAGGGTCTGCCATGGATGTCTCTGTCAATGATTTCTGAATCACTAACTATACAATGTTCTTCTCAAGGTCAGGCAGGTCACCATAGATGGTCTCATCAGGCACCTCTATCTGCTCCTCATCGGTCTCTACCTCTGACTCATTAGCTGCTATGTCATCACTACAAGAAAGTGGAGATACAACGACATTTTCTAAATGTTGTATTATGATGTTTAAAGGTCACAAATTTGTTTACCGACATTTATTTTACATTTGGATCAAATGTCGTAAATTTTAGTGTCGGGGATTTTTCCGACATTTAGGTAATTGTTGGGAAGAATTTGTGACATTTATTTTGTGACATTTAGGTAAATGTTGAAAAGAATTTGCGTCATTTACTTTGCAACATATATGTAAATGTTGGTAAGATTATTACGACATTTATTTTTTGACATTTATGTGAATGTCAATAAGAAATATATGACATTTATTTTTGACATTTAGGTGAATGTCAGTATGAGATATATGACATTTATTTTCGACATTTAGGTAAATGTCAGTATGAGATATACGATGTTTACTTTTGACATTTAGGTAAATGTCGGTATGACATATATATGACATTTATTTTCGATAATAAGGTAAATGCTTGTATGAGATATATGACATTTATTTTTGACATTTACGTAAATGTCGGTATGAAATATATGACATTATTTTTTACATTTAAGTAAATGTCAATATGAGATATATGACATTTATTTTTTCGACATTTATGAAATGTCACTTACACTTTCTTACATTTAGATTAAATGTTGGTAAAACAAATTTCAAGACACTTACTTGTGACATTTATAAAATGTCACATTGAATTTTCTAACACTTTAGTTAATGTCAACAAATGCTATTATTGAATGTCATAAAATTTGGTGACATTATTTTATATTTTACTAAATATCATATTAATATTCTGATGTCGCTACCAAATTTCTTTAAACATCCCAGAAAAATCTATATATAGCTTTTCTCAAGACACATACATACAAACAATCCGTGCATTCAAAATTATCTTCTTCATGATAAGCAATAAATATTATATAAAGCAAATATTTTCTAATATTATAATCAAGTAACAAAATAGAAATATAATAAGTTTTATGTAGAAGTAAACACTTTCGAAACAAATTATCTTTTCTATCTCAAGTAAAATTGAGATCTAACTAAATGTAATAATCTCAACATAAAACCAACTAATTAACTCCTAATTCAAATGGAATTAAAATCTCTAGTAAATTTGCAATAAATCTTTATGAAATCATCAATCCAAAAGTCGAGCATGTTGAAGTCGATACTTGACCTCAATTTCGTTAAAAAATCTGCACAAGAAATGCACATAAAAAAATCTATAACTATATAATAATAGAAATTAGATCCCCATTAACTAGAACAATTTGGGATATAAAAAATGACTAATTGAATTTTTCAACACAAATATTAAAGAATTGATGCAAAAGCAGTAATTATATACATGACATTTTTCTCCTTTTGAAAGAAAAGAAAGATCTTGTAGTTTTTTTCAAACATACCCACTTCTTTTTATTTGTGCCAACTATGGTAGTTCCAGTCTTCTTGATCATGTTAGCCTGAGAAAAAACATTAAATTGATTATTTTGATACTTCACGAAATACAAAACTTAACATTTCATTGAATACATAAGTGTGCCAGTTTTTCTAGAAGTAAAATAAAAAAAAGGAAGATACATGATTGCTTCAACAAAATAAACATATGGTGCTGGGACAAAGATACAAACATCCTATAATGCAACTAATAGTGTGATAGCATTAATATGCATTCACATTGTGTATGTTGTTTATTGTAAGAACTCATCTTACAATAAGGTAAAAACTCCAGCACACATATTATATACCACACAATAAACAATATAAGACCTTACCAGATTTACATATTCAGTTAAATTATTTCCTTTTCCAGAAGGAAATGGCCCTAAAGGCCATCTCCCCCAACCCATGAATTAGTCATCATCCATAAATATATGTTCTTTTCTAGAATATAAAGGAGGAAGGGAGAAGGGACTGTAGAAATTAAGATATAATCACTTCATATATATTATTGAAATGTGAAGGAGTAGCCACAAGGTAAAGTAGTAGCGTGAATCACAATCCCCTGCAATGAACTTTAACTCAATGGACCACTTCCAGAAAGAACAAATTCAGAAAGAGGAAAAGTAGGAGCACAAAATCCACAAGAATGTGTAATCTCTAGAACTAATCACCTCTTTCAGTCGCATGCAACAAGTTCATAGAACTGAATACATATTCTAGTACATTATTACCGACATCTACATTGGTACTACATGAGCTTCAAATATACTTGAACTAATCTTAAAAATATATTAGCACACATCAAACAATATAAGACCTCCAGAACAAGGTCTCAAATCTAATGTAAGAAGATCTAGACTACACAAACATATCCATAATCCGTTCCAGCGATAACTTGACAACGACAGATTCAGTAACAACATTTAGAGAGTTCAGTGTCACATTTTCATTGTTGCACATTATTAATAAATCAATATTCATACTGGGTCTATTCAGACTCCAAAAATTAAACCTGGAAACATCTGAACAAAACTACATCTAGAATTATCTGGTAATAAACAAATACAGAGGAATCATGCTATTTGCTTCGACTAATTTCCTGGACAAGGCAATAAGAGAATCTACAAATTAATTGAAACAAGCTCACTATTTTAGAGAAACAGGATAGATGTGAAGCAGGGTAGCAATGTGCAGGAGGTGCAAACCCATAATCAGCAAAATAATGCCAAAAATGAGGTAATCCCAGAGCTTGCACCTTATACTATGATACAATCTTTTGCGGCTAAATTGAGGCATAATGAGGATTCAAACATGGACTCAAGGTAGAAAAAAAGAACAAAAATAGGGGTGATTAAGAAGAACTAAACAGCAGAGTATGCAGTCGAGTGACAAGAAAATAATACAACATCACAGATAGACTCAAGACAACATCATTACAAAGAAGAAGAGCCAAATCAGCAGGAAGAACAATGGCAAATTCAAAAAAAGATTAATACAAAAACAATACAAACAATGAGAAGAGACCTCAGACACCTCAAGAACAGATTATGTTCTAAAATTTTGGTACCCTTATTCCATATTTTTTATCCACAATCCAGATATTTCAGCATGAATTAAAAAATATTCTTTTTTATAAGGTACATCATGAATTAAGACACTCAGAATAAGAAGTTACATTTTCCCAAAGTAGAGTTGCCAAATAGTTAAGGAATAAGATGGAGTAGCATGAGAATGACAGCTTGCTAATCATAAGGAACTGATAAAGCATGTGAAATAAAAGAACTTTAAGCAGATGGTGTGGAAAAGATGGTGTTTCCACAGAGACTCTGCACTACCCCCTATTATACCTTCTGAGCAAAAGGATCAGACTTCACTAAGGAGAAGCATGTGGTACACTTTCTAATCAGGAACCAAGGAAAAAAATAATCAATTGGGTTCAAGGGAAACAGTGGATGTTATCTCATGGTTGTACTTTGGACTAGAAGCTCTCAAACAAATAATAGCTCTACATTTCTTACATCTCAAAGAAACATGGAAATTGTCTCAGAGATTGGTTTTGATCAGGAAAAAGACAACTAGAAGTACACATGATCTATAATTTTGAGAAATACCGGTGTAGCTAAGTCAAAGAATTAAAAAGAGAGTAGGCAAATGACAACAAAAGTCAATCAAAGAATTGTAATTGACCCTAAGTAAAGCTCTATGTACAGCATGGGCAACCATCTGACATCTGCAACTTCGATTTTTTAATTGGTTCATAATTTTTGGAAATTCATACAAGGTATTTTGCATTAGAAATGCTTTAGCAACAATTAATATCTGCTTCTTAAATATAACAATTGAAGTAGCCAGAGGCAAAGTACTTCACCAAATTGGTACTCTTTAAGGATAAAGCCAACTTTGGTAAGCACATTCTCAGTAACTGTTGGTTAGGTCTGCTAACATAGATTAGACTTATATTTAACTATCTCGAGTTAAGCACAGGAAATTTAAATAAAATTTACTGAAGCCGCCGCACAAGAAATTCCCAGAAAAGTCACAGTCATACAAGTAAAAATATTATTACTCATAACTCTTATATTGATCTTGTTAAATCAGATCTGCCAAACAGTCCAGGTACAGGCAAAAATCATCATGAAGACGAGGCAGCAGTTGGGAAAACACAGACAAACAAGTGAAATTCTTAAAAAAGTCTACATCTCTATCCCTTGACCAGGAAGAAAGTGAAATCTTCAATATCCTTTACTTGACCGTGGTCCTATATAAGGAAAGAAGTGGATTTCTCTACCTGGTTTAGACTTTGTACTTATTTTTATGCTCTATTAGTAGTTTAGTACTCTAAACTATTTTCACCAGTTATACAATCTTTATTCGTGTGGTGATCTGTTGATTCTGTCATTTTGATCTTTTGGTATTTATAAAATTGAGGAAATGACTTGTGTTCTAGAAGTGCTACTCTAATGATTTTGGATATGTTGAGGTTGTATAATATCATAGTTTCTTTTCCATTTTGTGTCGTGCCTACAATTTTAATATTGGATACATTTCTAGTGTCTCCTTGATAAATTAGCATCTCTTACATCTTTTCCTATGAATTCCAATGTCCTGATGTGTTTTTCCTTCCTTTATCCTTACTGTGTTAGTGTTGTGCAGCTGTCTGTATGACATGGGAGTTGGAAGAGTCAGGAAAGCACTTCATCACTACAATAATAAATGGTTCTGATCTGGTGCCTACATTTTCAACCGATTATATGTTACCAACCCCTATATTCCAAAATCCTCTCTCTATGCCTAATGTACTTGCAAGTATAAACAAAGAAGGATATACAAAGGCCTCTAAGATCACAGGTATTGACTCAATGCTCCCATTACCCCTCACCCCTTTAGATAAATGTTTAACTATTGTGGAAGTTGTTGGAGTGTTGGATGGAGGGTTGAAGGAGAACATTACTAGCTTGTAGGAAGGGGTATCCAAAGGGGGGTTTCTGCATCATGATGTACATGAGAATTTACACAAGAAAGACCCTAGAGATTCTGCTACCACTTCTCATCAGACCACACAAGAGAACCAACACAATCAGCTCATCCATCTGGGAAAGGTTTCTGGTCAGTGACACAATAAATAGAATGATCAACAGGGTAATCTTAATAGTTCTCACAACACCTAGAAAAAGAATCAGAAAAAAGAATGTTCATTAGAGAGAATGGGAACAAAACATACAAGAAAGTAGGGGCACAAACCCAGGGCAAACTATCAACAACAAATCTCAGGGGAAACTAAGCAAACAGAAGAGAGATGCGATCAAAAGAAGGCAACAACAAGCAACAAGGATAGAAGAGAATAAGGGGCAAGAGGTACAGGTTCAAGTTGGTCAAAATGAACATAACAACACCGGAAATACGAATTATGAAATGATATATTCTGAGGATGAGTATAATCAGGACACATAATCTTTGATTCAAGTTTTTCAATTTTGGAGGCTTAATGCATGAAAGAGTTGACTTTTGTCAACATCCGAAGATTCTGATATCGGATCAAGATTCTGTCAGTTCTATCAGCTACGGATGGGTCCTTTTGGTTTAGTGTGATGTTTGGTTTGGGTTTCGAGGCTTCTGTTTGGAATGTGTACGATTAGGCGTTTTAGGTTTTTTGTTTTGCCAAAGTTTGACCTAGGTCAGCTTTCTTGGTAAACGTGCTCGGACTGGAATTCCGTCAATGTAGTTAGCTCTAGAAAGCAAAGTTTGGTCTAGTATGACCTTTGGTTTGGTTCCGGAGGTAATCGGGATGAGTATATGGCGTTTAGCATTTTTATGGTGAAAACTATAAATAATATGATAAATTAACACAATTTATAATTTCACTATACCAACTGAAAAATAACAACAACAACAACCACAACTAATTACACCAACTAAACCACATTATTTATTTATACTTTTTTAAACAACTAAACAACTTTAACTCTAACTAGTTTTGACTTAATTCCAACAACTAACCCACATTATTTATTTGAACTTGTTTAAGCAACTTTAACTCTAATTAGTTTTGACTTAATTCCAACAATTAAATCCACCAACTATACCACATTATTTATTTGAACTTATTTAAACAACTAAAAAACTATAACACTAACTAGTTTTGACTTAATTCCAACAACTAAATCCACCAACTAAACTACATTATTTATTTGAACTTATTTAAATAACTTTAACTATAATTAGTTTTGACTTAATTCCAACAACTAAATCCACCAACTAAACCACATTATTTATTTGAACTTATTTAAACAACTAAAAAACTATAACTCTAACTAGTTTAGACTTCATTCCAAAAACTAAATCCACCAACTAAACCATATTATTTATTTGAACTTACTTAAACAACTTTAACGCTAACTAGTTTTAACTTAATTCCAACAACTAAATCCCCCAACAAAACCACATTATTTATTTGAACTTATTTAAACAACTAAAAAACTTTAACTCTAACTAGATTTGACTTAATTCCAAAAACTAAATCCACATACTAAACCACATTATTTATTTGAACTTATTTCAACAACTAAGGAACTTTTTAACTCTAACTAGTTTTGACTTAATTGCAACAACTAAATCCACCAACTAAACAACATTATTTATTTGAACTTATTTCAACTAAACAACTTTTTAACTCTAACTAGTTTTGACTTAATTCCAACAACTAAATCCACCAACTAAACCACATTATTTATTTGAACTTTTATAAACGAGTAAACAACTTTAACTCTAAGTAGTTTTAACTTAATTCCAACAAATAAATCCACCAACTAAACCCCATTATTTATTTGAACTTATTTAAACAACTTTAACTCTAACTTGTTTTGACTTAATTCCAACAACTAAATCCACCAACTAAACCACATTATTTTAAATAATGACTCAAACTAGCTAGGGGTTAATTACACTTCATTTGAACTTATTTCAACAACTAAACAAGTCAAAACTAAATTTAAAGCTAAGTGTCAACACTAGATGGATCAACTAGTGTTGGTACTTATGCTTAACAAACACATTATTCCTAAATTAAAGCATAATATCAACACTAGATGGACACAAATCGATCTTGCAAGAAAATTTATTTTGTTATCAATAGGATCAACTAGTGTTGGTAATTATTCTTAACAAACACATTATTCCTAAATTAAAGCTTAATATCAACACTAGAAGGACATAAATCGATCTTGCAAGAAAATCAATTTTATCATCAATAGGATCGACTAGTGTTGGTATTTATGCTTAACAAACACATTATTCCTAAATTAAAGCTTAATATCAACACTAGATGGATACAAATCGATCTTGCGAGAAAATCAATTTTGTCATCAATAGGATCAACTAGTGTTGGTTCTTACGCTTAACAAACACATTATTCCTAAATTAAATCTTAATATCAACACTAGATGGACACAAATCAATCTTGCGAGAAAATCAATTTTGTCATCAATAGGATCAACTAGTGTTGGTACTTATGCTTAACAAACACATTATTCCTAAATTAAAGCTTAATATCAACACTAGATGGACACAAATCAATCTTGCAAGAAAATCAATTTTGTCATCAATAGGATCAACTAGTGTAGGTACTTATGTTAAACAAACACATTATTCCTAAATTAAAGCTTAGTATCAACAATAGATGGACACAAATCGATCTTGCAAGAAAATCACCAACGAATGAGGTCCTATTGAATCATTACCACCAAAGTAAACAATCACCAATTTAGGCTGAACAGTTGCATCCTGGAAGAGGAAAAACACCATTTTCAGAAGTCAAAAGTTAGTATATAGGAGATGTCTTCCAATACCAGACGTCCAGATGAGATATCTTTATAAAAAAAAAAAACAAGTAGGTTTCTACAGGATATTCTCAATTCTTAAAAGCTCTTCACAATAAAAATCCAAGAAGATATTGATAATGTTCTGATACTCAGATGATATGAACCAAAAAATGTAGCTAAGTTCTAACGCAAATAACACTATTTCTTGGGGAAAACGATTGTTCACACAACAGTATTAAGCAGTCTTTTAACTGACAATAAAAGAAGAAGTAAGGCAGAGGGAGCATCTAATCTAACAAGCTATACTTTAACATTCACATGCCTTGACCATTCAAAGATATTGGGAAGCAAGATGCAATACCTTTGGAAACACTTGATCAAGGACATGTATAGCACGCCTTGAGTTCCAACCAAGGTAACCACGCAATAATATGTCCACCTACAGTAGAGTAAAAGGTATTACTCTGTAATCTCTACTAAATCAAGACTCACTGCGTGAGTTAATGAAACTATGTATGATAGCTTAAGCCAGGATTCGTTAGTGCATGAGTGATGAGACAAATTTGTATAAGAAGTACTTTACAGTAAATGTTGAACCTGAAAACTTCAACACAAGCACTTTTAAGATCACAGCAAGAGAGTACTACAAAATTCCCCAAGTAACATGGAGCCAATACCAAAACAAGGCATACAAAATAGATTGCAGTCATAAAATTCTCCATCAAATGAAACTCTCATCCATTATATCTCAATTAATTTACTCCATCAAGAAAATTTGAATGGACAATGTTGGAAAGGTTAAGATTTAAGATTTCAACACCGAGAAAAAACAGATATGTGTAACTTAACATTCAAGACCATATGATAACTATAAGGAAAAAAACAATGTATCATGGATACCTACTATTCCAAACTAGTAAAGAGAAAATGAGGATGCTTGATCTCGCACTAGTCTTCCTCTCCAGGAAGATATTTCATTATAAACACATGACACCTCACCTCACCGCCCTCCACACTGCTGTTGCGACCTGTTGCTGCTGCTGCACACGACCTCCTGCTGCTACAACCTCCTGTTGCGTCGGTCGGGGATGGTGGCGTGACCTGCTGCTGATCAAGGCAGCGCCAGTCGGGGATGAGTAGGGGTGGGCGCTGGGTGGGGGTGGGTCAGGATAGGTTGGGGTGGGTGCAGCGCGAGAGAGGAGTGAGAGGTCTAGAAGTGAAAGAGATGACTTAGGGTTTTGAGATTATCATTTTTATTAAAAGAAGTATTAATTTACCGACCACGGGATGTCAGTATCTTTTATATCTGGGCTAGCTCACACACACCTCAACTAGTCTGTCCAGCCCAAAAGCATAGCTACTCAACAGCAAGTCGGGGTGCTTTTTTTAATGAAATAAGTGAGATTTCGTTAAGGCATCAAGTAGATGCAAAGATACAAAAGATGGGGGATCTGTCAGCTCAAGAAGAACAAAAAACTTATATAGCTAAGGAGCTGACAAAATCCAGGTAGTGATCTAAGCCTTAATTAACAAAAGAGTGGAATGGAGTAACATAAAAGATAAAATAACTTGGGACTATAAGGGAGGACACACTAGGAAGGCTTTTCTTAGGTACAAAAATACAACTCAATAATAATACACTTTATGTAAGGTAGGACATAATGATCCCCTCTCCCTTTAGAGGATCCCCAAGAGTTTGTTCTAAGGAAAACATGGAGTCGAATAGATTGTGTATAGCAAATGGGTATTAGGAGGACATATTCGGATTGGAGCCTTTTAACAGTAGTAAAATAAGTACCATTTTACATCGATCTTTCCGATTGGTCTATTCATATGTTGTCGTTATTGACCGGAGTTGGCTTAAGGTTCTCGTCGGCATTTCGCTTCATTAAGGCTCGCTGGTCGGGATGTGAAACAACAATAGCGACAAGTTGTTGTTGTCGACTTTGCCGGAGGAGATGAAAGGGTTTTGCCGGCACGGGGGAGGGAAACAGTGGGGTCGCATTGTGCTGGTCCCATTCTCTGGTGGAGAGGGTAAGAAGAGAGAGTGCCACCAGTCTCCACCGGTCAAGGGTGGACCGACAGTGAATGGAGAAAAGGAAGGGGAGGGTGGTGTTGGTGGTGGTCGCTGACTCGCCAGTCGGAGGAGCGGCGACGCAGAGACAGAGGAGAGGACGGATGTAGTCACTGGTCATGGTCGTTGTCTCGTCGGTTCTCGCTGGTCGCTGGAGTGTCGCTTTTGGATGTAGTCATTTTTGGAAAAGAAGAGGGCTTGATCTGGTACATTCGATCAAAACGGGACGGACAAGATTGTAATGTTCTATTGGATGAATTAGATAGACGGTTTGTATTAAAAAGAGAGTTAGGATCTGAAATTGGCCAATTGGCCAAATGTGACTTAAAATTAACATGAAATAAGATAATAAATTGGCTAGAATTGACATGGCAATTGAACAGAAGAGGCTATTATTTAAATAATTTGAAGAAAGGTCAAACATATTGCTATTTAATCAATAAACATATTATATATGTATATATATATATATTGACATATATAA
The DNA here is from genome assembly GCA_036553675.1 of Solanum okadae. Taxonomy (NCBI): domain Eukaryota; kingdom Viridiplantae; phylum Streptophyta; class Magnoliopsida; order Solanales; family Solanaceae; genus Solanum; species Solanum okadae. The sequence goes on from CM071678.1 coordinate 46,938,453, forward strand.
ACTGAATAATAATAACTTGTTGTAGATAAAATAAATACATTTAAATATAATCACATTAAATAGATACTTAAAGCTTGAAAACTATAAAAAAAATATTTCAAATTTAGCAATCGATAAAATAATAATAATAATAATTATTATTCTTATTATTATTATTATTATTATTATTTCATAAATTATGAATACTAAAGTATATAATTGATTAGATAAAAGTTAAATACAATTTTAAGCAAGTTCTAAAAATGTAAATTTAATCTAATAGCAATCCAAAAAGGGTTATAGTTCGGTCAAAATTGGGTATCAACAGGGGAGAATCGACACAACACTTTAAAATAAAACTAGCTTTTAAATTTTCCACTCTCTTTTTATATTGGTTTTCTGTGTCTCTTTTGATGTAAATTCTTTATCCTTTGAGAGTTAAAAAAGACCGACTCTTTAGAAGGGGTGTAGAACCTTTTTCCAAATCAGTGAAGAGATAGACTATTTATAAGGGAATTGGGGTGTTTTGGGGCAAATTCGAGTAGGATATTTTTAAATCCTTTCAGAGGACAAATTGTAGGTAAGGATAGGGATAAAGTAATGATGAAATGATGAAAGAAAAGAGGGATAGGGTTATTCGATTGATGTTAGGGTTAGAGATGTTTTGGAGGCGATTGATGGCGGATTCGTCGGACAAAGCTTGAATCCTATGATTTTTGAGTTCCTCTCCTCTTCTCCAAAGAAAATTGTGGAGAAGTGACTTGGTGTGACTCAAAAAAGGGGAAAAGAGACGTGGAGGTGAGGGAGGCGGTGGATAGATGTTTATAATTCGCACAAGATCCGACGAATTTTGGGGTGAAGGATGGTTATCTGTGAAGAAAAAGATAAACAGTGTAAGGGGGGCGCGAGTGAGGAAATATGGATGTGATCATGTACGCATTTGAGTTTGTATGTATAGATGTATGTATATTTTGTGAGGATATGAGAATTTTAGAATAAGGAATTTAAAAAATAGCCAAAGAATTGTAAATTTAGCTGAATTGAGTGGCCTGCTGTATTAGACATTTAGCCAACTAAATTTAAATATAGCCAAATCGAATCAATTAGCTAAATTCTATTGAAATTGAAATAAGACGATTAATTATCAATTGATTATTTGAAGTTCTTAGTTTAAACAAGACAAAATAAATATTAAGACATAGGTTAATTAATAATTATACATAATTATAATGTCAACTAATGTAAAGAAAGTAAATATACATATTTGTACTAAACGCAACTTTTGGGCTATTTTTTAAATATATATAATAAAAGATTTAAATATATATTTATTTATAAACATACATAGTTATATAATTTTTCTGAATAATACGCTCTCATACTTATAATCTGGTTGTATTTTTCAATTGATGCATTTTATAAATGCGTAATTTAAGAAAAATGATGAAATTTTTTTATATTTAAAAAATCGATCGAATTTGTTGGTATTAATCCCCCCCTCCTCGCCAATTAACGAATGAACTTTGGTCATTTCTTGTGAAGCACTTGTATTATTTTTTGTTAGTTGTCACTCGTAATTATGAAGGGAAAATGTCATAAATGGTCTCTGAACTATTGTAGTAGGTCTAAAATAGTCTTTTAACTATATATTTACTGAATTTAGTCATTTAACTATTCCAAATGTTATCAAGTTTGGTCTCTTAACTATACACTTATCGATTTTAGTCTTTTTTAAGTATTCAAAAATTTATCAAATTTTTCCCGTAAATTTTATTTTAAACCGCTGAGGTAATGTTCTTTACTTACGAGCAAATTGAAGGAAAAGTAGCAAGGAGAGAGAAACAACTGGAAAATAGGTTAAAGATTTAATTTCACATAGACATGAGTTCTATTAATATAAACCTAAATTATTTGTAAATAAAATAGTCAAAGACCAAATCTGATAAATTTCTGAATACTTAAAGGACTTAAACTAGTAAGTGTACAGTTATGGGACTACAAATGGTAAGTATATAATTAAGGGTCTAAACTTGATAGCATTTAGAATAGTTAAAGGACTAAATCTAAAAAATGTATAGTTAAAGGACTATTTTATATCTACTTCAATAGTTCATGGACCCTTTATGGCATTTTCTCTAATTATGAACAATTGTAGCCAAAGAAAAATTTGTATTTAGCTACGATTTTTTTTGTAGCAAATAGTTGAATTATTCAACTACAAATTTTAAGTTGTCGCTATTAACTTCTTACATATTTTGTGACAATATTTTGTTGTCACTAAATCGCAGGTTGATTAGAGACAATAAAATGATTGTCACCAATTTTTTATATTATTAGTGACGAAAATAAATGTCTTAATTTTATCTAAATTTTTATAGCTAAAATATATAATATTTGACTACAAACTCTAATTTGTCGCTACTGTAACAACATATTTTTTGAGACGAAATTATTTTGTGTACAAAAAGTAATTAATTTCAGACAAAAAATAATTTGTCAGAAATCAGATACATCATTAGTGACGAAATAATATGTCACTGGTAACTTTAAATTCGTAACTAATAATTTCTAGTTATATATCATATTTGTTGTAGTGATATATATTATAAACAGTCATTTAAATTCTTTGATTAATCTTAATGTAGAGTTTGTGGAAATCTATGGCTACTCGAGTTAGCGCAAAATCTGCTTCTGCAAAATCAAACATTACTAGGTCATATGCTAGTGTGTATATATATTTATATATATAAATAAAAATATATTCAATTAAGATCACAAACGTCATGTAGTGATATATTTATCATTTTAATTAGTTAATGTTAAATAACTCTTATTTCAAATTTGTATTGATTTGTATTAGATTTATTTAGTAACAAACAACTCTCTCTAAATAATTTGTAAGGTAATTTATTTAAATAAATTTACTAGTACAAATATAAAACATAAAATCAAGAAAATAAACAAAATAATTAAAATGATTTGAGGGATATTATTGTCTTTATATAGACTTATCCCATGGTATTATACCCTATGTATTACTAATACCTCCAAATGGAAGGTATTGGTAATACATCCTATAATACCATGTAGGATGTATAACTAATCCATGGATTAGTTATACATAGGCCCAAATTCCTATTAAACATAGTACTAAATAATACCATACATAATACATGGACTATTTCTTGTAATGCGGCCTACCAAACGACCCCTTAATTCAATGTTTGGTTACAAAGGTAGGGATACCTTATCCCAGGATTAACAATTAGTCCACGGATAAGTTATCCCTCACTGGCGGAGGTATAATAATCCTAGGATAAGTTATCCTGGGATAAGATGGGTAAATTAACAAAAATACCCCCTTAAACTCTCTTTTATACACTACTTTTACGTTCAAACATATTAACATAATTTTTAACAACATCTATAATAACATTCACAGCCTTAATTATTCGTTGTTTTTATGATAAATATATTTTTCTATTAAAAAATTACATTTTATAATTACAATTTTTATTTATGAATATATTATAAGTTGAATTTATTTGCGTAATTATTATGTTTATTTATATTTTGATTTCTCTTAAAATGTTCACACCACTACTAAATTACATATTTTTCATTATATAGTTTATTACTCATTGAGAAATTATATTTTATCTATACCTAAAATGTAGATAACGTTAATAATAAATTTTCTTTTACTTTAATAAACTTAAAATGAAAGTCTTAATTTTTAAGCTAAATAAGATGAAAGTTTTACTTTAAAACTAAATAAGATGAAAGTTTTATTTTTAAGCTAAATAAGATGTAAATCTTATTTTAAGCTAAATAAGAAGAATATTGTATTTTAAAGATAAATAAGATGAAAGTTTAATTTTTAAAACATATGGCACAATCATGGAAACGCACACACAAAAATATCTAAGATAAATAAGATGGAAATTTTATTTTTAAGAATGAATAACTAATGCTTTCAAAGAAAATGTAAAAAAAAAAAAAACTACGTAAGGTGAGGGTATTTTTTTTAGACAAACAACTTATTCTCAAAAATTATACAATGAATATTGGTTTGAATATGACAAACCAAACAAGCAATAAAAACTAATTCCAGCATAACTTATCCTAGCATAACTTATCCCAGTATAACTTATCTCAACATAACTAATCCCAACATAACTAGTATTCAAACCAAACGACCCCTAAAAATTGATTATTTCTTTTGTAACAGAATTTTCTAATTCCTTTATTTATAGGACATACTATGGAATTTGCATTGATATCATAAACATGCACTTTAATATGATTTAGGAGTTATGATTATCAAAAATCATGGGAGTAACAAAAATAAAAACAATTAATTTTTTTATATGAAAGAATATGAATAAATGGGGTGGTAAATGTCACATTCATTTTTTACAATAATAAAAAATAAATAAATAGAAAAAATTGTCATAAAAGTGAAAAAAAAAAGATAAATAGGAACCTGGACCAATGAGAGGTGCCTAATAGTATTCATTTATGTAGCTTTATATTACACGAAGATGAGGTTCAATTGACAAATACATCGATCTTTCGGGATATTTCAACTTCTCTAAAATAACAAGAAAAGGTTATTTCTTCTTCCACAAATGGTATTGTAACGAACTCAAGTTACATTTGCTCATAAAAATTAAACTTGAGTTATTTTCATAACAACGAGGGTAAAAACGAGATATTTTTACCATAAAGTAAATTTTGTTCAAATCATATAATCTGGAGGGCAAATTTGGTCAAACTTTATCCATATATATTGATACATAATTTTTTTAAAAATAATTAGATTAAAATTTAGGTGTAAATATCCGCAATTAGTTACTAATAATATGTTTAATCAGTGACGGACACAGGATTTTCATTTAGGGGGTTCGAAAAATAAAAGTATAAACGTGTAAATAAGCCTTTAGAAATGGGAACCTTGAATTCTTTTGGGTTTAAAACCACACTTTAGCACGTTTTAAAAAGTAAACAAATAAACTAAAAAAGAACTTGAAAAATAGAACTGAAAATAAAATACAAAACTAAAAAAATTGAAGCAAAAAAAGAAAGAAAGAGAAAATGCTTACACAGAGACTCGAACCATTAACATACAACCTAATTTCAAGGGGACTTGCCACTGCGCCATCAGTTTCTCTTTATTATTGAGGGGGTTCAAAATATATATCTATAGAAATACATAAAATTTATCTTATATATACCGTGTAATTTTTTGCCGAGGAGGTTCACGAACTCACGTGGGTCCGCCCCTGGATTTAACAGTACTTTTCATCATATGCCATAAACATCAATGACATTTTTCAACATATGACATAATATATTCGATATTTGTATAAAAATTTCATTGTTTTAATGACATTTTCACTATATGTCGATCGAATCAACGACACCTTGCAATAAATGTCATAGTATATTCGACGCTAGTATTAAATGTCGCTATTTTAGCAACAGTTTTGCTAAAAAGTCGCTAAAATCAATGACATTTTACAACAAATGTCACTATTTTAGTGACATTTTTTCTAAATGTCACTAAAATCAATGACATTTTGCAGTAAATGTCATAATATATTCGACATTTATGTTAAATGTCACTATTTAAGCGATATTTTTTTCTAAATGTCATTATTATATTTGACATTTGTAGCAAATGTCATCATTTATATGTCATTTTTCGCTAAATGTCACTAAAAACAACGACAGTTTGCAATAAATGTCATTATCATAGTGACATTTTGGACCAAATGTCATTATTTTTACGATATTTGATACCAAATGTCATTATTTTTATGACATTTGACATCAAATGTCATTGTTTTATGACATTTTGTTATTAAATATCGTGAAATTCTTTATTTTCCGACATTTGTTTCAAACGTTACCAAATTAATGTCGTTGTATGTATATTTTCTTGTAGTGCATCCATCTGTACGTCTCCGATGGTGGCCAGAGGAATCTCAAAAGTCATCAGGGCATCCACATCATCCGCTACCTCCAGAAGTGTAGTGAAGTCTGTGGACTTCAAGTAGTCCACATCCTTTTTCAAATCAGCGACCTCGGCTTTTAAAGCCATCACCTCTATATTCTCCCCCTATCTACTTTCACAAGTCTCAACTCTCGCCGTGAGAGTGTCAATAGATTCTCGTAGGGGTTTCAGTGCAGCTAGGATAACACTCTCGATCATCTACGGTACCGCACCCTCCAATCGAGTAGCCCTCACATCCGCCAAATGGGCTAAGTTCCCCATCTTTAGGATCATAGCCTGAGTAATCCTGGCAGGCTGGGAAGTGGTAGCAGTACGAGGAGCCTCGGAGGATGAAGTAAGAGTGAGTGTACGTGAAGGCCTAGAGGCTGGAGTAGGCAAAGGTGCCTATGCAGGTATAGAGTCAATATCCACCTCTGGGGAAACATCTACCAGGGTTGCTCTCCTCCGGTCTGCCTCCTCTCGAGTGTACTCGGCCTCTATACGCCAGATATCAATGGAGGATGTAGGAGTAACCTCAATATATCTCGTATTATCACGAGGAACTCCAGCACGCCGGCACAACTCTGTAATCAAGACTAGGAAGGAAAGGGACGTCTAGTGTTGTTTGGCCTACATGGCCATCTCCTGCTCAATGATAAGTCCCATGCTGATCGTCTTCTTGGCTATTATGGATCCAAGACAGGCCGCATTTGGATGGCGAAGGATGGACTCATTCTGTGAGGGCATAATAGAGTTGTTAATGAACCCGAACTAGTACCAAGCTGCAATATTCAGGTCCTTCTTCTCGATGGGATCTCCTACCTAGATCCACCTTGGGGTGGTATCGGAAATCAATGGTGCAAGCCAACTCTTTAAGTCATCTAGGGACTGAGTAGTAGGAAAGCCCTCATATGCAAGTATAGAACCTAGATCCCTGTCAAGTATAGTATTAATGTGATTGCTATTGCCCTATTTCCTTCCCCTGGACCATGACAGACTTCACCAGTCTGAAAGCATTTGCCTTCTTCTTTCCCTTGGGCACCAACTCACCATATGTTGTGTAGAACTCCCGGACCATTGTAGGAATATAGAGGCCTCGGGGGCTGGTGAACTGCTCGAACCGGTAAAATTGGAGTGTGTCCCTCAGGGTGTAGTATCTACCCACTAAGCCCTCCGTGGAAAAGTGATTCTCCTCAAGAATAGTCTGCAACCCATCAACTTTTCATCTGTTGAGTAGCCTGGGAAACGGGGCCTATACTGGGGGCACTAGGGCCACAATCGGTGTCAAAGCTGGCAATGTATCCCCTGTAGGAAGGGTGGCCTTTGAAACCCTCGTTGCATCTGGGCAAGACCTAGCACAAATCTCTGCCCACTAGAATTGTAGTGGCTGGTCATCCTCCAATTCAAATAATGCAGCTTGGGAGTCAAAGGACTCTCCCTCGCTGCCGGACTTATGCTCCGGAATCTCAGATCTGGGCTTCTTGCACTTGCCTTTGCCTCCCTTTGGCGGCTCTTTCCTTTCCATTTTGGGAGGATTAGCTTCCCCTTCATTCATCACAATGCCCCGTGCTATTTTACGGGGTGGCATGTTGAGGTTGGTTCTATCTATGTCTTCTACAACATCATAGAAAGTTAAGAACATTTCAAGAAAAATTTCATAAAACAGTTGCAGACAAACTCACCAAACCAATCGGCGAGTCACCGAATCACTTTGGCGAGCCAGATCGGGCTCTCCGAAAGGATTGGCTCAAAATATTCTCAAAAAAGTGGCATGTCGGTGAGTGGAGGGGGCTTTCGGCGAATTACCAACAGCAATCGGTGAGCACAGACTACCCCACCGAAAGTTACAGTTAGGCAATTTAGGAATGATTTTGAATTTAAAACAGGCACACAAGCACAAAAGCATGGATTCAGAGAGGCCCAACACACATCACTAAGAATAATCCAATTGCAAATGAGTAAAACTGCTAAATATGAGTTTTGGGTTCAAAAAACCAACCTTTAATGCCAAATATATAGTTTGAAATTATAGGCGGCAAAGAATCTAACTCCGAACACAGATCAACGACAATAAAAAGTGGTAAAAACATGAAGATACAAGAAAATAGTGTCGATGTAATTTTGGGAGGTTAAAAAGTGAGGGAATGTGATAGAGTTTGAAATTTTAAACATTTGGCCTTTAAAAACCGTCCAGTTCTTGCCCTTTCGGCATCATTAATTTTCCTCGCCGACCTACTCGGTGACACGTCGAGTGCTAACTTACCTCACCGAGTTTTACAAGACCTCCAGTTAATGTGGGAGTCCAAACAGCGGACTAAGTCAGGGTCGCTGACCTGTTTGGCGACTCACCGACTTGTCCATGGGCCCTTCGAGTTTTACAAACTCCAATTTGATAATTTCTTGTGCCCAATGATGGTCCAAGTCAGGATCGCCAACCTCTTTGGCGATTTGCCGACTAGACATTTTACTCGCCAACCTGCACTTTTCAAACACATTTTACACTTCAACCTGCAAAATCAACACACGATTATTTCTAAAACAAAACTAAAGTAATAAAAACTTGGGTTGCCTCCCAAGAAGTGCCTTAGTTAACGTTGTGGCATGACACAAGTCCCCACTCAATTTTGATTCATGCGGGAGAGATGAGATAACACATGACCCATTTGGGTCTCCAATAGCTGGATAGATATGGAATGGGAAGAAGTCATTTGATTCAACAGTGAGAAATTCTATTTTATCTCATTCAACACTCTGTCATGTTCTTTAACTTTGTGGAGAATGAGTGAGAGAGTTTATTCTACTTGTCCACCCTCGTACTCCTTGGACTTTTTACGCTCATGAGGGGGAATATATCTATCTTTCTTTTGGTACGGTACTTCCAATTCCATAATCTTTTTTCCAAGAGATCCAGCTGAGTTAGTAATGTGGCCAAAATCTGGTCCTTCTCAGTCTCCTTGTTGGTCTTGGCCATATGATCAATGAGTTATGTGAGACCACCTGGAGAAATTTGGTCAGCCACTCCTCTGTTCTCAGGACCAAGACCTCTGTAGAAGCAGTCCAGTGGCAATTTTTCTGGAATTCCATGAGTTGGGCGTTGCAGCAATAGTGTCTTAAATCTCAGCCACAACTCATGGATTGACTCACTCTCCAATTGCCTGAAACATAGGATGTTATCCCTAAGAATCATCATTTGTGAAGAAGGGTAACTCACTTGGTTACCGTTGCTACAAGACATGCTCCTTTCTTCTATTCTAAACAAGCAACATACAAGCCAAAACTAAAAGTAAGTAGATTCAACTATGACTAAAAAGAACAAAATTCAACTTAACCAAATAATATTAACCAACCCGAGAATCCCCGTCCCAGCCAATCCCCCGTTGGATCAAGCACTGCCATGATCCTTAGAATCTTGACCTTGACCTCGAATAGGTCTTTTGCCTCTATTTCGGCCAGGTACATGATCCCGATAGGGGGAGTATAGGAGTATTTGGCTAGGAGCCTCTATTGGATAGACTGAACAAAATCCCCCTATCACTTCATTCAGTTGATACAGATAGGGGACCACTCGTGGGAGCTGATTCAATAGACCAGGTTCGTTCCCCCGGGGAGCTACTTGAATAGCAGGCGGCACATGTCCTGGTTCTGGTTCTGGCTGATCCACCAACGTGCCCGTTTCTGTAGATTTTTCCCATTATTCCAAGAGGACATCAATCTCAAAATGATGCTCTTCAAACTCAGCCCCGCTAACACTCCCGGCAGCAGTGCCATTTTGATTAATAACGTTTCAAGGACACTTCATCTAAATCTAAGCATCAACGATCGTTAATCGGTACATAACCTAACTAAATGAGTTGGGGTCTAATCCCACAAGGAGCGGTGTGTTTAAGATTCAATAGTAAAGTGTGAATATGGTCAAATCAGTCATAGGAATAAACATTATCAAATAAAAACATAATTCAAATCAGGGGTGACACGAATGTCAAATAAGGGGTTTTGGTTTGAAATTATCAACTACAACAGCAGCAAATAAAATGAAATAACAATAATGAGACGGGTTCATGGGATGTGATTCGTTTATAGGCTAATATAGACAAATGGGTAATTGCAACTATTAGAAAATAGCTAGATATTAGTGAGTAAGCTAGACTATAGAGGAGGTAAACTTTCTCTCAAACAATTTACTCTGAATCAAGTCAATTTCTCTCGAACGTCGACAAGCATGCAAAATAAGAACAACCTACGCCTTTGTCCATTCACCCTCTCGAGTTGAATGTATGGAAAAGTGTTTAGGATTCACTCTCTCGAGCTGAACCCATGAGAACCCAATACCCACAGACCATCAATCAATAATCTTAGTTTTAAAACCTCTCTCTCGAGCAAGCCAATAACACAATGGTAGAATTGCATTTGCAACTACAATTCCTAAATTAAACCACAATTAATGATTGAGGTCACTTCTAAACAACATTTAGACTAACAATTAGCAATACCCATAAACTAAATTAGCCCATAATCACATAATCACACCCCAAGAATTGGGGTTTTAGCTAGACATTATAAAAAGATAAAAAATACCAAACTAAATTTCCATCAACTGGGTAAGATTAATTTCGTCTTTACAATGTTCCAAGTTGAAGAATCTCAAAGACCCACTTGCAATTTTTCAAAAGTGAAAAACTTCAATTCTTTAAAGCTAAGGAAAAACTAGAGAAAACTTGTCTGTCAGTTCAAAATTCTAATCACCATTCGATATAATGGTCATTAACGTAAAAGACTGATACCAAACTAAATGTTTAACAATGTATTTATAGTCGCCAAAAATGTGTTCCGAAGATCCACTCGGTGAAGTAAGTGTAGCTTGCTGATCCACTTGGCCATCCGCACTTTGGTCAATTCCATCGCTCTTTTGCTTTGGCCTTTAGCATCCTCAAGGTCTGTAACTTTGGGTGATCCAACATTACATCTCGAAATCACTCAGTGATCTGCCGACTGCTTCTATCTTTTGCCAACTTGGTTCTTTCCTTCAGGGCTTGGTACACTCGAACTTTAGGCGGTCAAATGGCCATTCAGTGATGGATGAGTTCATAAGTTGGACTCATTTAGGGCTATATTTTAATAGAAATTGTGTCCTCAAATGCTTATTTTATCTCAATATCTGATGAAAACCCTTAAGTGTCATGTATGTGAAGTTTGAAGGAAAGCATGGGCACTACGTCACAAAAAAGGAATGAAGAGGCTGAAAAGAACGAAGAAATGAACGCCTGAGGATTACCGAGTCCACTTGGTGAGTCGATGAAGGGTCTTACTTCACCTTTTGATCCAGTGTGCTGATCCCTGAAGGAAAGGATCAAGTCGGCGGAAAAAGGGAGTAGTCGGCGCACCGCCGAGAAGTTCCGTGAAGCAATACCATATCGCCCAATGACCCAGAGCACGACGATTCTGAAGGTTGGTGCAAGATGGCGATGAACTACACCAAAAGGAGAATCACTGAGTTGATCACCTATTCTGACTAACGACACCGAATGATCTACTGTAGCACAAATCTGTGACAACTATAAATACTAGTTAGAGTTGTAGTTTTAGGAGTCGAACAATTATTATAATTTTCATATAGAATAGTACTTTTTGATATTTTTGCTCTAAGTTTTAGAGGGTTTTGAAGACTTGAAGTTATAAATGGTTTCTTCTTCAAGATTTGGATTTGGGTCTCTTGAATTCTTCAATTTTGGCCTGTATCAAGACTTATATCTTTATACCCAGTTGAATACATGCTCAATTTGGTATAAATTTCTATCTATTATACATGTATGGCTAAAAACCCAAATTCTTGGGGTGTGATTTAGCGAATATGGGTTAAGCTAATTGTTGGGTCTTGCTTGCTGATAGTCTATTCGTAGTTTATATATGATTTCGTTTAGTGGTTGTGAACGAATTTAATGAATTTGTAGTTGAAAATACAAGTTTATTTAGGTGTTTTTGGCTTGCTCGAGAGAGAGGTCGTAAAACTAAGACCACTAGATTGATGGGCTATGTGAGTGGGTCGACATGAGGTTCAGCTCGAGAGAATGAACCCTAGTCCCATGTCCACACAGTCAGCTCGAGAGAGTGAGTGGTTTAAGGCATAGGCTGGTCTTCATGTGGTAAATGGGTGTCCGAGAGGAACACATTTGAAACAGGGTAAGTTGCTCGAAAGAGAGCTTATCCCCCCTAAAAGTCTAGCCTAGTCACAATTATTCTATGAATCTTCTATTGAAAACATGTACCCAATAATCCCCTCTCATTACTTAGAAATCCTTGTTTATTTTGTTGTTTTTACTTACTAGTGACAAAACCCCCCATTATTAATTGACATTATTGTGTCCCCCTTTAATTTACAATGGTTTTAATCGTTAACGTCTTTAGCTTCGACTAGTTAGAACTAAATATAATTTTTCTATTAATTCTCAAAACCACTTTCTTGGGAACGATCCTAGCCCTTGGTTGGGTTATGAAACTAGTGTACGATCGTAGACACTTGCATCAAAAGTTGTGTCTTGATTACACAAACATCAAAATGGCGCCGGTGCCGGGGAGTGATGTTATTTGGGAATTCTTTGTTAAGTAGAATTTCTATTTTTAATAGTGGTAGTTTTACTAACTTAATTTTTAGTTTTGTTTTACCTGCGTGTGTGTTGAACCAGGAAGAATGAGTGTGAATGATGACAAAGGTCCCAAAAGGACCAAGTGTTATCTTCTCTCTACCCAGAGCCAAAAGAGGGGTGGCCTCATGAAAATGAGGCAAACCTCACTAATGGAACTTTAGTGAGGAGTTGCGTCGTGCCACAACTTTAAATAAGGCGCTTCTTGGGAGGCAACCCAAGGTTTTACCGCTTTATTTTTCTTTAAGAAATAATGGTGTGTTGTTTGTGTAGGTCGAAGTATGGAAAGTGAGTGAAAAGTGCAAATTGGCCAGCTAAAGGTCCAGTCGGCGTATCGCCGAAGAAGTCGGCGCATCGCCAAAGAAGTCGGCGACCCCAACTTAGACCGCCGTTGGACTAAAGACAACTTTAAAATGGAGTCTGTAAAACTCGGCGTGCCCAGGGAATTATTGGTGAATCACCAACCTGGTCGGCGATTGCGATCTAGTTCGCCATTTGGACCCCCCAGTTTAACTGAAGATCCAGTAAAACTCGGCGAGGTAAGTATCCACTCGGTGAGTCTCTGAATGTATCGGCGACCACGACTAATGTTGTCGAATGGGCGAGAACTGGATGGTTTCTTAAGAGGCCAAAGGTTTAAATTTTCAAACTCTACACATTCCCTCACTTTAGACCTTCACAAACTCACACCCATTTAGTATTTTCAATATTTCTTGCATTTTTACTGTATTTGAGTTGTTTATTGGTTTTCGAAGTTGGATTGCTTTGCTTCCTAGCATCGTAGTAGCATCTTAATCGGCATCTAAGGTTGGTTTCCGAGGCCTAAGTTCCTTTTATCAAAAGTTGTGCTCAAATGCAATGACATTACTTCAATAATGTGTGTTGGTCCTCTCTGGTAGGATTGGAATTTTTGTTTGCTTGCTTTGATTCGATAATATTGACCGTACTGAGTTAAATAGTTTATTCCTGAAAATTGAGCCCTCTAGTGGATGAAAAATTGTGGGTTATGCATAAGTGCAGCTTGGTTTGAGCCTAATTTGGCTATTGCATATTTTGATTTTGCTTTCGGGGGTTGCGGGGCTGAATTCGAGAAGATGGGTGGAAAATAGGTACGCTGAGCCGTTTGACGAGCTGGGTTGAGCTTGCCGAACCACTCGGCGGTTTGCCTAACATCCCCACCTCGCCTTTAAATTAATGATAAATGTGTTGTTGATTCGGTAACTTTCAGTGAGAAGCATGATGTTGCCGAACACACTCAGTGTCTCACCGAAAGACCTCTTGTTCACCCTTTGTATGCACCCTTGTATCCCCTGTGCACTGTACTTGTCGAATCGCCTAAGCGGTTGCACGTTTCGCCAACTGGTTCAGCGGAGTTTTTCTGCAGCTGAACTTCTATGTTTTTGTTGAGATATTTTCTAACTCTTTCCCGAAATTTTGCAATTATGGCTAGACCAAAAGTAGCTGGAAGAAATACGCCACCCCGACAGATAAGAGCAAAAAATTTCAGGAATGGTATGAGTGAAGCGAATCCTCCCAAGATGGGAAGTGAGGGCAAAAAGCTAGTTCCAGCAAGAGATCTATCCCCCGAGATCCCACTGTCCCTTCGTGGACTCATGGATTTTGCACAGCTATACATTCCTTCTTAGCGGCTCATGACTTGGACAATTTCAGCATGCCAATTGCCACTGAACCTTCTGAAGTAGCTCCGGGGACTATTATTCAAGCCCAGGCTGACACATCGGGCACTTGTGCCCAGACAAATGGAGGGACTGTGTAGACAAGATTTTTCTCTACCTCCCTCTCTATCTTTCTTTATTCTAAATTCTGCATATTATGTTAATTGCATTTGAGGACAAATTGTTTTTATTTGTGGTGGGGTGAGGCTCACCTTTTCTGTGCTATTTGTGACTCATGTTTTTGTGTATATATTTGGGTTGTTTTGTTTAAAAATATGTTTTATACACTATTTTGTGGAGGTTTGAGCTTGTGGCTCCGTGTTTTAAATTGCAAAATGATTTTGACCCTTCCTAAAAAAATTTGCCACCCTTTCTGTGTTGTATATGGTTGTTCCTTTGCAAATTTGAGTATCGGTTCCGCTCAATACCGATGACTTGGATAGTGCTTATAATCGAACAAACATGAATGTGCGGCTCCAATGAGGCCAAATGAAGTTGCATAGACAATATGTGAACTCTTTGCATCTCGTTGTGACTAGCCAATGATCAAATCGAATCTCTTGTGATGATCGTTGCACACTAGCTAAAGTGTGGAGTCTTGTTTGACTTATAGTGTCAATGCCTAGTGTGATGAGCTTACCTGTAAACTATGCATGGTGGATCCTAGAATTTTCCCTATTTGTCCGGTCAACTAAGTGATGTTATTTCTTGATATGATCTTAGGTAACTTCTAAGAGTGTGAGCCAATTTGATATATACCACTTTTGTGGCCTACCTTGTGAGTGTGTAAACCGCTTTTGAACACCCCTTGAACCTTACCTTTCTTTGGAAGAACTTGATGAAAACAATGACCTTTCTTTATCCATCACCCATAATCCTGACGAAGTTGTGGTTAATTGAATAGCTAACTTAGGCCAAAAGCCTAAGTTAGGGATGTGGTGAAAGGATAAGAGCAAGTCAAGAAGTGCAAGGAAAGTCTCCTTCAACCCATGGTGTTTAGAAAAATGGAACCTCTACAAAAAAAAAAAAAAAAGAATGAAAAAGAAAGTTGTGAAATAAAGTACAAAAGAAATGGGGTTTCCAAACAATTCCTGTAAAGTGAATAATAGGATGAGTTATGAGCACTAAAGAAAATGATGAAGGAAGAGGAAAGGAAGTGTTGTGAGTACCACATTCCATGAGGATGAAAGTCGCTGAGCCTAAATGACCATACCTTTGCACTCAACCCCATTACAAGCCTTGAAAAGACCTTTTTGATCTTGAGTGAGCTGAAGCAAGTGTTGATTGGAAAATACCTATGGGTGAAATTATGCATTGTGTTCTTCTTTGTGAGTGTGAGCATTGCATCTCATTTCGAAGCTTTAAATTGTGAAACATTGTGTGATTATGGAATCATTCTCTGTGTGAGGGCATTTGAATATTGTAGTTGAGCTTGAACTTGCATTTAAAGCAAGTATTGTGAGCTCGAGATTCTTTGATAATGGTATGTCACAACTTGAAACATTGAGTGCACATTTGATCCTTGCATGAGTAGGTTCAGACTTGTTGTGTACATTTATGATTGATTCTTGTATATCACTATTTGAGACACCCTTTTTGAACAGTCGAACTCGAGTTTGCTTGAGGACAAGCAAAAGTTTAAGTTGTGGGTGTTGATGAGTCCACAAATTGGACTCATTTAGGGCTATTTTTAATAGAAATTGTGTCCTCAAATGCTTATTTTATCTCAATATCTGATGAAAACTCTTAAGTTTCAGGTATGTGAAGTTTGAAGGAAAGCAAGGACACTACGTCACAAAAAGGAATGAAAAGGCTGAAAAGAACGAAGAAATGAAGGCATGAGAATCGCCGAGTCTACTTGGTGAGTCGCCGAAGGGTATTACTTCACCTTTTGTTCCAGGGTGCTGAGCCCTAAACGAAAGGATCAAGTCGGTGGAAAAAGGGAGCAGTCAGCCCATCACCGAGAAGTTCCATGAAGCAGTACCATGTTGCCCAATGATCCAGAGCACGATGATGTTGAAGACTAGTGCAACATGGCGATGAACTACATCAAAAGGCGAATCGCCGAGTTGATCGGTGATTCCGACTAATAACGCCGAATGATCCGCTATAGCACAATTCTGTGACAACTATAAATACTAGTTAGAGTTGTATTTTTAAGAGTCGAACAATTATTATAATTTTCATATGGAATAGTACTTTTTGATATTTTTGCTCTAAGTTTGAGAGGGTTTTGAAGACTTGAAGCTCCAAAGGGTTTCATCTTCAAAATTTGGATTTGGGCCTCTTGGATTCTTCAGTTTTGGCCTGTATCAAGACTTAAATCTTTATACCCAGTTGAATGCAAGCTCAATTTAGTATAAATTTCTATCTCTTATACATGTGTGGCTAAAAACCCAAATTCTTAGGGTGTGATTTAGATAATATGGGTTAAGATACTTGTTGGGTCTTGCTTGCTGATAGTCTATTTGTAGTTTAAATGTGATTTTGTTTAGTAGCTGTGGATGAATTTAATGAATTTGTAGTTGAAAATACAAGTTTATTCATGTGTTTTCGGCTTGCTTGAGAGAGAGGTCGTAAAACTAAGACCACTAGATTGTTGACCAGTATAAGTGGGTCGACATGAGGTTCAGCTCGAGAGAGTAAACCCTAGTCCCATGTCCACATACTCAGCTTGAGAGAGTGAGTGGGTTAAGGCGTAGGCTGGTCTTCATGCGATAAGTGGGTGTCCGAGAGGAACGCATTTGAAACGGTTTAAGTTGCTCGAGAGAGAGCTTATCCCCCTTAAAGTTTAGCCTAGTCACAATTATTCTATGAATCTTCTATCGAAAGCATGTACCCAATAATCTAGCTTAACCCGTATTCCAGTCACATCCCAAGGATCCCCTCTTATTACTTAGAAATCCTTGCTTATTTTGTTGTTTTTACTTACTAGTGACAAAACCCCCCATTGTTAATTGACACTCTTGTGTCCCCCTTTAATTTACAATGTTTTTAATCGTTAATGTCTTTAGCTACGACTAGTTAGAACTAAATTTTATTTTTCTATTCATTTTCAAAGCCACTATCTTGGGAACGATCCCAACCATTGGTTGGGTTACTAAACTATTGTACGATCGTAGACACTTACATAGAAAATTTTGTCTTGATTACGCAACAGCAGCGACTCGCCAAGTGGACTTGGCGATCACTAGGCTTGCTTTTCTAAGGTTCTTTTAGCTCGTTTTGTTCCTTTTTGCAAATTAGTGTCCTTACTTTGTTCCTCAATCCATGTACCTGGAAAGCAAGGGTTTTACATTAGTTATTGGCACAAAATAAGCATTTGAGGAAACTAAATCATTAAAAATAAAGCCCTAAATGAGTCCAAATATTGGACTCATCAGGCTCCCAGCCCATGTAACCATCAAGTCCATTCAACTCCCAGCCCTGTTAGAAAAACTGAAAATCAATATAGGTCACCCATCAAACCAGTCCACTCCCAGCCAAGCTAGCAAGAGTGACCCGGGGGAGTTATGACTCTAAAAAGGATCTCAGATATCAAGGTCGCCCAGCTAGCCAGTGTGCTCATGGGCTTAAACCGCCCAACTACCAAGAATGACATGGGGGCTTGTCGACTTCGAAGAGGATCTCAAGTAGGCTCCTAGCCACCGTGGATCGACGTCCACTCACAAATGATCATAAAAGACTCTAAGCCTAAAATACTCGAATCTCAAGAAAGCAAACAACCTCTAGTAACACATCAGAGTCGCATATATATGGAGAGAAGGTAGAAGTTCTAGCAAGTAGTGCAAAGGCCTAGACTAAGGTACATACTATTAGACTCAAGTCTGTTATTCCAGTCTACTGGGATCTATACAGTCTAAAACTACGCCAGAAAAAAGAAAATAGTCTCTAGGTTTGAGA
Organism: Solanum okadae; assembly: GCA_036553675.1. NCBI lineage: Eukaryota > Viridiplantae > Streptophyta > Magnoliopsida > Solanales > Solanaceae > Solanum > Solanum okadae. Next base: position 46,956,647 of record CM071678.1, read on the forward strand.
GTCTATAGCAACACTAGTCTATACTAGACTAAGGCCGGACATGCTTCAAATAGCAAGTAGCGATGCAAGTAATTCATAACAGCATGTAAAAACACATATACAACCCTAAACTAGCATGTTACTACCTTGAAATAACATTAATCAACCCTAAGACATGATTTTTAAGAATAAAAGTAGGAATAAGTAGAGACACATACCAAATTAACAGTGATCATCATGAATTTACACATTCAAGATAAATCTTATTAAAAAGGAAGTCTGTCACACCCCGAGCCTACACCCTGGACGTGGCAAGAACTCGAAAGACCATTGCGGGCCTCAAGTGAACCCTTGGCCTGGCTTACATAACTCAGTTGAAGACTATAAGCATTAAGAAAGAGATTCACATGTTAAATAACTCAACTATCTCAAAACTGAACTTACTCGAATAACTTAGTTCAATAGCTTAGAATGTTTAAAAGTCAACATTCAACTTGGCCAAAATGGCAACTCAAGTCTTAACATATGAAATGACAATGTAAAGACATCCGACTACTAACTGTCTAGGAAGCCTTTAAAACAAAGAGGGATGTCGGGATAGGACCCTCGATCATCCTAACATCTGAAAGACTAGAAAGCAAATAAAGGAGTCCTCCGGAATGCAAGGAGGCTCGCCAACAGAGTCTGAATTCTCAAGTTGGATCCACGAGGCACTAGATGCTGATCATGGTTACCTGCGTCAGCATCATAATACGATGCAGGCCAACTGACATCAGTACATTGAATGTACGAGTATGAGAGTTGGAATGCTAAAACAAGATATAGGCTTGAAAGGATTCTGAAAGGAAACACTTACATGGCTCTTCTCAACTTCTGAATAACTTAACTCAAATATAAAGCAATGAAACACATGCAATATATATAAATCTTATAAAACAGTTGCAACCAACTTAGTTCGTTAAAGATAAAGCAATAACAAACTCAACTTTACTCATATGAGAAAATAATAGGGTTTTTGTGGGAGATTCTCTAACCGACAATCACCACTATGCGCCTAAGTGGTGATACATCGTTCTTACCATCACACTGCCAGGTTGTCTTATACTTTGCCGTCAAATAGAACTACTGAACTTTGTGGATCCACTAGCTTAACTTATGTGATCATCTAAAAAGCATGACCCATTAATGCCCATGATGGCTACATGGTTTATGGAGACTTGAGTTAATATGAACTCGCATCCCCATATCGTTGCTCAATACTACTCCCAAAAATATAGTTAGCTCATATGTTTTAAAACAACTTCTTTCTTTGGTTTGAGATAATTACTCAAAACTTAGCTTAAAAGCTCTCTTGGAATCGATCTTTCCTTTTCATTCTCAAAATGTGAAAACATTTTCAAACTTCTTGGGAATACTTAGTTCCCATATACTTCTTTGAAAAAATGAAACTTCAAATCTTTACTGTTTGCTTAACTTGAACTTAAGTCTTAAAACAAATTAAAATAAAGTTAAAATGTGTATGGAAGACTTTTGAAAACTTTAAGAAATTATCTTGACTTAACTCTTGATTTCTTGACTTGACTCTTAACTGATTCTTGAATTGAATTATGGATTCAAGAATTGTGAATTGTGATAGGAAAGATCTCATAATGTTTAGGAATGATTTTAGATAACTACACATGAGAAAAAACCGAAATGTAAAAATATTAGGGTTTAATTTTTGGTTTTGAAGACAACTTTTTAGATAGAACACTATGTGTCAGCTCCGCGACATGAAACAGAAATTCCCAAATCTGGGAACCTGCGCCGCGCCGCGCCCCTAGTGTCAAATTTCGTCCGACGAAATTTCTTCTTCGTTTTCCAACCCTAGTTCACCCAAACTCGATTATTTTTCTGAAATTCCTTTTAGGTACAGATACCTAGCAAATGTACCTAAGAACCTAACTCAAAACGACTCTATAATACGACGTAACGATCTCAGAAACTTCCCCATATCAACCAAATTCAAGAACAACATCAAAATCAAGAATAGATATCAAGAACTTCAACTTTCAGACTCTTTTAGGACGAATCCATGCTTAAATAAATATGCTTGGCACGTGGGAGAATGATCCCAACGTTATGAAAGCCTCACATACCTGGTAGGAATAAATCCTTGCCGAAAACCACAACTAAATGGATCGATCTTGATGAATCTTGCCCTTTCTTCTTCTTTCTCCTCTTTTCTCCATTCTCCAAGCCCTTGCATAAATTTCCAATTTCTAAAATTGACTAAAATCTGATTTGACCCATATTAAACTCCTAAAAACGGATTAAAATAATAGGGCAAGGAAAAGACTAAAATACCCCTTAAGAATCCGAATTGGACATTTCCTTATTTGAACATCCCAACTTCCAAAGGGAATATCTCACTCATACGAACTCAGAATTGCGCAAATTTGGCGGCCTTGGAAAGATCATTCCAAGAGCTTTCCAACCATATCTATAAGTACACCTAACTCATCCTGATCTAGGAGTTATGGCCATTTCAAGTTGACCAAAAACTCACTTTTCCTAACTTAAACAAATTTCCAGATTTGTCACTATTTCCAAAAACGATTATTTCAAGTTCTTAGCTTCTTCCTAGAAATTTCAAATTGCGAGATGTTACAAAGTCATAGCCTATCTGTAGGCTAACCACGTGCGCTACAAATCACAAGGCCATAGCTTTTCCTTTTAGAACGGCCTCTGAACGCTTCGACACTATCAAAAATAGGATCACAATGTTAGTGCGGTCATTTAGACACCAAAAACACATAAAATAGAAATGGAAGAAATTTGGAGTCGAATGGGAATTATGGGACCCATGCTAGAATTTCCTAAATAAACTATGCCTCAAACTTGTGTTCCAAAATTGAACACAATCTGATGCCCGAAACAGTGAAAACACAATCATGCAATTTTAATAAGAAAACCAAGCCAAGGCAGTCCAAACACACCAAAATTCACCTCAAATTAAGGTTCTTACACAACTCCTAATCACCAACCTATGTAGCCACATTCCCAACAATCACACAGGACTTCAAATCACTGAAATTGGAGCTCAAAGCGGAAAAAGTCACTAAATCAATTCTTGAAATTAAAGTTGCCTTGCATCCAAGTCTTATTTAAAAGACAGGGTGCGACTCTTCATTACGAATGTGGTGAGCCTATGTGAATATGAGCCTCGCGAATGCAGCAGGGGCACAAGGAATGTGACCTTCATAATTGTTGGTAGGGCTTTGTGAATGCGGCCTCAGGCCACCCGACCTCCGTGATTGGGGACAGGGCTTCGGGAAAGCGCCCCTCACGCCACCCGACCTTCGTGATCGCAGCCAAGGCTCTATGAACACGAAGACCAAAAGTGGCCTGCACCAGCAGATGCATATCAATTGTTTTGACAAGTTCCAAAATCACCGACGGGGCGTTTTGAATTTCTTTGGAACCCCGTGCATGCAAATGAGATATGCAACCCTACCAAATTCGATATTCCAGACTCAGCAGAGCTCTAAAAGTTCCCATACGAGATCGTCTTGGCAATAAGTGGGTCCCACCCACAAACTACAATTTCAAGCGAAAATGCACAAGGGGGATCAAAATTAGCCCGGAAGCCTCGAGATCTAAACGAATGTTTGTTTTAGTCCAAACCTAACATTCTAGAGCTAACCGCACTAACAAAATTCTCATTCGAGCTGATTTACTCAAAATGTTGAGTAAAGTCAAACTTAGTCCTTAACTTGCAAGCTAAAATGCATAATCACACAGACTTGTACTAAAAGCCTCGACATTCATGTTGATCATGCTACTAGCCTAAAATGACCCTTCTGCAACTGATGGAATTGTTAGAATTAGACTCTAAGGTCATATTCTTGAAGTCTTGATAAAAATAACCGTTCAGGTTCAAATTTTCCAAAACATTAAAACTCGCATAAAAACCAAATGAATGACTAGGTGAACGAACTGTCAGTCCAAACAAGTCATAAATGACTTGGAGTCGCTACTGGAAAGCTCTAAATGAAAAACAAAAGGCATAAACAAAGAAATGACATGGAGGTCATTACATGAATATTTAGTGGTTCACCAAATGGGGCTTAAGATCACAAAAATAGACAAAGACTTATGGTTTTCAAGATATTTTGATGAGTTAATTTAGTGATTCGCCAACCCATTTTTTGAGTCACCAAATGAGCAGGTATGTTCACTGAATTTATCTTCACAGACATGTTCCAGTAAACCACCGTATCTCTTTACTCCAAACTTGAAATTAGGCAAACATAGTGGTATTGATAAGAGGACTCATAGATATTTAATTTTATAGGTCATCGGCAACCTAACTCATTATATGTTGATAAATATGGTCCTTTTGAAGGTGACATTTATATGAAATCCAGTGAGAACTTAGCAGATAGGAATGCTTTGGACTTGGCTTGGTGTTTGAGGTCCTTTATGACCTTAGATCACTTTTGATACGCTTTGTAAAGGACCTTAATACACTTGAGCAAGTAGGGAATCACCCATTCAAGTACATATACTTATAAAAAAATGATTCAGATTTTAAAAGTAGAGTTGTGAGGTTTTACAGATTGATTCGGATCTTAGCTTAGAATTTTTTGGGGTGACACAAAACTCTTCCTCCTTGAACCCCATCTATAAGGGAAAATCAGGGACTGTTATAAAATATCATTGACTATCCATCTGTAATTCAATCTTCTCACCTTCTCATGGCATAGGATTGATGCATGAAGGATGATGATGTTCACATACACATCCCTGGTAGCTGTGAGAAGGTAATTTTTGAGAAACATGATCACGTACACACTGCTAGAAAAAATACCTTTAGTGGCAATTAATTAAATGCCAGTAATACATTTCTTGAACTCAAGTATTAGCAGCAATTAGACATTAGCCGGGAATAAGTACTCCAATTAAACCATTTCTTTTAGCTTTCCAATTTTCAATTTCCAATTCCTCTACCACTTCTTATTTCCCTTGTAAACCTGCAACAAAAGTTCAGAACTGGTAAATATCCATTCAGTTGCAATGTTGTCACCGACTCTCCGTCACCTGCCGTCGTCACTCTATCTAGTCTCTTTCTATCTTAACTGTCAACCTTACCTCACTTCAGATTCCGATATCACCCACTTTCATATTCGAGCCCTAGGTTTGATTTTGCTTTATTTTTTGGTTTACACCGGTGATGCATGAAATTGGCATTCCCGATCTCTCTGACGACGCCGATTACGCTGGGTCTATTCAGCATGTAAGCAATCAAACTTGCAATTCGCAAATCATGTTTATCTCATATATGTATTCAATGGTAAATTAGTAATTCGAAATGTTTTACAATTGTGTGCATTGGTTGATTTTTTAGCTTAATTGGCCACTATTTGTAAATATTTTGGGGTGAAACTTGATAATTGAGGATTTGAGGTGAACTAACTGCTAATTGTTACTAGTGTGTATGGCTATCTCATTGTTAAATTCAAATTTTAAATTAGTACTTTGCAATGTTTATTTACCTTTGTATGTATTGATTAAATCTTACATTTGTGTGTATTCATGCATTTCCTCTGCACACAAGACCATGTTTGTAGACTTTCTTAGTATGGCCTCAGCCCTAATTTGGTGAAATCTGTAACTATGTCCATGCCCATAAATTACACACCCCATAAAATTGTTTGGTACTTGTCTTTAGGCGATTCACCACCTTTCAGCGGCTGGATTTGGTGCCAAGATGCTTGGAGTATTTAGGAATGGCATTTTTTAGCTATTCATTTTGTTGTAATGAACTCTACTGCAATATTGATTATTTGGATTGTTATCGACTAATTTGTTCGTGATTTCTTTCTTCCAAACATGTCAATCTATAAGAAAAAAATAGTAGCTGTAGAAATGTAGCATTTCTAGTACAACTGCAGATCGGTAGATGCTGCAGGGTCGAGCGTGTTCTGTTTTCCCCTAATATTAGTCTACAGATCCTTAATTCTCAATGTTTCAGTATATTAACTAGTTTTCCCCTAATTTTGAAGCAATATGATAAGAGAGGTTTTAGTAGTGTAGGTTGATGACGAGAGCTGATCACAAAAAAAGGAAAACAATGTTGCTACTACGACTACCATCAGGTAGTTTATGGTGTTATTTCACAATTACTTTTAAGCAGAACCTTAATACTCAAACGAGCAGCAAGATTTTCGATTCATAACTACAATTGATGACATGTTACTATATTTTAAGGTTAATCAGTTAAAACTTAAAGCATTGCATGTACATATTCTTTCTCGCCTTTGCAACCTATGGTCAGTTTTTGAATGTCAGTGGTGAAAATCCCGTGACATGAAAAAGATATAAATGTAGTGTTGAGGTGCTTCAAATAAATGATATGGTAATCATCTGCATCGAGAGTGCACTATTGAATTTCTTATTCATTTATCTGTATACATAGTGCTACTGGATTTCTCATTCAAGTTCTTAATGCTTTTGTAGATAAGTCTACATTCAATCCTTGATAAAACAATGTATCGCCTTGTAAACAAAAGACGGCTTGCATTGATGGAGAAGGTAATTTCGGTTGCAAATATATCTAATGTGCTTTCTGATTTATGTAAGTGCGATGTCTTGATAGTAATCCACTGAAACTTGTTGGAAGTGATACTTGTAGATAGTAGGTGGTCTGTGATAGATGAGGAAGCTCTTGTTGAATATCTGAGAGAAAATCTCATGTTCGTGTAGGCCTTGATGTGTTTAAGCTAATCAGAGTACTATCATTTTTCTTTTCAGTGATCCCCTTCTACCATTATATAAAAATATAAAACGCAAATTTGATTGTCACGCATCAACAAGAAGAAAGCTGTCAACTAAACTACTCGTGTAATGTATGGAATCCTTTTCCTTGTCTTAGCATTCATATGCTCAAAGTTATTTAATTATTATGTTGTATTAGGATGAGAGCTACATGAGGAGTAGTCTGTCATTCACTAAAATTTAGGTACATTATTAGGATGATTTTTTGTTTCATACAAACTACGGAGAAAGTTAATGGTATCTATGCCGTAAGAATGACCTAGAAGTATTTTAAATGGTTACTTTTAGCTTTACAGATGTTTGAATCTTGTTGAAGAATACACTGCATGAATTTAGAAGAGAGGAGCAAAGCAATGAGCAGAGCTGCCAGTCAGGTTAATGTTTTTCTCTTACATTTTCTTTTTGTATTCTCTTAATTATTTTAATTTTTTGCAGTTGATTTTTGTTATGGTCAATGTTGAACTATTTTTTCTTAAAAAGAATAGGGTAGTAGGATTTTTGTTCGTTTTGTTTATTTTTGTTGTTTTTGTGAGCAAGTTGTTGTCTGAACCTACGTGAATGGTCAAGAGTCTTAAGTTTGGACTGAAAGATCATCAGGCTCGGGTTTTTTATGGTGATTAGGATGAGTACCATGTGACTATAGTGCTTGCTATTTTTCATCAAAAAAAGTACATTTTTCACCATCATAAGTGTTTCCTATGAAATAGACGGAAAAGTCGTACAATATTGCTAGTAACTAGAGTTCAAATATGGAGAGACAATGATGGAGGAAACACTAGAAGGTGTTTCCTGTTTTTGTTGTGTGTAATGTAGTTCTGGAAAATGCTTGATTATTGGTTGAGCAAAAGATGTCTTCTTTCTGCACAATATTTCATGATTTCTCTACTATCACTTTAAATTAGCTGTTTTATCCCTTTGCAGTTGAGGACCTAAAGTTCAATGTTGCAGAGAGTTCATAGGGAGTTCCTCATCTAGCAATTGGCTCTACCCAAAATCCTCCTGATATTGCATATGATCGTGATCCAAGTTGTCATAGTTTCACTAGGAAAAATAAATAATAGTTCAATCTCATTGTTTTTCCATTTTTGAACACATTCTCTCTGTTTTTGTTCTTTATAACTTGAACACATTCTTATTATTTTGATAACTCATATTTCTTTATGGATGTATCATGTATGGATTGTTATCTTATATGAACAATGATGTTTGAGTTTGGTAATTCTTCTATTCTTATCATTGAATTGGTTTATCTATTAAATGTATGAATTAAGGTGAGGGTTGCCATAAGAATTGCCACTAAAATAGATCTCATTTACCGGCAATAACAAATGTCGCTAAATATGAAAGCTTTACTGGCAATAAGATGGGTATTTACCGGCACTCTATATAAATGTCATTAAAGGCTTTAGCGACACTTGATACAATGTCATTAATTTAAATGCCGCTAAAAGTTTTCGCGGCAATACTAAAAGTGACTTTTGTGGTAGTGACACATAAATATGTACCTCTTCTCCCTCATATTTGGAGACTCTTCATATAATATGGGTAAAAGGGTATGTATATGAATATGAGTAGTCAAACTTCTTAATAGTTACCCTTTTCACAGCTATTAGAGACGTGTACCTAGACGTCCTTTCCTCACCTGCATTCTTGGAACTGGTCTATGGGTAAAACGTACGGACTATAGATATTTCTACGGTCCATACTGGTCAACCGTAGACCAAGTACCGTGACCTTAAAGTTACCCATTTTTTTATGGGACCCTTCTACGGTCTGTAGGACATCCTACGGTCCATAGACCCTAACTGTAGAGTAAACTTGAACCTTAATATTTCACTGTGTCTAGATTGCTTCTACAGAAGCCATCTATGAAAAGTAGATCCACTTGATGGACCATCATGGTCAACCGTAGAATTAAGTATTGGATTTTTATTTTCAAAATAATTTTCCTCCTTTCTACTAGACTGGTCTATGACTCGAAAAAATTCCACGAACCCTAGAGTTGTCTCGTATACCTAAATAAGTAGCCCAAATTCATGCAATCTTTTCCCTTTTTGAAATCTGAGGTGTTACAGTTGCATGAGGCATTGGGCACTCAACTCACTTTCAGTACAACTTTCCATCCACAGACTAATGGTCAGTTAGAAAGGCTTATTCATATATTGAAACATATGTGATGGCATGTGTAATTGATTTTGGGGGCCATTAGGACTAGCTCTTACCCTTATGTGAGTTTTCCTATAATAATAGCTATCACTCCACCATTGATATGGAGGTCATTTGAGGGAGTCAATGGAAATGGATAGAGATCTCCCATAGATTGGTTTGTGGTGGGTGACGTTACACCTTTGGATGTAGATTATGTTAGGGAAGCTCAGGAAATGGTGAAGGGGATTTGAACAAAGTTGTTGGAAGCCCACGGTAGAAAGCTGGAGTACGTAGATCGCAAGTAAGGAAAATTGATTTTGACGTTTGTGATGAGGTCTTATTGAAGGTGTCACGTATTAAAAGAGTCATGGGGTTTGACACGATGGTAAGATTTTCCCTCATTACATTGGTTCATTCGAGGATATTGATGGTGTGGGGGGTAGTGGCCTACAAGTTAGCACTATCATCCAACCTATCTGGGGTTCATCCAGTGTTTATGATAAAGAAATACCATTGAGATGTAGACTATATCGTCAAGTGGGACTCGATAGTGTTTGACAATGACTTGCAATATGAAGAAGAGCCAATTGTGATTCTTGATCGAGATGTCTGCAAGTTCAGGATAAAGGATATCAAATCTGTAAAGGTTCAGTGGAAGCATCATTCGGTAGAGGAGGCTACTTAGGAGACATAAAGGGACATGCAAGACAAGAACCCTTACTTGTTCGAAATTTTAGGTACTACTATTTTTCCTACTTTAACGCAGTTTTTCTTGTTTGATCACTTGGAGATGATTGATTGTAAATTAGTATCTATTGTGATGACCTGACCCGATCATTTTAAGTAAGCCAATAGTGAAAGAAGGGCAAGGAAACCTTCCAGATAGTGACTAATATTTTTTTCCTAGGCAAGCATAAGACAATATTTGGGCTAGGTGAGGTCTAGGGGCATTTGGGAATGGTGGGGTGTAATGTCAAATTTTGGTTGATGTTTTCTCGTAGTTTGAAATTAAATTTATGTAAGTATAATTCCAAAAATTGATCTTGGCATAGATAAGATATGCCAGGACGTCAAGGGAAGAAGTTGTATTATGAAAAATGGTATTTCAAGAATTTTAAGGCTCTGAAGTATTGTCAAGGCCACTATAGCGGGAGGCATCCAATAATAGAGACACTCATAGCACTATAGTGGGTAAGTACCGCTATAAGTGTCACGCCCCGAGGCTACCCCTTTGACGTAACATGGGACCTAGGATCACGAGTGACCCCAAGCTAACCTTGTGTCTGGAATATGTTAAGCATACTTAGAATAACTAAATAATAAAGATATACTAAGCGGAAGCTAAAACAACAGATTACTGAAAATGGGGAATACCCAACTACTCTGAATATAAGAGACACACTAAGAGTTTAGTGATACTGAACAACCACTAAAAAACTAAAGTTGAATATACTACTATGTTTGAAAACCCTCTAACAGAGTAAAGTTGTTGGGACATGCCTCCCAGCTAACTCTAACTAACTGAAAATTGAAAATAAAGACTAAAATGAAAGCATCTCTATTGTCCTTGGAAAATGAGGACTCACCACTGAAGCTGCTGAAAGCAGATCAATAGTTGATCTAAGCGTGATCTGGATACTGAGCACCTGAACCTACATCATGAAAAAATGTAGCTCAAAGTATGCGTTAGTAGTTGGAATGTAATGAGCATGCAAGATATATATAATAGCTGAACAAAGCATAACTGAGCAATGAAAAAAATCTGGACAAAACATGAATACCGAAATATAACTGAAAAGCTGAGCTAACTGCAATGACCAAGTACTAATCATGAACATGACATGTTGAGACTAATTAGTGAAGTATATACTGAAAACCTAGTCAAATGCACTAGAGTCTAACTGTGTGAGCTACTATTAATCGACATAAAACCACGTGAGCTAAACGTGGAGTCCGATGTATACTCCCCATCGAGAGGACCCAATATACTTTGCCATGGGTATAAAGGCATGATTGGCATGATCACTAAATCTGATGCCCAACAGAGGGGAGTAATACTCCTACGGGGGTACGTACTTCTGGGACTATGAGGGTACGATGAACCCTAGTCCATCTCGGTGCTAAGTCTACTCCCAACTGAATATGTATATGACTGAAATATTGAATAGCTCAAAATTCTGACATGCTAACTGAGAATGTAACATTTATATACTGATAATGTGACATTCGAAATGTAAAGCATGATGATCTGTTTAACTGGCCTAGCAAGTGAAATTCATGAACTAAGAGAATCTACACAAACTAGGGTTCTGTGTTTCATACATGGAATTAAGCAAACTTTCCAAGAAACAAGCTATTTCAATTTAGGATACTACAACTAAATCACAGTAAATATCCAAGGTTTTAGAAATCCTAGGTCCAAACAACATAAGGAGAATCAAGGAACTAACTAAATTCTAGGGACATAGTGGATGAAAGGAACCCATTAGTGAAATCCCACATACTTGGTGATGAAATTCGCGGAGAAATCCTTTGATTTTAGAGAGGAACTTTAAAGAACATTATTGCTTGTTCTAGGAAGGTTTTGGTTGACTTTTCCTCTTGTTTTTAATCCAAGTTTTGATGTTTTTGGAGAATGAGGGTTCTAGGTAAGTCTCACTAAGTTATTAGGCTTAGATTGAGTAAACCGATGTAGTTTAGGCATTAAAACACGTAGTTTAAGGGGCCCAAAGCATAGGAAAAAGACCTAAATGACCCTGACCTAAAAGCTGACGAAGGTCATCCACAAAGAGACCTACGAGTTTTGACTACCAATTGTCGTCTGTGGTCGTGGTTTGTGGTCTGCCCGACATGGCTTCACTAAAATGAGCATAACTTTTTACTCCTAGATGGGATCTTGGCAAACTCGGTGGCGTTGGAAAAAGGATTCAATTATATTTAATTTGATAGGTCATGGGCAACCTAATTCATTATGTGCTAAAATATATGATCATTCGAAATTGACCCAACTATCATTCCCCTCCAATTGGCTGCTGACCCTTACCTACGGTCCAACCACGGACCGTCCTAGTCAACCATAGGTGGGATCAGAGACAATCAATATTTAGTGCCCAATGAGGGACCCCCACCTACGAACCGTGTGTCAGGCCACAGACAGTCAGTGGCTTCCGTGGTTTTGGCACCAGGTCCTGGAAAGCTGCATTTTTTCTATCATCTCAAAATCCGAGGTGTTACAATATCTCCCCCTTGGGAACATTCCTTCTGAAATGTAGTCTAAACAATATGAGAATGGAGGGAAAGAGCTGCAATCCTTACCACCAAGTACTAGAAACTGATATCTAACTGAACTGACTTCCAAGAACATGCAAATAAGCTGAAATGCAAGAACCACTGAAGGAACAAGATACTGAGACTAAATATACGCAAGAGTAAACTGAGAGACTTGAGAGGAACTGTTACCTAAAACTGAAACATAATTGGAAGAAAAGAGATGAGGATATTTGGCCTTCATGGTTGCTTCTACTTCCTAAGTAGCTCCCTCTAGTGACTAACTCATCCGCAAAACCTTCACTGAAGCGACTTCTTTATTTCTCAACCAACGAACCTGACAGTTAAAAATTTCAAATAGCACCTCTTCATAAGCAGCACTATCCTTCACAACCAGACTCTCTAATGGCACTATCGATGTCGGATCACCCACACATTTCTTCAACAAGGATATGTGAAAAATTGGATGAACTGCTGCTAGTTGTGCTGGCAACTCTAACTCATAAGACACATTACCAATCCTTTTCAAGATTCTATAAGGACCTACATATCTCGGACTGAGCTTCCCTTTCTTGCCAAATCTCATCACCCCCTTCATAGGTGACACCTTCAGGAAAACCCAATCATCGCTTTCAAACTCTAAGTCCCTTCTCTGCATATCTGCATAGGACTTTTGATGACTTTGAGCTGTCTTATGTCTATCTCTGATGAGCTGAGCTTTTTCCTTAGCTTCATGAACTGAATCTGGACCAATCAATGCTACTTCACCTACTTCAAACTAACCAATCAAGGACCTACATCTACGCCCATATAGTGCCTTATATGGGGTCATCTAAATATTGGAATGAAAGCTATTATTATAAGCGAACTCTATGAGAGGTAGGTGATCATTCCAATTACCCTTGAAATCGATCACACAAGCTCTCAACATGTCCTCTGAGGTCTGAATGGTACGTTCTGCCTGACCATCCATTTGTGGATGAAATGCGATGCTGAGATTTACCTTAGTACCAAGATATTTTTGAAAAGATTTCCAGAACTGAGAGGTAAATTGAGGACCTCTATATGAGATAATAGACAAGGAAACCCCATGCAACCTGATTATCTTATTAATGTAGAGTTTAGTGTAGTCCTCCGCTGAATCTGTAGTCTTGACAGCCAAGAAGTAATCAGACTTAGCAACTCTGTCTACTATCACCCAAATGGAGTCATTTTGTCTGTGAGTACAAGGTAAGCCTGTAATGAAGTCCATGTTTATCACTTCCCACTTCCATGAATCAATGCTAATCTCTTCAGTTATACCTCCTGCTTTCTGATGTTCTACCTTAATCGGTTGACATTTAGGACACTTAGTAACAAATTCTGGTATGTCCCTCTTCATGTCGTTCCACTAAAAGACTTCTCGTAGATCACGATACATCTTACGGGCACCCGGATGAATGGAATACCTGGAGTTATGAGCTTCTGTAAGGATCTGCTGCCTCAACTCACCCACATAAGGAAAACATAAGTGATCCTGGTACCGAAGCATGCCATCTCCCCCTTGGGAGAAAACCTCAACTTTCTGCTGATGAACTACACCTTTCAATTGAAGTAATATAAGATCACTATCTTTTTTTCCTCAACCCCCACTACTAACGAAGATTCTGATCCATTCTAAACTATCACCCCACAATCTGATGTGTCCGTAAGGCAAACTCCTAAGCAAGCAAGTCAGTGAACATCTTTGGTTAGCCCTTTTCTTTTGTTCCTCAACATGTGCTACACTACCCATAGACAACCTGCTAAGAGCATCAGCCACTACATTGGCCTTACCCGGATTGTAAAGCACATTAATGTTGTAGTCCTTGAGGAATTCAAGTCATCCCCTTTGACAAAGATTTAACTCTTTCTCGATGAACACATACTCGAGGCTCTTATGATCTATGAACACATCTACGTGAACACCATATAAGTAATGTCTTCACATCTTTAGGGAAAATACTACAGCTACAAGCTCGAGGTCATGAGTCGGGTAGTTCTTTTGATGTACCTTAAGATTTCTAGAAGCATAAGCTATGACCTTACCTTGCTGCATCAACACACAACATAGGCTGACCCTAAATGCATCACAATAAATCACATAACCTTCTGAACCATCTCGTAAGGTCAAGATGGGAGCTGAAGTCAACCTAGTCTTCAGTTCTAAAAAGCTCTTCTCACAATCATCTGACAACTAAAATTTGACCTTCTTCTGAGTCAACTTGGTTAATAGGGAATCTATGGAGGAAAACCCTTTATCAAATATCCTGTAATAACCTGGTAAACCCAAGAAATTTCTTATATCTTTTGGATAGGTAGGTCTGGGCCATTTCTTCACCGCCTCTATTTTCTGAGAATCCACTCAGATTCCTTTGCTAGATACCACATGACCAAGGAAAGTGACCGACTCTAACCAGAATTCATATTTGCTGAACTTAGCAAAAAAACTGGTGATCTTTGAGAGTTTGCAGAACAACTCTCTGATGAGTCGGATGCTCCAACTCATTCCAAGAATAAATGAGGATATCATCAATAAAGACGATAAAAAACAAGTCTATATAATGTTTGAACACCATGTTCATTAAGTCCATGAAAGCTACAGGAGCATTTGTTAGTCCAAAAGACATAACTACAAATTCATAACGACCATATCGAGTTCTGAAGGCTATTTTTAGGATGTCACTATCTCTGACTCTGAGCTTATGATTGTCGGATCTGAGGTCTACTTCCAAAAAATAACTAGCACCCTAAAGTTGGTCGAACAAGTCATCAATCCTTAGGATAGGATATTTGTTCTTGATTGTGACTTTGTTCAACTACCAATAGTCAATGCACATTCTGAGAGAACTGTCCTTTTTTTTTCTGAACAACACTAGAGCATCCCATTGAGAGATACTAGGTCTGATGAAGCTCTTATCTAGAAGGTCTTTCAAATTTTCTTTCAAATCCTTAAGCTCAGCTTGAGCCATTCTGTAAGGAGAAATCAAAATAGGCTGGGTATCTGGAAGGAGATCAATTTCAAAGTCAATTTCCCTTTCGGGAGGAACTTTGGGAAGATCTTCTGGAAACACTTCCGAAAACTCATTTACTAGTAAGACTAACTCAAGAGTTGGGGTTTTAAAGTTTGAATCCTTAATCCGAACAAGATGATATATATAACCTTTGGAAATCATCTTCCTAGCCTTAAGGTAAGAGATAAATCAACATGTATGCACAGAGCTACTACTCTTCCATTCTAAGACTGACTCATTTGGAAAATGAAACCAGATTATCCTAGTTCTACAATCGACTGAGGCATTACAGGAAATTAACCAATCTATGCCTAGAATGATATTGAAATCTACCATTTCTAACTCTACAAGATCTACTGAGGTGACTTTCTGAGACAATGACAAGGAAATTTCTATATACTCGTCTGGCTATAACTGGGACCAACTGGAGTAGAGACTAATAAGGGTTTTAAAAGAGTTTTTGGACTGACACCGAAGTTTACTGCTATATAAGGAGCTACAAAGAAAGAGTAGCCCATGGATCTAACAACACATAAATATCTAAATGAAAGACTCGTAACATAGTAATGACCAAATCAGGAGAATTTTCTTGGTCCTGGTTAGCCTGGAGAGCATATAACCTATTCTAGCGCTGACCTCCACCTGTACCAGATGACACCCTCTGCTAAGTTGGGCGCCCTGTTGGTGCTGCTGGAGGTGTAGACTAGGCACTATTGTTGTTACCTCCTTTCCCCTCCCTGGTAGAACGGCGATCCTTCAAACCTATGGCCAGACTGACCACACCCAAAACATCCCTCCCTCCCTGCAAGACACTCACTAGGATGGTTTTTACCACACTTTGGAAAAGTTGGGAACGTCCTGTTACCTGAAGTACTACCTTGAGACTTAGAGCCTGATGCCCTACCTTTTTTATCCTGTCGAAACTTGGGGGATGGAGCACTAGTTGATGAAGGTGCTGGGCTGTAGACCTTTGTTGAAACTGTGAGTGATTTGCACTACCCGATTTCTCGTGAGAGTATTCACAATTCCCTATTCTAGCCTTCTTGTTGTCTTTAGACATTTCCCTAAGCTTATCTCCATCAACCACTTGTAAATGAGTCATATTCCTAGAGATATTCATATCCCCTAACAGTATAGCATTCCTGTAGTCGGTCTTCACCAGATCAGATACCCCAAATAGAAACTTACTTATTTGTGCCCTAGGATAGGCAACCATGTGTGGAGCATACCTGGAGAGTTGTGTGAACTTCAACCCATACTCTTGGACTAACATTGAACCCTGCTTCAAATTCATAAACTCTTGTTCCTTAGCTTCTTTGAACTCCCTTGGGAAGAACCCTTCCAGAAAATCTCCAGTAAAACAATCCCATGTCACAGGAGTTGCATTCTCACCCAAGTTGTCCTTCGACTGTGTGAACCAAATATAACCTACATCTTTGAAATGATAGGATGCTAACTCAACACTCTCAGTACCAGTCACTTTCATTACACTTAAAATTTTCTCAACCTCACTAATGAAGTTGTGTGAGTCCTGACCAACCTGTGATCCTATAAACTTAGGTGGATTCATCCATACAAAGTCTTAAACCCTACCTTCCACTAATCCACCATTTGTGTTAGTAGGAACTGGAACCTGTTGATTGTTCTTGTTGTCCACACTCTGAGCCAAGAGCTATATTGGATTTAGAAATTCTGCATTTGTAGCCTCATGGTTTGGGACTAGAAGAACTGCGTTAGTATTACGTGCATTCACATTCCATGTGTAAGCTCTATGAGGAGGCATGATCTGAAACTGTCATGACCCAAGGGTACCCCCTAAACGTAACAAGGCACATAGAACCCCAAAATGCACCATGTAAGCCAATTAGCATATCATAACATAAGGCAATAGAATAATAAGAGTAAAAACACATTTAAGTCCAACATTTTCATAAAGGAAAGCAAAAATCTAGACTTGTCTCAATTAGCCATCTATTACAATACTGAAGTCAAAATAGGGTCACAGTCCAAAACAACATAATATGAATTTCCCCAACTACTCTGAATATAAGAAAGACCCTAAGAGTTTAGTGATACTGAACAACCACTCAAAAACTAAAGTTGAATATACTACTATGTTTGAAAAGACTTTTAACTGAGTAGAGTTGTTGGGACATGCCCTCCAGCTAACACTAACAAGCTGAAAACTGAAAATAAAGACTGAAATGAAAGCATGTCTATTGTCCTCAAAAAATGATGAGTCACCACTGAAGTTGCTGAAAGCAGACCGATAGTCGATCTAAGCGTGATCTGGATGCTGAGTACCCGAACCTACATCATTAAAGGATGTAGCTCAAAGTATGCATCAGTAGTTGGAATGTACAGAGCATGCAAGATATAGATAATAACTGAACAAAGCATAACTGAGCAATGAAAAAAATCTGAACAAAACATGAATGCCGAAATATAACTGAAAAGTTGAGCTAAATGCAATGACCAAGTACTAATTATGAATATGATATGCTGAGAATAATTACCCAAGTATATACTGAAAACCTGGTCAAATGCACTAGTGTTTGACTGTGGGAGCTACTATTAACCGACATAAAATCACATAAGCTAAACGTGGAGACTGATGTATACGCCCTATCGAGAGGACCCAATATACCTTGCTAGGGGTATAAAGGAATGACTGGCGCGATCATTAAATCTAATGCCCAACAAAAGAGACTTATACTCCTATTGGGGCACGTAGTTCTGGGACTATGAGGATACAGTGACGCCTAGTCCATCTCTATGCTAAGTTTACTCCCAATTGAATATATATATATATGATGGAAATGTAACTGAAATACAGAATAGCTCAAAATACTAACATGCTAACTTAGAATGCAACATTTATCTACTGAAAATGTGACATTAAAAATCTTAAAGCATGATTATCTGTTTAACTAACCTAGAAAGTGTATTTCATGAACTAAGAGAATCTACACAAACTAGGGTTTTGAGTTTCATACAAGGAATTAAGCAAACTTTCCAAGAAAGAAACTATTTTGATTAAGGATACTACAACAACTAAATCACAATAAATATCCAAGGTTTTAGAAACCCTAGGTCTAAAAAACATATGGATAATCAATGAACTGACTGAATTTTAGGGACTTAGTAGATGAAAGGAACCCACTAATGACATCCCACATACCTGGTGATGAAATTCGCTGATAAATCCTTTTATTTCGGGCCTGAACTTTGAATGACGCTGCTGCTTGTTCTTGGGAGGTTTGGTCGACTTTTCCTCTTTTTTTTTCTCCAAATTTGGATGATTTTTTTAGATTGAGGGTTCTGGGTAAGACTGACTAAGTTATTAGGCTTAGACTTAGTAAAACGACATAGTTTAGGCATTAAACGATGTAGTTTAAGGGCCCCAATGCATAGGAAAATTACCTAATTGACCCTAACCTATAATCTTACGTAGGCCATCCACGAAGGGACCTATGGACTATCGTTTGGACTACCAACCGTTGTCCGTGGTCATGGTTCGCGATCTGTCCAACATGGCTTCACTAAAATGAGCATAAATTTTTACTCCGAGATGGGATTTAGCAAACTCGGCGGCGTTGAAAAGAAGATTCAATTATCTTTAATTTCATAGGTAATAGGCCACCTAATTCATTATGTGCTAAAATATATGACCATTTGAAGTTGACCTAACATCTATTTCTCTCCAAGCATGGACCATCCTGGTCGACCGTGGGTTAGATTAGAGACCATCAACATTTGGTGCCCAATGACAGAACCCCACCTACGGATTGTGTGTTAGGCCACGGACCCTCGGTGGCTTCTGTGGTTCATGCACCAGGTCTTGGAAAGCTGCATTGTTTCTATTATCTCAAAATCCAAGGTGTTACAATATCTCACCCTTGGGAATATTTGTCCTCGAATAAAGTCTAAACAAGCTGGGTATGGAGGGAAAGAACTGTAATCCCTTCCACCAAGTACTAGAAACTGATGTCTAACTAAACCGAGTTCCAAGAGCATGTAAATATGCTGAAATGCAAAAACAACTGAAGAAACAAGATAGTGAGACTAAATTTACGCAAAAGTAAATTGAGAGACTGGAGAGGAACTATTACCTGAAGCTGAAATGGAATCGGAAGAAAAGAGATGAGGATACTTGGTCTTCATAGCTGCTTCTTCTTCCCAAGTAGCTCCCTCTACGGACTAACTCCTCCATAAAACCTTCATTGAGGCGACTTCTTTATTTCTCAACCTACGAACCTGACGGTCAAGAATTTCAACTGGCACCTCTTCACACATAAGAATATCCTTCACAACCATACTTTATAATGGCACTATCGATACCCCATCACCCACACATTTCTTTAACAAGGATATGTGAAAGACTGGATGAACTGCTGCTAGTTCTGCTGGAAACTATTACTCATAAGCCACATTACCAACCCTTTTCAGGATTCTATAAGGACCTACATATCTCAGACTAAGCTTCCCTTTTTTGCCAAATATCATCACCTCCTTCATAGGTGACACCTTCAGAAAACCCAATCATCGATTTCAAATTCTAAGTCCCTTCTCCGCACATAGGAATTTTGACGACTCTGAGTTGTCTTAAGTCTATCTCTGATGAGCTGAACTTTTTCAATAGCTTCATGATACGAATCTATCCCATTCAATGGTGCTTCACCTACCTCAAACCAACCAATCAAGGACCTACATCTATGCCCATATAGTACCTCATACGGGGCCATCTAAATACTGGAATGAAAGTTATTATTATAGGAGAACTCTATGAGAGGTAAGTGATCATCCCAACTACCTTTGAAATAGATCACGAAAGCTGTCAACATGTCTTCTAAGGTCTGAATGGTATGTTCTGCCTGACCATCCATCTATGGATGAAATTTTGTGCTGAGATTTACATGAGTACCAAGACCATTTTAAAAAGATTTCCAGAAATGAGAGGTAAACTGAGGACCTCTATATGAGATGATAGACAAAGGAACCCCATGCAACCTGGTTATCTCATTAATGTAGAGTTTAGCGTAGTCCTCCGCTGAATCTATAGTCTTTACAGCCAAGAAGTGAGCACACTTAGTAACTCTGTCTACAATCACCCAAATGGAGTCATGTTGTTTGCGAGTACAAGGCCAAACCGTAATGAAGTCCATGTTTATCACTTCCCACTTTCATGTAGGAATGCTAATCTCTTGAGTCATACCTCCTAGTTTCTCATGTTCTACCTTTACATGTTAACAATTAGGACACTTAGCCACAAAGTCTGCTATGTCCCTCTTCATGTCTTTCCACCAAAAGACTTCCCGTAGATCACAGTACATCTTAGTGCCACCTGGATGAATGGAATACCTAGAGTTATGAGCTTCTCTAAGGATCTTTTGCCTAAACTCACCCACATTAGAAACACATAAGCGACCCTGGTACCGAAGCATACCAGCTCCCCCTTGGGAGAATACTTAAACTTTCTGCTGATGAACTACACCTACCAACTAAAGTAATATGGGATCACTATCTTGTTTTTCCTTAACCTCCGCTACCAACGAATATTCTGATACACTCTGAACTATAACCACACTCTTTGATGTGTCCATAAGGCAAACTCCTAAGTGAGAAAGTCGGTGAACATCTTTGGCTAGCTCTTTCCTTTCTTCCTCAACATATGCTACACTACCAATAGATAGCTTGCTGAGAGCATTAGCCACTAGATTGGCCTTACCCGGATGGTAAAACACATTCATGTTGTAGTCCTTGAGGAATTCAAGCCATCTCCTCTGACAAATATTAAACTCTTTCTCGGTGAACACATACTTGAGGCTCTTATGATCTGTGAACACATCTACATGAACACCATACAAGTAGTGTCTCCAAATCATTAGGGTAAATACTATATCTCCAAGCTCGAGGTCATGAGTCAGGTAGTTTTTCTCATGTACCTTAAGCTGTCTAGAAGCATAAGTTATGACCTTACCTTGCTGCATCAATACACAATGTAGCTTGACCCTGGATGCATCACAATACCTCATATAACCATCCGAACCATCTGGTAGGGTCAAGACGAAAGTTTTAGTCAACCTAGTCTTCAGTTCTAAAAAGCTCTTCTCACATTCATCTCACCACTTAAAATTGACCCTCTTATGAGTCAACTTGGTCAATGTTGAAGCTATAGACGAAAATCCTTCAACAAATCTCCTATAATAACCTACCAAACCCATGAATCTTCTTATATTTGTTGGAGAGGCAGGTCTGGGCCATTGCTTCACTGCATTTATTTTCTGAGAATCCACTCGGATTCCTTTGCTAGATACCACATGACCAAGAAAAGTAAGCGACTGTAACCAGAATTCACATTTGCTGAACTTAGCAAATGACTTGCGATCTTTGAGAGTTTGTAGAACAACTCTCTGATGAGTCACATGCTCCTCCTCATTCCGGGAATAAATGAGGATGTCATTAATAAAAACGATAATGAACAAGTCCAAATATTGTTTGAACACCATGTTCATTAAGTTCATCAAAGCTACAGGAAAATTTGTTAGTCCAAAAGACATAACTACAAATTCATAGTGACCATACCGAGTTTTGAAGGCTATTTTCAGGATGTCACTATCTCTGACTCTGGCTGATGATAGCCAGATCTGAGGTCTACTTTTGAAAAAAAAACTATCACACTAAAGTTGGTCGAACAAGTCATTAATCCTGGGGATATGATATTTGTTCTTGATTGTGACTTTGTTCAACTGCCGATAGTCAATGCACATTCTGATAGAACCGTCCTTCTTTTTCATGAACAATACTGAAGCACCCATTGGAGAGTTACTACGTCTAATAAAGCCCTTATCTAGAAGGTCTTTCAAATGTTATTTCAATTCCTTAAGCTCGGCTGGAGCAATTCTGTAAGGAGGAATCGAACTAGGCTGGGTATCTGCAAAGAGATCAATTCCGAAGTCAATTTCCCTTTCAGGAGGATCTCCGGGAAGAGCTTATGGAAACATTTTTGGAAACTTATTTACTACTGGGACTTACTTAGGAGTTGGGGTTTCTAAGTTTGAATCCTTAATTCAAACCAGATGATAGATATACCCTTTGTAAATCATCTTTCTAGCTTTAAGGTAAAAGATAAATCAACCTGTAGGCACAGAGCTACTACCCTTCCATTCTAAGACTGTATTGTTTAGAAACTGAAACCGGACGATCCTAGTTCTACAACTGACTGAGGCATAACAGGAATGCAACCAATCCATGCCTAGAATGATAACAAAATCTACCTTTTCTAACTCTACCAGATTTTCTGAGGTGACTTTCAGAGAGACTATTATAGGGAAATTTCTATATACCCCTCTAGCAATAACTGGGTCACAAATTAAAGTAGAGACTAAGAAGGGTTCTGAAAAAGTTTCTAGACTGACATCAAAGTTTATTGCTATATAGGGAGTTACAAAAGAAAGAGCAGCCACTAGATCTAACAACGCATAAACATCTAAATGAAAGCCTCGAAACGTACCAGTGACCACATTAGGAGAATCTTCCTGGTCTTGGAGATCCTGGAGAGCATACAACCTGTTATGGCACTGATCACAACCTCTACCAGATGATAGACCCTGCTGAGTTGGGCGACCAGTTGGTGCTGCTCGAGGTGTAGACTGAGCCCTATTGTTAATACCTCCTTGCCCATGTCTGGTGGAAAGGAAATCCTACAACTTATGGCCAGATTGACCACACCCAAAGCATCCTTTCCAACATTGAAGACACTCACAGAGATGGTTCTTACCACACTTTGGATAAGTTGGGAAGGTCATGTTACCTGAAGTACTCCCTTGAGACTTAGAGCCTGATGCCCTACCTTTTTAATCGAAACCTAGGGGATGGAGCACTAGCTGGTGAAGGTGATGGGGCGGTAGACCTCTGCTGAAACTGTGAGTGATTTCCACCACCCGATTTCTCCTGAGAGTATTCATAATTCCATGTTCTAGCCTTCTTTTTGTCCTTAGCCATTTCCCTAAGATTACTCCCTCAACCTGCTGAGAATGAGTCATAAGCCTAGAGCTATTCATATCCCCTAACAACATAGCATTCCTGCAGTCAGTCTTTACCAGATCGGATACCCCCAACAAAAACTTACTCATTTGTGCCCTCAAATTGGCAACCAGGTATGGCGCATACCTGCAGAATTGTGTGAACTTCATCCCGTACTCCTGGACCAACATTGAACCCTGCTTTAGGTTCATAAACTCTTGTGCCTTAGCGTCTCTCAACTCCCTTAGGAAGAACCAGTCCAGAAAAGCTCCAGCAAAACAATCCCATGTCACAGGAGCTACATTCTCACCCCTATTTTCCTTCCACTATGTGAACCAAATATGAGCTACATCTTTGGGTTGAGAGGATACTAACTCGATAATATCATAACCAGTCATTTGCATTACTCTAAGAATATTTTTAACCTTTTCAATGAAGTTTTGTGGGTCTTAACCAACTTGTGACCCTATAAACTCAGGCGGATTCATCTAAACAAAGTCTCGAACCCTAGTTGCCGCTGATCCACCATTTGTATTAGTAGGAACTAGGACTTGCTGATTGTTTTGGTTGGCCACACTATGAGCGAAGAGCTGGATCACATTTCAAAATTCTGTATTCATAACCTCATGGTTCGGGACTGAAGGAACTGTGTTAGCATTTTGTGCATTCACATTCTGTGTGTAAGCTCTATGAGGAGGCATGATTTAAAATGCATAATGATGGATTAGCAAAGAGAAGTTGGATCATACCCACACACTATAAGAATAACGAGAAAAGTGACGTTTTTCTTAAAACACTTTGTAGCCTCCCTCTCATAGATGTTGTGCACTTCATACCCATGAAAGAGACTTTATTTAGTGCGGTTTTTACACATCCTATGACTCTTGAACCTAATGCTCTAATACCAAGTTTGTCACGCCCCGAGGCTACCCCCTTGACGTAACACGAGACCTAGGATCACGAGTGATCCCACGCTAACCTTCTGTCTGGCATATGTTAAGCATATTGAGCATAACTAAATAAAAAATATATACTAAGTGGTAGCTAAAATAATCGATAACTGAAAATGGGGAATAACCAACTAGTCTGAATATAAGAAACATACTAAGAATTTAGAGATACTGAACAACCACTCTAAAACTTAAGTTGAATATACTACTCTGTCTGAAAAGCCTCTAACTGAGTAGAGTTGGTGAGACATGCCCCCCAACTAACTCTAAGAAACTGAAAACTAAAAATAAAGACTGAAATGAAAACATGTCTATTATCCTCGGAAAATGAGGACTCACCACTGGAGCTGATGAAAGTGGACCAATAGTTGATCTAAGCGTGATCTGGATGTTGAGTACCTGAACCTACATCATGAAAAGATGTAGCACAAAGAACGTGTCAGTACTTGGAATGTACCGACCATGCAGAATATAGATAAAGTTGAAAAAAATGCATAGGTTGAATAGAGCATATCTGAGCAATGGCATAATATGAACAAAACATGAATATCAAAATATAACTGAAAAAATGAGCTAAATGTAATGACCATGTCCTAATCATAAACATGACATGCTAAGACTAATTACTGAACTATGTACTGAAAACCTGGTCAAATGCACTAGAGTCTGATTGTGGGAGCTACTATTAACCGACATAAAACCATGTGAGCTAAACGTGGAGTTCGGTGTATACACCCTATCGAGAGGACCCAATATACCTTGCTAGTGGTATAAAGGTATGAATGGTGTGTTCACTAAATCTGATACCAAACATATGGGAGACTTATATTCCTACGAGGGCACGTAGTTATGGGACTATGAGGGTACGTTAAACCCTAGTCCATCTCGATTCTTAGTCTACTCCCAACTAAATATGTATATCTGAAATGTAACTGAAATGCTGAATAGCTCAAAATACTGACATGCTAACTTAGAATGCAATGTTTATTCATTGATAATGTAACATTCGAAATCCTAAGCATGATCATATGTTTAACTGAACTAGCCAATATAATTCAGGAACTAAGAGAATCTACACAAACTAGGGTTCTGAGTTTCATACAAGGAATTAAGGAAATTTCCAAGAAACATGCTATTTTGATTTAGGATACTACAACAGCTAAATCACAGTAAATATCCATGGTTTTAGAAACCCTAGGAGTAAACAACATATGGTGAATCAAGGAATTGACTGAATTCTAGGGACCTAGTGGATGAAAGGAACCCACTAGTGAAATCCTACATACCTGGTAACAAAATTCGTGGGGAAATCCTTAGATTTCGGGGAAAAACTTTGAAGAACACCACTGCTTGTCCTTGGGAGGTTTGGTTGACTTTTAGAGAATGAGGGTTTTGGTTAAGTCTAACTAAGTTATTAGACTTATACTGAGTAAATAGACGTAGTTTAGGCATTAAACGACGTAGTTTAAGGGCCCCAACACATTGGAAAAAGACCAAAATGATCCTAACTTAAAAGCTGACGTAGGCCATCCACAGAGGGACCTGCGGGCCGTCGTTTAGACTACCAACCGTCATCCATGGTCGCGGTTCGTGGTCTGTCCAACAAGGCTTCACTAAAATGAGCATAAATTTTTACTTTGAGATGGGGTTTTCGCAAACTCGGTGGCGTTGGAAATAGGATTTAATTATGTTTAGTTCGATAGGTCATGGGCCACCTAATTCATTATGTGCGAAAAGATATGACCATTTGAAGTTGACCCAATAGCCATTTCCCTTCAGTTGGCTGCTGACCCTCACTTACGGTCCCTAGGTACAACCACGGACCATCCTGGTCAACTGTGGGTGGGATCAGATACCATCAACATTTGGTGCCCAACAACGGTCCCCTACCTATGGATCATGTGTCAGGCCACTGACCATCAGTGGCTTCCGTGGTTCTGTCACCAGGTCCTGGAAAGCTGCATTTTTTCAATCTTCTCAAAATCCGCGGTGTTACAATAAGAGTGCTGCTATAGTGAGCTGGGTCTATATAATGGGATGAACTTAGTTTTATGCAGAAATTACCCCAAAGCCACTATTTTTTCTCTTAGTCTTTTGACTTCGGACGGGCAATATTTGGTAGTTTGCACTTGTTTTTCCATGGAATTTTTTAGTAAAGGTAAGCTTTTGCCTCCCAAACCTTGTGTAGTGATTACTAAGCCTTAGAATATAGGTTATTACTCTTGTGGGAGGTCTTGACATGATTCCATGGTGGAAAAGCCTTAAGTGGGGGAAGATGATAATATTTTGGCCTTGGGTTAGGATTTAACGATGACCCGGGTAAATTATAGGCCATTAGTTATTGATTGTTGTTTATATTGTTTATTTTAGACAAAGATCAATTCAAGTAACTTTGCAAGGGGAGAGCTCGAGTTCTTTAGAGTTTACAAGAGGGATGATTTGGGTTATGTTGTGGTTGTATGTTCCGATTTATGTATGTATGCATGCATGTCTACTGCTTTGTAGTATCACTTGTGCAATGCATGGTAGACATACAAAATGATATCATGTCGGTAATCTCATGAAATGAACTTGTTATTGTGACTTGTGGTTTTCAATTTTTATTGTTCATTGTGTTATGTGATTGTTTGTCCTTGTTGGTTGGCTCGAGTACCGCACCGGTACACTAATTATCGATGGATTTGGAACCAACCCGGTACACTTACTACAGATATAAAAGGTAATGTGCCGGTACACTAACAATTTTGTTTTTGGTCCATGAGAGGGCCAAGTTTGTGATTAAGGTTTCGTGATAGATATAAACATTTGCAGTTGTGATCATATGGGACATACATCCCGATAATGTTGTTTTATGAAATGTGACTGAGATTCGATATGATTTGATAATTGTTGTTAGGTGTATTGTTTTGTGTTATTACATTCTAATTAACTATTTACATTCATACTTGAACTAACCATGTTATCCTACCAGGACATTGTGATTTGTGTACTGATAATGCACGAGTAATTTTCTTGTTGACTACTAGGCATCTTTCCACGGCTGATTCAAGACCTTAGTCGAGAGATACCTGATTCAGAATTAAAGGGTGAGCTACATCTTTCAAGATTCCATGGGTTTTTCTGCATTTTTTCCATCTTTTTGGGCACAAACATTAGGCTTTAGCCTTATGTTGGTTTCGGTGTTGCATCCTCAGTTTGACTATTTGGAGTTTTGGTTTAATTTCATTCACTTCTTAAGGGTTATTTCCACATTGGATGTTTTTATACTATTGGGTTGAGTTTATGAGGACTTAATTCTTTAGTGACTAAACTATTTTACTTATTTATTATGATAATCTTCTTTCAATAAATGGTGTTAAGTTGGTTTCAAGTTAGGCTTTGGTTCTCTCTCCATGTGTTTTAATATGGGTTCGACTCAAGACAGTCGGGGTTGTGACCCCTTTCATCCATAATTTTCTTTGTATTATGGCCCTAGTGATTCTCCATTGCAATTTGCAAGCTTCATTTGACGATTTAGGGTTGGATCTAGTTTGGGCTCGTAGTTTTTCGTTGGCAACTTGGGGTAGACGTTAATCCATGGTGGCCTTATGATAATGACTATTGCATAGGATGCCTCTTCGGTAGTTTGTGTCATCTTAGATTTAAGGTCTGGGCATACAACACTTATCGTTGCAGGTTCAAGGTCTTGGCACTTGATCTTCAACCGCAGTTTGAGATTTTGATACATCATCCTCTATTGAGTTGATACTTTGCGGAATGATTTTATTGGATGCTTTGAGTGTTCTATCAATGATTCAAGGTACGAACTATGCACTCTATTTATTAGGATTCACCGAGTTTCGTGCTGACCAGTTATAACTCTTTGATGTACCCATTGGGCTTATAGGGGTTCAGGATATTTACTTAACTTGAGAATGAGTGTACCTTATGGTCTTATGCCTATTAGGTTTTAGTTAAATACTCTCTTTCTTTTTCGTCCTCCCTAAGTCGGTGTGCTTTCCTTTTAGGTTTCCATTCATTTGACCTCTATAGTTTTCACGACCCAAAGTACACCTTAGAGGTAATATGATGTATGAAATCCCTAGAGGCCCTACACAATCCACTAGGCATGAGAACAACAAAACATAGTAGACAAAAGTAGAAAATCTCATATCAATAGAATAGTTTGACATAAAAGCGGAAATCTACTCAAAGCTTTGACAAGACAATCTACTATATCAAAAGAACAGTTGGGACGTAACTCATACACCATATACAAAACTTAAAGTATATGACGAAAACAATGACAGTCCATTCCCTCGAAGTATGAGGACTCACAATCCACTAGCAATAGTAGTCCAAGCTAGCCATAGGTGAGAGGAGAGGAAGCGTCGAACCCTATATTATTAGACAATATAGGCACAATTATGAATTACTAGATGGAATACACTAAGTATGAGGGATATGCAATAAAACAAAAAACATGATCATAATAGAACATAAATGAAAACATGATATGCATGACAAAGCTAAGACATAGTAAAAGCATTAAAGAAGAATTGTAAATTATGAACATAGTCAATGCATCTTAAAATCATAGCAAAACCTTTATAAAACTTTTGAAGTTACTTCAGTTCGTTTTGTTAGATATTTACCATTAACAGACATAGACCAGATAAACTATAGCATGGAATCCGGTGTCTTGCTCCCACACCGAAGAAGAGATGTCCTAACTTGCCAAGGCAAGGACCTTAAACTTCTAGATTATGTGGATACACTAGCTATGTTTTTCTAAGAAAAATCCTACGGGCATGCAGTTAGGGACAAATATATTGCTACTAGAGACCCGACCTCTACCAACGAGAGAGCCTTTATCTCAATGTCCTCTCGATGCTAAGTAAAATCCCAATAAAATTAGTCAATATCATATGCAAATCCTCATACATGGAAAAGTAAAATATTAATTTACCAATCGAAGCTTGAGTCCTCATTGAGTAGATGATTAAATCGCGAATCATGCATGTGGGATAAACCCTTTCATAAATCAGGATTCCTTAATATGTGAAAATATTCTTTCACAATTTCATTGATTCTTAGTTTAAAAGAAACCTTTGATTATCAACATCCTTCATATCAAAAATCATGCATTGTTTCATGAATCATATGCATAAGTTCATAGATTTCTTCATAAACTCATATATTCATATGTTTATAGTCAAAATCATGAATAATGCATAGATCTTATAAAAACCAATTGGAAATCATGTAGTTTAATCAAAACATGCTTAGGAATATAGAAATTTAACAATTAAATCAACATCAACTAAGACCCATGAAGATCACAAGAAACCCTAAAAAATTTAGGTGAAATTAAAGTTGGAGAATTGAGAACTTTTGGGACTCAATGGGTGAATGAAACCCATTTATTAATTCAAACATACCTTGACGATCAAAGCCCAAAAATAATGGAGAAAAAAAGACACTTGAAGCTTGAGCACTAGATTCTTCCTTGAAGCTTGAGAGGATTTGGAAATGATGAACTTGGATGGGATTTGGGAATTTTGAGGGAATGAAAAGGGTTTTTTGGTGGATTTAGGAATAAAAAGGATAGTTATAGGTCTTAAAATTTGGGTTAAAATGACACAATATCAACATTAAATGCATATGAAAAGATGCTACTACCCTTAAGAGATATTTGTCAAATAGCACCTACAACGTCGACCTACAATCCATAAGAATTCCTACGGACCATCCTGGTCATTCATAGGGTCAACTACTAAGGGCCAAAATTCCAAGAAACTTGCACATGATCCTTCTACGAATCTTTTATTTTTCTATGGTCCGTTGAAAAGTTCTTCCTAAAACTTTTACCAAGTCATAGACCTATTCTACTGGGTCGTAGAACTTTCTACTGAATGTCCTGGTGGTCCTTAGGAAAGTTCAGAGACTCAATTTTCCTCATCCTTCAAGACCCTTTTTGTGACTCCCTTCTACGGATTGTAGGACCTTCTTCGGTCCTCAAGGAGATCGTGGGAATTGAAAAAATGGTAAGTTTCAACAACTTTTCATTCTAACCCGATTTTTCAATTTTTGAGCTATTACAATGTATCCCTCGGGAACATTCATCCTTGAATTGGACTCACTGGATGGCCACCATCTTCCAAGACTACCAAGAAAGGTATGGGACTTTTGGGTATTGCCCTTCTCCTTTCTTTCCATGAATAGAGTAGGAGAGAAACTAATAACCCAACATGAATGTAAATTTCACCAAAATGAACATAAACATGGAGAATCAGTCCAAGCTAAATCATAACATTGAAATTAAGTTTTTTTGAACATTCATGCATATGAAAAGATGAGAATGACAAAAATGCATGAATATGAAAAATGAACCACGAGAAACTAATACCTCAAACTAGAGTTGGAGCAGAAGGAAAGAGATGAGGATATTACTACATCATATCATCTTCGGCCTCCCAAGTAGAACCCTAAACTAATTGATGTTTTCAGAGAACATTTACGGAAGCAACTTCTTTGTTTCTTAAATTTTGAACTTGCCAGTCTAAAATCTCAACCGAAACCTCTTCATAAGAAAGATTTTCCTTAACCCGCAAACCTTCTAAATGTATAATGGATGTCAAATCTACAACACACTTCTTCAACAAAGATACTTGGAATACGGGAAGTACCAATGCTAAATCATTAGGCAACTTAAGTTCATAAGTAACTTTTCCAATACGCCTCAATATCTAATATGGACCCATATAATGGTGGCTAAGCTTCCCCTTCTTTCCTAATCTCATCACACCCTTCATTGTTGAAATCTTCAAGTAGACTCAATCATCCATATTAAATTCAAGTTCTTTTCTTCTAACATCGGTATAAGACGTTTGTCGAATTTGAACCATTTTCAACCTTTCATGAATAAGTTGAACCTTTTCCATAGCATCATGCACCAACTCGGGCCCTATAAAATTAACCTCACCAACTTATTGGAGACCTATACCTCCTAACATAAAGAGTCACAAGTAGTACCATCCCAATGCTAGAATGATAGCTATTATTCTATGCAAATCCAATCAATGCTAAATGATCATCCCAATTACCATTGAAATCAATCACACAAGCTCTTAATATATTTTCTAAAGTCTGAATGGTACGCTCAACTTGTCCATCGGTCAGAGGGTGGAAATCCATGCTAAGCTTCACTTCGGTACCAAGACCTTTTTGAACTGACTTTCAAAACTTAGATGTAAAATAATGCTATGATCAGAGATAATTGACAAGGGCACTCCATATAATCTTACCATTTCTAGAATATAAAGATTATCTACTCCTCCACTGAAAAAGAAGTCCTAATAGAAAGAAAGTGAGCATTTTTTGTCATTCGGTCCATAATAAACAAAATCAAATTAAACTATCAACGAGTGCGAGTTAAATCCGTAATGAAGTATATATTCAAATATTTACACTTCCACATAGGGATGCTAATGTTTTGAGGCAAACCACCTGGTTTCTAATGCTCAACTTTCACTTGTTGACAATTCAAATGTTTAACCACAAATTCTGAAATATCCTTTTTCATCCCATTTTACCAATAGACTTCTTGAAAATTATGATACAACTTAGTGGCTCCCAGATGAGAAGAATACCGAGAATAGTGGGGTTCTGTCAAAATCCAATTTCTCAACTCATCAACATTTGGATCACATAAAATACCTTGATATAGAAGGACCCCATCTCCCCCTTAGGAGAAAGCCTCAATGGCTTTTTTGGAAACCGGTTTCTTCAACTCAATTAGTGATGCAATGCAGATTGCCTCAAGACTATTCACTCACCTCCAAACATGAGAACATCAACGCATTGAAGGATTTCTCATGAAGCTAGGGGGATCTCTAGCTTATATTGGGGGAAAAGAGAGGTTCACATGCACGGAAGATAGCTTTGGGAGCGAACGAAAGAAAGTGGACTACACTGCCCTTTGGCGAGTAGGAGGCTAATTGGCGCATCACCCAATTTCTTGGGCGATGACCCCTAGCCCGCCTTATGTTCCATTAGTTTCAAACCAATGCAGGGATAAGGATCCATCACCAAATCCCATGAGCAGATCACCGAGTGGATTGGGTGAGCTCGACTTAGCTCGCCCATTGGTCATTTCGGATCACTTTTGGCACATTTATGTAATAAATCCCTAAAACTATAAATAGGCATTTTAGGGTCATTTTAGATTAGATTATATTTAATGTTGAAAACTGAAAACTCATGTTTGAATGTTGAGAGCTTGGTTAGGCTTTTGTTGACTATTGTTAGAAACGCCAGTTGCTTGGGAGTTCAATGCCCTTGACGTTGTCATAAGAGTTAGGTTCTATTGTTGGATTAACGAATCAAGCTCTTAGGGTTTAATATACCCTTTTGTTGGTTTTTGTTTCCTCTTTGTGTGTCTATCTATTTATCCTTTACTTTTCACATTTTATTAGGATTCCCTTTTAGGAATTACATCATTTGGTACCAAAGCGAGGCTTAGATTTGTTCCTACGAATTCTAGTCTTGGGTTGTTACGGCAAACAAAAGAGTTCAAAACATTTTTGAAGAAATTCCAAAATGGGTATTTATGATTTGTTTCTTATTTGAAGTTTCTAAGGTTGGAATAGTGTTCCCTAACTTTATTTATGTATAGGTATGAGATTTGAAGGAGTTTGATTCACTATTGAAGAAACCACCATTAGAGGTTGAAGAAGCTTGAAGAAAATACAAGTGGGTTTTGAAATCTGTAGGTTTTGGATAGGAATTGAAGGCTAAAAAGTATTGGACATTATTCCCCATTTCAAAAAGAGCTTGTATCTCAATTTTCGTGGAATTCCGAGCTAAAAATCTAGAGGGTTTATTTTTGGGTCTTCATCTTATTGTTGAAGTTCTTGTAGAACATTCAAATCTTCAAAGGGAAGAATATTCAAAAAGAAGGAGTTTGATTCCAAAAGAGAAGAAAGAGAAAGTGGATAAGTGCTTATAAAAGA
Organism: Solanum okadae; assembly: GCA_036553675.1. Lineage (NCBI taxonomy): Eukaryota > Viridiplantae > Streptophyta > Magnoliopsida > Solanales > Solanaceae > Solanum > Solanum okadae. Next base: position 46,989,860 of record CM071678.1, read on the forward strand.
GGGAATTGACCAAAAAGGGTAAATACTAAGTGAAAAAGTGCAAGGGGGACCATAGGAGTCCAAATTTGGAATTTTTCAGGAGCAGGGGTTGGAGCATTAGGCGAGCTCGACTTTGCTCGCCTATCCCACTAGGCGCCTCACCCTTTGGGCAGGTGTGTCACCGAGTTGGCCCTCAAAAACTGGAAATTTTGACGAGCTAGCTTGGTTCGCCGAGTGCCGAGTCCACTCGGCGCATCACCGAACTTCCATCCAGATCGCTGAGTTGCCTTGGCAGATTGTCAAGTTTGGCGATTCCATCTTCAAGTTGGTGAGCTGAACTTCACTTTTGGCGTAGAAAACAAGCCATTTGGCCATCGGACACTAGTTTTACACCCCTAATCTCAGGTTCTAAATTCTTAGTTTCTTTTCTTTGATTCTCAAGCGTTCTCAAAAATCCTAAAATGATTTTGAACTTGTAATTATTCTACTTGTTGACTATTGGTTCTTGAATGCACTTGTTTGTCAGTGCCTTTTCTTTTCGTTCTTTTATTCATTTTACTTCGTATTTAACTTCTTTATTAAAATCCGTTTTTCTTTAATCGAGTCATCCGTCTTTTCTTTAAAACAAGAATCCATTCCGGCCAAGAGTAGAATTGACACCTTGTGATCAACCGAGTATAAGAAATCTTCAACATTAGCCGCACCAATTTGAGAGGATATCAAGGGTGTGTAAACACAGTGATTGTGAGTTCATTCTACTAACCCTAACGTTGTTTGTTGTTTTGTTGAGTGTCTTAATTGTTACGTATCATGGCAACCGGAAGTGAGCCCTACCCACCTAAAGGGAAGGTTACCCTGGAATCACTCATAGGAGAAGTTATGGATTTAAGTCAGACAATTGGGCACATAAATGGCCACTTGATTGCCATAGAGGGCAGTCTGTCAAGGATAGATGAGAGTTTGAACAAGGTGGAAGGTCGAGTTAACTTTACTAACTTACTCCACAAATGAACACAACCACACTATCTCTCATACTATCACACCCGAAACTATGAATGATTGGAAAAAAGTTCTGTCCATGATAGAATATAGAAGGATCAATGTGGAGTATGAGGCTTGGCCCAAAGAAGGAGAGTTCACCCTACCAATGTATGTGGTAAAGCAAACTATACCCAGCAAGGCCATGATAAATCAAGAGAAAAGAGAGAATATCTTCCATTCCAAGTGCATCATCCAGGGTAATGTATGTTCCTTGATCATTGATAGTGGAAGTTGTGAAGACCTTGCTAGCACCACTATGGTGGACTTCTTGAAGCTTCCTACCACTAGGCTCTCTAAGCCTTACAAACTTCAATGGTTGAGTTAGGGTGAGGAATTGAGGGTGCAAAGACAGGTGTTGATCATGTTTTGAATTGTTAAATACCAAGATGCGGTCCTTTGTGGTGTGATTCCCATGCAAGCTTACCATGTCCTACTCGGGAGACCATGGCAAAATAGTCAAGCGACAACACATGATGGGAGAAACAACACCTATTCAATTATGTCAAATGGACGTAAGTTTGTCCTTCAGCATATGTCACCATCCCAAGTAATAAAGATGGATCGAAAGATGGATGAGTTGAGGGATAAAAGGAAAAAGGAGGAGGGACATGTAGAGGTTTAGGGCCAAGAAAAAGAAGAAAAGAGGAAGTTTAAAGGAAAGGCCCAAGTGTTGTTGGCTGAGCATAAAGAGATAAGAGAGGATGTGGAAGTTGATAATCCATTGATCCTTACCTCACATAAGGATCATGATTTGCAAAATAATCCATCTAATTCTTGTCCTACCCATTATATTTCTTTCTTTTTGTAGGATCCTAGTGAAGCCCTCTTAATGGGATTGCCAAATGGAGTGCCCCCTCTCTGGGGTAGAGTACCAAATGGACTTCGTATCGGCATCATGATGTCTAGCCAAACTGTCTTATCGAACTAATCTAGAAGACATCGAAAAGCTACAAAGGCAAGTTCAGGAACTCCTCAACATGGGCTATGAGAAGGAAAGTACAAGTCCGTGCGTTGTTCCGGTTCAATTGGTTCCAAAGAAGGATAGAACATGGCGCATGTGTGTTTATTGATGGGCCACTAGTAAAATCATCTTAACGTATTGTCACCCTATTTCCATATTAGATGATATGATTGATGGGCTCAAATGGTTATTGTGTGTTTTTTCAAAGATGGTTCATCCCACTCCGTGTCATAAATGGGATGATGCCTCCAATGTGGCATTCTTGTTGGATGAAAATGTTGTTAAATTGATTGAGAATCCACTATGGTGTGATGACACCCTTGCCAAAGGTGGAAATCTCACAAATGATCTTGAAATGTTTGATAATCCACTATGGTGTGATGATACACTTTCCAAAGATTGAAATCTTTTTTGTAAAGATGATAGTACATTTATTAGGAAGGGTAGTGTTAAGATGAAGAGGGATGCCTATGTTTTACCTATTACTTCTTCCTTGTGTGTTCCAAGGTCTCGTATGAGGTGTATTTCTCTAATATCTTGAGTAGAGGCTAAAGTTGGGAACCCCTTAATTGAAGTGCATTTAGGTAACACCTTTCTATATTACTTGTTTGCATATCATAATGCTCATGCTAATGAGTGGAGTATGTTGTTGGAAGGTAAGAGTGTCAATTTGATAAAAGGGGGTGCACTTGATCCAAGTTCATGGATTGCCTTTCCATTTGACCCCGGTAGTGAGCTGAGTTGTAGTATTTGTGTAGGGATGCTTGCTCGAAATGGAAAGGATAATGTAGGAGAAATTGTTGATACCTTTCCCTATGCAAGAAAGCTCTTCTTGAGGTTTTACGATCTACTTGAAGGGCCTACATTGTGTATGGGGAAGGATAGCTTCCTAGACACCTTTTGTTACTCTTACTTTGAGCATTATCTTGTTGACTGTGCATATTATGGGGGTATGAGGTATTTGCCAAGAGAAGGTGAAATATGTACCTTCTTTTACTATCTCTTTGCATATGATAAGTCCCCTAGTTGGATTAAAAGTGCATTGTATGTGGATCAGGGTATCATTGAGGTCCATACTTGTTGGTATGATCCAGTTATGTGGACCTTCTATCATTTTGATCCTGGAGAATGCTTGAAGGTATTTGAACTTCTAGAGGTACCATCTTTTGGGTGGCATTATCATGTTGTTGCGAAGAATGACCATCGTCCTTGCTCTCCATCTATGGGATTAATAGCCATGACAATAAAGGATGCTTTGATTTTCCTTGAGTTTGAGTCGCTTCAGTTCAATGTTTTTAATGCTAACCTTTGTACAACCAAGCATGCTATGAGGATAAGCTTGTTGCTTGTGATCTATATGGTTTTACAAGGTTTGGATTTGAGGACTCAATTTTATCTACTTGAATATGATGATACTCATGCTTATGTGGGTAGAATATGTTATGTTGGTAGTGGTATCAATAGGGAAAATGAGAGTCTCCTTGACTCGATGCTATGCAATCCTTTTCCATTTGACCCCGGTGTTGGTTTTAAGTGTGTTGAGTTTGGTAGTAACACCGTTTGTCATTTATGTGATTCTTACTTGGTGTTGTTACTTGGTCCTGTGTTCTTGAATGAAGTATATTTTCCAATTTGGGTGGGGAATACTTGTGTATCTGAACTCCCTCATGGATTGGGAATAAATACTTTCTTGGAGTTATCTAGTTCATTAAATGGATTCTTAATTTGGGTCAACATTACTTATGCCTTTGCATTTAGGTATGAGAGTGCTCATGTGCTACTTGACTTAAAATAGGATTTGTGCTTGTTGGAATATGGAACCAATGAGGGTATACAAATGTGGTTGCTTAAGTGTATTGGTTCCTTCACTCTACCTATTTGTCAAAGTTTCTTAAGTAGCCAAGTATCTATTGCTTTGAAGGGTTACAGACCCTTTGTTGATCATTTTGATGCTTTGTTATATGTTAAGTTTGTGCATCCTTTGCATGGTGCTAGGATAGCTATTGGTAACGCTAACCCTCATTCCATGAGGACCTTGTTTTTGTTTGCTCTCCCTATGGTTTTGCAAGGTTTGGATTCGAGGACGAATCATTTTCAAGAAGGGGAGAATGATGCAATACAAATTGTCTCAAGACCATTCACTCACCTCCAAGCTTGTGAACGTCAACTGATTTAACATTTCAAGCACACCTCATCCAATACTAGGTGTCAACTATCGTAAATCAGTATAAAACTCAGCGAATGAGTTAGGATCGAATCCCACAGGGAATGGTACGGTTTAAATTCAATTAAGAAGTATGAATGTGGTCTAATCAGCCATAGGAATAGAAATTCTCGAAAAAGACATTAATCAAATGAAAGGGGTGACGCGAATGTCAGATGGGGATTTTGGTTTGTAATTATCAACTACAAAACAATCACAAAACAATTCGAAACAATAATAGAGAGAAAGATTCTTGGGATGTGATGGATTATAGGCAAATTACGATATATGGGTAATTGAAACTACTAATAAATAGCTAAACATTAGTGAGTAGGCTATACTACAAGAGAGATAATTTTCTCTCGAAGAACTATCCCGAATCAAGTGATTTCTTTCAAAAATCAACAAGCATAACAATGAAGAAAAACCCATACCTTAATTCATCCACTCTTTTGAGCTAGATGGGTAGGATTGGGTTTAGGATTCAGTCTTTTGAGCTAAACCCAGCTCAACCCAATACCTACAAATCATTAATGAATAATCTTAGTTCTAAAACCTCTCTCCCGATCAAGCCAAGAACACAAAAGTAGTACTGCATTTGCAACTACGATTCATAAATTAAACCTCAAATAATGATTAAACTCACTTCAATTCAGCATTTAAACTAGTAATTAACAATACCCATAAACTAATTCAACCCATAATCACATGATCACACCCTAAAAATTGGAGTTTTAGACAAATATCATAAAAAGGTAAAAACGAGTACCGAATCAATTAGCCATCAAATAGGTAAGAGTAATTTAGTCTTTACAATGCTTTAATTTGCAGAAAATCTGAAACTCACTTCCAAAATCTACAAATTGAATCTCCAAGGTTCTTCCAGTTTATGAAAAACCACAGAGAAAACTGTTATGAACTAATTTAGTCGAAGTTACTCTTCAGAACTATCAGAACTCTCTAAATAAAATGTTCAAAATCTAATTTATAATCGCCAAAAATAAGCCATGAAGGGCCAATTGGCGAAGTAAGTCAGGGTCGCGAAACCACTCGATGAGCCGCCCTTTGACCTCTTTCATCGCCTTTTCACCTTGGCCTTCAGCATCCCCGAGTTCTGTAACTTTGAGTGATCTATCTTTTCTTCGCGGAACTGTTCGGTGAGTCGCCGACTTGGTTTCTTCCCTCAGGGCTGGCACACTGGAACTTTAGGTGGTCATGCTAGCCACTTGGCGATCACCAAGGTTTCCTTTCTTCAATTCTTCAGTTTGTTTTGTTCCTTTTTGCCTGTTAGTGTCCTTGCTTTGTTTGTCATTCCATATACCTAAAAATCAAGGATTAACATCAGTTTATGGCACAAATTAAGCATTTGAGGACACTAAATGTATATAAACAAACCCCAAATGAGTCTAAATCTCGGACTAATCAACACCCCCAACTTAAACTTTTGCTTGTCCTCAAGTAAAACTCAAGTTCAGTTGTTCAAAAAAGATGTCTCAAACAGTGCTACATAAGACTCAACATGAATGCACACAACAAGATTGAACTTACTCATGCAATGATCTATTGTGCACTCGAAGATTCAACTTGTGACTCACCGTTATTAAAAATGCACAAGTTCACAATACTTGTTTCAAATTCAAGTTCAAGCTCAACAAAGGTACTCAAATGCCCTCATAACAAAAATGATTCCCTATTCACTCAAAGTTCTTCAACAATTTATAGTTCTGAAATCATATACGACTCTCACACTCACAAAGATTAATACATGCATGATTTCACCCATAGGTTTGCCCTTATTTTCCAATGAACAATCACCTCAGCTCACTCAAGATCACAAAGGTATTTTCAAGGCTTGTAACGGGGCTGAGTGTAAAGGTATGGTTATTTATGCTCAGTGGCCTCTACCCTCGTGAAGTGTGGTCTGAACATCACTTTATTCCTTTTCTTCAACATTTTGATCATGCTCATAATTCACCCCATTATTCACTTACAAATGGACTACCAGATACCCCATTTCTTTTGTAGCTTCCACTACTTTATTTCACAACTTTTTCATTCTTTTTCTTTCGCTTTCTTCTTTTATTCTTTTTTTTTAACATGGAGGGGTTCCCTATTTTATTTTTCAAGACCATAGCTCAAAGGAGAATTTTTCACACTTCTTGATTTACCTTCTCTTTTCACCACCCCCCAACTTAGGCCAATATTCAAACAAACCACACTTCATGAGAGTTATGGGTGAATAGATAAAGAGGGGTCACAATTGTTCAAGTTTCCTCCAAGAAAAGGATAAGGCTCAAGGGGGTTCAAGCAAGGTTCACACGTCTCACAAGGTTTGCCACAAAAGAGGTATAATGTCAATTTGTTTCACTATTCAAAATTGTTGCCTAAGATCATTTCAAGAGTCTGCATCACTTAGTCAACCGGACCAACATGGCAAATTATAGGTGTCATCACACACACTATTCAAGGTAAGCTCATCACCAAAGGCATTGGCACCAATATCAAACTAGATTTCACACTTTCAAGCTAGTGTGCAATGTTCATCACAAGAGACTTATTCGATAATCGGCTAGTCACAACGAGATGCTAAAATTTCACACATTGTCTACGCAATTTCATTGGCCTCATTGTAGCCACACATTCATTTCGTTCAATTAAGATCACTATTCAAGTCATCGGTATTGATCATAATCGATACTCAAATTCGCACAAGAACAACCACAATCACAAACAATTGAGGTGGAACATATTTTTAAAATAGGTCAAAACTGTTTCCATTCAAAATAGGGAGCCAAAAGCTCAAACATCCATATGATTAAGATTAAAACCAAATTCAAACACATATAGATCACCAAAAACAAATATTTACAAATAAAAATGCAATCGCAAGAGGTAGGTATGGAAATACCTCACTCCGCCCACAAAATAAAACCAATTGTCCTCAAATGCAACTAAACAAAGATAATAAAAAAATAGAGGGGGAGGTAAAAAGAATGATCCTGTCTACTCAGTCGCTCTGTCTGTCGGGGCATTAGTGCCCGAGGTCACACTCTTGTCTTGGGCATCAGTGCCCGGGGTCAAATCAACATCGGCTCCACAAGTGTCTGCCCTAGAGGTATCTGTCAATGAATTCGGAATGACTAATTGTACAATTGTCTCCTCTAAATCGGGAAGGTCACCATAAATGGTTGCCTCCTAAACATCAAGCTGCTCCTCATCGGTCTCTACCTCTGATTCAACAGCCGCCACATCCTCCATAGTCTTATCTCCGATGGTAGCCAGATGCATATATGACTTGGCCGGGATAGTTTGTTTAATTCTTTATTTAAAACCTTTGGAGTTTATGGGAACTCCATTTCTATCCATCATTTAGACCTGCTTCCGTATCTTTAAATGTTTTTTTCGTTAAGTTGCTTAGTTAGGTTGTAGTAATGGTTATCCCACCGGAGGGTTAGTGTGGGTGCCAATCACGGCGGGCTGGGTCATGAAAAAGTTGGTATCAGAGCACTAGGTTTGTTGATCTCCTTGTACCGAAATGAGTTTAGCAGAGTCTTGTGGAATGGTACGGAGAAGTTTGTACTTTTCTTTGAGAGGCTATAGGACTTTAGGAAATCTCTCTGTTTTTTCTCTCTTAGTGCTATGACTTGATTCCATTTGGTATCTGGTGATCATAACTGCTTATGAGGCTAAGTTACATGTCTTGTCTAGATATACTATACAGTTGGTAACTACTGAGGAGGAGAGGATTCACCTATTCGTTAAGGGATTAAACCCCAAATTAAAGGTATTGTCTGTTGATATGACCTCTACAAGAAAAAGTTTTAATGATGTGACATAATTTATGAAGAAAGTGGAGGGAGTTCAATGTGATGGCAGGTCAAGGCTTTGGCTTAGAAGCCCAAGAGCACAAGTAACTTCCATGGTTCTTACTTACTCCAGAGGTTCAGGTAGGTCGACACTTACAGCCCGACCAATTCAGTCAGCCATGCCCGCTACTACTCGGGAACTCCAAAGAAGAATTTTATTCAGGATAGCAGGGAGCCACACCTTCGGTAGGCAACAGGTCATCTTTTGACCTCAGTTGTTACAATTGTGGAGAACCTGGGCATATGAGGAGAGATTGTCCCCATCCGTACATGTTTGACCCCACGCAGCAACAGACTAGAGAAATGGTACCCGCGGGCAATGGTAATAATGGGAGAGGACATCCACAAGGTTGGCACAGAGGAATCAGTGAGGTCGTGGAGGCCGGGGAAATGGTAATGCAGGTAGAGGAGCAATGCAACCAGACAATGAGGTTGTCTGTGAAGATGATAGGGCATTATGTTATCCCTTTTCGAGCAAGACCGAGGCGGAGACATCTAATGCGGTGATCACAGGTACTATTCTTATCTGTGATCGGATGACTACTGTTTTGTTTGATCCAAGTTCCACTTATTCATAAGTGTCAGTTTAATTTGCCTTGGGATTTGATGCGAATTGTTATCTACTTGATGCCCCCATCTATGTTCCTACCCAGTTGGAGATTCGGTCAGTCACCCATGTATATCGTGCTTGTTGTTCTATTTATGGGTTATCAAACTTGGGCTCATTTGGTTATTCTGGATATGACTAACTTTTATATAATCTTAGGCATGACTTGGTTGTCCTTCTATTATGTTGTGCTGAATTATAATACTAATTTTGTGACTCTAAATATCCTGGGTAGGGAAAGGGTAGAGTGCGAAGGAGTGTCCAAGCCTAAGCCAACTAAGGTCATACCTTTCATTCGGGTTAGGAAACTGATGGGGAAGGGGTATTTGGAATATTTGGCTCATATTCGGGATGTAGATGCTGAGTCTCCCTTTATTGAGTTTATTCATGCAATGTCTAAATTTAAGGAAGTGTTTCCTACCGACTTTCCTAGTATGCCTCCGGATAGAGATATAGATTTGTGCATTGACTTGGAATCGGGCACTCGCCCCATTTTCATCCCTCCTTATCACATGGCTCCGGTAGAATTTAGAAAGCTTAAGGCTCAAATCCAGGAGCTTTTGGATAAAGGTTTCATATGTCCTAGTGCTTCCCGATGGGGTGCTTCTGTCTTGTTTGTTAATAAGAATGATGGTAGTATGAGGATGTGCATAGACTATCGACAGTTGAATAGGGTCACCATTCGGAATAAGTATTTGTTGCCTTGAATAGATGATTTGTTTGACCAGTTTCAGGGTGCAACGGTTTTCTCTAAGATTGACCTAAGGTCTGATTACCATCAGCTGAAAATTAGGCCTGAGGATGTACTCAGGATCCGCTATGAGCACTATGAGATTTTAGTGATGTCGTTTGGGTTGACCAATACGCCTCCAACCTTTATGAGTTTGATAAATGGTGTGTTCAAACCATTCCTGGATTCTTTTGTTATAGTTTTTGTTGATGACATTTTGGTTTATTCTAAGAGCAAGGAAGAGCATGTCGACCATCTTCGTATTGTTTTGGGTTTCCTTGGAAAACAAAATTATATGCCAAATTCTCCAAGTGTGAGTTCTGGTTGGATTCAGTTGCCATTTTGGAGCGTGTGGTTTCAAGGGAAGGTGTAATGGTAGATCCCCTAAAGATCAAAGCAGTCAAGAACTCTGTCCGGCCTAGCTCTGTGATGGAAGTTAGGAATTTCGTGGGACTCGCCAGCTACTATAAAAGGTTTGTGAAAACTTTTGCTTCTATCTCCACGCATTTAACAAGGCTAACCTAAAAGAAAGTACCTTTCGATTGGATTGACAAATGAGAAGAGAGCTTCCAAAAGCTCAAGACTCTTCTGACAATAGCACATATTCTGGAAATACCGATGGAAGGTAAAGATTTCATTATTTATTGTGATGCTTCACATTCGGGTTTGGGTGTTGTGTTGATTCAAGATAAGAATGTCGTAGCTTATGCATCGCAGAAGTTGAAGGTGCATGGGAGGAACTATCCGACACATGATTTGGAGTTGGCAACGGTAGTGTTTTCCCTTAAGATCTGGTGGCATTACCTTTATGGTGTCAAGTGTGAGGTGTTTACTGACCATTGTAGTCTATAGAGTGTATTTACACAGAAGGATCTGAATCTGAGACAGCAAAGGTGGATGGAGTTATTCAAGGATTATGATGTTACCATCCAGTATCATTCAGGTAAGGCTAACGTGGTGGTAGACGTATTAGGCCGAAAGGCGGTGAGTATGGGTAGTCAAGCTTGCTTGGGTGTGTCCAAGCAACCTTTGGCCAAGGAGATTCAAACCTTAGAATCTAAGTTCATGCAGTTGGGCATCTCAGAGAAGGGTGGGGTGCTAGACAACATTGAGGTTAGGTACACATTCATTGAGAAGATCAAGGCCAAACAGTTTGAGGATGAGAGTTTGAATGAGCTCATAAAGAAAACAATGTCTGGCAAGGCATGAGATGCGACTTTTGATGTGGGTGGAGAGCTCAATTTTAAGGGAAGAATTTGTGTTCCCTGAGTGGATGACTTGATTCAGAAGATGTTGACAAAATCCCATAGTTCGCGATATTCGAATCATCCGGCTGTGACCAAGATGTACCGAGACTTGAAGCGACTTTATTGGTTTCCTGGAATGAAGAAAGACATAGTTGAGTTTGTGACTAAGTGCCAAAACTATCAGTAGGTAAAGTATGAGCACCAAAGGCATGCATGTTTGCTTCAGCGAATGTCAATCCCTGAATGGAAGTGGGAGAGGATAGCTACGGTTTTTGTGGTTGGTCTCCCCAAGACCTTGGGGAATTTTGATTCCATTTGGGTAATGGTTGACAGATTGACTATCACCCCACTTCATTCCAGTCAGAATAGACTATAATGCTCAGCAGTTGGCTAAGGTTTATGTGAAAGAGATAGTGAGGTTGCATGGGGTGCCCCTTTCTATCATCTCATACCGTGCTACACAGTTCACATCTAAGTTTTGGGGAAAATTGCATGAGCAGATGGGCACTCAACTCGCTTTTAGCACAGCTTTCCATACACAAATAGACGGTCAGTCAGAGAGAACAATTCAAGTGTTAGAGGACATGTTGAGGTCATGTGTGATTGACTTTGGAGGGCATTTGTATAGGTTCCTACCTTTGTATGAGTTCTGCTATAATAACAGTTACCACTCCAGCATTGACATGGAACCCTTTGAGGCACTTTATGGGAAGGGATGTCGATCACCCATAGGGTGGTTTGAGGCTGGAGATATGAAACCCTTGGGAGTTGAATTGGTGAAAGATGCTTTTGATAAGGTGAGAAGTATCCAAGTATATGCTTCTAGCAGCCCAGAGTCGATAGAAAAAGTATGTAGACCACAAGGTAAGGGACATGATATTTCAGGTTGGTGAACAAGTTCTTCTAAAAGCGTCACCCATGAAAAGGGTGATGAGATTTGGCAAGAAGGGAACTCTTAGTCCTCGCTCCATCGGGCCATTTGAGATGCTTGACTGTGTAGGGCCAGCGGTTTATATGTTGGCTTTACCATCTAGCCTATCTGGGGTCCATAAAGTGTTTCATGTGTCCATGTTAAAGAAGTTTTATAGTGACAGACATTATATCATAAAGTGGGATTTAGTTCTGTTAGACAAAGACCTTCAATATGAGAAGGAACCGGTTTTGCAATTCTTGATTGCAATGTCCGAAAGCTGAGGACCAAGGAGATAAAGTCCGTGAAAGTTCAATGGAAGCATCGTCCAGTTGAGAAAGCTACTTGGGAAACCGAGAAGGACATGCGAGACAAGTATTCCCATTTATTCAACGATTCAGGTACTACTCTACTTTTACCTTAGCTAATTTTTCCTATTTTATCACTGGGGATGAATGATCATGTCATGACCCGAGCCTACACCCTAGACGTGGCCGGCACTCGAGAACCTTTGTTGGTCTCCAAGCGACTCCTCATCCTAGCTGACTACAAGTGGAAGACTAACTCAAGCATAAAAAGCTTAAAACTAAATGAAATTAACGAAACTCAAATACAAAACTTCAACTTAAATGATTTACTCTGAATATAAATAGAATATTCAACTAGCCAAAAATAGGAAACTCGAGTTTTAAAACATTTAACAAAATAAATGAAATAGACTTCTCAAACTCCAATGTCTATCTATGAAGCCTCTACCTGACAAAGATAGAAGTCGGGACAAGACCCACGACATCCTAACAACTTATATAACTAAAAGTACAAATGGAACCCTCCGAAAGCAAGGAGGCTCACCATAGCTAACTCGAACTGCAGGTGGTATCAACGAAGCGCCTGTTGATGATCCTGAATACTTGTATTTGCATTTTGAAATGATGCAGGCCAAATGTCTCAGTATATGGAATGTATGAGCATGTAAGGGGAATTCTAAAGCATAAACATAAGCTTGAACTTGATAAAAAGGAAACATACTTACCTATTCTCAACTCAAGAATAAGATACATAACTCAAGGATAAGATATTCAACTCAGTGAAATAAGGCTCAACTCAACAATAAGATATTCAACTCAATGAAATAAGGCTCAGCTCAATTATAAGATACTCGACTCTAGGTACTCAACTCTAGATACTCAACTTTGGATAATCAACTCAATATAAAGCAACAATACATATGCAATATATGGAAAGCTTTTAAAAGAGTAGAAAGCAATTCAAAGTATTGAAAAATTCAATAGCAACTCAATTTGTATGCAACAATACAATATAATCTATGTTTGTATATGAAAATATATGATAAACTGTGTATATAAGAATACAAAATATCTCGGTGGGAGTTTCTCTAACCAACAACCATCACTATGAGTTATGTGATGATACAGTGTTTTGCCTGACACTGCCAGGGTCAACCTGTACCTTGTCGGGTGTATAGAACCTAACTACTAAGTGGATCCACTAGTCTATGCTAAAAAGCACTAAGGAATCATCTAAAAAGTATAACCCTTTTCTACACATGTTGGCTACAAGGTTTACGGAGACTTTGAATTATTTGAACTCAAACTCGTCCCCAAATCAATGCTTAATACTTATCCTAAAATGTAACTAGCTCATATGTTTAAAAAACATAACTCTTTCTGAGGTTTGAGATAATTACACAAAAACTAGCTCAAACGCTCTCTTGGAAATCAGTGTTTCCTCTCTTGCTTAAATGTGAAAACATTTACGCTTTGGGAATACTTAGTTCCCATACACTCTTTTGAATAAAAAGAACTTCATTTGTTACTCTTACTCAACTCAAAACTCAAGTCTTAAAACAAGTTTAAAGCATTTGTAACAGACTTCTTAAAATAGGGTTCATGCCAAATTGTGGACGTGAACGACTCAATTCAAGGTTTTCAATAACCATAGATAGAACTCAATACTTGGAACTCAAGAACTTCAATGATACTACTCATTTGAAGAATGGTCAACTCAGAGGGTTCATGCGGAATTATGGGCATGAACAAATCAACTCAAGGACTTCATGGGTAACATCTAATAGTCCCAACATTAGGAATATAATCTCACAAGAGTTAGGAACTCAATACTCAAGATTTAGAACTTGAAGATACTACTCCTCTCAAAGATACTAAACTTATGGATTTCATGTGGAATTTATGGGCATGAACGACGCGACTCGAGGTTCTCCATAACAATATATAACTCATATATACGACTCATCTCATTCTCATACTTACTTCCTCAAAACTTAGTTCAAATCGATAGTTGATCTCAAAGGATTCACGATTGGCTCAAAGATCCTACTTGACACGGCTTCATAGACACCCTACGACACTTGAACTTTGTACTCTAATACCAAGTTTGTCACGAACCGAGCATACACCCTGGACGTGGCCGGTACTCAAGAACCATTGTTGATCTCCAAGCGAACACTCATCCTGGCTGACTACAAGCGAAAGATTAGCTCAAGCATACAAAGCTTAAAACTGAATATAATTCATGAAACTCAAATGATTTACTCTGAATAATATTCAACAAGAAAAAAAATAGGCAACTCAAATCTTTAAAACAGACTTCTCAAACTCTACTGCCTATCTATGAAGGGTCTAACTGACAAAGATGGAAGTCGGGACAAGACCCACGACATCCTAAGAACTGATATAACTGAAAGTACAAGTGGAACCCTCCGAAAGCAATGAGTCTAACCATAGCTAACTCGTACTGCATGTGGTATCAACAAAACGCCTGTTGATGATCCTGAATACCTGTATCTGCATCATGAAACGATGTAGGCCATATGGCTCAGTACATGGAATGTATGAGCATGTAAGGGGAATTCTAAAGCATAAACATAAGCTTGAACTTGATAACAAGGAAACATACTTACCTCTTCTTAACTCACTCAACTAAACTCAACTCAAGAATAAGATACTAAACTCAAGGATAAGATATTCAACTCATTGAAATAAGGCTCAACTCAACAATAAAATATTCAACTTAGTGAAATAAGGCTCAACTCAATTATAAAATACTCGACTCTGGGTACTCAACTTTGGATAATCAACTCTGGATACTCAACTCAATATAAAGCAACAATACAACTCCAATATATCGAAAGCTTTTAAAACAGTAGAAAGCAATTCAAAGTATTGAAAAATTCAATAGTAACTCAGTTTGTATGCAAGGATACACTATAATATTTGTTTGTATATGAAAATATAAAATAAACTCTATGTATGTAAGAATACAAAATATCTCTGTAGAGTTTCTCTAACCGACAACCATTACTATGAGCTATGTGATGATACATCATTTTGCCTCACGCTGTCAAGGTCGTTCTATACCTTGCTGGGGGTATAGAACCTAACTACTAAGTGGATCCACTAGTCTATGCTAAAAAGTACTAAGGAATCATCTAAAAAGTATGACCCTTTTCTACCTATGCTGGCTACACGGTTTATGGTGACTTTGAATTATCTGAACTCAAGTTAATCCCCAAATCGGTGCTCAATACTTCTCCCGAAATGTAACTAGCTCATATGTTTAAAAACACAACTCTATCTATGGTTTGAAATAATTACTTAGAAACTAGCCCTAAGGCTCTCTTGGAAATCGGTGTTTCCTCTCTTGCTTAAATGTGAAAACATTTACTCTTTGGGAATACTTAGTTCCCATATACTCTTTTGAAGAAAAAGAACTTAATTTGTTATTCTTACTCAAATCAAAGCTCAAGTCTTAAAACATGTTCAAAGCATTTGTAAAAGAGTTCTTAAAATAGGGTTCATGCCGAATTATGGATGTGAACGACTATATTTAAGGTTTTCAATAACCATAGATAGAACTTAATACTTGGAACTCAAGAACTTCAATGATACTACTCATTTCAAGAATGCTCAACTAAGAGGGTTCATGCGGAAATATGGGCATGACCAACTCAACTGAAGGACTTCATGGGTAACATCTAATAGTCTCATGATTAGGAATATAATCTCACAAGGATTAGGAACTCAATACTCAAGATTTAGAACTTGAAGATACTACTCCTCTCAAAGCTATTCAACTTGTGGAGTTCATGCGAAATTTATGGGCATGAACGACTCTACTCGAGGGTCTCCGTAACAATATGGAACTCGTGTATACGAATGTTCTCATTCTCATACTTACTTCCTCAAAACATAGTTCAAATCGATAGTTGATCTCAAAGGATTCACAATTGAACTCAAAGATTTTCTTGAACTCTACTCTTAACTCTCTCTTGAATGTGAATTATGAATTCAAGAGTTATGGTTCTTGATATGAAGGATCTTGTGATTATAAAGTAGACTCATGAATATAGTCTCCTCATTCTCCTCATTCTCATACTCACTTGCTCAAGTCTTGAAACAAGTTATTTGAAATTGTAGAAGACTCCTCAAAAAGACTCAAAGGGACTTAATCAAAATTTTCGAAAGAACCCTCAAAACTTGACTCTTAACTCTACCTTGAATTTGAATTATGAATTCAAGGTTATGATTTGTGATAGCAAAGATATTGTGATGATTAGGAGTGTTAAACAAGAGAAACGATCAAGAAGTCACTCTCTGGAAGCAAGTCCACAATGCGGAGATGCATTTTAATATTTTGTCGTGAAATAAATTTTGAGGCAGAGGGTCCGCGACCTCTCTACGACACGAAGAAAAATTCTGTCAAAAAGGGGGGCAGGTCGGCAACGCAGACTGGGTTGCCAGTTTTGCCCGACTTTTTCCTTCGATGTTTTCTAACCCCAATTCACCTAAATTTGATTCTTTTTTTCAATTTCTATTTAGATTCAGATACCCAGTATATGTACACAAGAATATGTTCATAAACGACTCTAAAATCGACACGATTTCCTCAAGAACTCAACAATCTCATCTAAAGTCAAAAATTGAAGCCAATTTCAAGAACACAATTCAAGAACACCAAACTTTCAACTTTCTAGAATGAATTTCACTGAAATTAACATGATTGGCGTGTGGGTGAACAAAACCAACGCTATGGATGCTTACATACCTCTTAGGGATCAAACTCATGATGAAAATCCGCAACAACTCTCAAGAATCTCGATGAACGCTTTGATCATTTCCTTTTTTCTCCTCTTTTCTCCTCTTTTCTCTTCTTGAGCTCTCAACTAAAACCCTAGGTGTATATTATGATTATAAAACTGAACCTAATCAGATTAGACCCATAAAACCTTACTAAAGCGAATTAAATCTGATTGGGTAAGGAAAAGACCAAAATACCCCTTACTATTTATGGGTAACTTTCCTTAACTGAACATCTTGACTTCAAAAGGGGATATCTCACTCATCTAACCTCTAAACTTAGCAAACTTAGTGGTATTGGAAAGAATAATCCAAGACCTTTCATTTGATATCTTGTAGCCTACGTAACTCATCTTGTACTGAAGGTTATGGTCATTTGAAATTGACCCAAAACTTAGAAGAATGTAGGAATGACTTTAGTGAACTACTCTCTTTAGTTCTTCTTGGAACTCAAGGTGCTACATCTAGTGACCTTAACACTTAAGAAATTTTTAATTCCTTGGTAAAATCACACTCACTACGAAGAATGGTTCGAGTCTTAGCTTATAAGATTTTTGGGTTTTATAGATGGGTAAATTGGTATCTATTGTAATGACATGTTTCCATCATTATGAAAAAGCCAATGGGGAAAGAATTTGGGCTAGAAAACTTTTGAGTAGTGACTTGGAAATTTCTAGCCTAGGCCAGACTTGGATGAAATCTGAGTCAGGTCAAGTCAAGGGAAATCTGGTAATGAATGGGGGGTTTAATTATGAGTTTGATCACATGAGTGGATAGCCAAGACGTTAAGGAGCATGAATTCGGGAGAGTAGAACTCCCAAAACTGACCTTGGCCTAAAAGGGTAGTTTTAGAACATCTCGGGTTGAAGGTGTGTTGTGAAATGGGAGGTTGGAACTCAAACTTCAAGCTTATGTCTCCGTGCAAGCCGCCAGGGCAGGGCCGTTGTGGTGGGATGGGGTCCGCCGTGGCGGGTCAGTCACGAACTTAATTCGGGAAAAACCCCAAAATCATTTTTTTCTGCAAAACTTTGTTGTTGAGAGCTAGGAGATGACCCAAGGTAATTCTTGATTGTTTTCCACAACTTCTAGTGCTAATGGTAAGGAAATTACTCCCTTAATCTGTATTTTGATTCGTACGACTTACAATCTTGGGTAATTATCGTTGGGAGAGGGTTTTGGCCTGAAGTTAAAGGTGGGAAAAGCCCTAGTTGAATATTAGGATCTTGGGTTTGGCTATGGATTGATAGTCTGATTATAATCTGGGTAAATTAGGCCTTGTTTATTGATTCTTGCGTTAATTACTTGTGTTTAGACCAAGAACAAGCGGAAATAATCTGGAAAAGGAAGGCTCAAGTGTCTTAGGAGGATTCAAGCTTGGTTTTGAGGTAGGTGATGGTTCAATTTCTTGTTTGTGTGATATATGCCAGATAATTGCTTCATTGTATGAATGTGTGTATGTGAATCGAATCTAATGAAATGATTATGTGTGAACAACTACATCCCATGAACCGTTACTTGACCATGTGACAATATGTATTATTCATCATAGTGTGGTTGTGATTGTGCTGATTAGATTGGGTGCCACGTTCTGACAAACTAATAGTTTGGCTATGGGTTCCATGAGAGAACAACTTGTGATTATTATATTCATGTCAACCTGTCATTGATATTGGGAAATTCTTTGTTGCTCCTGAAAAGCTAATTGAACTATGTATTTTGTATATGTGTGTGTACTGTGTTGTAATTTCCTGTTTGTATTTCACTTACTGGGGTAGTCGCGTGATCCTACCAGTACACTGTGGTTGTGTACTGATACTGCACTTGCTCGTTATTTGTTGAGTACAGGGCATCTTCAGGCGGCTATTGATAGACCTCAGTTAGGAGATCACTGATCGAGATCGGATTCAAGGGTGAGCCAGTACTTCTTCCAGGCTGCCGTGGGTCCTTTATTGTTTAGTCCATTCTTTTCGGACTCAAACTCTATAGTTAGATTTATTCACATGTTTAGTTCCGAGATTGCACCCCCTTTCCTTAAACTTGTTGATTGGTAGAGTTTTGGTACAATGATTTTCAGGTTCTAGGGGTTGACTTCCACAATAAATCTTTAATTGTTTATTTAAAACCTTTGGAGTTTATGGGAACTCCGTTTCTATCCATCATTTAAACCTGCTTCCGTATCTTTAAATGTTTAGTTTTTCGTTAGGTTGCTTAGTTGGGTTGTAGTAATGGTTCTCCCACCAGAGGGTTAGTGTGGGTTCCAATCACGGCGGGCTGGGTCGTGATAGAATGGGTCTTATAGATCAATTGGAAATCATGTAGTTTCATCAAAGATGCATAGAAGATTTAAATTTAACAATTAAATCCAAATAATCAAAGACCCATGAAGATTAGATGAAACCATAAGCAATTTAGGTGAAATTAAAGGTGGAAAATTGAGATCTTTTTGGACTCAATGGGTGAATGAAACTCATTGATGAATTCCCACATACCTTGATGACCAGAGCCTAAAAGCAGTGGAGGAAAAAGGAGACTTGAAGCTTGAACCCTAGATTCTTCCTTGAAGAATGAAAGTATTTGGAGAGGATGAACTTGGATGGATTTGAGAATTTTGGAAGAGTGAATTTTTTTGTTGTTGATGGATTTAGGAATAGAAATATAGGTATAGGTCTTAAAATTAGGATCAAATCAACATAGTATAGGCATTAAATGCAAGTAAAAGACCTAAATACCCTTAAAAGATAACTATTGAATGACACCTAAGACTTTGACCTATGATCCGTAAGAATTCCTACGGACCATCCTGGTCAGTCGTAGGGTCAACTACTGACAAAAATCCTGAGCAACTGGCATGAGAGCCTTCTACGAATTGATTATTTTCCTAAAGTTCGTAGACCTCTTCCTATAGAACCCTTCTTTTAAAAAAATTACCCAGTTGTAGATCTCTTTGACGGACCCCTTCCTACAGGCCGTAGAACTTTCCACAGACCTCCATGTGATCCGTAAGAAAGTTAGAGACTCAAGTTTTCCCATCCTTCAAGACCCTTCCTACGACTCCCTTCTACGGACCGTAAGACTTTCTACAGTCTGTAGGTGGCCTCGTAGGAACTGAAAGAGTGCTAAGTTTCTGCAACTTTTCCTTCCAACTCGACTTTGCAATTTCCGAGGTAGTGATATTTTCTGCTTTTCATATTATGACTACTTTTGAAGCTCAGTTGGCTTATGATGCCTACTAGGTAAATGTTAGTTTGGTACTCATACTACAATCTGCATTTTTTTTATCATGATGCAAGTCTAAGCACCATTTACCGGCATGATATCGATCCAACTGTAGGAGGATAGTCTACATTTGTTATCATGATGCAAGTCTAAGCACCATTTACCGGCATGATATCGATCCAATTGCAGGAGGATTTGGAGACGATGGTGAGCTTGTGATGTTCAAGTTCATATACGTCTCCTTCTGTTTAGTTTTGGCTAGTCTTTTGCTTTTGAAACAACTCTGTATATATTTTGTCTACTTTTGGGACTTGTAATGTACATGTGACCACCATGTTTTGGGTTGGATCTATTTTGGTCTCTCTCTCTCTCTATATATATATAGTGGCGGAGTTAGGAATTTTACGAAGGGTGTTCAGAAATTGCACAATAAAAGCTCTTTTCAAAAAGGGAAAAAAATTTGTTGCTAGTGAGATTTGAACACGCAAGGACTAACTCATTCAAGGCATGTGGAACCCATCTAAGGGGTCTAAACCCACTGGGCTACGACACTCTATTATGTTAAAGTTGTCCAGAATATATTATTTAATCGCTTTGTATATATATATATATATATATATATATATATATATATATATATGTTCTTGTTCTTATCCTCCCATGTGTCGTTTAATTATATACTGTATTTCTTGTGTTTTGTTATTTCTACCATGTATGTCTGCTACTTGTGGTTCTGGGCTTCGGGTTGGTTTACTTAATAATGGATTATAGTAAGTGTCATCATGACTCGAGTTGTTGAATCTTAACAAGGATAAACCTAATTATTAAATAAACGGAAAAGGGTCAAAATTGCTCCGAACTATATGAAATAGATCATTTATACCCTTCGTTACATTTTGGGATAAAAAATGCCCCTGCTGTTATCCTAAGAGACCACAAATACCCTCAAGAGTTAACACCCCAATTTTTTGTTGACGTGGCAAGCTACGTGGGACTAATCCTTCCACCTAAGCATTGCCAACTAGGATTCACTGCAAAAGAACTAGGCCTTTAGCGGCAACAACAGTCGCCACAAAAGCCCAGAAAATCGTCACTAAAAGTTTTTAACATTAAATTCTAATTTTGTGTTTTTTTCTTCATTGTTTTTAAAAAACCAAATATGATATCGATTAAGTAGAAGTTTGAAGACACTATATGTTTTATTTTTATGTCATATGTAAATGTATAAAATGTACAATGATGCATTATATATATATAGTAGGAGATTTGAATCGAGAAGTAATTTTGATTATTTTTCGTAATAATATTGGATGTTTTTAATATGGATATTGCAAGTTATTTATTTTAGAAAATTAGGTCGCAATCGAAAATTAATTATCATATTTTTTTGTTGAAAAAATAGGTTTTACTAGCAAATGGTTGTTGGAGCCTTAGTCACCACTAAAAATCACTCATAACCTTTAGTGGCAATATTTTGGGATTTTGTGGCGACTTTGTCGCCACTAAAAGTCAAGTTCTTTTGTAGTGAATCTTAGTTGACAATGCTTAAGTGGAGGGATTAGTCCCATGTGGCTTGCCACGTCACTAAAAAATTGGGTGTTAACTCTTGAGGGTATTTGTGGTCTCTTAAGATAACAGCAGGAGCATTTTTTATCCCAAAATGTAACGAAGGGTATAAGTGGTCTATTTCGCATAGTTCAGGGGCAATTTTGACCCTTTTCCGTTAAATAAAAGTTGGGGAGTGATTTTTACCCTTTTCCCTTAAATATAAGTATGTTTATGCAATAAACAATATAAATATTTATCAAGTCGGGTAATTTTTCCTAACTTTTTTAACTTTAACTTCAAATCCAAAAAGAAAACCTAACATAATGGAGACTACTCATTTTGTCCTATAGAGAAAACGTTTTATTCTTTTCTGCTTAATTTATGGTCTAATAATAAATAGATCAAATAAAACAAACCCATCTGGTGAACATCAAAATCATTGAACAATATTCACTAGCAAACAAAAGTGATAAAAATCAAACATTTAAAATATGAATTTTGATCGATTTAATTTGTACAAAAAGTACCAGACTAAATAAAAATCCTACCCAAAACAGTAAATAAAATTGAGTGGTGGATTAAAAAAATTATAATAATATTTTTTAAAAAAATTAAGTTAATATACGAATAAGTGCAACAAAATTAAACATTTATAATATAGTCATATACCTTCAACAATTTATCTCTTCAACGGAGTTTTACTTGACCCATCCAATATTTATAATTATTAGAGTTTGTTCACTTTTTTTTATGTACATATTTGGAGCTATTGATATATAAGGATATATCATATATGTAACAAATTAAACCAGCACAAATACGGGTAAACACATGACTAATTATGTCGGTCCCTACGTCATCAGAACTCCATTATCTTTATACTTGTGTCGTAAAATTATTAAATTTGATACTAGTTATTGAGGTAAAACAATTAGCTCAAAGAAACTCTTAATAATAAGTGGTCTCAGGACTCATAAGTAAGATTAATGGGTAAAAAGGTTGTTTTTGATTGATTCTAGACAAGCCCTTCCTTTTTTTGCCGAATTTGTGACCGACGATATGAATAAAGATTAAATTAAACTATATATATATATAACTATTATCGAAGAAAATTCAGATGAATCATTTTGACTCCTTAGCAGTCTTGTTTCATTTTTTAACCTTTGTCCTCTTTAAACATATCAAGGAGTGTAACACTTGTCTATTTCTACATTATCAGGAAGATTTTAAAATATAAAAAGATAAACATGCAAAGAAATTAATGAAATTTAATATTTACTATATATACATTAAAATAGTGTTGACTTTATATATATAGTAGTTTTTCGACATCCTCACTCCGCCCTTGACCCTATCATTTGCTCCGGTTTAATCATAAATTTTGTAGTCAATATTTGAAACTTGAAAATTTTAAATTCTGACATGAATTTTGAAAAGTTGTGTTTGAACATGCAATATATTTTTTTTAAAAAAATTGTAAATGAATGTCTTACAAACCCAAAACCTGACTCTTTTGAGGGACTTGAAAATATTTGACGAACAAATTTCATGATCTACTAGATAAAGTTAAACATGTATTTAAAAGAAGAAGTTTAAATGTATTGATTCAAAATCTAAGCCAAACATATATTTAAATAAAAAAATTTAAATGTATGATCCAAAATGAAAGTCAACTAGATATTTAAAGAAAACATTTAAATGTTTGATTCAAAATCTATGATTAAATGATAGCTTAATCAGCCCAAATTGGAACCTATATATAGACAAACACATATTCCAAAAAAGAGCAACCAATCAATGTGTAAAAAGATCTTTTTCCGACCCTATATATATCCAAGAAAAAAATCTATATACTTATCAATATACAATATTTGTTTTTTTCGTCAAAAGTCCAAAATAATGGCTACTTCTACTCTTGAAGAAGCTTACAAACAAAACCCTCTAAGCCTTCAACACATTCTTCCTATAGATTTTCAATCAATCCAAGAAGTCCCAAACTCTCATTTATGGCCTAAAATCAATAATGTCCTAACTAGTCATAATGAAAAAAACCCCAACGTCCCAATAATTGATCTTTTAGCCCCTAATGTTGTGGAACTTATGGGCCATGCATGCAAAACATGGGGAATATTTCAAGTTGTTAATCATGGAGTTTCTTTAGAACTTTTTGATGAAGTTGAATATCAGGCAAGACGATTTTTTGCTTTGCCTGCTGAACAAAAGGTGAAGGTCGTGAGATCAACTAGTGGCGCCACCGGCTATGGCACAGCTCGAATTACGCCGTTTTTCTCGAAGTTCATGTGGCATGAAGGGTTCACAATTATGGATTCACCACTTGAACATGCTAAGAAACTTTGGCCACATGACTATCATAAATTTTGGTAAGTACATGGATTGATTTTATGTGGATGTACTTATATGCATTAATGATACAATAAATATTTATATAATAAAGTTATTTAGTATATAATTCTACGCAATAATTATATTTCTCTCATGATAAACATAAATTTAATTATATTGAGACAATTTTACTTTCAGAAATCACGATAATTAATTTGAGACGCAGGGAGTAATATAAGGGTTCTTTATTTTGATTATTTGTTTTGTTCTTGCAGTGATGTGATGGAAAATTATCAAAAGAAGATGAAAGTTCTATCCTGTCAACTCTGCCTGTTCATCCTCAACTATTTACAACCATCTCAAGATCAACATTCAATTACTCCCTCCGTTCCATTTTATGTGGCACTATTTCCTTTTTGGTCAGTCCCAAAAAGAATGTTACATTTCCTTATTTGGTAAATATTTAAAGGTACAATTCCTCTTTTACCCTTATTGGTCCCACTTAATCTTGAAAAGAGTACTCCAATACATTTATTAGGAGAGAGAAAAATGAGTCTATTTTTTTAAGGGCAATTTGGTAAACATTTCAAAGTCTTTATCTATTTCTTAAACTCCGTGCCCGGTCAAATGTTGCCACATAAAATGGAACGGAGGGAGTAATTCATTTGAATTTGCAGGAGCCCTACAATTAAATTCATATCCACGTTGTCCTAACCCTAACCATGCACTAGGGTTAGCTCCTCACACAGATTCATTATTCCTAACAATACTCCATCAAACAAATAATACAAAGGGTCTTCAAATCTTGAAAAAAGACCAAGGATGGACTTCAATTGCTCCGGTTTCCAATGATGCGCTCATCGTTAACGTAGGTGATCTTCTTCATATACTCTCTAATGGTGAATTCCCATCGGTTTATCATCGAGTTCTTGTGGATCAAACTAAGCATAGGGTTTCTTTGGCTTATTTTTTTGGACCTCAAGTTGACTCTATGATTTCTCCATTAGTTTCTTCTAAGGATAATAATGGTGTTGTACTAAAATATAGAAATGTGAAAGTGAAAGAGTACCTTGGTCTCAAGGCAAAACATCTTGAGAAGGTGTTCTCTATGATTAGATTTTAATTATGTTATAGTATTTTAGTACGTAGCTGAGTTGATTGACTACATAAACTTTTATTTTATCGGCGAGGGTTTGATTTCCATCTTGTAATCTGCTCACCATCCTTTCCCCTTTCCCTACCTGTACCCCTACCCTACCCCAATTTGATAAAATAATATATGACGTTTTTCTAGTGTTCATAATTTTGACTAATGTGATCTTTGGTGTAATTCATATATACCATGAAAATTATTTGTAGTTTCTACTCAATTTACTTGTTTAATTTTAAAGGTTACACTGTGAAAGCGTGTGACCCTCTCAGTGAAAAACTTAAATTTTGAAAGAATATATATTTATTTAGTCAATTGTATTTTTAATATGTTCCTCATATACATTTTTTTATGAGTTACATACAAGATGTTTTTTGTAATACTATTAAAACATGACAATGAAATTCGAAATACAAATTCTTATTTACGCCTGCACTATAATAACGTACATATCATCTCATGTAAAACAATTAAAGCTATTAATATAAATACAGTATTTCTTTTACTTAAATATGTACTCAAGATACATCTGTATATATCAATAGGATTCATGAAAATGAAAAATAAATTAACAATAAGTTCGTCAAGTTGAAAAAAAAAAAAAGAATAACCTAGGAATTTACTCATTCCCAGCTTCACATATTTTTAGAGCAACATTTTCGAAAAAGACAAAGGAAAAAACTTAAAGAAAGAACTGTGAAATTGCGTAGTTAAATTTAGTTATTTCTTGTCTAATCACGTCTAATAAGTCCAAAATAAATCACTTCAGGCCTAGTCATAGGTAGCTAGTTTATATTTCATATTACTAATAAAATGAATTTTGAAGAGTTGATATATGAGACAAAAAAGATCTAGTATTAGTTCAATAACTCCAAAAAAGATAAAGCTTCAAAATCCCCAACCCCACCCCAAACCCATCCACTAACTCCAGAAAACTATTATTAAAAATTAATATATTCGTAAATATTTCATCGTAAATTTTTCAATATTTTTTACTTTAATTAAAATTTATAAAATTTGAAATTAAAGACGTGTTTCGATTTTACTTTTCGCAAAGAAGAGAATAAAGTATTTTATTTAAAATTATGACTTCTTAGTGTCCTTAATTAACTCGAGGATTGTTTGATTTGAGAAATAAAAAAATACAATCCAATTGAAAATTCAGAATTAAATTTATAATATTTATATCACATTTGGTTGAATTATTTATGTCCCAAAACTCATGTGCTGGAATAATCTCAAATTTATAATCACGGGGATTAAATATTAAATTGACACATTTGTCATTTTCTAAATCTCTTTTGCACAAAATCGCTTAAACAGAAACGGCTGAAGTTAAAATTAAAAATTTACCTTGTTTTATCTAATTTAAATCAAATACATACTTTACATTATATATGTATGTATATATTTTAAAAAAAAGATATATATATTCAATAAGTAACTTCGTTATTTAGAGATGTCAGTTAGATTAGGCCCAGCCAGGACAAACTATCAAATTTGATGGGCCAAGATGGGCTAGGCTACCATTTCGACAAATTTAGGGGAACTTTCGCAAATAGCCACCATAATAAACTTAATTATGCTTCATAGTTATAGTTTGCATATTTACGGGTTGTAGCTACAGTTTAAGCTGCTTCGTTTGTATAATTCACAGATTTGTATAATTCGCAGGTTTGTATAATTCGCGGGTACATTTGTATAATTCAGTTATTTTTGTATAAACTCGAAGTAACGAATTTATACAATTACAAACATCAGAAGTGTAAATAGTTATACAAATTATATTATACAAAAGTTATACAAATTCTGAATTATACAAACGTGCGAATTATACAAAACTAAAAAGTTGAGCCGCGTAATTATAGCTAAAAGTAGGTTGTGAATTGTAATTAAGGCAAATTGTAGTTATGTTAACTAATTAACTAGTATATGTTTGCTTATACGCGTAATTTTCCCATGTTAATATGACTTGTATAAAATTGAAAAAATTACATAAATACACATCTTAGTTTATTATATTTCTAAAATTTCCAATCATTTAAACAAATTACACAAATCTCTTCTTAGATACATCACTTCTCGGATACATCCCTTCCTTCTCAAATACATCTCTATCTCCTCTCGGATACAATCATCCCCTCTCAGATACAACCTATCCCCTCTCGGATACATCTCTCTCATTAAATAATGTATAATTCGCAATCTGTGAGCTATGTATCTGCATGTTCCCTAGTGTATCTGAGATCCTATAGTTTAAAGGGATTTTTCTAATTTGGGAAAGATTAGGCATATGATATACTTATCTCTTAATTAACACTATGAAATTTATATAATTATGGGCATAATATTTTTAATTCTAATGTTATTTCATTTTTGTTTAATATTCTTAAGAAATATGTTTGAGATCTGAAGTAGCAATAAATAATTTCCGTAAACTTAAAAACACAATGCCCATTAGTGACGGCTCATATATCTTAGCTTACTGTCACTTCATTAGTCTTTTCCTTAGTCTTTAGTCTTTTACTAAGTATATGTACGACACTTGCTAACTTTCTCACGCTCTTGCACCACTTGTTCACAATCTTTCTATGGCAAGTCAACCTAAAACTCTAGGAATTGTTAATGAATAGAAGAGAGAACACAAGAGAATTGTTAGGAAGAATTGTGTAGAGAATTTTAATTAATTTTTGTTTGATGAATTTATAAATGGATGTCCATCTATTAATGCAACTAACTTCGAGGTCAATTGTCACAAACAAAATAAACTCCCCCCACCCTCGACGTGACATAGCTAATAGGATGTCGAAAGACCCTAAACTAGCCACTTGACATAAACATGACACTAAGAAAGCAATGAGGCAATATTAAATGAATCATGCAACTAAAATAAGTCTCAAGGTAAAGTCTCAACATAAGAGAATCATAATACAAAGCTCAAAGCTCGAAATAATGCTGAATACATGCTAAGTCTGACATAAGCCTCTATTGTCCATAATGTGGTTAGGATAAACCCCTAAACAACGAACAAAATCTGAAAACAGAACTTACGTGAAAATAGACAAGAGCTCATAACAAGTGATCACACCCTCAAATCATGAGGCTCACCATAAGCTAGGCAAAGCTGATAGATCCAATCTAGACACGACCGGATGGAGGAGCGTCAGACCCTATATTATGAAACAATATAGGCACAAGAGATATATGCGTCAATAATTTGAATCTATTGAGTATGAGGATCATGCATAAACATAAACGTGATATTTTAAAAACATGATAAGACATGACCAAGTAAACCATTTCGAATCATGATAAGCTAAAGTCAAAAGACAAAAGAAGGCCAATGAAATACAAGAATCTTGACATATGTATAAAACAAATGATAAGTAGAAAACAGGTTATTTGTGGGATGTTTACCGGTTAACCTACATAGACCATGTGAGCTATAACATGGAAGTCAATATCTTACTCCCACACTGAAAAGAGATTGTCCTACTGTCAAAAGTAAGGACCATGTTCTAAGGCTTAGGTGGATCAACTAGCTAGTTTCGTCCATTTAGGACATCCTACGAGGGCACGAGTTCAAGGACTTTTGAAATCACCCAAATTCATTCGGTGCTAAGTAAACTCCCAACGGAATCATAAATTCATAATATCATATCCATATTTGCTTAGTCTTGGATTGGTGAGAATCTAGTAACACCAACTCAATTATAAGGCTCAAAAATCAGTAGAAAAACACTTGTTAGAATACCATGATTTCATAACATAATATGTGTTGAAAAGACACAAAATTGAAATCATCTAAATCATGACAATCTTTTCATAGTAAAATTGCACTTCAATTGGAAGTGGCTAAATCGTGTAAGTATTTCATAATGAGAATACTTTCAAAGGAAGTAAACCTAATTTCAAAAAAATATGAGATACTTAATTCAAAAGTTACATAGTTACATAGTCACCACAATTCCTTTATGCATGCATAATTTCAAACCTCAATTCATGATCAAAATAGGCATATAGCATGAGTTCATATGGAAGATATTGAAAACATGAGATTTGAATCAAATCATGCATAATAAGGTCAAATATAATCAATTGAATCACAATTAATTAAACCCATGAATAATCATATAGAAATCCTAGAAATTTCAGTGAAATCATAAAGGAGAATTGAGAAACCTCTAGGACTCAATGAATAGAAAGGGATCTATTGATGAAGTTCCCACATACCTTGGATTATCAAAGCCATAGCAATTAAGGAAGATACCTTGAAGCTTGAAGAATCCTAGAAATCCTTGAGAGCTTTGAGAGAGAATTTGGGGAAGTTAATTTAAGGGATTTGAGTTAACGAGAGGGAATTTGAAGGGTAAAATTAGTTATAGGACATATTGATAGGGTCAAAACGATATATTTTAGGAGTTAAAAGAATAGAAAAAGACATAATTAACCCTCAATTAAAAACTGCCGAATAGACCTACGACTCGACCTACGGTCCGTAAGAATTTATATGGACCATCCTGGTCATACGTAGACCTTGTTACTAGGGACCAACAATGTGGTCAAGTTCCATGAGGCCCTCCCTATAGGTCTTCTAGGCTTCTACGGCCCATAGGCCTTGGGCATCTTAACCCAAAATCCCTAAGTCTGAAGTCACCTTATGAGTCCCCTTTCTATGACCTCTCAAATCTTCTACGGACCGTCCTACTGGTCTGTAGGAACTTATCAGAGGCTTGCCATTCTCAAAATTTCTCAATCATTTCCACGAATGCCTCCCTTACAAATCGTAGGACCTTGTACGGTCCATAGGTGGCTTCCGTGAAACCTGCACTAGTGCCAAAAATGCAGCTTTTCCTTTCCAATTCATTTTACCAGTTTTTGAGTTGTTAAAATATGTCCCATTGGGAACATTTGTCCTCGAATAGGGCTCAATCTAGCATTAATAGACTACAAAAAAAGTAGTTAAATCTAGCCACCCAACATGAATGCAAATCTCATTAAAATTCATAGAAACAAGGAGTAATTGAAACATAAAATTAAAATCAAGTTTTCATGAACATACATACATATGAAAACATGAAAATACCTAAAATGCATGAGTCCGAATGAGTAAAAATTAGAAAATTATTACCTTAAGCTAAAATGTGAATGGAGGAAAAGACATGAGGATACTTGGACATCATTTCAGCTTCGACCTCCGAAGTAGCACCCTTAACTAATTGATTCCTCCAAAGAACATTCACGGAAGTAACTCTTTGTTTCTCAGAACCTCTTTATATGAAAGACTTCCCTTAACTCCTACACACTCCAATGGCACAATAGAATTACTATTGCCAACACACTTTTCAACAATGAGACATGGAACACAGGATGCACCATTGCCAAATAAGAAGGTAAATCTAATTCATAGGCTACAGTACCAAAACACCTCAAAATCTGATATGGGCCTACATAACAAGGACTAAGCTTCTCTACCCTTCTTTCCAAATTTCATGACACCTTTCATATGTGAGATTTTCAAGTAAACCCAATTAGCAACATCAAATTCAATCTCTCTCCATCTAACATCAGCATAAGACTTTTGTCGACTTTGAGACATTTTCAATCTTTCTCTAATAAGTCAAACCTTCTCCATAGCCTTAAGCACCAACTCAGGCCCTATCAAAGAGACCTCACCATATTCAAACCAACCAATATGAGACCTCCACCCCTACCATAGAGAGGTTCAAATGGAGCGATTTGGATAATTGAGTGATAACTATTACTATAAGAAAACTCAATCAAGGGAAAATGATCATCCCAAGGATCAAAAGTCATACTATGTTTTACTTGAGTACCAAGACCTACCTAAATTGAGATGTAAATTGAGTACCCCTATCAGAGATTATGGATTAGGGCACTCCATACAACTTCACCATTTCCCGAATATAAAGCCTAGCATAGTCTTCGGCTGAAAATGAGGTCTTCACAGTAAGGAAATGAGACAACTTTGTCATTCAATCCACAATCACCCAAATCAAATTAAACAGTCGACGGCTATGAGGTAGACCATAATGAAGTCAATATTCAAATCTTCCCACATCCAAGTAGGGATTCTAATGTCTTGAGAAAAATCTCCTAGTTTTTTATGCTCAACTTTCACTTATTGACAATTAGGACACTAAGCCACAAATTTTGCAATATTTTTCTTCATCCCATTCTACCAATAGACC
The DNA here is from genome assembly GCA_036553675.1 of Solanum okadae. NCBI lineage: Eukaryota > Viridiplantae > Streptophyta > Magnoliopsida > Solanales > Solanaceae > Solanum > Solanum okadae. The sequence continues at coordinate 47,020,990 of CM071678.1, forward strand.
TCCCACAAATCACGGTACATCTTGGCTTCTCCGGAGTGAATAGAACACTTAGAACTGTAAGTTTCTGATAAAATCTATTACCTTAACTCATCAACATTCAGAACACATAACTGACCTTGGTAACAAAGCACACCATCTCCCCCTTGGGAGAAAGCCTCAAAAGAATTTTTGGAAACCACTTTATACAACTCAACCATAGCCGGATCAAAATTTTCCTTATCTTTCACATCTGAAACAAGCGATGATTTTCAGCCATTTTATGCAATGATACCACCATCCTCGGAATCAACCAAGTGAACACCCAATTAAGCTAGTCTATGAACATCCCGGACTAATTTCTTCTTACCATCCTAAATATTAGCAACACTATTCATCAACAATTGGCTAAGACCATCGGTAACCATATTTGCGTTATTTGGATAATAAAGAACACTCATATCATAATCCTTTAACAATTCAAGCGATCTTTTGCCAAAATTGCAAATCTTTTTGCTTAAATAAATACTGCAAACTCTTATGATCGGTGAACACATCCACATGAACACCATAGAGATAATGTCTCCAAATTTTCAAAGCAAAAACCACCACCGCTAACTCCAAATCGCGAGTTGGATAATTCTTTTCAAGCACCTTCAATTTCCATGAAGCATAAGCACTTACCTTACCATGTTGCATCAAAACACAACTAAGACAAATTCGTGAGGAATCACAATAAACCAAAAATTCATCGGATCCTTCTGGTAATGTCAAAACTAGGGCTGGAGTCAGCCTATCTTTCAACTCTTGGAAAATATTCTCACAAGCTTCCGATCATTGAAATTTTAGCTTCTTTTGAGTCAACGTAGTCAAAGAAGAAAAAATAAAGAAAAATTCTTCCACAAACCTTCTATACTAGCCGACCAAATCCAAGAATCTTTGAATATCTGAAGGGGAAAGAGGTCTAGGTCAGTTCAAAACTGGCTTAGTCTTCTTAGGATCAACCGTGTTACCTTCACCAGAAATAATATGGCCAATGAGAGTAATGGACCTCAACCAAAACTCACATTTGCTAAACTTACAAAGAATTTACAATTATTGGGGATTTACAAAACTATCCTTAGGTGATCACACATTCATGCTAACTCCGAGAGTAAATCAAAATATCATCAATAAAAACAACCATGAACATGTCAAGATATTGCTTGAACACTCTAATAATAAGATCCATGAAAGCATTTGGGGGCACTAGTCACACCAAATGACATCACTAAGAATTCATAATGAACATACAGAGTTTTGAAAATTCTTCTTTGGAATGTCACTTTTCCTTATCCTTAGTTGATGATACTCCGATGGAAGATCATTCTTTAAGAAGAAACCAGCACCTTGGAGTTTATCAAACAAGTCATATATCCTTGGAATATGAGACTTATTCTTTATCATGACCTTGTTCAAATTGTTGGTAATCAAAACACCTACGAAGTGGACCATATTTCTTTCGAACAAACAACACCGGAGCACCCCATAATGAGATACTTGGTCTAATGAACCCTTGTCCAATTAGTCATTCAACCGATCCTTTAACTCTTTAAGTTCCATTAGAGTCATTTAGTAAGGAGGAATAGAGATAGGTTGTGTATCGGGAAGAAGTTCAATACCGAAGTTTATTTCCTTTTCGGGAGGAAAACATGAAAAATAATCATGGAACAATTCCAGAAACTTATTAAAAAGGGGAATTGACTCAAGAGTAGGAGTTTTATAATTCCTATCCCTTTAGAAACTTGAAAGATAATCATGGAACACTTCCGATTGGTCACATTTCAAGTTCCGAATGAACTTATCTTTAGTATGGAAGGGTGGAAATTTTAGCCCCAAAAGGTCGGTTTATCTCTTGCTTAAAGGCTAGGAAAAAGATTTCTAAAGGTTGCATTTGTCATCTTGTTCCCTTTTTTAATTGAACCCACTTCAAATCAACAATCAAATCAGTAAATACTAACACCCATAAGCTAATTGAAGCATTCAATCACATAATCACAACCATTAGATTGGGGTTTTAGCCACACATAATAAAGAGCAAGAAATAGTTACCAACTATGTTTTCCACCAGATTGGGCAACAATCCACAAGTCTTCAAAATGCTCAAATTGAATTCCAAATCAAATAAACCCTAAATCTCTACTCAAAAAGTTATAGAACAATATAAGGGACCAATAACCCATAACTTGACAATGTGGGAATTCTCCAAAATCTCCAGAACTCTTTTTTATTTCTTTTGAAAATTATATTTATACATTCCTAGATTATCAGCTTCGGAGCCACTCGGCAAAATAAGTTGGGCTTCACAGCCGAGTGCTCTTTTCCATCGCCTTCTTGGTTTAGCTTTTCACCACTTCCCTTCTATGACTTTAGGCGATCAAAATCTCCATCCCCGCTCCAGTTGGCGCTTCGCCGAAATACATATCTCCTCACTGAATTGGATTTGTCCAAGGGCTGGCCTGCTATGAATTTTGGCTAGCTGAAGATCCACTTAGCGACTCATCAAGTGGGCTTGGCGAGCATCCGCCTTGATTTTCTTCAGCTTTTTTCGCTTTTATGCTCTTTTTTTCCCGGTAATGTATTTGCCTTGCTCTTTTGCCTTCATTGCTACAAATTAGCATTTTAACATCAGTTTAGAGTATAAAATAGGCATTGAGGACACTAACACTCTGAATATTAAGCCCTAAATGAGTCGCAATCTCCGTCTCATCAACACCCCCACCTAAAGCTTTGCTTGTCCTCAAGTAAAACACAAGATCAATCAGTTCAACATAAATGTCTACAAATAGTGCTACTCAAGACTCAACATGAATCCACATGAGGTTCAATCCACCCATGCAATGTTCAATTGTGCACTACAAGTTTCAAACTATGACTAGCCATCATCAAATAGAAACAAGATCACAATGCTTGCTTCAAATGAAAATTCAAGCTAAAAAAAAGTATTTCACTGCCCTCACATCAAGAATGATTCCATACCCACAGAAAGCTCATTAAAATTTCAGAATTAAGGAATCGAAAGCAACTCTCACACTCTCAAAGATAAACACATGCATGATTCTACCCATAGGCTTGCCCGTATTTTCCAATCAACATGACATTAAGTTCAATCAAGATCACCAAGGTCTTTCTAGGCTTGTAACGGGGCTGGGGGTAAAGATATGATCATTTTGGCTTAGTGACGTCTACCTTCATGAAACATGGTTTGCATTTAACTTTTTCTCCTTTTCTTTTACACTTTTTGACTTCCACAATCCACCCTATGTTCTTTTAAGCATGATTCATTGGATACCCCATTTCTTTTATCCATTGCACAAGCTTTATTGCAACATTCTTTTTCTTTGTCAATCTTTTTCGTCTTTTTTTAATATGGAGGGGTTCAATCTTTTTCAGCACAATCCATCAAGGGTAAATTTTTCACAACCTTCTTGATTTTCCTCATTTTTCACCACACCCCCAACTTAGGCTTTTGTCCTAAGTTAGCTATTCAAACAGACCAGTATTTCATGAAGGTTTTAGGTAATGGGAACAGAGGTCAAATAAGTTCATGTTTCATCCAAAGAAAAGGTTAGGTTCAAATGGTGTCAAGCTAAGTTCACACTCTCACAAGGTGGTCACAAAGAGGTATAAAAGCAAGTTAGTTCACTCTCCAAAATTTTTGCCTAAGATCATCTCTACCATTCGCCTACATTAGTCTATTGGACCAACGGGCAAGTTGTAGGTATTACCAAGCACATATTTCAAGATGAATCTCACCACACATGGCATTCAACACAATCATCAATCAAGATTCTACAAATTTTGCTCGTGTGCAATGAACATCACAAGATTCATTTTAATAATTGGCTAGTCACAATGAGATGCTAAGAGTTCACACATAACTTATGAAACTCAAATTTGCCTCATTGGGATTGCACAAACATATCGTTCAATCAAGAGCACTATTCAATTTATCAATATTGATCGCAACCGATGCTCAAATATGTAAGAGAACAACCACATTCACAAAAATCAAGAGGTGAAATTTTAATTTGGATAAAAACCCAACATTGACATTAAAACCCAAAAACAGATAGTCACACAAAGTAAGCATTTAGAATAAGCTATCAAAAACCAATCATTCACAAAAGCATCCCAAAAGAGGTAGGTATGAAGATACCTTACCCCGCCAAACAAAACTAACAATTATCCTTAATGCAATAGAAATAAATAGTCTCAACATAAAACTAAAAAGAGAGTCAAGATCCCCTGTCAGGCTAAGCCTGAGGTTAACTCTACACATCTGAGACTCTCTCAATCTGGGAATGATCCCACCATCAATGTGTCCTGAAGAGAGGCCTCTATGGTTGTCTGTACCATTACTCCCTTTAGGTCCTCTAGGTCATCATATACCACTTTATCATGGGTACCAAGCTCCTCTTAATCAGTCTCAGGAATATCAGACTCGACATCATCATCAGCCACAACAACATCTCCAGTCGTAGTAGCCAGAGAAATCTAAAAAATGGATGGCAACTCTGTGCTCGGGACCTCGAGAAGGTCCACCATTCCAAAAAAACATAGAAAGATCCATGGATTTAAGATCATTCATATCAAATCTCAAACTAACAACATTGGCTCTCAAAGCCATCACATCAGTCGACATTCGCCTGCTATACTCACATACCTCTATTCTCACAGTGAGGGGGTCCAAAGCTAGGCTAAATGTGATGATCACCTTCCGGTGCTCTCTCAACTCAGCTCAGATAAGATCTAAGGCAGCAACAATGACCCTCTCAGTCATATCAAGGAAAACAACTTCTACCCAAGAAGCACGAACATTAGTAGATTAGGCTAGATGGCCCATCTTGAATATCATCACCTGTGTCAATGGGGAACGGGAAGCAGTAGTAGTAGTAGTAGACGAAGATAGGGCAGTAGCAGAAGTGTTGGGCATTCATGAGGGTTCACCAGCCTGAGTAGGAGGGGTTGTGTTTGTCTCTAGCATCTCCACATCAATAACCAGGGAAGTGTCCACCAGTGCAGCTCTCCTCCTCTCAGCCTCGTCTCTAATGTACTCGGCATCGATCCTCCAGATGTCAGTAGAGGAAGTGGGAGTCACTTCCACATCCGTTTTCTCCATAAAAGGCACTCGGGCACACCGACAAAGCTCGGTGATCAACACGAGGAAAGGGAGTGAGTTATGACTCTACTTAGCCCTCATGGCATCTCTTGCTCAATAATCAGCTCGAGATTCAGTCTATCCCGATCAATGATAGATCCCAATAATGTTGCCTTAGAATGTTGAAGTATGGACTCGTTTTGGGAAGGCATCAATGTGCTGCTAATAAACCCAAACCAACACAGTGTAGCTACATTCAGATCCTTCTTCTAAATTTGAACTCCTTGCTCGATCTATGGCGGTGTGATGTCGAAAATTAGAGGAGCCAACATGTCACGCCTCGAGCCTACACCTTAGGCGGGACTGGCACTCGAGAACCATTGTTGGCCCCAAGAGAACTGTTGGCTTCGCTTAACTCATAGCGAAAGACTTAAATAACAAGATAATAATCTGAAATGATAACTCATGAAATAACTTAGAATGTCTTAAAACAACATTCAACTAGCCAAGATGGCAACTCAAATCTCATACCAAAACATCTTAAATACAAGACTAAAGAACTCATATCTAACTGTCTATGAAGCCTCTAAACAGCTTAGATGGATTTCAGGACAAGACCCACGATATCCTAATGAACTAAAATACTGAAAGCACTAAAAAGGGATCCTCTGAAAGCAAAGAGGGTCCCCAACTAACTCTGAAGCTCAGCTACAATCAACGATGCGCTGGATGCTGACCCTGGTTACCTGTATCTGCATTATGAAAAGATGCAGGCCAAATGGCATAAGTACATTGAATGTACGAGCATGCGAGGGGAATACTAAAACAAGACATAAGCTTGAAAGGAACTAAAAGAATAAACTTGGTCTCAACTGAACTGAACTCATTTCAATATAAAGCAGTATAAGAAAGTGCAATATAAAGAAAAGCTTTTTAAAACATGGCTAACAACTCTGTATAATTGGAAATATAATAGTAACTCTAACGTGTATGCAAGGATACAATATAACTCTTAAATATATATAAAAATACAAAATAATACTACTGTGGGAGTTTCTCTAACTGACAACCTTCACTTAAGATCTATTGTGATGATACAACATTTTGCCTCACGCTGCCTGGGCCGTCCTATACCTTGACGAGGGCATAAAACCTGACTACTAAGGGGATCCACTAGTCTATGCTAAAAAGCACTAAGGAATCATCTAAAAAGTATGAACCCTTTCATCCCATGATGGCTACATGGTATTTAGGGGTTGGGAGTTGTTTGAACTCTCCCGCATATCGGTGCTCAATACTACTCCAAAAATATAATACTATCTCTTATGTTTAAAAACATATTTCTTTCTGTGGTTTGACATAATTGCTCAAAACGTAGCTCAAAGGCTATCTTGTAAATCAAAGTTTCCTCTCTTGCTTAATTGTGAAAACATTTTATACTTCTTTGGGAATACATAGTCCCCATATACTCTTTGAAGAAATGAATTTCAACCTTTACTCTTTACTAAACTCAAAACTCAAGTCATAAAACAAAGTTAAAACGTTTGTAAAAGACTTTTGGAAAACTCTAAGAACTTCTCTTGGCTTGACTCTTAACTTTCCTTGAATTGAATTATGGATTCAAGGTTCATGATCTCATGTTATTGATGATTACATGTTTTTAGACGTACCTTAGAGTGTAGAAATCAACTAGGAAACATAGGTATGTTACAAGGGAACTAGTACGAAAAGAAGTGGGAAAAAGTAGAAGACCTGGCGTCCCTGGCGCTGTGAGTGGTGCGGGGCTCCAGAGGGTAAACTTCCGAACTGAAGTTGGGACGTGCTGGATGGCGCGGCGCCCCACGGCCCAAACTTCAGAACAACTTTTGGGGCTCTCTGTCTGGTGCGGCGCCCCAGGTCCCAAACTTCAGAACAACTTTTGGGGCGCTCTGTCTGGCGCGGCGCCCCAGGCTTCTGCCCAGAAATCCCCAATTTTTCTTGGTCATTTTTCAACTCTAAAACCTCTAGTTTTGATTGGTTCTTTCCCCAAATGCTTAGATTCGACTACATAAACAAAATATGCAAAGAATCTACTAAAACGACACCTAATTTCATGAATTTGAATCAACAACTCAACGATTTCAACGAATCAAGAATTAAATAGAACTTCAACAAAACCCATTAAGAACTCAATTTATAATCCTTCAAGAACATAACTTCGCTAAAATAAATCATGATTAGCGTGTGGGTGAACTAACCCAATGCTATGTGATCTCACATACCTCATTGAGATCACCCCTCGACGAAATCCACAAGCAAAATCCTCAAGAACGATGAATTTTGGCTCTTTCTCCTCTTTTCGCCTTTTGCGTTCTTTCTCTAAAAACCCTAGCGTGAAATCTTTGAGTCCGTAAACTGAAAAAATTTAGTTTAGACCCCTAAGTAATTACCAAAAATGAATTAATTTAATTGGGTAATGAAAAGACCATAATACCCTTCTAAAATTCGGTTTTTGACTTTCCTTATCTAGACAACCCAACTTCAAATGGACATATCTCACTCATACAAAATCGAAACTGAGAAAACTCGGCGGCGTTGGAAAGATAATTCAAATATATTTCCTTCGGTATCTTGTATCACACCGAAATCTTCCTGATATAGGAGTTATGGTTGTTTGAAGTTAACCCAAAACTCATACTTAACTTAACTTTGTCAAATTTCCAGATTTTTCATTCTTTCCAAAAATGATTCTTTCTAGTTCTAGCTCTTTATAGTTCTTTCAAATAGCGAGGTGTTACACAACCACCCATTTAAGTCATGCAGGGTCTTCTTTTGTATTTGATCCACCAAGAAGTGGATCACATTTATCGTACACCCCAACATCTCATCAATGTTTGTGCTGCTGCATAATACCTTTTTTCCCATACAACATTAGGATCAACCGGTGCGAATGAGCTGGCCTTCTTCTTCCTATTTGGTACTTGCCTCCCATATTCTCTATAAAACTCTTGGACCCAGAAAGGTATATATGGGCCTCGAGGCCGTGTAAGCATCTCAAACTTGTGGAACTCGATAATGTTCTACACTTCAGGGTACCTGTCCACCACTCCATATGTAAGCAACCTCTTCTCTTCTAAAATGGTCCTCAACCCCATAGCCTTGAGACTGTTCAGAAATCGAGGTGGAGGTGCATGTACGGTGGGCACTGGAAGTACCTGCTCAATCGTCTCTGCTGGAGGTGGGAGAGGTGAAGGAGTCACCGGTATTCTGGTCGGATCATGTAGCACTTTAGAGCACAGCTCAGCTCGCCTTTTCTGTAGAGTCTAATCATCCTCCAGCTCGGATACAGCTACCGACAATCTAGACCCCAAGATACCCTCACCTTCAGACTCTGAAGTGGTGAGGTCCGTATTGTAGATGCCATGCTATCGGAGATATCCTCATCCGGATGTTGCTCCGCAAGACCCTTGACTTTTTCTGTGCCTTTCCCCATGTCGGAGGAAGTCTGGATTGTGTATCTTGTGGGGGAGCTGCCCCCTCTTGATAACTATACCCCGTGCTCTCTTTCGGGGTAGTTGATTTTTACCTGGCACTTTGGGTCTGGCCATATATGCAAAACAACATATAAGGAACAAATACGGTAGAAATAGGTCAACAATATATCAAAATTTAAAACTTGCAGGAAAACTCGCTGACTAGTTCGGTGAGATGCCGAACTCATTCGGCGAGCTACGTCGAGCTTGCCGAATGTTTAAGAATAAAATTGCACAGATTCAGCACCAGTCGGTGAGGTCTAGGGCCTTTTGGCGATTCGTCGAACCCATTCATTGAGCTAAAGGTGGCTCACTGAAAGTTACAGAATATTTAACTCAAATCAAGGCTGGCAAAGGGTGATCACAAAGACATTCGGTGTACCGCCGAGTTAACTCGGCAAGCTAGGGCATGTAGTTGAATGTTACAGAATCAAATCATCAAAAATGAAGAACAAAAAGGCGATCGAGGTATCACTTGCGAATTGCTGAGTCATTCAGCGAGCTCGACTAAGCTTGTCGTCTGGTCTCTCCTGCCAGTTTTTGACCCCGACCTTCAATTTTCAAACCAAAGCCCACGATAATGAAATTCAAGCACTATTCTATGCAATTAAACTTAGACCCATATCACTAATGACCCCGGGGTACTCAGACTTCCCTTTATTTTTCTAAAATTGACCAATGTCTTTTGCCCTTAAGAATGACGTCACCCACTCTATCATTGTGCAAATTCAGTCGATCGGTACGATTCGGGCCACTCAGACTTCATCCTCACCAGACCCAATACAATACCACTACACACCCACAAGTTCATTACAAGAAAAAGTTTATTTAAGACCAGCATGTAGGGACAAGTTAATAATCCCGTCACAAAAAAGTATACATATTGAGACGACATTATATTTCGGTCCTTAAAGTTATATGTTATTGAGAAGGTAAAAAATCTCGTCCCTAAGAAAACTAATAACTCATCCCAATTGTGATTGAGAGACTTAGCGGGAGCGCCAAAACATTGCTACAAAATTTACTAAAACGCAAAACTTTTTTTTTCTGAAAAGTAGGCGCCATAAAGAAACACTATTTCTAAAAATCCAAAAAAAAGGATCTTTTTTTTCTCAAAATCCATTGGTCACAACTTTGCCCTATACATATTCTCAATCCCAGAAGGGTCTCTTTTTCATCTCGATCAATTATGACATAGGTTTATTCACTTCTGCCTCAAATCCTCTGAACGTATTCTTAGCAGCAACATATTTGTTTCCTTCTCTCAACTGCGAATCTAATGTATGATGTCTCTTCTTCTTCATGTTTATTGATGATCTTTCGCTCAACGCAACAGAAGTGTCTCTTTTTAATCTTGATAAACAGTGACCTAGAGTTATTCAACTCTGCCTCAAATCCGTTGTACGTATTCTCAGCAGTAGCATATTTATTTCCTTCTCACAACTGCGAATTTAAGGTTTGATGTCTTTTCTTCTTCTTCCTGCTTATTGATCTTTCGCTCAACTCAACAGAAGTGTCTCTTTTTAAGCTTGATCAACAACGACCTAGGTTTATTCAACTCTTCCTTAAATCCTTTGTATGTATTCACTACAACAACTTTGTTTCCTTCTTTCAACTATGAATTTCAAGTATGATGTCTCTTCCTCTTCTTCCTGTTTACTGATCTATCGCTCAACTTTACCTAATTTTCTTGTTTTATTGAGTCCAGATTCTAATTGAAAGTTTAATTGTTTTTGAAGTGTATTAATGTTTGTAATATATTTTGTGTTCGACGAATCACATTACCCATAGTATAAAGTTTTTTTAGAAAAATAACTATGTGGACACCCTTCCTTTTTTCGTCTCTGTTTCACGATTCCCTTCTTCAATAGACACCAAAGTCCCTTGTGTGATATGATTCTTGTTGTATTAGTTGTTGATTATACAACACAAAGATTCTTTATATTGGAGTCTTGATCGACTTGTAATAATAAAAGTGATTATTTTCTGTATACTACAAGGTAAGTAATTGCTTTATTTCATTAATGTGATATGGGTTGTGAATCGACAAATATTTTAACTTCACTGATTCACTTGTATTTGAAATATTTAACCAGTGAATTTAATATAACGAGGACTAAACTTTATTTCGACAATTGAAAAGTAAATAGTTATTTTGGTCATTGAACTGATTGTGTTAACCACCAAATCATGCATAAGTCTCAACATGATTGATCTAATGAATCATCTGATCATAGAAAAATAAACGATGTACTTCATCTCTTATCCTAGTAGGTGCCCTCACACAAGCAACGTAGGCAGTCTCCTTTGCAATGCCCTCCCATATTCTACTTCTTCTCTTCTTCTCACCTTCATGGTTTCCCTTTTTTAATGGAGAAAATAGACCCATGCATAAATGGGTATATGAGTCTTGATGGATTAGTTGTTGACCGTACAACATGAAGATTGTTTATATTGGAGTCTTGATCGAGTTAAGTAATTGTCATCTTTTATTAATGTGCTACCGGTCATTAATCTATACATCTGTTAACATCACTATTTACTTGACTTTTAAGTCTTTGAATAATTAACTAATGATAGTGATCAACAAACAAGTCAATTTGAATGATCATTTATGTCATATCTAATCAACAAGCAACAACTAGCTTTAAAAAAATCATGTCAACTAATCAGATTGTCGAAGAGAATAATTATAAAAGATTGACGAGAAAGAAAGCATGAGTTAAAAAGCTAAGGATATCTCAAAGAAAACCTTCAAACTTCTGTGAAAGAAATCTAAATATGCTGCTTTGTAAATGATGTTCTTCTCTAATTTTGTTAAGTTTGCTCATTTTCGTTATTTATGGTTGTTATGTCAATATATTGGCAGGAAAAAAACGTTAACACTTGCGTCATACATGACCTATTTGACTCCTACACAAATGATCGCGAGAAGACGATGGACTGTAGGAAAAACTAGTGTAATGTAGTTATTGACTTTCTTTAATAAATTTTTAACACATTAGATGAAGTGAAATTCAAATAATTGATTGCATATGTGAACTAAAAATCAAAGCTACTCAATTAAATAAGTGTATGAAAACTTCTGAATAATCTTGAAAAGAAACATATGTGATCATTTAGATGAGCAGCTTATTTTCTCAAAAGAGAAAGGTCCAGAACAAAAACTGTAACAATTTTACATTTCCAACAGCTGATATGTTGCTTCTTCCTTCAACCTCTCTAAAAAAATGGGCTTCAACACCATTAGAGTGTAACATAGGGAAAGTATTGAAACCTGTTTGAACGCAAAAGTACTATTTTCTTCTTTCTTGAGTTGCCTGAGTCCTTTTTTCTTTGTTGCTTCATGTTACAAGCATTCTTCTATTGATCATGAAATTTATGTTAGCAGTATACTTTTTTCAATTAACAATATATTGTATTTAATATCTTCTACAGACTTGTCATGTCTAGTGTTAAGTTAAATAGGATATTAAAATTTGAAACATTAAATTATTTCCATCTTATTATCAAAAATTATATTTACATCAATTATTGTCATCTGAAAGTATATTGCAATTCCTTAACTAAAAAAGTAGCCAAGGTCCACTAGAAATTGTGATCTTAGAGTTCAACTTAGTTGTGTGCATCTAATTGCAACAAGTTGTGCACATATTATTATTATTTTTTAAATCATTTTTTTTTATGTTTTCTCTAAGGTTATAGCCCCTAGTAAGCAATGGATGCAACTTGTTGACAATCGACTTGATGAAATCTATTTAGTCGGTGTGCAAAAGTTTTTAGATTATGCCTTTCAAAGAAATGGAGAAGAACATGAAATATGATGTCCATGTGTCAAATGTTTCAATACAATTCTAGGAACTCGTAAAACAGTTAAGACACATTTTCTAGTGTATGGTATAATTTGAAACTATACTTTCTGGCATCACCATGGAGAACGTTTGGGTGAGCCATTGACTGAATCTGAATCTGAAGATGAAGATGGTGATATAGTAGAAGAATGTGAGAGTGAGGATGAAGTAGAGGAATTGTTGAGAGATCTATATCCTAATCTTGATGGAGAATGAGGATTTTGATGATTTACTTGAGGAGGAACCAAAGTTGAAGCAAAAAAATATACAGCCTATTAAAGGATTTCGAGAAGCTACTGTACAAAAATTCAAAAGCTTCAAAGCTTTCCTCTTTGATCAAATAGCTTCATATCAAAAGTATGGGTCGTTGGAGTAATGTGTCATTTCCAATGTTATTGAAACTTTTAAAAGAGGAGTTGTTGCGTGATGACACTAATTCACCAAACTCATATTATGAAGCAAAAAAGATAATTCAATAACTTGGGGTTTCTTATGATAAGATTGATGCTTGTACTAACGATTGCATGTTATACTGGAATGAGGATAGCTTACTCGATTCGTGTAAATTTGTGGTGCATCGAGATGGAGAATTAATACACATAGTGGGGAAACAAGGAATAAGAAAGGTAAAATAATAGCTTCAAAGAGCTTACACTATTTTCCCTTAAAGCCTAGACTTCAAAGGTTGTTTATATCTACAAAGACATCTACTCTAATGACATGTCATAAGGATAAAAGAGTTGATGATGGAATAATGAGGCACCCGACTGATTCAATGGCATGCAAGTCATTTGATGAACTTCATCCTTCATTTGCAGTTGACCCTCGTAATGTTCGACTTGGACTTGCTAGTGATGGATTTCAGCTATTTTGGAATTTAAAAACCTCACATAGCATTTGGCATGTTGTTCTTATTTCGTATAATGTACCAGCTTGGTTATGAATGAAACAAGAAAATTTTATTTTGTCGATGCTTATTCCTGGTCCAAATGTTCTTGGAGATGCAATTGATACATATCTCCAACTTTTAATAGAGGAATTGAAGGAATTGAGGGATGTTGGTATTGAGACCTATGATGCATCAACTAGAAAGAATTTTAAGTTGCATGTTTTTTTTTGCTATGGACCATCAATAACTTTCCAGCATATAGAAACTTATCTGGATGGAGTATAAAAGAGAAACTGGCATATCCATGTTGCAAAAAAGGCACTGCTTCAATTCGATTGACTAATTGTAAGAAATCGTGTTTTATGGGTAATCGGTTTACCTTCCTCATAGTCATAATGGAGAAATGAGACATAATCATTTGATGGTACACAATAGAAAAGGCCCCCACCAAAAATGTGTTCTGGTATTGAGATACTTGATCAAGAGCAAGATCTTGAAGGGCTACAGTTATCAAAAGATCCAAAGAAAAGGAAGAAGATTTCACACGAAAATCAAAATGATAATTGGAAAAAGAAAAGTATTTTTCTTCAACTTCCACATTGGAAGTGTCTCTTGTTGCGACACAATTTGGATGTGATTCATATTGAAAAAATATATGTGATAATATCACAGGAACAATAATGAATGTCAAAGGAAAGACCAAGGACACAATTAAAACTCGGCTAGACTTGCAAGAAATTAACATTAGGTCGGAATTGCACTGATAACGCTAAACTACACTTCATCCAATTCTAAGTATAGGCGATTGCAATCTAGTATAAATCGAACAAAGAGTTGGGGTCGATCCCACAAGGAGTGATACGAAATGGAATTGAATTAAGAAGTAAGAGGTGTGTTCTAATCATTTGTAGAAGGAAACATTATCGAAACAAAGTAAAGTAAATTTGTACGGTTTGAGAGAAAGTGCCAGATGGGGGCAGTAGGTTTTTCAAATAACAACTTCAACAACTACGAAAATAGGGGAGTAATCAAGTAGAGAAGGATCCTTGGGGATGTGATCGATTAATTGCCAATTTCGCTATACGGGTGGTTACCAATTATTGAAATTCACTGATTCTTAGTGGGTAGGATGGACTATAGATGAAATAGCCATCTCTTGATCAAATATTACGATTCAGGCGAGTTCTCTCGAACCTCGACAAGCATTACAATGTAAACAACCCTAAACCTCAATTAATCTACTCTTTCGAGCTAGATTGGTAGGGTAAAATTCAGATTCACTCTCTCAAGCTGAATCAACGATACCCCAATCACTAAAATCATCAATCGATAGAATTGACTCTAAACCTCTTTATCAAGCAAGCATATAATACTATACTAGAATTGCATTTGCAACTACAATTCATGAGTTAAACCTCAGTTACAAATCAAACCAACTTCAAAACAACAATTAAATCGGTAATTACTAACACCCATAAGCTAATTTAGGAAATTAATCACATAATCACACCCCAAGAATGGGGGTTTTATCCACACATTAGAAAAAGTAAGAAATTATTACCAACTATGTTGTCCATGAGCTAGGTAATGAATTCCAAGACTTTACAATGCTTCAAATCAACTAAAATTCAATACCCACTTGAAATCTCTACTCAAAAACTCTAAGAGCAGTGTTTGGGATAAAAAAAACTCAAGGTAAAAGCTCTTAAACACTCAGAACAGTTGTTGAGAATTTCCAACTATCAGAACTCTTTTCAAATCTTTGAAAATTTCGCATTTATACTCTTCCAAATTTTCCACTTATGGACCCATCAGCGGAGTAAGTCGTCCATCGCTGACCACGTCGTCAATGGGCCAAGTGTCTCACTTCATCGCCTTCTTGACATGCCTCTGCACCATTGAACTTCTCTAACTTTAGGTGATCAAGATCGTTGTCGCCGACCTATTCGACGGTTTGCCGACTATCCCTTTCCATCGCCAAGTTGTCTTTTCCCAAGGGTTGGCATGCTGTAACATTTGGCAAGCTGAAGGACCACTTAGCGGTTCGCCGAGTGGTCTTGGAGATCACCAGGATTGCCCTTCTTCAACTTCTTCAGCTTTTTCGCTCCTTTTTGCCTGGTAATGTCCTTGCCTTGCTCCTTTGCCTTCATTGCTGCAAATCAACATTGTATCATTGGTTTAGAGCATGAATTAGGCATTGAGGAAAATAAAACAATGAAAATAAAGCCCTCAATGAATCGAAATCACCAACTCATCAACACCCCCAACTTAAACTTTTGCTTGTCCTCAAGTAAAACACTAGATCAATCAGTTCAACAAGGATGTCTACAAACAGTGCTACTCAAGACTCAACATGAATGCACACAAAAGGTTCAAACTATTCATGCAATGCTCAATTGTGCACTCTAAGTTTCAAATTCTGACTAACCATTATTAAATGGAACTCAAGCTCACAATGCTTGCTTCAAATGCAAGTTCAAGTTAAACAAAAGTATTCTAATACCCTCACATCAAGAATGATTCCATTCTTACATAAAGCTCATCAAACTTTCAAAAATTTGGAATCAAAAGCAACTCACACCCTCTCAAAGAGAAACACATGCATGATTTTTCCCATAGGCTTGTCCGTATTTTCCAATCAACATGACATTAAGCTCAATCAAGATCACAAAGGTATTTCAAGGCTTGTAACAGGGATGAGGCTAAAGGTATGATCATTTTGGTTTAGTGACTTCTACCCTCATGAAGCATGGCCTGCGTTTCACATTTTCTCCTTCTTTTTCACTCTTTATGAATTTCACAATTTACCCTATTTCCCTTTTAAACATGACTCATTGGATACCCCATTTCTTTTGTTCATTTCACACACTTTATTTCAACAGTTCATTTCTTTTTTGATCTCTTTCTTCCTTCACTTTTCTCCCTTTTTTATTTTTTTTCTTTTTCTTTTTTTACATGGAGGGTTTTTTGTCTTTTTCAGCATGATCCTTCAAGGGCAAATTTCTCATTCTTTTTTACTTTCCTCCTTTTTCACCATACTCCCAACTTAGGCTTTTGGCCTAAGTTTTCTATTCAAACTATCCAATGCTTCATGAAGGTTAAAGGTGATGGGACAAGAGGTTAAAGTTGTTCATGTTTCATCCAAAGAAAAAGATAGGCTCAAATGGTGACAAACTAGGTTCACCCTCTCACAAGGTGGTCACAAAGAGGTATAAAAGCAATATTTGGTTCACTCTTCACAAATTGTGCCTAAGATCATCTCTATCATTTGCTCACATTAGTCAATTGGACAAATAGGGCAAGTTCTAGGTATTATCAAGCACACATTTCTAAAAAATCTCACCATACATGACATTCAACAAAATCATTAAGCAAGACTCTACAATTCTCAGCTTGTGTTTAACGTTCATCATAAGAGGCCAACTCAACAACTGGCTTAGTCACAATGAGATGATACGAGTTCACATATGACTTATGCAACTCAATTTGCCTCATCGGATTTACGCACACATATCGTTCAATCAAGAGCACTATTCAAGCCATTGGTATTGATCACAACAGACACTCAAAATTGCAAAAGAACAGCCACATTTACAAGCATCAAAAAGTGTCAATACCAATATTAACATTCAAACCAAAGACTCAAAATTAACAACAATGGATCAAAAAACCAATATATACCACAAGATCCAAAATTCAAAAACACAAAAGCACAATAACAATAATCAAATCCATAAAACAACCCAAAAGAGGTAGGTATGGAAATACCTCACCCCGCCAAACTAAACTAGCAATTGTCCTCAAATGCAAAGAAATAACAAAAACAAGTCCAAACAGAAGACTGGAAAAAGTCAAAATCACCCTGTCAGGTTAAGTAGGTAGTGAACTATGCATATCAGTAACTTTATTAGTCTGGGCATTAGTGTCGGGTGTAAGATCATCCTTAGTTCCACTAGAGCCTACCATCGACGTGTCCCTCAAAGAAACCTCTACCGTTGTATGTACCATGGCTAGCTCAAGATCCTCCAGATCATCATAAGCAGCTACCCCTCGAACACCCAACTCATCCTCATCGATCTCGACCTTGGACTCAGCATCCGCCTCGTCCCTAGTAACATCTTCGGGGGTAGTAGCTGGAGGAATATCAAAACTGGCCGGGAACTCTGTACTCAGAACCTCAAGGAAGGTCACTGTGCCAAATAGCATTGAAATATCGATGGATTTCAGCTCATCCACATCTCGGTGCAACCTAACAATATCGGCTTTCAAGGCCGTCACATCCTCAGAGGCACTTTGTCCCTTCTCACAAGCCTCAACTCTCATGGTGAGGGCATCTAGTGCCAGTCCATGGGCATCAATCCTCTCATAATGCTCTCTCAACTCACCCTTGATCGGGGCTAGGGCAACAACAATCGCCCTCTCAATCATCTCAGGGACCGCAACCTCTACCCGGGAGTCACAAACATTAGTAGAGTGGGCCAGTGGTCCATCTTGTACAACATGTCCTGGGTGATTGGGGATCGGGAAGAAGCAATAGCAGCAGCAGTAGTAGGAGGGGGAGCAGTAGAAGAACCATAAGGGGCAGAAGAGGAAGTGCCAGGGATACATGTAAGATCACTAGCCTGAGGAGGATTAATTGCCTCTATCGGTAACATATCCACATCAACTATCGGAGAAGTATCCAATGGTGCAGCTCTCCTCCGCTCAACCTCATCCCTCGTGTACTCACCCTCTATCCACCGAATGTTCATAGAGGAAGTGGGGGTCACCTCCATGTCAGTCTTCTCAATCAATGGGATCTGAGCACTCTTGCACAACTCTTTGATCAGCAATAGAAATTGGAGGGAGGTCTTACTCTGCTTGGCCCTCATGGACATCTCCTGATCATTATAATCAGACTGAGACTAAGTCACTCCCGATCCATGATACAACCCAGCAATGTAGCCTTCGCATGCCTAATAATTGACTTGTTCAACTCATTCTTCTCTATCGGAACACCAGCCTCAATCCATCGCGGTGTGGTGTCAAAAATTTAGAGGTGCTAGCTAACCCTTCAAATCATCTAGGGTCTTTTTCTATATTTGCTCCTCTAGGTAGTGGATGATAAGTACTGTGCACCTATGAACCTCATTTATATTTGTGTTGCTGCATTTAACCTTTTTTCCCCACACTACCACAAAATTTACCAGCTTGAACGAGTTGGCCATCTTCTTCTCTTTAGGCACCAACTACCCATATGCACAATAAAACTCCTAGACCCAAGTAGGAATATAGGAGCCTCAGGGCTTGGTGAAGATTTTGAACTTGTGGAACATGCTTGTGTTACACACCTCTAGGTACTGATCTACTACTCTGTTAGTAGATAACTGCTTCTCCTCTAAAATGGTCCTCAAACCCTCGGTCTTTAGTCTATTCAATGACCGGGGTAGGGGTTCCTGAACTGGTGGAATCAGAGGAACCTGCTCTATAATCGGAGTTGGAGGTGGTGGAGGAGTAGGCTGCAGCGCAGCTTCGCTCTCCTCGTCTGTAGAGTCTAATCATCATTCGGCTTAGAAGCGGAGGCCAGAGATCTATCTCCTGAGTTTCCTGCACCATCAGACTCCCTCACCATTAGACTCAGATGTGGTGAGGTGAGTGGAATAGATGCCCTCACTATCGGAGCTCACCTCCGCTGACGTTAGCACTACAGACCCATTTCCCTTGCGCTTTCCCCTGTTGGAGGAAGTTTTGTCAGTGTGCTCTTGGATGGTGTAGCCTCTTCATTTATCACAATGACCCTACCACGCTTGCGGGGCGGTTTATTTCTTCCGGATACCTTGGGTATAGCCATACCTACAAATTAAAGTTGAATACATCAGACTTAGTTCAAATATTTCACGGTTGAAAATTGCAGGAAAACTCGCAGAGTCATCCAGCGAGCCAAGTCGGGTAAACCGAATGTTCCAAAACAAAATTTCTCAAAAATCAGCATCAATCGGCGATGTCGAGGACCTTTTGGTGAATCGCCGACACCATTCGACGAACTAGAAGTAGCTCACCAAATGTGATAGAACATTTTCTATAAATTGGGGCGTAGAAAGGCAAACTGAAGGGGCATTCGATGAGTCAACGAGTGAACTCGGCGAGCTCACGCGTATCACCGAATGTTACACAATGACTACCACAATTTTGAAAGATAAAAACGTGATCAGCGGTTCATTAGGCGAACCGCAAAACCACTAGGTGAGCTTGACCCAGCTCGCCGAACAGTCCAATGTGCCAGAATTTGACCCCAACCTTTAATTTTTAACCCAAAGCCTATGAAAAAAAATTAAGCACCTATTATATGCAATTAAGCCCCAACCCATACTACCCATGACCTAGGGGTACTCAGACTTGCCCCGTTTTGGCCAAAATTGGCCAATAGACGTCTTTTGCCCTTAAGAATGACGTCACCCACCATATCGTTGGGAAAAATTAGACTATCAACACAATCGAGGTTACTCAGACTTCACCCACACTTGACCCAATAGGCAATACAACCCAATATTTTAATCAAGCACACACACAGGATTTCATAATTACAGTCCAAAAAATATGAAATGATATACGATAAAGGCATACATTACCAACAAGCATTCAAACAAACAATATTATGTTAATACAAACAATCATGCATTTGAAATTACCAAAGTTGAGAGGAGGGGTTTGGATAACCAACCTGATAACGAGTAGGAGAGTACTAGGCTAAAGAAATGGAGGCAAAATGCACCAAAGTCCACCCCCGGTTAATTGATCTCACACAAAAATGCGATAATAACAAGTACGAAAATACAAGATGTAGTTGTGAAAGTGCAAAAGTTGGAAAATATGAAATGAGGGAGGTTTTTGAATTAAAAATGGTTCAGCCCCTTTTTGACCCTTCAGTTAATGCGTTGATCGGTGAAGGTCACTTACCTCGCCGACCCATTCGGTGATGCACCAAATGGTTCTTTGGCCCGCTGAGTTTTACAAAACCTCTAGCCAACTAGATTGTCCAAACAACAATCTAGATCGAGCTCGCCGACTTGTTCGGTGAGTTGCCGATTGACACTGGACTCGCCTAATTGCTCATCTTCCCAAAACTTGAATTTTCGACCTGCACATTCAACACCCGTTATTCAAATACAATAGTAAAAAGCTCAAAAACATTGGTTGCCTCCCAAGAAATGCCTTATTTAATGTCGTGGAATGATGAAGATACTCATTCAAGGTTCATTCTTAGGATTAGCCATGGTGTTACTCGGTAATACTCCTTTGGCCTTGGATTCAAAAGATTTTACCTATTTGTGTTTCCAGCTGCTTAATGGACACTTAGTGAGAACTAACCATTTGATTTAGAGTTGAGATGACGTCTTTCATTCCTTTTAGCACCTTGTTTGACCCTTCCACTTTGTTGAGAATGCGTGCAAGCATATCTTCAGTGCAAAAAATTTCCAAGTCAGTCCCTTTTCCTTTTAGCTTTTGACGCTCATGGGGAGGTATATATCTCTCTTTGTCCTCGTCTTTCTCCTTCTAGTTAGTTCAACGGTCATGCCATTCCTTATCACGGTCTCTCTAACATTCTTCACGCTCTCTATTCCAACCTTGGTTTCCGCCCGACCTTGGATAGTTTGAACGGAAACCTCCTCCTTGATTTGCAAGAAAATGCACTTCCTCATCATACAAAGCTTCAAAGTATGCATCATCGGGGTTCACCCCACTAACACCAACCACATTCACAACTTTAGACCCACTACCAATGACATATTTTGAGAACAAATCCATTTGGGTCAACATCTTGGACATGTTTGGATCCCGCTCTTGGTCCTTTTCAATTTGCTCTTTTGTCATCCTAAAAGTCAAATGAGACACTTGATCTTCCTTGGTGTACCAAGCATGGTTGATCTTTGTCATTCCATCAAGCAAAGTGGATCGGAGAAGATTTCAAAAGGTTGATGCATTATTCCTCCTTGGACAAGTTGATCAGTCACACCTTTGTTAACTGAATCTAGACTTCGATAGAAATGTTGCAACAACACGTTGTTCGGGAGTCCTGAGTTGGACATTGGGGAAGCAACTTCTGGAAACGTAACCATGTCTCATGAATTGGTTCATCATCGAATCTTTTGAAGCCCTAAATATTATCTCTCGATGCCATAATCCTCGAGGGAGGGAAAAATCTTATGTAGAATGCCTCAGTGAGCTATTCCCAAGAGGTAATCGAGTCCTTAGGTAGGTCGGCTAACCACTTAGTAGCCTCTCCCATCAGAGAAAAAGGGAACAATCGGAGTCGGACTAACTCTTGGGAGATGTTCTTGAAAATTAAGGGACCACATACGTCTTCTCATGACCCAAGCCTCCAATCAAACCTTTCATTTGCAATAGTTGCAACATCATGCTTGTCACGTGAAAACCCGTATTTCCCCCGACTAGAGGCAATCAGATAACACCTACCCCACCTAGTCGTACTTACATTGTTCAGGTTGTTGATGTCGTCATTGTGTCCCAGATGGTTGGCGTTGCTTCATTGACACTCATATCATCACCTGCTCAAAGTCAACAAACAACAAACAACAAACAACAAACAAAGGTAAATAGGCTCAACGACAACAAAATAAGATCACGAACAAACTTCAATAAGAGAATTCTAAACACCACTCCCTGGCAGCGGCGCCATTTTTGATAACGCACAACTACACTTCATCCAATTCTAACTGTAGGCGATTACAATCTTGTATAAATTCAACAAAGAGTAGGGGTCAATCCCACAGAGAGTTATATAGAATTGAATTCAATTAAGACGTAAAGGGTGTGTTCTAATCATTTGTAGAAGGAAACATTATCGAAACAAAGTAAAGTAAATTTGTAAGGTTTGACAACAAGTGTCAGATGAGGGGAGTAGGTTTGTCAAGTAATAACTTTAACAACTTCGAAAATAGGGGAGTAATCAAGTAGAGAGGGATCCTTAGGGATATGATCGATTAATTGCCAATATCGCTATACGGGTGATTACCAATTACTGAAATTCATTGAGTCTTAGTAGGTAGGCTAGATGATAGATGCAATATTTATCTCTCGACAAGCATAACAATGTAAACAACCCAAAACCTCAATTAATCTACTCTCTCGAGCTAGATTGGTAGGATTGAATTCAGATGCACTCTCTCGAGCTGAATCAACGATAACCCAATCACTACAATCATCAATCCATAAACTTGACTCTAAACCTCTTTCTCAAGCAAGCATAGATTACTATACTAGAATTGCATTTGCAACTACAATTCATGAGTTAAACCTCAATTACCAATCGAACGCACCTCAAAATAGCAATTAAAGCAGTAATTACTAACACCCATAAGCTAATTTAGGCAATTAATCGCATAATCACACCCTCAAGAATAGGGGTTTTAGCCACACATTATAAAAAGTAAGGAACTATTACCAACTATGTTGTCCATAAGCTGGGTAATGAATTCCAAGTTTTTACAATGCTTCAAATCAACTAAAATTCAAAACCCACTTGAAATATCTACTCAAAAACTCTAAGAATAGTGTTTGGGATAAAAAAGACTCAAGGTAAAAGCTCTCAAACACTCAGAACAGTTGTTTAGAATTTCCAACTATCACAACTCTCTTCAAATATTTTAAAATTTTTCATTTATACTCTTCCAAATTTTCAACTTGTGGACCTATCGACGTAGTAAGTCATCCATCGGCGACCACGTCGGCGATGCACCAAATGTCTTGCTTCATCAGCTTCTTGACTTGCCTCTGCACCATTGGACTTCTGTAACTTTAGGCGATCAAGATCGTTGTCACTGACCTATTCAGCGGTTTACCAATTGTCTCTTTCCATCACCACGTTGGATTTTCCCTAGAGATGGCATGCTGTAACATTGGGCGAGCTGAAGGACCACTTGGCGGTTCACCAAGCGGTCTTGGCGATCACCAGGATTGCCCTTCTTCAGGTTTTTTCACTCGTTTTTCCCCAGTAATTTCCTTGCCTTGCTCCTTTTCTTCATTGCTACCAATCAAAATTTTAACATCAGTTTAGAGCACAAATTAGGTATTGAGTACTATAAAACTATGAAAATAAAGCCCTAAATGAGTCGAAATCCCCAACTCATCATGCACCCAATTCAAAATAGGGAGAAATTTGAAGTTCCAACTGCATGCTACACGTTGTATCCTGAAGATAAGCACAAATTATACCTTTCCTTAAAGAATCTAAAGGTTCTTGATGTGTTTTCATCCAATATTTCTCAATGTGTGAACCTTAAAGATCACAAGATATTTTGATTGAAAAGTCATGATTGTCATGTTCTTCTTCAACATTTACTCCTTCTTGTAGTTCGTGGTATGTTATCGAAAGAAGTGTGTGAACCTCTTATTGAATTATCTATATTTTTTAGTGTGCTTGGATCAAAGGAGTTGAAAATTGATAACTTGGAACATATTGAAGCGTAAATTCCAACAACACTTTGCAAGTTAGAAAAACTCTTGCCTCCTTCATTTTTTGATGTCATGGTGCACTTACCTATTCATTTAGCTTGTGAATCTAAGATTGTTGGACCGAATCATTATCAGTGGATGTATCTTTTGGAATGATTGTTATATTTTTTGAAATATCTCATTGGTAATAGGGAATGTCCTGAAGGTTCTATTGCATAGGGTAATATTGCGATTGAAAGTATGACCTTATGTTCGAGGTATCTGCATAGAATTGACACAAACTTCAGTAAGCCTGAACGAAATTATGATGCGGGTTTTAAAAAAATGTAATAGAGGCTTATCTATATTTTGTCAACTTGGAAAAACTCTAGGAGCTAAAACTCCATATGAGCTTGAAGCAGATGAATTAGATAAAACACATTTACATACTAAAGAATTGTGATGAAGTTGTACCATATCTCGAGTATGTAGTGTTCTTTCAAATCGTCTAATTATTATTATTATTATTATTTTCTTCAGGGTAATTTCATTTCTATATGAGATTCATGGTTTACTTAAATTTTTAGAGATTTTGCACAAACTCATGAGAAAGCTCGACACTTGTTTGATGTGGAATGGAACAACAAATTTATTGAATGGTTCAAAGATAGTGTGAGTAATTAATAAACATCAAATTTGATATCATAATATGGTATTACTCATTCTAAACTAGTCAATGTAATCGTTTATATAGGTCATACAATTGCACAAAGGAGATGATAGTCGTATGATGGAAGATCTCCTCTCACATTCATCGGTCCTACCTAATATTCCTCTCACATTCACGCGGTCCTACTTAATATTCCACACATTCAAATGGTTATGTTATTAATGCATATAAATTTCATGTATAAGATTATGAAAAAAAGTTAAGGACTCAGAATTATGGTGTTGTTGTATTATGTGAGAATAATAAAGATAGTGAGAACTTTGATTACCATGGAGTTTTAACATATGTAATTCATCTCAAATTTGTCATGGATATAAGAGTTCTTTTATTTCTATGTAATTAGTCTGATGTGTTTGATGAAATTGTGGCATAGCCTCCTCCTCATCTATTTGTTTCTTCTTAGACCAGCACCCTTTGCCAGTGTGCCCAAACTTCATATAGTCGTTGCAAAATTTTGGATACCAGTCATACTCTATCGCCTGCTAAAAAGTACCTAAAGGGGATATAATATCAACAAAGTCTAATAGGGACTGTAATACATCAGTTTCCACAAGAATTCTAGCGTAGGATATACTATCCATCAAAGCAATAAAACTATCCATGTATAATGTTTGGCCAATGGCACTAACAACCTTACTTAGTGCTTCTCCTGACCAATATCCCTCTGGCAGACCTGGAAAGTAACCCATTGGGTATAGTCGTGATACATTCAGGGTTAAATTCAAAATCTATAACTCAATTTTAAAGTATTAACGATTTGTTAAAGAATGTGTATGGTCTTGCTTGCATAACTGCATCCTTATCTTCAATAGATTCAAATCGGAAAACACAGTAACCCTCGTCGTGCATCAGAATTCGGGGTATCTGGACAAATCTTCACACATTCATAACAAAATTATCTAATGTTTTGGCATATGGAGTGTCCCCAATTACATAGTCAATAAGTGCAGTCTCCCAATACTTATCTTTTTCTAGGAGGTCCTCTTTCTCAATATTGACGTAGATTCTACCATCTTTTGAACTTGGTGGAATATAGTCTAGTGTCTTACCTTTCTTAGAATCCCTATTACCTTCATACTCAGTAGCTGGTATCACTGGTGTTGGATGTTTAAATGATTCATCAGAGAACTGAAGTCATCGAACAACGATTTGTATACCATTTTTTATTAAACTTAGACTTCAAATTTAGTAGTAATGATAGCATTGTTGCAGCAGTAGCATTGAAGGATAACTGAATTCCCACTATGATGGATTTTCAAGTGGACTTGACAGAGAACTCATATTCTTGTATATGGCCTACTCGAGTATATTTTGCATTATTTTCTTTTGGAAAATC
This sequence comes from Solanum okadae, assembly GCA_036553675.1. NCBI lineage: Eukaryota > Viridiplantae > Streptophyta > Magnoliopsida > Solanales > Solanaceae > Solanum > Solanum okadae. The sequence continues at coordinate 47,046,855 of CM071678.1, forward strand.
TTCTAGTTTCTTTCTTTTCAAACAAAATAAAAGTTACAATCTAAGACAAATTTGTATTTAGGCAAGAAGCAACAGGAATGCAGCAAATCGAGCTAAGTTGAAGATGTTTCATCATATTGGTAGTAAGCCTATTCGAGAGATTATTTATCAAAAGGTACTAGCGTAAAACTATTTCATAACTGGAACATTTATGAGGTTTGTGTTATTTGACATGTTTGACTTTGATGTAAAGGGTGGGAAAGATGGCAACCCACTAGATTTGGCAACTATTTTCTTTGAGACGCGTAAGAAAAATAACAAGCTTGTTGAACCTAAAGCAATTGAAAAACAAGTGCGTTTGGTAAATTGAATATGTTTATTACTTGAAATTGTTATGTGTTTTGATAGAAATTGTTCTTTTATATAAATTTAAGGCTCAACTCAAAGAAATGGTTCAAGCTAACCCATCTCTACCTAGCATAGAGATTGTTGAAAAATATTGTGGAACTCAAACTCATAGCCATGTATTTGGAATTGGGGGTGAAGTAAAGGCAAAATATATGAAAGGTGGAACTTTTTCGAAGCCTGAATTATTGTTTGCTCTACATTCAACTCGAGAGGATAACAAATGCATGAATGAAGAAAATAAATCATTGAATGAGGAAAACAAATCCTTGAATGATCGCTTGTGTACCTTAGAAGATGAGTTGAAAGAAATAATGAAAATGAAGGAATTATTTGCTGCTCAACAAAATCATGTCTAACCTACGACATCTCCCGTTTCAACTGAATGACCTCTAATTTTTTCTACTGACCAAGTAAGCACAAAGATACCCGACTTTTTAGTTTATGTTGTTGATTTGCATATAGTTATTTTCTACTAAGACTAATTCTATAAAAAAAATGATGGTAACTAATCTTTTCCAGCTAGAAGATAGTACCTAGAATTGTTTGAATCCACCTTCATCTCTACTAGTTTTCTTGTTCTCATTGTCTAAGATCTTAAATAGAACTAGCTAATACTCAATCAAACAGAAGTATAGATACTGCCCAAGTAGAAATTGATGTCATGTCGGCTGGTTGTTATAGGTTTTTCAGAATGTATGTATAGTTAAGTAGCTTGATGATTGAACTGAAGAATCGATGTTGGATAGGACCAGAGAGTTAAATTTTTCGTAAGTCACTATAAGAAATGGGTAAAACCTTATATGCTTACTCAGGTGTTGAATCGTGTGAGATTGGGATAGTCTCACTAATTTTATTATCACTTAGATCAAGCCATAATAACTTAGATAAATTGTCAATTGATGGTGGAATTGATCCATTGAAGCTGTTAGAAGTTGAAGATCTAAGAAAATGTTGATAAAAAGACAAGAAGTAAAGTCAAGAAGAAGCTGGCTGATGCTAAAAAGAACAGAAATCAAGAATACCTTGCTTCTATTTATACGACCATAAGACTTGTTAGAGATGTAAGTTAGTACACAAGTACTTGTAATATTGCTTTTCTAGTTTCATGTCCTTCAATTTCACATGTTGGAATGTTTCTTCTTGTGCCAAAGCCAATATTAATAAGGGTGAATACACCTTCCAAAAAACTACACCTAATTAGATTGGGGCAACATTGATAAGAATAACAAAATATTTTGTTAACCAAACTTGTTATTAACTACAAGAATAACAACTTAGTTTCCAAAATAACACTTAGAAAAGATGCACATATGATGATGGAAGAGTTTCTTTCAAGCCAACGTTATTCGAGAGAACCCTATCACAAAGATGCTCATAATGCATACTTCATTAAAAAATTCTGCACAATTCCACATAAGTGTCTTTCTCTAGTTGTTAATGTCTGCACTGCTGTATTTTTGGAAAGCCACTTTATATGTTAAATTTTCTGCACACAAATAGTATTTGAATTCTTGGTAAATGCATCTCAATGACTTTCCAATTGATTCTTCTTATGTTCTGCAACTTTTGTGGATATTTGTAGATAACACGTGGTGAAGTTTTAACTACTTTTGGGGTGAGCGATGTACCTAATTCTTGTATAAAATTGATATGTATACCAACAGTTATTTTTTTAAAAAAAATTGAACTTGCAGATTTTGAAGGTTGAAGTTTCAAGTCAAGATACAAGCTTAGAAGAAGTGCACAAGCTTGTTATTAGTTTGCTACGAATGTTATGCAAAGTTCGATAGTATATAGTCTAACTCGGATGTTGACTATGTTTTTTTGAAGAACATAATGAAACAAACATCATGGGATGTTGACCAATTTATTATGATTAATCGAACTCTTTATCTCTATCTTCTTGTTTTTGTCTCTCTATATATTCTTTGTGAATCGAAAGTTTTAGTAGAAATTTGGTATTTGTTGAAGAATAATATAGGACTAGAAATGATTCTCGTCTCTAAAGAATAATCTAGGACTAGAAATGATTCTCGTATCTATAACGAATCAAGGACCAGATCATTCTTGTCTCTAAACATACTCAAGGACCAGTTCATCCTCATCTCTAAAACTATTCAATGACCATGACATTATCATCCCAAAAGCTAATCAAAGACCAGAATGTTCTGTCTCTAACGATTACTAGGAACAAATGTTCCTGGTCGCTAAAAAGATTTAACGACCTGAAAATAGACTTTTCCCAAGATATATATTGTCTATTTGAGCCTAGATATGTAGTCTATAAAAGGATTTAAGGACTATATTTTTTCCCTTCTCGAATACCGTTGAAGGACCAGTATTTTGTTCCCATCGCGAAAGATCTATAGCGAAGAAGGTGGTTACGACGGGTGGCGACCAACATTTTCTAGTCTCAAATTTGCATTTGGGACCAGATTTCTCTTCCTTAGAGGCTGTTTTTCTTATAGTGACGTTCAAGAAATTTAAAGACGGATTTTAACAATTATGGGCCGAAACACAAAAGCTAATATGATACTACAATGGCCCTCACTTACAAATCAATTAAATCCTTAAAATTATGCAATAGATCAAACAATATTACGCGCATGCATCAAAAACTATGAATGATCAAGCCAAGTTCGGGACACCAAGCTCAAAAGTAGATGGAAAAAAATGCTAGGCAAGAAAATACGAAAGCAAAAATGCAGGAATCCCCTGAGCAATCAATCCCCACACAAAAATCACGAGGAAAATATAATCTAGATATTAAGTGGAAGAGTACAAGAGTCGAAAAATGTGAAATGAAAGGGAGTTTTGAATTCAAAACGGTTAATGCTTTTTTTTACTCTTCAGTTTGCGCCCCAGTCGGCGATATGAACCTATGTCGCCGATCATTCGGTGATGCGTTAAATGGTTCTTTTGCCCGCCAAAAGTTACAGAACTCTAGCCCTTTAGTTGGTCGAAAAGGCGACCCAAATTGAGCTCGCCGACTGTTCAGCAAGCCGTCAAATGGTACCTGAGCTTGCCTAATTGCCTCTTTTCCCAAAATTTCAAATTTTCAGCCTGCACATCTAACACCCATTATTAAAAAGACAACATTAAAAACTAAAAAGTTGGGTTACTTCCTAAGAAGCGCCTTATTTAACATCGTGGCACGATGAAGACACACTTTAAAGCTTCATTCTTCGGGTTGACCACGGTATCACCCAGTAGTCCTCATTTTGTCTTGGGTTTAAATAAATCAAAATTTGACCCATTTGTGTTTTCAGCTGCTTAATGGATACCGAATGTGAGGTAACTGTTTGGTTCAGAGATGAGATGTCATTATTCATTTCCTTTAGCACCTTGTCTGATCCATCCACTTTGTTGAGAATGCGTGCAAACATATCTTCAGTGCGGAAGTTTTCAGGATCAACCCTTTGCTCTATTGGATTTTGACGCTTATGGGGAGGTTCATATAGTTCTTTGTCACCATCCTTCTCTCTCCAAATCATGCCACGGTCACGACATTCCCTATCTCAGTCTGTCCAACAATCCCCACGATCCTTATTCCAAACTGCGTTCCCACCTTGCCTTGGATAGTTCAGACAGAAACCTCCTCCTTGATTTTTTAGCAAATGTACTTCCTCATTGTACATAGCTTCCAATTGCGCTTCATCTGGATTCACTCCGTTAACTCCGATCGCATTCACATCCTTAGAACCACTTACCATGATGTGTTTTGATAATAGGTCCATTTGGGTCATCATCTTGGCTATGTTTGCATCCCGCTCTTGGTCTTTTTGAATTTGTTCCTTTGTCATCCTGAAGTTCAAATGAGACACTTGATCTTCTCTAGTGTACCAAGCACAATTGATTTTTGTCATTTCATCAAGAAGAGTGGATGCTATTTCAATCGGTTGTTGCATGATTCCTCCTCGAGCGAGCTGGTCTATCACACCTTTGTTTATTAAATCTAGACTCTGGTAGAAGTATTGTAACAACAGATTGTTTGGTAGTCCATGAGTTGGACATTGGAGCAGCAATTTCTGAAACCTTAACCATGTCTCATGAATTGGTTCACCATCCAGTCACTTAAAGTTGTGAATATTGTTTGTCAATGTCACCATCTTCGAGGGAGGGAAAAATCTTACATAAAACACATCAGTGAGCTCCTCCCAAGAAATAATTCAGTCCCTTAGTAGGTCGGCTAACCCCTTTTGTTGCCTCCCCCATTAGAGAAAAAGGGAACAAACGAAGTCAGACCGACTCATGGGTGATGTTTTTGAAAGAAAATGGCTCACACACATCTAAAAAGTTTTGGATGTGGTCATGAGGATCCTCAGTAACTAGACCTCCAAATAGACCCTTCATTTGCAATAAAGGCAACATAGTGCTAGTCACATGAAACACCGCATTGCCCACAACCGGAGGAAATCGAATAGCACATGCACTTCCCAACTGATCTTCATTGATATCGTGCAAGTTACCGATGTCATCGTTCTGCCCAACTTGGATAGCATTGCTCCCTTTAACACTTATCTTTTCACCTGTTTAAGAGAAGCCAACAACGCACCAAAAAAAAAGTTGATTCAACTACAACAAAATTAGTTCACTCTTAAACTTCACTAAAAGAATTCTAAACACCACTCCCCGGCAGCGGCGCCATGTTTGATAATGCTCAACTATACTTCATCCAATTCTAAGTGTAGGCGGTCACAATCAAGTATAAACCTAGCTAAGAGTTGGGGTCGATCCCATAGGGTCTGATACTGTAAGAATTCAATTACGTAGTGAAATTGTGTTCTAATCGTCTGTAGGTGTAGACATTTTCAAAACTATAAAATAAATGGCAAGGGGTTGTCAATTAATGTCAAATGGGGGGATCCGAGTGAACAATTAACAACTACGAACAATCAGAAATACACAAGTAGAGAAGGGTCTTTGGGAGTGTGATCAATTAAATGCCAATTTCGTGTAATAGGTGATTATTATTTACTGGAAATCATTGAATCTTAGTGGGTAGGCTAGGCTTTAGGTGTGATAGTCATTTCTCAATCAACTATCACGACTCAAGCGAGTTCTCTAGAACCACGACAAGCATAATACTTATAAAGAGCCCAATACCTCATCCAATCAACTTTTTCAAGCTAGATTAGTAGGATTGGATTTAGACCCACTTTCTCAAGCTAAGTCTACAATAACCCAATCACTACAATCGTCAATTAATAGTTTTAACTCTAAAACTTTCTTCTCAAGCAAGCTTAGAATACTATGCTAGAATTGTATTTGCAACTACAATTCATCAATTAAAACTCAACTATCAATTAAATCCACTTCAAATCAACAATCAAATAAGTAAATACTAACATCCATAAGCTAATTGAAGGATTCAATCACATAATCACACCCTAATAATGGGGTGTTTAGCCACACATAATAATGAGCAAGAAATAGTTACCAACTATGTTTCCATCAGCTTGGGTACGAATCCACAAGTCTTCAAAATGCTCAAATTGAATTACAAATCAAATAAACCCTAAATCTCTACTCAAAAAGTTAAAGAACAATGATAGGGATCAAAAACCCAGAACTAGACAATGTGGGAACTCTCTAAAAACTCCAGAACTCTTTTTTCTTTTTTTGAAAATTGCATTTATACGTTCTTAAATTTTCAGCTGCGGAGCCACTCGGCGAAATAAGTCGGGCTTCACCAACCAGGTCGGCGATGCGTCAAGTGCTCCTTTACATCGCCTTCTTGGCTTAGCTTTTCACTACTTCCCTTGTGTGACTTTATGCGATCAAAACCTCCATCGTTGATCTATTGGACGCTTCGCCAATCCATTCGGCGCTTTGACGAAACACCAATCACCTCGCCGAGTTGGCTTTGTCCAAGGGCTAACCTGTTGTGACTTTTGGTAAGCTGAAGAGCCACTTGACGACTCACCGAGTGGTTTTGGTGAGCATCAGCCTTGCTTTTCTTCAGCTTTTTCGCTCCATTTTGCCTGGTAAAGTCTTGCGTTGCTCTTTTGCCTTCATTGCTGCAAATTATCATTTTAACATCAGTTTAGAGCATAAAATAGGCATTGAGGACACTAAAACTCTAAATATTAAGCCTTAAATGAGTTGAAATCCCCAACTTATCAATAACAAGGAACAATTAACACGGGAATTAAACGATTAGAGATTAGACCTTGGGAATTGATCAATTGAATGCTAATTTTGCTTAATGAGTAATTACTAATTGCTTCAAGTTGGTGAATCTCAATGGGTAAGATAGATTTCGAATACAATAGCCATCTCTCGATCAACTATCATGTCTCAAGTGAGTTCTCTCGAACCTCCACAAGTTTAACAATACCGAACAACCCAAGTCCTTAATTAACCCACTTTCTCAAGCTGACTTGTAAAGATACAAATCAATAAAACTATCAATCATTCATTATACTCTAATACCTCTTTCTTAAGCAAGCATAGAGAGCTAAGCTATAACCAAATTCACAACTTTAGTTCATCAATTAAAACATGAACAAACAATTGAACCCATTTCAAAACAACATTAAATTCAACAATTAACAATACCCATTAACTAATTAATTCATTCGACTACATGATCACACCCCTAGGGTAAGGGGTTTTAGCCAAACTTAACGAAAAGTAAGAAATCGTTACCAAAAATATTATTCATCTGAATTGTTAACAATATGCAATACCCAATGCCAAAATTAAAGCTAGGATCCTAAAACCTCAAATCTGAGATTAAAATCTTCTTCTAGAATGTTCAACAACGTAAAAATTTGAAAACTCTCAAGACTGGGGAATACACTGTCTGGGAACTTCCTTTTTATTTTCAAAAAATGAATTTATACTTTCCCAAAATCTCAGCACGGACTCCACTCATTGAGATTATTCGAGATCGCCGATCGAATCAGTGATTCACCAAGTTGTTCTTCTTCTCGCCTTTTGGCTTGAATCCTGCATTAAATTATTCTGGAATATTAGGCGAGTTGGGACATGATCGATGATCCATTCGGCGTATCGTCGAATCATCTTTTGCTCGCCAAGTTTTCTTGTTACATGGGCTACTTCCCCGGAACTTTTGGTGAGATGAAGGTTCACTCGGCAAGTCACCAAGTGACTTTTACGAGATCCAACTTCTTTTTTTAGAAGCTTTTTCAACTTTTTTGCTCCTTTTCGCATCTTAATGTCCTTGCCTTGTTCTTAAACTTTAATTGCTGCATATCAACACATAATATCAATTATGAGCACAAAGTAGGCATTGATGACACTAATTCATTGAATAATAATCCCTAAATGAGTCCAAATTCTTGACTCATATACATCCCAAACTCAAACTTTTGTTTGTCCTCAAGTAAAATACAAGATCAATAAGGCCAACAGGGTTGTCTACAAATAGTGCTCCTTCAGACTCAACATGAACGCACACAAGGTTCAATTTACACATGCAATGCTCAATTGTGAACTAAAAGTTTCAAACTATGACTAGCCATCATCAACTAGAGCTCAAGCTCAGAATGCTCACTTCAAATGCAAATTCATGCAACAAGAGTATTCGAATGCCCTCACATCAAGAATTATTCCATGCTCTTCACAAAGCTAATCAAGAACTACAATTAAGGAATCAAAATCAACTCTCACACTAACAATGAAAAAAACATGCATGATTTTACCCATAGACTTACCCGTATTTTCCAACCAACACATCACTCGGCTCATACAAGATCCAAAAAGTCTTTCAAGGCATGTAATTTGGGCTGAGGGTATAAGTATGATCATTTTTTGACTTAGTGACTTCTACCTTCATGAAGCATGGCTCAAATTTCACTTCTTGTCATTTTCTTTCATTCTTGTCATCTTCACACCTCGTTCTTGGCACATTCAAAGCACACAATTTTTTTGTATAGCTCATCGTACACCCCTTTTATTTCCACAACATTGCTCAATGGATACCATTTTATCATTTCTTTTTCTCTTTTCACCTATTTTTATAGAGGGGTTCCATCTTTTTCTTCAACACATATTCCCAAGTATGTATTTCACGAACTTCTTGCTCGATTTCTATCCTCATTCTTACCACACCCCCAACTTAGGATTTTGGTCTAAGTTGGCTATTTAAACAAATCAATGCTTCACAAAGGTTTTTGGTGGGGAGGACAAGGTCATTTGTGTTCATGTTTCATCCAAAGAAAAGGTTAGGCTCAAATGGTGCCAAGCTAGGTTCACACACTCAGAAGGTGGTCACACAAAGGTATAGCAATTAGGTTCACTCTCAAAAATGCATGCCTAATATCATTTCCTTAATTCACCAAAATCAGTCAATTAGACGACAGGGGCAGGTTCTAGGCATCACCATGCACATATTTCAAGTAAAACTCACCACACAAGGAATTCAACACAATCATCGATCATGACTTTACAAGTTAAGCTCGTGTGCAACGATCATTACATGATTCACTTCAACAATCTGACTAGTCACAATGAGATGCTAAGAGTTCACACATGACTAATGCAGCTTAAATTGCCTCATTGGACTTGAATAAACATATCGTTCATCAAGAGCACTATTCAAGTCATCGGTATTGAGCACAACCGACACTCAAATATACAAGAGAATATCAATCACACACAATTACACAATTAAGAGATAATCCAATAAAATAATGCCAACATTCATTCACATTCAAGCAACAAGGAGAAGCTTGAACAAAAATAATAAAACAACAAAATATCCAAAAGACAAAATAAAAACAAACTAAAACCAAAAGGCTAGGTATAAAATCCCTTCACCCCCACCAAAAAACTACACAGTGTCCTCATTGTTCAATAAAAACTGAATGTATCCAGAGAAAGGGAAATGGAAGGAGAGTAAAAATCCCCCGTCAGGCTAGGCCTGAGGTGAACTTTGCACATCTAGGGTGGCCTCAATCGAGGCATCAATGTTCAACTCGACTCTAGCTATGGTTCTCTCTACAACTATCCCCTCTGTGGGTTGCAACCCACTCAAGCCAATCATGGATGTGTCGCACACTGAGGCCTCCTAAGCCACCTGTACCAACTAGCCCTCCAAATCCACTAGATCCTCGAACACTACCTCGTCATGAAGCTTTGGCTCCTCCTCATCTGTCTTAGGTGTGTGGGACTCTCCATCATTATAAGTTATGATAGCATCTCTGGTCACAGTAGCAAAAGGGATCTTAGAAATAACTCGCATATCAGCACTAGGGTCCTCGGGAACATATACATTACCCCACAACATCGAGATATCAGTGGACTTCAACTCATCCACATCATGTTGAAGACCGATAATATCAGCCTTCAAGGCTGTCACATTGGTAGAGCCACGGTCTGATGTCTCGCACACCTCAACCTGAACGGTGACGACATCTAATGCCAACCCATGGGCCATGATAATATCTTGTTGTGCTATCAACTTTTCATGAAAGGGAGCTAATGTCGCATCTATCGCTCGGTCAATCATCAATGGAACATTGGCCTCAACCCTCGAGACCCTCTTATCAATCGAATATGACAGGTTGCCCAGTTTGTATATCATGGCCTATGTCAATGGGGTACGAGAAGCAGTAGTAGGAGCAGGTGCAGTAGAGGTGAAATAGCTCAGTATACCTGCCAGCTCAACTGCCGGAGAAGACTGAGTAGTGTCGGCCTCTATGGCCTCTACATCGACCACCGAAGAAGTGTACACCAGATTCTTCTTCCTCATTTCCACTTCATCTTTTGGGTACTCAGACTCAATCCTTCGAATATCAGTAGACAATGCCGAAGTAACGTCAGTATCTGTCTTCGCCACAAATGGCACACATGATTGGCGACACAAAACACTAATAAGCACTGTAAAATAGAAATGAAGTTTTGTTTTGTTTTGCCCTAATCACCATCTCTTGTGAAATTATTTTCCCAAGATTCAGCCCCTCCCGATCAATTATACACCCCAGCAATGCAGCTTTTGGATGTCGGATGATCGATTCATTCTCTGAAAGCATCACGGTGCTGAAGATGAACCCAAACAAATACCGAGCAACAGCATTCAAGTCTTTCTTTTCAATCACAACTCTCACCACAACTTCCTATCTCTCAGACTCAGAGTAGGTGAGATGAGTTAAGTTGATGCCCAGGTTGTCTGATGAACTCGAACACGAGCTGGAACTTGCTACCATCTGCTTTTTCCCTTTGACTTACACACTTCCTAGAGGAGGTTTAGGATGAGTAGCTCAGGGAGGTATGACATCCGCTGCGATTATAACCTCTTTTGCCTTTTTCTAAGGTGCTAGATCTCTTACAAGAAGCTTTGGTCTAGCCATATCTGTAGATAAACACAAATAACACACATGAGGGTGCAAAAGGGTAGACAAATATCATTTTCAAAAAGTTGCAGGAAAACTCGCCAAACCACTCGGTGAGTCACCGAGACCATTCAGTGAGCAATAGAGGGCTCACCGAAAGTTACAGAACAAATCAGCAAAAATTCAGCACAAAATGGCGAGACCAAAGACCATTAAGCGAGTCGTTGAGTTCACTGGATGATCAGAGGGTGCTTCGTAAAATGTTACAGAAATATACAGCCAAAAAGGAAGTATGAAAGGCGAGCTTAAAGCTATTCGGTGAGTCACTGAGTCTACTTGGCGAGCACAAGCATAACGCCAAAAGTTATAGATTAATTCACCAACAATGCAGGTCAAAAAGGTTATAAGGGGGTCAATTGGCGAATTGCTGAGTCACTCGGCGAGCTCAATTCACCTCGCCAAATGGCCGACCGTGCCAAATTCCCAACGCAAAATCCAATTCTCGTGAACAGCCTATGACAACTGTTGACATCCAATTTTAGACCTCAACAATACAGATTAATCACCGAGCTTCTTAAATTCCAAACAATTTGAAATAATTAATTTTTATAAGGTTCAAAATATTTTTCAAGTTATTTTTAGTCAACTTTTTCATTTTTATAATTTTTAAATAATATAGATGTTACTATATAATTTTATATATCATTAGTACATTTTATAAAGATTTGAAAATCATCTCAAAAAATTTTATTTGTTTTTTAAATACTCTATAGTTTCAAGTTAATTAGATTATAATTAAGTTATTGGTTTATTTCGTTAAGATTAAGAAGCTTGTTAATTAATTATTATTAATTCATCTTATTTAGGTTTTAGCCGAAATTGTTAATTTAACTCAATTTGGCTATTTTCTTTAAACCCCAACATCTAATCAATATTTGACCTCTTCCTTAATCCAACTTCCAACCCATATATACAATTCAACAACAAAGAACTCAACCCAACACCTAAATTCCATAATAACCCAGGCCTATTCCCATCTCAGCCCAATAATACAATACAACAATGATACAAATGTGACCCCGACCCCTGCATCGTTCTTCTTCTTCTTTGCAAAATCCAAGAAACCCAGAACATCTAGCAATCTAAAATAAGAAGAATCCAACAAAATTGAAACCCAAAATCGTCACCCAATCTAGTGATGCGTGTAATGATCCGAAAAGTCATTTTTGGAAATTTGGATTATTCATTTAACTTGAATTAATTAATTGATGGGTAATTGTAGATAATTGTCAGTTAATGGGCTAAAGTGATCATTTATTTAAAAGCCTATGTCATTAACCCCATGTATTAGAAATAATTTAGTAGGGTTTATCAGTTTTAATACATAATTATTTTTAAAAAGAAAAGAAAAACTACGTCAAGATGCTTTACCTGTTGCGCCATTAGCACGAGATCTACCACCAGATAATATAGCCCCTTTAAGCTTCAACCTTTAATATGTATTATACCTATACTTTCAATAACTGTTACCGTATATACTAAATGGATGAAGGAAGAAAAAAATTAATTTGTTGAGGACTAGCGTTATTGGACAATAATGGGCATAATGACGGTGTAATTATGAGCATATGATTAGGGATTTAGTGATATAATATAGCAGCTATGAATTAAAGTTAAGGGGAACAAGTTTGAGGAAACAAAATATTATTAAGACTTTACGGAAATTCTCTTCCTTATTGATATATTTTTACACCCATTTCTTTTATGCTTGATTGTTGTTTCCTTAAGGATGGCTTAGCCTCTAAACTAAAGAGAATTTAGTGTCTGATTCTGCTTGATCTAGGTGAATATGGAGTAATTGAGTTATATGTTATTACTCTTAAAGTATAATACGCAATTCATAGAAAGAGATTTTTATAAATTTTAAGTTACAATGTCAGTTCATTAAAGGCTTGGTTAATTAGTGTGTAGAAAAAACTTAAAACTTATTTATACTCTACATATATATGAGTCAACTGATTTTGGGTACGAGTTTTTGGGTCTAGGCTAGACCTATAGTAATTTGAGTGTGGTTAGTTTCAAAATCTTATTGTGATTATTAATGTGAATAGATTGCTTTGAGTTGGAAGTTCAACGAATGGGAAGACTCAAGTCTCGGAGTGATTGTCTCACTATTTGAGGCAAGTGGATTTCTAAACCCTTGTTAAATGTATGGAATTCATGTATTTCCTTGTGATATTTGTTTAGGGGTAATGAAACTTGGTGATTGGTTGACTTGTACATATTGATGATGTTCTAATGATGAAAAAAATGGGTAATAAAAGGCAATGTGTTTAATTGTTGATGTGTGATGTTTGAGACTGGGTTGAAAGGCTTGTTGTATCACGGTTATATTGTTGTGAATTGTGTAACATTATGAAAATGGTCATCTGCTCATTATTTGTATGAACATGCCATCTGCATTGTTCTTAGAGATGGTTGTGACAAGTGTTATGTGAATTGAGAAAAAAATAAGAAATTAAAGAGGATGTACGATTTCGAGGGACGTATCGCGCGCCATGATGGATACTATATTTCAAGGGACGTATCGCACGCCGTGATGGATACTATATTTCGAGGGATATATCGCGTGCCGCGATGGTTACTATGATCGAAGGTCGTATCGCGCGCCGCGATGGATGCATGGACAGATATGTCCCCTATGGGTCCCAGACTAAGAGACAGCGGGTGTGTATCACTAGGTTAGACATGCATCACTATACTTGACATTGCATTCCATTGAATGAACATATTTTTCATTATTGAACTTGATATTGTGTTTTGTTGATCTTGTTAGAGCCTTTCTGTGGAACTTTGATTGGTGAATATTGAGCTTGTTGTTGAGATTATGTAATTGTTAGAGTGTTGTTGTTGAGATATGTGCTATGTGAATTGTGAACTGTTAGGTTGTGCTGGTTTTAAGCAGGTTTTAGTCATGAAGATTGTAATTGATGAATATTGAGCTTGTTGTTTAGGATATGTAATTGTTAGAGTGTTGCTGTTGAAATATATGCTTTGTGAATTATGAATTGTTAGGTTGTGCTGATTTTATGCATGTTGTAGTTGTGGAGGTTCGATTGGGGTGTAAGGAGTACCCATATTCTATCTCTTTAGCTTGTGTTTAGAGGTTTACTTGCTGAGTACCGCGTAGTTTGGTACTCACCCCTTGCTACTACATTTTTTTTGTAGGTTACTAGCTCAGACCTTTGTGATGTTTTCTCTTCTCCTTGTCTGAGGCTTCTTGTGGAGGTTTGTGAGGTAGTTGCTTGTCATTTCAGCGGACCTTCTTTCTCCTTAATTATGGTCTTGTTCTATTCTAGAAACAATGTCATTTTAGACTTGTGTTTTTCTTTTGAATCAGTTGTAATACTTTAGAGGCTTGTACACGTGACAAATAGATTTTTGGGGTATTTTTAAGTTTATTATAAAAATTTCCGCATTTTATTGTAATGGTTGATTTTTATGCTGACTTGTCATGGTGGGTTACGACGAGTCCTATCACGTCCATTTTTGGGTCGTGACAAAATGGTATCAGAGCCCCAGGTTCATATGTCTCACGTGTGTACAAGTCGAGCTTAAGTACAATCTCGAGGATCGGTACGGAGACGTCTGTACTTATCTTCAAGAGGCTATAGTGACCTTTAGGAAAAATCTTCATTTCTTAGATCTCTATCGTGATGACTTGATCCGGTTTTGATTCTTATCGCTTTATTCCATTCACTTTCACTTATATGATGAATCGTGCGTAGTTTCTCATGTGAGTATTTGGTGTGGTGTATATGTTTTGGATGTTAGATTTGTTACAAACGTGGAAGTGATAGACTTATGGGAAGGATGTGTTGTCAATTTTAGAATGTTAAACAATTTGAAGGGGTTGTGTAAGGTTAGTTACGCTAGTAAAGTGAATAGTACTTGTGTGATATATACGATATTTAGAGTGGTTTAACTATTGAAATTGAAATGATTAAAAGGATGGCTAGATAATTAATATTGTAACTTTGGAAACTATAATTAGTAAAGTTATCATAACATGAATGGGATACTTAGAAAATGATGAGAATAATGATGCACCAATTGAGGTTAGAGTTTGTACTACGATTTTATAGATTGTGCGTATATCAAAGAAGGTCATGATACGACTACTATAATGGTAACGATTCTTACCTGTTTAGAGTTAGAGAATGTGTTACTTCTGTTATTGACCTGATCTATGAAGGGATGCATATCGCTTTGGACGAGAGACCGAAAAGATTTGGTAGTGTATGCTAGTTACTTAATGAGGCAGAAATGTGTAGGCTATTTGGGTACAATCTTCTGGATAGGTATGATATGTTCTAGTGGTGGATTTAACAGACTTCACAATATGGTACTAGTGGTATATGAAAATGGATATGTTGATGTCAAATGCAATTACTAACTACTTAAGGAGTTATTAGTTGTATCACATACTCATATAATTAGATTTGATGTTGCATTCACATTTTAGAAACCAACTAGTTTGTTACTACGGATGCTTGAGTTAAGCATTATTTATAAGGAAGCTTTTAATGGTGGATCTTTGGTACGGTATTAATGTGTTTAGGCTGTAAAGTGTATCTTGAGGATTTTAAATGAGTGGTGATTTCATTGTAAGCTCCATAGAAGTGGATTGATATCGGAATGAAAAGTGTATGGGTAAAGAATATTTCCAACGAGTATTCTTGTGTGAAGGTAATTGAGAATTTTAGTAAGAAAGTGTGTATAAATTGAGTGAGTTATTAGGATGTTTGGCAAAGCTGGGTTTGGGATGTCATGTTGATGGCGAGATTGAATTTGTGGTGATGGCAAGGGCTAACTAAGCATGGTGGTAATAAGGCTTTAGAATGAATTATGATTGGATACAACTCTATAATAAGGATTGTTGGTTAAACAAATTCCGTATGGTAATAAGGACTTGCGAGTATCTAAGATTGTGGTTTTCTAATTTTTGGTGAGTAACGTGATTGTATGGAAAGTTTTAAGAGATGCAGGAAACCCCGCTCGAATAAAACTTAAAGGAATTACAGTCATAATGAGAAAATAAAATAAAATTGTAGGATGTGTTGAAACAATACTCGAATAGAATTGAAAGGAGCCAGAGTCACAAACTAAAATAATTAGTGGAATATAGTTTAGTCTTTGGAAGGAGGCGATCGAGAACAAAGATATTTACCTTGAGTGCAAGGACAAAAGATGTATCTTTAGATACTAGACAAATGGGTTTAGAGGCACATAGTTTCATCTCTTTTGATGTGGTTGTGGTGATAGTGTTACATGTCATTCATATGGGTTAAAAATTATTGGGTAAGATTTGAGAAAGAAGTCTACATAGTTCGACTCGAGTGTGGCGATAAGTTCTTTTATGATTTCGAATTTGGTAACAGGTACGATTGGATTTTTAAGAAAGGGTGTGGTAGGCAATCAATAATAAGCTAAGATATGTGAATTCATAAATATCTTAGCTGTATGAGCTAATGTTGATAGATAAAGGGATTGGGTTACACAATTGGATTCAAAATCCAAGTTTTTCATTGTGAGTTTAGGTTTGTGGTAGTGTTTTTTTTAAGGTATGAATTGATAAGGTAAGAAATGATCGATCACCTAGTGTATGAAGCATTCAGAAGGATGTGTGCCTAATTTGAGTCAGAAATTTGGTTACTTTTGATTGTTAAAGGACCTAAGGGGGGTTTCACGTAATGTTTTGGTTTAGAGGCTAAGGTGAAAATCTTAAGGGTTTTTTGCCAAAGAATAAGATTGGTAAGCCAGTCAGCAAAAGGAACAAGTTTCTTGTGTATTGAAGAGTTCAAGATATTTAGAATTTTGTGTCATGGAAAAATTTAAGAAAAGTGAAAGAATAAGACCTCTCGTATAAATCCTTGGTTTGTAGTTGAAGGTTGTATTGATTTTTGCCTATGAGTTTAGATATGACCGCGAGATGTGAACTAGTTTGGTACAGACTTTAGAGGCTTATCATCGACTTTTATAAAGATTAAGTTTTGGTTTGGGTGACAAGCAATGATGTGTGTAAGATGGTGTTGTTAGGTAGGGCTAAATTGTTGAGATTATGGTAGGTAAGTTATGGATGCGCAATAGTATGGACCTACAGTTATACATGGTTATTGAGAATTTTGAGGGGATTGAAACTACTCTTTTAAATGGGACTACACAAATTGTTGTGATGTGTTGCATAGATACTTGATGGTAAATAGAGATAATGTGCTTATAATATATAAAATTATTGGGGTAACTCTGAAGTGTTTGTATAAGGTATATGATGGTTTGAATATTAGTTGAAACTTGGTGTGTGAAAGATTACATGGAATTGACATTGGACGTGATTCAATAACTTTAGCTCGATTAGAAAGTTATATCCGATTGGTAACTAGTGCTATAAGCCTTGGGTGGGACTCATATCTATCATGGGATGCTTAAATGGAAAGAGAATGAGCCATAGTTTGAAATTTTGTAGGCAACAATGTGCTAAGAAGATTTTGATAAAAATGTTGGTTTGAGAGTAAGGCAAATGGTCGATGTGATTATGATGTTTGTTAGTATTAAGAGTTGTGGCCTTAGTAAAGTATTGCGAGAAATATGTAGGGTTTTGATAAATTGAGTATGTGTGCAGTTATAATAGGGACTAGATTGGTGTTTGTGGGTAGCTAGAAAATCAAAGCGATAGAGTTAGATGACTGAAAATGTTTGATATAGGCACTATGGAAGGAATATCTTGATTTATTCGACTTTGGTTCTGTATATTCTTATCTGACCAACTACTTCATTGTGGACATGGTTTAGAGTATGATTCACTTTCTACGTCTGTGTGTGTTTTCGCTTCCATGGGTGAGTTTCTAGTGGTGGATCGTGTGTACCAATCCTGTGATTGTCCTCCTGGTAGGGTGGCATCCTTAGTCAGACTTGGTCATTTCAGTTATGAAAGATTTAGTGTTGTTTCGGACAGTAGAGGTATACCAGCGGTTCTACATGTACAACCTTGCTTATGAGAACTTATAGAAGAGCTTCTGTGATTAATTACAGTTATCAGATAGTATTGTTAAAGGTTCTGCATCCTGGGTGTACCGCTTGTTGGGTGGTTAGTTGATCTTGTGCTTCTTTGGGTTAGATAAGTTTGATTCTCCCTTGATGAGTACACAATGTCTAAAGATCAAATTGTATAATTAAAACTCGTGAAAAGATTGTGTTGTGAAAAGGAAATCTTGATAAAATCTGTGATGGTTTATGCATTATGAGCGTGTGGTGGTTGGTTCAGGTTTTCTTCTTGTTTTACCCAGTATTGATCCCAGATTTTATCATGGTTATGTGAGAAAAGATTCATCCTGATGATTGTGTTATGATCCGGAGAGTTTTGGTCCAGATTGGATGAATGAGTTAGTCTATGGCTTGGTAATCACTCCTAATTTGTAGATATGTCAAAATTGATTTAAAGTTCAATTCTTAGTAGTTGATCTTGATAGAATGGTCTAGCTCACTTAGAGAGATGAACATCGACTGGTAGGTCATAACTTAGACTTTTGGTAATGTCGGTTATTCTTCCTTCTTCTACCTTATTATGTTCGAGGACAAACATGATTTTTAGTGCTGGATAATGTAATGACCCAAAAGGTCATTTTTGAAAATTTGGATTATTCATTTAACTTGAATTAATTAATTAATGGGTAATTGTAGATAATTGACAGTTAATGGGCTAAAGTGATCATTCATTTAAAACCCTATGCCATTAGCCCCATGTATTAGAAATAATTTAGTAGGGTTTATCAGTTTTAATACATAATTATTTTTGAAAAGAAAAGAAAAACTAGGTCAAGATGCTTTACCTTTTGCGCCATTGGCACGAGATCTACCACCAGGTAATATAGCCCCTTTAAGCTTCAACCTTTAATATGTATTATACCTATACTTTCAATAATTGTTACCGTATATACTAAATGGATGAAGGAAGAAAAAAATCAATTTGTTGAGGACTAGTGTTATTGGACAATAATGGGCATAATGACGGTGTAATTATGAGCATATGATTAGGGATTTAGTGATATAATATAGTAGCTATGAATTAAAGTTAAGGGGAACAAGTTTGAGGAAACTAAATATTATTAAGACTTTACGAAAATTCTCTTCTCTGTTGATATATTTTTATACCCATTTCTTTTATGCTTAATTGTTATTTCCTTAAGGATGGCTTAGCCTCTAAAATAAAGAGAATTTAGTGTCTGATTCTGCTTGATCTAGGTAAATATGGAGCTACTGAGTTATATGTTATTACTCTTAAAGTATAATACGCAATTCATAGAAAGAGATTTTTATAAATTTTAAGTTACAATGTCAGTTCATTAAAGGCTTGGTTAATTAGTGTGTAGCAAAAACTTAAAACTTATTTAGACTCTACGTATATATGGGTCAACTGATTTTAATAAAATCCCAGGTTTGCCTTTATGGGTTTAGATTTATAGATTGGATACGAGTTTTTGGGTCAAGGCTAGACCTATAGTAATTTCAGTGTGGTTAGTTTCGAAATCTTACTGTGATTATTAATGTGAATAGATTGCTTTCAGTTGGAAGTTCAACGAAAGGGAAGACTCAAGTCTCGGAGTGATTGTCTCACTATTTGAGGGAAGTGAATTTCTAAACCCTTGTTAAATGTATGGAACTCGTGTATTTCCTTGTGATATGTGTTTGGGGGTAATGAGACCTGCTGATTGGTTGACTTGTACATATTGATTATTTTCTAATGATGAAAAATGGGTAATAAAAGGCAATGTGTTTAATTGTTGATGTGTGATGTTTGAGACTGGGTTGAAAGGCTTGTTGTATCACGGTTGTACTGTTGTGAATTGTGCAATGTTATGAAAATGGTCATCTCTTCATTATTTGTATGAGCATGCCATCTGCAATGTTCTAACACATGATTGTGACAAGTGTTATGTGAATTGAGAAAAAAATAAGAAATTAAAGAGGATGTACCATTTCGAGGGACGTATCGCGAGCCACGATGGATACTATATTTCGAGGGACGTATCGCGCGCCGCAACGGATACTATATTTTGAGGGATGTATCGCGCGCCGCGATGGTTACTATTATCGAGAGTCGTATCGCGCGCCGCAATGGATGCATGGACAGATATGTCCCCCATGGGTCCCGGACTGAGAGACAGCGGGTGTGTATCCCTAGGTCAGGCAAGCATCACTATACTTGACATTGCATTCTATTGCATTGCACATATTTGTCATTATTGAACTTGATATTGTGTTTTGCTGATCTTATGAGTGCCTTTCTGTGGAACTTTAATTGGTTAATATTGAGCTTGTTGTTGAGATTATATAATTGTTAGAGTGTTGCTGTTGAGATATGTGCTATGTGAATTGTGAACTGTTAGGTTGGGCTGGTTTTAAGCAGGTTGTAGTCGTGTAGATTATAATTGATGAATATTGAGCTTGTTGTTGAAGATATGTAATTGTTAGAGTGTTGCTATTGAGATATCTACTATGTGAATTGTGAACTGTTAGGTTGTGCTGATTTTATGCATGTTGTAGTTGTGGAGGTTCGGTTGGGGTGTAAGGAGTACACATATTTTATCCCCATAGCTTGTGTTTAGAGGTTTACTTGCGGAGTGTCGCGTGGTTTGGTACTCACCCCTTGCTACTACATTTTTTTGTAGGTTACTAGCTCGGACCTTTGTGATATTTTCTCTTCTCCTTGTCTAAGGCTTCTTGTGGAGGTTTGTGAGGTAGCTGCTTATCATTTCTGCGGACCTTCTTTCTCCTTAATTATGATCTTGTTCTATTCTAGAAACAATGTCATTTGAGACTTGTGTTTTTCTTTTGAATCAGTTGTAATACTTTAGAGGCTTGTACATGTGACAACTAGATTTTAGGGGTATTTTTGAGTTTATTATAAAAATTTCTACATTTTATTGTAATGGTTGAGTTTTAGGCTAACTTGTCTTGGTGGGTTAAGACGAGTGTCATCACATCCATTTTTGGGTCGTGACAATGCGAGTAGTGCATCATCCTTCTCTCTCTCCTCGTGCGTGTCCATTCCGTAAGAGAATACCATTCGAGAGTGAGACAAATGTTACAATCTTGATGCCTCAATCGTCTTTTGCTCAGAATCGGATAACCTCCATTCTCAATCCATTGAGAATTGTACAAAATTGGTACAAATTCTAGTGGCAGCCTTATCTCCTGAGGGAATTCGAATTTTGAATTGGGGAATTCACAAAAAATCCCTCCCGTTTTCCCCCATTTTTTCAGCCTTAGCTTCTCCTATAGAACCCCCTATTTTCCAGTTGTTTGGAGAGATTTTGAAAAATTGAAAATTTACAGATTACATAGAAGATACATACAAAAATACATGGTGATATAGAAGCTAAATGAATAGGCTCTCTTTTCTTCCCGTTCGTTATTTGCCGGAATTTGTTGGAACTCTCGAAACTCTCGCATGGTGGTAATACAACTCGCCTCAACTCGTGGTCTTAGTTTCGGTGTCCGAAAAAGATATTGTTTCCTTCCTTATAATATTCTTCTCGACTCTCCTTCCATTTTAAAATGATATTTTTGATGTTCGAAAACTTTTACTCCATAGCGGTTTGTTGTTAGTTACTATTGAGTTGATGATATTTTCGATGTGATATATATGTTCCTATTCGATTCCATGATTTGGCCGAGTCAAAGTTTTGTAGGTTTGCATCTAATGTTGGTGTTTTTTTGCTATTTTACTTGCATTTTGTTCGTTATTTCTCTTCTTGAGTCGGCTGCTTGATGTCGTTGAGTCTGTGCTATTTCATTTATACTATGTTCAAGCATCAGTGTGCTGCATTTAAGTTTGATACTGTTTAAAGTTGTCATTCACGGGTCTTGGTTTCCTAGATCAACTGATATGGCTGAACATTTATAGTATTCACATTCTTATTCCAATAGTTTAGTTTTATCTATTTCTCGAATATCTTTGTGGTCTTACTTCCTAATGTGACTTGTTTGAATCAAGTTTTTGTCTTCCCGCTATTTAAATTTCAGTCGAAAATGCTTACATTTACAAGTTGAGTCGGTATAAAATCTGAGCTTCTTGTTTTATTTTCTAAATTTGAATTTTGTTAGAGTTTAGTCATTAAGGTTATTTGGAGCATTACCTCTTTTGGGTGTTCATCTTTCATTATGTGATATGAGGATTCTTCAATTCCAATATTAATTCTCTGTGGCTTTGTTTGTTCATATTGTGTGTGCATTCTTAACAGTTCATTTAATTACATGTCAATTTGAGGATATATACATGAAAATGGAGAAAGGACCGAGGCTAAACTAGAATTTGTTCATAATTTGCATGTCATATGTGCCTACAATGTCTGGTTTATACTTTAGTTTTGATTTCTTTATTTGAATGACACATATGGTATAGTTTGTTCTTTTAAAATGTTAGTAGTATTAAAATGTCACGACCCAGACCATCGTGATTGGCACCCACACTAACCCTCCGGTGGGAGAACCACTACTACAACCCAAATCAAGCAACTAAACCAAAAACTAAGCATTCAACGATACGAAAACAGGGATAATAGCTAAGACTGAAGTTCCCATAAACTTCAAACAAAAGATCTAACAATTAACAATGTGGAAAATACACCTAGAACCTGGAAGTCAATGTACCAAAATATCTAAACTTCAACAAGTCTAAACAAGAAGGGATACAACCCCAAACTAATAACTAACCAGAAAGTCTAAGTCCGACATGGTGGACATAGTTGAAAGAGAACCCATGGCAGCCCGGAAGAATTGGCTCACCCTTGAATTCGAACAATCATTGATTTTCTAAGCAAGGTCTATCATTAGCCGCTTGAAGATGCCCTGTACTCAACAAAGAAAGAGCAAGTGCAGTATCAGTACACAACCACAGTGTACTGGTAGGATCACGCGGCTATCCCACTAAGTGTAACATCATCAAGTCAATACAATATTACAACATGCAACATACCAACATATACAATATCGATTATGACATGCTCAACAATATACATTTATAACAAGGCATTGGTCCTCTCATGCAACCCAAACCCAAACTGTTAGCATACCGAAACGTGGTACCCGATCCAATGTTTATGCCGGAACATGGCAATCGATCCCATAATTATGCCGGAACGTGGCAACCGATCCTAATTAGTATATCAGAACGCGATATCCGATCCAATCAACACACCACAATCACAATCACAATCACAAGTACATTCTCAATAGTCATACAATCAAGAAGTGATTCATGGCATATAGTTATTCATCTATCTCATTTACAACAAGTGTAATCAATAATGCAACATTCGCATACATACATGTATCATAATGAAGTAAGAACAAACATACATCACACAATCATACAATCACAACCATCACATACCTCGAAACAAACTTGAATTCCTAAGAAACTTGATCATTTACTTTACGGATTTGTTCCGCTTGTTCTTGGTCTACAACCAATCATAATAACACGGGAATCAATAAACAATCACTAATTACCCGAATTACTAACAATTCTAACAACTCTCGATCATACCCATGATCCAAGTATAAAATATAAGGTTGTTCCCACCATAGAATTTAGATCAAAACCCTCCCCCATCGATAATTACCCACTCTATTACGTTCTACGGATCGAAAAATGGATTCTGGGAGTGAAAAGCTTACCTTTAGCCTCAAGAATGGTGGAAAACTGTCAAGAGTTGACTGGGGTTCATTCCCTAGCTCTAAAAGCTGAAAAGTACATAATAAAGACTTTTTGGGGTTTATTTACAACTTTAAGTCGCGTCTGGCCCGCCACAACGGCCCTTACCCCGCTACAGCGCCCCTACCAGAGCGACCAAAACCTCCACCAAATTGGCTTGCACGAAACAGTGAGCTATTTTAATAATTTCAAGACCCCCATTTCACAACACACCTTTAACCAACTACGCTAAGAAAATATCGTTCATACTAAGATCGATTTCGGGAGTTCTACTCACCCGAATTCAATTCCGTAAAGTCGTACGGATTCCTTAACAACTTATCTAACTACTCATGTAATCAAAATCACAAATAAGTCACCCGATTGTTACCAGATTTCCCTACACCTCAAAGACTCTGATTTCGTCCAAATCTGGAGTAGGTTGAGAAATTTCAAGTTACTACAAAAAAGTTTTCTGACCCAAAAATTTTCCCCGTTGTCCTTTTTATAACGACGTAATCCGATCGTTACAATAGATACCAATTTACCCATCACTCATCCTCGAGTGAAAAACTTAGGAAAAACAGGCTAAGGAAGGATTGAAGTAGTACCTAAATCGATGAACAATTGGGGATACTTGTCTCGCATGTCCCTCTCGGTTTCCCAAGTAGCTTCCTCAACTGGACGATGCTTCCATTGAACTTTCACGAACTTAATCTCCTTGGTCCTCAACTTACACACATGCACGATCAAGAATTCCAATCAGGTCCTCCTCATATTAGAGGTCTTTGTCTAATACAATTGAGTCCAACTTAATAATATAATCCCCGTCACCATGATACCTCTTCAACATGGACACATGAAATATCGGATGAACTCCCGATAAATTAGGAGGTAAAGCCAATCTATACGCTACCGGTCCTACACATTCAAGAACCTTAAAGAGACCAATGTATCGCGGACTTAGCTTACCTTTCTTGCCAAATCTCATCACCCCTTTCATGGTTGATACCTTAACAAGAGCATTCTCACCGGTTTGAAACACCATGTCTCTTACCTTATGATCCGCGTACTTCTTCTATCTACTCTGGGTTGCTAAAAGCTTAGCTTGAATACTCCTCACCTTATCTTGAGCATCCTTCACTAAATCAACCCCCAAAGGTTTCATATCTCCAGCCTCAAACTATCCTATGGGTGATCTACATCCCCTCCCATATAATGCCTCAAATAGTGTCATATCTATGCTGGAGTGATAACTATTATTATAAGAGAATTCACACAAAGGTAAGAACTTATCCCAATGTCCTCCAAAATCAATCACACATGCCCTCCACATGTCTTCTAACACTTGAATAGTCCTCTCTGACTACCCGTCTGTCTGTGGATGAAAGGTTGTACTAAAAGTGAGTTGCGTGCCCTATTCATCATGCAATTTCCTCCAAAACTTAGATGTGAATTGGGTACGATGGTCTGAGATGATAGAGAGGGGCACCCCATGCAACCTCACTATCTCTTTCACATAAACTTTGGCCAATTGTTCAGCATTATAATCTGTTCTTAACGAAATAAAATGGGCTGACTTAGTCAATCTATCAACCACTACCCAAATAAAATCAAACTTCCACAAAGTCTTGGGAAGACCAAGCACAAAATCCATGGCTATCCATTCCCACTTCCATTCCGGAATTGGCATTCTTTGAAGCAAACATGCAAGCCTTTGGTGTTCATATTTCACTTGTTGACAATTTTGACACATAACCACAAACTCCACTATATCCTTCTTCATGCCCGACCACCAATAAATTTGCTTCAAGACTCAGTACATCTTGGTCATACCCAGATAAATAGAATATCGCGAGCCATGGGATTCTATCAACAATTTTTGAATCAAGACATCAACTCGAGGAACACAAATTCTTCCTTTTAAAACTGAGCACACCTTCCGCATCAAAAGTGGTCTCTTGTGCCTTACCAATCGCAGTCTTCTTCTTAAGTTCATTCAAATTCTCATCCTCAAATTGCTTGGACTTGATCTCTTCAATGAATGTGGCCCTGACTTCAATTCTAGCTAACACCCCACCTCTTTCTGAGATGCCCAATTGCATGAATTTAGACTCCAAGGTCTGAATTTCCTTAGCCAAAGGACGCTTAGTCACACTCAAGCAAACTAAACTACCCATACTTACCGCCTTTTGACTCAAAGCGTCTGCCACCACATTAGCCTTGCCCGGATGGTATTGAATGGTCACAGCATAATCCTTGAGTAACTCTATCCACCTTCTCTATCTCAAATTCAGATCCTTTTGAGTAAACACATGTTGTAAACTACGAGGATGAGTAAATACCTCACACTTAACACCATAGAAATAATGTCGCCAGATCTTAAGAGCAAACACTATCGCTGCCAACCCCAAATCATGTGTTGGGTAATTCCTCTCATGCACCTTCATTTGACGTGATGCATAAGTTATAACATTCTTATCCTGCATCAACATAGCACCCAAACCAAAATGTGAAGCATTACAATAAACAAAAAAATCCTTACCTTCAACCGGTAATGCTAGAACAGGTGCGGTGGTCAAAAGAGTCTTGAGCTTTTGGAAGCTGTCCTCACATTTTCCAGTCCATTCAAATGGTATCTCCTTTTTGGTCAAATTTGACAAGTGAGTGGCAATAGAAGCAAAGTTCCTCACAAATCGTCGATAGTAGCTAGCGAGCCCCACAAAACACCTAACTTCCGTTACAGAGCTACCGAACCCAATTCTTAACCGCCTCAATCTTTTGATGATCTACCATTACTCCTTCTTTTGAAACTACATGTCCCAAGAATGCAACAGAAGTCAACCAAAATTCACACTTAGAGAATTTAGCATACAACTTTTGTTTCCCAAGAACACCCAAAACAATACGAAGATGGTCGGCATGCCCTTCATTACTTTTCGAATAGACCAAAATAGCATCAATAAAGACTATGACGAAAGAATCAAGTAATGGCTTGAACACCTCATTCATTAAACTCATAAAAGTTAAAGGCGCATTAGTCAAACCGAAAGACATAACTAGGAACTTATAGTGCCCATAGTGGGTTCTAAACGCTGTCTTGGGCACATCTTCAGGCCTAATTTTCAACTGATGGTAGACAGACCTTAGATCAATCTTGGAGAAAGCTGATGCACCTTGCAATTGGTCAAAAAGATCATCTATTTGAGGTAAAGGATACTTGTTTCGAATAGTGACTTATTCAATTACCGGTAATCTATACACATTCTCATACTACTATCCTTTTTCTTAACAAACAATACTGGAGCACCCCATGGGAAAGCACTAGGACGAATAAATCCCTTATCAAGAAGCTCTTGGATTTGAGCCTAAAGCTCTCTTAATTCTGCCGAAGCCATGCGATATGGAGGGATAAAAATGGGACGCGTACCAGGTTCTAAATCAATGCAGAAGTCTATATCCCAATCCGGAGGCATACCAGGCAAGTCATTAGGAAACACTTCTCTAAATTCTTACAGCACACGAATAGACTCAATGGATGGAGCCTCAATCTCAACATCCCTAATATGAGCCAAATAAGCCAAAGAATCCTGCCCTATCAATTTCCTAGCCCGAATGGAGGATATGATCTTAGCTTGCTTAGACTTGTACACCCCTTCCCACTCTAATTTTTCCCTTTCTGGAATTTCTAGAGTTACAAACTTAGTATTACAATTAAGCACAACATAATAGGGAGACAACCAAGTCATGCCTAAAATTATATCAAAATCAGCCATATCCAAAATCACCAAATCAGCCCAAGTCTGAAAACCCACAAACAAAATAGGACAAGCATGATAGACATAGGTGACTATGACTGACTCTCCAACAGGGGTAGAAATATGGATAGGGACATCAAGTAGATCACAAATCATAGCAAATTCTGAGGCAAATCGCACGGATACATATGAATAAGTAGAACCCTGATCAAATAACACATTTCCCATCTGGTCACAGATAAGAATAGTACATGTGATCACTGCATCAGACGCCTCTACCTCATTCTTACCCGGAAAGGTGTAACAATGAGCCCTATCATCTTGACGAACAACTTCCCTGCCTGGTTGCACGTTACCTCTGCCTGCATTACCATTTCCTCTACTTCACGGCCTCGCTGATTACCTCTTCGCCCACCTTGTGGACGCCCTCAACCATAATTACCATTTCCCGCGGGTACCACTGCTCTAGTCTATTGATGAGCGGAATCGAACACACGTGAGTGGGGATAATCTATCCTCATATGCCCAGGATCTCCACAGTTGTAACATGTACGATCAAAAGATGGCCTACAACCCGCCGAAGGCACGACTCCCTGGCTATCCTGAATCAAATTATGAGGTGGAGTTCCCGAGTAATTACCTGTAGAGGCAAGCATAGAGGATTGAATTGGCTTGGCTGTAAGCATTGGCCTTCCGGACCCCTGAATAAGAACCTTGACAGTTACCCGAGGTCTTTGCCTTTTAGCCAATGCCTTCTCTTGATCGTCTCGCCTCACCCCCTCCACTTTCTTTACAAATTTTGTTACCTCATTAAAACTTCTCCCTACAGAGGTCATACGAACAAATAATACCTGCAACTCAGAGTTTAATCCCCTAATAAATAAATGGATCCTCTCCTCCTCAGTCATCACCAATTGAGTAGCATATCTAGACAAAGCATGGAACTTGGCCTCATAAGCAGCCACAAATATACCACCTTGCTCCAAAGCCATGAACTCATCCTTCTTACGATCCCTCTCAAAGTTCTATGCACATATTTCTCTAGAAACAGAGCATGAAATTGAGTCCAAGTAAGTAGAGGTAAAGTTAAAGATCTACATTCCATATAAGCTCTCCACCACTGCTTAGCCTCACCTTGAACTTGAAAAGTCACAAACTCAACCCCATGCTGATGAACAATTCCCAACTTATGAAGCCTCTCATAGAAGTATAAGATAAACTAATAAGCATCATCATTCTCAGAACCAAGAAATACAGAAGGCTTTAGCTTCAAAAACTTAGTCAACATCTCATGCTCATTATCAGTCATAAAAGAACCCAATAAAGGACGGAAGAAAGTATCATTACCTACAGTCCCACCCACCTTGGGCACAGTGTTAGCAATAGGGGGATTAGTAGGGGCTTGAGTTGCTTGAGCAGAAAGGAGCACTCCAGGACCAACCAACCCTTTCAGGAATGACATGATATGTTGAGCTAACACTAGGTCTATGGGAGGAACACCGGTAGTCTCAGCCTGCACCTCTTCCTCTTGTCCAACCTCCTCAACATTTTAAACCTCAATATCCTCTTCTATCTCTTCAGGATGTACAAGAGGATTCTCATTTTGGGGAGTAATTTTGACCGGTACACCATCTCTAGTAGGTGCCATTCTTCCTCGACCTCTACCCTTAGCTCTTCCTCTAACCCTGCCTCGACCCCGACCTCTCGCTGCATATTCCTCCATTGGAGCATTGACAGGAGCTACGGGCCTGATGCCGTTGAATCTAGTATTAACAATCTGCGGACATAAGAGTGAAGCAGGTTAGTTACCAATTTGAATTGGCAGATACCAATTGGAATCGGGTCATAGCACAAAAGGAGACAAGAGAAAATAGAGAGATTTCCTAAAGTCCTATAGCCTCTCGAAGAAAAGTAAAGGCGTCCACGTACCGTTCCACAAGACTTTACTAGATTCGTTTTGGTGCATCGAGATCAACAAACCTAGGCTCTGATACCAACATTGTCACTACCCAGACTGTCGTGATTGAAACCCACACTAACCCTCCGGTGGGAGACCCACTACTACAACCGATACCAAGAAACTAAACCAAAAACTAAGCATTCAAGGATACGAAAATAGGAATAATTGCAAAAATTGAATTTCCCATAAACTTCAAACAAAAGATCTAACAACTAACAATGCGGAAAATACACCTAGAACTTGAAAATCAATGTACCAAAACATCTAAAGTTCAACAAGTCTAAAGAAAAAGGCATACAACCCCAAACTAATGACTAATAACTAACTAGAAAGTCTCAAGTCTAAAATGGTGGACATAGATGAAAGATAACCCATGGCAGCCCGGAAGAATTGGCTCACCCTTGAATTCGAACGATCACTGATCTTCTAAGCAAGGCATGCCAATTGCCACTTGAAGATGCCCTGTACTCAACAAAGAAAGTGCAAGTGAAGTATCAGTACACAACCACACTGTACTGGTAGGATCACGCGGCTATCCCACTAAGTGTAACATAAGCAAGTCAATAGAACATTACAAAATGCAACATACCGAACATATACAATATCGATTATGACATGCTCAACCATATACATTTATAACAAGTCATTGGTCCTCTCATGGAACCCAAACCCAAATTGTTAGCATATCGAAACATGATACCCGATCCAATGTATAAGCCGGAATGTGGCAACCGATCCCATAATTATGCCGGAACGTGGCAACCGATCCTAATTAGTATATCGGAATGCGGTATCTGATCCAATCAACACACCACAATCACAATCGCAAGTACATTCTCAATAATCATACAATCAAGAAGTGATTCATGGCATATAGTTATTCATCTATCTCATTTACAACAAGTGTGATCAATAATGCAACATTCGAACATATACATGTATCATAATGAAGCAAGAACAAACATACATCACACAATCATAGAATCACAACCATCATCTACCTCGAAACAAGCTTGAAACCCTAAGAAACTTGATCCTTCCCTTTCCGGATTCGTTTCACTTGTTCTTGGTCTACAAACAATCATAATAACACGGGAATCAATAAACAATCACTAATTACCCGAATTACTAACAATTTGAACAACCCTAGATCATACCCATGATCCTAAGTATCAAAAATAGAGTTGTTCACACCATAGAATTTAGATCAAAACCCTCCCCCATCGATAATTACCCATTCTATTACGTCCTACAAATCGAAAAACGGATTCGAGGAGTGAAAAGCTTACCTTTAACCTCAAGAATAGTGGAAAACTGTCAAGAGTTGACTGGGTTCGTTCCTTAGCTCTAAAAAATGAAAAGTGAAGAATTGGGGTTTCTTTACGACTTTAAGTCACGTCTGGCCCGCCATAGTGGTCCTCACCCCACTACAGTGCCCCCGCCAGAGCGACCAAAACCACTGTCAAAGCGGCTTGCACGAAACAATGACCTATTTTAATAATTCCAAGACCCTCATTTCACAACACACCTTTAACCAACTACGCTCAGAAAATATCATTCACGTGAATATCAATTTCAGGAGTTCTACTCACCCGAATTCAATTTTATAAAGTCGTACGGATTCCTTAACGACTTATCTAACTACTCATGTAATTAAAATCATAAATAAGTCACCCGATTGTTAACAGATTTTCTTACACCTCAAAGACTCCAATTTCGTCCAAATCTGGTCTAGATTGAGAAATTCCAAGTTACTACAAAAATGTTTTTTGACCCAAAATTTTTCCCCGTTGGCTTTTCTAGAACGACGAAACCTAGTCGTTACAAAACAACATTTATCCATTCTTCTCACTGTAGCTAGTAACGAGTAATTGTCCAATAGATTTGGGTTATTAAATTAGTCCATAATATTTTATTATAATTTGTCGTGCTGAGTTATTAGTCATCTTAATATGGTTCACTTTCTTTTATAGAAATGTGTTAGAGTTTTTCTCATCCCGTGCTAATATGATTTTACTTGTCTTTGTACGTAAATCTATCAGAGTTCATTATGAACTCCTATCGCCTTTCCCTTGCATTTCAAGAGAGACATAAAGGCTCAAATTCCACCTTTATCGAGTCGGCTAGCTGTAAAAATCAAAGAACAGGTCCCCCGAAAGATTGATGGACGGAGTTGGAGATGATATACAAAAATATACAACAATATACACTTAGTTTATATGTTGTATACATAGCAGATTTCGGCCCAAAGGCCCACCCTTTCATTTTCAAGTTGTATTTTGTTACTTTTAGGCCTAAGCCCACTTATTTATTATCATATTCTTAGAGTTTAGGACAGGCGGAAGAATTGGGCCTAAGGCCCAAAGGAAAAACATTTATTTATGTTAGACTAAGACAGGTACAGGTGATTTAAATGGGCCAAAGGCCCAAAATGAAAGTAGGCCCAAGAACTGGCCCAGGTGGACACAGAACTAGACTTGGGCCCAAGTTTCTCTCTTTATTTTATTGTTTCATATATGTTTGCTTGTTATTATTTGTGGTTAATCTTAGGGTTTCAAAATTTAATTCCCCAAAAGAAAAGTCATTTTGAGTTAAAATTAAACTAATACTTATCTTAAATTTGACCTTTACAATATTTATTGTATTTTATTCAAGTAAATGCCCTTATAATATTTCCCTTCCCCTTAAGAATGATTTTATGTTTTAAGATCGTTATTTTCTCAATTTTAGTTAAGTTGCTTATTTTCTTAAAACATCTAGCCAAATAGTTAATTATCGGATAACCACGTGTTAGCGGACATTTCAGGTGCTTTCAAACCCTTCCAAAAATGTTAATATGAACCCCTAACCCTTTAAATATTTTCAATTGATTTCTGTTTTAATCTTTTGAAAAAAATAGTTTTCATAATTTTTCTTAAAAATTAAGTGGCGACTCATAAAACACGTTTTTATTTTTATTTTTAAATAAAACAACAACCAATTTCAAGTACAATTCTACGCAATTCAAGCTTACTCACAATTATTATCTTTACTAGGGTACTCAGACTTCCCCCCAATTAATCTAAATTCAACCAATCAACAATTTTGCCCTTAAGAACGGCATCACCCAATCCATCATTGGGAAAGTTCAAGTTGATTGGTGGAATTTGGGTTACTTAGACTTCATCGCACAAAAACCAACATGCTAACCCACAATTTAAAAAATTCAAACGTGAAACTCAAATCAATTTAGGCTAAACAAGCTATTGGGCATGCCCGATTTCAAATTAAATTTCAACAAGCAATTTAGAGCACAATCAAGTCAAATAATAGATCTATGAACTACTCATACACATGCTCAACACAATTTACACAATTTACGCAATTTAAAACAACTTTGGTATACCAACCTCAATTGTAGACACAGAAACAGTAAGGAAAATAGAGAAGGATGGGAAACACTTCAAATTCGGACCACACGAGGACACCCACAAAAATTAGACTAAAAAAATATGATCTAAAGTTTGATTGTAAGAGTGCAAGAGTCAAAAAGTTCAAATTAATGAGAGGATTTGAATTTAAAATAGTTGATAGGCCCATGACCCTTCAGTTCACGCCTTGATCAGTGATGTCTATTAATGTCATCGATCCCCTAAGCGAGTCGCCGAGTGGATTATTTCCCACTAAATTTAATAGAAAATAAGCATTTCAACGTGTTTAAAAGGCGAGCTATATCGGGCTCGCCGAGCCACTCAGTGATTCACTGAGTGGACTTTAGGTCACCCAATTGCCTGTTCCTCCAAAATTCAAATTTCAACCTGCACATCCAACAAACGTTATTCAAATGAAAAAGGTAAACCTTGTGTTGCCTCCCAAGAAGCGCCTTATTTAACGTCGTGGCACGATGTGGCCATGGGATCGTGCCTCATTCTTTGGGTTGACAAGGGTATCAGTAGGAAGACCCCCTTCCAGTCTTGGATTTAGGTGAGCTAAGATTTGGCCCATTTGAGTCTTAAGATGTTTTATGGAAATCGAGTGCGAGGTTACAGTTTGATTTAAAGATGAGACATTGTCTTTCATCTCCTTGAGTACCTTATCTAATCCTTCCACCTTGTTTAGGATGCGGGCAAGCATACCCTTGGTCCAAAAAAAATTGGGATCGACTTTTTGTTCCTTTGGCTTTAGACATTCATGAGGGGGCACGTAACGATCTTTATTAACATCTTGGTTCTCCAATTTGCACCTCGATCATGCCAATCTTGGTCTTGATCTCACGAACCATCATCACGATCTCTATTTCAACCTTGATTCCCACCCGACCTTGGATAGCTCGAACAAGAACCTCATGCTTGGTTTGAAAAAAAATGTATTTCTTCATTATACATGGCCTCAAATTTCCCATCATCAGGACTTACTCCATTATTACCAACAACCGCATTCACAGCCTTGTAACCACCTTCCATGACAAGTTTCGTTAATAGGTCCATTTAGGTCATTATCTTGGACATGTTTTCATCACGTTCTTGGTTATTTTCCAATTATTCCTTTGTCAGCCCAAGATTCAAAGGAGACATCTGATCTTCCTTTGTGTACCATGCACGATTGATTTTGGTCATCTTATCAAGCAAGACCAATGTAATGTCAAATGGTTATCTCAAGATTCCACCCCGAATGAGTTGGTCAGGGACATCTTTGTTAACTGTGTCAGGACTCTGATAAAAATATTGCAATAGCACATTGTCGGTAATCAATTAGTCGGACATTGGAGAACCAACTTTTGGAACCTCAACCACATTTCATGGATGGGCTCACCATCAATCTGCTTGAAGTTTTGAATATTATCCCTCAACTTAACCATCTTCGAGAGAGGGAAATAATTTTGTGAGCTCATCCCAAGAAGTTATTGATTCCCTTGGTAAATCGGTCAACCACTTTGTTGCCTCCCCCATTAGAAAAAAGGGAAACAAACAGAGTCGAACCAACTCTTGAGTGATGTTCTTGAAGGAAAACAGTCCACACACATCCACAAAATTTTGAATGTGGCCATGAGGGTTCTCATGAGCAAGTTTTCTAAAGACACCTTTCATTTGCAACAACTGGAACATTGTGCTGGTCACATGAAACACCACATTTCCCACAGTTGGAGACAATCGAATAGCACCAACACTTCCCAACTGATCCACAATTACATCATGCAAGTTTCCTATGTCATCAGTATTGCCAAGTTGACTTGCATTCCTCATGTTCACATTCATTTCTTCACCTATTTTAGAGCAACCAACAAGAACACAAATAAGAAAATTCGACTATAATAAAATTAGTTCACGAGAACACTTCAATACGAGAATTCTAAAAACCACTCCCCGGCAGCGACGCCATTTTTGATAATGCTCAACTACACTTCTTCTAATTCAATGTGTAGGTGGTCTCTAACAAGTATAAACCCAAATATAAGTTGGGGTTGATCCCACAGGGAGTGATATGGTAAAGAATTCAACTACGAAGTAAAAACGTGTTCTAATCATTTGTAGAAGTAAAAGATTCCGAAACATAAAATAAATCATGAAGTTTCAATGCTTAATATCAAATGAGGGGAGTTTAGTAACCAATTTATTACAAGGAACAATTAACACTAGAATTAAACGATTAGAGATTGGACCTGAGGAATGTGATTAATCAAATTCTAATTTTGCTTAATGAGTAATTACTAATTGCTTCAAGTTGTTTAATCTCAATGGGTAGGATAGGTTTTGAATACACTAGTCATCTCTCAATGAACTAGCATGTCTTAAGTGAGTTCTCTCGAACCTCAACAAGCTTAATAATACCGAACAACCCAATTCCTTAATTAACCCACTTTCTTAAGTTGGATTGTAAATATACAAATCAATACAACTATCACCATTCACTATACTCTAATACCTCTTTCTCAAGCAAGCATAGAGAGCTAATGATAGAACGGAATTTGCAACTTCAGTTCATCAATTAAAATATGAACAAACAATTGAACCCATTTTAAAACAACATTAAATTTAGCAATTAACAATACCTTTTAGCTAATTAATGCATTAGACTACATGATCACACCCCTAAAGTAAGGGGTTTTAGCAAAACATAGCAAAAATTATGAAATCGTTACCGAAAAGATTATCCATCTGAATTGTCAACAATCTGCAATACCCACAACTAAAATTAAAGCTAGAATCCTAAAATCTCAAATTTGAGATCATAATCTTCTCCAAGAATGTTCAACAATATAAAAATGTGAAACCTCTCAAGGACTGGGAATACACTATCTGGGAACTTCCTTTTTCTTTTCAAAAATTTAATTTATATGTTTCCAAAATGTCAGCACGGAGTCCACTCGGTGAGATTAGTCGAGATCTGTCGAGTTGTGCTTCTTCTCGCCTTCTGGCTTTACTCCTGCATCAAATTGTTCTGGAAGATAAGGTGAGCTGGGTCATGATTACCGATCCATTCAGCGTATTGTTGAATCATCCTTTGCTTGCCAAGTTGTCTTGGTACATGGGCTACTTTGCTGGAACTTTTTGCAAGTCGTCGAGTGACTTTTACAAGCTCCATCTTCTCTTTTCTTCACCTTTTCCAAAACTTTTGCTCCTTTTTGTATCGCAATGTCCTTGCCTTGTCCTTTAACCTTCATTACTGCATATCAACACATTAACATCATTTATGAACACAAAGTAGGCATTTAGAACTCTTTTTCATTGAATAATATTCCCTAAATGAGTCAAAATTCCTGACTCATCATCTGTCACTTCCCACAGGCATAACCCACCCATTTAACGAACCTAACCAGGGGGTGTGTTGACTTTGAACAGA
Organism: Solanum okadae; assembly: GCA_036553675.1. NCBI lineage: Eukaryota > Viridiplantae > Streptophyta > Magnoliopsida > Solanales > Solanaceae > Solanum > Solanum okadae. Next base: position 47,082,837 of record CM071678.1, read on the forward strand.
CCGCCTAACCAACCATCTAGTCCACTCCTAGGGGTGTAAGCCATCGGAATAGCAAGAGTTACTCAAGGGCTCGTTGACTCCAAAAAGGATCTCAAATATCAAAACCAAACCACCGTGAAATGATGTCCACTTACAAGGAATCCCTAGAAGGATTCAAGCCTAAGACAATCCAATCCCAAGTTGTCGCCAAAGCATAAAACTTTTGATAACACATCGGAGCTACAAAAATAGGGGGAGAGAACAAAAGATCAATAAAGCTGCGAAAAATGCCTAGACTAAGGCTCATATTATCATATTCAAGTTTGCTACTCTAGCAAGGATCTAGTCCATCTGAAACGACAATGGAGAAGAAACATGGCTAACACGCCATACGAATGACAAGTCTAAGACAACACTAGTCTAATCCTAGATTAAGGCAGAACATGCTCAATATATAACAAGTAGAAACAACAATAATCTCACTACAACATGAGACATATAAATTCCCCAACTAGCACGGTATTATACCTAAGAATATAGCCAATCAAGCTTAAGAATGGTATCTAAGAAAGGAAAATAAGAACAACTAGGTACCCACCCAAAATTCATTCTAAATGTAATGACCCGATTGGTCATTTTTGGTAAAGTTTTATGAATTTACCATTTTCCCCTCCCGATATCAACCTCAAGTCTTTTATGATTGAGTTTTAAAAGCTGGTTTTGAACTTTGAAATTCAAGTTTAGAATTTTCTATGTTTTGAGTTTGAAAATCTAATATTGTTAAGAAAATGGTTTCCGGTGTCTTTTGAAATTTTGAGGGTCGAAATGGAATTATGTCAATTCCATCAGTCCCAAAATGTGGAATATGGTCTGTGAGAGTTGTCGGGTTTAGATTCAGAGTCTTTTTGAGGATTTGAAGTCCTATATTGTCAAATTGTGGAAATTTAACCTTAGGATTGACATTGGTAAACATTCAGGGTTCGAATGGTCGGATCCGAATTTTGAAAGTTCCATTGGGTTCAGGGATGATTTTAGTCCTAGGTCAGGTCTTGGTTGATTTATGTGAGGTTCCAAACTTGTTTTAGACTTTTTAGACGTTGAGTTAGTTTCTTGTAGTTTTCATGGATGTCGGGTTAAGAAGACCTCAAATTGATGTTTGGACTATTCCATTGAATCCAAGATATTGAGTATGATAAATTTTCATTTATGGTTTGTGTGTATAGGGTTCCAAATAAATCTCGAGTGTCTTTTCGAGGTTTTGAGTGTTGATTGTTTTTTATGCCTGAGTTTTGTACTATTCGCTTTTGTGATAAGCCTTTCGCTCAAGTGACCTTCTCTTTAGCGAAGGTGTGATCACTTAAGTGAAGACCGGACTTTTTCAAGGGTTCACTTAAGCAAACCATGGCTCACTTTAGCGATGGTCGCTTAATCGGATCTTGTTTTGCAAAAGTGAGACTCCTAAACCTTGTAATTCAGTAGAATTCATGTATTCCCTTCATTGTGTGTGTTAGGAGTAATTGGAATGAGGGGAAGGATTAATTTTCCACTTGATAAATCTTAATGAATAAAAAGGGGTTGAAATGAAAAGGATATGTGATGATCATAATGATGTGAATTACCTTGTTGTGACCCTTATTGATTGATTGATGAAATGCTCGATAGCATGAATATGGACTTGGATTTTGTGAATTGTTGTCTCTTTCATGTGGTGTGATATTGCTTGTGCACGTTGATTGTAAAACACCTTGATGAGACATATGATGGTTATGATGTTAAGGTCATTTCAGGCAAGTTCTATGATGCTGAGGTCATATATGACAAGTTCTATGATGTCGAGGTCATTTTTGGTAAGTGTTATGATACCGAGGTTATTTCCAACAAGTATTATGATGTCTAGGTCATTTCTAGATAGTGTTATGAGACCGAGGTTGTTCCCGCAAGTGTTTGTGATGAAGAGGTCATATTCAGCTAGTGAATTAAGCCATTGGGAAATGGTTCCGGCAAGAATTGATCATTGCGGATTGATGCATTTTGATTCTTATGATTGACCTACTTGTTAATTTTGATTGATGTGCATGATACTTGTAAATAATATACTTAATACTTTTGGTTGACTTACTTGATTTGTGTTGGTTGTTGACTGATGACTAGTGGACTGTGATTGTTGACTTGGTGAGTTGTATATTGTAGAACTGATTGGTTGGGCTAATTTATGTGCAAGTTGAAGTTTGAGGAGGTTCTTTTGGGATGAAAGGAGTATTCAATTTCTAGCTAAATGCTTTGATTATTAAGTTACTTGCTAGGTAATATATTATTGGTATTTAGTCCTTTCTTTTACACTTGTGTAGGTTCTGAGCCTTGTATTTTCTGACCATTCTTCTTCTCCTACTTTGTGAGGCTTGTCAAAGGATTATTGGAAGGTAGAAGCTTGTCATCCTGGAGGGCCCTCTTTTTCCTTTTATTTAGGCTTTGTTCTATTTGATAAACAAAGACTAAGACTTGTACTCATTTCTTAATTCTACACTTTACGTATTAGTGACTTGTACACGTAATAAACAGGTTTTGGGATGTTAATAAAATGAATAAGTAATCTGCTTTTATCTTGTTCTTGATTTATCTTTCCTCATTTATTTTGTTTTGTTGGGTTGAGGTTGACTTGTCTTAGTAGGAATAGACAAGTGCCCTCACATTTTTTTTGGGTCATGACATATGGTATCGGAGCTCCAAGGTCATAAGTCTCAAGTGTGTATAACCCAAGTCTAACTATAGTCTTGATAATCGGTACTGAGACGTTTGTACTTATCTTCAAGAGGCTATGAAGACTATTAGGAAACTCAATTTGTTCACTCTTTCTTATTGTGTGGTAACCTTTGCTATGTGTTGTTTTGGTAGATGTTGAGGACCAGAGCTTCTGTTTCCACTGGTAGAAAAGAGGCAGTCTCTGAGGTTGTTGTTGAGACCCCAACTAGGGGTAGAGGTACGACCTGAGCTAGAGGTCGTGCTCATGGAGTAGCACCGGTTAGAGGTTGTCCCCATAGAGCAGCACCAGCTAGATGCAAAGCTAGAGATGTTTCTCCTAAGCCACAGGTTAAGGCTACTGAGGACATGGTTCCTCTCGAGTTTGGAGCTCTTTTGTTTCAGGAGACTTTGTTGAAGGTGTTTGGTGTGTTAAAAAGCTTTTCTCAGGGCGGTGCGATAGGGACACTATAGGGTTCTGAGATGAGGGTATGGGCACAGACCTCAAGTCAAAGGCAGAATCCAGGTATTCATGATTAGGTGTGTCAGACACCAGTGGTTTTTCCACCAGTTGTTGGTGCACAGATTGCTTGTGAGGATATTTTGACAATGACTGATCAGTAGTGTTATGAGAGTTTTAAGAAATTTATTTATTGTAATTCCAATTAGAGGGTGTTCGAATTGGCTTTTTTAAAAGCAGTTTATAAGCTAAAAAAATATTTACAATAAACCAATCCAAACACCCTATTAGTCAATTTTCATCAGCCTTATTGCCCATATAGGTTTAATTTTTCCTAGTTTTTAGTTAACTCTTACAATTAGAACAAATTGTCTTGTCTTGGTTCATAGTAAAGGTAAAATAACTCAATTTTGCAAACTAAAATCTATCTCAAAGTAGGAATACTTAGCAAAAACAAAAGAATAACACATGAATACTCATTGTCAGCACATACAATCAATAAAGAAATTTCACACTTTGGAAAAATGAATAAAAAGATAAGAAGCACAGGAAATCAAGAATGCAAGTATGCGACAATCCAAATTGAAGAAGAAGAGAAGATCAAAATCGAATTGTTAAACTCGTCGAACGGGGATTGAATTTTAAGATTGTACGGCTAAAGAAGAGAGGAAGTGTGGAAATGTTTTGAAACCTAGTCTAACCAGAGAATAAAATAATATGTGAAGTATAGTGTCTATGTGTACAATTCAAGGGCTCATAAAATTTAAAACTTGAAAAAGTAAGGGAATATCTGCAGCCTTTGTTGAAGTGAACGGACGACAAGTGACTTGGCCTTAACTTTGGCTACTAATAAAAGGGGTTTCACAATGTTCTGAATTAAACGGATTTGAAAACATATATTTCTGAGTTTCAAGTTATCCAGTCTTTCAAAATCTTGCATTCATTTCTGTCTCATTTTCAGGTAGTATACATGTCCCTTATAGAAACCCCATAATTTGATTTGAGGCTAACTTTGAAGGAGCAATAAAAGAGAGCAATTAAATTAATTTTTCATTAAAAAAAAAAAAAGAAGCTAAAACCTCATACGACATTTACATCATTACCCTTTGATATCAGTTCCTTTACGTTTATGTTCTCTATGTATGAGTTCATAGAAAATATGACCATAGACCTTACTAATTCATATCCAAATGGACTTCCTCTTTTAAAATAAAAAGAGATATAATTAAACAGATTCAAAGAAAAATTATCACATGTTCCAGCAGAGAGAAGAAAAACTATATCAACAACGTAAACACTTCATGTTTCCCTTTATGAAATCAACATTATATATATATATATATATAAATTATTGTTAAATAATTATTTAAAATGACATATGTCATTTTAAAACTTCCCACTACTCCACAAGTATATCAGTTTTTTTTTAAAAAAATATTATTCTAAAATATGTTGTTGGAACGTGCTAGATTCCATTTTTTGTGGAAAGAGAAATTTAATTACCTTTACATAACCTCTTTATTTATAGCAAAGCAAAACAAAGCCTACGTGCCAGCACCACAAAATCTATTTATATATAATAGGAGAAGAAAACACGCTTACGTGTCAGCACCACAAAATTAGTAGAATTATTAAATAATAAATAACAATTTAAAAAACAATTTTTTTATAAAAAAAAAACATAAATTAGAAATCATTTTTAAAATGTTTACGTTAAAACTATTGTATTGATTTCTTTTTTTTTTAATAAATTAAATATGTTTGTTGAGAAGAAAAAATGCCTACGTGTCAGCACCACAAAATTAGCAGAAATATTAAATAATAAATAACAATTTTGAAAACAGAAATTAAAAAAAAAACATAAATTAGATATAACTCATTTTAAATCTATTTATATATAATAGGAGAAGAAAACACGATTACGTGTCAGCACCATAAATAAAAACATTTATCCTCAAATGCAAATAACACAAAATCTGAAATGTAAAATAAAGAAAGACAGAGAGGGAGGTAAAGAGGGGATCCTGTCTATGTAGTCTCTCCATCTATCTGGGCATCAGTACCCGATGCCTCACCCTAACCCTGGGCATCAGTGCTCGAGGTCACCTCAGGAGGAATAGCAGTGCCAGCTTCACCAAAGTCTGTTGATTGTGAGTCTGCCAAAAAGACATGCACCGCTCTGCAAAATCCCCTAGCCTATGAAGGAGTATCAGGGTCTAGGGTAATGGTTTTCCTGGCAGGAGTGGGCCTCTTGCCCTTACCTTTCCCAGTAGTTGTGGGTAGTTTCGAAGCTTTTCCTTTCGACGTAACTGCGTCTTCCTTTATCGCAATTCCTTTGGACTTCTCTTGAGCTAGCGTTATTCTTTCAGCAGCTTTAGGTTTAGTCATGTCTGCAAAATCTCGAAGAGAAGTTAGAGAAATATTTGACAAAACCACTGCTAAGCTTCGCTGACTCTTTCGGCGAGTCGCCGATATCATTCGGCGATCTAGACTTAGTCTGCTGAAAGCTACAGTGCACAGATGTCCAGGGGAGTTGACAAGGGTAAAACAAGACTTTCGGCGAGTCGCCGAAAGTCTATGGCGACCTTCAACTTCTCACCGAATGTTACAAAATTAACAACACTTTTATTATGAAATTAAAGGCGTGATGGGTCATTAGACGAACTGCAGAGTGGTTTGGCGAGCTCGACCCAACTCGTCAAATGGCTCAACATACCTATTTTCAACCCATCTTCTCGAATTCAACCCTGAAGATAAAATCAAAGTACGCACTAGTACAATCAAGGAATGACCCATAGCACCCAAACACAACCCTACGAATTTTAATCCAGATTAAGGCATACAATCACTGGAATTCAACACTCACAACCACTCGAGCAAGATTGTCAAATTAAAGCATGCGTTTAAACAATCTAATCATATCCGGCAGGGTCAGAATAGTTTCAACAAGATCTGGCTATTGCAACTAAGCATAAATTTTTATAAAATAAATTCGGAGCATAGAAAGCTAGCCATTTGTGTTGACTACGAAACAATTGAAACACTAGGCGGCAGGGTAATCCAATTCCGATCACAAATCAACCAACCAAAATACTCTAAAAGTGCAAGAAATATAGAAACTAGAGTGCAGGTATGAGTTTGGGCAGATAAAAAGTGAGGGAAACTGAAAGAAGTTGAAATTTTTAAACCTTTGGCTTGCAAAACCGTCTAGTTTTTTGCTTTCTTGGCGACATTAGTCAAGCTCGCCTAATCACTCGGCGGAACGCCGAATGTTTAGTTTCCTCGCCGAAATTTACAGGACCTCCAGTTAATGTGGGGTTCCTAAAGACGGTCTTCATCGAGGTCGCCGACCTCTTCGGCGATTCGCCGACTTCTTCGGCAATTTGCCGACTGGACCTGTTACTCGCCACCCTACACTTTTTTGAACACCTTCTACACTTCAACCTGTACAAACAACACAATGTTATTTTATCATAACACGAATAATTAAAAAAACAAAAAAGGGGTTTTGGGTTGCCTCCCAAACAGCGCCTTAGTTAACGTCGTGGCACGATGCAAGTTACCGTCTAGTCCTCATCCTCGGAGTCAGCCATGGTGTAACTAGGCGAGTCCTCAGCTAACGGTGCATAGCGACCTGATATTAACTCATTTATCTGAGCATCTTGTAGCTATCATGGAGTTAGAGGTTATCGCTTGATTCAGCATGTTGATGTTCTCTTTCAATTCATTCAACATCTTGTCTTGTTCTTCGATTTTTTGTTGAATGAGTGAGAGGAATTTGTCATCTTGTACGCCCTCCTTCTTCTTCCCCTTTGTACACTCTCGAAGGGAGAAGTGGTTGTCCTTTTCCAAGGCCTGTGCTTCCAACTCCATGACTCTTTTGGATAAAAAATCTAACTGAGCTAGCAGTGCATCCCATTTTTGTTTCTTTTTGGTCTCCTTGTTAGCTTCAACCATGCCATCTAGGAGTTCGGCTACGACTTCATAGGGCTGGTGTAGCATACCACCCGCGAAAAGTTGATCAGCATTACTTCTATTATTGGGTCCAAGACCCCGATAGAAGCTTTCTGTAGCACCTTGTCGGTCATCCCATGAGTAGGGCATGGCTGCAGCACTGCCTGAAACTTCAGCCACATTTCCTGAAGGGTTTCATCCCTTACATGTTTGAACGTTAGGAGGTTATCCCTAAGGTTCAGTAGTTTCAAGAAAGGGTGATCTGTTTTATACCCATAATGATTATACGTACTCATTGTCCTGCTTTTATACACGAACAAACAATACAAAACTAAAAATTAAGTAAGTAAACTACAACTAAGAAGAACAAAAAATTTACCAAACTAAGAATTCTCAAGTAACACCACTCCCCGGCAGCAGCGCCATTTTGATGTTTGCGTAATCAAGACACAACTTCCAATGCAAGTGTCTACTATCCTACAATAGTAAAGTAACCCAACCAAGGGTTGGGGTCGAGTCCCAAGGGAGTGGTTTTGAGAATTAATAGAAAAATAAAATAAAGTTCTAATTAGTCATAGCTATAAACAATATTGAATATAAACATATTAAGTCTGAGGGGTGACGCAAGCGTTAGTTATCTATGGGGGTTTGTAATAAGTAAGAAAAAACAACAAAAATATAAGGAGTACTAATCAAGGAGAGGGGATTCTTAGGATGTGATAGGAATACGGGATAAACTAAACTATTGGGTACAGGCTTTTGATAATAAATTCGTTGAATATTTGTGACTAGGCTAGACTATAGTGGGGTAAATTCTCTCTGGAGCAACTTACCTCGAATCACCTCGGTTTCTCTCGAACACCGAGTTGTTGCATGAAGAACAACCTCCGCCTTAGCCCACTCACTTTCTTGAGCTGAGTGTGTGCGAGAAGGACTAGGGTTCACTCTCTCGAGCTGAACCTCATGTCGACCCAATCCCACCGGCCATCAATTTAGTAGTCTTAGTTTTATGACCTCTCTCTCTCTCGAGCAAGCCGAAAACACAAAGGTGAAATCATATTTGCAACTACAATTTCATTAAGTTCGACCACAACTACTAAACGAAATCACATCTAAACAACAAATAAATCATCAATAAGCAAGACCCAATAGATAATCTAACCCATATTCACAAAAATCACACCCCAAGAATTGGGGTTTTAGCTAGACATGTAAAAGAGATAGAAATTTATACCAATATGAGTTTGCATTCAAATGGGTATGAAGATTTAAGTCTCAAAACAAGCAAAGAGTGAAGAATCCACAAGACCCAAGTCCAAAATCTTAGAGTTGAAACCCTTTGAACCTTCAAGTTCTTCTAAACCCTCTCCAAACTTAGAATTCAAAAATAGAAGCAAAGTCTGAAAAATTACTGTTCAAAGCTAAAAAATCGATGCTAGAATAATAATTATCAACGAGTATTTATAGTTTTCAAAATTCTGTGCTGCGAAGGATCACTTGGCGAAGTTAATCGGAATCGCCGATTAACTCGGCGATCCGCCCTTTGGTCTAGTTCATCGCCGTCTTGCGTTAGCCTTCAACATTGTCGTGTTTTGGATCATTAGGCAGCATAGTATTGCTTCGCGGAACTGCTCAGCGACATACCGATTGCTCTTTTTCACCACCAATTTGATCCTTTCTTTCAAGGCTCAGCACACTAGAACAAAAGGCGAGGTTAAGACCTTTTGGCGACTCGCCGAACAGGTTCGGCGATTCTCAGATCTTCATTTCTTCGTTCTTTCAACTGCTTTTGTACCTTTTTTGCTAAGTAGTGTCCATTCTTTCGCTCAAACTCCAAATACCTGAAACTTAAGGGTTTTCATTCGATATTGAGACAAAATATGCATTTGAGGACACTAATTCTCTCAAAACATAGCCGTAAATGAGTCCAGTTTGTGGACTAATCAATTATGGGTAATGGATCAATAAAAGGAAGCAATGTTATCAAGTTTCTTCCAAGAAAAGATTAAGGTTCAAAAGGTGCTCAAAAGAGGTTCACACACTCACAAGGTAGGCCACAAAAGAAGTATATGTCAAATTGGTTCACACTCTTTAAAGTTGCCTAAGATCATCTCTAGAAATTGCATCACTTAGTCAACCGGACCAATGGGGCAAATTCTAGGTGTCATCACACATGGTTCACATTAAGCTCATCACACAAGGCATTGACACCAAAGTCATACAAGACTCCACACTTTTGCTAGTTGACACGCTCAAATTACACTTCCTTTCAGAAGCATAAGCGATCGTTATCAAGTAAAGAACTCAACTTGTAGGTTGAGGTCGATCCCACGAGGAAAATGGTTTAGACTTTACTTTTAACCAACAATTATATTCAATTAGTCAAATTATTTCCAGAAACAGGTAATAAAAAAGGGGGGTTTGTGCTTATGTGAAACAAATAGTGAAAACTTAATAAGTAATCAATAATTAAACTCAACTTTGGTTGTTATCAAGATAAGAGAAATAACTAGGGTATACGTGTTCCCCATACTCTCATAACGCAGTAATCCTAGTAATAGCAATCCTTTTCTAGTATATTACATGCAAAGTGATAAGTTAGGTATCTCTAAACCCTTGGTCCGGCATCTAGAGAATTTCACCCCGCACCTTGGTCCGGCTACGTGTGTATAATTTACTAACCCTTACCTTTACCTCATATTAGACATCATAATCGATGTTTGGCTTAGTTATTACTTCGCACCAATCGACACTAGCCTATTAGATAGTATCACACTAAATCTATGTTGATAATTCTTTTCTTGTTAATTACCTCCTTGGTCCGGCAAGTAGTAACAAGGCGAGTTCTAACGCGTGCATTCGTTAAAAAGACTTCTAAACGAAAGAATTATCAATACATGCAAAACACTATTCAAGAATTGCTTATTTACTATTCATACTTTGTTAATCGATCATGGTTCCCACAACCCTAGTTGTGGATTTAGTTACTCATATTAGCAAGAACACAATTCATAATTGTAGATGAAGAAATCATGAACTTACTTAAAGAGAATAATAAACCCAGAAAATTTACTTGAATTGCAAAGCCAAAATCTTCAAAACGAACTTTAGAAATCAATAATTGCTAGGGTTGCAAATTAATCTCCAAAGTTACAAAGCAAAAATAGAATAATAGTGTCTAACTCCCAAAAACGAGGTTTACATGTCCTATTTATAGAAAACAAATCCTAAATAAAAAGGGAAACAAATTAAGGAAAGTTTTGTTCAGGTACGCGTCTTCGATCCACGAGACTGACTTACGGACCGTCGATCGATCTACGGTCCGTAAGTCCCTTCCGTCACTCGGGACTTAGAAAATATTTCAGCTTCCAAAAAAAATCATCTTCTCTGAAGCAAACGACGGACCAACAGTACGGACCGTAGATCGACCTACGGTCCGTCAATACCTTCCGTAGCTCCATACTTAGCATCTTCAAAAATCAGGTACTGGAACCCTCGCAGTCTCAATCTACGGATCAACAGTACGGTCCGTAGATCAATCTACGGACCGTCAATGGGCACCGTGGTTCCACACTTGGTCAGATTTCCCTGATTTGTCCTCAACACTTTCCTGCTGATCTACGGTCCTCACCTACGGACCGTGAATGGACCTACGGTCCATAGATGACCTCCGTGGATGCCTTTTTTTGCATTTTCTTCAGCTGTCTCTAAACTTTCGCGCCTGAACACCTTTCCTGCAAAACATGATAAAACACATAAAAACCAATATAAAAAGGCCCTAGACACACACAACTTGTAAGTGAAATGTATTAGAAATACCGTAAACTCACGGTATATCACTAGTGTACAATGTTCATCACAAAAGACTCGATTCGATGATTGGCTAGTCAAAATGAGATGCAAGGAGTTCACATATTGTGTATGCAACTTCATTGGCCTTATTGTAGTTGCGCATTCATTTTTGTTCGATTATAATCACAATTCAAGTCATCGGTATTGATCAAACTGATACTCAAATTTGCATAAGAACAGCCACATTCAATACAAACAAGAGGTGGCAAAATTTTTCGGAAGGGTAAAAAATCATTCACAATTAAAAACATGGAGCCACAAGCTCAAACATCCACAATATGGAGTGTATAAAACACAATTTCAGCTCACAACCCAATATATAAACAAAACCAAAGAGTCACAAAATCACAAAACGTGGGCCTCACCCCACCACAAATAAAACATTTGTCCTCAAATGCAAACAAAAATATCCAAAAGTGAAATAAAGTAAGAGAGAGAGGGAGGTAACGCGGGGGTCATGTCTACACAGTCGCTCCATCTGTCTAGGCATCAGTGCTCGGTGCATCACTCTGGTCCTGGGTCACAGTACCCAGAGTTGCCTCAGAAGAAACAACAGTACCAGACCCACTAGGAGCTACCAAGGGTGTATCTGCCAAAAAGACCTACACAGCTGCATATAATCCCCGGGCCCACGAAGGAACATTAGGATCTCTGATAGTGGTCTTCTTGTCAAAAGTGGGCCTCTTGCCCTTGCCTTTATTTCCAGGTGGAGGTTCTTGTCTTCTCTCTCATTTTAGTTCTTTTTTGGGTGATTCAAAGGTTGTGTTGCCCGAAATTGGGGTGGCTACGCATTGGAATGTCCAGGGACTGTCAGGGGACCTACGTTTGAGGTAATTTTTGAGTTTTAGTTGTTGTCCTCTCTCATTATTTAGCTTTAATGGTGATTTAAATGCATGGGATGATTACGGGCTATTTCGAGCATCGAATTCTATTCTATTTTGGGATAAAAGTTTGGGGAGGTAAAATAAACCTTTTCACAAAGTCAATTTCAAGATTCTCAGTGCTGGTACCACAATCCCATTTTAGACCTAATTATGGATCTATCTCTGAAAAGTGTGATTTTTATGTCAAAACAACTGTATTGACGTTGTGATTCTATTTTTGATAGCGTGGCAACGTTCTAAAGCTGTATGGAAGATAAAAGCTCCAGCAACGTGATTTAGACCACATGCAGTCATCCTATAGATAGGCTACGACTTCCCTCTCCTAAGACTGAGCATTATTAAGTAATTGTATGTTGATTAATATGAATTTGGGGTTGAATTGGTGGTTAATCATGTTAAATTCCTAGAATCCATGCCTTAGGCTAATTTTCGAGTATTCGGGGTGGTTGAAGATGTCTATTGTATTTGTTGATCATCATGACCTTGTGGTGTACCTTATTTGTGATTTGTGAATATTGTTGGAGCATGTTTCACCTAGGTCTAGGCTTAGGCTAGTGATTGCCATAGACTTGCGCCCTTTTGGAACAATTAGTCATTGTAACCTCCCCGACGTCACTTCAGATGACTTAGCTCTCTGTAGACTGATGTAGTAGACCTGAATATGATAGTTTGGGCCTTAGCTAGGCAGTAAAAACGCTCTTGGAACCATATATCCATAAATCTCCTATTTCCATCGGTTCCACTGTCTCTGATTCTTGGTGTGGGAGCTACTCATCGATTCTAGTTGGATATGGTTTGGGCTTGAGTGATTTATTGATGGCACTCGGATTGGGGGTACTCCTTGTGATGCTCAGTTCGACACCAATCCTATTTCTAGCCAATTTACGTCTATTCGTGGTTCAAGTCCCCCAATTCAGTCCACCGGGTGTGTTTCAAGTCCTCGCCTTAGTATTAGAGCCTTGGTTCAATTGATGGCATTATTCATTCATGGTTCAAGTCCACTACTATTTACATCTTGGTTCAAGTTCATATCTACTCTCAACTCGGTTTATGTTCTCGCTCATAGTTATACATGGTTCAACTCCTTGATTATCCTTAGCCTTGGTTCAAGTCCTCGGTTACTCTAAATCTCTGTTCAAGTCTTTGATCCTCAATCTTCACTTCGGTTCAAGTCCTTAACCTCTATTAGTTCTAGATGAGCTTCAGACATATGGATTGGTTCGATTCGAGTCCGCAAAAAGTTGTGGAAATCTTGGAAACGTCATCGGGTCCTCTTATTCCATTCTAAACTCTTCCTTTTACTGGTCGGGCTTATGGGAAACCACTCGAGTTTTACTTTTAGCTTGCACATGAGGGTACCCGTCGGGTTTATAGGAGCCCGATCGGATTTAGTTAGTAATTCTCCTTTTCTTTGTGTGTTAGTACACTTGTGCATACTTGTTAGATTTCTCAGTTTTGTTTCTGGTAGTGTTTTAGATTCTCTCATTTCATATTACTTGTGGTTTTCTTGTTCAGTCGGCCTTTGAGGCCAACTAAGTACCTATTGTTTTGGTACTCATACTACACTCTGCATCTGTTTTCGTGATGCAGGTCTGAGCACCAGCTACCAGCGTTGACATCGAGCCTGCAACAGTCTGATCCGGAAACAAGGGTGAGCACTTGGCATTTTGTGCTATACTAGTCTCCATATATATATACTTGTCTTTTGATTTTTGAGATAATCCTGTTTCTATGGTCCACTTTTTGAATTTGTACTCATTTTGTTAGTAGCTTTGTACATGTGACTTCCAGGTTTCGGGAGGGATCTCTTATTTGTATATATATTTTGGCTTGCTTCCGCTACTTCATCTATGATTCATGTTATTTGTGTTATTGTTTTAGTTTGAGTTTACTTTTCTTCCCTCAATTCCATTACTTGTAGTTCCGGGATACGGGTTGGCTTGCCTATTGGTGGGTTATAGTAGGTGCCATCATGACTAAAGGAATTGGGTCGTGACAAGTTTATATTAGAGCTCTAGGTTCACCGGTCTTACTTGAACATAGTTAATGTCTATTAGAATCTTGCGGATCGACGCTTAGACTTATGTGACTTATCTTCGAGAGGCTACATAATGTCGTTAGGAAGATTTTCTTTTTGAATCCTTTTCCAGCATTCGGTGATGTTGCCCTCCTCAATTGGGTATGAGTCCAGAGCCCATAATAGTGTCGTTAGGAGGTTTTGACCCCGGTGGGTGAGTCTTTAGTAGTGGATCAGGTAGTTAGATCTTGTTTGGTGACTATTCAAGGGAGAGACACCCGGACTGACCTTATATTGCTTGATATTGTAGATTTCGATATGGTTCTGGGCATGGACTAGTTATTTCCTCACCATACGGTCTTGGATTGCTACGCCAAGACTGTTATCTTAGCCATGCCTGGCATTCCTTCAGTGTTGTAGCAGGGTGCCTATAGCCGCGCACCAACGGGGATTATCTCTTTCATGCGGGCTCAGCGGTTGGCTACTTCAGGTTGTCTAGCCTATTTGGCATATGTGCGAGATGTTAGTAGATATTACCCTTTAGTTGATTCGGTTCCAATGGTTTGGAAGTTTGCAAATGTATTTCCCACAGTGGCTTCCCTCCAGAGTGTGATATTGATTTTGCCATAGACTTGAAGCCGATTACACAACCTATTTCTATTCCACCTTATCAAATGGCTCTTGCAGAACTCAAGGATCTTAGTGTTTAGTTTGAGGACCTCTTAGGTAAGGGGTCCATTCGTCTTAGTGCATCACCTTGGGGTTCCCTAGTCTTGTTTGTGAAAAAGAAGGACGGTTCTTTGAGGATGTGTATTGACGACAGGCAGCTGAACAAGGTGACAGTGAAGAACCGTTATCCTATGCCTCATATTGATAACCTATTTGATCAGCTTCAGGGTGCCGTAGTGTTTTCTAAGATTGACTTGAGATCTGGTTACCATCAGCTGAGGATTAGGGCAACGACCATCCATAAGTCCACATTTAGGACTCGCTACGGCCACTATGAGTTCCTAGTGATGTCTTTTGGGTTGGCTAATACCCATGTCGCCTTCATGGACTTGTTGACTCATTTTTTCAGGCCATACCTTGATTCTTTTGTCATATTATTCATTGATGACATGTAGGTAAACTCGCGGAGCTAGAGTGAGCATGAGTAGCATTTAAGGATAGTGCTCCAGACTTTGAGAGATGAGTGACTTTAATCCAAGTTCTCAAAGTGCGGGTTTTGGTCCGAGTTTGTAGCATTCTTAGGGCACGTGGTGTCCAATGAGGGCATTATGGTTGATCCGGCAAAGACTGAGACTATCCATGATTGGGACGACTTAGAGTAGACATCAGAGTTGTGTGGAGCGTAGGCATCGACCTTTGAGATTTTCTATTAGTGATAGAGTATTCCTCCGAGTATCGCCCAGGAGAGGCATGATGAGATTTGGGAGGTGGGGCAAGCGTAGCCCCAAATATATCAGGACTTTTTAGATTTTGAGGACAATTGGTGATGTTTCCTATGGGTTAGCCTTGATTCAAGCATTCTCAAATATTCATCCAGTTTTCTATGTTTCGATGTTGCGTCGATATGTCCAAGATGAGTCTCATGTGCTCCAGTATGATGTGGTTTAGTTTAATGATTGTCTAACGTATATTGAGTAGTCAGTTGCTATCTTAGCTAGAGATGTGAGACAGTTGCGATCCAGAGTCATTCTTGTTGTTAACGTCTGTTGGATGGACTTTCCAGTCAAGGAGGCTACTTGGTATACCGAGCAGGAGATGCAGGAGTAGTTTCTTGGATTATTTGAGCCTTCAGGTACTTCTTGACTTTTACTTTCGCAAACGAAAGGCCTTTTTAGTAGTGGATGTTGTAATGACCCTCAAGGTCATTTTCTCCTTATGCCTTCTTTTCTTCGTTTAGAGAGTTCCTATAGAGACCCCAAGTCATTTATGACTTGCTAACATTGAATGTTCGGTCGCTTGGTCATTTGTTTTAGTTTTATGCCCATTCCGTTATTTTGGAGCTTTTGAAACTTGAATAGTTGACCTTAGTCAAAACGTCAGGTAAACAACCTTAGAATGGAATTTCGATGCTTCCATCAGCTTCGGAATGGTCATTTTAGACTAGTGGCATGATCGACTTGAATCTCGAGGCTTTCAGCGTGAGTTTGTACCATTAGGTGTTTTAACTTTTAAGCTTTGGCCTATGTTTAGCCGTGGTCAACATTCTTGGTAAACGTGCTTAGATTGAAATTCCATCAGCATGGTAAGCTCCGGAACATCGATTTTGGTCTAGAAGGACCTTTAGTTCGGGTCCTAAGGCTTCTGGTGTGAGTTTGAGCACTTAGACGAGATGTTGGAAAGCTTAAAGGCCAAGAGTTGACTTCGGTCAACATTCGGAGAATTAGTTGTCGTATGAGAATTTTGTTAGCACCATTAGCTCCGAAATGTTAAATTTTTTCTTGTAGGACCTTTCGTTTGGGTCTTGAGATTTATTTTTATTTTTGGGTGTTTAGGAGAAAAGGTTGAGTTTTAGGCCTAATGGATCTCGAGGGGGTATTTCTGTCATAGCAATCATTTTACCGAAATCCAACAATTTCATTGAGTTTGGAATATCAAATTTAGTGGGGTAGCATATCTGGTTTATTATTATCGGATCCCGAATGAATCCTGAGGGTCCGTTTAGAGACTCTGAAAAAAAATAGGAAAAAATCAGATATCTGGTGCAGACTTTTAGCGGCTAGAAATTTTCTTTTTTAGACACCAGAAGTCCTTTTAGCAAAAAGATCTACCATTATTTAAAGCCAAAAATCAGCATTCAACCCTCATTTTCTAAACGCGGGTTCTCTCTCATATTAGCTACGTTTTGGGTGATTCAAAGGTTGGGTTGCTCGAAATTGGCGTAGCTAAGCATTGAAGTGCTCGGGGTTTGTTGGGGGGACCTCCCTTTGAGGTAATTTTCAAGTTTTAGCTGATGTCCTTTCTCCTTCTTTACATTTAATGGTGATTTAAATGCATGGGCTGATTCCAGGCAATTTCGAGCCCCAAATTGTGTTCCATTTTGAGATACAAGTTCGGGGAGGTAAAATAAACATTTTCAAGGAGTCAATTTCGGGATTCCTAGTGTGGGTCCCATAATTCCATTTTAGACCAGATTTTGGGTCCATCTCCAAAAATGCGATTTTAGTTTCAAAACGACCGTATTGACGTTGTGATTCTATTTTTGATAGCATGGAAGCTTTCCAAGGCCGTACGAAAGTGAAAAGCTTTGGCAACGTGATTTGAAGCGAGCATGGTCGGGCTACTGGTAAGCTACAACTTCCCTCTCCTTAGACTAAGCATGATTAAGTAATTGTATGTTGATTTGTATGAATTTGGGGTTGAATGGGTGTTTAATCATGTTGAATTCCTAGAATCCATGCCTTAGGCTACTTTTCGGATATTTTAGGCGGTTGAAGTATGTCTATTGTATTTGTTAATCATCCTCACCTTGTGGTGTGCCTTATTAGTGATTTGTGAATATTGTTGGAGCATGTTTGACCTTAGTATAGGCTTAGGCAAGTGATTGCCATAGACTTGCGTCATTTTGGAGCCGTTAGGCTTTGTAACCTCCTCGACGTCGCTTCGAACGACTTAGCTCCCCGTAGACTGATGTAGAATACTTGAGTCTGATAGTTTGGGCCTTAGCTAGGCAATAACACCCTTGGAATCATATATCAATAAATCATTTATTTCCATCAGTTCCGGTGACTCTAATTCTTGGTGTGGAAGCTACTTTTCGATTCTTGTTGGATATGGTTCAGGCTGGAGTGATACTCTTTATGATGCTCGTTTGGCCGCCGATCCTATTTCTAGCCGATTCACCTCTATTCATGGTTCAAGTCCCCCAATTCACTTCACCGAGCATGGCTCAAGTCCTCGCCTTGGTATTATAGCCTTGGTTCCAGTCCTGGCTTTCTTTGTCGTGTTTCAAGTCCACCGCCATTTGCACTCGTGGTTCAAGTCCACCGCTCCTTACAGCTTGGTTAAAGTCCATAACTACTCTCACCTCGGTTCAAGTCCTTGGTCATAGTTATACGTGGTTCGAGTCCACTATTATCCTTAGCCTTGGTTCAAGTCCTCGGTTACTCCAAATATCTGTTCAAGTCCTTGAACCTCCATCTTCAATTCAGTTCAAGTCCTTAACCCCTATTGGTTCTGGATGAGCTTCAAGCATATGGATTGGTTCAGTTCTTGTCCGCGGAAAGTTGTAGAAACCTTGGAAACTTCGTCAAGTCCTCTTATTCCATTCTAAACTCTTCCTTGTACATTTCGGTCTTATGGGAGTCCGCTTAGGTTTTACTTTTAGCTTGCGCACGAGTGTACCCATTGGGTTTATGAGAGCTCGGTCGGATTTAGTTAGTTATTCTCCTTTCTTTATGTGTTAGTACACTCGTGTGCATACATGTTAGATTTCTTGTTCCTTTTTCTGGTAGTGTCTTAGATTCTAGCATTTTATATTAATTTTGATTTTCTTGCTCAGTCTGCCTTTTAGACCTACTGGGTACCTATCGTTTTGGAACTCGTACTACACTCTGCATCTGTTTTCGTGATGCATGTACGAGCACAAGCTACCAGTGTGGATATCGAGCCTGCAACAGTCTAATCCGGAGATGGGGGTGAGCACTTGGCATTTTGTGCTATACCAGTCTCCATCTATATGTATTGACTTTTCTTTTGCTTTTTGAGACAGTGTTGTTTATGTGGTCCACTTGTGGGACTTGTACTAATTTTGTTTGTAGCTTTGTATGTAACATCTCGCAATTTGAAATAACTAGGAAGAAGCTAATAATTGGAAATAGTCATTTTTGGAAAGAATGAAAATCTGGAAATTTGTTAAAGTTAGGAAAAGTTGAATTTTGGTCAACTTCAAACGGCCATAAATCCTATCTCGGGATGAGTTAGGTGTACTTCCAGATATGGTTGGAAAGCTCTTGGAATGATCTTTCCAACGCCACCGAGTTTGCACTATTCCGAGTTTGTATGAGTAAGTTAGGTCCATTGGAAGTTGGGCTGTTGGATTAAGGAAAGTCTAATCCGGATTTTAGAAGGGTAATTTAGTCTTTTCCTTACCTAATTATTCTAATTCGTTTTTATGAGATTAATTGGGGTAAACCCAGATTTTGGTCAATTTAGAAAAATTAGAGTTCACACTAGGGCTTGGAGTAAAGAGAAAAGAGGAGAAAGGAGAAGAGGAAGCAAGATTAGTCGACTTCGTCAAGGATAGCATGTGGATTTCATCGGGAGTGATCTCTACAAGGTATGTGAGACCACATTGCGTTGGGTTAGTTCGCCCACGCGCCAACCGTGATTCAATTCATCGAATTTAAGTCTTTGAAAGTTTAGAAATTGAGTTCTTGATGAGCATTGTTGAAAGTTTCGTTGAATTCTTGTGGGTTGTGTTGTTAAGTTTCTTGATGATTTGATTCATGTTTCTGGGTGTAATTTTGAGTTAAATCTATTGTATATTGAGGGTATTAATGATTCTAAGTGTTTGGGAAAGAACCATTGAAGTTTAGAGGGTTTAGAGGTGAAAAACGAGCAATAAAAGTCGTCAAACACCTGGGGAAAGGGGTGGGGTGTCGCTCCAGCCAGCGTGCCCCAAAAGGTTCTCTAAAGTTTACCCCTTTGGGAGATGCGCCAGCCAGAGCACCCCAACATGTTCTCTGAAGTTTGAGGGCTAGCACCTCACGCCTCTCAGAGCGCCAGGGACGCCAGTTCTCCCCATTCGTTCCCCATCTTTTAGTACTTGTTCCTTAGCAATGTACCTATGTTTTCTAGTTAATTCCAATACTCTATGGTACATCTAAACATCATAAAATCATAAACATGAAATCATGAACCTTGAATCCATAATCCAATTCAAGGAAAGTTAGGATCAAAGTCAAGAGAAGTTACGAGTCAAGTCTAGAAGTTAAGAGTCAAGTCTAAAAGTTAAGAGGCAAGTCAAAGCAAAGTTTTTAATGTTTTCAAAAGTATTTAACAAACATTTTAACCTTGTTTTAAGACTTAAGTTTCAAGTTAAGCAAAGAGTAAAGAGTTGAGTTCATTTCTCAAAAATCTATAAGGGAACTAAGTATTCCCAAGAGTTTTAAATGTTTTCACATTTGAATAAGAAAGGGAAACATCGATTTCCAAGAGAGCTTTTAAGCTAAAGTTTTGAATGATTATCTCAAACAAAAGAAAGAAGTTTTGATTTTAAATCATATGAGCTAAGTATATTTTGGGAGTAGTATTGAGCACCGATATGGGGATGCAAGTTCATATTAACTCAAGTCTCCATAAACCATGTAGCCATCATGGGTAGTAAAGGATCATACTTTTTAGATGACTCCTTAAGATGCTTTTAGCATAGACTAGTGGATCCACTTAGTGAGTTAGGTTCTATACCCCCGAAAAGGTATAGGACGGTCCTTGGCAGCGTGAGATAAAACGTTGTACCATCACTTAGGCTCATAGTGGTGGTTGTCGGTTAGAGAATCTCCCACAGAAACTATATTACTTTGTTATATGAGAAAAGTTGAGTTTGTTATTGCATTTTCTTTAACGAACTAAGTTGCTTTTACCGTTTTATAAAGCTTTTCATATATTGCATGTGTCTTATTGTTTTATTATGAGTTGAGTTATTCATGAGTTGAGAAGAGCCAAGGTAAGTGTTTCTTTCATAATCTTTTCAAACCTATGTTATGTTTAGCATTCCAAGTCGCATATTCGTACATTCAATGTACTGATACCAGTTGGCCTACATCTTATTATGATGCAAACACAGGTAACCAGGATCACCATCCAGAGCATCGTTGATCAAGTTCAAAACTCAGAGTCAGTTGGCGAGCCTCCTTGCATTCCTGAGGACTCTTTTTATCAGTTGTTTTCTAGTTTTCAGTTGTTAGGATGATTGGGGGTCCTGTCCCGACATCCCTCTTTGTTTTAGAGGCTTCATAGACATATAGTTTTAGTTCTCCAGTCTTATTCATTTCAGTTGTATACGTTTAAGACTTTGGTTGCCATTTTGGCTAAGATTTTTATTTCTTAAAGTTATTGCATGAGGGATACTTCTTGTGTTTAAGTCTTCCGCTGAGTAAGTAAGCCAGACCAAGGGTTCGCTTAGGGCCAGCAATGGTTCTCGAGTGCCAGCCACGGTGTAGGCTCGAGGAGTGACACTGTACATGTGACTTCCAGGTTCTAAAAGTGATCTCTTATTTGTATATATATTTTGGCTTGCTTCTGCTTCTTCATAGATGATTCCTGTTATTTGTGTTATTGTTTTAGTTTGAGTTTAGTTTTCTTCCCTCAATTCCATTATTTTTAGTTTCGGGATACGGGTTAACTTGCCTACTGGTGGGTTATAGTAGGCGCCATCATTACTCGAGGAATCGGGTCGTGACAACATAATATGAAGGTAAATTGACAAAATGGAAGAATCATTGCAAGAGAAGATTTACTACTTCAGGCAAATTGAAATTTTCATTTGTTTATATAAATGAATTCATTAGAATATACATGTGCAGATTTGACCATTTTAAGCCAACAAGAATTATAATGACGACGGATCTATCAAAATAAGAATATAATGTTATTTAGGAAAATAAACCGAAGATCGAAAGACATCAAAATGTCCTTTAACATTCAATTTCTGAACCGTAAAAATGATGCCCACCATGAATTACTAATTCTCTCATTCTATATTTTCCCCCACAAATTATGAGCACTATAGGGTATTGAAATAATATGAAAATTTATAAGAAAAATAAATATTTGATTCTCTTTTCTAATAGTCAAGAATAAATTTAGTTTGATACAATTAGAAAAGAACAAGGAGACAGGTGCAGAAAATCGCAAGATAAAATGAAGAAGATAATAGTAAATTGAGTAAACAGTAAAAAAGAAGGAAAAGAAGAAAAAGGAAAGAAAATATTTAAAAGTAACCACAATAAAAATAAACACAAGAAAAGAAAAGGTGAAAAAAAACGTTACTTTTCTTTTCATTTAGCCACTTCTCTCTCTTTCTTATTTTTATTTAGCATTTTAAATAGAAAAAAGTTATAAAATGTAATATCATATTATAAAGATGAGTACAACTATGTTAAAAAAGTAAATTAGATAATATTTTATAATTTTTTTGAATTTTGATTTTTTTAACATAGCACATAAGAAAAAATATTGTAAAAGTCACGAACAAGAGAAAAAAAATTAACATGATTCTTGATTAAAGAGATAATTTTTTGATAAATTTTATAGATCAAAAGAAATAAAATTAAGAAAAAATTGAAATTTCATGCATAATAATAAATTACGATAACAAGGAAGAGAAATGAATACTATTATTATTTTTTAGAATCTTTTTAAAAATAGAAGGTAAAAAGACGAATTTAAGAAAAAGTGATAAATTGTAGTAATGTGAGAAGAGAGAAAAATAAGGTATTTGAATATTGTTTTTACTGATTTTATAGATCAATTAAAAAAATTGTAAAGAAGAATTTTCTTATTCAATACTAATAATAAATTATGATAAGAAAGGGAAGAGATAAATAAGATTTTTTATTTTAAGAATTTATAAAATTAGAGGGTAAAAAAACTATTTTTTGACAAAAATATTAAATAATAGTAATAATGAGGAGAGATGAAAAGCAATAAGTTTTAGTAATGATAAGAAGAGAAATAAATAAGGTAAACATATTTATCACGATCATAATATAAGGTGAATACAATAACTATATTTAAAAAAATATTAAATTAAATACTATTTTACAACTTGCTTTGAGTTTTTTCAACATAAAATATAAATAAGAAAAATATTTAAAAGTAAAGAAAAGAGGAAAATGAATAAATATGACTTTTGATCAAAGAAATATTTTATTTATACATATTTTACAGATCAAGAGAAAAAAAAACTAAAAGATAGTTTTTGTGAATAATAATAATATTCAAGATCTATTTTTTTTTTCAAATTCTACAAATCAAATAAAGAAAACAATTAAGGAATAAGTTCTTTTTTTTTAATAAGAATAATTAATTATGATAATAAAGAGGAGAGATAGATAAGATTGTTGTTTTAAAAAAAAAACTACAAATATAGAAGGTAGAAAAAATAATAAATTGTAATAATAATGAGGAGGAGAGATGAAAACAATATTTAATCGATTGAAATAATGGAAAGGAGAGAGGTAATAAAATAAAATAAAAAATATATATATGTATATTACCTTAATAGCACGAATTCCTAACTTGAATGTTAAATTACTATAATATCCCTAACTTAGGTTGTGCTTTTTTCGATGAGTTGTGACTTTTCCGATAAGTTGTGACTTTTTTCAAAGAGTTGTGATTTTTCGATGAGTTGTGACTTTCCTAAAGAGTTGTGACTTTTTCAATAAGTTGTGACTTTTCTAAAGGGCGGAGTATGAGGTACCACTTTTCTGATGAAGTAAATCGTTCTATCCTAAAAAGGTATATTCCATAACCTCGATTACTTGAGGAAAATAATTTTGATGATATAATAATTATTTTTTTACTTAACATATACATTAGTATGTAATGTTCCAATATATGAAGTTAACACGATGTCGTCTAAAATCATTTATTTTTGCTTACAATTTATCTATGATGTAGATATATGCTTCTAAAAAACTTTTTCCAAAATTATGACACTTCTAAAGAGTTAGATAAATTATGTAATGTTCCAATATATGAAGTTAACATGATTTAGTCTAAATTCATTTATTTTTGTTTACAATTTCTCTTGTGATGTAGATATATGCTTGTAAAAAACTTTTTCTAAAATTATGCGACTTCTCAAGAGTTAGATAAATTATGTAATGTTCCAATATATGAAATTAACATGATGTAATATAAATTCATTTATTTTTGTTTACAATTTCTCTTGTGAAGTAGATATATGCTTCTAAAAAACGTTTTCCAAAATTATGAGACTTCTCAAAAGTTAGATAAGTGTCATGATTTAGTTTTTTGATGCTCAAGACAAAACAAATGACTTTATTTATGAATATTACTTATGTGATTTAGATTGTCAGGAAGTTTGCTTCAAAATAGTTATTACTATATAAACAGTGGCCTTTTGTTTTACTTATTTGCTATTTCTTAAAATATCAGTATTTTAGATGAAAAAAAGTTCATATGACTTGTTATAATGCCAATTGAAGTTTGTATTAGTTTATTTTTTATTATTTATTTAATAACTAATTTTTATAAGATAAATATTTTTATTAATGCAAATATATATTTATATCTAACTGCAAAATATATTATTTTATAATGTTCTGAATTCTTTTTTTTTTCAAAAAAACTCGCAATAAATTTGAAAATATGTGGATATATATGAATCATTTAAAATTTATCATTTACAAAATAACTTTTATATTGAGTAATATGAAATAAACATTTTCATATTGTCCCTACGCTAAATTAAAATCTAATAACTATAAAAATGGGAACATTAATTAAAAGTCCTATTTATTTATGTAAATATAAAATTTATTAGAAATTCAGGTATTGCACATTAATTCTTTAGTTATAACATTATAAATTCTCTTAGTTATTATTAATTATTGCTAACGTTATTCACACTCTTTTACTTTCTTTAGTTATATTATTATGAATTTTCATAGTTATTACATTACTTATATTTATCTTTCATCTTTCCTTATATTAATGTTTGACCAATAATTTTCCGTATTATTATACCGCCCCTATATATATTATAACACGGTATTGAAGTATATGAACGATGTCATTTTTGGGTGTAAGATAACCATGTGATTATATATATGATTTCACATATAGAATATATTCTTTAATTTTACTTTTAGTTTTTCTGGTTAAAAAAAGAAAACCTTTCTTGGTTAACTATGGTCAGTCAGATAACTATCTTTGATTTATGTACACATTCAATAGAAAAGTCGAATGTGAGAGCCAAAGACAAGAACGCCATCTATTATGTTATAACTTATAAAATAAAAATTAATATACAAAAATAGTTCTAAAAAAATACATCTAAATAGTTTAATGTGGAATACACATGCAAAGCACATCTGGTTAGATGACAAAAAAATGCACAAAAACTATCGTCTATAAGGTAATATTAGTAAGATACGACTAATTACATGATTGGACCTCATCAAATTGAAATAAATATATACATTATTACATTTAACTAATAAAATATTTCATTGACCATCTTCATAGGTTCCTTAAAAGCATGAACTCCTAATTTGAATGTTAAATTACTATAATATCCCTAACTTAGGTTGTGCCTTTTTCAATGAGTTGTGATTTTTCTGATAAGTTGTGACTTTTTTCAAAGGGTTGTGATTTTTCGATGAGTTGTGACTTTTTCAATAAATTGTGATTTTTCCAAAGGGCTGTGACATCTCTGAAAGGTCGTGACTTTTCAGAGAAGACACAAAAAACACTTGTTCATACTACCCTTTGTTGACTATAAATAGAATGACTTCCTCTCGTTTTTCAACAACAATTTTTTTTAATCTTCTATTATTCTTCTTCTTGTATTTTATTAGAAAATTGTGTGATTTATTGACATTGAGTGAGTCCAAAGTTTAGCGGAATATGAGGTACCACTATTCTGATGAAATAAATCGTTCTATCCTATATATTCCATAACCTTGAGTACTTGAGGAAAATAATTTTGATGATATAATAATTATTTTTATACTTAGAATAAATATTAGTATGTAATGTTCCAATATATGAAGTTAACATGATATAGTCTAAATTCATTTATTTTTGTTTACAATTTCTCTTGTGATGTAGATATATGCTTCTAAAAAACTTTTTCCAAAATTATGAGACTTCTCAAGAGTTAGATAAATGTCACGATTTGTTTTTTTGATGCACAAGACAAAAAAAATGACTTTATTTATTAACATTACTTATGTGATTTAGATTGTCAGGAAGTTTGCTTCAAAATATTTATTACTATATAAACATTGCCCTTTTGTGTTACTTCTTTGCTATTTCTTAAAATTTCAGTATTTTAGACGAAAAAAAGTTTATATGACTTGTTATAATGCCAATTGAAGTATGTATTAGTTTAATTTTT
Source organism: Solanum okadae (assembly GCA_036553675.1). NCBI lineage: Eukaryota > Viridiplantae > Streptophyta > Magnoliopsida > Solanales > Solanaceae > Solanum > Solanum okadae. The sequence continues at coordinate 47,108,819 of CM071678.1, forward strand.
ATTATTTATTTAATAACTAATTTTTATGAGATAAATATTTTCATTAATGCAATATATATATATATATATATGGGTTTGTATCTATATTTAAATTAAAGTATTATATATGTCACGAATGTACTATCAAGCTAAAAAGATCTTCTAACTTCAAAATATATTATTTTATAATGTTCTGAATTCTTTTTTTTTAAAACTCACAATAAATTTGAAAATATGTGGATTTATATAAAACAATTAAAATTTATCATTTACAAAATAAATTTTATATTGACTAATATGGAATAAACATTTTCATATTGTCCCTACGCTAAATTAAAATCTAATAACTATAAAAATGGAAACATTAATTAAAAGTCCTATTTATTTATGTAAGTATTAAATTTATTAGAAATTCAGGTATTGCACATTAATTCTTTAGTTATAACATTATAAATTCTCTTTGTTATTATTAATTATTGCTAACGTTATTCACTCTCTTTTATTTTCGTTAGTTATAATATTATGAATTCTCATAGTTTTTACATTAATTATATTTATCTTTCATATTTCCTTATATTAACGTTTGATCAATAATTTTTATATTATTATACTGCTCCTGTCATGACCCAGACCGTCGTGATTGACACCCACGCTAACCCTCCGGTGGGAGAACCATTACTACAACCCAGACTAAACAACTTAACCAAAAACTATGCATTTAAAGATATGGAAGCAGGTTTAAAATAAGAAATTATATAGAGTTCCCATAAACTCCAAAGGTTTAAACAAATAACTTAACCAAACTAATGCGGAAGTCTTCACCCTTAGAAGCTGGAAGTCATTGTACCAAAACTCTACTAACGACAGGTCTAAGAACAAGAGGTATAACCTCGAAACTAAACAAACACCTTAAACAAATAGTCTAACTCCGTAAAGAGTGGACTTAAACAAGAGAAATTAATGGAAGCCTGAAAGAACTGGCTTACCCTTGAATCCGGTCACGCTCAATAGTCACCTAGTTGAGGTCTATCAATAGCCACCTGAAGATGCCCTGTTGTCACGACCCTGACCGTCATGATTGGCACCCACACTAACCCTCCGGTGGGAGAACCATTGCTATAACCCAACTAATTAAGCAGCCTTAACTAAAAACTAAGGCATTTAAAGACACGGAAGCAAGTTTAAATGACAATAAAAATGGAGTCCCCATAAACTCCAAAGGTTTAAACAATTAACTAACCAAACTAATGCGGAAATTCAACCCCTAGAACCTGAAAGTCATTGTACCAAAATTCTACGAACGACAAGTCTAAGAAGAAGGGATACAACCCCGAAACTAAATAAACACCTTTAACAATTAGTCTGAGTCTGAAGAGAGCAGACTTAAATAAGAAAGATCCATGGCAGCCTGAAAGAACTCGCTCACCCTTGAATCCGGTCACACTCAATAGTCACCTAGCTGAGGTCTATCAATAGCCGCCTGAAGATGTCCTGTACTCAACAAAGAACAAGCAAGTGCAATATCAGTACACAACCATAGTGTACTGGTAGGATCACGTGGCTATCCCAATAAGTGAAACACATTCAAGTAACCACAACATTAAAAAACAAGCATACACAAAACATATACAATATTAGTCATCTTTTCAGGATCAATATAGCATTCCACGTTCTCAATAATACACATTAGTTATCATTTTAGAGCAACAAACAATCTTTCAACCTCAATCACCATTAGATATAAACGTAATCAACACAATTAGATACACAACACAATTCAATGGTCCTCTCAACGAACCCAATTCAATGGTCCTCTCATGGAACCCAAACCCAAACTGTTAGTGTACCGGTTCGTGGTATCCAATCCAATGTTTATGCCGGAACGTGGCAACCGATCCATATTTATGCCGAAATGTGGCAACCGATCCAATATTTATGCCGGAACGTGGCAACCGATTCAAGTTAGTGTGTCGGACTGTATTGCCTGATCAATTCAACAAACCACAATCACAATCACAATCACAATGTATATTCTCACAATCATACAACAAGAGGTGATTCATGGCATTCAATTATTCAATTATCCTCATTCACGATTAGTGTGATCAATAATACAACATTCGAATTCATACATGCATTATAATGAAGCAAGTACAAACATATTTCACACAACATGAAATCACAACCATCACCTACCTCGAATCCAAGCTTGAATCCCCTAAGGCACTTGAATCTTCCCTTTCCAAATTCTTTCCGCTTGTTCTAGGTCTACAAACAATTAGTATACTCAAGGATCAACAATGAAAGATCTAATTATCTGAATTATAACAAACCCAATAACCCTAGACCAAACCCAAGATCCTAATACCCAGATTAGAGCTTTTACCACCATAATTTCCAGATCAAAACCCTCCCGCATCGATAATCACCCACGAATTTACATTTTATAGATCTAAAAAAATGGATTCGGGGAGTAAAAACCTTACCTTTAGCCTCAAGAATGGTGGAAAACTACCAAGAAAGCACCTGGGGTCGTCCCCTAGCTCTCAAAGTCGAAACTTGCAGATTAAAACAATTTTGGGGTTTATTTCCGACTTAAATTGCGACTATCCCTCTATGGCCGCCCCCTAGCCCGCCACATCGGCTTGCACGGAAACAGAACGTCGAATTAAGAGCTCCAAACCCCCGTTTCACAACACACCTTCATTCCCTGACACTTAGAACATACCCGTTCACGCTAAGATCAGTTTCAGGAGTTCTACTAGCCCGAATTCAATTCCGTAAAGTCGTATGGGTTCCTTAACGTCTTAGCTATCTACTCATGTAATCAAAATCATAATTATATAACCCAATTGTTACCGGATTTTTCTAGACTCGCCTAACTCTGATTTCTTCCAAATCTGGACTAGGCTAGGAAATTCCAAGTTACTACTCAAAACTTTTTCGGCCCAAAATTTTTCCCCGTTGGCTTTTCTATAACGACGGGAACAGGTCGTTACAGTAGATACTAATTTACCCATCACTCGTCCCCGAGTGACAAACTAGGAGAAAAGGGCTAAAGCAAGAATATAGTAGTATCTAAATCGTCGAATAACTGGGGATACTTGTCCCGCATACTTTTCTACTGACTCTGTGCTGCAAGCTTAACTTGGATGCTTCTCACCTTATCCTGAGCATCCTTTACCAAAACAACCCCCAACGATTTTACATTTCCAGTCTCAAACCATCATATGGGTGATCTACACATCCTCCCTTACAATGCCTCAATGAAGTCATCTCAATACTTGAGTGATAAATATTGTTGTATGTAAACCTAACTAACAACAAAAACGATTCCCAACAACCACCAAAGTTGATTGTGCACACGTCTACAACATGTTATAAAGGACCTTGACACAATCGTTCGGATGAATCATTTAACACTTAAGCATGATAAAATTTCAAATCAATAATCGCTACAATTAGAAGTGAACCTGAACCAACCAAAACACACTTATAATACCCAAACAATCATAGTTCTTAACAACATCTCCATCCCACAACATAAATTCCCATGAGCTTAAGTTATAACAACGTTAATCTTTAGACATGAGGTTCTCATCGAGGGATATATCCAGGCATACAAACCCTCTAACAACACTATCGACAAGCTAGATTTAGTAATTATGATTGTAGATTACCATTAAGAACAGTAGAATTGGACCCAATGATCCCCGCATTCATCCACACACAATCAATACATGACCTCAATGACTAGACGAATATTAGATTGTAGGACAACCATAAATACGCATGGTAGCTCTTCTATAAATTCTCACAAGCAATGTGGTACATGTAGAACCACTAAAATACTTTTAACAACTCCAAGGCAACACCAATCATGTCATTCGAAATAACTAAATCTTCCCAATCTTCCCACTCATCCAAGAGAACATCACAGGATTTGGTACCCCTGATCCATCACTAGGGATCCACCCACAAAAGTGAAAACACACGAGAGCATAGCTAGTGAATCATACTCACAATACTAATGACCATCATAAACACTCTGACCATTTACCTTATTATATACCAACACTTTTTTAAATGAAACATTTCTTAGGTACTTAACAATCAATAGTAGTAAACTTACGACTCAACCTAGGTGTAAGTCCTTTCAAATACTCAATACTTGATACAATTGATCATTTCTCACCTTGCAATTTCATACCTTGACAAAATATATCACCACGAATGTAGACTTACAATGAAAAATATGAATTGTAAATTCAACTGTATAACACAATCCCCTTATCTATCAACATTAGCTTGTACCTTGAAGATTTTTATGAATTCATGGATCTTCGCTTATCATTGATCGCATCCCCATCAATCTTACAATATCCTTCGCTAAAATTTCAATCATACTCATTACTAAACTCAAAAACAAGAACCAAGCACTTATCATCACACTCGAGTTAATGTTTGCACACTCCTTGCTCAAGTATTTTTCAATAGTTGCCAGTCAATCTTATTATATAGTTGCATTCCATCACAAACTCTTATTACCCTTATGCTCAGTCAGCCCTGACTATCACTACAAAGTCAAACTTTTCATCAACACGACAACTCAAACTCAGGTATACCCATCAAATTCAAAGGACTAACCCAATTTTTATGCGCACTTTCTTACTAAAATACTTCAATTGCCTTCACCCAAGTATACTCAATGTGACTTTATTTATCCATAAGCTTGTCATCCCGGTATTAATCCACCCTTTTATGGCTTAAGATAAAATCAACAGTCCTCATACTATCATCCTTCTTCTTAACAAAAAGATAGGAACACCCCACGGGGAAGCACTAGGAGGGATGAAACCTTAATCAAGAAGCTCATGAATTTGAGCTTTAAGCTCTCTCAATTCTGACTCCACAGGAATAGACTCAATAGAGGGAGATTCGACCTTAACATCCTGATTATGAGCCAATCACACCAAACAATCTTGTCCCACCAGTTTCCTACCCCGCACGACATATATGACCTTAGCTGACATAGGCTTGTACCTCCTTCCCACTCTAACCTTTCCCTACTCGGGATCTCTAGAGTTACCGAATTAGCATTACCATTAAGCACAACATAATAGGGGGACAACCAAGTCATGCCTAAGATTATATCAAGTCAGTCATATCCAGCATAACCAAATCAACCCAAATCTGAAAGATCCATAACACAATAGGAAAACATGATATACATATGTGACTATGACTGACTCTTCAACTGGGGTAGAAACATGGATGTGGACATCAAGTACAACACAAATCATATCAAATTCAGAGGCAAATCACACAGACACATAAGAATAAGCAGAACCTAAATCAAACAACACATTAGCCATTCGGTCACAACCAATAATAGTTCTTGTGATCACTGCATCAGACCCTCAGCCTCGGTCTTGCCCGGAAAGGCATAAAACTGAGCCCTGTCATCTTGACGGGCAACCTCCTTGCCTGGCGGCACTGCACCCCTACCTGCATTACCATTTCCCTAGCCTCCACGACCTCGCTGATTTCCTCCTCATATGCCCAGGTTCTCCACAATTTTAACACTCTTAATAACTTAACTAGGTAAACATCGTTACTATTGGAGCAGTCGTATCCTAACCCTTCTTAGTATACAATCAATCCATGAAATCGTAGGATAGCTTCTAACCTTAATTGTCTTAACTTAATTTCATCATTCACTAAAAAACCCATACATGTTATGACGACAATACTGAATGCATTTTCCAAAGTAATGGTGTTCATTATCTAACCGTCCCTTACCAAAACTTCTTGAATGTTGTCACCTATAAACTTGAATCTGTAAATTTAACCTTAATCCCTTCACAAGTGACGATAGTAGCTAGCGAGCACCACAAAACTCTTAATTTCAATCACAGAACTAGGTCGGATCCAATTCCTAACAGCTTCAATCCTTCAGGGATCTACCATTACCCCTTTACTTGAAACTACATGCCCCAAAAAGGCACCGAAGTCAACAAAAGTTCACACTTAGAAAATTTCTCACACCCCTTTTGTTTTTCTAATCACATGGATGCCAGTTTTTTTTCCTGGTTTTTTTGACATCATTCGATTTATTACAAGGTTTTATAGTCTATCCTCGATTGTTGAACACTGATTGAAGTGTAGGGGTTAGTTTAGATTCGATTCAGATTCTATAAGGAGACCTGGGAAAAATAGAGGAGACATGGTTGAGGTTCTATCTAGCCATGTCCCGCTCTGGCGGAGAATTCCCACTCTGGCGGCCTCGCGCTGGCGGAAAAACCCCACCCCAGCGGCTCAGACGGAAACAGTACCCAAGCAATAATTTTTTTGGGGTTTTTCTCTTTTCTAAATCTCCTAACGATTTTCAACTTTACTGAGCAATTTAGGATAATCATTGTCTACCCCGAGTCAATCCAACGATACACAATCCAACGCATTCTAGTTAATATTCAACACCATAACCCACACATCCCCAGGATACACCCAAACAGTCACACGGTTATTACTCAAGCACAAGACACGTCCAGATCTTTCTTACGAATAACCTCGTACATTATCTAGGCCCTTGCATCGAGCTTAGTCGTGACCTTCTTTTCACAACAAGTTTCACGATACTGAACAGTTACAACTTGCATAGTTTCAATCAATTCAGCCAGCATATTTCACATATCAAATATTAGACCCACACTTATTGTGCACGTTATCATATCATCACGTCCAAGCAAATACGACTTCCATATTCACAGTTAATTCATGAAATCAGGAACATGCATTCACAGTTTTCAAGTTACAACTCACATACAAGCTCGATTCTAAATTAGTTTGTTCCATAGATGACCATTACCGGTCTCCCAATACAAGAGCAAAATGTAAACTGATGCACCCTGCAAAATCATTTATCGGAGGTAGTGAACAGTTGTTCCGAATGGTGACCCTATTCAACTGTCGGTAGTCTATACACATCTTCTCTTGCTAGTTATGGTGTTACCACTATTGTTGCCCTAGTTCGGACCATAGAGTGAAGGAGGAAAATACCAATTTGTATCACCCAAACATCAATTGGATTCAAGTCATAGCACGCAGGAGTAGAAAGAAGTGAGTTTTTCCTAAAGTCCTATAGCCTCTAGAAGAAAAGTTCGGGCATCTTCGTACCCTTCTGCAAGACTCTACTAGACTCATTTTGGTACAATGAGATGAACGAACTCCTTGCTCTGATACCAACTTTGTCATGACCCAGACCGTCGTGATTGGCACCCACACTAACCCTCCGGTGGGAGAACCATTACTACAACCCAACTAAGAAGCCTTAACTAAAAACTAAGGCATTTAAAGATACGAAATTAGGTTTATATGACAATAAAAATGGAGTCCCCATAAACTCCAATGGTTTAAACAATTAACCAAACTAATGCGGAAATTCAACCCATAGAACTTGAAAGTCATTGTACCAAAATTCTACGAACGACAGGTCTAAGAATAAGGGGTACAACCACGAAACTAAACAAACACCTTTTACAATTAGTTTGAGTCCGAAGAGAGTGGACTTAAACAAGAAAGAACCATGGCAGTCTGAAAGAACTGGCTCACCCTTGAATCCGGTCACGCTCAATAGTCACCTAGCTGAGGTCTATCAATAACCGCCCGAAGATGCCCTGTACTCAACAAACAACAAGAAAGTGCAGTATCAGTACACAACCATAGTGTAGTGGTAGGATCACACAACTATCCCAATAAGTGAAACACATGCAAGTAACCACAACATTATAAAACAGGCATATACCAAACATATACAATATTAGTCATCTTTTCAGGATCAATGTAGCATTCCACGTTCTCAATAATACACATTAGTTATCATTTTAGAGGAACAAACAATCTTTCAACCTCAATCACCATTAGATATGAACGTAATCAACACAAGTAGATACAAAACACAATTAAATGGTCCTCTCACGGAACCCAATTCATGGTCATCTGATCAAATCCAAACCCAAACTATTAGTGTATCGGTTCGTGGTACCCGATCCTATGTTTATGCCAGAACGTGGCAACCTATCCCATATTTATGCCGGAACGTGGCAACCGATCCAAGTTAGTGTGTCGAAATGTAACACCCGATCCATTCAACAAACCACAATCACAATCACAATGTATATTCTCACAATCATATAACAAGAGGTGATTCATGGCATTCACTTATTCAATTATCCTCATTAACGATTAGTGTGATCAATAATGCAACATTCGAATACATACATGCATTATAATGAAGCAAGTACAAACATATATCACACAACATGAAATCACAATCATCACCTACCTTGAGTCCAATCTCAAATCCTCTAAGGCACTTGAATCTTCCCTTTTCAGATTCTTTCTGATTGTTCTAGGTCTACAAACAATTAATATACGCAAGGATCAACAATCAAAGATCTAATTATCCAAATTATAACAAACCCAATAACCCTAGACCAAACCCAAGATCCTAATATCCAGATTAGGGCTTTTTGCACCATAATTTCCAAATCAAAACTCTCCCCCATCGATAATCACCCACGAATTTATATTTTACGGATCGAAAAAAATGGATTCTGGGAGTTAAAACTTTACCTTTTGCCTCAAGAATGGTGGAAAACTGCCAAGAAAGCACATGGGGTCGTCTCCTAGCTCTCAAAGTTGAAACTTGCAGAATAAAATGATTTTGAAGTTTATTTTCGACTTAAATCGCGACTGTCCCACTATGGCGATCCCCAGCCCGCCACAGCGACCCCGCCCTGGTGTGAATAATCTAGCCACAACAGCTTACACGAAAATAGAATGTCGAATTAGGAGCTCCAAACCCCTGTTTCACAACACACCTTCATCCCATGACACTCAGAACATACATGTTCACGCTAAGATCAGTTTTGGGAGTTCTACTCGCCCGAATTCAATTTCGTAAAGTGGTACAGGTAGCTATCTACTCATGTGATCAAAATCATAATTAGATCTCCCAATTTTTTCCAAATTTCTCTACATTGCCCTAATTCCGATTTCGTCCAAATCTGGACTAGGCTAGGAAATTCGAAGTTACTTCTCAAAAGTTTTCCAGCCCAAAATTTTTCCCCGTTAACTTTTCTATAACGACGAGAACATGTCGTTACACCTATACTCAACAAAGAACAAGAAAGTGCAATATCAGTACATAACCACAATGTACTGGTAGGATCACACGGCTATCCCATTAAGTAAAACACATGCAAGTAACCACAATACTATACAACAGCATATACCAAACATAGACAATATTAGTCATCTTTTTCGGATCAATGTAGCATTCCACATTCTCAATAATACACATTGGTTATCATTTTAGAGCAACAAACAGTCTTTCAACCTCAATCACCATTAGATATGAACGTAATCATCACAAGTAGATACACAACACAATTCAATGGTCTTCTCACGGAATCCAAGTCAATGGTCCTCTCATGGAACCCATACCCAAAATGTTAGTGTACCGATTTGTGGTACCTGATCCAAGTTAGTGTGTCGGATCGTGACACCCGTTCGTGAGAATCGATCTCAGTTAGTGTGTCGAATCGTGACACCCATTCCAATATTTATGCCGATACGTGGCAACCGATCCCAGTTAGTGTGTCGAAACGTAACACTCGATCCATTCAACAAGCCACAATCACAATCACAAGTACATTATCATAATCATACAATCAAGTCATAATTCATGGCATTCAATTATTCAATTATCCTCATTCACGATTAGTGTGATCACAAATGCAACATTCACATACATACATACATGCATTATAATGAAGCATGTTCAAACATATATCAGACAACATGACATTACAATTATCACCTACCTCGAATCCAAGCTTGAATCCCCTAAGGCACTTGAATCTTCCCTTTTCGGATTCTTCCCTCTTGCTCGTGATCTAAAAACAATCAATATAACACATGAATCAATAAACAATGTTTAATTACCCGGATTACAATCAACTCTATCAACCCTAGATCAAACCCATGGTCCCAAATCCAAATTAGGAATTTTCCCACCATCCAAACAGTTCCAAAACCCTTCCCCAACAATAATCACCCAAGAAACCAAGTTCTATAGATCGAAAAATGGATTCGGGGAGTGAAAACCTTACCTTTAGCCTCAAGAATGGTGGAAACTGTCAAGAAAACCCCTAGGGTCGTTCCTTAGCTCTCAAAGTTAAAAAGTGCACAATAAAATGTTTTTGGGGTTTATTTTCGACTTAAATCATGACTGTCCCATCACAGCGGACCTCATCCCGCTGCAGTGGACTCGCCCTGGCAGAAATAATCCCGCCACAACGGCTTGCATGAAAATAGTGAGCAAATTTAAGAATTCCAAACCCCCATTTTACAACACACCTTCATCCCATGACACTCAGAAAATACTCGTTCACTCTAAGATCAGTTTTGGGAGTTCTACTCACCCGAATTCAATTCCGTAAAGTAGTACGGGTTCCTTAACGTCTTAGGTATCCACTCATGTAATCGCATTCCATATTAAACCTCTCATTTGTTACCATATGTTCCTAGACCTCACTGACTCTGATTTCATCCAAATCTGGACTAGGCTAGGAAATTTCAAGTTACTACCAAAAAGTTTTCCGGTCCAAAAAAATTTCCCTTTGGCTTTTCCATAACGACGGAATCAGGTCGTTACAGCCCCTATATATGTTATAACACGGTGTTGAAGTATATGAACTATATCTTTTTTGGGTGTAAGATATATGATTTCACATATAGAATATATTCTTTAATTTAAAATTTTAGTGTTTCTGGTAAAAAAGAGAACATCTTTCTCAGTTAACTATGGTCAGTCAGATAATTATCTTTGATTTATGTTCACATTTAATAGAGAGGTCGAATATGAGAGCCAAAAACAAGAACGACATCTATTATGTTATAACTTATAAAAAATAAATTAATAAACAAAAAATAGTTCTAAAAAAATAAATCTAAATATTTTAACGTGGAATACACATGCAAAGCACATCTGGTTAGATGACAAGAAAAATACACAAAAACTATCGTCTATAAGGTAATATTAGTAAGATACGACTAATTACATTATTGAACCTCATCAAATTGAAATAAATATATATATTATTGCATTTAACTAATAAAATATTCCATTGACCATCTTCATAGGTTCACGTGAGTACGAGATATATATGAAGATCCACATTGAACATTTACAAAAGAATCTGCAATATTATTTTGTTGAAAACTTATTTTTCAAATCTTTGCTTAAATAAGAAATACTATGTACTATATCATTTATTTTCTAAATTGGTAATCACGTGCAATGCACGTGTGGAAAAACTAGTTACCTTAAAAGCATGAACTCCTAACTTGAATGTTAAATTACTATAATATCCCTAACTTAGGTTGTAACTTTTTTGATGAGTTGTGACTTTTTTCGAAGGGTTGTGATTTTTCGATGAGTTGTGATTTTTCCAAAGAGTTGTGAGTTTTTCAATAAGTTGTGACTTTTCCAAAGTGTTGTGACTTCTCGAAAAGGTCATGACTTTTCAGATAAGACACAAAAAAACATTTGTTCATACTACCCTTTGTTGACTATAAATAGAGGGGCTTCCTCTCATTTTTCAACCACAAACTTTTTAATCTTCTACTCTTCTTTGTGCATTTAAATTTTTTGTGTGATTTATTGTTTTTGAGTGAGTTTGAAGTTTAGCGGAATATGAGGTACCACTATTCTGATGAAGTAAGTTGTTCTATCCTACGAGGGTAATTCCATAACCTCGAGTACTTGAGGAAAATAATTTTGATGATATAATAAAAAAAAATTTGCTTAATATATAAATTAGTATGTAATGTTCCAACATATGAAGTTAACATGATGTAGTCTAAATTCATTTATTTTTGTCAACAATTTCTCTTGAGATGTAGATATATGCTTCTGAATATCTTTTCGAAAATTTAGAGAATTATCACAATTTGTTTTTGATGCTCAAGACAAAAGAATGACTTTATTTATCAATGTTACTTATGTGATTTAAACTCTCATGAAGTTTGCTTCAAAACAATTTTACTATATAAACATTGCCCTTTTATTTTACTTATTTTCTTAATATTTCAGTATTTTAGATGAAGAAAAATTTATATGACTTGTAATAACGCCAGTTGAAGTTTGTATTAGTTTAATTTTTATTTTTATTTTAATAGTTAATTTTATGAGATAAATATTTTCATTAATGCAAATATATATTTATATTTGGGTAGGTATTTGTATTTAAATTAAAGTATTATATATGTCACAAATGTATTATCAAGTTAACAAGATTTTCTAACTTTAAAATATATTATTTTAAAATGTTCACAACAAATGTGAAAATATGTAAAATATATAAAATGTATTTGTTCTATTCACATGTTCATGTGTCATCTAAACAATTTAACATAGAACACACATGCAAAACACATCTGGTTTAGATGACAAGAAATATACAAAGTGAATATTGTCTATAAGGTAATATTAGTGAGATAAGACTAATTACATAATTGAACCTCATCAAATTGAAATAAATATATACATTATTGCATTTAACTAATAAAAATTTTCATTGACCATCTTCATAGGTTTGCGTGAATAAGAAATATATATGACGATCCACGTTGAACATTCACAAAAGAATATGCAATATAATTTTTTTCTAAACTTATTATTCAAATCTTTGCTTAAATAAGTGATACTATTTACTATAACATATACTTTTGGAATTGGTAATCACGTGCAACACACGTGTCAAAAAACTAGTATATATATATATATATATATATATTTTGCGAATAATATAAATCAAAATTAAGAAAAAATATTAAAAATTGACGAAAAAGACAAATGATAATCTTGACCAAAGTAAGGTATTACATCATTCTTTTTTCTACCACCTTTATATTTTCCTAAACTGAGATATCAATCTTCATTTAACTCTAAAATAATTATCAACATATAATTTATTTTATTCATATACTATGCGTAATTGATCATTTGTAAAATTAACTCTTTTCATCTAAAAATAAAAAAGTCAAACACTTCCTATAATATATTTAATATTGTATTATTTATATTTTTTCAAGTTCATCAAAAATTCATCCAAACGATTATTATTCAACTAAAAGAAAATATATTTTTTTATTTTAAAATATAGCTATAATTAATAACAAAAAATTCACACTACATTGAATTTTTATAACGGTTATTATTACATTATTTAAACTGTGATTTAGTAATAACGAAATTTAAAATTTAATCTATTTGAATTTGAATACTAAAAAAATGATCATTAAAATATTTTTGATATTCAAATATAAAAAAAAATTAAAAAAATTATTAATTATTTTCTCATCTCGCGAAGCGAGAACAAACACACTAGTTATTTATTATTTTTCTATAAAATTCAATTCATTAAACATAATTGTGAATCATATTTGGTTAGAGAAGGACAAAAAAGATCAAATGAACAAAGTCAAATTTAATAACACAAATGAATGATATAAAGTATTAACTAATATTAGTTTATTTTATACCGAGGGGATTATAAATTAGTACTAGATTTGTCACTAAAATTTAAAATAAGAAGATGATGTATGTATATGTAGTCAATATATATGTATAACTTACACAAATCACATAGTGTAAAGAGTAAATTACATTCTATCCCTACTCTTTTTTTCTAATTACAATAATCCTTTAAAATTTGTACCTTCTGGATACATAAGTCATCATCCGGATACATTAATTCACCATTCGGATACATTAATTCGATAAAAGTAGAATCCTTCTATTGCGCTAAAAAAGACCAAAATCTTTTCTGTTGCGCTTAAAAGGGAACAAAAACATCAATTAAATATCAAATCTATAAATCATGAAACTACGTTATTTTCATGGCTAATCAACTCTTCCAAAACATAACAACATTAAAAAAATTCAAATTTCAAATTTCTTCTCCAAAATTTTCAAAAATATTTTCAATTTCGATTCAAAATCATTGAAAAATTCAGTTGATACATCATGAATATCTCTATTTTGTTGAGACATTCAAGAATATGAGAAAGTGAGGTAAGTTGAATCATCAATTGCATTTTGGAGATCGATGAGTTGAGAAAAATCTAGAGATTTGAGACATTACAGAGACGAGTGTTGCTTTATCCCTATACAATTGTTTGAAGATCCTCTAGATTTTTATTCAAAATTGTCGAAAAAAAATTTGAGATTCAAAATTCTTCTCTCAGTTCATCGAAGATCCTTTTAGTTTTGATTCAAAATTATCAAAATGAAATTGAGATTCAAAATTCTTCTCCCAGTTTATCGAAGATCCTTTCAATTTTGATTCAAAATTGTCAAATTTTTTGAGAAGATACATCATGAATATCTTCGTTAGTCTGTACTTGGAGGTGAAGAAATATGAGCGAAAATTTGCAATGTATCTAGTATACATTGATACAACACACAAAAAAGATGGAGAGATTTTGTGTTGTCGATTTTTGATTTGTGATCTCCAGATGTTGTGTAGTCAATTTTTTGATTTGTCATCTCGAGATGTTGTGTAGTTGATTTTTTGTGAATAGTTGTATCATTGGTTATTGTAATGTATCTGGTACATGTTATAAGATGGTTACAAAATTGTGCCGCTATGTGTTAGTTTGTTGTTACATAATTACCATAATTTGATACATAATAAAGTAGTCAACATTGTCACTATTATGTATCATATACCTATTATTGGAACTGATACATACTGCTCTAATTATAGAACATTATGGTTAATATATCAAGATTATTTTTGGATAATATATACATATACATAGCCTTCTAAGTTGGACAAGATTGAACAAACATTAAAGATCGTAGATACATAACACACAACTGATTTGGTACTATCTATATAGCCTTTTAAATTTGAATAAGATTAAAGATAGATTGTAGAACATGATACATTGAGTAGTATGTATCAAGTACATTTATATTGAGCAGGATAAACACCGTAGATACATCGTTTCATTGTTTATATCTATTTTTCATGAAAGTTTTCATCGTCAAAATCTATATGTATCAGAAAATTGTGGATGAAAAAGCAATTTTTGTTTTAAAAAAAACGATAATCCAAGAACTGGAAAGAAAAAAATTTAATGAAGAAATAGTTCTACCTCTTTAGGAACTTGAAATCGATGAATTGGAGAAAGAATAGGTTTGAAATTAAAAAATAGAATGATGAAGGTAACTACTGATCTGTGGGAGTGATTTCAGTCGTGAAAATAGGAACAAAAATTGCAGGGTTAGAGGGCTGTGAGTTATGTATCTAGAAAAGGAAAGAATGAGAGAAAAATAGGGATTTTTGTAATATTTTAAAATGGTAGGGAATTTTAGAGAATATGGAAAGAAAGATTGTGTAGTTAGGTAATTTTTCCCATATATATTGTATGGATAAATAGTAGAGCCGTCAATATGGGCTAGGCCCGTTGGGCCAGCCAGACCTAACCCGTGATTTGATAGGGTTGTGCTACGATTTTTGGAGCCCATTTAAGAATAGGGCATTTTAGCCTGGCCTAAATAAGCCTGCCGATATGTGGGGCTTGAGAAATATGGATAGGGCCGGCCAGTGGGCCAAATAAAAATTAATTAAAAAATAAAAATAAAATAGAGTATTGAAAATAACGAGAGTCTAAACTCAAAATCTATTTGAAATTTTAAATATTACAATTTAAATACAAATTATGTTTATGAAATATGTACTACATAAATTAAAAATTCCCTAAAATTTCGAGGGAATCACTACATAGGCCATAGGCTATGGAATATTGTCATAGTTTTTATGTTTTATTATGATCGTTGGAATCCAATTAATTAGGTTAATATTTCTATTTAGCTATTTATGGTTTTACTTGAAATCAAACTTAATAAATATTATAAAGATAATTTTTATTTGTGGATATGATTAACAAGTAATAACACTAACACCAAGTAATATTGTCTTGTTAATATTTATGATAATATTTTTAAGGGTCGATTTTTTAACTATACAACTTAACAACTATATTTACACCAACATAGCAATACTTTTTTTTTCAATTATATAGCAATTTTTTTTTTTTCAAAAGTAGAATTTAAATTTTAAAAAAAAAATCCAAATCAGCCATGCTTATCCTGATTCCCATAAATTTCTCCAATAATTTATCTTCCCTAATTTATTCAAATATGCTATATATTATCTCCCATAAATAGAGGTTTCCTACCAAAACAAAACTCCCTTTCTCTGAGTTATCTTATTCATATTTTTGAATTCATAGTTGTTATAAATGGCTGTATATAATAGATATCATGAACACTTTTGGATTACGTGTTGTCACATATCTAGAAATATTGAAAAAAAAATGAACTTATTGGATGATATTCTGTTGTTGATTTGATATGGTAAATAAGCCAAATTCTTGGTGAAATTATGGTAAATAGGCACAAATTTATGGTAAAAATAAAGGATCATAATAATGGTGTATATAGTAAAACAAATGTTTGGAGTATACACCAACCTAAAACAATAAATTGAAAAGTATTAGATGTTAGCATATTAGTTTGGACACTACAATAATTAACACTCAATTACTGTAAAATTGGTTTACTTTGGTTACAACTGGTACAAAACTTGGTATAAATGATGGTATATACAACAACCAAATGTCATAATGATGATGGTATATTATCTTACATATGAACATACGTATATTAAAATGACTGCAGTAATAAATTATTTGGTGTAATTGGTGGTGTAAAAAACTACAAGTTTGACGATCTATGGTATATAATTAGAACCTCATAAACAAAAATATTGTACATATTTTAGTGTATTTTAAGTATGTGAATTGGTGTAAATAATAATATGAAAAATAGTTCCTACATTTATTGAAGTAACCTGATAAAATCATAAATTTTAAAAATTGGTTTAAGGGTATGTAATCTTTGACTGTTTTTTTTTAAAGTTTATTAAATGGGTAAAATATTGGTAAAATACTTTGGTATTTCTTTGACTGTTTTTTTTAAGATCATTAAATGGTTAAAATTTTGGTAAAATACTTTGATATTTCAATAAATGGCTTATGACTACAATCTTGGTTAACACTGAAACCATAAAAAAAAACGTTGTTGAAAAAAAATTTGGTTTACATATGAAAGAAAAAAACACAAAACGGGATAAACACATCGGAATGTATACCAACCTGCAACTTTGAAAGAAATCCAATCGATCATATACAAGCATTTTGTATAATTTTTCAATAATTATAAAACCCAATTTATACCTAAATTTATACCAAACTCATACATGTACAAACCAAACTCACACTATAAATTTATCACAAAATTTAACCAAAAAAGCAACTAAATAAATGCATAATCACATAATAAAGACAATATCCAACGAACTCACTCAAAATCATAAACGCAACTAAAGTACAATCCAAAATAACAAAAGAGATTCAAAACCATAAAACATTCATGAAATTTTGTCTTAAGAAATAACACTTTTTACTCCTTGACCCTCCGATTTGACCGACCACCTTGCTTAGGAGCTTCATCTTCACTAACAGATTCAATATCAATTTTCATCTTTCCATATTCCCACGGTAATGCTCCAAATCTCAATCGAAGATTTTCAGCATTTACACACAACATAGATATGTTCATATCTCCACGGCACACATATTCAGCAAAAACACAGGTATACAGACCACAATCCCTACAAATATTACCCAATCAGCATAATTAGTACAATGCATAGTATAATCAACCACAAAAAAGACACATTATACTTTTATGTGGAGTCTTTTCCATCGAAAATTGATAAATTTTTTGGTTAGTTGGATTGTGAATCGTTTATGTGAAGAAGATTAAAGGTTAAGAAAAATGAAGAAGAATATGGAAGAGAAACCCTTTTGACTTCCCAAAATATTTTCAAGATTTCTTGAAACTATAACTCCACATTGATAAGTACACCCCTTTCTTGGTAAAAAAACAGCTTTATCAAAAAAGGAATAAACTAATTATGATCCCCAAAAGGTCCACTAAGCCTTAAAAAGGGAAAAAAATAAAAATAATGAATCGTGTGTATTTGAAACTGTTTAGGAGAGAGAATATTTGGTAAATATTAATATCCTAATTATACTCCGTATAAAAGGCACGAAATACTAATAGTATGAGAGAGAAAAATCAGTAAAACAAAATTAAAATAAATACAAAAATTAAATGTTTTGTTATGTATGTAATTTAAAAACTTAATATGTTTTATTAAATATAAGTATATTGATATTTTGTTAATAAAAGTCTTAAGTAGTATATTTTTGTAATTTTCCCATGAGTAATACCAAAACCAATTGCATCTTTGTACATACCTAAAAGCCAAAAATACAAGTTATATAAAAAACATAAATTCATGTTTGTTAGTTATTTGGATTTGATGTTGGTCCATTTGATTCGAAACATCAAGACGAGTTTAAAGCTTAAATTTAAAGTGATTGAGAGTAGATTAAGTTAAATTTCATATCTAGATTTTTCAAGTTTGTCGTGGTTTGGATTAGGTGTTGTTTCAATCAATTGAAAACATCAAAAGGAGTTCAAAACTTAAATGTGAAGTGATTCGAATTAGTTTGAGTTAAGTTTCAAAAGACTCAAGAAAGGAGATGAAGTCAATTTTTAAATAATAATGTATACTCTTACAAGTAACTCTCATCTCTAACCTGAAATACATATAAAAATCTATGTATTTAAAGATTTAGTTCATTAAAAGGCAGATAAATAATATTCCTTACGCTTGGCACCTATGATGTCAATTTATCAAAAAATAAAAGTAAACAACACTACTTTTGGTTGTACCGTGCGATATATTAATTTAGGAAATAGTTCTGGCTCATACTGTAAAAAAACCAAATGGAAGAATCTTAACCATGAAGTCAACATTACAGGTTGAAATAGTGATACATGCCAATACTTACACTTGAGAAAACGACACGTGTCAGCACTACATTTTTTCTTGAATTTTATTATCTTTAGTTAATTTAAATAATAAATTCAATTTAAATAGCTTAATTATCTTTTGTTAATTTAAATAATATATTCAATTTTAAAAAAGAAAACAAAAATATAAAACAGTTTTTTTTTATATAAAAACTGTTATATAAAATAGTTTAAAGTTACCGTTTATTAACTTTAAAAGCAATATATTTATGCAATGTACAAAATTGTAAATAAATATATTATTATACAAACATAAAATTATAAGAATTTTTATGTTACCATTTCATTCCTTGAATAGTTTAAAACTTAAATTAATTTTTATTATATAAACATGTACTCTTTAAAAAAAAATCAACATATAAAAAAACCTAAGTAACCAATTAGAAATTTTGATGCATTTTCTTATAAAATTATTTTTACTAATTAATAATTAATAATTAAATTTAAATTTGCGGTTAAAAAACTGATCAATACACACTCCCACTTCTACACAATCTCTAAATCTATCTAATTATCTATTCGTTTATTTTAAAAATAAAAAATAAAATTTTAACTACAAATAATTGTCCCTAAAATTCCTCACCCACTTGCTTAACTTCCTATTCCCAAAAAAATCAACCTATCATTCAGTAAACTTAACAATATAATTCAGTCAGTATTTTCTTTAGTTTTTCTGGTGAAAAAAAAATGTACCTCAATAAAGGAGAGTCAAAGCAATGATAATCCTTATCATTCATTCATGGAAAGGTAAGTGTTTGCATAGTTCCTCTATTTTTCTTTTGTTTTATGTTGCTACATTAACAATAACTGCACTTTATTTGGAAAGCTCTTGATCTTAAAGAGGATCGTTTAATGAAGATGGGATCAAGCAATTTTGGTATTGAATATATGTAGTTGAAGAAGGAGAAATTTATATGCAGATGAGTGATGATCGTATTACAGATTAATATTTTTTTCTTATTGTCTCCAAACTTGAATTCATTTTCTTCATTCTAATTTTATTCATTTTATTTTTAATTTGAATTGAAAGTTTGAATTATAAATTGAAAGTTGATCTACATCGTCATGCAATTTATTTATTTATATAAATCATTACTAACATTTGTTAAAAAAAAATTGTTCATTTAAATTTAACAAACAAATAAAAGAGAATTAAAGAAATAAGGAAAGAAAAGAAGATAAACAGAAAAAAAGGGAGAAAATACATGCAGATAACAAATTCGTAAGAAAGGAAGAATAACAAACTGATTCATATTTCATAACTTGAATTGTACTTTGTTTAAATTTAGAGAGTTTGATTCTAATTTATGTGTTGTTTTGAATCTTTGATATTGTTTATAATTGATGAGTTGCAATAAAATCTAATAACATATAGTTGGACTTCTTAGAATAAAGAAATATCAATCATATTCAAATTACAATAAAGAAGAAAATTATTGAGGAAGAAAATTTGAGGTTGGAGAGGCCAAATTTTATATACTTTTGGCGAAGTTAAGATGAAAGTCAGACATTTGAATATACTTCCGTATGTGTAAAGGTACTCATTTTCTTAACAGATTTATAATATTTTATTAATATGGAAAAAAAATTCTAATTTTGTAAATGTATAGGTACTCATTTTCTTTGTTACTCACTCTTCTATATATAATTAAAAAATAATACTGTTTCATTTTCATACAATATTTTTAATAATGCGTAAAAATTATTATTTTAAAAATCTTAATTAGTTATTATAATAAGTATACTTTTATTTTTTACAGTAAAAAGTAAAAAGGAAAAGCATAATATTATTAATTATTAATTATTAATCATTAAAAGGGAAAGAACGGAAAACTGTAAATAATGGAAACATTTGCCATTCATCCAAATAGTAATACATAATTAGATTAATTAATAATTAGTTATAATTTAATATTCGCAATTTTTTATTTATAAACAATAAATATTAATAATTGTTTTTATTGATCATTTCACATGAAATTTAAGATATGTGGGTTGTGCAACGAGATTTTATTATAAAGGTGTTAAATTTTATTTGTCCATCTTGCAGATTTCCTCAACTAGGTATTTAAGTTATATACAATTTACATACGTACGAATTCTATTTTGTGGGTAATTATCATTTTTTATATAAGATATTTAAACTAACTTTTCACAGCTAATTGTCATTCTTTAAAAATTGTTAAATAATAATAATTGTTAAATAATAATAATAATAATTTATATTTTATATATATATATATATATATATATATAAAATGTTTGTGTGTGTGTGTGTATGTATAATAGGAGAGGTTATAGAGTGTGTTATTTCTTTTTTTTGGGGGAAGTTTTCATAGTTATATAAATAATTAATAAGAATTTATTTATTATTTTCAGTAATAAATAAAATTATTATTATTATTTATTAATAAAAATGTGAAAACTTCCCAAAAATTATTATTATTATTATTTGGCAAATTTTATGTTCTTTATATAGTATTTATTTAAATTCAAAGATAAAAATTCAAATTTGGACGTCAACCAATTTTTATACTTATTTTTTGGTATAGTTTTATATTGCAACTATAAAAATATAAAAAAACAATTAAAGATAAAGTTTATTAAAATTATTGTACAAATAAAGATAAATTTTACTAAATATAATTAATTTTTAAAATTTTGAATTTCAATGGGAAGTTACCATTGATCTTTTAAAATTTGAATCGAAAACTAACTCTATACTAGATAAAGCCAAATTTTAATCTATATTTTCCTATATAAACTAATTTTCCATCAAATTTTTTATTTAATTCTCTACATATAAAAATATATAAAAAAAAATTGAAAGATAAAGTATTTTAAAATTAGTTTACAGATAAAGATAAATTTTATTATATATAATTAATTTTTAAAATTTTGAATTTGAATGGGAAGTTACCATTGATTTTTTAAAATTTGAATCGAAAACTAACTCTATACTAGATAAAGTCAAATTTCAATTTATTTTTTCCTTCCATCAAATATTTTAATTTTATTCTCTAAATATAAAAATATAAAAAAAAATTGAAACATAAAGTTTATTAAAATTACCTTACTGAAAAAGATAAATTTTACTAAATATAATTATTTTTTTGAATTTTGAATTTGAATGGGAAGTTACCATTGATTTTTTAAAATTTGAATCATAAACTAACTCTACACTAGATAAAGCTAAATTTCAATCTATTTTGTCCTATATATAGTAATTATCCATCAAATGGTTTTCATAAAAAAAATCTAAAACAAAAAATAAACATAAAAAACTGAATTATAATAATTCAAAATACCGTCAAACATACAAAATATAACCAAAATTTTAATTGAAATCATATTGTCAGACTGATCCTAAATATTTGCTCCATTTTGCTCCTCCTTTTTAGCAAACACGTTCATGCCTCCTTTTTTATAGAATATATTATATTAAGGGGAAATAATTATAGGCAGCTAAATCAATAAACTCTTTGACTTTCAATTTGAGTATTTCCTCAACCTACTAATAATTAATTATAATTAGTAGTCTTAAAATAAGTTTTAACACTACAATTTAGCTATCACTTACTACACACAAAAAATAATTTATCATTAAATTAAAAAAAATTAAATTAAAAGAGTTAATGTTAGTTCAGTTGAGGATTTTGAGTAGTCAAGTGCCTCCTTATTATTTCAAATTTTACTTTAAATTACTAAATCGATTGAGCGTATTTATTAGTTTTAATTTTGTGTAAAAAGAAAATGTATGACTAAGGTTATTTAAATGGAGTGATAAACAGGCTGAGAAAATGATCAACATATATTTTATTAATCTATCTATATATAATAGGAGAAGAAAAAACGACACGTGTCAGCACTACAATTTTTCTTGAATTTTATTATCTTTAGTTAATTTAATTAATAAATTCAATTTAAATAGCTTAATTATGTTTTGTTAATTTAAATAATATATTCAATTTAAAAAAAATAAAAATATAAAACAGTTCTTTTTTATATATAAAAAAAAGTAGTTATATAAAATAGTTTAAAATTACCGTTTATTAACTTTAAAAGCAATATTTATGCAATGTACAAAATTGTAAATAAATATATTATTATACAAACATAAAATTATAAGAATCTATCTATATATCTATCTATATATAATAGGATAAGAAAAAATGACACGTGTCAGCACTACATTTTTTCTTGAATTTTATTATCTTTAGATAATTTAAATAATAAATTCAATTTAAATAGCTTAATTATATTTTGTTAATTTAAATAATATATTCAATTTTAAAAAAGAAAACAAAAATATAAAACAGTTTTTCTTTATAAAAAAAAGCAGTTATATAAAATAGTTTAAAGTTACCGTTTATTAACTTTAAAAGCAATATATTTATGCAATGTACAAAATTGTAAATAAATATATTATTATACAAACATAAAATTATAAGAATTTTTATGTTACCATTTCATTCCTTGAATAGTTTAAAACTTAAATTAATTTTTATTATATAAACATGTACTCTTTAAAAAAAATTCAACATATAAAAAAACCTAAGTAACCAATTAGAAATTTTGATGCATTTTCTTATAAAATTATTTTTACTAATTAATAATTAATAATGAAATTTAAATTTGCGGTTAAAAAACTGTTCAATACACACTCCCACTTCTACACAATCTCTAAATCTATCTAATTATCTATTCGTTTTTTTTTAAAAAAAAATTTAAAAAAAAAAAAAAAAATTTTAACTACAAATAACTGTCCTTAAAATTCCTCACCCACTTGCTTAACTTCCTATTCCCAAAAAAATCTACCGTATCATTCAGTAAACTTAACAATATAATTCAGTCAGTATTTTCTTTAGTTTTTTTGGTGAAAAAAAAATGTATCTCAATAAAGGAGAGTCAAAGCAATGATAATCTTTATCATTCATTCATGGAAAGGTAAGTGTTTGCATAGTTCCTCTATTTTTCTTTTGTTTTATGTTGCTACATTAACAATAACTGCACTTTATTTGGAAAGCTCTAGATCTTAAAGATGATCAGTTGATTTTTTTAAAAAAAAAAATCAAAGAAAGAGGATCGTTTAATGAAGATGGGATCAAGCAATTTTGGTGTTGAATATATGTAGTTGAAGAAGGAGAAAGTATTACAGATTAATATTTTTTTCTTATTGTCACCAAACTTGAATTCATTTTCTGCATTCTAATTTTATTCATTTTATTTTAATATGAATTGAAAGTTTGAATTATAAATTGAAAGTTGATCTACATCGTCATGCAATTTATTTATTTATATAAGTCCTTACTATCATTTATTAAAAAAATTGTTCTTTTCAATTTAACAAACAAATAAAAGAGAATTAAAGAAAGAAGGAAAGAAAAGAAGATAAACAGAAAAAAAGGGAGAAAATAAATGCAGATAACAAATTCATAAGTAAGGAAGAATAACAAACTGATTCATATTTCATAACTTGAATTGTACTTTGTTTAAATTTCGAGAGTTTGATTCCAATTTAGGTGTTGTTTTGAATCTTTGATATTGTTTATAATTGATGAGTTGCAATAAAATCTAATAACATATAGTTGGACTTCTTAGAATAAAGAAATATCAATCATATTCAAATTACAATAAAGAAGAAAATTATTGAGGAAGAAAATTTGAGGTTGCGGAGGCCAAATTTTATATCCTTTTGGCGAAGTTAAGATGAAAGTCAGACATTTGAATATACTTCCGTATGTGTAAAGGTACTCATTTTCTTAACAGATTTATAATATTTTATTAATATAGAAAAAAAATTCAAATTTTGTAAATGTATAGGTACTCATTTTCTTTGTTTCTCACTCTTCTATATATAATAAAAAAATAATACTGTTTCATTTTCATACAAATATTTTTAATAATGCGTAAAAGTTATTTTATTTTAAAATCTTAATTAGTTATTATAATAAGTATACTTTTATTTTTTACAGTAAAAAGTAAAAAGGAAAAGCATAATATTAGTAATTATTCATCATTAAAAGGGAAAGAACGGAAAACTGTAAATAATGGAAACATTTGCCATTCATCCAAATAGTAATAGTAATACATAATTAGATTAATTAATAATTAGTTATAATTTACTATTCACAATTTTTTATTTATAAACAATCAATATTAATAATTGATTTTATTGATTTCAAATGTAATTTAAGATATGTGGGTTGTGCAATGAGATTTTATTATAAAGGTGTTAAATTTTATTTGTCCATCTTGCAGATTTCCTCTACTAGATATTTAAGTTATATACATTTTACATATGTACGGACTCTATTTTGTGGGTAATTATCATTTTTTATATAAAATATTCAAACTAACTTTTAACAGCTAATTATCATTCTTTATAAATTGTTAAATAATAATAATAATAACAATAATAATAATAATAATAAATATTAATAATAATAATAATAATAATTTATATATATTTATATATATATATATATATATATATATATATTATTATTATATATTATATATTATATTTATATTATATATATAATTAATAGGAGAGGTTATAGAGTGTGTTATTTGTTCTTTTTTGGGGGAAGTTTTCATAGTTATATAAATAATTAATAAGAATTTATTTATTATTTTCAGTAATAAATAAAAATATTATTATTATTTATTAATAAAAATGTGAAAACTTCCCAAAAATTTTTATTATTATTTTTTGGCAAATTTTATGTTCTTTATATATAGTATTTATTTAAATTCAAAGATAAAAATTCAAATTTGGACTTCAACCAATTTTTATACTTATTTTTTGGTATAGTTTTATATTGCAACTATAAAAATATAAAAAAAGAATTAAAGATAAAGTTATTAAAATTATTGTACAAATAAAGATAAATTTTACTAAATATAATTAATTTTTAAAATTTTGAATTTCAATGGGAAGTTACCATTGATCTTTTAAAATTTGAATCGAAAACTAACTCTATACTAGAAAAAGCCAAATTTTAATCTATATTTTCCTATATAAACTAATTTTCCATCAAACTTTTTATTTTATTCTCTACATATAAAAATATATGAAAACAATTGAAAGATAAAGTATTTTAAAATTAGTTTACAGATAAAGATAAATTTTATTATATATAATGAATTTTTTTAATTTTTAATTTGAATGGGAAGTTACCATTGATTTTTTAAATTTTGAATTGAAAACTAACTCTATACTAGATAAAGTCAAATTTCAATTTATTTTTTCCTTCCATCAAATATTTTAATTTCATTCTCTAAATATAAAAATATAAAAAAAAAAAAATTGAAACATAAAGTTTATTAAAATTACCTTACTGATAAAGATAAATTTTACTAAATATAATTATTTTTTTGAATTTTGAATTTGAATGGGAAGTTACCATTGATTTTTTAAAATTTGAATCGTAAACTAACTCTATACTAGATAAAGCTAAATTTCAATCTATTTTTTCCTATATAAAGTAATTATCCATCAAATGTTTTTCATAAAAAAAATCTAAAACAAAAAAATAACATAAAAAACTGAATTATAATAATTCAAAATACCATCAAACATGCACAATCTAACCAAAATTTTAATTGAAATCATATTGTCAGACTGATCCTAAATATTTGCTCCATTTTGCTCCTCTTTTATAGCAAACACGTTCATGCCTCCCTTTTTATAGCGTATATTATATTAAGAGGAAATAATTATAGGCAACTAAATCAATAGACTCTTTGACTTTCAATTTGAGTATTTCCTCAACCTACTAATAATTAATTATAATTAGGAGTCTTAAAATAAGTTTTAACACTACAATTTAACTATCACTTACTACACACAAAAAATAATTTATCATTGAATTAAAAAAAATTAAATTAAAATATAAAATAAAAATAAAAGAGATAATGTTAGTTCAGTTGAGGATTTTGAGTAGTCAAGTGCCTCCTTATTATTTCAAATTTTACTTTAAATTACTAAATTGATTGAGCGTATTTATTAGTTTTAATTTTGTGTAAAAAGAAAATGTATGACTAAGGTTATTTAAGTGGAGTGATACTGAGAAAATGATCAACAAATATTTTATAATTATTTTCATTATATAAATTTTTTAATTTAATATTTTTTAAATGTTATGTTTTTAATTAAATTCCTATCATGCTTAAATTTTTTTATGTAATATTTTTATAATATTAATTTTAGATTTTAAAGTTGATGTATATTCTTTGCAACTTGAGAATTTTATGATAAATTTGTATCATATTTGATCTTTTTTCATAAATTATAAGTGTTTAAGATGTGTCAAGAAGTACGGAAAAACTTGCTTTGCAAAACATCTCATAAATATGCAATAATAACTCATACGTTAATAGGTTTCACTCATGATATACTAATTTACATTAAAAAATTTGAACACATGATGTATAACATAGTTACTTTCTTTAATATTATCCGCGCAACGCGCGGGTACGTATACTAGTAGTTTAAATTACACAAACATATTGCACAAAAAAACAAAATAATAGCTAGACTAGGGATTGTTCGGTAACAAGTTGTAATGACCCTGAGGGTCATATTTGAAAATTTAGGAAAATTATCATTTTACCCCTCCCTATAAAGTCCTAGAGTTATGTTTGGCCAATATATGAAATTGGTTTTTGAAAGTGGATCAAAAAGTTGTAGTGTTTGAAAGTTTTAGTGTTTTGGAGGCTTTAAGTTAAAATAATTTTTGTCAACACCCTGATCTATGAGTCACGTAATTGCATTCCGACATTCCATTTGCTTTGAAATGCAGAATCTGGTCTAGGAGAGTTGTCTTTTTTAGTTTGGAAGTCTTTATGTGGATTTGAGATTTTGACTTAGAAGTCTAAGTATTTAGGTCAAGAGTTGACATTGGTCAATATTTAGAGTTCGGACACTCGAATTGGATTTCTGGCGACTTCGTTGGATTAGAAGGTGATTTTGGGCTTAGGTGATGTTTTGGTTCAATTTTAAGAGGTTTCGACGGTAGTTTGGTCTTTTTTGGGTAAAAGTTAGTTTATGACAACTTTACCGAATATGGGTCAAGAAGACCTTGAATCTATATTTCGATTGTTCCATTGAGTCCAGAATTTGAACTTAATTGCGTAGCATATCTGGTTTGTGTGCTCGGGGTTTCGAACGAATCTCGAAGGTTTATTAAGTGAACATTTTTGTGCTTTGTATTGATGTGATGTTGTCATCTAGTGTTCTCTTTTGCATTCATAGAGACTTGTCCGTGATCATGAAGGTTTAGAAAATGGTTTAACCTTCGCGATCACAATGTCTTTGCCAAGTTCGCGGAGGTATTAAATGTTGACCTATGTGAACACAGAAGTGTTGCCACATTCGTAAAGGGTTAATATGTTTGGCCTCCACGATTGTGGAAGGGTAGTCGTGTTCGTGAAGGGTAAATCACCTAGCAGTTTAATGAATTTCTCAATTAGGGTTTCCTCATTTCACCATTTTTGGACTTGGAGAACCTTTGGGAGGCGATTTTAAAGAGAGTTTTCAAGTTACTCAATTGAGTAAGTAATTTTCATACCAAACCATCCATATCCCATTCATTTCTTCATGATTTTAGTATCAAATCATTATTTTGAATTCAAGTTTTGAGGGCCTTTTTCATGAAATTATGCTTTCAAGAAATTGGAGTTTCAAAAATGTTTTTAACTTGTTTTAAATTCGTTTTCACTTGTGAGTACCAAATTCGTTAGATATCATTTATAAAAATTCTAGAATTACCCTTAGACCTTGGAAATGACTTTTTGGGTCAATTTTGGACCCGGTTTCAAAAATCAACTTTATGGGTGTTGATGTACATGATTTCTTATTGGAATTCTGTATTTGATTAAATTTTTTAGATCTAGAGGCTCATCGTAGAGGTAAGTCTCAAACACTGAGTTGATTTCATTCTCTTTTGAGGAAAGTAGACCTCTTTGACCATTTTTTTAGTGTATTAAACTCTCTGTACCTTATTGTGTGGGAGTAAGGGGGAATGGTAAGGGGTTTCATATATCATATTTAATGTTAATGTTACTCAAATAATGGTGATGATCTTGTGGGGTAAATAAGAATTCGTTGGTGTAATAGTGTGTGATGTACTACGAGTGGCTTGGATGGTCATATTGACTCACTTTTAATTTATTTATCATGGTTATGTGTGTGTGGATTGGTTATTGATGTGAAATTATCATTTTATCATTATCTATGTGAACGTGCTTATTTTCATTGGTTCTAAAACACTATGATGAGACTTGGATTCATGAAATGCCGATGGGAAATGGTTTTGATGAGTGATACTTATGCCGATGGGAAATGGTTTCTCCGGATTCATGGACTAGTACATCCCTCATGGGTATGCATAGGGGTTCATGGACATATATGTCCCCTATGTGTCCCAGCCTTCTGTTAACGCTCAAATTACTAATAAAAAATTAAATGAGTAAGCGATCGTTAGCAATATAAATACCTAACAATAGAGTTTGGGTATAATCCTATAGGGAGTGATCTAAATCGAAGAATTCAATAAGGAAATTAAGATGCAAACTAATTCATTGTAGATATTAAGACAAATGGATGGATAATTCCATCAAATTTAACAAAAGGATTTGAAAATAATTATTACAATTTAACTAAAATAGAGTTTAAAAAAGTAAAAGACGATCTAGGGGTGTGGAAGTTGGTATCATGGATAGGCTGGGTAATCATAAATGACACAAATCTTCTTTTGATCTCAAGGTGTCATATCATGGAATATCCTTTTACTCTCATCCATGTGAAGATACAAATCAATCCAATACCTTACGAAATTTCTCTTTTGAGCAGATTTGGTGATTAGAAACAAAACCACAATTTTTCTTACGAGCAAACTACATCAATCAAATCCAATTTACAAGTATTAAGCTATTTACCCACTTCAATTTATTTCTTCAACCATCAAAGTGTTGATAATAAGCAATAATATTTGACACCCACATTGAATTGAACCCTTCGTTGTCAATTACTAATTTGTTCAAAACCCCAAAACTAAGAAATATTTCAAAATCTATTTTCTAGAGATAAAAAGAACAAAATATAAGAGTCTAGATCCATTTTTCTCTCTTCTTTGGGCTATTTATAATTCCCCAAAAATTAATTGATCGGCAACATTAGTCGAGCTCGCCTACTCGATCGATGGATCATTGTCTTGCCCTTCAGCTCGCCCTCTCTTGGCTTTAAAATCCAGGTATTTGAACCCCAGTTGGCAAAATCGATTGAGTCGGCCTTTCACGTTTGGAGAATCATTGATGACCGCATCATTCGCCTATTTTAGCCTTCAGTCTTGTCCAGCCTTCTGTCACATTAGGTGATTGGATTTTTAGCACACCCAACTGCTTTAGCGAATCACTATTTTTAATTTCATTCCCAGACCTGCCTTGAATATTTTTAGAAGTGAACACTATTAATTAGGTGAGGTCCTGACCCACTCTATTAGGCAATCCTTAGCTGGGAGTTTTTAGTCTTTTCAATGTGTTGGAACTCTTTTTCATAGATTCATCCTTGCCTTGTCCTTTAGCTTTCATAGCTGCAGAATATCCTCAGAGAAGGATATATATAGGCATTGAAGACCCTATTTGTTGAACTAAAAGGCCTCAAATGAGTCAAAATCTCAAACTCATCAATACCCCAAACTTGAACTTTTGTTTTTCCTTAAGTAAAATCAGAACACAATCAATTTATTAAGGGTGTCTACAATAGTTCTCAATGCGAGTTAACATGCAAGTCTCATCACAAGACTACTAGCAAGTATACATAATATGTTAATAATGCTCAAGAAGCTTCAAATGATGAATTGCCAGTATTGATTCAAGTTCAAGCTCACTAATGCTCACTTATAATGCAAAACCATGCTTCAACAAAAGCATTCAAGTGCCCTCACACAAAAAAGATCTCATGCTCACAAAACACATCAACAAGGAAGTTTGGAATCACAACAAACTCTCACTCTCTGAAAGAGAAATACATGCAAGCTTCACCCATGTGTTTGCCCATATTTTTCCAATCATCACACAACCCGTTTTTAGCAAGATCTGAAGGGTATTTCAGGCTTGTAACAGGGTTGAGGGCAAAGGTATGGTCAATGTAGCTTAGTGACTTTACCTTTTCAAATTATTTTGTACTTATCTTCACCTCTTCTCCTTTTCTTTTCACCCTTTGGATTTGGAGACTCAAACCTCAATTCTTTATTCAACTCAATGGAAACCCCTTCTATTTCATCAAGATTTTCTTTTCATTCTATTTTCATGCTTTTGCCAACTTTTTTTTTTACAAGGAGGGGTTCCTTCTTATTGCTACAAACATCAAGGTTGAGTCTTACTTTTCTTTCTTCTTTTTCACTTTGCTTTCTTCTTTCCTTTCCACACCCAACTTTGGATTTTGGCCTAAGTTGGCTTTCAAATAAACCAATGCTTCGAAAAGGATTTATGGATGATATATTAGGGACATATTTTATTCAAGAGGCTCCAATGAGTCTGACAACAAATAGTATAGGCTCAAATTGCGCCAAGATGGTTGCACACCTTCACAAGGTAGTCACAAAAGGTATGAAGATTTGGGTTCTCTCTGAGAATTTGTGCCCACAATCATCTTTTGCATTCACCAAAGCTAAATTGTTAGACTAACAAGGAAAATTCTAGGAATCTACAAGCATGCTTTCAAGTACTGACACTTCAAACATAATCATGTTACACAACTCTACAAAATTAAGAAGCTTGTGTGCAATGTTCATTACAAGGCTCACATCAATATGCAACAAGTCAACACAAGATTCTAAAAGATCATTCAAATGTAAAGCAACACAAATTTTCTCTTGAAACACCAACTTAAACACAATTCTAATCAAGAAAACTATCCAATACATCGATATTAGAAAAGGTCGATCCTTGAATATCAACAATGAATGCAAAAGCTCATCAATCATTTCACCAATTCAAAAATGTCGGGGCAATTGATAGAGTGACAAAAATGACCAAAACAAAAAACCAAATGCAATAAAACCACATGTCATAAAAACATAATACTAAAGTATCAAAATACAACCCAAATAAACCAAATACAAATAAAGAAAGGGACTAGTCAAAGATGCCCTCACCCTACCAAAATGCCAATAGTAGTGTCCTCAATGCCAACATAAAAATATGGCAATGAAATGGGTGAAAAGCCCCAATTTCAGGCTATGCCGTGAAGAACTCTAGCCTTGTTGCACGGTGGGAGTAGAAACAACTCGATAATTAGTACCCAACACATCTAGAGGAGGAATCAGAAGTGTAGTATCAATCAGAGGTATCAATGTCGAGCACATCAGGAGAATGATGAGTTGAAACTGAATGACACGCCCATTAGTGCGAATCTCAGAGGTCAACAAATGAGATCTCCACAATGTAGCATGCTGAATCAACTCCTCTATACCTTGTAGCTCTGGTAGCGCCAATGCACAAATCTGATCATCATCCAAAATAATCCTCATCGGCCTGCTCTCCCTTTTAATTAGAACCATCAACAACTAGAAGCCTAACTATCCTTGAATGCCTATCTCTTCTAGTTTCAGCCAAAGGGACAACTATTGACATCTCAAGAAATGGTACATCACTTGACAACATCGAAATATCCATAGATTTCAACTAATTCATGTCTACCCTCAAGGTAGCTATGTCACCTCTCAACTCCACCAACTAAGCAGAATCACCCTCACTCTCTCTTGCTCCTCAACTCGAGTGGTAAGGTTATCAAGTCTCTCCCTATAAGAGGTCAACAACCCTCCATGACTCACAAGCGAA
Source organism: Solanum okadae (assembly GCA_036553675.1). Classification (NCBI taxonomy): domain Eukaryota; kingdom Viridiplantae; phylum Streptophyta; class Magnoliopsida; order Solanales; family Solanaceae; genus Solanum; species Solanum okadae. The sequence continues at coordinate 47,141,733 of CM071678.1, forward strand.
ACCTATAGGAGAGACATAAAAGACTTAATGGTGGAAGAAATCATACTTGCCACCTCCCTCTCCAAGTGAGATTCCCTCACATCCACATAATATGTAACATTTCCCATCTGATATATCTAGGATTGTGTCGATTGAGGCCGCGATGTAGGGGGAGGTGTAACAGGAGAATGGGGAGTAGTAGAACAAGAAGGTATAGAGGAAGTAGGAGTGAAACCTGAGGGATCCATAGTAGGAGCATATGAGCAATGTCTGACTCTAGGATAGTAGGGTCACTACTAGTGTGGTGGTGACTTCCTTATAGATGCGTCATCTATCAAATAATAAGCTTCAATCCTCCGGATGTCATTGGATGAGGCAAGATTCACTCACACGTCTGTCTTCTCTCTGAACGTAACTCTAGCTGACTCGCATAACTGCATGATCGAACTTGGGAAGGGCAGTGGAGTTTGCTTTTGATTAGCCCACATGAGCATTTCCTCCACAATTATCGAGCCCATATTTACCTCTTTCTCATCAATAATCATCCCCACCAAGACTATTTTTGGGTGCTGGAGGATCGACTCATTCTATGATGGCACGAGGTTGCTACTGATGAACCCAAACAAAAAACAAGCCACCACATTTAATCTCTTTCTGTTCAAATTTTACCCCGTCTGCCAACCACAAAGAAGTAATATCAGAAATCAAGGCTACCAACCACCCTTTCAAATCATCAAGCTTATGCTTTATGAGAAGCTTGTACATATCTGCGTTATTCCCTTCCATGCCCAATATGTCATTAATAGACGTCCGGTCAAACTTTACCATTTTACCCCAGACTTTAATTTCCTCCAAAGGTCTCCAAATCATGACTTTTCTTTTCTTGAGGAGTGTCTTGGCATAGGCCTCGTAGAATTCATGAACCCACACCATGACATAAGGAGTTCAAACTCTTGTGAACAACTCAAACCTGTGAAATTATATGGTCACTCAAATGACTGGGTAGTCACTCATGACTCTGTCTGTAGACAATCAGTGCTCCTCCAACATAGTGCACTCACTATAAGCTTTTAACCTGTTAAGTGCTCTCGGTGCGATGATAAGAACTACCCTCGAAGTCATATTGCCATTGAGGTCCTGTATCTTCTTGAAGCAGATTTCTCTCCTATTTTCTATACCACGTTCTTCACCACAGTAGGTTACACTGTACTCTCAATTGCATTTTCATCGTCATCCTCAGTTTAAGTGTAATTGAGTCGGGGTTCTCCAAGGTTAGATGATGAAGAGGTGCTTTCATCAACCAAAGCCCTATGCTTTCTAATATCAACTTCCATAACCTTTTTGTGTTTCTTGTCATTCACACACTTATAAGTGCGTGGAACAGATCAATGTTGTTCTGAGGGCTCATTCTTTTCCTCCCCTTTCGCCTTTTGAGTGGGGGTTGAGGAGGAGATTCAAAATCTAATGGGATTGTGTTCCTAGCGATTAGAACCTTAGGTCTAGCCATTTTATGTTAGGAAAAACATTACATAGCAAGCATCGAGTAAAGGTTAGTAGAATATAATTTTAAGAAAATGACAGTCTAAACAATTATCCTAGGGCTCGCCGAATGGGTAGGCGATTCGCCTAAAAGTTAGGCGAGCTCAAACGAGCTCATCAAAGTTGATAGTAACAAGAAGATTACAATTTCGGCACAATTAGTGATGTCATCTACAACTCAGTGATTCATCGAGATGTTTTGACGGTCTAAGACAATCTCGTTGAAAGTGACAACCCAAATTTTTTCCAATTCATGCATAATGGGTGATGTCAGCTCCAACTAGGTAATTCAATGAGATGGTTCAGTGAGCTATGACAAGCTCACCGAAAGTTACAGTATCTCAGGTCACAAATTTATGACAAGAAGGCGATCACGGACTTAGTCGACGATTTGCCTAACCACCTTGGCAAGCTAAGATAAGCTCACCGAATAGGAAAATTTTATCCCAATACCAAAATTTTAATATTAAGCACAAAAATTTAACAACACCCAAAACCCTAACATATTTACTACTACCCATACTTCAATTTTACTCTCCAGTACTCAGACTTCCCCCAAATTCATCAAAATATTTCCAAATTGACGATTTGCCCTTAAGAAAGACATCACCCAATCTATCATTGCGAAAATTCAAGCATATTGGACAACACTAGGATAATCAGAATTTACCAATACAAAATTCCCACAAGACCTGCAAGAAATTTTCAAGCAATTATCAAATAATAAACCCACACAATCAATTTTAGCAAATTACGAACAAAATCAACAAGGAAAAATCATGCGTAATATTCAATCGATCACTTTAACTAATAAACACATATTTCACATAACATACTAGCAAAATCAATAGTTCATAAGTCATTAAGAACAAGTTGCAAGAAGAAACAAGAATTTAAACCCAAAAACCAACCTTAGAATTCTAGAGTTCTTCAAACAAAAGGGAAAAGGGGTTGGGTCAAGATTAATCATCAATCACACACTAAACAGATGTAAATCTAAGCCAAGATGACACAATATGAGAATTTAGACTAATTGTAGAGAGGGTAGGATCTGAAAATTTTCAAAAATGAAAAAAAATAAATATTTAAAAGTGCAAAGACTTTTGGTTTTCCATCATCAGGTGCACTCGATGGACTGCAGTTAGCTAATGAGTCCTAGATTTTGACTCATATAGGGATTTGTTTTGATAGTTTATAGTCCTCAAATGCCTAATTTATGCTCCAAATTGATGTTAAAATGTTGATTTATAGCAAGGAAGGAAAAAGGAGCAAGGCAAGGACACCACCAAGAAAAAAGGAGCTAAAAAGATGAAAAAGGTTGAAGATAGAAAAATTCTAAGGATTGCCAAACCACTCGGTGACTCGTCGAGTGGCACTTCAGCTCGCCTAAAGTTACAGACTGCCAGCCCTGGGGATAAGCCAACTTGGCGATGGATTTGGACATTCGGTGGACCGCCGACTGGATCGGCGACACATTCTGGATAGCCTAAAGTTACACAACCCTCAGGATTAAAAGCCAAGAAAGACCGGAGATGAGATAGAGTGATTGGCGCATCGCCAACCTGGTCGGTGACGCTCGACTTACCTCGCCTAATGGTCTTTTTAGCTGAAATTTGGGAAACTATAAATTGATTTTTATAGAGTTCAAAAGGGACTTCATTTTTATTATTGAAGTTTAATTTTTGTTTTTCCATTTTTGCTTAGTATTTTCCATTGGAGAACAACTTTGAAGGGTTTTTTTCAAGAAGATTCGAAGTGGGTCTATGATTTTTAGCACTTTGGATGATTTTAAAGACTTCGATTGCAATACCCAGAACATGGAGAGTGTTTTTGGTATTAATTTCTATCATTTTATAATGCTTGGCTAAAACCCCAATTCTAGTGGTGTGATCATGTGATTATTTGCTTAATTAGCTTATGGGTTTTGTTGTTTACTGATTTAAATGATGTTTTAATGTGGGTTTGATTGATAGCTGAGTAGTAACTTATGAGTTGTAGTTGCAAATACAGTTTTAGCTTAGTGTTTTGGGCTTGCTCGAGAGAGAGGTCCTAAAACCAAGGTTATCGATTGATTATTGTAGTGTGTGGGTTGTTATGGGTTCAGCTCGATAGAGTGAATCTTGACTCATTCCTACTTATCTAGCTTGAGAGAGTAGATAAATTAAGGTTTTGGGCTATTTTGTAGCGTCAAGCTTGTCAACGTTCGAGAGAACTCACCAGAACCGTTATAGTTGTTCGAGAGAAAACTATTGCACCTATAGTCTAGCCTACTGATAAATTAATGTATCAAAGACACTTCATCCAATTCTAAGTATCAACGGTCATTAAATCAGTATAACACCCAACTAAATGAGTTGGGTCTAATTGCACAGGGAGCGGTACGTGTTTCAAATTCAATTGGGAAATATGAACGTGTTCAAATCAGTCATAGGAATATAAATTATTGAATAAAAACATCATTCAAATTAAGGGGTGACACTAATGTCAAATGGGGGGGGGGGTTTGGTTTTGATTACCAACAAACAACAGTCACAAACAATACGAATTAACAATAATGAGACGGGTTCTTGGGATGTGATCGATTATAGGCTAATATAGACATATGGGTTTTCAACAATTAGAAAATAGCTAGCTATTAGTGAGTAGGCTAGGCTATACTGGAGGTAAATTTTCTCTCGATCAATTTACACATAATCAAGTGATTTCTCTTAAACATCAACAAGCATGCAAAATAAGACCAGCCCACACCTTAATCCATTCACTCTCTCGAGCTGAATGTGTGGGATTGGGTTTAGGAGTCACTCTCTCGAGCTAAACCCAGGTCAACCTAATACCCACAAACCATTAATCAATAATTTTAGTTCTAAAACCTCTCTCTCGAGCAAGCCAAGAACACAAACATAAAGTTGCATTTGCAACTACAATTTTTAAATTAAACCACAATTAATGATTGAACTCACTTTTAAATAGCATTGAAACTAACAATTAGCAATACCCATAAGCTAAATCATCCCATAATCACATAATCACACCCCAAGGATTGGGGTTTTATCTAGACATAATAAAAAAGTAAAAACCGTTACCAAATTGATTATCCATCAACTGGGTAAGAGTGATTTTGTCCTTACAATGCTCCAAGTTGAACATTCTCAAAGACCCACTTCTAATTTCTCAAAAGTGTATTTCTTCAATCCTTCAAAGCTAAGGAAAACTAGAGAAAACTATCTCCAGATGCTAAAAACTTAATAAAAACTTGTTCTCCAGAGTAATTGGTAAAAGATACTAAACTAAATGTTAAAAACTGTATTTATAGTCGCCAAAAATATGCTGTGAAAAGTAATTTGGCAAAGTAAGTCGGGCTCGCCGAACCACTCGGCGAGCTGCCCTTTGGTCACTTCCATCGCCCTTCTGCCTTTGCATTCAGCATCCTCAAGGTTTGTAACTTCGGGCGATCTAGCGCTGCATCACGAAACTACTCGGTGATTCGCTAATTGCTCCGTTCTCTCGCCGACTTGGTTTATTCCCTCAGGGCTTGGCACACTGGAACTTTAGGCGGTTATATAGCCATTCAGCGATTCGCCAAGTTGGCGATCACCATGCTTGCCTTTCTTCATTTTTGTCAGCTCATTTTGTTCCTTTTTACAAGTTAGTGTGCTTGCTTTGTTCTTCAACCCATAAACCTGAAAATCAAGGATTTATTATCAGTTATTTGCACAAAATAAGCATTTGAGGACACTAAATCCATATAGACAAATCCCTAAATGAGTCCAAATCTCATATCATCAACACCCCCAACTTAAACTTTTGCTAGTCCTTAAGTAAAACTCAAGTTCAGCAGTTCAAAAAGGATGTCTCAAACAGTGCTACAAAAGATTCAATCATGAATTCACACAACAGGACTCAACTTAATCATGCAAGGATCAACTGTGCACTCAAAGATTCAAGTTGAGATTGACCACTATCAAAAGGTACTCAAGTTCACAACAATTTCTTCAAATGCAAGTTCAAGCTCAATAAAGATACTCAAATGCCCTCACAACAAAGATGATTCCATATTCACACACAATTCTTCAATAATTTATAGCTCGGGAATCACATACAAGTCTCACACTCACAAAGATGAACACATGCATGACTTTACCCATAGGTTTGCCCTTATTTTCCGATCAATATTCGTTTCAGCTTACTCAAGATCAAAAAGGTCTTTTCAAGGCTTGTAACGGGGCTGAGTGTAAATGTATGGTCATTTAGGCTCAGTGGCTGCTATCCTCATGGAAAGTGGTATGAACATCACATTCCTTCCTTTTCTTCAGCATTCTCACTCATGCTCAAAATTTCACCCCATTATTCACTTCCAATGGAATACCGAACACCCTATTTCTTTTGCAACTTTCACGACTTTATTTCACAACTTTTTCATTCTTTTCCTTTTTGTTTCTTCTTTTCTTTCTCTTTTTTTATATATGCAGGGGTTCCATATTTTTCAAGTCCATGGATCAAGGGGGACTTCATCACACTTCTTGATTTACCTCCTCTTTTCACCACACCCCTAACTTAGGCTTTTGGCCTAAGTTGGCTATTCAAACAAACCACACTTCATGAAGATTATGGGTGAATGGAAAAGGAAGGGTCTGGATTGCTCAAGTTTCTTTTAAGAAAAGGATAAGGCTCAAAGGGGGTTCAAGCAAGGTTCACACATCTCATAATAAGACAACAACCACGCACTACCAGTTTTCTAGCCTGAATGAATGATATGATCTTAGCTAGCTTAGGCTAGTACACCCTTTTCCACTCTAATCTAACCCTACCGTGGATCACTAGAGTTACCGACTTAGTATTACCATTAAGCCCAGTGTAATAGGGGGAAAACCAAGTCATGTCTAAGATTATATCAAGTCACTAATATCCAGCATAACAAAATCAACCCAAATCTGAAAATCCACAACACAACAGGACAACACAATGTACATGGGTGACTATGACTGCCTCTTCCACTGGGGTAGAAACATGGAGGTGGCATAAGTATAACACAAACTACAGAAAACCCCAAGGAAATTGAACTGACACATACAAATAAGTAGAACCCATATGACACAAAACAATAGCCATCCGGGCACAGACAAGAGTAACACTAGTGACCACTGCATCACACCTCAAACTCGTTTTTGCCAGAAAAAGCATATAGTTGAGCCCTATCATCTTAGCGGTAATCTCCTCGCCTGGCTGCACTACTGTTATACCTGCATTACAATTTCCTCGACCTCAATGATTTTCTCCTCATATTCCCAGGTTATCCACAATTTAACACGGTTATAACTTATATTCAATTGATGAACACTGAATTAGATCGCGGGGGTTAGTTCGGGTACTATTCGGGGTCCATAATTGTGACTAAGGGAAAACATGTGAGACATGGCTGAGATTCTATATCGCCCAGTCCCTCTCTGGCGGAAGAAATCCCGCCCTGGCTGGAAAAATCCCGCCCCAGCGGCCTTAACGGAAATAGAACCCTTGCTAACAATTTTCTGGGTTCTTTTCTTTTCTAAATTCCCCAACGGTTTCCAGCTATAACACTTGTAGTATTAGAGTAATTCCTTTAGCTAGGACAATCATTGTCTACCCCCTGGTCAACCCAATGAAGTACGCACTTTAGAATCGTTTTTACATCGATTCAACACTACCACACCCATATCCCAAAGATACACCTAGACTCTCACACGGTTATCAGTTGGTCGCAACGCACATCCAAATTTCTTTTACGAACCACATCGTTATTTATCTAGACACTTGCACCTAATATCGTGATGACTTTTCTTTCACAACAAGTGTCACGACACTCAAGCAGTTACAACTTGCAGATAAAATCCAAATTCCTTAATTAGTTTGTTCCATAGATGACTTTTACTGATCATCCATGCCTTATACGACCCTTAAGGCCAGATACCAATTGGAACCTTCTTAGTTCCAATTAACATTTCTTGTGTCCCTTCAACCTAGACTACAACGTCTAGTTCATTTCGTTGAGATACCAATTGAAATATGGGAGATACCAATTGGACTCAACTCATACCACAAGCAACAATTGTGGCTAGCGAGCCCCAAAAAACTGCTAATTTCAATCATAGAACTTGGTTGAACCCAATTTTTAACCTTCTCAATCTTTAATTAATGGTAACCAGACCTTAACTCAATCTTAGAGAAAACCGATGCACTTCGCAATTTGTCAAAATTGTTATCTATCCGAGGCAATGGATACCTATTCTGAATGGTGAACCTATTCAATTATCTATAGTCTATACATATCCTCTCTTACTAGTGATGGTGTTACCGTTGTTGTTGCTCTAGTTCGGACCATAGAGTGAAGGAGGAAATATATCAATTTGTATCACCCAGCTACCAATTGGATTCAAGTCATAGCACAAAAGAGTAGAAAGAAATGAGTTTTTCCTAAAGTCCTATAGCCTCTCGAAGAAAAGTACGGATGTCATCCTACCGTTCTGCAAGACTCTACTAGACTCGTTTTGGTACAATGAGATCAACAAACCTAGGGCTCTGATACCAACTTTCTCACGACCCAGACCGTCATGATTGGCACACACACTAACCCTACGGTGGGAGAACCATTACTACAACCCAAACTAACAAATTTTATGAAAACTAAGGCATTTAAACATACGAAAGCAGGTTTAAACGACAATAAAAATGGAGTCCCCATAAAGTCCAAAGGTTTAAACAAATAACTAACCAAACTAATGCGAAAATACATCCCCTAGGATCTGAAACTGATTGTACCAAAACTCTACTAATGACAAGTCTAAGAACAAGGAGTACAACCCCAAAACTAAAAAACACCTTAAACAAATAGTCTGAGTCTGAAAAGAATGGACTTAAACAAAAAAGATCTATGGTAGCCCGAAAAAACTGGCTCACCCTTGAATCCATTCAAGATCAATAGTCACCTAGCTGAGGTCTATCAATAGCCACCTAAAGATGCCCTGTACTCAACAAAGAAAGAGCAAGTGCATTATCAGTACACAACCACAGTGTACTGGTAGGATCACACGGCTATCCCAGTAAGTGAAACACATGCAAGTAACCATAACATTATAAAATAGGCATATACCAAACATATACAACATTAGTCATCTTTTTAGGATCAATGTAGCATCCCGCATTCTCAATAATACACATTGATTATCTATTTAGAGCCACATACCGTCTTCTAATATCAATCATCATTAGATATGAACGTAATCATCACAATAGATACACAACACAATCTAATGTTCCTCTCATGGAACCTAATTCAATGGTCCTCTCATGGAACCCAAACCCAAACTGTTAGCATACCGATTCGTGGTACCCGATACAAGTTAGTGTGCTGGAACGTGGTAGCCAATCCCATTTTTTTGCCGGAACATGGCACCCGATTCCATATTTATGCCGAAACGTGGCAATCGATCCTAGTTAGTGTGTCAAATCGTGACACTCGCCCATTCAACAAACGACAATCACAATCACAATGTATATTCTCACAATCATACAATAAGAGGTGATTCATGGCATACAATTATTCAATTATCCTCATTTACGATTTGAGTGATCAACAATGCAACATTAACATACATACATGCATTATAATGAAGAAATTACAAACACATATCACACCAACATGAAATCACAACCATCACCTACCTTGAATACAAGCTTGAATCCCCTAAGGAACTTGAATCTTCCCTTTCCGGATTCTTTCCGCTTGTTCTAGGTTTACAAACAACAATTTATACGCAAGGATCAACAAGCAAAGGTCTAATTATCAGGATTATAACAAACCCAATAACCCTAGACCAAACCCTTGATCCCCATACCTAGAATAGGGATTTTTCCACCATAAATTCTAGATCAAAACCATCCCCCATCGATAATTACCCATTTTATTACGTTTTACGAATATAAAAATGGATTCGGGGAGTGAAAAGCTTACCTTTAGCTTTAAGAATGACGGAAAATGAGTAGGAGTCACCTGGGATTCATTCTTTTGCTCTAAAAGTCGAAAAGTGCATAATGAGGTCATTTAGGAGTTTATTAACGACTTTAAGTCGCACGGGCCTGCAACAGCGGCCCCGCCAGAGCGGCAAAACCCAGCGTCAAAGCTGCATTTCCGAACCAGTGAGCTATTTCAAAAATTCCAAGACTCCCATTTCACAACACACCTCTAACCAATGACACTCAGAAAATACACTTCACACTAAGATCAATTCCGGGAGTTTTACTCGCCTGAATTCAATTCCATAAAGTTGTACGGGTTCTTTAACGAGTTATCTAACTACTCGTGTAATCAAAATCAAAATCAACTCACCCGATTGTTATCAGATTTCCCGACACCTCAAGGAATCTGATTTTGTTCAAATCTGGACTAGGTTGGAAAAATCCAAATACTATGAAAACGTTTTCTATCCCCAATTCTTTCTCGTTTGACTTTTCTATAACGTGAGAATTAGGTAGTTACAGGTCCCCTACGGAATCACGGCGAGTGGTCACTTTTAACTAGATGATACAAGTAAAGGACTATTCTTAAGGACCAAAAGAAAATTTGGGGCAACACATGAAGAAAACAAACACGTGTAATATGACACAACATGTCCCGTCAGGGCGGCAGCCCTCTCGCTGAGGCAGGGCCGCATTGGCGAAGATCTCCCACTCGGGAGATCGAGAACCAGAAAAAGGGGGAAAAGGGAAACATTTTTCCCATTTCTCTCTTAAACTTTGAAACTCTCACAAAATCCTCTCGATTACTCTGCTCCGAATGTCAAAACTCAGGTAATATTCTTGTTCCTTACGGACTTTACTTCCATACTTGATTAACAACGACTGTATGCCGATTAAGTGATCGAAAATAGCCGGTTTCTGGGTAGTTATTCGAAAGTAAAAGTAGGTTGCTTGTTTTGATAGATAAACGTAGCATGGACTCTTCCCTTATGTCCCCAACGTCTCCATGACGTTCTAGGCATAAGGATTTCATAGAAATTTGATCGAATTGATACCAAAAAGGCTGGGAGAAGTTGAAAAGTTTCTTTGCTTAAAAATTGAATTTGAGGTGTATTTATGGGTTATTTTGCCAAAATAATTGCATATTTAGGTTCTAGGGTAGTTTATATACTCTAATATGCTGGAATTCTGTCAAAAATAGGGTGGGGGGGAGGTTTGGGACGGAGAGATTCGATAACCGCATATGTTGTTCGACCCAGATGAAGGTCGTTCTGACCGCCTTCATCCCGGTGTGGCGGCCTCCATAATCCCTCCCTGACGAGATTTTGGCCGCTGTAGCGGGATATGCCAGACCAGTGGCCTACATCCCTTAACCATAATTTCCTTTCTTCTCATTCACCCTTTGCACTGTCTATTTCCATTGTGTTCTAACTTAATATTTTTCATTACTATTGCAGGTTTTTCTAATGGTGGATCAGAATGGAGAAAACCTACCCTTTATTTGGTTCCCCGATGTAGCGGGTCGGGAAAGGAATCATGACTACCGCAACATGGGGTTCTACTGCATGCAAGAGGGGTTTTGTGCAATACAAGCTAGAGGAGAAGGTGCCTGCTTTTTATGCTCGCTTGATGGAGTTCGGATGAGTTCAGCTTACCGAAGCTCCCCTTACCGCACGAGCTGACTAGGTGCGGGAGTACTATGCTATCCTGCCTACTGTGTGATGGATGACTCTCACCCCGTCATCCATATAAGGGGAGCTGACATTCCTCTGAACGCCACTTCTATCAATGAGGCTGTAGAGGTACCGGAGGTCTCAAATGCTGGGTACGAGGCCAAGCTGAGGGAGATGGATCTGGAGTGGCTGACAGACACTCTAGTTGAGCCTGAGCGCCGGGATCAGGTTTATTGGGTTACTGTTGAGGGCATTACTAGCACGAAATGGTCACCTGATGCTAAGAGGTGGATACACTTGGTGACTAGGAGGATCCGCCCGTCGGGCAACCGTACCGACGTGACCTTTCCCCAGTCCTTGGTGGTGGCATGCGCCATACAGGGTATAAAGCTGAATGTGGGGTCGCAAATTATATCTGAGTGGAAGATGTTCTAGCAGGGTAACAAGAAGGCGTTCTTTCTTCCTGGTCTTATCATTGCTCTGTGTAAGCGGATGGGAGTGCCACTTATTGATGCCGACAAGGTACTTACTGTGGATCCCCCCCTTTATCTTCTTTTGGTTAGAGCGGGTTCTACTTCTAGGTGCAAGAGGAAGAGGACTAGCACAGTCAACAGTAGTCAAGCAGCCGCAGGGTCGGACGAGAAGGGAGGCGACGACAGTCGCCCCCCACTTTCAGTGTCACATGTAGAGGAGGACTTGGCCACTGTGCGCAGGAAGATGTGATGCCCTATTACTCCCACCGTAACCAGCCTGGTATCCCAGAGGAGTTAGATTCCGACACCGACACCTCTCGGTCGTAATGTTCTTGAGTTGGTTTGTTGTTTCTCCCCTTCGACTTGCAAATTTTGAGACAACTTGTTTTTATTTTTTCGTCTCTTAAGTTTTTGTAAGCACGTGGATGCTAGTTTTTGCTGTCTGATGCAGTCTTATATTTAATCTTAAGGTGTTATGATCTATTACTTCTGCTGCTAAACATTGTTAGACTGGTAAGGGTGAGTTCAGATACCATTCGGGGTACGAAATTGTGGTTAGGAAAAACAGGGGAGACAGATTGAGGTTCTGCCTCGCCTCATCCCGCCCCAGCGGCCAACACGGAAACCGAACCTTGCTAAGATTTTTCTAGGGTTTTCTATCTTTTCTAATTCCACCAAGTTTACCAGCTTTACTGAGAATGTTTAGAATAATTCTCATAACTAGGATTATCATGGTCTACCCTCCAGTCAATCCCACGATACGCAAGCCAATTCATTCTCGTTAATTCAGCACCACAACTCATACATCCACAGGATACACCCCGACATTTACAACCCGCATAATTTACATCAATTGGCCAACACATTGCACATAATAAGGTTCAAACACACATTTATAGTAAGCATAATCACATCATCACATTCAAGAAGTTCAACTTTACATTCACAATTAATTCAATCAACAAGAAGAACGTATTCACAATGCACAGACAATTCAATTCATTAGTTAGTTTGTCCCACAGATGACTATTACTGGTCATCCATGCCTTTTACTGCCCCTAAGGCTAGATACCAATTTGAACCTTCCCAGTTCCAATTAACTTGTTGGTGTCCTTTCAATCGTATCAACGACGTCTAGTTCACTTCATTGAGATACCAATTGGACTCAACTCATACCAAAAGTGACACTCGCGCGAAAGGGGAGAATAAGTGGAACAACTTCCTAGAATGCTTCCTAGCTTCCTAAAGATTAGATGTGGACGTCAACACACCAATCTGTAGGAGTCTAGTCCATATTTTGCTCTTGTACTGAGAGACCGATAACCTAGGCTCTGATACCAATTTTTCACAACCCAACCCATCGGATCGTGCATGCACCCACTCTAACACCTAAGTAGGAGAATCCTCATAGCCCATTAGTTAAACATGCGGAAAATTTAAAGAAATGTAGATAAAATACTAATGTAAGTTTATAAATAATATCTTTAGACACAATTTTAGTTAAAACTTGTATGGTAATTTAACAACTCCCATAGATTTAGTCTAAATACATACAAGAGCTACTAAGAGTACAACTGGACAGTTAAATAAAAGACACAGCTCTCACCATGCGGAAGGAAGAATAGAAGCTACTGGAGATTTTCTTCGTCTTCACCTAATGAAACGTCACCCATCGTGCATCCAGACTATGTCAAAAGACATAGCAAGATTAGTATCAGTACAAAACACGCGTATTGGTAGGCATTATCGGTCAACCCGACGCCCACCACATAACATAAGAAACCAACTAGTAAGATCATGAAATAAACCCCTCACTTCTTCACCTTTACCCTCTCTTAAAATACCTCCAAGTTACACTAGCACTCCAACTACTAACCACCTTCCAGTCAACCTACTTACTAGGTACTTGATCATAGCCTAACCATTCTAACATGTAGAAAAACATCCCCAAAAATGACTACAAATATTCCCACTAATCGCTCACATCATACCCTTACTTCCTCGTCACACTAACCAACCATGGTCACTTAGTACATTACATCAAGCTTTCTTACCACTAAACCCAATCTCTTTCCCCAAGGTGAAATCCACCTAAGCATATTTGTCACACACGCTGCCTCTGCTTCCCGCAATTACAACACACGAACAACCCTTATTATCCATTACTCTTCCCTTGAACACTTTGCCCTTCCACTATACCTAACAAGTCCAACATGTATAAGTCAATACAACAATATACTCTGAAGCGCATATCGAGCATATACAACATCAACAACATTTACAAACAACTTCACATTTTTCAAGTCACATATTTATGCCACATCTCCTCTCATGGAATCTAAACCCAAACAGTTAGCATGTCAGAACGTGGCAATCGATCCAAGTTAGTTTTGCCGGAACCGATCCCATAGTTATGCCGGAACGTGACAATCAATCCAATAGTTATGTCAGAATGTGGCAACTGATCCAATAGTTATGCCAGAATGTGGCAACTAATCCAAGTTAGTTATGTCGGAACGTGGCAACCGATCCATTCAACACACCACAATCACTAGTATATCCTCAAGATCATACATTTAATACATGAATTCATGGAAATCATAATTCATTCATCTCATTTACAACAAGTGTGATCAACAATGCAACATTCATGTACATACATGTATCATAATGAAGCATGAACAAACATACATCACACAATCATAGAATCACAACCATTACCTACAAATTACTCCTCAATCCCTATCATATACACATTAATTTGACCATACTTAGCCCTAGTTCATCATTTAAGTCTTCTTTCTAGGGTTTAATCGCAATTCATCATAAATCTTCAATGTAATCACTCCAATTTATGATCTAGCATACATTCATAATTATAGTTCCATTTATGATTTCATATTCTTATTCTTCATACAATTCTATCCAAGATAGAAATTCTAGAAGCCCTAACAAGTCATCAATTTCTCTTCTCAAGGCATAAACCCAATTACTTAGATTTCTAGGAATTACCCACGGAATTCCCTCGGTGCACGAAGGTGTACACATAAACCTTACCATTGATTTACATATATTACGTAGCAAGCACATATTTATAAATACTCAATTCAAAAAACCTAGCCTCCCTAGGCGCCAAGTAGTTGCATGGAGTTTTTTACCTCGATTCTGATTTTTTCCAGGCTTCGTGATGGTGAATTCAACCATGAATCCACATGATATCACCACCCTCACGCTAGAAATCTCTTTATCCTTCCTTCCCAAGCTTAGAGCAGCTTTTCTGAGGTTTCTAGGGTGTTTTGCGACTTATTTAGGTATTTTAGAAAGATGGAGAAAATAGGATTTCTCATAATTTACGTCCTGCCTCACCCATCCCGCTCTGACGCCAGCTTACCCTGCCCTGGCGCCGCCGCCCTAGCGGCATCTGGCCTGCTATGGCGGGACAAGGGCCCTGATTTTCCCAGATTTTGTTTCTTTTAAATAACGACGGTTTTGGGTCGTTACTTTAACGGTGTACCGTGATCTCGTAGACAACATGATTCCATTTGCGTGATTGTGGATCGGATGAAAATATTAGCCCATTTCTTACCAGTAAAGACTACTAGTACAGAACAGAAGTATGCAAATTTGTACATTTGTGAGATAGTTCAACTACATAGGGTTTCCGTGTCCATCATTTCAAATAGAGGCGTTGAGTTTACCGCAAAGTTTTGGAAATCGTTTCAGAAAGGTATGGGTTTGAAGATGAACTTTAGTACTGCTTTTCATCCTCTGACTGACGGTCAAGCAGAGCACACAATTCAGACGTTGGAGGACTTTTTTTAATTTTTTTTTAAAGAGGGCCCAATTGTCCATTTTTTATTAATGTAAAGCAGATTATTACAACTGCCAATATCCAAAAGAAAATAACAAAAGTAGAAATATAAAACAAAAGAAAAGGAAATAAATAAGAAAAGATACACCAAGAAAACATCTGGAAATTTGAAAATGTCATCTTCTTCCACTAGATCGGTGAAGTCTTTGTTGGTTCCTTCCAACTTCTGCACATCCAAATAAAATCCCATTGGAGGTGTCAGCTCATTCAGGTTGGAATGCTTCAAGACTGTATCTTCTAGTATTTGAGGTAAATCAAAGCAAAGCAATATCCATGTCAGTCCCCAATTCTTAGAGATCTGGTCTATAGCAAAGTTAGACCAGGTATTGTATCCCACTTTTCGCTTCATATGTATCATCCTCTCTATTCTTCAAACTTGTAAATGTATCCTTGATGTAGCTTATGTAAAGATTGCATGAGAACCTTAATTTCGACCATAAGCTGAGAAAATTGTGTTTTGCTACTAATCACGATTTCTTTCCCTTTGTAGATCCCGGTGGGTTGAGTCTCTGTAAAGACTCGATAAATGAATAGGTGAAACTAGAGCCTAATGAGTTTGTCTTTGAGTTGTTATGGGGTTTCATGTTGAAAAAAATGTTGTCTCGAGCTTAGGTTAAGGGGTTAGGGGTTAAACGTCAAGGTACGACTCCCCAAGGACCACCCAAGGGGTCCTTGAGGAGGACCCTAAAGCCTAACCCCTAAGACCCCTAGAAACCAAAAAGCTGCCAAAAACTTGGTGAACCACGGATGGGACCTACGCCCCGTAGGTCCATCCACGCCCCGTGGATGGCCTTCGTGGGTCAAGGTCCCAAATGGTGACCCTCAGACCCAAACCACCGACCTGCAAGATGGGGCGTGAGCCTACCTACGGTCCGCAGCTCATGGGTCGTGGATCATCGCTGGGTTGTTGTCCAAATCGGCCAAGTAGAGGGGCAACATGGTAAATTCCTCTTTTAGTTAGTTGAGTTAATGGACGGTTATTATTTGTTTATTAATATATTTTAAGGGTTTTTAAAGTATTAAAATACATTTACAACTCATTGTTTCAAAACCCAAATTAGAAACCTCCCCTCCCCTCCAAAACTTCTCTCTCTAGAAACCTCCATTGGAGGTGAAGGATTCAAGCTCTCAAGCTCAAGACTTCATCTTTTTCAAGGGATTTTCGTAGAGTTATTCCATAAAAGGTATGGTAGTCTTCATCCTTGACTTAGTTTCTTTCAAGGATCCAATTTCAAAGTTGATTTCAAATATTCAAAATCCCCCAAAAACCTAGGGTTTTTAATCTATGCATGGGTTCAATTCCAAACGTTTTCCAAATGCATTTAAGTGATGAATCATGGTTTAATTGTTGTTTTAATGGTAAATTAAGATGTTTTTACTCTATGAACCCATGTTTACCCTAAAATCCTAAGTTGTGAATTGTGATTGGAAATTGATTGATCATGAAAGTATGTTGAATTGTTTATGTTTATATTGATTTAGATTATTGAAATTATGTGATTTCTCATGCCTAATTGTAGTATTTGAAGGTGTGTGGGGAAATGTGATCTATGTCCTTGAAAGGCAATTTCATGAAGGATCTATGTATGGCTATGATGTGAAGTATATGTGTGATCTCAATGAAAGTGTTATGATCATGTTTAGAATACAATTGTGTTATGATTGAAATCATATTCTCAATAAACACTCATGAATGATGATGATAGAATGTGAAGAGTTTCTTCTAAAGCCATGTTTATTATTGTATCTTGAATTGGTAGGCTTAGTCACCCTTTTCTTGTACACATGAAAGTAATGTTAATGTTGAATCTTGAATAGGTAGGCTTAGGCATCCTTTTCTTGTGTAATGAATGTGCCTTTACTTGATGAATATGAATCGATAGGCTTATGGTATTCCTTTCATATATGAGTAATGAATGTGTCTTCACTTGATGAATATGAATCGATAGGCTTATGGAATTCCTTTTATAAATGAATGAATGTAATGATGACTCTTAAATCGATAGGCTTATGGTATTCCTTTCATGAGTAAAATAATGTAATAAGGAACCATGGATCGATAGGCTTATGGTATTCCTTTCATGAGGACTCTAGAGCTATCCTTATAATGTACCATGGATTGATAGGCTTATAGCATTCCTTCCATGTGTAAAGATGTAACTTGGGTCGATAGGCCAATGACATTCCTCCCTAGTACAATAATGTAATGCGAATGAAAAACTCTATGGGAATGTAGGCTAAGCACCGAGTGGATATGGTAAGATGGAAACTCTCTCAATGTTAGGTAAGAGTTCCAATGAACATCTTCCTATCCCATAAACTATGTGCCCACATAGGTTTAGCTAGTGGATCCACTTAAGCTAACATGTATCGATTCTACCTTAGGAAAGTAGACCACCTTCCTTCGATGTAGGGTTATATGATACCAAATTCCATGTCAAGCTCACATGGTCTATGTCGGTTAAAGGCTTATTCCCATCATGTGAGACACATGCCTTAGTTACTTGAGAGGTTCTATAACGTGTGGGTAGTAGTATGGGATGCTATCCATACATTGCACGAGTAGGCTTTGAGAGGTTAGGGTGTGATTCTCTAAACTCTTAATGCTAATGAATGAATGTGCTCAAAAGGGAGCTAATGAAGAAGGTTGACTTAAATGCTTAAATGTTATTATGCATGCTTTACTTGGATTGTATTATGAGTTACTTCATTGTCATGTCTTATGAAATGTTTATGTCTCTATAAATGAGTATTGTATTAAGATGGAAAAAATGAATGGTAAGTTCACTTTTGGTGGCCTTAATGTGGTACTTAGTGTGGATGGTGGTATGAGATGCTATCCATACATTGCACATAGTATAGCTTGGGGTTGCTTGAGGTGAAAGCTTAATGTGATGAAATGTCTTATATGGTAGATTATGTTCTAATATGGTTGATTATGTTATAGTGTGAAGAAATGACTTGTATGTAGGTTGTGTTTGTATATTATGCCTCTTTGACCTATGTTCATGATGTTTTTATCAAAATTGGCATAAAGCATGACTTTCAAACAAAATGTTTGTTTTAAGCATGGTTTTTGCATGGTTATCATACTTAGTACTTAATTGTGCTAACCCATATTCTTCTATGTTTACTACAAGTTTAGGTTTCGGCATTTGACTTACTTTTCTCTAGTTCAAGGCTTGGATTAAGTTCCTCCAAGATTAAGTGGTATGTCCACATGGATTCGAGGACAAGTATTTTGAAATTTATTTTATTTCATGTAATAGACATTTGTAGTCTTTTCTATTGTAAATGGCCGTGACCCTACTTTCGTTTCAAGATATTGTTTAGATGGCCATGTGAGACAATAGACTTCCGCTGTATTTCAAATGTTTTAAATGAATGTTTTCGATTGTTGGATTTAAAGAAAAAATTTAAATTCCACACTATTTCGATTATCTTATGTTATGAATTCTATGAGGCTTGTATGAGACTTTTTAGTGTCTTGTACGTCGTGTCGCATTCGGGGTCTAGACTTGGGTCGTGACAGTCTCAAGAGACTAATACCACCATCTGAGATTAAAGATTGAGCTAGAAAGTCACACCTTTTAGTAGCTTAAAATCATGTGAAATATTTCATATTACAAAGAAAAATTGGAGTCTTACCTTCCATCAAAACTAATGTCCTGATTTGGTATTAGGTGAACACCTCAAAGCTCTCACCTGGAGCAAATACTCAAACCATTACGAAATAACTTCAGACAATAGTTAACGAATTTAGATACTAACAACCAAATCCCTTTTTTTCCTACCAAAATCAGTAATCTGCATAAATATGTTATCAGTGTATTGATTCAATCTACTAGTCTTCTTCTTATTTGAGGAGTGCCACTCTTGTCCAAGTTTAGAATTCTCCGGCCTTCCATAGGAATGTCTTGGAAATGGCTAAATTGATAATCACTTGCAAAATCAAAAACTAGGTTAGCAAAATAATCAACAAGAGTATTTCTTTCTCGAAAGATATGTTGTACTCTCGCTGATAATGATCTACTCAAACAGTTTATGGAATTGACCTCTAACGTCACACTCCAACAAACATCCCACCTCCCTTCCAAAATATGTACCATGGCCATAGAATCAGTTTTAATAATGACCTGTGATAAATGATGCTCCTTACAAAAAAAAACAATCCTTCTCTAATAACTCTAGCTTCAACTACAAAATTAGATGTATCTTGTATCTTGAATCCTTAAGCCACAATCAATGAACCAGAGTAATCTCTAATGCAAAAGGTCGTAGAGCCATGTCCTGGATTACCCCTAGAAGCACCATCTGTGTTGCATTTCACCCAATTAGTAGAGGGAGGGATTCATCTCACAATGTTAATGCTATAGTTATTTCTATGCCCCTATAAATCAGTAATGATATCCTATCAACTGTTCCCTCCAATATCTCTTTTGAACCTTGTTTTAATATCCTTCAGAATAGTGTCATTAATCTCCAACATGACCTTTCTTTCTGAGAATAAGCCACCATGTAAAATAGTGTACCTTCTTTTCCACAAACACCACAAAATGACAATGGGCACAACCTGAAAAACCACTTGAATTATGTAACTACTATTAGAAGACCACCGCCTTCTCATGGTCTGAGACCAATAGCTCTAGAATAATGATCCCAGATTTTGAAAGCTACCTCACTTTTTAGGAAAAGGTGCTCAATGGTCTCCTCCACCGGAATAGAACAACACATGCAATTCTGGGAAATGGTAGGATTCCAATAGTGCATTAAACTTGTAACATGAACTTTACCATTCCAAATTCTCCAAGCTAGATAGGAGAGCTTAATTGGTAATCCCTTAATCCATAAGAGTTTAGAATCTTCATTCATATCTGCCTTTTGTCTCAATAACTCCCAGTCACTTTTAACACTAAAATTTCATGTACTAGACTTATTCCACCAAGGCTTATCTGCTTCGCGTAGCTGCACATATAAAAATTAATTATGATATGCTCAACAACATACTCAGGTAAGGCAGCTTCTAAAGCAACAAAATTCCAACCCTCTCCTATTAGGATATCTCCAATGTCTCGCATAGGGTGACAAGTGTGCACATCAGACTAGCGCAAGTATAAGGGACCAAGATTGGTCCAGTTGTCATAACACATATTAGAAGTACCTCTTTAAGTTCCCACCACAAGTGTTTTTCTAAGTGCTTCCTATTCTTCAACATGTATTTCCAAACCTGAGAACCCCCTTTACATTGTTCCAAAGTAGGAATTTGTTTCTTACAATACTTATTCCATAAGAAGTTAGATGACAAAAAAAAAATTATGTCCTAAATCTCCACTACAGTTTAGTGTACATTGCCTGAGAAACATCAAACATAGATCTAAAGTGTAGACCCCTTCCTATTTTTGCAAACAAACCTTAATCCATTGAACCCAATGCTTACTTCTACCTTATTCCTTATTACTCCAAAATAATTTTGCAAACATCCTGTGCAATTCCTTAATAACACATTTAGGAGGTGTGATAGCAGAAAGAACATAAATAGGGATGCTTTGAAGAACACTACTAAGAAGACCTTTGAGGACATGCTGAGAGCTTGTGTTTTTTATTATAAAGGTAATTGGGATGACCACTTGCCTCTTATTGATTCTGCATACAATAATAGCTACCATTCAATCATTCAGATGGCTCTGTGTTAGGCTTCATATAGGTAAAGGTGTAGATCTCCTATTGGCTGGTTTGAGGTTGACGAAGCTGAGTTAAGGGGACCAGATTTGGTTCATCAAGCCACGGAGAAGGTGAAGACAATTAAAAAGAGGTTTTAAATAGAACAGAGTAGTTAGAAATCATATATTGATGTTAGAAGAAGAGATTTGGAGTTTGAGGCTGATGATTAGGTATATCTGAAAGTTTCACCCATGAAGGGTGTTATGAGGTTTGGAAATAAAGGCAAGCTTATTCCCAGATACATTGGTCATTACCGAATATCCAAGAGAGTTGGTAATGTAGTTTATGAGTTGGAGCTACCACCAGAGTTAGCAGCAGTCCATATTTCTATGCTAAAGAAGTATTTGGGTGATCCTACACTTATTGTGCCTACTGACAGTATGGGATTAAAGGACGGTCTATCTTATAAAGAGATTCCAGTTTAGATCCTTGATCGTGAGGTTCACAAATTAAGAACTAAAGAGGCCGAATCAGTGAAAGAACCAATCTGTAAAGGAAACTACTAGGGAAGAGGAGGAGGATATGAAGAAAGATACCATCAAGTCTTTTCATTTGAAAAAATTCTAGACGAAGGTACTAACACTTTGTAAAGTACTCTTTGAGTTGATATGTTGAATTTATGTTATTTGCATGTTTAGTGTTTTGTGTTGGGTTGTTAGACCCCCCCCCCCCTTTATGCTTATTTTGATATCATTTGAGAAGGAATGTTCTCAATAGGGAGATATGTTAACACCTCAGACTTCGAAAAGGACTAAAGAGGGGTAACAAACAAGTCCACAAACCCAAAATGGACCATGGACCTTTCACAACACCATAAACGATCTGTATGGGTCATGACCCAATTAAGGCATGGTGGACGACCTTCCAATGCTGCAAAAATGAATTTCACCTAGACGAGACCCTAGACGGTTTGTGGTGACCTATACAGTCGGTTTAGGAGTTTGTACAAGTCACCCATCAAACTTTAAGTTCTAGGTCAACTTCAAACGATCATATCTCTCAGCACATAACGAATTAGATGGACCATGAACTATAAAATTGAAGGTGTTTGAGTCATGTTTCCAACGCCACCAAGTTTGCCTTATTTTGAGTTCAGAGTAAAAAGTTATGTCTGTTTTAGTGAAGCCATGTCAGGTAGGTGAAGCTTGATAACCCGCTAGTATCGAGCCCCAAATTGGGTAAGAGTCTATTATAACTCAAAGTTCCCATAAAACTACGTATCCAACATAGGATAAGATAACACTAATTCTTCGTGCGACTTCTCACTGCCTCTGAGAAGGCCTATTAGATGGATCAATAGTTACAGTATCATCCTATACCCCGGCAAGGTATATGATGACCCTTGCAATGTGGGTGAAACATTGTATCATTGCTAGGCTCATAGTAATGGTTGTCAGTTAGAAAAACTCCAAACAAGTAAAGTATATTATTTTCATATTGTTTTTATTGCGTATATTATTGTAAAGTTTAAAGGGTTTTCATTTTATATCCATATATATTGATTTAGTTAAGTAGCTTTCAGTAGTTAAGTTCAATTATTGTTTTATTCAGTCATATTACATACTCGTACATTCAGGTGTACTTATATCTTTTGACCTGCATCTTTTTATTATGCATACACAAGTGTTTAGGATCATCAACATGTGTTTCATTGACATCACTTTGCACTTCAGACAACTTTGGTGAACCTCCTTGCTTTCTGGAGGATTTCACATTTTATATTCTTGTTATTTTTGAATTGTTGTGGGTCTTTCCCCGACATCTATCCTAGTATTAGAGACTTCATAAATAGTTAGAGTTGATGAGTCTGTCAGTATGTTCCTTTCTGTTTTGATATCTTGAAAACTATTACTTATACATTGTTAAGTATTTCCAGACATTTATTTGAGTTGAGTTTAATTGAGGCTATTGAGTATAATTATGCATTTAAAGTTTCATATTTGCTTGAGTAAATCTTCTGCTAAGTAGTCAATCAGGTCAAGGGTTCGCTTGGGGACCAATCATGGTTCTCGAGTGTCGGCCACGTCCAGGGTGTAGGCTCGGAGTGTGACAATTTCGTTCAAGTAGGTGTACGAGTGACAAGTTTCATAATATCAAGGGCATGAATAATTACATAATATAACTAAGGATAAATCTAACTAAAATAAAAGTTAGAGGTATTTTAGGCAGAACATAGATTGCCAACTTACCCCTATACTAAATCTAAATAATATAAAATATCGAACAAATTAGTAAATATTAAATAAATATAAAACAATATTACTAAATCTCATATTATATTCGTTATTAGTATTATTTATTTTATATATATATATATATATATATATATATATATTAGCGTCTATTTAATTGCATATGTTACTTTTAAACACTTTTAATTTTCAGAAAAATGTTATTACTACTAAAACACTTTAATGATGAGAAATATATTTACACAAATGAAAAATCATCATTTTGTCTTCTCGCAACTTTTTTTTTTTTTTTGATTTAACAAATGTCATTTGTGTGCGACGCTTAAAAAACACACAAAAGGTTTTCTCTTTTTTTTTGTGTAATTGTACGTTAAGATTTCAATTAATCTACTATATTAATGCTATTAAAATATGATTTTTATTAGATAAAATGGATTTTCATAGGTTTCTAAAATGATGACAAACTAATAAATCTCTAAAGAGTGGGTGCTTGTAGTTACTATTATGCAAGGGCAGACCTATTCAAGTCCTTGGGGATGCCACACCATCACAAGCTTCGATGAAAACTCTACGTGTATATATATATATATATATATATATATCATATGTTTAAATTATAAATATGGCACCCAGAGAACAAAAATACTCCAGAGTGCCAACAGTAAGATCCTAATACCTAAAGTTGCGGGATTGAACTCCGCTGACAGCTTTGTGCTTTAATTTTTATTCTTTTAATTGTGTTATTTTTAATTACAGCCACTGCTTTCAACTGCAGCCACTGTGTTTTCTTATAAATTATTTGTTTTAATCGCAACTTTTTACTTTTTAACCACATCCATATTCTCTTTGTTTTATTTAAAATATATACTTGTTGACTTTTCTTTCATTTGATTAATAAAAAGAAAATATTTTGTCTTTTTCTCTTTACCATTGAAACCCTCACTCTTCCTTATACCATTTTTCGTAGCGGAACTAGTAGTTGAGGGATTCATGGAAGTAGTAGTGTGGTAGGTGGTAGTGTGGTAGTTGTTTTAATCTGAATATTTCATTAATATTATTTATGATATATTCTAGGTATAACATATATTGGGTTCTTTGGTATGTATATAATTTTTCTTCTATTAATTGTTCCAATAGTTTTATATCTTCCATAGATTTTGTCCAATATTGTAAATATTTGTAGTTCATTTTAGTCTGAATTTATTTCTAAATCGTACCATTCTATTCTTTCGTAGTCTAAATCATGTAGGTCTATTTCATACCATTCTTGATTTAATATATCTTCTGATTCGTAATCATTAAATATTTTTTCCCATATTATTCTTCTTAATTCAATTATTTCTATATTTTTAAGTACATATAAGATTAAAGTTTCGTAGTTTTTTATCATTTCATCATGCATGTATGTAGTCATGTTCTTTATTATGCAGGTTTTTCATTTCAAATTATTCCTTCCTATCATATTCATAATTGATTAAATTCATATTAGATCATTATGAACTAGATTATCTTTATCATGTTTTCCTATCACTACTAGCATCGTACTTTAGCGGATACTTCTTTCTTATCAGCGCCTCAACTTTGTTTACTCCCCTAAACGGCTTCCTCGCCTACCGGTTTCAACATTAGGATGGCATAGTATAAAAGTTTTCTCCCTGTTTCCAATGTGCTAATAAACTAGAAATCATGATTCAAATAATTCTAATACATAATAACTAACATAAATTTACTCAATCATATATATGATATTCAGGAATATATGAAATTAGTTCTGCATATTTATTGAACAATATACCTTTGCCTCTTGCTTATTCATACTATCTGAAATATCTGATTGGATTTCAGATTTATCCATTAACTTTTAAGTAGTTAGTATCCTGAAAGAGTTTTTGAAAGGAGAGGATTTTTATTTAGGCGTTGCCTGCCTTTCAAAGTTTTACAACTGCGTCTATATATAGACATACACACTCTTATACGTTTTTTTACATCTGTCCACTACTATTCATGACTACTATTCATGAATAGTTTTTATTTTGTCTACCACTATCCTATTTACGACATATTAATAATGTATACACACTTGTCTTCTTAATAATACACACTTCCTACCATACTTTACACTTGTCAACATATCTTTAATAATGCACATGCATATGTTGACTAAATTTTTCTATTAACTTGTACCTAATAATGTGACTACTATATATTTCAAGACTTTTACATATCTACTTTTGGCTTTGTGTGGCTAAGCACGTTTTTGTGTTTCCTTTTATCTTCATCTCTATCTTCTTTTATCTTTATCTTTATCTTCTCATCATCTTCCGTCTTTTATCTCTTATTCCAGCTGGACGTCTGGGATTATATTATCTTCTCCGTTGCATTTCGAACATATGTGGTCAGGGTATTTGTGACCAATTAGCTTGCAATATCTTGTTAATAACTCTGCCGAAATAAATCCTACTTTTAGTGCTCGTGTTGTAGGTCGTTCTTCTGGCTTAAGTAATGATAAAATCCATCTCTGGACTTCATCCATATCTGCTTTCCTTAGCTCCCTTGAATTGGAATAAATCATTAACTGATCTCTTGCATAGTAGCTCCATATAGCGTTTCCGTTTAAATAATTATTTGCTAGCTCCTGTATGATAGTGGATATACCAATTATTCTTTTGTTGGCCTAAAAACTTGGTATCTCTATTTTGCATATCTCTTCTTGTTGTCCGATGTCCTCGGGTATAATCATATCTTTAGTTAGTCCTATCTTGATAACCTGTATTGGAGGTTTTATTTCCTCGTATAATATCTCTCCTGGTGCTGTATAGAATTTTATATAAAATAAATTTCCCTTTGTAACTCTTTTGTATGTGACGAATGCCTTGTGTAGTTATGGTATTCCACTAACTTCTTCTCCGTCGTATGTGTATACGATATTTAATAGTCCGTAGTTGTAACATGTTCTTACTAAATTAGCGTTAGTTTTTGGCCGTGCAATTAACTTGTTATATCCTTGTAACTTTTGTGTCAAATAATCTTGGTTTGGTTCTTTTGTAGTTGATCTGGAGTTGCGGTTTAAATAAGTTTGGATTTTGTGTATATTTCCGATATAGGTTCGTGTGATGTAGTTATATGTCTTTTTCTCATTTTGGTTTTGCACACTATCTGCGTATGTAGATGTTTGTGGTTCTATGAACATATGTCTAGGTGTCTTTTGGGTAAATGGTTTTTCGAATAGCTGGTTTAAGTTCGCATTTTTATGTTGTTTATCGCTAACTTTTTTGCTTGTACCTGCAGCTGTATTTAAACAAACATTATGGGTTTTAAGGAGTTTCCCATCGTTTCCTTTTAGTTCTGGGTTTTTTCCGTCTTCCGATCGACGTAGCTCCACATTTTTATAGTCATGCTGCTGACTAGCTTTAGACTTCAGATTATCTTCATCAGTCTTTAGCTTTTGTATCTCGTTGTCCATACTATCCACTTTTGTACAAAGTGTAGTAATGGCTTTGAGTATCTTTTCAATTGTATCTTCTTCTTCAGTCTCAGTCTGAGTAGCTTTGTCGTGATAGGTAATTTGCAATAACATTCTTATCAGTTTTTATTACTTCAATTGTAAATGTAAAATTTAATATATTTAATACCAATCTCCTTATTTCTTTTGTTGTTACCGAATCTTGTATTTTTCTTGTTAGCCACCATTTTACTTGTGTATTATCTGTTCTTACAATAAATTCGTTATATACAATATATGGTTCGAATGATAATAAACACTTATACACTGAGTATAATTCTTTTCTATTTATTTCCCATTTTATTTCTGTATTATTAAATGTTCCTGAATAATACCTACAATGATGTTCTATCGTATTGCCATCATATCTGTATTTTAATATTCCTCCATAACTTTTTTTCACTCGCATCTGATTCTACTATATAAGTAAATTTTTTGTTTTCATCCGGAAAATATAGTTTAGGTAAGTTTTTACATAATAATTTTACCTTTTGTATTTGTATTTGGTCTTTTTTATCAAACTGGTATTCTATATCTTTCTTTAATTTTTGTTGTAATGGTTTTAAATTCTCTGCTAATTTTGGTATGTATTCTCTTACTTGATTTACTAGTCCTAAGAATGATTGTAATTTCTTTTTTGTGTCTAGTTGTTCATTTGAGTTAATTATTTTTTGTACTATATGTGTTTGCATTTTTATTCCGTTTTTATCAATTTGTATTCCTAAGAATTCTATTTGATTTTTCATTACATCTGCTTTCTTTTTACTTAAACTTATACCTGAATATTCTATGATGTGTATAAATTTTTCTAATAATCTTATATGTTCATCTTGTGTTTTGGAATATAATAATATATTATCAATGTACACTACACAATTTTCTATTTGTTTAAAGTAATTGTCCATAAAGTATTGGTATCTACCTAGTGCGTTTTTATATCCAAATGGTAATACATTCCATTCATAAAATCCTTGTGGTACAGTGAATGTTGTTAGTTTTTTAGATTCTTCTTCTAGTTTTAAGTGATAAAATCCTGATTTACAATCAAATTTGCTAAAATAATTATATCCTTGTATTTGTCTTATCTTTAGTATTTTATTTGGTATTGGATAATTATATGTTTTAGTTTTTGCATTTAAGTTTCTATAATCAATAACCATTTGGCTTTTTCCTCTTTTTTGTTCACTATGTTTCTTTATGATAAATGCCGGGCTTGTGTGCTTACTATTGCTTTCTTGTATATATCCTTTTTCTAGTAATTCATCTATATGTATCTTAAATTCGGTTAAATCATTAAAATTATACTTTAATGGTTTTTGGGTTATTATACTATTATTATCAATTAGCTCAATTTTTATTTTTGTTTTATGTTTCTCCCATCCTTGTAAAGGATCCTCACTATATAATAATTCTAACTTATCTTGAATTATTTTTACTTTATCTATAGAGAATATAATTAATTCTATTTTAGGGTCTTCTTCTTTTATATTTTCTAATTTTTGTGTAATTTTTTCACTTCCTTTTATCCATTATGTTGTTTTTTGTTTTTTATTATTTACTCTTTTTGCTCCTATTTTTTGTTTACATGGTGTCGTGAACCACCAGTGTGTTTTTGTTATTATATGTGGGTATAATTTTTCTAAAAATGGCATTCCTAATAGCATATCTTTTGTAATTAATTCAAAGTTATATATTTCTTCTATAGTTAATATCTTATCCCATATTTGTATTTTTATATTTTTTGCCTTATATGTGATCATGCTTCCTTCATTATTAAATCCTGTTACTACTATCGGTGTTTTTAATTTTTCCCACTTATCTCCTGGTAAACAATTATATTAACATATATTAGCTTCTGCTCCCGTATCTATCATTGGTGTATAATATCGGTTGTAATATCCTTCTATTATTATTTTTGCAAGTATGTATATTTTCATACTAAGGTTCTTTTTATTATTACTCTTTTATTTTCATAATTTATTGTTAACTGTTTGTCTTCTAGATTATATGGTTTTACTTGTTCTAGCCATTTTATTCCTAAGAAGATATTTTCATCTCCTTGGTATATTTTAAATTTTATCACTATTGGTACTCCTCCAATGATTATTTCCTTTTCCATAGTTTCTTCGGTATACATTAATGCTTTTGGTAATTCAGGGCATGATTGCTCAATAGTTATTATTTCATCTTCCGTTACTAATTCTCTTGTAATGTAGTTTTCTTCTCGTCCTGTATCTATTAATATTAAATATTTCCGTTCTTCCATTATTCCCATTATATAGTAATGATGTGGTTTTATTTCTTCTTCCATTGATTTTTGTAGAGTTTTATCTATTCTTCTTGAGGTACTCATTTTTTATGAGATTTGTGGTATTTCACAATTCATGTTTATTCTTTTTGTTGTACTTAATCTTTCTTTTACTATTTCTAAATCTTCTTCTATGTCAATTGCATTATAACTATAGTCATTCTTGTCTATGACTGTGACTATTCTTTCAAAAGGATCTTCTATTTTTATTTTATTTATTTTAGTTTTTGCTGTTATTTTATGTTTTGTCGTTAAAACATATAACTTTTTACATCTAGCTGTAAATATTTTACTTCCCGGGGTTAGTTCTATTCCTGACATTCTCCAATATAATACTAACGATTTATCTATATTTCTGTCATTTATTGCTACTGAGTAATTAGCACTTATTATAAATTTAAATTTTTGGTATATGAGGTTACCTTTTACCGCACTTATTATACTTTTTTCTATGGGTTGTATAATTCTATCATCTGCTAAGTATATTTCTATGGGTGTATTTATTCCTTCTCTAAAACATGCTTTTATTAGTATTTCTGTTCCTCCTATATGTACATATTTAATTGGATTTTTAGCCTTAATACCTTGTATTTCTTTATTTATTATTGGTATTTTGGCCTTTCCTTTAGTTTATTTGCAATCTATGATATGTTCTCTTTGACTTACTACATAATATTCTTCTTTTTGTCGTTTAAACCAGTTTCTTATTATTGGTATTTCGAATATTTTTGCTATGCTTAAGTCTAATTCTTTTCCTTTTATTTGCTCAAATATATTATTATCAAATATTATTTTTTGTTCTGCCGATTCTTCATCTTGATATTTTTCTTTAGTTATTATTTGTATATCTTTTTCAGTCATTGATATCGTATTCATTATCCGATTCTATTACTGGATTATTTTCCATTTCATTTTCCGATAATTTATATATACTATCATTGCTTTCTAATTCATAATCTACGTACTCTACTTGTGTATATTTTTCATCGTCTATTATTATTTTTTATATTTGTTTTTTCTTTGGATTTTTAGGTAATTTACAATCTCTAGCTATATGTCCTAATTTTCCACAATTATAACAAGTACATTCCGTTAGTTTTCTTTTTGGTCTATATGGTCTTTTGATTTTATAGTTTTTTACATAATATCTTCTTCTTGGTTTTTTATATTTATATTTTGATCTGTATTTTTTATTATATTTCTTTCTATTTTTATAATACTTATCCGTACAACCAAATTGAGGTGTTGTTTTATTTTTGCAACATGCTAAGTTTTTTATTAATATTTTTTCCATTTTTATTTCTTCTTTATGTTTTTCACATAGTTCCATAGACCATCGTTGCAAGAATTTCATTCTAGCTCTTAAGGTATCCGTTAATTCTGCTTCATTCCAACTTTTTATTATTTTTGAATTAAAAGGTTCTGGTAATTTTGTAAAATGTAATTTTCTTATTTCTTTACTTTCTTCTGTGCTATATGTTCCTTTATAATACTATTCTCTAAATGCACATGTATATTTATCTATGTAACACATATTACATATTGCTAATTTTGTCATTAGATTCCGATTTATGATTTTTTCTTTATTTTGTTCTTCTACCTCTGTTGTCATACTACTAAATTCATTTCTTATAGTTATTTCGTATTTATATAATATTTCCATAGTTGTAGTGGCTATTCCACCATCAAATTTTTTTTTATTTCTTAAAGTTGTTAAGCTTTCACTTGTTAAATTTTGTAGCCATAATTTTACTGTTCCTATAAGTGTTCTTTCTATATATCCTGGTGCCTCTGTTATTATTATCTTGTTATCTATTAATTGTTTTGATATGTATCCTATCCATAATTGGATTGTTTTATTTATATCTGCTACACAGTCTAAATCTAAAAAATCATGTTGTCCAGTTATTGGTTTAGGCGTCCATTTTTTACTTAATCTTTTATCCCATGTAGTTTTTTCTTTATATTGTTCATAATTTTCATTATAATATTTTGGATTAATTTTTTTTGGGGTTTTTACTCCTGATGTGCTAGGTTTTTCGTCCATGTCTACTTCTTCTGTATTTACTTCTAAATTCTTTGTATTATCTATGTTTGCTAAAAGTTCCGTATATGTTTCACTTGTTTCCAAATGTTGTTCTAGATCATCGTCGTTTATTTCATCAATTCTTATTTCGGGTAGATTATCTTGGCTATTTTCTTCTTTTTCTTGTAATTCATCTTGTAATTGCAATTTTTCTTTAAATTTAATTATCTCATTTGCTAATTTTGTTTTTTGTTCTTTTTCTTTTTGTTTAATTTCATACATTTCTTTTAATATTGCTAACTCTTTTTCTAGCTCTATTATTTTAGTATTTTTTACTTCTTCTAATTGTTGTACTTCCTTTTTTGCTTGTTGTTTTATTTTTTCAATCTCTGTTTTTCTATCTATTTCTTCATTTTCTTTTGTTATTCTTATCATAGCAGTTAAACTATCTTCTAGTTTTATCGTTTCTTTTTCTAACATTAAACTTATATTGTCACCTATTTTCTTATATCTTCTTCCTAGATTAGAAAATATTATCTTTATTTTTAATCCGTCATAATTTTCATATGTTTT
Organism: Solanum okadae; assembly: GCA_036553675.1. NCBI lineage: Eukaryota > Viridiplantae > Streptophyta > Magnoliopsida > Solanales > Solanaceae > Solanum > Solanum okadae. The sequence goes on from CM071678.1 coordinate 47,173,579, forward strand.
TTCATATATTGCGTATTCTTCTTTATTCATTTATAAATTATGTTGTAGTTTATATCCTAAGTTATTTATTTGTATTTCTAGATATAAAATAGTCTTTCTTTGTGCTATTATAGATTTGTGGCAAATTCCTGCGAATATATTATTGTTAAGTCTATTTTGCCTATGTTCTAATTCTTGTCTTTTTGCTATAATTATTTCATTAAGTTTTTGTCTATATTCGTTATTCTTGTTATTCATTGTATTTTTAAATATTGAATATATTTATATTCTATTTTAGATATATTATCTATTAAGTGATTTAATTTTTCGTTATTAGTTTTTGTGATATTAAGTTGTTTATATTCTGGATATAATTTGTTCAATTTTCTTCTTATTTTTCTTAATTTTCTACTAGTATGTTTCTTACCGTGTTTCTTATTATCCATAACCCAACCCCGCTCACCCTCCGGTGATCTGACTAGTGGTTCAACCTCGCGAATCGCACTGCTGATTGATTTCTCTATCAACCAACAAGCGACAAACTATAGATTGTACGTTTGTCATTTATTTTTTTTCTCTTTCTTGAGCTGTTTGAAGTTTTAATAAGTGATCACTGATTTCATATTCGACATAATTTTAGTTTTATTTCAATATTCTAAATTTCTAATGAACATTGTAAGAACATTAGTTAGAAATTGTGATATAAGCGGCTTTAATTTGAATTAATTGTGTGTTCAATTGAATGTTTATTTTGTAGGAAGATTTAAGATGGATGAATTTCTCGCCAAATATAATCATTCTCAAGCACGTTCTAATACAGATGTCAATGGTTCTCATTGTACAAATGAGCTTAATTTGGGTTCACTTGATGTTGATCTAGGAAAAAGAATACCATTTGATGATTAAAACCCTCACACATGGGATGAAGTAAGGAAACATTATATTCAAAAAGGGCCTTGTTAACCTCCCATGTTTATTCTCGTTATTCATTGTATTTTTAAATATTGAATATATTTATATTCTATTTTAGATATATTATCTATTAATTGATCTAATTTTTCGTTATCAGTTTTTGTGATATTAAGTTCTTTATATTCCGGATATAATTTGTTTAATTTTCTTTTTATTTTTCTTAATTTTCTACTAGTATGTTTCTTATTATCCATAGCTCCCATGAAAGTAGAATTCGTCAATTTAATTCTAATTGGTTCAGGGGTCCATTTTTTAAGTGGTTGGAGTATAGCATGAAGAAAGAATATGCGTATTGTCTGTTGTTATTAATTCAAAAATGAATTTTTCCATGAAAGTACAAGTAAGTTTTACACAACAAAAGATTTTAGGAGTTTGAACAAGGTACTTGAAAGATTTTGTAAGCATGTGGTGATGTTAATAGCATTCATGATATATGTTTCAATGAGATGCTAGATTTGTTAAATCAACATCAACCAATTCAAGTTGTTCTTGACAGACATTCTTAGAAGTTAAAAAGTGAGTATTGAATGCATTTAAAAGCCCCAGTTGATGTTTCAAGACTTCTTTTGCAATACGGATTTCCTTTTCAGGGTTATGATGAAACTGAATCTTAAACTAATCATGGCTTCTTTATAGGATTTTTGCGATGGCGTGGGGACACGCACCCAAATTTGAGAAAAGTGATATTAGAAAATGCCCCACAAAATGATACTTTGACTTGTCCTAAGATCCAAAAGGTTATTGTCAATGGTAATACTAGGCATGGTATCCGAGCCAATCATGGGGATATGCTATTCGAGGCATGGTATCTGAGTCAACCATCAAACACTTATCACAATCACAACCACAATAAATAGAAAGCAGACTTGTACACCCAAGGAAACACATTCAATGCATGCGATTGAAAATATTTAACATTTAAATTCATATTCTTTCCTTTCCCTAATCCTATCTAATGCATGCAATACTAATGAAGCAGTTGAAAAACATATATTACATGAATGGGAAAACAAACAATCATCACCTATCTCAATCAAGCCTTCAAAACTCTATTAACCTGAGTCTTCCCCTTGTGAATTCTAGTTGTTCTTGATCTAAAACAATAAACAATACAACATATATAATAAATGACCAACGGCCTAACTATAATTGAATTATAATCAAATCCTAAGCCCAGGCCAATATCACTTCTACCTAAACCAGGTTTATCCACCACTAATTCAAATCAATTCTTCCCTAAGGTCACCAAATAAGAATTCTAAGGCGTAAGAATTACAATACCATGGTAGGGTTGTGAATTACTTAGCTTTACTAGAGAATTTGGTGGAAAAGTGAAGAAAATTGCCCAGGGTCGCTCCTCCACCTTTTCCAAAGAGTGTTTGCAGAATTATGAGCAGTTTAGGAGAATTTCATGCATAAACTCGTGACAAACCTCGCTATAGCAGCCCAACTGATGAGTCCAAAATTTCGACTCATTATGGGCTTTTTATGTAGTGAAATAGCGTCCTCAATGCCTGTTTTGTGTTCATAGCTGATGTTAAAGTGTTTATTTGCAAAAATGAGCGAAAAGTTGGAAAAGCTGAAGAAAAGGATAGTTATGGCTCGGAAAACCCACTTGGCGAGTGGGCTCCCAGCTCACCAAATGATCCACATAATCAGCTCAGGAACGAATCCAACTAGATGATTGAGAGAGCACTTCGACGATACGCCAAATTGAACGGCGAGCTCGACCCAGCTCGCCTAAGTTTATAGAACAATTGGGTGCAGAAGTCACACCAAAAGGGAGAGAGAAGGCACTTTTTGGTGGATCACCGAACCCATCGGTGAGTCTGACTAACTTCGCCGAGTGAGCCGGCGTACTGAAACTATGGGAAATTTTCTGAAACGTATATTGATTTTTGGAGAGAAAAAACATATCAGGGCTAGTTTTTAGAGCTCCTTACATATTTTTATATTGTTGAATACTGTTGGAGAGGATTTTGAGCTTGGATTTGAGGTTTTAGGATTCTAGTCTTAATTTTGGCATTGAACATCGTAGATTGTTGACAGTTCAAATAGATAATCTCTTTGGTAACGATTTTTTGCTTTTTGTTATGTTTGACTAAAACCCCTTCCCTTAGGGTTGTGATCATGTAATGGAATACATAAAATAACTTTGGTTGTTGTTAATTGTTGAAGTTAATGTTGTTTTGAAATGGATTCAATTGTTCATTAATGTTTTTATTTATGAACTGAAGTTGCAAATTCTTTTCAAGATTAGCTCTCTATGTTTGCTTGAGAAACATGCTTTGAGTAGAATGAATGATTGATAGTTGTATTGATTTGTGTCTTTACAACACAACTTGACAAATTGGGTTCAATTAAGGAATTGGGTTGCATTGTATTGTTAAGCTTGTCAAGGTTCGAAAGAACTTGCTTCAAACATGATAATTGATTGAGAAATGGCTATATTAATTACAATATATCCTGCCCATTGAGATTCAAAATCTTAAAGCAATTAGTAATTACCCATTAAGAGAAATTAGTATTTGAGTGCTCACATTCCTAAGGTCATCTCTCTAATCGTTCAAATCTTGTGTTAATTGGCTTTGTTAACAATTGCTTACTAAATTCACCCCTTTGATATTGATAATTAAAACTCATTGATTTACTTTATGTTGTGTATTCTCTTACTTCTACAAAAGATTAGAGCACTTCTACACTTCGTAATTGAATTCTTTACCGTATCACTACTTGTGGACGACACTCATCGTTGGGTTTATACTTGTTAGTGACAACCTACACTTTGAATTATAGAAGGTGTAGTTGAGTGTTATCACTAACCCACAGTAGAGTCTTAGCCTTAGTGGTAACATTTGATAGAGTGGCAATTCATTCCCCCACTATAGCGGTGTGACACCCACTATAGTGGATGGCTCGGGAAAGAAACTCAAAATTCTACCCAAAATTACCTATAGCGCAACACACCTTCGAACCTTGACGTTCTAAAATAGCCTTGTCACACCAAGTTCGATATTGAGAGTTCTATTTTAACTGAATTCAATTCTGAAAAACCTCACAGTTTCCTTAATGTCGTAGCTATCAGAAAAATTAACTCTAGCTTAGACATTTTACCCAATCTTTTTCTGGATTTTCCTACACTTCACCTCACGTATATTTCGTTTGAGGCTAGCCTAGCATGAAATTATTAAATCACCCTTCCGAAGGTTTTCTTATACAATTTCTTCCATAAATGGTTTACCCATAACGATTGGAAGGGTTGTTACAATTCTTGACAGGAATTTCTCAAGCAGTGCATCCATCAACTTCTCTAGATATCAACCTTGGGTCTGTTAGCACTTTTGTTATCAGTATTCTTCATCTTCCACCATAGTATAGCATCACCAAAAAAATAATGGACCGCCATGGTTAACTTATCATTTGCAATAACATATGTAGTACATAAGTAATATTCTCCAAGTACCACAAAACAATTTCCAGTTATTTGGCACCACAAATGATCTTGGACTTATTTATATGCCTAATTACAATGATTTTCCCGCATGTACCCTATGTTTTGAGAATTTTCTTTGTGTTATTTGATATCTTCTGATTATAATTACAAGCACACTAATCAAGATTATATTCTGCATGATTTTTTGAAGGGAAATTGAGCACATGGGAGCTAGAACAAAGAAAGAAAGTGTGGACACAACTCCAAGGAGCATGCATAGGATGAAAATTAGAAGAATCGGGCTGAGGCACACTGGTGGCACGCCGTCCCAACCCTAAAACTACAGAAGCCCCCAACTTGGTGCACAAGTGGCACGCCGCGCCAGGGGCAATACTACTGCAGCCTTCAACCTAGTGCACTGGTGGTGCGCTGTCCCCAAGCTATCCCGATGAAAAACTAAGATTTTTGGATTCCAAATCCCGCAAGGAAAAGGAATCAGTTTCTCAAACCCTATAAATAGAACATTAGGCCTCTTTTGTATGGTTTGTTCTTCTTTATCAAGTGCAAGAGAAAAGAGGTAAAAAATCATCTTAGGTTTAAATCTTCTACTATTTCTTCATTTCAAATCATCAAAATATCATCAGAATAGGACATTATTAGACATTGAGGACACTAATTTTTTTAACTAGATAGACCTCAAATGTGTATAAATCTACCACTCATTACTTAGCCACGCCTTGCCTAGCATTTCTTAGCCACGGCGCGCCAATGCCAAGGCCTTCTTCAATTGAAATTGATCTTGACCCAAGTCAATGGGCCTTGGCTAAGTTCTTCATGTAAATCACTAGCCTAACCCGAGCCACTCGAACCATCAAGCTGAGGATCCAATAGCTATCTAGTGTCATTTGTCTGTGGCTGAAGATTATAAATATGGGTAATTTGGTCTATATACAAGGGAACAAAGTGACGTGAAAAATATCAATCACCTTCCTTTATTGAAGTCCCTAATTATTCTCCTCCAACTCAATTCTCTTGTAGAAAAAATGAAGATCATGTTCCCAGATGTTAATCTCCATAATCACCAACAAAGATGACAACAACCTCATTCACAACACATGTAAGAACACCCGTAATAACCAACTCTGTTTCTACACTCTCCAATCAGACGATGCAAATATCATGGTCTCGGCTCTGTCATTGCCGACGTTGTTAGGAAAAAGACGGTAGATATAATGGAAAGCATAAAAGAGTTGGAGAAAAGTAACCCGGAATGAAAAGTCTCTCTTAGTGAATGTTCAATGTTTTATTATGCAGTTATCAAAGCGGATGTGCCTGAAGAATAGAAGGATTGAAGAAAGGGGTCCCTCTGTTCTCAGAGATGAGGATGAAGGACGCAACAGTGGAAGTGGAAATTTGCAGAGTTAAGTTTTAAAGAGAAGTCACGACTTATGGAGAAGAACATACCTATAATAGTATTAGATAATTAGTTACAATAATGTAATTTCAATTTTTCTAAGAAGGTCTTGTACTCTTGTATGTGTCTCTTGATCATACTACTCGAATTAGGGATACCACTCTCTTAGCATTTATCATGTTGATGATTTATATCTGACGAAGGTAACTTTTTAGCTTTAGTGAGATAAAATTTGATTATAGTTTAAAATGTTTCATATAGGCCAGTTTGGTATACCTTATTGGTTTAATCGAAAACCAATCAATAACTGATCCATAATAACTAAAAATGCACCCAATCAACCAATGTCTTATTAATTCAGCTAGTGGATTACAATATTTAAAATCGATACTGATAACTCAACTTATTAAGCACAAATATTCAATCGAATCAAACCACTACTGATCAGGAAAGAGGATATACTAGAACTACTAGTATTAAACAAGTCTCAATTAATAAATAAAATATTATAATAGTCCACAGAAGCAGCACCAGGTTTATGCCAATTACTAAAAAAAACTGCTAAATTGTGGCGGTTTATTTATAAGGGTCTTAAGAAACCCCCTCTACATATTCAATTTGTGGCGTTTGTGTCAATCCCCACAAAATAATTCTTGTTGTGGCGGCTTAAGTGTGGAGGTTGTAAAAGACCCCTGCTATACATTCAATTTGTGGCGTTTGTTTCAACCTCCACTAAATCATCTTGTTGTGACGATTTTTTTGTGTAGGTTTTGTACTACAAAAGAACGAAACGGTCGATAATTTATTTTAGGTATGATGGTGGTTTATAACCACCACAATGAGCTTAAAACGACGGCTTTTAATGCCCGCCAAAATCCCTTCTATTATTAATACTATTATAGTGATTTCAAAAAACCGCCATGAAATGCTACAAGTTGATAATGACGTTTAAAGTATGTATTACGACAGTTTCAAATCGCCATAAAATTCACATTTTATATAATGTATTGTAATTGTATAAAATAATACTTCGGTAGTTTCAGCCAATTCAATATTTCATGCAATACAACTTACTGAAATAATTCCTTACATCAAAAGAAATTAAGAAATAAGTCGTAAAATGATAAATATTATAAAAGAAAAACTGATTGAAGGAAGATTGCGTCATGTGTGCTCATTGAAATATTCATTTTTAAAGAAGAATAACAAAAAAAATTACTTCCAATTTCAATCAGTTTCAGCAAAACATATGTTGCACATTTAACCACGACAACTTCAATTTGCAACACAAAATGATGGGATGTTTCATCCCATTGAGCTCTTCATTTCGGCACAATGAAAATCAACATTCATATATAATGAAAGAGTCCAACTGATTGAGCTCGTCATTTCAGCACAAACTGACTACATATTTTAGCTCCAGTCAAAGACAAAAAATTGCAAAAATAATTGATGATTTCAGCACATTGAGCAAACCAATTCAACATAAAATGACTATAGATTTATAGGTAGAGCTAATTGAATTACCTTATGTTTTCTCTAGATCATCTATTCAACAAAAGAGGGGGGATTGTGATTTTCAAAGCATCATAATAGTTAAAATATATAATTAAGATAAAATAAGTACTCGTACTGTAGAGTCGGAAATAAGTGATCAAACTCCTGTGGGATAATCCGTATGTTTATTCAATATAAGCTTGTTAGCGTATTTAATTAGGATCTCATATATGTCATCTCTTATTGCCATCATGGAGGTGCAGTGGTAGAGCACTGTGGGGTTCAAAATTAATATATCTACATAAATACAGAAAATTTACGTTATATATACAGTGTAATCTTTTGTCGAGGGGTTCGGTGAACCTCCCGGAACCCACCTGGGTTCGCCCCTGCTTAAGAAAAATAGGATAAAATTCAATTGCATAGTGTGAAATTAATAATACAATGCTCTCACAAAAGTTTCTATAATTTATCTCCTACGAATCTTGTATTTAGAGTTCACTTTGATGTCCGTTCTTCACAGGAATAGTATACTAAGTAGTATCTTGAATTGCACACTGCTTAATCCGCAAGGTGGAAAATCGACCCATTACTAACGACCAACCTCATTATCATGACATAGAAGTTGCAATCAACTCTTGATAAAATTTGTAACTGTTAGTGACGTTTTATAGAATACATGAATTGTAAATCAAATCAGAAAGCTTTTAAATTTGAAGGTTCAACCGTCCTGCTAGATATTATAAAATTGTTATCAGGGGCGGACCCACATAGACCCTTTTGGGTGCTCGAGCACCCATTAACCTTGTATCGAACTACATATATTTGGTAGAGAATTGTTATTGAGAGTTACGTATTAAGTGTAAATAAATTGTACTAAAGTATGTCTTACTAAACAAATTATTTCTATTTTCTATTTTAATAATAGTAATAGTAAAAATTAAAGAGACGGAAAAGTAAGAAAACTTCCATATTGTTTTTTATTTCCCTCCCTTTTAATCTAGTAAATCATATCTGCGATTTTATTCCCTGCATATTCTCACCTTCAGCGCCATATTCCCACCTTCCCCTCCATGTTTCCATTTCCCCATGTTCTCCCCTTCTTAGAGCTATAAATTCTCAGATAGTTCCTTTGGGAGAGATGGAATTCAGATTAATGATCAACACAAGGTTAAATTCTTGTTTCGTACTCAAATTCTTCTAAGTTTTTGATTTATTTTCATCCATATGATTTTGGAAAAATGTTTGGGATTTATAATTTGGATGTAGATGTGTATTTTATTTCATTCATTGTTAAGTTTTATCTGTATTCTGATATATGCATTCAAGTACATCCTCTCTGCCAACTACTTGGTTATTACTATATCATCTCATAATATTCCTTCATAATTGATTCACCTCTCTTTTTTTCTTATGAATATCCAGCTATGCCAAAGGTGAAATGTTTTAAGAATCTACTAAAGGTTGTCATGCTTCAACAATTCCCTCGCAAGCTCATGAAGTCTCACAACAAGAACAAGCCCCAATTCTACCGCAACAAGAACAAGTTCACGTTCTACCTTCTAACTCAAGTGTACCCCTTATGAACCAACGTATATATTCAAAATATTGGAATGTAGATGCAACAGGTATGTTTTATAGAATTTTTACTTCAAACTATGGTATCTTAGTTTTTTTTTCCTTTTTGGTTGAGGAACTTGTTTTCTTGTTAAAGACTTAGAAAACTCTATCAAGCAAATCCATGTCAAGTCCAATGAGGTTAATAACCTAACTGTTGGAGAGCGCATTATTGTGAAATGTGATGACTATAACACAGCATATGGTGAAGCACAAGGATTGCTTGTTGGATATTGTGGATCATTGGCAATTGATTGTAATTTGTTTCCGATTAGTTTTGCGAGGTGGTTAGGACCATTAGGCATGCCTAAGAAGTACATGGAAGACTGCTTTGAAACAATATTGAAGGTACAAGTGTTTTTAGATAAATATTTACTTATTTCACCATGATTCTAGTAGATGTGAGAAAACTAACTTCTATTTTTTTAAGCCTCGGTTTCTTTTTGAGGTAAGAGAGTCTATTGCAAACAGATATTGCAATGCTAGTATTTCAAAGAAGTGGGCACTACACATAGACAAAGGTTGTGGAATGAATATTTTGACCCAGCCAAAAGAAAAATGAGACTCTAAATAATGTACCATGTGGTATAAATAAAGATCAATGGGCTAGTTTTGTTGCTTATCGTATGAAACCATCAACAATGGTAAGATTCAGATTATGCTAATAAGTTTCATTTCATTATAGTTAAATAAAGATAAAAAAATTTAAGTTGTAATTATTTTGTTGACATGAGATTTGTAGAAATAAGGAAATTCAGAACATGCAAAAAATGCCACATAGTGGTTGTTCAAAAGCTAACTTGAGAAGACGACATGAACTCGTATGTGCAATAACTTAATAATTTGCTTTTTCTTTAGTTAAACTATTTTAGGATAACCTTTTTATAACTTCTCTTTCTTAGTTTTTGGAAATTGGAAAAACTCCCAGTCGGGCAAAAATGTTTTTTGAAACTCATAAGAGAAGGAATGAATCATTTGTGAATGACGAAGCATGAACTATAGGGGTAAGTACAATAGTGGTGCATTTTTTTATACATTAACTTCATTTTTACTGTCTCATATTCTGTATTAAGTCTTACTATTGATATCGATATGGTTGTAGGAACAAATTGATTTGAATATGACTCAAGGTGACACCAATGAGACTGAAGTTTCCCCAAATGATATTATTGGGAAGATGCTAGGGGCAGAGCACTTTGGGAGAGTAAGATGTACGGGTATGGGAGCATCTCCTTCAAACACATTCTTGAAAACCAAATGGCAACTTAGGGAACTGAGCATTTATTCGTCTATCTACAGTGCATCATCCACAAATTCTACCTATTTGCATCAAAAGGTCGTGTGATCGGAGTCCCAATTAGAAGGAACCTTGACTGTAATAACGGCTAGCATCTAAGACTCTTGGTACCTGTAGGACTCTTCTTACTTATAGGACTCTTTTTATTTTGCTTATTACCTTTTTAATCTTTAGAAGTGTAATTGCGTAGGTTTCTCTAAGTTGTTATTTTATTCTCAACCTTGTATGTAATACACTGGCTATATAAAAGGCTAATACAGTAATCAATACATATAAGTTCATCTGCATCTAGTTCTTCTCTTTCTCTTTATGGTATTCAGAGCTCTATTGCTTTAACAAACTTGATCCTTTTTTCCCTCCCAGCCGACACACCTCCAGCCGAAAATGGCCCCAAATATAAGTGTCGTCAATGTCGACAACATCTCCGATTCAAAGACTGTTGTCCAGTTCAATCCGGTTACTCAACTCCCCATCAAACTTGCTGGTAGCCATAACTTTTCGTTTTGGAAGGCTCAGGTGTCCATGCTTATGTGTGGACACAACCTCTTCGGTCATATTGATGGAACGATCCCAATCCCTTCAAAAACTATCTCTGAAAACAACCTTGAAGTAGCCAATCCGGCCTATGTTTCCTGGTTTCAACAAGATCAGCTTATACAAAATGCTATCTTGGCAACTGTGGATGCGACCATTGGTAGTACAGTCGCTTCTGGTCCAAATGCCAAACTCGCCTGGGATGCCTTGCTTACTGCTTATGCAAATAAATCTCAAACTCGTACCTTTAGTCTTAGAGACCGTCTAGCCGATCCCTCCAAAGAGTCTCATCCTGTTGCAGACTATCTCCATCAACTTTGCTCTCTTTGTGATGAGATTGCCACTGTTGGCTCCCCCGTCTCTGATGAAGAATTGGTTGTCAAGATTCTCACTAGTCTTGGGTTTGAATTTCGAGAAATTTAAGCTGCTATCCATGCTTGAGATTCAAAGATCCCCTATGAAGAACTATATCGAAAGCTCCTTGACCAGGAGCTTTTCCTTCAGCATGAGGAAGCCAAAAAGGTAACCTCTGTTCCCATTACTGCCAACTTTGCTCAAGGGACAACTTCCGCTCCTACCCGTTAGGGCTCCAACAATAACCAGAACAGTAATCAACGATCCAATGCACAAAATCAGCAAATTCATAATCAATCTTGGCGTTACAATCAGCAACCTCGGCAAAACAACCAACAACAACAGTCTTCCAACAACAACCTCTACTGCCAACTTTTTGATGGTAGACGTCATACTGCTCGTGTCTGCCGAACATGCTCTTAAAATCATCTTCAAGCGCATGCTAATTATGTTGCACACCTCCAGAACCAGTCAGCTCCATGGATTGTTGATAGTGGTGCCACCCATCATATCGCTTCAGACACACAAAGTCTAACTACTATGCAAGACTACCACAGTTCGGAGGAGATCGTCATGGGTAATGGTAAAACCATTTCAATCTCTCATAATGTATCAAATCACCAATTCCAGCTTCAACATGTCCTTTGCTCTCTAGCTATTACAAATAATCTAATATTTGTCTCTAAATTTTGTCAAGATAATAACTCATCTATGTAGTTTTTTCCTTTTTCTAACCTTGTGAAGGATCTAACTACGAGGGCACCATTGGCTCGCGGATGGAGTAAAAATAGGTTGTATGAGTGGCCACCTAGGCATGTTGATGGTTCGCCACAATGCAATGTTGTTGTTCCTTACCACATGTGGTATCAACGATTATGCCACCCTAATCGCCAAGTTCTGAATAAGTTTTTGCATGATTTTTCTATTCCAGTAGTTGGTTCAAAAATTAGTATTGTTTGTCATTCATGTTATTCTAATAAAAGCCACAGGATACCTTTTTCTGAAAGTTCTTTGCACAATGCCAATCCATTAAATTTACTTTACAGTGATTTGTGGGGGCCGTTTCCGGTTTTATCGATTGACAAAAAATGATACTATGTTTTATTTGTCGATCAATATTCAAGATATATGTGGTTGTTCACATTAAAAGCTAAAACCGAAGTTCTAGAAATCTTCCAAACTTTACATCCCATGCTTGCAAACCATTTTAGCACAAATTTTTTATCCTTTTATACTGATGGTGGTGGTGAGTTTCAAAAATTAGATTCCTATCTAAAAACACATATATGGCATTGAACACTTAGTGTCCCGCCATACATGCCACAAAGGGTAGCCTTAGTTGAATGCCGCCATCGGCATGTCATCAAGACAGCCTGCACCTTACTACACCAAGCATCCTTACCTTCAACGTTTTGGAGTTATGCATGTCATCAAGAAGTTTATTTGATCAATAAGATGACTACTCCCAATCTACAAAATAAATCACCTTTTGAAATCCTATTTCAGGTTGTGCGTAAATATGATTCCATCAAAGTTTTCGGCTGCTTATGTTATCCATAGATCAAACCGTATTCCAGAAATAAATTAGAACCTCGATCTGCCCCATGTGTTTATTTAGGATTTTCTAACAAATATTATAGTCATCAGTGTTATGATCCAGTTAACTCCAAATTATATTTATCCAGGGATGTAATGTTTTTGGAAGACAATTTTCCTTTTCAAAATATTTTTTCCAGGTTCCGTAATAAAGTTAATGTTTCTTGGAATAACATTTCCATTGAACAACAATCCAAAGAGGAATCTAATTCAATTTTGCATTCCTCTTATTAACTTCCCCCACCAGTAACTACGTTGCCCACGGTCACTCAATGCCTGCAAGCTATCTCCTCCGCTTCAGATGATGTCTCTACCCAATCAGGTAATATTCCTTCTCCTGTCTTGCTATCTCCTCCGCTTCAGATGATGTCTCTACCCAATCAGGTAATATTCCTTCTCCTGTCTCAACTTCCACTTCTTCATCTTTTCCACACAAACAGAAAAATAACTCTTCTGCAGCACCTCAGCCATTGGCCTCACGGCCACTTATCATGTATCCTAGACGATAAAGACCACCCATTCCTAGTCAAACTCCATGTCCTCCTCATAATCCATTTGCTTCGGTACAAAATTAGCCACATATGACTTCCTGCCCTTCTCAACCAGCAGCAACTCATAGTGAACCTGACCCACCAACCCAAACCCGGACAAACCAGGCAGCCACCAAAGTACACCCAATGACTACTAGATCGCAGATTCATAACCTTAAACCTCATCAGTTTCTTACAACCATTACATTGTCTCCGAAAATCCCCAACTCATAAGCAATCCAAGCTAATTCCCCAATGGAATTCATCAATGCAAGACGAATTTAATGCTCTTGTTCGCAACCATACTTGGGATTTGGTTCCATGTGACTCTTCCAAAACGTGGTGGATTGTAAGTGGTTATTCCGAGTTAAACATCAGCCTGGCGGATCTGTTTATAGGTACAAGGCTCGTTTTGTTGCCAAGGGATTTACACAGAGCCCCAAACTTGATTATCATTCCACTTTCAGCCCAGTAGTCAAGCCTGCTACTGTCCGTCTCATCCTAACTATCGCCACTCAACTTGACTGGCATGTCCATCAGCTTGATGTTAACAATGCCTTCTTGCAGGGTCATCTAACTAAAGAAGTTTACATACGACAGCCACCGGGATTTGAAAACTCTAGGAATCCTACCCATGTATGTCGTCTTCAGAAGTCAATTTATGGCCTCAAACAGGCTCCCCGTGCTTGGTATACCGAACTCAAAAATTATCTCCCTACTTTGGGTTTTGTTAAGTCGCATTTTGATTCCTCACTCTTCATTATGCATAAAGTTGGGTTCACTTTGTATATTTTAGTTTATGTGGATGATATCTTAGTGACTGGTAATCCCCAACGAGGTGTTCATTATATCATTGAAGCTCTTTCTCAATGTTTTTCACTGAAGGACTTAGGACCTTTTCATTACTTTCTTGGTATTGAGGTGATTCGTTCTTTTGCTGGTCTTCTACTCTCTCAAAAGAGGTACACTATGGATCTCCTACATGAGGTAGCTATGGATAACTGCAAATGTGTTTCCACACCAATGACATCTACTATAGTTTTTGATCCATCGCCTGATGATCATCTAGTTGATGGTTCCTTATATCGGCACATTATTGGTAAGCTTCATTACCTTTCATTCACGCGTTCGGACATAGATTTTGTTGTCAGAAATTTTTCCCAAGCTATGCATCAACCATTTATGTCTCATTGGGTTGCTCTTAAACGACTTCTACGCTATCTCCGTTCAACTACCTCTTTTGGTGTGCTCATTGCCAATGAAACTGATCGTAGGTTGCTCGCCTACTCTGACTCAGACTGGGCAGGGGGTCCTCATGATCGCACATCGACCATTGGTTATGTTATCTATCTTGGTAGTTCCCCTATTTCATGGTCTTCACAGAAGCAGCGTTCAGTTTCTCATTCTTCTACAGAGGCAGAATATCAGGCAGTTGCTGCTACTGTTTCTGAAACTAACTGGTTCACCCATCTTCTTCAAGAACTTCAGTTTCCTCTAGCTGTTATTCCAAGAGTTCTCTGTGACAATATCAGCACCACTTATATTTGTGTGAATCCTATTTTCCATAGCCGCATGAAGCATGTGGCCATCGACTTCCATTTTGTCCGTGAGCAGGTTGAGCGCCAATAACTTGAAGTTGCCCATTTACATGTTGCTGATCAAGTTGCAGATCTTCTTACAAAGCCTCTTCTGCATGCACTTTTTGGTAACCATTTCTCCTAGTTGGGCGTAGTAAACTTCCACGCTAACTTGCGGGGGCGTAATAACGGCTAGCATCTAAGACTCTTGTTACCTATAGGACTCTTCTTACTTATAGGACTCTTTTTATTTTTCTTATCAGCTTTTTTTATCTTTAGAAGTGTAATTACGTAGGTTTCTCTAAGTTGTTATTTTATTCTCAGCCTTGTATGTAGTACACTGGCTATATAAAAGTCCAATACAGTAATCAATACATATAAGTTCATATGTGTCTAGTTCTTCTCTTTCTCTTTAGACTGCACTGAAGAATTATATGATATCAAAGGATGGTGGAGTTCCTGAAGAATTTTCTACTTTGTTTTCTCCTCAGTTTGTACTTCTTCTATTACAGTCAATTCTGATCAGTTTAATAATATTGTACTTTATTATTTCAGCCTGCTGATATGGAGGATGACCCTGTTTCACCGGTGTATATTAGGGGATCATCGGTTGATAACAACACAAATCACCAATCAACTGCTCAATGTTTTATTTGTGGACTACTTTAGCTTTCTATAAATTTGAATTTGTAATGATTGTCTAGACTTGTTTTCCATACTTTAGTTTGATGTTCGTACTTAAATTTATGACTTGATATTTTGGGTATTTTAATGGTAATTTATTTATGATTTAACGTATGAAGCCTAAGTTGATATTTGATGTGCTCTTTGGTTGATGGGGTTGCGGTAATTTGCTCAAGCCGATACTCTATTGCTGTCCAAATCTGAATTCTCTATGCAGATGTGATTTGTGGATTTTCAAAGCCCAAGCAGCAAATTATTTCTAATAGAAGATGCTGATGATCAGATGAGGTGCTTTTCTTGGTAATCTTGTTACATCCAAGATGTTCTCCATAAAGATCCAAAGGGAGATGAAATATCAAAATCTATTCATATTTGTAGAGAACCTGCACATTTGTGTAGGCTTAAAGAATTGTAGTTCAATATTGACATTAGATGGAGCAATGGAGTGGTTCAGTTGAAGAGATTTATGGCATGGCATAACTATTCTTTTTCTCTTTTCTAGCTTGTTACAATTTGATACCATTTTTCGTAGCAGAACTGGTAGTTGGTGAATTCATGAAAGTGATAGTGTGGTAGATGGTAGTGTGGTAGGTGTTTCATTATAATATTCTTTTGCTAAGTATCTTAATTTTGTATTATTTTTTGGTAGTGCTAAATTCATGGTAATATGTAATAATATTTATTGTAATATTCTTTTAATTTGAATATTTCTTTAATATTATTTATAATATATTCTAGATATAACATATCTTGGGTTTCTTGGTACATATATAAATTTTCCGCCATTAATTGTTCTAACAATTTTATTTCATCCATAGCTTCTATCCAATATTGTAAATATTCATAATTCATCTTAATCTGAATTTATTTCTAAATCGTACCATTCTATTCTTTCATTATCTAAATATAGATCTTGTAAATCTATTTCATACCATTCTTGATTTAATATATCTTCTGATTCGTAATCATTAAATATTTTTCCCATATTATTCTTCTTAATTCAATTATTTCTATACCGTTAAGTATATATAGGATTAAAGTTTCATGGTTTTTTATCATTTCATTATGCACGTATGTAGTCATGTTCTTTATTATGCAGGTTTTTTATTTCAAATTATTCCTTCCTATCATATTCATAATTGATTAAATTCATATTAGATTATTATGAACTAGATTATCTTTATCATGTTTTCCTGTCACTACTAGCATCGTACTTTAGCGGATACTTCCTTCTTATCAGCGCCTCAACTTTGTTTACTCCCCTAAACGGCTTCCTAGCCTACCGGTTTCAACATTAGGATGGCATAGTATAGAAGTTTTCTCCCTGTTTCCAGTGTGCTAATAAACTAGAAATCATGATTCAAATAATTCTAATACATAATAACTAACATAAATTTATTCAATCACATATATAATATTCAGGAATATATGAAATTAGTTCCGCATATTTTTTGAACAATATACCTTTGCTTCTTGCTTAGCCATGCTATCTGAAATATCTAATTGGATTTCAGATTGTTGCTCCATTTATCTAAATACTAAATTTTTAGTTGAGAGAGTTTTTTGAAAGAAAGTTTTTTATATTAGGCATTGCCTGCTTTCATTTACATATATCCTCACTTATATAGAGAGGAATTCTCACTTACTACGCTACTTACAACCTTTTACAATACTACACGTACACACTACTTAATAATGTACCTCTATAGTATAATAATGTGCCTAATTAATATAGTATGACACACCATACCTACTACTTATGACACACCATACACTTGTCTACTTACTACACTTATACAATTACTACACTTTACAATAAGTCAAAAACTTGTCTTTATTCCACTATTTACTTTAAGACTTTTCATGACTATATCTTCTTCCTTATCTCTTTTATTTACGACTTTATCTTCTTTTTCTTCTTATCTTCTCATCCGTCTTTCATCTCTTACTCCAGCTGGACGTCTGGGATTATATTATCTTCTCCGTTGCATTTCGAACATATGTGGTCAGGGTATTTGTGACCAATTAACTTGCAATATCTTGTTAATAACTCTACCGAAATAAATCCTACTTTTAGTGCTCGTGTTGTAGGTTGTTCTTCTGGCTTAAGTAATGATAAAATCCATCTCTGGACTTCATCCATATCTGCTTTCCTTAGCTCCCTTGAATTGGAATAAATCATTAACTGATCTCTTGCATAGTAGCTCCATATAGCGTTTCCGCTTAAATAATTATTTGCTAGCTCATGTATGATAGTTGATATACCAATTATTCTTTTGTTAGCATAAAAACTTGGTATCTCTATTTTGCATATCTCTTTTTGTTGTCCGATGTCCTCGGGTATAATCATATCTTTAGTCAGTCCTATCTTGATAACCTGTATTGGAGGTTTTATTTCCTCGTATAATATCTCCGCTGGTGTTGTATAGAATTTTATATAAAATAAATTTCCTTTTGTAACTCTTTTGTATGTAATAAATGCTTTATGTAGTTTCGGTATTCCACTTAGTTCCTCTCCATCATATGTATATACTGTATTTAATAATCCATAGTTGTAACATGTCCTCACCAAGTTGACGTTAGTTTTCGGTTGTGCAATCAGTTTATTATAACCTTGTAATTTTTGGGTTAAATAATCTTGGTTGGGTTCTTGGGTTGTAGTAGATCTTAGGTTAAGATTTAAAAATGTTTGGATTTTGTATATATTTTCTATATAGGTTCGCGTAATATGGTTGTATGTTCTTTTGTCATGGTGTAGGCTATCCGCATATGTAGAAGTTTGTGGTTCTATAGTTAATATGTTTTTTGGTGTTAGCCTTGGAGTAAATGGTTTTTCGAATAGCTGGTTTAAGTTTGAATTCTTTTGTTTTTCACTAACTCGTTTGCTTGTACCTGCAGCTGTATTTAAACAAATGTTATGGGTTTTAAGGAGTTTCCCATCGTCTCCTTTTAGCTCTGGGTTTTTTCCATCTTCCGATCGACGTAGCTCCACATTTTTATAGTCATGCTGCTGACTAGCTTTAGACTTCAGATTATCTTCATTAGTCTTTAGCTTTTGTATCTCGTTGTCCATACTATCCACTTTTATACAAAGTGTAGTTATGGCTTTGAGTATCTCTTCCATCATATTTTCGTTCTCAGTCTGAGTAGCTTTGTCTTGATAAGTAATCTGCAATAACATTCTTATCAGTTTTTATTACTTCAATTGTAAATGTGAAATTTAATATATTTAATACCAATCTCCTTATTTCTTTTGTTGTTACCGAATCTTGTATTTTTCTTGTTAGCCACCATTTCACTTGTGTATTATCTGTTCTTATAATAAATTTGTTATATACAATATATGGTTCAAATGATAATAAACACTTATATACTGAATATAATTCTTTTCTATTTATTTTTCATTTTATTTCTGTATTATTAAACGTTCCTGAATAATACCTGCAATGATGTTCTATCGTAGTGTCATCATACCTGTATTTTAATATTCCTCCATAACTTTTTTCACTCGCATCTGATTCTATTATATAAGTAAATTTTTTGTTTTCATCTGGAAAGTATAGTTTAGGTAAGTTTTTACATAATAATTTTACCTTTTGTATTTGTATTTGGTCTTTTTTATCAAACTGATATTCTATATCTTTCTTTAATTTTTGTTGTAATGGTTTTAAATTCTCTGCTAATTTTGGTATGTATTCTCTTACTTGATTTATTAGTCCTAAGAATGATTGTAATTTCTTTTTTGTGTCTAGTTGTTCATTTGAGTTAATTATTTTTTGTACTATATGTGTTTGCATTTTTATTCCGTTTTTATCAATTTGTATTCCTAAGAATTCTATTTGATTTTTCATTATATCAGCTTTCTTTTTACTTAGACTTATACCTGAATATTCTATGATGTGTATAAATTTTTCTAATAATCTTATTTGTTCATCTTGTGTTTTGGAATATAATAATATATCATCAATGTACACTACACAATTTTCTATTTGTTTAAAGTAATTGTCCATAAAGTGTTGATATCTACCTGGTGCGTTTTTATATCCAAATGGTAATACATTCCATTCATAAAATCTTTGTGGTACAGTGAATGCTGTTAGTTTTTTAGATTCTTCTTCTAGTTTTAAGTGATAAAATCCTGATTTACAATCAAATTTGTTTATATAATTATATCCTTGTATTTGTCTTATCTTTAGTATTTTATTTGGTATCGGATAATTATATGTTTTAGTTTTTGCATTTAAATTTCTATAATCAATAACCATTCTGCTTTTTCCTCTTTTTTGTTCACTATGTTTATCTACGATAAATGTCGGGCTTGTGTGCTTACTATTGCTTTCTTGTATATATCCTTTTTCTATTACTTCATCTATATGTATCTTAAATTCGGTTAAATCATTAAAATTATATTTTAATGGTTTTTGGGTTATTATACTGTTATTATCAATTAGCTCAATTTTTACTTTTGTTTTATGTTTTTCCCATCCTTGTAAAGGATCCTCACTATATAATAATTCTAACTTATCTTGAATTATTTTTACTTTATCTATAGAGAATATAATTAATTCTATTTTATGGTCTTCTTCTTTTATATTTTCTAATTTTTGTGTAATTTTTTCACTTCCTTTTATCCATTCTGTTGTTTTTCGTTTTTTATTATTTACTCTTTTTGCTCCTATTTTTTGTTTACACGGTGTCGTGAACCACCAGTGTGTTTTTGTTATTATATGTGGATATAATTTTTCTAAAAATGGCATTCCTAATAGCATATCTTTTGTAGTTAATTCAAAGTTATATATTTCTTCTATAGTTAATATCTTATCCCATATTTGTACTTTTATATTTTTTGCCTTATATGTGATCACGCTTCCTTCATTATTAAATCCTGTTACTACTATCGGTGTTTTTAATTTTTCTCATTTATCTTCTGGTAAACAATTGTATTTACATATATTAGCCTCTGCTCCCGTATCTATCATTGGTGTATAATATCGATTGTAATATCCTTCTATTATTATCTTTGCAAGTATATATATTTTTATATTTTTATTATACTAAAGCCCTTTTTATTATTACCCTTTTATTTTCATAATTTATTGTTAACTGTTTGTCTTCTAGATTATATGGTTTTACTTGTTCTAGCCATTTTATTCCTAAAATGATATTTTCATTTCTTTGATATATTTTGAATTTTATCACTATTGGTACTCCTCCTGTAACATCCGACAATTTGAAGTGGCTTTGAAGAAGCTTGAAATTGGAAAGTAGTCTTTTTTTTTTGAAAAATTTAGAATCTGGAAATTTGGTTTAAGTATGGAAAAAAAATTGAGTTTTTGGCCAACTTTGAGTAGTCGTAACTCCTAGCTCAGGATGAGTTAGGAGTAGTTCCAGTTATGGTTGTGAAGCTTGTGGAACGATCTTTCCAACGCCACCGAGTTTGCTCGATTCCGAGTTCGTATGAGGGAGTTATGTCCTTTAGAAGTTGGGCAGTTGGAAGGGAAATCCGTCCGGAAATTTAAGGGCATTTTGGTCTTTTCACAAATTATTTCTTTTGAGCTCATATTGTTGTATTAGGCTGGTCTTTGGATCATTTTGTCCCATTTTTTGAAAGAGAAAGAGTTAGGGTTCTTGAGAGTGAAGAAGAGAAGAAGGAGAAGAAGAAGAAGAGAAGAAAGAGGAGATCAACAAGATTATTGTGGAATTTCGTCGGAGGTGATCCCTATCAAGGTATGTGAGTTTTTGTGTGGGTTGATCCTTTCCCCCACACACACCAAGCTTATTCTATGATTTGAGAAAAGATTGGAATTCGTTGTTGAAGTTGTTAGTTGTTGTTGATGTTGTTGGAATTGTTGTTGAAGTTATTGTTCGTTGTGAGACATGATTGGGTTGTGTATTTAAGTTGAAACCTATTGTATGTTGAGGGAATTATGATTCTAAGAGTTATGACCCTTTTGAAGTTGACTCTCCATCAATTCGCAGCAATTCTGGGTTATCGATACCCATCTACGGGCGTGACCTACGGACCGTAGATCGATTGACGGTCCGTACTGGTCAACCGTCAATCGGGACAGAAGTTGGGTTTTTGGGGCATCGATCTACGAGCACGACCTACTGTTCGTAACCTGACCTACGAACCGTAAGTCCGGACCGTAGGTCAACACTTAATCTTTTTTTTTAAAATGAATTCTGGGGAAGTTTCTGGGGCGATCTACGGACCTACAGGACGGACCGTAAGTCCATCTACAGTCCGTCGATGGCGTCCGTAGATGCCATCTGTGTCACCAGAAATCTGCAGTCTCAGCCAAGTTTCCCCCATTTTTTTTCTCACTTTCTCATGCATGTTCTTAAGTATTATACCTATGTTGTATAATTGTTTCCGACACTCCAAAGTACATCTAAGCGTTCAAGAATCCCTCCATAACATGTGATCGAACACCTTGAATTCCTAATTCCGATTCAAGGAAAGATAGTTCCAAGTCAAGAAAAAGAGTATAAAGTTTCAAGTCGAGTAAGAGTCTCAGTTTCAAGTTAAGTCATGAGTTTAAAGATGAGTTCGTTTCTCAAAGTTATTAGGGAACTATGTATTCCCAAAGAAGTTTTAAAGAAGTGTCTTTACATTTAAATAAGGTTGGAAACTGAGATTTCCAAAGGAGCCTTCGGGCTAGTTTTTGAGTAATTATCTCATATCAGCAGGAATGAATATGTTTTAAAAACATAAGAGCCAGTATATTTTTGGGAGTAGTATCGAGCACCGAATTGGGGGAGCGTTCAAAGAACCCACAGCCCCCATAGAACCATGTTAGCCACCATGGGTAGAAAAGGATCATTCTTTTTAGATGAATCCTTTTCAGATTAGACTAGTGGATCCATTAGGCAGTTCAGGTCTTATACCTTTGGCCGGGTGTAAGATGCTCTGGCAGCGTGAGGTCGATCGCTGTATCATCACTATAGCTCTTATGTGATGGTTGTCGGTTAGAGAAACTCCCACAGTAGTTATTGCATTTTCATACACAGAGGTTATTGTATTTTTATAGACATCAGTTCATTGTATTTCTATATACATTTCAGCTTATTGTATCTTTGTATACACCCAGAGTTTATAGCATGTTTTAAACAGTCTTTCTTTATATCGCACTTGTGTTAAATTGCCTTATATTGAAAAGAAGTCAGTCAGGTTGAGTTGAGTTGAGCCAGGTAAGCTATTCAGTTTCTTTCAGATTTCCTTCTAGCCTTTGTTGCTTAGTTTTCCAGCTTGCATACTCGTACATTCCATGTACTGATGCCAGTTGGCCTGCATCGTTTGATGATGCAGATTCAGGTACCCCGGATCAGCATCCTGCACGTCGTTGATCCAGCTGAGCACTCCAGAGTCAGTGGTGAGCCTCCTTGCATTTCGGAGGACTCAATTATTTTGTGTTCTTAGTTTTTGTCTTATTAGGATGTTGCGGGGTCTGTCCCAACATCCCTCTCAGTATTTTAGAGGCTTCATAGACAGACAGTCAGTCAGCTAGTTTTGAGTCTCTTATCTATGTATATATGTAAATACTCTATTTTGAGACCCGAGGTACCCTTATGGCCAGATTTGTATCAGTTAAGTTGTTTTGTAATATTGCTTTGCATTGAGTTATTCGGGTGAGTTAGGTTTCCGCTGAGTTAAGAAAGCCAGGCCAAGGGTTCGCTTGGGGCCAGAAATGGTCTTTGGGTGCCGGTCCCGCCCAGGGTGTAGGCTCGGGGCGTGACACCTCCGATGATTTTTTCCTTTTCTGTAGTTTCTTCGGTATACATTAATGCTTTTGGTAGTTCGGAGCATGATTGTTCAATAGTTATTATTTCATCTTCCGTCACTAATTCTCTTGTAATATAGTTTTCTTCTCGTCCAGTATCTATTAATATTAAATATTTTCGTTGTTCTATTATTCCCGTTATGTAGTAATGATGTGGTTTTATATCTTCCTCCATTGATTTTTGTAGAGTTTTATCTATTCTTCTTGAGGTACTCATTTTTTATGAGATTTGTGGTATTTCACAATTCATGTTTAGTCTTTTTGATGTTGATGTACTTAATCTTTCTTTTACTATTTCTAAATCTTCTTCTATGTCAATTTCATTATAACTATAGTCATTCTTGTCTATAACTGTGACTATTCTTTCAAAAGGATCTTCTATTTTTATTTTATTTATTTTATTTTTTGCTGTTATTTTATGTTTTGTCGTTAAAACATATAAATTTTTACATCTAGCTGTAAATATTTTACTTCCCGGGGCTAGTTCTATTCCTGACATTTTCCAATATAATACTAACGATTTATCTATATTTCTGTCATTTATTGCTACTGAGTAATTAGCACTTATTATAAATTTAAATTTTTGGTATATGAGGTTACCTCTTACTGCACTTATTATACTTTTTTCTATGGGTTGTATAATTCTATCATCCGCTAAGTATATTTCTATGGGTGTATCTATTCCTTCTCTAAAACATGCTTTTATTAATATTTCTATTCCTCCTAAATGTACATATTTAATTGGATTTTTAGCCTTAATATCTTGTATTTCTTTATTTATTATTGGTATTTTGGCCTTTCCTTTAGTGTATTTGCAATCTATGATATGTTCTCTTTGACTTACTACATAATATTCTTCTTTTTGTCGTTTAAACCAGTTTCTTATTGTTGGTATTTCGAATATTTTTGCTACGCTTAGGTCTAATTTTTTTCCTTTTATTTGTTCAAATATACTATTATCAAATATTATTTTCTGTTCTAAATATTCTTCGTCTTGATGTTCTTCTTTATTTATTGTTTGTATATCTGCTTCAGTCATTTGTTATATTATAGAATTCATTATCTGATTCTATTTCTATGTCATTATCTATTTCATTTTCCGATAATTCATATATACTATCATTGCTTTCTAATTCATAATCTACGTATTCTATTTGTGTATATTTTTCATCGTTTATTATTATTTCTGATATTTGGTTTTTCTTTGGATCTTTAGGTAATTTACAATCTCTAGCTATATGTCCTAATTTTCCACAATTATAACAAGTACATTCCGTTAGTTTTCTTTTTGGTCTATATGGTCTTTTGGTTTTGTAGTTTTTTACATAGTACCTTCTTCTTGGTTTTTATATTTATATTTTGATCTATATCTTTTATTATATTTCTTTCTATTTTTATAATACCTATCCGTACAACTAAATTGGGGTGCTGTTTTATTTTTGCAACATGCTAAGTTTTTTACTAATATTTTTTCCATTTTTATTTCTTCTTTATGCTTTTCACATAGTTCCATAAACCATCGTTGCAAGAATTTCATTCTAGCTCCTAAGGTGTCCGTTAATTCTGCTTCATTCCAACTTTTTATTACTTTTGAATTAAAAGGTTCTGGTAATTTTGTAAAATATAATTTTCTTATTTCTTTACTTTCTTCTATGCTATATGTTCCTTTATAATAATATTCTCTAAATGCACATGTATATTCATCTATGTAACACATATTACATATTGCTAATTTTGTCATTAGATTCCGATTTATGATTTTTTCTTTATTTTGTTCTTCTACCTCTGTTGTCATACTTCCAAATTCATTTCTTATAGCTATTTCGTATTTATATAATATTTCCATGGTTGTAGTGGCTATTCCACCATCAAATTTCTTATTATTTCATAAAGTTGTTAAGCTTTCACTTGTTAAATTTTGTAGCCATAATTTTACTGTTCCTATAAGTGTTCTTTCTATGTATCCTGGTGCCTCTGCTATTACTATCTTGTTATCTATTAATTGCTTTGATATGTATCCTATCCATAATTGGATTGTTTTATTTATATCTGCTACACAGTCTAAATCTAAAAAATCATGTTGTCCAGTTATTGGTTTAAGTGTCCATTTTCTACTTAATCTTTGATCCCATGTGGTTTTTTCTTTATCGTATTGTTCATAATTTTCATTATAATATTTTGGATTAAGATTTTTTGGGTTTTTTACTCCTGATGTGCTAGGTTTTTCGTCCATGTCTACGTCTTTTGTGTTTACTTCTAAATTCTTTGTATTATCTATGTTTGCTAAAAGTTCCGTATATGTTTTGCTTGTTTCCGAATGTTGTTCTAGATTATCATCGTTTATTTCATCAACTCTTATTTCGGGTAGATTATCTTGGTTATTTTCTTCTTTTTCTTCTAATTCATCATGTAATTACAATTTTTCTTTAAATTTAATTATCTCATTTGCTAATTTTGTTTTTTGTTCTTTTTCTTTTTGTTTAATTTCATACATTTCTTTTAATATTGCTAGCTCTTTTTCTAGCTCTATTATTTTAGTATTTTTTACTTCTTCTAATTGTTGTTCTTCCTTTTTTGCTTGCTGTTTTATTTTTTCAATTTCCGTTCTTCTATCTATTTCTTCATTTTCTTTTGTTATTCTTACCATAGCAGTTAAACTATCTTCTAGTTTTACCGTTTCTTTTTCTGACATTAAACTTATATTGTCACCTATTTTCTTATATCTTCTTCCTAGATTAGAAAATATTATCTTTATTTTTAATCCGTCATAATTTTCATATGTTTTTTCATCTATTGCATATTCTTCTTTATTCATTTATAGATTGTGTTGAAATTTATATTCTAAGTTATTTATTTGTATTTCTAGATATAAAATAGTCTTCCTTTGCGCTACTATAGACTTGTGACAAATTCTTGTGAATATATTATTGTTAAGTCTATTTTGCCTATGTGCTAATTCTTGCCTTTTTGCTATAATTATTTTATTAAGTTTTTGTCTATATTCGTTATTCATTGTAATTTTAAATATTGAATATATTTATATTCTATTTTAGATATATTATCTATTAATTGACCTAATTTTTCGTTATTAGCTTTTGTGATATTAAGTTGTTTATATTTCGAATACAATTTGTTTAATTTTCTTCTTATTTTTCTTAACTTTCTACTAGTATGTTTCTTACCATGTTTCTTATTATCCATAGCTCATCTGTACTAGATATTTAGTTTGCAATGACAAGTTAGAGAAATTTACTAGCTCTATTTAATTGAATCTGTGATTTATTATTTTTGGGAGTTTTAAGTTTTCCTTAACAACTTGATCTTGCATACACAATCTTTTCTTTTTTTCCTTATTATGCCATGTGAATTTAGAGTTTATTGTAAGTTTTTAAATATAAATAAAACAGAACTTAAAAGAAATCTACATATTTTGGATTATCTGCATCAATTAAAAGAGTAATAGCTTCCCTTTGTCCATCAACTCATGAGCAATACAAAAACTTTTAAAGGATGAAACAGAGAGACCTGCTCAAGAGATGTGTTTTGATATTTATAGTATAGATTCCAGTTGCTTCAGATCAGGTCCAATCTCTCAGGTGCTACATCTTTATTATTAGCAAAAAATATAAAATGAATCAGGCACAAATTATCCCTTCTTAAACACATCAGCTGGGCCAATTTTAAGAAAAGTGTCCAATGCATTTAGGGGAGTAACAATATGTGCCTTCATTGAGTAAATTAAGGCCCCTGAATCCTCTATTGATGCATGCAAAAGCAACGATTCAAGTTCTTCCAACGCGCTTGGACACTGATCCAACATCACTGAAAGATGATTTACCATTCCCACCCTTATCTGCATATTGTGTTACTGCTCGAACATTGACACGAAAAGATGATACAAGACCAAAACATGTGCTATATATTTTGGCAATCTCTACATTTAGGTTGAAGCAAGACTTGAAGGGCTATGTCGACCAATCGT
Source organism: Solanum okadae (assembly GCA_036553675.1). Taxonomy (NCBI): domain Eukaryota; kingdom Viridiplantae; phylum Streptophyta; class Magnoliopsida; order Solanales; family Solanaceae; genus Solanum; species Solanum okadae. The sequence goes on from CM071678.1 coordinate 47,200,829, forward strand.
TTGGACAACATGCACAAGAGTGAAGAGCTTAATTGTCATCTCATCGAAATGTTTGGCAACAGAGAAGAGCAGAGTATTATGATAAGACTCTTATCCAGTTCTTTCTTTTTATCCCTTTTATATATGATCTTACATAGACCTTTAAAGCCCTATCCTCACCTAGAAAAATCATAGCTTCTCCACACACCTTGAGCAGCTTGTTGAACCAAAGCAAACACAAAAACAGGGAAGCATCCAGCTACGTATACTATCGCAGAAAAGAGTTGTTCGCGCCCCAAAAAAAACAAGCAAGCTTGTGTAAAAAATCAGCGCTTAATCCCACTTCCATTATTGAGACAACATCTGTGAAAATCAAGTGTGAAATGCCATAAAACATATAGGCATTGTTATCCTTCACCAATTAAACCCAACTGTCTATTGCACATAAAAGGCCATCCAAAATAGTAACCTTGTAATATATACTGTGAAATCTATCACACCATTGTCAATCCTTTTGCAGTGTATGAACATTATATTAAAAATGGAAAAAGTTGATTGTTGACGACATTAAAGAGAAATTTATTACTGTGAGTAGTGTTTAACCCTTAATATGTAACCCCCAGTAGTGATTCTCTGTTAAACTCTGCCTATGTACAGAATGTGACTGATCATGTTATAAAGTAGTACCTGTTGGGAAGCAGGAGAGCATAAAATAGTTTTGATGATTGATAAAGAGTCTTATGGTTTGTAGTTTTGATGATTGACAAATAGTCTTGATGTGGCACAAAGCATTGTTTATCATCATCAAAAAGGGGGGAAATTGTTGGGAAGTAGAAGAACATATAAAATAGTTTTGATGATTGATAAAGTGAACATGGTTCACTACTTGTTGTATTATGCGTACTCTATCAGGTGAACTAGGTTCCTAGACGTGGATGCAGATAACCTGTAAAAATATGAGAGATTGTGGCAAAGAAGAAAAAGATTAAAGTGCAAAAATAAAGGAGCGGAAAAAAAATAAAGAAGTAGTAATTCAAGTTGAAGAAGGAAATAAATAAAGAAGGAAAGGAATAAAGAAATACCAATTCAAGTCAAATAAGGAAAGAAGCAGGCAAGTTCAATAAGGAGAAGGATTAGTTTTATAGGAAAACAAATTCCTTTCCTTATAGGAGTTGAAGAAGGCAAATCAAACTCTATAAAAGGTCTAAGCCAAAGAAGGAAAAGAGTTGTCTTTCCATAGACACAAATTGAGAGAATTTTCCAGCAAAGGCAGAGCGATACCTATTGCATATTCACGAAAGTCATCATCTTGAGAGCAATAGTCATTAGAGCAAAAACTGCAAGGCTTCGTCACAGCAACACAGGAACCAGGTTCATGAGTAGTCTAAACTATTGAACTATAGAGTATTTTAAGATTACTGCCCAATGCATTTAGGGGAGTAACAATCTGTGCTTTCATTGAGTAAATTGAGGCCCCTAGATCATTTATTGATGCATGCAAAAGCAATGAGTCAAGTTCTTCCAACACAATTGAACACTAATCTAACATCACTAAAAGATGATTTACCATTGCCACCATTATCTCCGTATTGTGTTACTGCTCGAATATTGACACGAAAAGATGATACAAGACCAAAACACATGCTATATATTAAGGAAATCTCCAGACATAGGTTGATCAACCTCTAAAGATTTCTCTAATTTCTTGTCTGCACCGCAACCAGCAGCACACCTGGTACATAAGCCTTCAGTAGATCAAGTGTTTTACTTTTAAAATACCTATCAAAAGTGCTACCTCTTAGTGTATATTTAGGTACGACGAGCTGTTGAAGCTAGACTCAAAGGGATATGTCTACCAATTGCCTGCACAATATGCTCAAGACTGCAGGTGGTAATTTTTATCTCGTCGGAATGCTTGGCAACAGAGAAGAGTAGAGTATTATGATAAGACTCTTATCCAATTCATTCTCTTCGTCCCTTTTTAGCTGATCTGACATAGACCTTCAACACATTATTCTCACCTGGAAAAACCTTAGCTTCTTTACACACCTTGAGAAGCTTGTCGAACAAAAACAAACTCAAAAATAGGGCCTGCATCTAGCTATGTATACTATCGCAGAAAAGGGTTGTTTGCGCCTCAAAACAATCAGCAAGATTGTGTTAAAAATCAGAGATTAATCCCACTTCCATTTCTGAGACAAGAAATGTGAAAATCCAGTGTAAAATCCCATATAACATATAGGCATGTTGTCCTCCACTAATTACACCCAAATGTCCATTGAACCATAAAGGCTATCCAAAATAGTAATTTTGTAATGTATATTGTGAAATGTATCACACAATTGTCAATCCTTTTGTTGTGTATGAACATTATTTTAAAATTCTTACATGAAATGACATACATTGCATTTTATCTATTATTGGTGAAACAGTGCTAAAAACAGTAATCTAAACTCGAGTGATGATCATTTTGTATCACATGCCTAATTTACATCAGTAAATCCACTTTGAAAAATTATCACACCTTTTATACTAAAGTGCATGACTAAGAGACCCCTTCACATAGCACAAAATCCTTTTTGAGACATCTAAATGAGAATTTGTTGGATTATGGATATGTTGCGAAATGACACCAACAAGTAAGAAATTTATGGCTTTGTGATAGTCAAATAAATTAACCTTCCAACAAGTTGTTGAAAGTTTCTCGCATCTGGCCTTGGTGCTTGGTTGAGGCCATATAGCACTTTCTTTAAGTGGAAGACATGATTTGGAAACTGCTTAGAGAGAAATCCAAGAGGTTGCTTCATAAGTACTTATCGATCCAACTCTCCATACATAAATACATTCTTTTCATCGAGCTCACATTTTCTACACATTGAATGCATCAAGAGAAATAAGTAACCTTATGTTTTGATTGAAAGATAGTAGATAAGCTCAAATAAAAACCAAAGTTAGAAAACTTTTTTGAATGACGATAATAGTTCGTTAATTACAATTAATAAGAAACGTGTCCTTGAAAAGCTCGGTAAATGAATTAGTATAGCTAAAACATTATATTATGTTACTTGTACAAATATATAGATTTGAGCTTATCATGAAATTTGAATTCAATTATAGTTTGGTAAATTAGCGTTAGATCATACATATATGTTGGTATTCAAATTAATTATGACATTCTTGTGAGACATGAAGTACGAAGTTGTGTGTTGATCAAAATCGAAGGTAAATGTATATGTTGTTTGGATTTTTGTTTTTCATCAAGATTTTATTATAGAACTCTTATACTATTGATATTTGCTTTATATGTTTGAGGATTTCTATATAAAAATATTCTTCTTTTGTTAATCGGGCTAAATAATATCAAATTAATTATTTTCAAGAACTTAATTATACTTATTTTTATTTTATAACTGAAATATATTACTTTATAATATTATTTAATTTTTTATCATATATTTATTTATATCCGTACATATATACTAGTTTTACGGCACATGTGTTGCATGTGTGTATCATATTATATAGTATATAATGTTCTAAATTACAATTAATATGACTAAATTAAAGTTTTTTAGTAGATAATTATAAGTTGAAAAAACAGTGGTCAAGTGCTTTTGAATGATAAATACATATTGTCATAAAGTTAATTATTTTTTGAGACAAAAATGACCAGATTTCATTGAAACATTTCAAAATTTAAATATGGTGAGAAAGTAACATTTCTTTAGTACTGTTTTTTTTTACTTTTCTCAATTTTGTAAACATAATTAACTAGTAAAATAGAAAAATAATATCAATATAAAAAAGGTCACCAATAGCCTTCCTCTTGAGGTTATGACTATAAATGATGGACACCATTTAAGTACAATTTTCTCTTTAATATTAATACTTCATTGTGCATGATACTAATAACTATTAATACTTCATTGTGCATGATACTAATAGCTACTCTTGGACGCGGACACGGGACCTAGGATCACGAGTAACCCCAAGCTAACCCTGCTGGCATATCATAAGCATACTAAATAAACTGAATTAGGAAAGTATTGTGCGAAAGCTAAATCATAAGATAAACTGAAATGATGGGGAATACCCATTAACTATCTGAATATATAAAAACTGAGAGTTTAACAACAACTAAAAGGTCAAACTCAAATGCTAAAGCTGAATCTAACTATGTCTAAAATAAGCTTGTAACTAACTAGAAGTGTTGGGACATACCCCAGCTAAATCTAGAAAAACTAAAACTAAATACTAAAAATAGAAAGGAAACATGTAGTCATCCTCGGAGAATGAGGACTCACCACTGATGTTGTTGAGCTGGAGATCGAGAACCGATCTATGCATGATCTGGAAGCTAAGGACCTAAACCTACATCACGAGAAAATGTACCGTAGAGTATAGAGGCATGACTAGCGTGATCACTACAATGTAATCCCCAGAGAGGGGACTTATAAACCTACGGGGGCACGTATTTCTAGGACTTGAGGATGACTAACCCTAGTTCACTCGGTATTAAGCTACGCCCAATTGATTATTAAATAACAATTTATGACTGAATTTCTGTAATACTGGATAGCTCAAAATACTGACATGCTAATTGAAAGTGCAACATTAATGTGCTACTAATGAAACATTCAAATTTGAGGCATTTATATATGAAATAACTGACCTAGCATGTGTAATTTATGAACATAAAGAACTACATAGCTAGGGTTCTAAATTTATGAATAAATCTAGGCAAAACAATATTAAAATCATGATAATCTGATTAGGAACATTAAAGTAACTAATTCATAATAATCTGCTGAAATACTAGAAACCCTAGGTCTAGATAATATGAAGGGAATCAAGAATCTGACTGAATTCTAGGGACCTAGTGGATGAAAGGAATCCACTAGTGAAATCCCACATACCTTGTGATGAAATTCACAGAGAATTTTTTCGAATTTGGGGCTGCAACTGATGAAAACTCATTGTGTTCTTGAACTAGGGCTTGATCGACTTTCTCCTCTATTTTGCTCTAAGTTTGATGAATTTTCTTTGGTGAATAATTGAATAGGGTAAGTTCTAATTAGTTTACTAGGCTAAAATTGACCAAAACCACGTAGTTTTCACGTTAAACGACGTAGTTTATGGGTCCAACGCATAAGGAAAAGACCAAACCACCCCTGAATTAAAAGTCTATGAAAGCCGACCACGGGCTGATTGATGGTCCGTGGATACGTTTGTCCTGTCAACCGTGGATTGGCTTCAGAGACTTAGTTCTAGGGCTTCAATCTACGGGTCAGGACAATGGGTTGTGGTATGACCTACAGTCCGTGAGTCCAGTCGTGGGTTCACACTTAGCCTTTTTTCCTGAGCTGATTTTAGGACCTCGATCCACGGACCAGGACCACGGTCTGTGGCCTGACTTACAGTCCATGGGTCTGACCTTGGGTCATGCCTTAGAGAAATTTCTAGGCTAATTCTAGGGAGGGCTGCAAGTGGCCATCCACGGACCACCAGGATGGGCCATGGGTCACCCTACGGTTCGTGGGTTGCACTTGCAACTTCTGGAAATCTGTTGGTTTGGTCTATTTTCGGATACGGGGCATTACATTTATCTCCCTCTTGGGAATATTCATCTTCGAATGAAGTCTAAACTAGTTGGATATGGAGGGAAAGAATTGCAAACCCTGCCACTAATTACTAGAAATTGATTTTCGACTGAAGTAAGTTTCGATAACATGCAAATATGCTGAAAATGCAAGTACAAACTGAAGGAACATGATACTAAGACCGAATCTATGCATGAATGACTGAAAAACTGGAGATGAACTATTACCTCCAGCTGGAATGGAATCAGAAGGAAAGAGATGAGGATACTTGGCCTTCATGGCTGCTTCTGCTTCCCAAGTAGCTCCCTCTATGGACTGACTCCTCCAAAAAGTCTTAACTGAAGCGACTTCTTTGTTTCTCAACCTTCGAACCTGATGATCAAGGATTTCAACTGGTACCCACTCATAAGTGAGCTATCCTTTACATCCACACTTTCTAAAGGTACAATAGATGCTGGATCACCCACACACTTCTTCAACAATGAAAGGTGAAAAAATGGATGCACTGCTGCTGGTTATGCTGGCAACTCTAACTCATAAGCCACTTTACCAACTCTTTTTAAGATATTGTAAGGGCCTACATATCTAGGATTGAGAATCGTTTTCTTGCCAAATCTCATCACCCCCTTCATAGGTGACACTATTAGGAAAACCCAATCATCATCTTGGAACTCTAATTCCCTTCTCCTTACATCTGCATAGGACTTCTAGCGACTTTGGGCGGTCTTAAGTCTATCTCTAATGAGCTGAACTTTTTCTATGGCATCATTAACGGAATCTGGTCCTTTCAAGGCTAATTCACCTACTTCAAACCAACCAATTGAAGACCCAATTCTACGCCCATACTATGCCTCATAAGGGGCCATCTGAATGTTGGAATGGTAACTATTATTGTAGGCGATCTCTATAAGAGGAAGGTGATCATCCCGACTACCCTTGAAATCGATCACGCAAGCTCTCAACATGTCCTCGAAGGTCTAAATTTTACACTCTTCCTGACCATCCATCTGTGCAAGGAATGATGTGCTAAGGTTAAACTGAGTACCAAGACCTTTCTGGAAAGACTTCTAGAAATGAGAGGTAAACTGAGGACCTCTATCTAAGATGATAGACAAAGGAACTCCATGCAACCTGACTATCTCATTGATGTAAAGCTTGGTGTAGTCCTCCGCCGAATTCATAGTATTAACATCCAAAAAACATGCAGACTTAGTAACTCTATCAACTATCACCCAAATGGAGTCATGCTATCTGCGAGTACGAGGTAAACCTGAAATGAAGTCCATGTTGATAACTTCCAACTTCCAAGTAGGAATGTTGATCTCTTGAGTCATACCTCCTGGTTTCTAATGTTCTACCTTCACTTGCTGGCAATTAGGGTACTTAGCCATAAAATCCGCTATATCCCTCTTCATACCATTCCACCAAAAGACTTCATGCAGATCACGGTACATCTTAGTGGCACCCGGATGAATAGAATATCTGGAATTGTGGGCTTATGAAAGGATCTTCTGTCTCAACTCACCCACCTTAGGAACACATAATAGACCCTAATAGTGAAGCACACCATCTCCCCCTTGGAAGAATACCTCAACTCTCTGCTGATGGACTACACCCTTCATTTGACGCAATAAAGGATCACTGTCTTGCATTTCCTTAACCTCCGCGACCAATGAAGATTCTGCCCCATTCTGAACTGTTACAGCACCCGCTGATATGCTCATAAGGTGACCTCACAAGCCAGCAAGTCTATGAACATCTTTTGCTAGATCTTTTCTTTCTTCCTCAATATGTGCTACACTACCCATAGATAATCTACTAAGAACATCTGCTACTACATTTGCCTTACAGGGATGGTAATGTACACTCATATCATAATCCTTGAGGAACTCGAGCCATCTCCTCTAGCGAAGATTCAACTCTTTCTGGGTGAACACATATTTAAGGCTCTTATGGTCTATGAACACATCTATGTGAACACCATACAAGTAATGTCTCCAAATCTTAAGTGCAAACATCACTGCTTCAAGTTCAAGGTCATGAGTTGGATAATTCTTCTCATGCACCTTAAGTTGTCTAGAAGCATAAGTTATAACCTTACCTCGATGCAGCAACACACAACCTAGGCCGACTCTGGATGCATCAAAATAGATAACATAACAGTGTGAACCTTTGGTAGTGTCAAAACAGGAGTTATAGTCAACCTAGTTTTCAGTTCTGCGAAGCTTTTCTCACAATCATCTGACCACTGAAACTTAACCTTTTTCTAAGTTAACTTAGTCAATGGAGAAGCTATGAATGAAAATCCTTCCACGAACCTTCTGAATAACCCGCTAGACCCAAGAAAGTTCTGATATATTAGGAGAGGTAGGTCTGGGAAATTATTTCACTGCTTCTATTTTCTAATAATCAACTCAGATCCCTTCGATAGACATAATATGACCAAGGAAAGCAACATATTGCAACCAAAACTCGCATTTGCTAAACTTAGCAAATAACTTGTGATCTTTGAAAGTTTGCAGGACAACCCAAAAATGATTCATGTGTTCTTCCCCATTCCAAGAGTAAATGAGGATATCATCATCAATAAAAACGATAACAAATAAGTCCAAATACTGCTTGAACACTCTGTTCATCAAATCCATGGAAGTTGTTGGAGCATTGGTTAGTCCAAATGATATAACTACAAATTCATAATGACCATACCGAGTTCTAAAGGTTGCCTTCAGGATGTCACTTTCTCTAACTCTAAGCTAATGATAACCGAATCTGAGGTCTATCTTTGAGAAATGACTAGCACCCTGGAGCTGGTCAAACAAGTCATCAATCCTGGGATAGGATACTTATTCTTGACTGTGACTTTGTTCAACTGCCTAAAGTCAATGCACATTCTAAGAGAACCATATTTCTTTTTCATGAATAACACTGGTGCACCCCATGGGGAAATACTAGGTCCGATGAAGACCTTATCTATAAGATCTTTCAACTACTCTTTCAATTCCTTATGCTCTGATGGAGCCATTATGTAAGGATGAATAGAAATAGTTTGTAAGGAGAAAAATTCCAAAGTCGATTTCCCTTTCGGGAGAAACTGTGGGAAGATCTTCTAAAAACACTTTTGGGAACTCATTAACTACTCGAACTGACTCAAGAGTTGGGGTTTCAAATCTTGAGTCCTTAACCCGAACTTGATGATAGAGATAACACTTAGAAATCATCTTTCTGTCCTTAAGGTAAGAAATGAATCGACCCATAGGCGCTAAGCTACTACCTTTCCAATCTAAGATTGGTTCGTCTAGAAATTGAAAACGAACAATCCTAGTTCTACAATCGAGTGAGGCAGAATAAGAATGTAACCAATCCATGCCTAGAATGATATCAAAATCTACCATTTCTACCTCTACAAGATCTACTAAGGTGACTTTCTCGGAGACTGTGATAGGGCAATATATGTATACACGTCTAACTATTACTGGGTCACCGACTGAGAAGGGTTCTGAGAGAGTTTTTGGACTAACATTGAAGTTGTCTCCTATATAAAAAGTTACAAAGGAAAGAGTAGCCCCTGGATCTAACAAATCATAAACATCTAAGTTAAAAACTACTAACATACCGGTGACTACATCAGGAGAATCTTCTTGATTTTGGCGAGCCTGAATAGTATACAACCTGTTTTGGCGCTATCCGCCACCTATACCAGATGAGTAACCCTATTGAGTTGGCGACCTGCTGGTGCTGCTGAAGTTGTGGATTGAGCCCTACCATTATTGCCCCCTTGACACTATTTAGTAGAAGGAAAATCTCTCAACCTGTGACCAGACTGACCACACACAAAGCATCATTCCTTTCTTACAAGACACTTGCACGGATGGTTCTTACCACACTTTGGAAAAGTTAGGTAGGCTCTGGTGCTTGAAATACTCCCCTGAGACTTAGAGCCTGATGCCCTACCTTTCTGATCCTCTTGGAACTTAGAGGATGGAACACTAGTTGATGAAGGTGCAGGAGCTGATCAGTTTTGCTAAAACTGCGAGCGATTTCCTCCACCCGATTTCTGTTGAGAATACTCATAGTTGCCTGTTCTAGCCTTCTTATTATCCTTAGCATGTTCCCTAAGCTTATCTCCCTCAACTTGTTTAACCTGAGTTATAAGCCTAGAGATGTTCATATTTTCCAACAACATAGCATTCCTACACTCTGTTTTCGCTAAGTCGGATACCCATATAGAAACTTGTTCATTTGAGCTCTAGAATCGACAACCATGTGAGGAGTATACCTATAGAGTTGGGTGAACTTGAGTCTGTACTCTTGGATTGTCATGTACCTTGCCTCAAATTCATGAACTCCTAAGCTTTTGCCTCCCTCAACTCTCTTGGGAAGAACCTATCCAGAAAAGTCTCACTAAAATATTCCCAAGTGATAGGAGTGGCATTCGTACCCCTGTTCTCCTTCCATTGAGTATGTCATATGTGAGCTACATCCTTAAGCTGATAGGATGCCAACTCTACCCTATTATTACCAGCCACTTACATCACTCCAAAGATCTTCTTGACCTCATCCATGAAGTTTTGGGGATTCTCACCCATCTCCGATCCAAAGAACTCAGGAGGATTCATCTAACAAAATCACGAACCGTGGTTGCCACTGATCCCCCACTAGCTTTGCATTAACTGAAGCCTACTGGTTGTTCTGGTTAGTCACATTCTGAGCCAAAAGTTGAATGGCATTCCAAAACTCAGCATTCAAAACTTCTTGATATGGGACTAGAGGAGATGTGTTAGCATTTGATGCATTCACATTCCTTTTGTAGGCTCTAGAGGAGGCATGATCTGAAACACATAACGAAGGATTAGAACAAGGAAATTGGATCATATCTCACGCACGATAAGAATATCAAGAAAGTCAAGTTTTCCTAAAACACTTTGTAGCCTCCCTTTCATTAGATGTGGTGCACTTCACACCCATGAAAAAGACTCTACTTAGTGCAGCTTTTTAGACATCCTAGGAATCTTAAACCTAGTTCTCTGATAGCAAGTTTATCGCTCCCCGAAGCTACCCCTAGGATGCGGACACGGGACCTAGGATCACGAGTGACCCCAAGCTAACCTGCTAGCATATCATAAGCATACTAAATAAACTGAATTAGGAAAGTACTGTGCGGAAGCTAAATCGTAAGATAAACTAAAATGATGGGGAATACTATAAACTATCTGAATATATAAAAACTGAGAGTTTAACAACAATGGAAAAGTCAAACTGAAATGCTAAAGCTGAATCTAACTATGTCTGAAAATAAGCCTCTAACTAACTAGAAATGCTGGGACATGGCCCTAGCTAAATCTAGCAAAACTGAAACAAAAGACTAAAAATAGAAAGGAGACATGTTTGTCGTCCTCGGAGAATGAGGACTCACCACTAATGTTGCTGAGCTGGAGATCAAGAACTGATTTATGCGTGATCTGGAAACTGAGGACCTGAACCTACATCACGAGAAGATGTAGCGCAGAGTATGTGTTAGTATTTGAAAGGTACTGAGCATGCATGATAGAGTAAAGTTGAACAATAAACATAACTGAACCAAAGCATATATCTGAGCAATGATAAGAGATAAGCATGATACTATACTGAGAATGTTGAACATGAACTAATTGAATGCAATGACCAAGTTTATAACATGCTGAGACTAAAATTTGATTGTAACTAAAAACATGGTCCATGTAATAGAATCTCACTGTGGGAGCTAATAATAGCCGATATAAAACCACATGAACTAAATGTGGAGTGCGATGTATACACCCTATCGAGAGGACCCAATATACCCTGCCAGAGGTATAGAGGCATTGCTGACATGATCACTAAAATGTAATGCCCACAGAGGGGACTTATAAACCTATGGGGGCATGTAGTTCTGGAACTTGAGGGTGGGTGACCCTAGTCCACTCGATATTAAGTTACTCCCAATTGATTATGTAATTAACAATTTATGACTGAATTTTTGTAATACTGTATAGCTCAAATACTGACTTGCTAACTGAAAATGCAACATTAATGTGCTAATAATGAAACATTCAAATCTGAGGCATGTATATCTGAAATAACTGACCTAGCATGTGTAATTCATGAACTAAAAGAATTATATAGCTAGGGTTCTAAATTTATGAAGAAATCTACGCAAAACAATACTTAAAGCATGATAATCTGATTAGGAACGTCAGAGTAACTAATTCATAATAATATGTAGAAATTCTACAAATCCTAGATTTAGATAATATGAAGGGAATCAAGAATCTTACGGAATTCTAGGGACCTAGTGGATTAAAGGAATCCACCAGTGAAATCCCACATACCTAGTGATGAAATTCATGGAGAATTCTTTTGATTTTGGGGCTAGAACTGATGAAAACTCATTGCATTCTTGAACTAGGGCTTGGTCGACTTTCTCCTCTGTTTTGCTCTAAGTCTGATAAAAAACTTTTGGTGAATAATTGAAAAGGGTAAGCTCTAATTAATTTACTAGGCTAAAACTGACCAAAAACCACGTAGTTTAGGGGTTAAACGACGTAGTTTAGGGGTCCAACGAATAAGGAAAAGACCGAATGACACCTGACTTAAAAGTCTGCCGAAGCAAACCACTGGCTGACTAACGGTCCGTGGATTGACCCACGATCCATCGTGTCAACAGCGGATTGGCTTCAGAGACTTGGTCCTGGGCTTCGATCCTTGAGCCAGAACCACGGGCCGTGGTCTGACCTACGGTGTGTGAGTCCGATCGTGGGTCGACACTTAGCCATTTTTCCTGAGTTGATTCTGGGACCTCGATCCACAGACAAGGACCATGGTCCGTGGGTCCGGCCGTGGTCATGCCTTAGAGAAATTTCTGGCTGATTCTAGGGAGGGCGGCTGTAGGTTGCCATCCACGGGCCACTAGGATGGGTCGTGGGTCACCCTACGGTCCGTGGGTCTGACTGTGGTCATGCCTTAGAGAAATTTATGGCTAATTCTGGGGAGGGCTACAGGTTTCCATCCACAGACCACTAGGACGGGCCATGGGTCACCCTACGATCTGTGGGTGGCAACCGTGGGTTTCACCTGCAACTTCTGGGAATCTGCTGGTTTGGTTTGTTTTCGAATATAGGGTGTTACAGTTACCATATAAATAGTGCAATATTTTATCTTTATACGTAATATACATTTTAAAAATATTATTAGTCAATTAATATTTGAGTAAGGCTATCATAGAGATGTAATTTTACCAAAAGTGTACCTCTATAGAAAATTTCAACACTGTTATAAGTAGAATGTTATAGAAAAAAAAAATATGACATCAAAAATTAGTTCTAAAAAAATTAGGTTGTTACATTGAAATGTTCTTATAACAAATGATGGTTAGATAGAGAATTGAGTGTATGTCAAATATTTATGTTGACCAATTTTTCTTTTAGATATATCTATCTCAATAGCATAATTTAATATTACTATATGAACTACATCACCTATAGTCAAAAATATTTTATTTCTATAAGTTTCTACCATATCTTTGTGGAATTGTAGTCATATCCTTTTGTATGCAACATACATTTCATTATTTGTTGTCTAATGAGAGTATCTATTATGTTATAGAAGTTCTATCATGATATAAAACATTAAACTTTTTCAATAAAAATAATAATTGATGAATACAATTTAAATTATTTATTTATAGGATCTTTAAATTGATTTAAGATCATTTTGTGATCAACCACTATTTTCTTATCTATTTTTATAGAGCTTGCAAGGAGTGTATCTTGTGATATTACATTTTATTAGATCAAAATAAACACAAATAACAGGAAATTCATACTTAAAAAAATTCAACACAATATAAATATAAAAAGGAATAAATATATGGAACAATTCATAGCCAATGAAGAAGGAATACTAAAATATATATTCATGATAGAGTGTAACGACTGGGTTCCATCATTATAGAAAAGCCAATGGGGAAAAATTTTGGGTCGGAAAACTTTTTCGTAGTAACTTGGAATTTCTCAACCTAGTCCAGATTTGGACGAAATCAAAGTCATTAAAGTTTAGGGAAATCTGGTACCAATTGGGTGATCTAATTATGAATTTGATCATATGAGTAGATAGATAAGAGTTAAGGAACGCGTACGACTTCACAGAATTAAATTCGACCGAGTAGAACATTCGAAATTGATCTTAGCATGAATGGGTAGTTTTTGAGTGTCGTTGGATGAAAGTATGTTGTGAAATGGGGGTCTTAGATGGGGTCTTAGAATTATTAAAATAGCTCACTAGTTCTGTGCAAGCAGCTGAGGTGGGATTTTTGTCACCAGAGGGGTCCGCTGTAGCAGGGCAGGTGTCGCCATGGCGGGCCAGACGCGACTTAAAGTCAGAAATAAACCCTAAAACTATTTTATTCTGCAATTTTCAAACTTGAGAGCTAAGGAACGAACCCAAGGGTTTTCTTGACTATTTTCCATCATTCTTAAGGCTAACGGTAAGATTTAACTCCCCAAAACCATTTTTCGATCCGTAGAACATAATCTAATGGGTAATTATCAATGAGGGGAGGGTTTTGATCTAGAAATTATGGTGGAAAAAGCCCTAATCTGGATATAAGGATCATGGGTTGATCTAGGGTTGATAGGATTGTTGGAAATCTAGGTAATTAGTTATTGTTTAGTTATTTTCATGTTATAAACGAAGAACAAGCGGAACGAATCCGAAAAGGAAAGGATCTAGTTTCTTAGGGGATTCAAGCTTGTTTCGAGGTAGGTGATGGTTGTGATTTCATATTATATGATGTATGTTTGTTCTTGATTCATTATAATACATGTATGTATGCGAATGTTGCATTGTTTATCACACTTGTTGTAAATGAGTATAGATGAATGATGATTGCCATGAAATCATGACTTGATTGTATGATTATGACAATGTACATTGTGATTGTGATTGTGGCTTGTTTAATGGATCGGGTGTTGCGTTCCGACACACTAACTGGGATTGGTTGCCACATTCCGACATAAATATGGATCGGTTGTGACGTTCCGACATAAACATTGGATCGGGTACCACGTTCTGTTATGCTAACTGTTTGGGTTTGGGTTCCATGAGAGGACCAATGAGTTGACATAATTGTATATCTTGGTATTGTGAACTGTTTGTATTCATAATGATGTTGATAATGTATATGTTCGGTATGTTCATGTTATTATTATATTGTAACGACTTATATGTGTTGCATTTAGTGGGATAGTCGTGTGATCCTACCAGTACAGTGTGGTTGTGTACTGATACTGCAATTGATCTTTCTTTGTTGTGTACAGGGCATCTTCAGGCAGCTATTGACAGTTCTCTCTTAGAAGATCAGTGATCGTCGTTCGAATTCAAGTGTGAGACAGTTCTTCCAGGCTGCCATGAGTTCTCTTTCTGTTTGGTCCATCTTATTCGGACTTAGACTTGTTCATTAGATATTCTTATGTTTAGTTGGGTTGTGCCCATTATCCTTTAGACTTTTGGTTCATTGTTAGAGTTTTGGAACATTGACTTTTAGGTTCTAGGCATTTAATTCCGCAATTCATTGTTAGATCTTTTGGAAGTTTATAGGTACTTCAGTATTTAGT
The DNA here is from genome assembly GCA_036553675.1 of Solanum okadae. Classification (NCBI taxonomy): domain Eukaryota; kingdom Viridiplantae; phylum Streptophyta; class Magnoliopsida; order Solanales; family Solanaceae; genus Solanum; species Solanum okadae. Next base: position 47,216,037 of record CM071678.1, read on the forward strand.
CATTTAAACCTTCTTCCGTATCTTTAAATGCTTGGTTTCGTATTAATTAGTTAATATTAATGGTTCTCCCACCGAAGGGTTAGTGTGGGTGTCAATTACGACGGTCTGGGTCGTGACAAAGTTGGTATCAAAGCCTAGGTTCGTTGATCTCGATGTACCAATATGAGTCTAGTAGAGTTTTGAAGAATGGTACGGAGACGTGTGTACTTTTTTTCGAGAGGCTATAGGACTTTAGGAAATATCTTTATTTTTTATTGTCTCCTTTCATGCAATAACTTGATTCCAATTGGTATCTGTCGATTCGAATTGGTATCTAACCTCCTTCACTCTTCTGTCCGCAGATGGTTAACACTAGATTCAACGGCGTCAGGCCCGTAGCACCTGTCAATCATCCAGCTGAAGTATTTGCAGCGAGAGGTCGCGGTCGAGGCAGGGGTAGAGGTCGAGGAAAGGTGGCACCTACTAGGGATGGATTACCGGGTGAAAATACTCCTAGAAATGAGGACCTTCCCGTGCATCATGAAGAGATAGAGGAGAATAATAAGGTTGCAAATTTTGAGGTAGTTGGACAAGAGGAAGAGGTGCAGGCTGAAACTACAGGTATTCCTCCAATAGAACCAGTGTTAGCTCAACAAATCATGTCATTTCTGAAAGGAATGGTTGGTCCTAGAGTGCTTCCACCTCTTCAAGCTCCCGCCAATCCCCCAATTGCTATCACTACTCCCAAGGTGGGTGGAACTGTAGGTACTGATACTTTCTTACATCCTTTGTTGGTCCTGTTATGACTGGTAATGAGTATGAGATGTTGACCAAGTTCTTGAAGTTGAAACTGCATGTGTTCCATGGTTCCGAGAGTGAGGATGCAAATGAGTTCATCCTAGATTGTTATGAGAGGCTGCATAAGTTAGGAATTGTCCATCAACATGGGCTTGAGTTTGTCACTTTTCAACTTCAAGGTGAGGCTAAGCAATGGTGTAGAGCTTATATGGAATGCAAATCTTCAGTTTTACCTCCATTTTCTTGGACCCAGTTTCACGCTTTGTTCTTAGAGAAGTATGATCCTCGGACCTTGAGAGATCGTAAGAAAGATGGGTTCATTGCTTTGGAGTAAGGTGGTATGTCTATGTCTGCTTATTGGCCAAGTTCCGTGCTTTGTCTAGATATGCTACACAGTTGGTGACTACAGAGGGGGAGAGGATCCATCTATTTATTAAGGGACTAAATTCTGAGTTGTAGGTATTATCTGTTCACATGAACTCTACAGAGAGAAGCTTTAATGAGGTGATAGACTTTGTGAAGAAAGTGGAGGAGGTGAGGCGAGACGGTCAGGCTAAGGCATTGGCTAAGAGGGACAAGAACTAAAGTAACTTCCAAGGTTCTTATTCCAAAGGGTCAGGGAGGCCAACACTTGTAGCCAGGCCAATTTAGTCCGTGATACCCTCCTCTAAAAGTAATTACTCCGGAACTCCACCTCATAATTTGATTCAGGATAGCCAAGGAATCGCGCCTTCGACGGGCAACAGGCCATCTTTTGATCGTACTTGCTATCATTATGGAGAACCTGGGCATATGAGGAGAGATTGTCCCCACCCACTCATGATGGATTCCGCGCAGCAGCAGACTAGAGCAGTGGTACCCACGAGAAATGGTAATAATGGTCAAGGGCATCCACAAGGTGGGTGAGGAGGAAATCAACGAGGTCGCAGAGGTAGAGGAAATGGTAACATGAGTTCGAGATTTTGGACTCATTTAGGGCTATTTTTGTGTAAGAGTAATGTCCTCAAATGCCTAATTTGTGACAATAACGGGTGTAAAACCCTTGCTTTAAGATATATGGATTGAGGAACAAAGCTAGGTGAGAAATGGGCAACAAGGACAACACGAGCGGAAAAAGAGAAGAGGAAAAACAAGCCTAATGATTGCCGAGATCAGTCGGTGAATTGCCAAGTTTCCCCTCTACCGCCTAAATTTACAGAACTCGGAGACCGGATTAGGAGTAACTTCAGCGAGCAGCAATCCCATCTGGCGTGATGCCGATCGCATCGGCAAAGGACGACCATGTCACCACAAGCACTGATAGAGACACAGATAATCGATGAAAGGTGAGTCAAATGACAAAAGGGTGCATCGCAGAATGAAACGATGATCATGATTTGGCTCACCTAAAATTACATTGGTCGGATAAAGAAGATGTGAAGCATGAAGGCGATACGAAAGGAAAATCGTCGAGTCGCCAACCAGTCGGTAAAGCCCGACTTTCCTCACCGAGTGGCCCCAAAAAGTCACACCAAATTTGTATAAATTGATTTTTCCAAGAAAGAGAAAGCATTCAGAAATTGTGAGGAACGACAGATAGAGAGAAAAAACATTGTTATTGTCGATTTGAAGTGATTTTTAACAATGTTTTTCATTTGGGTTTTTTAATAGAGAAGATATTATTAAATTTTGACTTTCTAATTTCATCTACCCAGCTATGAAAATGTGGAAGGTATTGAATTTCATCTTTTTACTATATTGGTTAAAACCCTAACCTTAGGGGTTTGACAATGTGACCAATTGTTGACTTTGACTAAATGGGTGTCATCAATTAGTGAATCTTGGTGTTAATTTGAAGTGGGTCTGAATTATTATTGTGGTTTAACTTTATTATTGCATATTTAGTGCAATATAGTTCAGAGTTTTGTGCTTGCTCAAGAGAAAAGTATAGAGCCAACGTAGTAATTTGGCATCCTTAATAGTGGGTCATTATAGTTTCAACTTGAGAAAGTGAAACTTGATATTCAGCCGTTGTATCTAGCTCGTAAGAGTAGATTTGATGAGAAAATGAGTTGGGCATCTTATAACTAGTGTTGAAGTTCGAGAGAATTTAGAGGAAATAAAGTAATTGTTCGAGAGAAAATTCCTTTACTCATACCCACAATAAATTAACATTGTTGGTAATGATGTACACCTGTTAAGTTGAATTCGATAGTTTGTTAGTCAATCCCCCAAGTGTTATCTCATTATTTGATTGTTCCGTGTTGATTGTTGAAGTGGGTTAGTAACGACAACCTGGAATTTGACTTCTAAACTATTAAGTGTGGTGTTTGTTCAGCTGAAAAGGTCACTGTCATACTATCATATTTGAATTCAAAAGAAAGCTACTCTATGTGGGATCGACCCTAACTCATGTAGTTGGGTTTATACTGATTTATGACCGTTGACACTTAGAACTGGATGAAGTATCTTTGAAGCATATATCAAAATAGCGCCGTTGCCAGGGAGTAGCATTGTTTAGAGTTCTTTTATCGAGATTTGACTTGTGAATGTTTTAGCTGTAGTTGAATCGATTAAGGTTAGATTGTGCTCGTGTTGAGTGGGATGAATAGAAGTAAGAATAAGTGAGGCAGAGGTGGATGGTAGCCAAGCAGGTCACCAAGACGGTATGATGAAATTAATAGTATGTACAACCCATCTCAACCAAGTGAAATGGGTGCGATTTGTCTACCTTCAACTGATGGGAATGCAATATTTGAGGTCACAAGCGCAACTCTTCATCTCTTCTAAATGAAGGAACTTTATGGAGGGATGGCTCATGAAGATCCACATGAGCATGTAAGGAATTTTATAGAGGTATGCAGCCCATTTTCATTCAAGAATGTGTCACATGAGTCAATCTGGCTCAGGTTATTTCCATTATCTTTGATGGGGGAGGCTAGCAAGTCGTTGGCTGAGTTATCAAGGAATTCCATCACATCATGGGATGAGCTGATCATGACATTCAATGCAAGATTCTTTCCTCCATTGAGGATGATGAAACTCAGAGATAACATTCAAGGTTTCAAGCTATGGGAGGGTGAACCCATCCATGAAACGTGGTTGAGGTTTAAAAAACTCCTTCTTCAATGTCCAACTCATGGGTTACCAAACGATTCGCTACTCCAATAATTTTACCAGAATCTTGATTCGGTAAATAAAGGAATAGTTGATCAATTGGTTCGAGGAGGGATAATGTTGCAATCATTCAAAGTGGCTTCATTTCTTCTTGATGATATGACTAAAATAAACCAAGCTTGGTACACTCGAGAAGATCAATTTTCACCTTTTTGTTTTAGAATGACTAAAGAGAAACTTGATAAGGAAAAAGAAAGGGATGAGAACATCAAGAAAATTTTGGCCCAAATGGAGTTACTACAAGATCATGTATTAGAAAATGTAAAGAAGCAAAAGGGGGAAAATGGAGTGTTTAAAGTTGAGGAGGGTTCTTCCTCGGGTTCATCAAAGCGGGGGGAGAATCAAGATTGAAATTCCAAGAGATATGAGGAAGGTTCCCACCCACGCTATTTATACCGAGGTGGGAATCAAGGTTCGAACTTTCACAAAGTGGAAGAGCAAAGAAGATATCAACAAGAATGGGCTGAGCAAAGTGACTATTGGAGAAGAGAGGATGATCATGAAGAAGATCACACTCAATTGAGTGACCCATAGTCAAAAGGGACTGCAGGTAGTCCCTGGGTGAATGACTTGTTGTCAAGCATTCTTGACAAAGTTGAAGGTTCGGATGATTTGTTAAAAGGAATGAAGGCCAATTTTTCGTCACTACATACTAGAGTGAACTCTCACACGGATGCAATCAAGCTACTTGAAGGTCAATTGAGTTTACTTTCCGCACAATTGGAGCCAAACATGACGAAGGAAAATGGTGATAGAGGGCTAGATGTGGTTACACGAAGTGGAAAGGTGGTGGTAGGTGATGTGAAGGAAAGTGATGAAGCACAAACTCACGAAGTAGACAAGAGCATTGAGGAAGATGAAACACCCATCCAACAAAGTGTTGCCTAGGAGTTACAAACAAATGTACCAAATAGTCCTCCAATGTCAAAGGTGGCGCAACCTCTACCAAAAGGGACCCCTCCATTTCCCCAACACCATAAGAAGAAGAATGAAGATAAAAAGTTCAAGAAATTCTTATCGGTGTTTAAGACACTATCGATTATAGGTATGACTAGTATTCATATATACTTCTCCATCAAAGGAGTTATTCACCAAGAAAAGAAGCTTGGACTTTGAAACAATTGAAGTCTCACATAGTTGTAGTGCAATTATAACTAACGAGAAAATAAAAAAGAAGGAAGATCCCAGAGCCTTCACCATTCCTTGCACTATCGGTATGCTCAAATTCACCAAGGCTCTATGTGATTTGGGAGCAAGTATAAACCTAATGCTATACACAATCTATAAGCAACTTGGATTGGGTGAACCAAAATCCACAACAATAAGGCTTTTGATGGAAGATCGATCTATCAAGCACCCTGTGGGGACACAATATGATATATTGGTTAAGGCTGGCCGATTCATTTCCCCGGATGATTTTTTCATCCTCGATTGGGAAATAGATGCTGAAATTCTCATCATTTTGGGAAGACCATTCATGGCAACTGGAAGAGCGTTGGTGGATATTGAAAGCGGAGAACTGAAGTTCTGGGTGAACAAAGATGAAGTAACCTTTTATGTTTGTAAGTCAATGAAATAGCCTAGTGATATTCATGTGGTCTCTACGATTGATGTTATTGATGAGGCGCTGGCTAGTGTGAGCCATTTGATGTGTATTAGTGTACCACTTGAAGTAGTGCTTGTTAACTATGATGAGTTCGAAGTTCAAGGTTATGAAGGGGTAGTAGTTGCTCTCTTAGGCATTGGGGAATATTCAAAGACTCCATTGAAGCTGGACATTGATCTAAAAAATTGAGAAAGTCCTCCCGCAAAGCCATCAACAGAGGAACCACCGAATCTAGAGTTGAAAGTACTTCCCTCCCATCTCTGGTATGCTTTCTTGGGGGAAAATAACACTTTATCTGTGATTATTGCAACTGATTTGCTTAAATGGCAAATAAAAATTCTCCTTGAGGTGTTGAGAAGGCAAATCAAAGTTATAAGTTGGACAATTGCTGACATAGTGGGCATCCCTCTAGGCATTTTCACTCACAAAATCCAACTTGATAGTGATTGTAAATCGAGTGCTGAACATCAGCGAAGATTGAACCCACTGATGCAAGAGGTGGTAAAAAAGGAGATAATAAAGTGGTTGGATGCAGGTGTGATCTACCCTTTTGCGCATAGAAAAAGGGTAAGTCCGGTACAATGCGTACCCAAAAAAGGAGGCATCACAGTAGTCCCAAATGAAAAAAGGGGAGCTTGTGTCTATGAGACCACTGACCGGATGGAAAGTATGCATGGATTATCAGAAGTTAAACTCGTGGATCAAAAAAGATCACTTCCCATGCCTTCCATGGGTCAAATGCTTGATTGACTTTCAAAGAGAGGATGGTATTGCTTTTTGGATGGGTACTCCGGTTATAATCAAATCTCCATTGCTCCGAAAGACCAAGAGAAAAGGATGTCGTTCGGGTTATGTAATGCTCCGGCAACATTTCAACGTTGCTTGCTATCTGTTTTGGCTGATATGGTGGAGGACTCAATTGAAGTCTTCATGGATGACTTCTCGGTTGTGGGTGACACCTTTGAAGAATTCTTAGCACACTTCAGACAAGTTCTCCAAAGATATGTGGAGACAAACTTGGTCCTAAATTGGGAAAATGCCACTTTATGGTTAGGGAAGGTATAGTTCTTGGTCACAAAATGTCGCAAAAAGGGTTGGAGGTTGATAAAGCAAAGATTGAAGTTATTGAGAAGTTACCACCACCAATTTCGGTGAAGGGTATTCGTAGTTTCTTGGGGCATGCTGGTTTTAACCGGAAGTTCATCAAAGACTTCTAAAAAATTGCACATCATCTATGCAAACTCTTGGAGAAGGAGGTGAAACTCCACTTTGATGATGCATGCATTGTGGCCTTGAAGTGTTTGAAAGAAAAATTGATCTCCACTCTGGTTATCACTAGTCCTGATTGGTCAAAACCCTTCGAAGTAATGTGTAAGGCAAGTGCCACGAAATTAGGTGTCGTGTTGGGGCAAAAATGCAACAAACTATTTCACCATACCTACTACACAAGCAAAACTCTAAACGGTTCTAAGCATAACTACACAGTCACATAACAAGAATTACTTACAGTAGTATATGCGTTTGAGAAATTCTAGGCATACTTTTTAGGCACTAAAGTGGTTGTGCACACTGATCATGCTGCCCTGCGATATCTGATGGCAAGGAAAGATGCCCAACTAAGATTGATAAGGTGGGTGCTTCTGTTGTAAGAATTTGACTTTGAAGTCAAAGATAGGAGAGGTTGTGAAAATCAGGTGGCTAACCACCTATCCAGATTGGAAGGCAAGGAAAATGATGAGTTCGAGGTAGATATTAATGATGCCTTTCCCGATGAATAGGTATTCACGATAAGTCTCCAGCAATCTCCTTGGTATGTTGATTTTCCTAATTATGTGGTGTGTGGATTAATGCCGAATGAACTAAACTTCTACCAACAAAAGAGGTTTTTGTTCATTGTTAAGAAGTACTTTTGGGATGAACCATATTTATTCAGGGAGTTTGCAGACCATATCATTAGGAAATGTGTTCCGGAGGAAGAAGCTATCGAAATTCTCTATGCTTGTCACGCTTCACTGGTTGGGGGTCATCATGGTGGTGTACGTACAACTGCTAAAGTTCTTCAAAGTGGTTACTACTGATCATCCCTTCACAAAGATTCCCATGAGTTTGTTAAGAAATACACTCAATGTTAGAAACAAGGTGGAGTGTCTAAAAGACACGAATTGCCTCTCACACCCATTTTAGAAGTTGAGCTATTTGATGTTTGGGGTATAGATTTCATGGGCCCATTTGTGAGTTCCTTAAGTAATAAATACATTTTGGTGAGAGTAGATTATGTTTCTAAATGGGTGGAGGTTGGTTCAATACCGAACAATGAAGGGAGAAGTGTTGTTCAATTCCTAAAATGCTACATCTTTTCTAGATTTGGTACTCCTCGAGCTATTATTAGTGATGGGGCTCCCATTTTTGCAACAAGTTTTTTGCATCTGCATTGAGCAAGTATGGAGTGCAACACAAAGTAGAAACTTCATATCATCCCCAAACGAATGGCCAAGTTGAAATGTCAAATCGGGAGATCAAGAGTATCCTGGCCAAGACAGTGAATGCAAATAGGACTGATTGGTCTCGAAAGCTTGATGAGGCTCTATGGACGTATAGCACCGCATACAAAACACCAATCGGTATGTCTTTGTATCAGCTAGTCTTCAGAAAATCTTGCCATCTACCGGTTGAATTGGAACACAAAGCGTTATGGGCATTGAAAGCTCTAAATCTGGACTAGGCAAAGACTTCAAAAGAGAGAGTAGATCAGTAAAATGAGTTGGACGAATTCAGGTTCAGGGCTTATGAAGGCTCATCTCTTTACAATTAAAAGATGAAGAAGTGGCATGATTTTAGAATCCTTAAGAGGGAGTTTAGAGTGGGAGATTAGGTGTTACTATATAACTCTCGGCTCAAACACTTTCCGGGAAAGCTCAAATCCAAATGGTCAGGTCTGTTTAGAGTAACACGGGTATTCACAAATAGTGCCATTGAAGTCAAAGGTAAAGAAGGACATGCATTCAAAGTGGATGGGCAACACTTGAAGTTATACTTTGGTGAATGCCAACACATTTCTCTGATTGAGGTGGTGTATATGGAAGATGCTTGAGAGCATTTCCACATCGTGTCACGACGTTAACTAAGGCACTTTTTTAGAGGCAACCCAAGTGTTAGTAATTTAAATAATGTGTGTTGATTTTGCTGGTGCAAACAATTGTGCGAGATGAAGACACTATTGGTGAATTGCCAAATCTGTTCAGCGAGCCCCACATAGTCCACCTTCTGGACTTTGAAAATGGAGCTGAGATACTGGAACATTAGGCAGAACATCTTCATCACTCGGTGACTCGCCGAAGTGATTGGGCGACCCAATTTTCTCTGCCCTTATGCGCAGCACTGATAGCCTGACCGAATGGATTATTCAGTGAGGTTGCAAATCCATTATGCGATGCGCCGACATGTTCGATGATCTCCTTCATTTTTGCCTTTTTGCCCCTTTATAAACGTGTTGCACACTGGAAATAGGTGTGATATCCAGACCATTGGGTGAACCGCCGAGTAGCTCAGCGACTGTTTCAATTTCTCGCCAAATGGGAGCCTAGTGAAGATTCCTCGCACCTTGCTCTGTGTGTTTACATACCAGTAGTTTATCTTTATTTTTCATTTTTGGTATTGATTGTTCTCTACTCACATTAGGGATAATGTTGAATGCTTTTGGTGGGGGGGGTGTTTCGTCAGTGAGTCCCTTACTTGTTCGAAAAAGTTACAAATTTGAGTGTCGGTCATGATCAACACGGATGACTTGAATAGTTCTCTTAATCGAACAAAAATGAATGTGTGGCTACGATGAGGCCAAATGAGGTTGCATAGATAATATGTTAACTTTTTGCATCTCATTATGACTAGTTGGTTATCGAATGGAGTCTCTTGTGATGAGCATTGCACACTAGCGAAAGTGTGGAGTCTTGTTTGATATTGGTATTAATGCCTTGTGTGATGAGCTTACTGTGAACCTTGTGTGGTGACACCTTGAATTTGCCCCATTGGTTCGGTTGACTAAGTGATGCAAGCTCTTGAAATGATCTTAGGAAACAAATTTTGAAGAGTGAAACAATTTGGCAATATACCTCTTTTGTGGCCAACCTTGTGAGATGTGTGAACTTTGCTTGAACACCCTTTGAGCCTTAGCCTTTTCTTGCAAGTAACTTGATGCAGTTGTAACCCCTCTTTATCTATTCACCCATAATACTCATGAAGTGTGGTTTGTTTGAATAGAGGCCTAAGTTGAGGGTGTGGTGAAAAGAGAAGGTAAATCAAGAAGTGCAAAGAAGTCTCCCTTGACCCTTGGTATTGAGAAAGTCGGAACCCCTCCATAAAAAAAGTAAGAAAAAAGAAGAATGAAAAAGAAAAAGAATGATAAAGTTGTAAAGGTTGCAAAAGAAATAGGGTGTCCAGTATTCCATGAGAAGTGAATAATGGGGAGAATTTTGAGCATGAGTAAAAAAGTTGAAGAAAAGGAAAGAAAGTGATGTTCATACCACATTTCATGAGGATAGCAACCACTGAGCCTAAATGGTCATACTTGTACACTCAGCCTTGTTACAAGCCTTGAAAAGACCTTTTTGATCTTGAGTGAGTGGAAACGAATGTTGGTTGGAAAATAAGGGCAAACATATGGGTGAAGTCATGCATGTATTCATTTTTGTGAGTGTGAGAGTTGTTTGTGATTCCGGAGCTATAAATTGTTGAAGAATAGTGTGTGAATATGGAATCATTCTTTGTGTAAGGGCATTTGAGTACCTTTGTTGAGCTTGAACTTACATTTAAAGAAAGTATTGTGAACTTGAGAATCTTTGATAATGGTGAGTCACAACCTGAACCTTTGAGTGCACAATTGATCCTTGCATGAGTAAGTTGAGTCTTGTTTTGTGCATTCATGATTGAGTCTTTTGTGGCACTGTTTGAGACATCCTTCTTGAACTGCAGAACTTGAGTTTTGCTTGAGTACAAGCAAAAGTTTAAGTTGCGGGTGTTGATGAGTCAGAGATTCGGACTCATTTAGGGCTTTGTTTGTATAAGATTATTGTCCTCAAATCCCTAATTTGTGCCAATAACTGGTGTAAAACCCTTAATTTTCAGATATAGGAATTGAGGAAAAAAGCTAGGTAAAAAATGGGCAACAATGACAACACGAGCGGAAAAAGAGAAGAGGAAAAACAGGCATGATGATCGCTTAGATCACTTGGCAAATCGCCAAGTTGCCCTTCTACCGCATAAATTTACAGAACTCTGAGGCTAGATTAGGAGTAACTTCGGCGAGTAACAATACCATTAGGCGTGATGCCGATCGCATCGGTGAAGGATGACCATGTCGCAAAAAACACTAATGGAGACCCAGATAATCGTTGAAGGGCGAGTCAAAACACAAAAAGGAGCATCGCGGAATGAAACAAGGATCCTGATATTACTAGCCTAAAATGACAGTGGTCGGATGAAGAAGATGTGAAGCATGAAGGAGAGACAAAAGGACAATCGATGAGTCACCAAGCAGTCGACGAAGCCCGAATTTCCTCGCCGAGTGGCCCCAAAAAGTCACACTAGATTTGTATAAATTGATTTTTGCAAGAGAGAGAAAGAATTCAAAATTGTGAGGAACAAAAGATATAGAGCAAAAACATTGTTATTGTCGATTTGAAGTGATTTTTAACAAGATTTTTCATTTGGGTTTTGTACTAGAGAAGATATTATTAAATTTTGACTTTCAAATTTCGTCTACCCAGCTAGAAAACATGGCAGGTATTGAATTTCATGTTTTTACTATGATTGGCTTAAACCCTAACCTTGGTAGTTTGACAATGTGACCAATTGTTGCATTTGACTAAATGGGTGTCATCAATTAGTGAATTTTGGTGTTAATTTGAAGTGGGTCTGAATTATTACTGTGGTTTAACTTCATTATTGCATGTTTAGTGCAATATAGTTCAAAGTTTTGTGCTTGCTCGAGAGAGAAGTATAGAGCCAACGTAGTAATTTGGCATCCTTAGTAGTGGGTCATTATGGTTTCAGCTTGAGAAAGTGAAACTTGAGATTCAACCTTTGTATCTAGCTCGAAAGAGTAGCTTTGATGAGAAAGTGGGTTGGGCGTCTTATGGCTAGTGTTGAAGTTCAAGAGAATTCAGTAGAAATAAAGTAATTGTTTGAGAGAAAATTGCTTTACTCATAGTCCATTCTATCGACAAAAAACTAACATTGTTGGTAATGATGTACACCCGTTAAGTTGAATTCGATAGTTGGTTAGTCAAACCCCTAAGTGTTATCTCTTTATTTGATTGTTTTGTGTTGATTGTTTAAGTGGGTTAGTAATGACAACCTGGAATTTGACTTCTAGACTCTTAAGTGTGGTGTTTGTTCACCTGAAAAGGTTATTGTCATACTTTCATATTTGAATTCAAAAGAAAGCTACTCTCTGTGGGATCGACCCCAACTCATGTAGTTAGGTTTATACTGATTTACAACTGTTGACACTTAGAACTAGATGAAGTGTCTTTGAAACGTATATCATAACACAGGCAGAGGTACAGCGCAGCCAGGCAGGGAAGTCGCCCGTCCCGATGATAGGGCTCAGTTGTTACGCCTTTCCGGGCAAGAATGAGGCAGAGGCGTCTGACGTAGTGATCAGAGGTACTATTCTTGTTTGTGACCGGATGGCTAATGTGTTATTTGATCTGGGTCTACTTATTCATATGTATCCGTGAGATTAGCCTCATAATTTGATATGGTTTGTTATAAACTTGATGCCCCCATCCATGTTTCTACCCCAGTTGGAGAGTCTGTCATAGTCACCCATGTCTATCGTGCTTATCCTATTTTGTTTATGGGTTTTTAGACTTGGGCTGATTTGGTGATAATGGATATGACTGACTTTGACATAATCTTAGGCATGACTTGGTTGTCCCTCTATTATGTTGTGCTTAATTGTAATACTAAGTTTGTAACTCTAGAAATTCCAGGAAGGAAAAATGTTAGAGTGGGAAGGGGTGTACAAGCCTAAGCAAGCTAAGATCATATCCTTCATTCAGGCTCGAAAACTGGTGGGGTAGGGTTGTTTGGCTTATTTGGCTCATATTCGGGATGTTGAGGTTGAGTCTCCATCTATTGAGTCTATTCATGTTGTGTTAGAATTTCGATAAGTGTTTCCTAATGACTTGCCTGGTATGCCTCCTGATAGAGATATAGATTTCTGCATCGATTTAGAACCCGGTACTCGTCCCATTTCCATCACTCCATATCGCATGGCTCTGGGAGAATTAAGAGAGCTTAAGGCTCAAATCCAAAAGCTTCTTGATAAGGGATTTATTGGTGTGTGGGTGAACTAACCCAACACTATGTGATTTCACATACCTCATAGGAATCACCCCTTGACGAAATCCACAAGCGATTCTTGAAGAACTTGACGATTCTTGCACTTCTCCTCTTTTCTCCTCTTTTTTCCTCTTCTCTTCTCTTCTCTCAAAATCCTAACTTAGTTTTTTAAAATCGTAAACTGAATCCTATCAGTTTAGACCCCAATTAATTACCAAAAATGAAACTAAGTCATAAGGTATGAAAAAGACCATAATGTCCTTCTAAAATCCGGATTAGACTTTCCTTATTTGAACAGTCCAACTTCAAATGGGCATATCTCACTCATACAAACTTGGAATCGCGCAAACTCAGCGGCGTTGGAAAGATTATTCCAAGATCTTTCCTACGATATCTGGAAGAACACCTAAGTCATTTTGAGCTACGAGTTATGGTCATTTTAAGTTGACCAAAACTCAAACTTAACATAACTTAACAAAATTTTCCAGATTTTCATTCTTTCCAAAAACAACTTTTTCTAATTCTAGCTCTTTCTAGTTCTTTCAGTTAGGGAGATGCTACAATATATCCTCCTTGGGAACATTCATCCTCAAATGACATTACTCTTAGTAGACTAAGAGTGTAACATCAAACATGCAGATCAAATACCCAACAAGCACAATGCAATAACAATATGCCGACTTATAAATAAAAGTCCAAGAAAAGGATTAGTACCTTAATTTGGAACTTCTCCGGATTTGAAGAGATGTGGATATCTCTTCTTCATATCCTCCTCAGCTTCCCAAGTAGCTTCCTCAACAAATTGGTTCCTCCAAAGGACTTTGACTGATGTTACTTCTTTAGTCCTCAACTTGCGAACTTAGCGATCTAGAATCTGAACAGGAATCTCCTCATAAGAAAATCTATCCTTGATCCCAATATCTTCAGTTGGTATGATAAATGAAGGATCACCCATGCATTTCTTCAACATAGAGATGTGAAATACCGGATGAACCGTGGCTAACTCTTGTGGTAGCTCCAACTCATAAGCTACATTACCTACCCTTTTCTATATGATGTAAGGGCCAATATATCGGGGACTAAGCTTCCCCTTCTTACCAAATCTCATAACACCTTTCATGGGTGAAACTTTCAAGTATATCCAATCATCTACTTCAAACACTAACTCCCTTCTCCTAACACCAGTGTAGGATTTCTGACAACTCTACGCTATTTTCAACCTCTCTTGAATCACTTTCACCTTCTCCATAGCTTGATGAACTAAATCTGGTCCTATCAATCAAACTTCACCAACATCAAACCATCCAATGGGAGATCTGCATCTTCTCTCATAAAGAGCTTTATAAGAAGCCATTTGGATGCTAGAGAGGTAACTATTGTTGTAAGCAAATTCAATAAGAGGTAGGTGATCATCCCAATTACCTTTGAAATCAATCACACAAGCCCTCAACATATCCTCTAAGGTCTGAATAGTATGCTCTGTTTGCCCATCTGTCTAAGAATGAAAGGCAGTACTTAAGTTCACCTTTGAACCCAAACATTTTTGGAATGACTTCCAAACTGTGCAGTAAATTGCATACCTCTGTCTGAAATGATGGACACTGGAACTCCATGAAGTCTAACTACTTCTTGAAGATACAACTTAGCATAATCTTCTGCCGAATAGGTAGTCTTTACCGGCAAAAAGTGGGCTGATTTTGTCATCCTATCAACAATCACCCAAATAGAATCATGTTGCCTGCGAGACCTTGGTAAACCTGTGATCAAGTCCATAATGATCATCTCCCACTTCCATTTCGGAAGTTCTATATTTTAAGGCAAACTATCGGGCCTTTGGTGCTCTACTTTAACTTGTTGGCAATTCGGACACTTAGTCACAAACTCTGTAATGCCCTTCTTCATACTACTCCACCAATACACTTCACTCAAGTCGTGATACATCTTTGTGGAACCCAGATGAATGGAATATCTGGAGCTATGAGCTTCCTCTATGATCCTCTCTTGAAGTTCATCCACCCTTGATACCTCAATACACCATCTTCCCCTTGTTCAAAAGCCATTACTTTTTTCTTATGAACATTTGCCTTCCATTTAAGCAAAATTGGATCTTGGTCTTGTTTCTCTTTAACTTCGGACACTAAAGATGATTCAACCACATTCATCACCACTACTCATCCTTCTGTGGAATCCATTAGTCGAACTCCTAAGAGTGCTAGTCTATGCACATCCCTTGTTAGCTCTTTCTTATCTTCCTCAAAATGGGAGGTACTACCCATAAACAACCTGCTCAAGGCATCAGAAACAACATTAGTCTTACCTAGGTGATAAAGAATACTCATATCATAATGCTTGAGTAATTCTAACCACCTCTTTTGTCTGAGATTAAGCTCTTTCTAAGTAAACACATACTAAAGGCTCTTGTGATCGGTGAACACACCCACATGAACATCATAAAGATAAAACACATACTGAAGACTCTTGTGATCTGTGAACATACCCACATGAACATCATAAAGATAATGACGCCATATTTTCAAAGCAAATACTATGGCAGCTAACTCTAGATCATGGGTGGGGTAGTTCCTCTCATAAACTTTCAAGTGTCTGGGGTAATTACAGATGGGGGGAGGGTTTTAATCCGGAAATTATGGTGGAAAAAGCCCTAATCTGGTTATAAGGATCATGGGTTGATCTAGGGTTGATAGGATTGTTGGAAATCCAGGTAATTAGTTATTGTTTATTGATTTCCGTGTTATTATGATTGTTTGTAGACCAAGAACAAGCGGGACAAATCTGGAAAGGGAAGGATCAAGTTTTTTAGGGGATTCAAGCTTGTTTCGAGGTAGGTGATGGTTGTGATTTCATATTGTGTGATGTATGTTCGTTTTTGCTTCATTATAATACATGTATGTATGCGAATGTTGCATTGTTGATCGCACTTATTTTAAATGAGGATAGATGAATGATGATTGCCATGAAATCATGACTTGATTGTATGATTATGAGAATGTACATTGTGATTGTGGCTTATTCAATGGATCGGGTGTTGTGTTCCGACACACTAACTGGGATCAATGTCCATGTTCCAACATAAATATGGGATCGGTTGCCACGTTCCGGCATAAACATTGGATCGGGTATCACGTTCCGGTATGCTAACTATTTGTGTTCCATGAAAGGACCAATGAGTTGACATAATTGTATATCTTGGTATTATGAAACAGTTCATATTCGTAATGATGTTGTTATTGTATATGTTCGGTATGTGCATGTTATTATTATGTTGTAATGACTTATGTATGTTGCACTTAGTGGGATAGCCGTGTGATCCTACCATTACATTGTGGTTGTGTAGTGATACTGCACTTGCTCTTTCTTTGTTGAGTACAGGGAATATTCAGGCGGCTATTAACAGACCTCGCTTAGAAGATCAGTGATCGTCGTTCGACTTCAAGGGTGAGCCAGTTCTTCCGGGCTGCCATGAGTTCTCTTTCTATTTGGTCCATCTTATTCGTACTTAGACTAGTTCATTAGATATTCTTATGTTTAGTTGGGTTGTACCCATTATCCTTTAGACTTTTGGTTCGTTGTTAGAGTTTTGGTACATTGACTTTCAGGTTCTAGGCATTTAATTCTGCAATTCATTGTTAGATCTTTTGGAAGTTTATGGGAACTTCAGTATTTAGTCATTTAAACCTGCTTTCGTATCTTTAAATGTTTGGTTTCATATTAATTAGTTAGTACTAATGGTTTTCCAACCGGAGGGTTAGTGTGGGTGCCAATCACAACGGTCTAGGTCATGACATATAGTTACTCTAGTGTTCAATTTGATTGAAATATCTTGCCACCAACACTTTACTTTCTCCAAAAAATATATTGAAAAATTCATAGCCAATAAAGAAGGAAGACAAAAATATATGTTCATGCTTTATCAACCTTAGTGTTCCAAAATTAGGAAGAAACTCCTTCGTTTGAGGTTAAAAGAATAAACAAAAAGGAAAAACAAAGAACAAATATTTTACCCTAGTCATGTGCCTTTTTTGTATTTGTTTATTATTATTGTCTCTCCCACAACTTGATCTATTTATTTTATTAGAAAAAATAATCTACAATGTGTGTATTTTTCATTGTTCACGCATTATGTTAACACTTATTATTAACTTCTATCTCGAATGAAAATACAATAGAAATTAATTATAGAAACAAAACAAGAAAAAGAAATGAAAATTCCCGCGCACTATATACATAAGTTTTCTGTGTGAAGCAACGTTCATAGATAAATTGTATATTTCTTTGTTCTCTTCTTTTCTTCTTTAATATAAAGACAATACCTAAATTCCAATTCTAAGAACTTTGGCGAAACATATCAATGGATTGGGGATGAATCATGTATGAAAATTTTAAATGATCTCAAATTGTTACAGAAAAGAGATCACCAAAAATTTATAAGGAGTGAATGGTTATGATTTATGACCGAAAAAACTTGAAGGTAGAAATTGTTGTGACTATTCGTAGGAAATTAGTATTTTTTAAATAATAAAACATGTAGGTTAATTAAAAGGTTATTAATTTTATAAAATGATATAAATAATATTGAAGTATTTGTTTGATGAAAATCGTAAGAGGAAATATAATTGTGAATTGATGAATGATTTGTTACAATTTGTTCACCAACTCTTTCTTATGTGATACCTCCAATTTCATAGAATTTTGAACTTAATAAACTGTTGCAAATAACACTTGGATATTTTAAGAAGAAGTGTAGAAAATCTTAAAAAGTCATAGTTTAAAAGTGAGAGGAAACCCCTCTATTTATAGCTAACAAATAGTACTATGTATAGGTAGTTATTGTGCCTTATCAGAAAAGTCACAACCCTTAAAAAAGTCACTGCTCATTGGAAATGTCATAACCCTTTGAAATAGTCACAACTCATCAGATAAGACACAACTTTTTTGTAAAGTCACAACCCTTTGAAAAAGTCACAATCCTTTGGAAAAGTTACAACTCATCGGAAAAGTCACAATCTTTTAGTGTAAAAAATGTGTCTACTTTTAATATAATATAATATAATTAAATTAAAATAATAAAAAAAATTGAGTATTTTTAATTGAGGGTATTATATTAATTCAACATTCATGTTTGGGAGTTCATGCTTTTAAGGTAGTATATATATATATATGCAAAATTCTAATTTAAAATTAATAAGAACTAAAATTGTCCTGAAATAAATTAATAGAAGAAAAGGGTATTTAATGCCTCAAAGATAAAACTCTTATTCCTAAATGTTATTTTCCAATTTTCAAAATGGTACAGAATCCTTGGGGTTTTTATATGTGAAATTAAAAAATTCTACATACTTCAAGATTCTCTTTACAGTATACAACTCCATAAGTGAAATTTTTTTATACTAATAATTAATAAATGTCATAAATTAATTTGAAGCTTTTATAATATATATATATATTTTATTTTTTTTGGGTAAATGAGGCTTTTATAATTAATTACATCTCAGATGGGTTTAGGAGATTGAGTAAATTAAAATTAAAGCCCAGTCCTCCTCCATAAGCTCAAATGTACCGTAGAAATCTACAACTTCTTTCCTCTGATTAGGTTTAGGAAATTAAGCAAAAATTAGACCACAAGTTGTCCTCCATAACCTCAATTGTACAAATCTACAACTTATTTCCTCTGATTAGGTTTAGGAAATTAAGCAAAACTTAGAGCACAAGTTGTTCTCCATAACCTCAATTGTACAAATCTACAACTTCTTTCCTCTGATTAGGTTTAGGAAATTAAGCAAAAATTAGAACACAAGTTGTCCTCCATAACCTCAATTGTACAAATCTACAACTTCTTTCCTCTGATTAGGTTTAGGAAATTAAGCAAAAACTAGAGCACAAGTTGTCCTCCATAACCTCAATTGTACAAATCTACAACTTCTTTCCTCTGATTAGGCTTTTTTGGTTTGTAGTTCACATGCTCCTTTCTATTCGGCTTGTTCCATCATTTCCTATAGATGAAGAAGCATATACACAGAAGCCCTTTTGTGGTGATTCTTTCATAGGTTCTTCGGTCCTCTGTCAATTTCTCAAATTAGTTTGATTTGAAAGAGAAATTTGATTCTTGGAGTTGATTGCAAGTACAACAAATTTGAAGGCTGCAGTTGGAGGATTTCTTTTGGAGGTATACCCATTTTAATTTATTCTTAATTAATTGTTCAATAGATAAATCATGGATTGGAAAGCTCCAGGCCTCAAACGAATACTTGCTTGGTTTGGATAAATTTCTTGATTTTGGATTTAAGAATGTGTCATGAGATGGGGTTTATTCAGAATGTAGTCATAATAATTGCCACGTGGGGGGTTGAGATTGATCGCGAGTTACTGAGCTTCTAAGGTTGGGATTAGCTAGACTTGCCAACTCAGCCAATTTGATTAAACAGTATATGTAACCGACTAACAGAATAGAGAGGGCATGAATTTGCATGGTATCTTCTTCTCCAAAATATTTCTCCTTCTATCCAATTTCTTCATTCTCAATCTCTTCTAAATCTCTTCTATCTCTCTTCTATTTCTGCAGATCTATCGAGCCATGGAGCTACTATTCGACTTCCCCATTTTCTGTTATTTTCGTTATTAGCTTAGTTTGTAGTTCAATTCAGTTACCAATATAATCGAAAATAGTCTCAAAAAATACTTTGTTATTTCAAATCTATTCGAGATCATTACAATTGGTATCAGAGCAACGAACTTATCTCGACTGTGGGTAGTAATTCGACAAAGATGTTTGAGGAATCAAAAAAGAGGTTGGCGGAGTCATATACCACTTTGGCTATGGATGGAGTGATTGGAATAGTTGTGAATGTTAAGCAATTGAAGGAGCGCAAGGATTGCATATGCAGCGTTGACTATGATTGTAACTCTTGCGTGTTTGGTTGCATACGCAGCATTGACTGCCATTGCTACTTTTGTCTTGATGAGGTGATGGAGAAGTGCAATGCATTGAATGACTATGTCAAAATTGAGTCAGAGAAGAGAACCATAGAAGTTGTTTCAATCGCACCTTTACAAATTAAAAAAATGTCAGAGATCAAGTTTATCATGACAATAGTGGAGGTTGAAAGAGCAGGTGAAACATATGTCTACTTGCTCGCTCATGAGTTAAATTTGCAACGTATTGGTGAGATTTCTTTGGTCGGTGGACTAGTCTCTACATATGTAGTAATGAAAGAGAAATTGAAGGAAACGAAACTAAGAGTTGCTTCCCACTTGTTTGATGAAATGTCCAAAAGGAATCATGTCCAAGCAGTACACGTATTTATAAGATTTCGAAACAAGTTCTCTCTTGTTTTAGTTGAAAATGAGTTGGTTGCTCCTGTATGGGATCCAAGGATATGTACTGGAGATGTGCTGGCTTTTAGTCTGATTGTCGAGAAGTATGACTTTAACTTAGAGGAGCCTGAAGCACAAAAGATGAATTTAGTAATTGAGATAGCATTAGACCTTGGTGTTAACTGGAGAAATAAAACATTCTTTCCCAGTCTTCACTATCATGGAATGAACATGGTATTGTTTGTCGAAAATATCATTTTGTTGCGTAGTGATTTCTCTGGCCTGATTCTCTGGCGTGCCAGAAGAAAATGCGCCAGTTGCTACACAAAAATGGACTATTGTTTGCCCTTCTGCTTATGTTGTTGGTTGGACAGAGCTTGCTTTGAGAAAAGGATTAAGCGAAATAAGTATTTCTAGTATTGAAGCTCTAAATTTCATCTCATCTGGGCCAAACATCATTTTTGAAACTGCTATTGTAGGCTTTGTAGTTTACAGGAACGTATAACCACTCATTCAGTTAGAGCATGATGAAATTTCCTGCTCTATATTACAGTGCCCTCCTTATTCTGTTGTAGATGCTTTTCAAGGTGACAATCTCCTTTCTTATTATCTGGATGCAGAAACATTCATCAAAATAAGATATCTTCTGAGGTTCATTAAGTCACTATTAAGGAAGAAAGAAACAGAGGATCCTAAACTGACACTATGTTTGTTGTTTGTTGCCAAAGAACAAGTTATAAAGCTACACATCTGCATTATATGGCACCTTGAAAATTCTCCTCATACCATTAGAGTACAATGTGGTACTGAGAGCACATCATTCTATGCTAAAATGGTCAACTATGTTGATGCATTGTGTGCCAGACTTGGTTTTAATGAATCTAACTTGGTGGTGCACTTATTGCATTTTGAGAAGGATAAAAGGATCAGTGTCCTGCCCGATCATGTGGTAATCAAGAATGACTTAGCAGCTGGACACTCAAGACTCAATCACCAAAGGGTTGTAGTGCAATAGGTATGGGAGCACGGTTTCCATAAACAATCAGGATCCATTAGCTGGTATATTGGTGCACCTGTTAGTTTTGCACCTGTACCAACCTCGTGGTTGGTTGATTTTGGGATTAGTAGTTCTGCTAATGACGACGTTGTCAAACTCAGTAAGTTGATGAAGAATGTGCGACTTACTTTTGACCCAGCTGGCAACTCGATTGGCTTAGAATATATGATCGGTTGCATGATTTTGTCTCATTGCGTAAATAAATCAAAAGCAAACTTGAATGTTGCCTTCCAGTTGTTTATCGAGCTGAATAGAGAAGAGTACATGAATCAAGAAGAGGGGACTTTTCGTGCTGCTAAAGTCATAAGGGAATTGGGAAATGCTTTTGGCTGGGCAATTGGTTCGAAAGAGTTAGTTTACCACTGAATTTTCCGGAATTCATGTTTGCTCTTGGACTAGTCAGATTTCCTTGTCCACATGAAAAGAATTTTATATTGATAAGGGCAGCACTTAAAATGGTTTTGGTTCAAGCTTTAACCAAAGAAAGCTGATTCCACACTAGATCAAGATGTCTTTCAACCTCCCTTTGCAAATGAATATTGGCTGTCAAGGTTCTGGAAGGGTATAGTATTTTGAAATATGTAGTGAACAGAAAATATATTGTGCTTTTTCATCCATTGCTTGTAAGCTGTCCAACCAAGAGACAGAGCTATGTTGGTGAAGTCCTTTCTGCTTCAAACTGGTGAAACGTGGGAACGCAACGTTTGTCAAAGTGCTTGTGCAGTTACCTCTTGAGGATGTAACTTTGGTGGATTACAAGTTCATCAAGGCAAAATTTCCAGATTTTGACTCCTAGATCCTTGAGGACAAGGATCATTTTCAAGGGGTAGAGTGTCATGAGCTGGGGTTTATTCAGAATGTAGTCATAATAATTGCCACGTGGAGGGTTGAGATTGATCGCGAGTTACTGAGCTTCGAACGCTGGGATTAATCAGGCTTTCCAACTCAGCCAATTTGATTAAACAGTATATGTAACCGACTAACAGAATAGAGAGGGCATGAATTGCACGGTATCTTCTTCTCCAAAATCTTTCTCCTTCTATCCAATTTCTTCATTCTCAATCTCTTCTAAATCTCTTCTATCTCTCTTCTATTTCTACAGATCTATCGAGACATGGAGCTACTATTCGACTTCCCCATTTTCTATTATTTCCGATATTAGTTTAGTTTGTAGTTCAATTCAGTTACCAATATAATCGAAAATCATCTCAAAAAATACTTTGTTATTTCAATCTGTTCAGGATCATTACAGAATGCGGTTGTGGAAGATACAATTAGATGTCCATGTCCTATATGTCATTTTAGCAAGTGGAAAACTAGAGTGGAAGTGCACTATCATTTGATTTGCAAGCCATTCCCTCATAATTATGTTACTTGGGATATTCATGGTGAGAAAAAGGTGTTAGAGTCTTTTGGAGATAGAGTTGTTACACAGAAGGTGTTTTATCCAGAAAATCCAATAGAAACAATGATTAATGATGCATTTGGGTAGTATAGGCAGCAAGTAGTCGATGTAGGGACATCTCAACCATTGGGTTCAACTGGAATATCAAATAAGAGGCATAGGGAGGGTTCTGGTGACTTTCATGATTTTCTCAAAGATGGAAGTGAAACACTGTACGAAGGAAGCAAGTACACAAAGTTAGAGTTTTTAATAAAATTAGGGAAAATGCATAAGTACCCCCCCAGCCTATGCCCAAAATCCATGAGACACACCTAACATTTACTAAGGCGATTACCCCCCCCCCCCCCCCGAACTTATTTTCTATATAATTTTTTATCCCTTTTCGGCCTACTTGGCACTATCCTTGAAAAAATTGTCAACACGCGCTGGTCCCACAAGATAGTGCCACGTAGGCCGAAAAGGGGTAGAAAATTATATATAAAATAAATTCGGGGGGTAATAGGACCCTAGTTAAGATTAGGTGTGTCTCAGGGATTTTGGGCATAGGCTGGGGGTACTGATGCATTTTCCCATAAAATTATATCATATAAAGGTCCACTGTCAATTAAGTGACAATGCAATGATACTGATTTGTTGAGAGATGCATTCACAGATGCAAAGTTACCTCCTTCTTTTTATGAGGCCAAAAAAACAATTAAGAAACTTAGCCTCGACTACACTAAGATTCCAGCATGTCCGAACAATTGTATGTTATTCTGGGAAGGTGATTCAGAATTGGAAGTATGTAAACATTGTGGTACATCTGAATGGAGTCCTAATAAGAAAAAAAAAGTATGCTGCAAAGGTTTTGCGTTACTTTCCATTGAAGCCAAGGTTGAAAAGATTATTTATGTACTTCTAAGCATATGAGATGGAATGCTTCGGAAAGTAACCCGTATGGGTTTATGAGGCTTCCAAGGGATGGTGAGGCATGGAAGACATTTGATCAGACTCACTCTAGATTTGCTTCTTATTCTCGAAATGTTCTCTTGGGCCTTGCTAGTGATGGTTTCAATCCTTTTGGAACAATGAGGTCTACCTATAGTATTTGGCCAGTCTTCTTGATTCCAGGCAATCTCCCTCCTTGTATGTGTATGAAACACACCTCCTTCATCTTATCAATGATCATCTCAGGCAAGCAAATGCATGGATAGAATATAGATGTGTACTTACAACCACTTGTGAAGGAATTGTGTGAGGTATGGAATGATGGTGTTGAAACATTTGACTCATCATTGAATGAAACTTTTAGAATGCATGCAGCTCTTATGTGGACAATTAGCGACTTTCCTAGATTAGGTATCTTATCTTGTTGGAACACACATACTGGTTTTGCCTGTCCACTTGTAACTTTGACACTGAACCTTGTTGTTTCATCATGGTAAAAAGTGGTGTTTTATGGAATATCGACGTTTTTTGAGAAGAAATCACATGTTCAGATTAAGCCGAGTACGCTTTAATAGAAGCATAGAGGAGAGGAATCCACCTTTAAAATTATCAGGATCTGAAATTTTGAGACAAATTGCTGAAGGGAGAGGAGTAGAGTTGGATGGTAGAAGGAAAAGATCTAGACGAGCAACTAAACAATGGAACAAGAGAAGTATATTCTTTGAACTTCCATATTGGGAGTCCAACTTGTTGCATCATAATCTATATTTTATGCATATTGAAAAGAATGTGTGTGACAATATCATATATACATTGCTGGATGATAAATCAAAATCAAAAGATAATTCTAATGCCCGCAAAGATCTAAGAGAAATGGGAATAAGGCATGATCTTTGGCTGAAGGATTATGGATCGTATAATCTAGCTGTGTTTTCACTTATGACTGATATCAAAAAGAAGGTAGAAACCAAAGTTGTTTCTTACAACTTTGAACAATATTAAAGTACAAGATGGCTACTCAAGCAACATTTCCATATGCGTTGATCGGAAAAAAAATTGGGTTGAAAAGTCCTAATAGTCATGTTCTTTAAGAGCAGTTACTACCATTGATAATTGGCAATGTGTTTCCAAATCATGTAGTTACAGTTTTGGTGGAATTTTCCTCATTTTTCAGAGCCCTATGTAGAAATACTTTGAATCCTTCGGAGCTTGATATTTTCCAGGAGCCCTTTATAATCACACTTTGTCACCTAGAGATACTATTTCCTCAATCATTCTTTACTGTAATGGTTCATTTATCAGTTCATCTAGTAGAGGAAGCAAAACTCGAAGGTCCAGTGCATTAGATTAACATTTCTAATTTAAAGTTATGTGTTTTCTGGAAATACTAACATTTATAATTTATAGATATTTATATTCTGGTCACCTAAATTAGTATGTACACTTACTGGATATTAATTTTCTAGGGAATTAGGTTATTGTAAGCCCTATGTACGGAATAAATCACAACCAGAGGGTTGTATAGCTGAGGGTCATATAGTTGAAGAGACTCTTACCTTTTGTTCTTGGTATATTGAGGATATTGAGACAAGGTTCAATAGACCTAGGCGTGTCTGTGATGAACCAATTAATATGCCTTCTAGAATTTCGTCTCTCTTCCCTCAATTGGGTAAACCTACATCAGCTTCAGAAAACTTCCCTTTAAATTCTATGCAGAAACTACAAGCTCATCGATCTGTTCTTCTGGATTGTGCAATAGTCACACAATTTGTTGAGTGAGTAACTCTTACAAACTCTATGTTCTTTTTCTTTGTAATGTTTGAAGTAGGCTAATCATACTCTTTAACATTAACTTAATAATTTCATATAGCAAATTTAGAGAATACATAAATAGGAGTTCAAGAGGAAGAAGTCTTCACCTACAGAGATAGAGAGGAGAGTTAATAAAGAGTTTGTTGATTGGTTTAAAAAATGGGTGAGTAAGCAGTCATTATTTATTGTTTATATTTGATTGGAATGAACAAATTTGATCAAGTCCATTTCATTTTGATATAGATTATGAATCAAGACACAATAGAAACAATGTCTATCGATTTAAAGTTTAACACGAGGTCCATCTGTAAATGCAAGAAGATTTACTGCATATAACATTAATGGGTCCAAATTTTGAACTTTTGCTCGAGAAGAAGGTTTGAAAACACAGAATAGTGGAGTTTTCTTAACCTCCAAAACATCATGTGTTGCAAGCAATGTTGACGGAAATTTAAGGCAAGAAGAGTCACCATATTATGGGAAGTTAGAAGATATTATTGAGATTAATTACAATGGACGGTTCAAGTGTGTGCTTTTCAAATGTAAATGGGCTAACACTACTCGAGATAGAGGATATCAAAAGCATCATTGGAATTTTAATTGTGTTAATTTTGATAGATTTATTCATACTAGAGAACGTGAAGAACATGATCCTTACACCAAAGCATCTCAAGCATATTGTCAATAAAGGGTGGAGTGTTGTTGTGAATCTAAAGCCAAGAGATTTATACGATATGGGAGAAGTAATGGAAGAAGAAGTATATGAGAATGAACCATACCAAGAGCAAGAACTCGACCAATTTTTCGCTGATAGTGATGAGTATGTTCAACTAGCTACAAATTATATAATTGATGATATAGTAGAGGTAAATGTTGCTACTAACCTAGCAACATATGCAATGTTTGACTGAGTTTTATTTAAGATTTTCGTTAATTCTGTTTTTTTTAATTGAAATTTTCTATGTTGATATATTTATTGGCATTTGGTGGATATGTTTGATTCATTAGAAAAAGATTGAACTTTTGATTGGAGAAAGATTTTCTTTTTAGAGATTTGATTTTAAATTTCAATGGACTTAATTATAGATGAAATTGTGCATAGTTCTTTCTATATATAAATTGTAAGTTTAGCCAAGTCTAATGAATTACGGTGTTTAACTATCTGCTCAAAGCAACCACGAGCGACCGGGGAGAAAGGACATGTCCTTCCAAGGAGATGGTTGACAGATCAGTAGTTGAAGTTTTATTGTGTGGCTACGAGGTTCGTATTCTAATTCCGATATTCGCTTAGAATGTTCATTAACTGTGAACTTCCTTTTCAAAAAATATATTGGAATCCTTTCCTTTTCAAATACATGTTATTCGATAATTGGACAGGTATTTGCATTAACTATTTCAAGTATATAAGCACGATTGTATTTCATCTTGGAAGAGGGTATGTAAATCTTAGTTTGTGAGACCCCATAATCCATTCCCTGTTTTTAATCCTCAACTACATAATAATGGTTCCAACTATGGCATTTCTCATAATTAATTTCTCACTATATCTTATGATATTTCTTGACATTGTGAGATACATGACGTGAATGGTGAGCAGGTTGCTGTAATTTTCTATGTTAGTGAAAACCAAACCACGGAATAAGAGAAAGACGAGAAACAAAAGTTCAAGATGTGAAACCATCAGTATCTTGTTGATGTGAAACCATCAATATCTTATTGCTCTAAATTTTAACTTCCTTAATTTATTGGTGAATTTTTTGTTTTCAAAGGTCGTACTTTAAAGCTCCTTCTTTTGATGTGGTATTTTGGAATAGTGAAGATGGGCTACTAAGCTGAGGACGGTATTGAGGAATCAAGATGTGTTTGAGTGTACAAAAATCTTACACATTTTTTTTGGTATTATATCTATACTGTGATCTGCTGAATTGATCTTATACCTATTTAATTATATTGCGCTCAATATTACTTAATGATAAGAAATCCGTGCTCGACATTTGTTTTTTTTTTTTTAAATCTAGTCAATCTGCCACATTTTACTTTTAAAAGGCCTCGAAATATTGAATACAAGCAAATAAAGCATAAAACAACCATAGCTACATCAGAGGAGTGAGTGTTATCACAGACAGGTTTTTGTGAAAGAGTCAGAATAGCAAAAAGGGTATTCACACACAAGGTAAGTTATTTTTAAGTTTCATAAAGAGTAGTTTACACATGAAAATATGAAATAAATAGCAGCATAGGCTTTCAATGCTCATAAAGTGTATCTGGCAGCACTTCTAGAGGTGATAGAATTTACAAATGATGATGCATCCAACTCCAAATTAAATATCTTGTAATGTTTGTGAATCTGGCCTGGTATATTCTTTTTTCTAATTCCATCAAGTCAATTTCGTTGTCCTTTATGAATTTTTCTATGACTACTCATCAGTCGATAACTCAGGCATGGTGCCAAGATGTAGCTTGTGTTGTCTATGATACCACATTTTTAAAAGACTTCAAAATATGCTAAAATTTCAAGTAGTTGTTAACATGTTTAGAATGGACGGTTCACGAAGTCAGTGAATCTCATGATTTATCTACAAATGTCTTGTGTGCTACTGTCAAAACAGGAAAAAAACATCTAGGATAAGTGATGCATTCAGAGATGCTACTTCTTGCTCTAGTGTTGCAGACTGCATTATGTCTGGTAGTTCTTCAAAATTACAAAAAAGGTGAAAAGGGAAAGAAAAAGGGTGGTTCTAATTACTTTGAAGCCTTCATTGCAATTTAGGTGATATATTGTGTAAACATTAGTCGTTCTTGAATTTTAAAGATCAAAGAGTAATTGAAATAGTATTAGTTTTTTTAAAGTATGTGTAGTTGTAGATGGTGTAAGAGAAAAGGCTCAAAATAGTCTATTATCTATGGACTAGGCTCAAAATGATCCTATTTCTTTCATATGGAGCTAGTCCCTATTCTTTGATAAAATAGTTTAGTCCTAACTTTAAGAGTAAAGACTCAAAATAGTCCACTATCTTTGGACTTAGGCTTAAAATTATCCTATTTATTTTCCAGGAGCACTAATAATCCTTATTCTTTGTTAAAGTGGTGGACTTTCAGTCATAATCCTAACCATCGTGAAAAATTTTACTAGTCATAGCCCTCTCATGTGTTTCTCCTAATCTCTAACCTCCGTTCTCTTCCCTCTTAACTCATACCAGTTGTAGCAAAACATATACATGTAAAACTAGAGATATACAGTAATCTTGTTTGTACCCTCTTTTGGTCTCGATCTTCCCTTAAATCTTTTTCTTCCACATGATCAACTCGTGGATTTTCAACCAGATAAGTCTTAGTGAACTTCTCCAAGAGCTAGGACCTATGTAATAAAGGAAAATAGAAACGTTTTTTTAGACTGTCTAGAGAACTTTTAGTATTATGTTTCTTCAGTCTTTGGACTTTAGATGTTTATAAACATAGTCTTCCTAGTCTTCATAACAAGTTGAGGACTATTGGTTTCTCACCTACAATTACTTAGTATGTAAATATGTTTCTGGCTAAATGTTTTGATGTTCATTATACCAGCAAGGCTTGTTGTTATTGGGTAATTATTCAATTGACCGAGTGATAGCTAGTACAAGTCAAAAGTTGTAAATTGAGCCTCTGTCAATTTATTCATGGAT
The DNA here is from genome assembly GCA_036553675.1 of Solanum okadae. Lineage (NCBI taxonomy): Eukaryota > Viridiplantae > Streptophyta > Magnoliopsida > Solanales > Solanaceae > Solanum > Solanum okadae. The sequence continues at coordinate 47,245,115 of CM071678.1, forward strand.
TAGTATGACTACATTTAGTAGAAAATAAAGTATCTTAACAAAAGTATATAATTCTCTGTTGAAGATCTTTTACAGATGAAGCTTATTAGCATACAACTAGAAAGTGATTTGCAGGATGCATGCCCCTTGAACTTCATACATTCCCAATAAGATTAACATCATTACAAATTTTTATTTTATTTGATTGTTGTTGTCGTCAACGTTTAGTAGTTTGAATATCAAACATAATATCTGCAAATGATTGATAAGACTATTCTTCCATGAATATTAGCGTAAATATTGGACATACTCTTTGTTTGATGTAATTTACTCAAGCAAACAGAGACTGACTGTTTATAAAATAACTATTTAAACACCTATTCCTTGCTTACACTATTTCATCCTCTTCATTTCTCACACTTGGGACTTGTTCCAGTTTCTAAAAATCCATGGACGAGCTTGTCATGGTAGCCAAGTTCTTGTTCTCTCTTTCAGTAGACGCCATTTAAATGGACTGATCTATAAAGATAGAACAAGAACAAAAATACTACCTCATTTATTGGGACTAGCTTCATTGAAAATTCTAGGGCACATTTGCAGCGTTCTTGCTTTCATCCACAGCAGGTAGGTTTTATCTCTGTTAAAAGATAAGGGTGTTAAAGTTAGGACTAAAAGTGCACCATTTTATCAAAGAATATAGATTATTAGTGCTCCATATGAAAGAAATAGGATCATTTTGAGCCTAGTCCATAGATAATAGACTATCCACCTTTAACTTTTAACAGAGACAAAACCTACCTGCTGTGGATGAAAGCAAGAACTTTGCAAATGTGCCCTAGAATTTTCAATGAAGCTAGTCCCAATAAATGAGGTAGTATTTTTGTTCTTGTTCTATCTTTATAGATCAGTCCATTTAAATGGCATCTACTGAAAGAGAGAACAAGAACTTGGCAACCATGACAAGCTCTTGTCCATGGATTTTTAGAAACTGGAACAAGTCCCAAGTGTGAGAAAAAAAGAGGATGAAATAGTGTAAGAAAGGAATAGGTGTTTAAATAAACAGTCAGTCTCTATTGTTTGTTCGAGTAAATTACATCAAACAAAGAGAATGTCCAATATTTACGCTAATATTCATGGAAAAATAGTCTTATCAATCATTTGCAGATCTTAGGTTTGATATTCAAACTACTAAACGTTTACGACAACAACAATCAAATATACTAAAAATTTGTAATGATGTCAATCTTATTGGGAATGTATGAATTAAATTCAAGGGGCATGCATCCTGCAAATCACTTTCTAGTTGTATGCTAATAAGCTTCATCTGTAAGAGATCTTCATCAGAGAAATATATACTTTTGTTAAGATATTTTATTTTCTACTAAATGTAGTCATACTAATCCATGTATAAATTGACAGAGGCTCAATTTACAACTTTTGACTTGTACTAGCTATCACCCGGTCAATTGAATATCTACCCAATAATAACAAGCCTTGCTGGTATAATGAATTTCGAAACATTCAGCCAGAAACATATTTACATACTAAGTAATTGTGGGTGAGAAACCAACAGTCCTCAACTTGTTATGAAGACTAGGAAGACCATCTTTATAAACATCTAAAGTCCAAAGACTGAAGAAACATAATACTAAAAGTTCTCTAGACAGTCTAAAAAAACGTTTCTATTTTCCTTTATTACATAGGTCCTAGCTCTTGGAGAAGTTCACTAAGACTTATCTGGTTGAAAATCCACGAGTTGATCATGTGGAAGAAAAAGATTTAAGGGAAGATCGAGAACAAAAGAAGGTACAAACAAGGTTATTGCATATCTCTAGTTTTACATGTATATATTTTTCTACAGCTGGTATTAGTTAAGAGGGAAGATACCAGAGGTTAGATATTAGGAGAAACACGTGAGAGGGTTATGACTAGTAAAAACTTTCACGATGGTTAGGATTATGACGGAAAGTCCACTACTTTAACAAAGAATAAGGATTATTAGTGCTCCTGGAAAAGAAATAGGATAATTTTAAGCCTAAGTCTAAAGATAGTGACTATTTTGAGCCTTTACTCCATTTTATTTGGTTGACTCTATATTAATGTACTTAGCATATTTGTTCTCGGGTATTATTGAGAATATGGATGAAGGCAGTAACTGTAAGGTGCAATGAGGTTGGCATGTTTCATTTTCCAATTATTTTATGCAGTGGTTCTGAATCAATATCACATAATGACCTGTTGTTACTTTCAAATAAAGAGGTACCCTTATTCTATTAACTTTCTATATGCTTTTCACTTATTTACTTTTATTGAGTTTGAGAAACATGCATGAAATTTGTGTCCCATGTTGTCCTACTTAATTTTGAATACAAGCACTATATTGTGATTACCGTACATCATCGTTTTCTTTCTGAGGTCTCTTCGGTTTTTGGGTGCTTGTGGTGATATATTTGTAGTTTACGTAGTCTGAAATCATGTTGGTTTCCTTGTAGCAGTGACAAAAGTCAACAGAAACATTCTTGATTCTAACATTAATGTCATAAATTATCGTCTTCAATTTAAAATTTGTGGTGTCTTTCATATTTAGCATGTTTGTAATCACCAAAGAATCCATCTCCATAGTGTATTTGTCGAAGGCCTTCTCTTCACGCCATCGACAGAAAATCTAGCACCTGCTACTTTAGAATATTTATTGTTGCTACATGTGACTGGTTTAGAAAACACCATGATGAAGTTACTATCTTTGAGTACACCTCATATCCCTGACTTTCCTTTTTCTTTGGTGTAACTACCATCATATTCAGTTTGTAATCACGTGGTGCAGGTTTCTGCCATGTAGTTTGTTTGATAGTAACCACAAGTTGAAGCCTCAGGTGTGACATACATTAGGCCAGTTTGCTCAGATATGGAAAGTAGGATACATTGCGTTGCATAACAATCATATTGTTCCAGAAAACTTTGTATTTCATTTTCCTGGGGAACTTGTTCTAATCCCCAACCTACATGTTGTCTACTTCTTCCATATTTACCAGCAAATAAAGATGGATGCAGTTTGAAAGAATTATTTTATTGTCATTATTTTTGGTATTTTGCTTCCACCAGTTCTGTAACACTCATGGTTTCATTGATGAATAATACCAAGTGAAGCTTCGATGTATATTCAAATTTGGTTAGTTGCTTCCCCTTGAGTAAAAGTGTGTTGAATATAATCTATAAGAAGATTAGCTCAAAAATAGAAGTTAACAGAAGAGTGAATCCCAAATCTTGATAATGCTTCATTGAAAGAGAGCTTCCCATGATGAAGTCTCCAGGCCAGAAAAGAGATTTTGAAAGGAACTGACTTACGCCATAACTTGTTTAGGAAATTATCCCCCTGTCTAATATTCTGGATAAATACAAAGCTGATTTGTTAGACTAATGATCATCCTCGGTACATTTCCTAATAGTTGCATCCCCTTGTTCAACTGGTATAATGTTAATGTTCATCTCTTCTTGTACAATACTGATAGGTAAATACAAGATTGAGTTCGTTCATCCCATTTTTCATTCAACATAAAGTCTTTGACACATAGTTTAGCAAGCAGTCATCAAAAGAAATAGTAGGAAGAAGAGCCAATGGACCATTGTTTGTCTAACATTCCCACCAAAACCTGAAATGACCATTGTTGATATTCCACTTGATATGTTCTTTTGCTTTGTTCCTTGACCATACCAAGATTTTCCAAGCTTGAAAATTGGTAGCAAAATTCTTTGTCCATTAAGTTTTGATCCGCCCAAAAGGTGTAACGATATCGCCAGGAATCCATTTATTTTGCACAACATGCTTGTTAGCACAATATTTTCTTTTCAGCCCATAAAGAGAATTTGGTCTCAATATCCACCACTTATAGGTAGAAATAGTGTTATTCTTGATTTTGGTTCCTTATATATGAAAACCGTGTTAAGTTGTGCTAGATATGCTTTATGTTTCTTAAGGTGAATGTAATTATTCGTGCTAGTGAAACAGTTTGGTAAGTTAGTCATGATAAAGATGTATCAATTATGCATATTCCCTGCAAAAGACTAGCTGATATAGATGATTTGCAGACCATATGTCTCAATCATCACTATTAAACAAATTATAGTAATTTTTCTTATAAACGGAGTTAAGTTTTTGTATAAAATATCAAAACCTAAGTTGTCTACCAGTTGTGGTTAATTGGTGATTATCAAGTTAGGATTTGATACCTGATAGTGGTTCATGTACACCTGCTTTCGTTAAAGGCACCATTATAAGTATATTATAGTCTAGAAGAGCTAAAAGTGTGTTTCTACTATTTATCTTTTGTGTTACACTTGCAGATTAGACCTCCATGCCCATGGAGACACTAATTTCAAAACACACATTGGCTCATCTTTGTGGTTGATAGATTTGACAGCGACCATGTTGTTGAGGCAAGGGACAAGCTTCACAGGGTATTAAATGAGGTAATTTTGATATTACTATAGTTTTTTTGGTGTTAATTAAAGAAGATATATGTTTACCACCAACTATTACATCCAAAGGCATATACCCCAAATTCCAAAGGATAGGCTCAAAAGGTTGTGATAATAGTAGGAATAGTAGTAGTTGTAACAGCAATAATACTTACATGCTGAAAATGGTAGGCACCATACTGACTATATCTTGACCTATTCAATAAACTATGCAAGTAAGTACTTTCTGCTTTATCAGTCCGGGCGCCTCAAGTGTACCTTCTGGATCATGACAAAAAAAACTTCCAGTGGAGTAGGTCGTGGGGATTGGGTACCCATGAACTCTAACTTGTCAACCAATAAGTTCAGCTCCCTATATACACGGTGAACTGGTGGATTATACAGTTAAGCACAAGTACCTGCAATCATTAATAAGATGTGAGTAAAGCTCATTTGGTGTTGTAAGCATCTGTATAACATTTAATAACTCTGCTTCAATTTGTAATGGCTATAGGTGGTAAGACTTTGCCTAAAATCCTTGTAGTAGAGCACGCATTTAAACAATAGCTATGGATTCTTTTGGGATTGTTCCAGCAAGTCAAGAATCCAATCACTAAAAGCTAAATGTTTGTTTAGTCTATTTTGTTGGTTCAGTCACTCATATGTGAATAATTCTATCCCTTTCTTAGATTCTCTTGTCTCTTTTAACTCTAGACCACTTCATGTTTAAGTTTCCTTTAGATTATTTGATTTTGTGATTGGCCCCAGGGTCTTAACTTTTATCATGCAATGGAGCTAGCATATTTACTTTTGTGTTCTTTGCATCTTTTTTTATGTTTGTAATGAAACAACTTACTTCATCATAATGTTTAATTAAATTTTAAATAAAAAGTAATTTTCAGTAGCAACAGTATTTGGCGGAAATAAGCTGCCACTAATTATTTATTTTAATTTATTCGTTCATATAATTAAATTTTAAATGGAAATTAATTTTCAGCAATAAATTATCAAGGCGAAATGAAACTGCCAGTAATTATTTTTTTTTAAAAACATTAAAATCATATTGTAGCGGTCGAAAAGTTCCACATATTTTTTTTTAAAAAAATTTGAAATTATGTTGTGGAGTTCTATAGACCCCCACAATATTATTATTTTTGGTAACATTATGATATATTTTGTGAGTTTAAAAACTCGTGCAATATTTTTTTCGAAACATTAATATCATATTGTGAGGGTTCTAAACGGCCACTGATTAATTTTAAAAAACCACCACAAATTCAAAATACATTTTGTGGCATACTTCATGGAGGTTGAAAAAAACCGCCGTTGTATTCCTGTGGCAAGGCTAATTGTGGCACTTTTAAAAACCGTCACAATTCTTTTTGTTGCACTCAAAAACCGTCTTAACTTGACAAAAACCTGCCACAATTTAACAGTTTTTTGGTAGAAGATGACATGGTTTGAGATGCTAATAAGTCTTTCTTATAAACTGAAACTTTATTTAAATATGATCCCTGTCTAGTTTTACACTAAATAATTCTCCACTGAGCACATCTCTTGTAATTTTTTAATAGATGCATTGATTGACATGTTAAATATTATATAGATATTTATAGTACAATCATGATTAAGATGCTTTAATTGAGTCTAATAAATATGTATAGTAATATTTAAACTTTAAAATTTAGGAGATTAAAGGAAAACAATTAATGGAGTAACTACTACCAGTATATACTTTATATAAAGATGAATGACAACTTTAAGCCATTAAGCTATCAAAAAGTCAAGAAATACCCAAAGGTATAAGCTACGGATTTCTCTTATATCTGAGATGTTATTTTTCATCTTGCTAATGGAACTATCTCTTATATCAATTAAACTCATAGTAAGGGTAAATAATTCTTGTGTCGGGGTAGAATAGAAAAGAAGATTTTGAGATAAAAACAAACATATTCATAACGTACACTCACAGATCAAACCTTCTAAAATCCAAGAATATACATAGGAAAAAATCTTCCTTGGTAGTAACAGTAGAAAAAGGAAAATAAACATATATCCAATACTGGATTTCTTACCTTATATGGTACATGAAAGAGGACAATCTTGTCACGATTCAAAACCGGGTGTGATGGCATCTGTCTTATCCCACCAAGATAGGTCAGCATAAACCCAACTCAATAAGAAAAATGTGGAAGTAACAACATAATAAAAGACTAACATAACACGAATATTGCAGATTAAAATAACATAACTCATAAAACCTTCAAAATTTGGTATCACCTTTACAAGCCTCTAAGTATTACAATAGATTCAAAAGAAACACAAGTTTGAATGTCATTGTATCTAAAATAGGACAAGGACATAAGGAAAGAGTAAGTGATGTCAGCCAAGGTGATAAACATCTACCTCACGAACTCCACAAGCAAGACTTGGCTGAAGATGAAAAGGGAAAGGTCAATACGATCCAGGCTCATAACATAAACAAGTGTAGAAAGCAAGGGGTGAGTACCAAACAACAACGGTACTCAACAAGCATCCCAAACCAACCCTTAGTAAAATCATACAGAACACAAGTACTCCAACATACCATCCGAACCTCCATAAACTAAAACCTGCATAGAATCAAATCAACCTAACCTAACTGTTCAGACTCAATAACAAAAAAGCATGACACACACACACCATATTCTTTCATAATTCAGTAATTGCATGACCATATCATCACTCATGAATAATAGGAAACAAGGACGAAGTGCAATTTAGTGCAATGCCATATAGAGTGATGCATGTCTATCTTAATGATACACACCGTTGAATCTCAGTTTGGGACCTATGGTGGACTAGTCAGTCCATACACCTACCACAACACATGACACGTTCCCTTTTATCAATATGATTCCACTACGTCGCCTGGTATGTTCCCTTTTTCTCAATAGAATCTCCAATGGCATGTGACACATCCCATTTTTCCTCATCAGTTCCACAAAGCATCATCACAACAAGGATCGGAATTAAGACGGTCAATGTCAGAATATAGTAACCTAACAAGGATGGATCGAATCCCATAGAGAGTGTGGTGAGAGATCTTAATAATTTGCTACTGAAATTCAAACTTGTAACTACTATTAGAGTCAAGGTTTTAAATGGAGAATATTTAAATAATGTATACTTCTGAAGTTGTAATCAAGAATTAAAGACAAACTAGGGTTATAGTTCTTACATATCAAAATTTAAGTGGATATTTTACTATCAACTTGTCTAGGTGTATTCATTGTGCAAAACTAATGAATCAATTTGTCTTCTAAAGCCTATCATCCTAATTAAGAGAATATCACCCTAAATCCTTGTCGACACTTGGGTATCCCATTAATTAGTTCATTCATCACATGCTTCAGGTTAGCTATTTTATCTCTAACTCATGTTAATGATTCTTTTTTCTTAGCTTAACTTCTTTTGTCAAGCAAGTCAGAAGACCCGTGAGTTCTCAAAATTTTCAACAATTAAAAAGTAGTCTTTACGAAAGAATCTTAATACCCAATAATTATCCCTTCATGAAAAGAATACAATCCAAATAATCCATTATCCTTATTCCTACTCTAGATTTCATAATTCTAGTTAGCGTCATAACTAGAGACAACTATAACAAAAGTAATTTAAACAAGGGAAAATTATAAATAATAGCAAACTATTAATTCAAATTAAATGCTATAAATATACTTTGATTTAATTGTACCCTATAGCAAACTATTGCTATTTTCGCCACCCTCCCTGGTGGAATCTCGCTCGCCACTCTCGTTTGGTGGTAGTCTCGCTCACCCTCTCTCGCTTTTATACAAACACAAATGTATAAAATGTGTTTGTGTTTGTATAAAGCGAGAGGAAATTGTATATATACATATATTTTCGTTCCCCTCTCTCCCCTCTCCCAGATCTCGCTCGTCACTCTCCCAAATCTCGCTTGCCACCCTCACCTCTCTCGCTTATACAAACAGAAACGAAATGTATAAATTGCCCTACTGTTTGTATACAGCGAGAGAAAATTGTATATACACATGCAAATACATATATCTTCGTCCTATACACTTATAATTATACAATACAAATATTTCCCTGCCCAGTTCTCTTTTGCCTTTCTCTCTTTCTCATTTTATACAAACACAGATTATACAAATATAATGTATAATTTATGTTTGTATAATGTAGAATTTATAGTTGTATAAAGTGAAAGAGAGAGCGATTTTTGATATACAAATATTTTTGTCAACGATTTATACAAACGAGAGGCTAACAACAATTTATACAAATGGCCTGCCAGTGAAATTATACAAATCTGAAGAGGAGCCAACGAATTATACAATTGCTTCTTTTTGTATATATGTATAGAGAAATAGACATAGCTTTCAATTGTATATGTATAGCGAATTATACATATATATGTTTGCTATGGAGTGCAATTATGCAAAATTTGCTATTGCATACAAATATGAATTTTGTGTTTGCTTTATGTGAAAGTTTCTCTTTAAACAACTAATGAACATAAATTTATAAGAAAGTAATCTAAACCTTTGATTACTGCAGCTCTAGCAAGAATATTTGGTTTGTCCTACAATAATCTTCTACGAAAGCACTAATTAACCCTAGAAAACTAAGAATGATTAAAATTTTATTCTAATAGTAAATCCCTAATTTCTAGTAATAATTCGTAAATCCTATGAACAATGTGTAACCCTAAAAATATCGTCTTAATGACATATTTATAATATTAGGGTCGGAATCTTAATCTCAATTGAACTGTGCTTCGACTTGGTCAATCCACGTCCATCAAACAGTGGGGGGTCCAGAGGCGTATCCAAGGGGGGGGGGGGTCACTGGGTTCACGTGAACCCATGGTCTCCTCCTGAGATCATATATAGTAGTGTTATATTTTTAAAAAAATATTGAAATATAGATGTGTGAACCCACACTTGAAATATCACATAATGCGATTATGATTGGATGCACCTCTCTCCGCGAGGTTAGAAATTTGAATTTTATATTTATCTTGTTTTATTTTTCTTTCTAAAATTAGATAACACTTCTCTAAGTGGTAATTGCTATATATATATAAGAATTAATTTTAGACTTAAAATTTTAAATTTTAACGATTTTCAGTAGTAAAAACCTAAATGTCAAACCGATCAAATTTATATCATAGATCAACCTTTTTTTATAACAGTGCACCCATCATCTCAAAATCCTGGATACGTCTCTGGGGGTCGCGGCACAAGGCCCATTAGAGAGACCAGTGTTATGAATGGCGAGCGCCATTCGCCAAAGGCGATATGGCGAGGCGAGGCGTGCCATTCTCGCCATTCTTCACTGAGGCACGGCGATCCCAAAAAGGCGACCATATGGCGGCGCCATTTTGTTTTTAAATTTTTAAAAAGCTTTGACTTAATAATATTAGTCAAAATTAGGGGTTTTTTTCCATTTTCAAACTTTCATCAATCAGTCGCGTTTTTTTTCTCCTTGCGATCTCTTCTCCTCGCGTCTCTTCTCCACGAGTTGTTGTTCCTCTTCGGCTCTTCCCCACGCTGCCTCGCGTCTATTCTCCTCCTTCATCACACGAGTTGCTGCTAGCCACCAGGTATACTCTTTTTTTTCTTCTTTTGAGTTCTTCTTCTTCTTCTTGAGTTCTCTTCTTCTTCTTCTCTTCAAGTTCAGTCCTCTTCTTCGTTTCTCTTTCTTCTTTCTTTTTGAGATACAATAGCTTGCTGCTTTCACTGCTTTGTTTTTTTCCTCTATTTTATTGTTCAGCTATTACTGCTTACTGCCTTCACTGGTTGCTGTCTATAATTTTAAAAAACTGCTCTGTTTTTCTCCTCTGTTTTATTGTTTTACTGCTCTATTTTTTTCCTTTGTTTTATTGTTCAGCTGTTACTGCTTACTGCCTTCACTGATTGCTGTCTATAAAAAAAATTCTTCTATAATTATTAATTCATTTGTCCATAAACAGTGAATTGATTGAATTTAATGGCGGATGCTAGCAAAAAGAGGGACATTGGATGGAATTATGGTACCCAAGGAGCAACGAAAGATTCGATTAATTGTAACTTTTGTGGGAGTACTTTTAATGGTGGAATAAATCGACACAAGCAACATTTAGTGGGTGGTTTCAAGAATGTTAAATAATGTACAGCTTGTCCGTCGGTGATTAGAGAAGAAGTAAGGGCTTATATGCAAAATAAAATCGCTAATAATCCCAAATTTCAAGTGAGGCAGCCAAAAGAATATATTGATATTGATGATGTTGATGATATGGATGAATATGCGGAAATGATGCCTCCCTCCAAAACTCCAAAGATATCTTAATGTGACCCATGCGAAGTTTAGGTCTACTATCAAATTGTTGGCTCAAGTTGTAATAACTCAAGCCAATACAGGGGTGATTGCTCCCATGAACACTAATGTAAATTCCGTAGCTTCTAGATTGAGGGATTTTTCTAGAGTGAACCCTCTCGTGTTTTTTGGTTCCAAAGTGGGAGAGGACCCTCAAGAGTTTTTGGAAGAGGTTTATAAGATAATAGATGTCATGGGGGTGACTTCGGTAGAGAAAGCAGAGCTAGCCGCTTCTCAATTGAAGAGTGTGGCTCAAGTATGGTATACTCAATGGAAGAACAATAGGCCGGTAGGAGCGGGCCCAATAGAGTGGGAAATGTTCAAATTGGCGTTCCTTGATAAGTTCTTTCCCCGAGAGTTGAGGGAAGCTAAGGTGGAAGAATTTGTTAACCTTTATCAAGGAGGTATGAGTGTTCAAGAATATTCTCTAAAGTTTACCCAATTGTCCAAGTATGCTCCGGCTTTGGTGGCGTACTCAAGGGATATGATGAGTAGGTATTTGACGGGTGTGTCTAGATTGGTAAGAAAAGAATGTCATTCGGCAATGCTTCATGATAATATGGATATCTCACATCTCATGTTGTATGCTCAACAAATGGAGGAAGAGAAACTCCAAGACAAGAATAGGGAGGTGAAAAGAGCTAGAATCGGTGATGGGAATTTCTCCAATGCTAGGTTTGATGGACAAGGTCAAACAAAGGTTCTCCAACCAAGGCTCTTCTAGTGCTCCCCCAAGGGTCAACAACGGTAGGGTGTCTAACTCTAAACCTCAAGGAGGCAATAGTGGTGGTTCTTACGTTGCTAGGCCTAATTGTGCAAAATGTGGTAGAAAACATGAAGGCAAGTGTTTAGTTGGCTCGGATGGGTGCTATGGTTGTGGGAAGAGTTGCCACAAGATGAGAAATTGTCCAATGCTCAAGGTTAAGGGGAGAGAAGATAAGCAAGCTCCTCCAAGCGGTTCAAACTCCAATGCCCAAAAGCAAAACCGCTTTTATGCTCTTCAATCCCGAGGTGACCAAGAGAGCTTCTTGGATGTGGTGACAGGTATGTTACAAGTCTTTTCTATTGATTTTTATGCTTTGTTATATCCCAATGCCACTTTGTCCTTTGTGACACCTTTTTTGGCCATGAAGTTTGAAATACTCCCCGAAGTGTTAGTAGAACCTTTTTCAGTTTCTACCCTGGTTGGTGACTCAGTAGTGGCAAAAAGAGTCTACAGAAGTTGTCCTATTTCCTTGTCCCATAGAGTTACTTTGGTGGATTTGGTAGAATTATACATGCTAGACTTTGATGTGATTTTGGGTATGGATAGGTTGCATGCATGTTATGCCTCTATAGATTGTAGGACTTGGGTGGTTAAATTCCAATTTCCAAATGAACCTATTCTAGAGTGGAAGGGGGGGAATTCTATCCCTAGAGGTTGATTTGTTTCTTGCCTTAAAGCTAGGAAAATGATCTCCAAATGGTGCATTTACCATCTTGTAAGGGTAATGGGTGTTGAGTCCGAAACCCCTTCTCTAGAGTCAGTTCCGGTAGTGAATGAGTTTCTGGAAGTTTTCCCTGATGATTTGTCCGGTATTCCTCCCGAACGGGAAATATATTTTGTATTGATCTCTTGTCGGATACGTAACCTATCTACATTCCTCCTTATAGAATGGCTCCAGCCGAGTTGAAAGAGTTGAAAGAGCAACTAAGGAATTTGTTAGACAAGGGTTTTATCCGATCGAGTATCTCTCCATGGGGTGCTCTGATGTTGTTTGTTAGAAAGAAGGATGGGTCTCTTAGAATGTGCATCGACTATCGTCAATTAAACAAAATGACCATCAAGAATGAATATCCCCTTCCGAGAATTGATGACTTGTTTGATCAACTTCAAGGGGCTAGCTATTCTCAAAATTGACCTTCATTCGGGATATCACCAATTGAGGGTGAGAGGGGGTGATATACCCAAGACAGCTTTCCGGGTAAGGTATGGGCATTATGAATTCCTTGTGATGTCATTTCGCTTAACTAATGCCCCAACGACATTTATGGACCTAATGAATAGAGTGTTTAGGCAATACCTAGACATGTTTGTGATCGTGTTTATCGACGATATTTTGATGTACTCAAGGAGTGAAAATGATCATATGGACCATTTGAGAATTGTGCTACAGGTTCTTAAGGACCAACAACTTTTTGCGAAATTTAGCAAAGGTGAATTTTGGTTAAGGTATGTGCCTTTCCTTGGTCATATAGTGTTAAACAGGGTATTGAGGTAGACCCTAAGAAGATGGATACGGTTAAGAGTTGGCCTAGACCTCTAACTCCTTCCGACATTAGAAGCTTTTTGGGTTTTGCCGGTTACTATAGGAGAATTGTTGAGGGGTTTTCCTCCATTGTTTCTCCATTGACGGCTTTGACTAAAAAGAAGGCTAAGTTTGAGTGGTCGGAGGCTTGTGAGAAAAGCTTCCAAGAGTTGAAGGATAGAGTTTCTTCCGCGCCGGTGTTGACCTTACCGGAGGGTATGGATGGTTTTGTTGTTTATTCTGATGCCTTTAGAGTGGGGTTGGGATGTGTGCTTATGTAACATGGTAAGGTGATTGCCTATGCTTCAAGGCTACTTAAAGTGCATGAGAAGAATTATCCGACCCATGATCTTGAATTAGCAACGGTTGTGTTTGCTTTGAAAATATGGAGACATTACTTGTATGGGGTCCATGTGGATGTTTTCACCCGATCACAAGAGCCTTAATATGTGTTTAGTCAAAAAGACTTGAATCTCCGACAAAGAAGGTGGTTAGACCTTTTGAAGGATAATGACATGAGTGTCTTTTACCACCCCAGCAAAGATAATGTTGTAGCGGATGTACTTAGTAGATTGTCCATGGGTAGTGTGGCTCATATAGAAGATGAAAAGAAAGAGTTAGTCTGTGATGTGCATAGGTTGGCTTGGCTAGGTGTCCAACTAGTGGATTCCATCAAGGGTGGTTTCATGGTTCATAATGGCTCTGAATCATCCTTTATGGTTGATGTGAAGTCTAAACAAGACATTGATCCTATAATAGTTGAATTGAAAGAATCGGTACTCAAGAAGTCCATTGAGGCTTTCTCCCAAGGGGGAGATGGGGTACTTAGGTACCAAGGTAGACTATGTGTTCTGGATGCTGCTAGGTTGAGGGAGCAAATTTTAGAAGAAGCTCGTGGTTCTCGATATTCTATTCATCCAGGAGCCACCAAGATGTATCGTGACCTACGGGAAGTCTATTGGTGGAATGGTATCAAAAAGGATATTGTGGAATTCGTACCCAAATGTCCTAATTGTCAACAAGTTAAGGTTGAGCATCAAAGGGCGGAAGGCTTTTTGCAAGATATACCAATTCCAACTTGGAAGTGGGAAGAGGTGAATATGGATTTTATTGTGGGTTTGCCTCGTACCCAAAGGCAACATGATTCTATTTGGGTCATTATAGACAGGATGACAAAATCAGCCCACTTTATTCCCATCATGGTTTCTCATTCGGCGGAAGACTATGCCAATTTGTATATAAGGGAGATGGTGAAGTTACATAGAGTTCCTTTATCCATCATTTTGAATCAGGGTACTCAATTTACTTCACACTTATGGAAGTCATTCCAAAAAGGGCTTGGTACTAAGGTCAACCTTAGTACGACTTTTCATCCCCAAACAGATGGTCAAGCGGAACGCACCATTCAGACCTTAGAGGACATGTTGAGGGCATGCGTGATAGATTTTAAAGGTAATTGGGATGACCATTTACCATTGATAGAGTTTGCCTACAATAATAGTTATCATTTTAGTATTGGTATGGCTCCCTTTGAGACCTTGTATGGTAGGAGATGTAGGTCTCCGGTTGGTTGGTTTGAGGTAGGTGAAAATGCTCTTATGGATCCCGAATCGGTTTACGAAGCTATTGAGAAGGTTAGGCTCATTAAAGAGAGGTTGAGAACGACTCAAAGTAGACAAAAGTCTTATGCTGATGTGAGAAGAAGGGAATTAGAATTTGAAGTTGATGATTGGGTTTATTTGAAAATCTCACCCATGAAGGGTGTGATGAGGTTTGGCAAGAAAGGGAAACTTAGTCTCCGGTATGTAGGCCCATATCAAATCTTGAAGCGTATTGGGAAAGTTGCTTATGAGTTGGATTTGAGACTGAGAAACAAGGAAGTAGCTTCCGTGAAGGTTTTATGGAGAAATCATTTAGTTGAGGGTGCTACTTGGGAGGCTGAGGTCGGTATGAAGTCCCGATATCCTCATCGTCTTCCTTCTACTCCTATTCAAGTTTGAGGTAATTAGTTCCTCTTGAGTTTTAATGTTTTGGGAGTCATGTGCATTATATGAACTTTTTCATGATTTCCTTTTGTTATGTATGTTCCTTATGATATTCATGTTTAAGGAGAAAATGAGTTTTCATGAATTATGTACTCATGTTGTTGTGCATTTAGTATGAATTGCCTATTTTGACTTCATGACATGGGTTGATGAACATGCTTTAGTATGCTTTTGAGAGTATTGGCATATTGGCTCCATGATGTTGTGTTGAGCATTATTTTAGTTAGAGAAGGTAGTTCCTCCTATGAATATAAGAAATATTGAATTTATGCATGTTTGGGTTGTTAGATGTAGTTCCTACTCCCTTGTGTTGCGCTGATTATGTTTTGAGATGGAGTTGATGTTTCCTCCTTTGAATTGTGCATTAATTTGATGTTTCATGCATGATGGGCTGCTAGTCTTGAGTCTTCAATTCCGTAATGTGTCTAGATCATCATTCGAGGAACAATGTTCCCAATGGGGAGATATTGTAACATTTCGGAAACTAGTAGGCTAAGCTAAGGCTTGACGTTAGGGTTAGAGCCTAGAAAGTACCTCCCCGTACCCTAAAAATTCATGTTTTAGTGATAGAATGTCAAGGTCTAAACCCCAAGGACCAACCTTAGGTCCTTGAGGAAAAGCCTCAAGGAGGCTGCCTGGAAGTGACCCACGGAGGGCACCCACGCCTCATGGGTTAGGCCACGCCCCGTAGATGGGAGTCATGGGTCAAGCCAGCCAAAACCAACCCTAGAACCCCGACCCACGCTTCACCAGCATGGGCCGTGGGTTCATCCACGGTCCGTAGGTGAGGGGGTCGTGGGTCACACCTGGAAACTTTTTTGGGGGTTTCACTTAGGGGTATTTTTGGGATTTCCTTTTTAATTAATGGTTAAGTGATGTCGTTTTAAGCCTATTTTAGACACCTATATAAAGATTTTAAGTCACCAAATTAAGTCTTCTTTCTCATGATTCCTAAATCCCCAAATCACAAACCAAAACCCTCTCCAAAATATTCTCTCTAGAACTCCAAGGAAGAGGAAGAAGAAGGGTGAAGCTAGGGTTGAAGGATCCATCTTTTCTCCTCAATTTCATGGTAATTCTTCATTAAGGTATCGTAGTCTTTCATCCATGGATAGTTTTCATCCATGGAGTCCCTCCAAACTCAATTTCAAAACTTGTAACTTCCCCCAAAAACTAGGGTTTTACTCCAAGTCATGGATTCACTTCAAAAACGATTCTAATGGTTTAATTTCTTTATATTATGATCAAATTGATGATTATTTACTGGTTTTATGTCGAATTCCCCAAGAATCCATGAATTCCCCTATTTGCCTAATTTGGATCTAAAAGTGGATTTGTTGATTAATGCAAGTAGAATATGATAGAATTATGCAAATAGTAATAGAATTACTTGAATTATGTAATGTTATCCTCCATGTCTAATGTACTAATTCTAGATATGTTGATGGAATATGATATATGATCCTTGAAGGGAAAAGTATATGAATTATTCATGATTATGAGATGTAAGTATATGCATTTAGATCACTTTAAGGGTAAAGTGAGTATGATTATGATCTAATTGTCGTGTTGATTGGATGATTATTCTCATGTACACACTTTTGGTTGATTATGATATGATGTGAAAAGTTTGTCACATGTAGTGATTCTAAGGTTGGAAGACTAGTCTCACCTAATGAATCTATGAGCTTTAGTATGAGTTGTGTTGGATTGAGTGTCAAGACATTCTTCCATAATAGTGAACTTAAGTCAAGACTTAATAGCTTAGCACCGAGTGGATATGAATATGAGATGGAAGCTTATATGGTAGTTGAGTCCGGCTTTCCAAATGGGTTCCTTTTACACTAGTTGAGTCCGGGTTCCTAAATGTATGTATCTCATGAAATGGAAACCTTCTACCTTAGTTGACTCGGGGTTTCTAGAAGCAATATCCTTATCCCATAAACTATGTGCCCACATAGGTCTTTAGCTAGTGGATCCACCTAAGCTAAGAGTATAGTTCTACCTTAGGCAAGTAGGACAACCCCTTTTCGGTGTGGGGTAGACACCGGATTCATGTTAAGATCACATGGTCTATGTTGGTTAAGGCAAATCTACCTTTTATGATAGTATGAACAAGAATATGAGTTATGAACTATAGTTACTCAACAAGCTTTCCTTAGTGTGGATAGGATTATGAGATCTTATTCATGCATGGCACAAGGATGCTTTGAGGGTATTTATGGTATGCTTCTAAGACGATATGATGACCTATTGGCTGAATATGCTTATGACTTATGATTTTATACTACTCTTCATGATGACTCTTAAACTTGGTAAAGTGCATGTTTTCAACTAAAATGTCCTTGTTAGCATGTTTCAATGTTTTTATGCATGACTATTCTCCTTTCTTGTGGTGAGTCCTCATGGATCCGAGGACGAGTGTTATCTTGTAGTTCCTTTA
Organism: Solanum okadae; assembly: GCA_036553675.1. Lineage (NCBI taxonomy): Eukaryota > Viridiplantae > Streptophyta > Magnoliopsida > Solanales > Solanaceae > Solanum > Solanum okadae. The sequence continues at coordinate 47,262,703 of CM071678.1, forward strand.
TTTCATTGTATTAGACTTTTCAGATTTTATTGTAAGGGCTGTGACCCTATTTGATACTTCCATTGTAATAGATGGCTAATTGAGACAAGTCTAGACTTCCGATTTGTTTTTAATGAAACTTCTTAAGACTTAAATGTGCTTTTACTCTTATTGTTCTATTATCGTATGTTATGATATACTAAGGGATTGTATGAGATTCCTTCGGGGTCAAGTACGCCATGTTATGTCTAGGGTGTACCCCTGCGTCGTGACAAGACTGTAATAAGTTAAAGAAGTGTGATCATTGTCATGCAACTGGCCATGTGAAAGGATGATTGTTTTTTACTCATTGGCAATCTAGATAACTTCAAGGGGAAGAAAAAGGTGAATGCGGTCGTTGGTGATAATGTATGTATTCACAAATGCACAGGAACACATGGAGAGGAAGGTACACTTCAACCCTCATCAGATTGGAAATCAAGTCTCATATGAGCAGCTATTAAAAATGATAAATAATACTACACCAGAACAACTAAACCAGATTTTCAATGTACTGAACAGGAACACCATCATGGATTATCATAGAAGTGTTAATATGGTAGGTAAATCTTATTCTCATGTGAAATGTATTATAGATACTGGGGCCTCTGATCACGTGATACATAATCTCAATTACTTGCATTCTTAGAATATGATGGGTAGGTTAGGGAAAGTGTAGCTACCTACGGGAGATTTTTGCTACAATTTCACATATTGGAGGTGTTCATCTACATGAAAGTGAAATGATAATACATATATTATGTGTACCAACATTTAAGTTTAATCTTTTGTCTGTGAGAAAACTCACAAAAGAATTGAACTAGTATTGCCTTTTTTCCTACATACGGTGTGTTTCAGGAACTCTTGTCTGGAAGGTCAAGAGGACCGGTAGAGTAGAGGATGGATTATATGTGATGGACTTGAAAACAAAGCCACAACAAGACATGGTTAAAACAATGTCTGGAATCAAAAAAGGGAATGAAGTCCCAGAAGTTCGGCACAAGAGACTAGGGCATGTTCCTATGAAAAGAATTCAAGAATGAATTTTTACATATGCTTAGATCAAGGATAAATGGAAATTATATTGATAAGACTTCTTCAATTGTAGTCAACATCTTATTACGAGTAGTTCTAATAACTTCAAGAGAAAAAGAGGCATTTACCTATTACAGAGATGGTGCGATTTTTTTTTTTTTTTTTTGATTCTATATTTATTCATTTCTCTCAGTCTTATGAGGAGAAAAACACATGATTCGAGAAAAAAATCTATGCTTTTTGAAGGTGAAGTTTGGAAATAGAACAATTCCTTCTGTCGTGTATCCTCGATTAATGCAACCTCAGATGCTAGAAAAATTGTCACGACCCAGGGGTACCCCCTAGATGTAACATGGTGTATAGAATTCCGAAGGACTCCATACAAGACACTTAGTCCTCATAACATAAGAACAATAAGAGTAAAACAACATTTCAAGTCTAAAAAGTTTTTATAAAGAAAAGCAGAAGTCTAGACACTTTGCCTCATCATAGCCATCTATTACAATCGAATGAAATTGGGTCTAGCCCATACGTAATGTTCAAAAGTGAAAATACATGAAAGGAACTAAACATAGTAAATCTGTCCTCGAACCATAAGGGCTCACCAAGCTCGGGAAACAATCAAATCCAAGCTCTAGCCACAAAATTGTCCACCCTGACTGCCCGACCCTACATTTGGAAAAAATATAGGCAAGATTATGCGTTAGTACCAAAATGCACTAAGTATGATATTCATGCACCAAAAAATTTAAACATGCTAAAGGTGGGTATTTCATTTCATGACATGCAATTTAACAAGCTAAAACATCATATGAGAGAAATTTGGAAAACATAAGTCATAACATCATAGTCAATGCAAGCTAGCATCATATTTAAAACCTTTGAACTCATGTGCCATACTTCTTTAAGTAGCCTTAGTTCATTATTGATCTTGTTATGGGAATTAGCCTTAACCGACATTAAGACCATGTGAGCTGTAACATGAACACCCTGTGTCTCCCACACTGAAAAGGTTGTACTACTTGCCTAAGGTAGAACCATGATTTCATAGCTTAAGTGAATCCACTAGCTAAACATCCTACGGGGCACGTATTTTATGGGATAAGGAGATTGTTACTAAAAACCCGACCTCTACTGACGTGAGGGATTCCATCTTAAGAGATTGCTTCTAGAAACCTGGCCTCTACTGACGTGAGGGCTTCTATGTCACTACAATATCCACTCGGTGCTAAGCATAAATCCCATGGAGTAGTTATTAAGTTTTGACTTAACTCATGCCTCATGGAAAGATGTCCCTTAGACAACCAACCCAACTTAGTTCATTAGGATAGCTCTTTAGACCATGCGTGAGTAAACCTTTCACCATCCATGATCACTTTAATCTTAGATTCAATTAGGTGAGAAAGCCTTTCAACCTTAGAATCTTCATTATGTGAGAAAACATTTCACTTCATGTTAATTATGTGTTTATGAGAATGTCCTTTCAACAAAACAACAACAACATCATAATCATTGATACTTTACTCTCAAAGAATCCTTAAAGCATTTATATAGGTTTCATAAAGACATGCATAATCTCATACTTTTCCCTTTCAAGGGTCAAAGCCTACTTTCAATCACCGCATCTAGAATTCAAGCATTAGACATGGATTTCATTATAATTCATGTGATTCTATCACTTCATGCATAAATTCATAAAATTCCTCTTTCATCAACAAAGACTCACATCATATCATCAAAATTGAGAAATATTGGAATTACATGGGTTCATGGGTAAACATCATTAAAACTATAGGAAATCATCAATTCATGCTTAATATAACTCAATTAAATCATTTAAATCAAGTTTGAAAGGAACCCATGGTAATTGAAGAAAACCCTAACACTTGGGAATTCCTACCTTTTTGAATTTGGAGATTTTGAGGGAACTCCATGGATGAAAGGAATCCATGGATAAAAACTACCATACCTTACTATCAAAACCCAAAGAAATTGATGTATGAAAACTTGCTCTTGAGCCCTAACTTGAATCTCCTTCTTCTTCTTCTTCAAGTTTCTAGAGAGAGAATATTTGAGAGAAGAACTTTTGGAGATTTCTTTTGGGTTTTGGAAAATATGACTTGAATGGGTGAGTTTTAGAGTTAAAATGATTTATATAGAGGTCCTAGACTTAGGCAAAATGACATAACTTTAGTTTGATTAAAATTGGAAAAGACCATTTAAGCCCCAAACTTACAATGCACTGCCCAAGACCACGTGAGACTCCACAAGCCGTGGTCCTCTTCGTGGTCCATGGACCAGTAGCTAGGTAAGTTCCCCCCTAACCCTAAAAACCTAAGGCTACTCCACGAGCCTCCCAGGAGTCGTGGTCATCACCACGAGCCGTGCAGTGGCTCATGAAAAGGAGGTTGTTTTGGGCAGCCTTGAGGAGGCCACTGCCTCACCACCATGAGTGGTACCACGAGCCGTGGTGGCCACCACTAGCCGTGAAGGCTCTCGTGCTAAGGTGGGCAGTGCATAGGGAAAGTTGGGCAGCTCTAGCCCTCTCCCTTGGCTCTTGCCCTTCTTCCTTGATTCTTGCCCTCACACTTAGCCCTAGTTTAGTTTACTAGATTCCGGGGGGTTACAAAAATAAAAGATTCTAATACTTGTAGTAGCTTTACTATTGATCAATGTATCATATGTCCTCAAGCTAGACAGACTAGAATTGAAATCCCTATAAGTCACACTACAGCAGATCGTGTTTGATTTAGTGCATATGGATGTATTGGGCCCATATAAGTTGACTACTCATAATGGAATGGTATATTTTCTCACTTTAGTGTATGACAAATCTAGATGGACCTGTACTTTCTTAATTGCTTTAAAGTCTTATGTAATAGTTGTTCTGAAATATTTTTTTGATAAAGATAAAGAATCAATTTAGAAAATGTATAATGGAGGGGAATTTCTGACTCTAACTGTCATGATCTGTTTGTACGGTATGGCATCATTCATGAAAGATCATATCCACACACTCCACAACAAAATAAAGTTGTGAAAAGAAAACACAGAAACTTATTTGAAACAACAAGAGCTGTCAAAATTCAAGGTCATTTGCCTAATAGATTTTGGGGAGACTGTATCGAAGTTGAAACCTATATCATCAATAAAGTACCTATGTCTGTTTGGGGAAATAAGTCACCATATGAGATGTTGTACAACATTCAACCTTCTTTAGCTCACCTCAGAGTGATAGGTTGCCTTACATTTGCTACACTCCTGAGAAAGGATGACAAGTTTGCACCAAAAGCTAAGAAAAGAGTGCTTATGGGTTATGTTGTTAGTCAAAAAGGGTACAAATTGTTTGATGTTGAGTCCAATGTTATCTTTGTTAGCAGGGATGTGACTTTCCATGAGACTGAATTTCCATTTCAATCTTCAAGCCTTGGTGAAGCTGAAAATCACGAACCTTCAATATCTTATTCACATATAGAAGATTTTGAACTCACACCATGAGTGGTTATCAGGAGTAAAAGACTTACTATTGTATCTCAGATTACAATAGAATTTGCTTCATATGAACATCACAAAGATCCTGCCATTGTTCAACATGTAGACAATGTTGCTAATGTCTTTCCACATGATCATGCTCCATTAGTGCAGACTTCTGCTAAACTTCATAGTGCATCTCAGAATCATGTGTCAGTAGTACACATCTGACATCCCACCAAGTGCCACCAGAAAGTCTAGCAGATCAGTTAAACCTCTTATTTGGCACAGAAATTATGTGTTGACAATGAATAATACAACTACTAGAAGTTGTCCCTTGTTACTCCCAATAGCACACGCAAGTGTACGTGATCAATCAAATAATATAGTAACTCTTTCGAGCCGAATTATCGAATTCAAAGGACTTTAACTTGAAAAATAATCACTTTGTTGTAATTAAAATAAATTTACTTGTGTGACAGGGAGTTGTAAGAATTTGTTTAAACTACTATTATTAAGACAATTAAAATTACTAACTAATTGACAAATGATTCAGTTGCAAACAAGGGTTTCACAATTTGAGAGAAATTCCAGGGTTACAACATACACCGATTTAGAGCATAATAAATCCTACTCCAGCATTCGATAGGTTATCAAGTTACTGATTCATAAGGTTGAATTTACGATCATGGTCTCCCGACCTCTAATCGCTTACCACCATTGACAAACTAACTACATCGTTGAGCGGGGATAGGCATGACCCAACCATGGAGCATTAAGCTATCATCCTGTCTATTAACCAAATGAGGCATGTAGGTATATTTCTATCCTTTATGCGAAACATCCTAAGTTTTTACCCTAGAATGAACATGTTCCTCACATTCCTTGTTCTATCCCTCCATTTGTCTCCCGAGTTCATCTTATCATTTTAACTTTGTGTATTCTTTATAGTGAAAATTACTAATAAAATCAAATTATATTATTGATGAAAATTAGAAAAAAAAATACTATTAATTCGGGATGAAAATAGTATATGTTAAATAACGTTTTTAAAAAAAATATTATACTCCCTCCGTTTAAAAAAGAATGTCCTAGTTTGACTTGGAACAGAGTTTAAGAAAAGAAAGAAGACTTTTAAATCTTGTGGTTTTAAATTAATGTTATGTGAAATGTACCAAAATGCTCTTTAATCTTGTGACCTTAAACATGTCATGTGAAAAGTTGAAGTTAAAGTGTTGCCAAAAAAAGGAAAGGGGTCATTCTTTTTTAAATAGACTAAAAATGAAATGAGACCATTCTTTTTTAAACGGAGGGAGGATTACATTTAAAAAGAGTTATGAATATTAGATATTTAATTAATGACATTATATGTAAAATAATATGTATAAGAAAATAATATAAATAATAATAAAATATTGAAAAAGTGAAATAGAGAGTGTGAATAATAGTTTTTCAATTCAACTCTCTAAATATGAAGAATATAAACTAATATAGAGGGGGAGTTGGAGTGTGCATTCTCTACTTTACTCTCCAAATATAGAGAAAAGAAAGTAAAATAGAAGTGAATCGAAGATGGTATTATGAAATGATAAGAATAAAAGAAGGCATATTCTGTACTGTTGACAACAAATGAAGATTACTATCTGGCCGCAATTTCCGGGGTGAATGCATCAAGAAAGTCAAAACAGGGATATCTAGCTGGTTACGCGGATCTCTGAGAAAGATCCAGTTTGCGCTTTTGTCTTTTCAAACACATTACACATCACTGAGATTAGTTGCCAAGCCAAAAATAAAAATTTTATCATAAAAAAATTGTACACACTCCAAACACATAGTAATAAATTTCCTTATCAACTTCAACAACATTACAGTGAGTACCAAATTCCAACTGACAAGAAGAAATAAAAGACGCAATTAGGCCACCAATCTCAGTCACTCTGCATAATGTAAAGGCTTTAGTAGCGCTTAAAAGGCTCTTTTTACCTCCTCTTCTCTCCATTCAAGAGAAGAAGACCCGCAAAACTATGACTGTTCAGTGAACTATATATCCTACCTATAGAGTAAAAACAGTCATTATTTTGTCACAAATGTAGTTCCTCAATAAAACTATCACTCAATATATCAATTAGCATGCTGCAGAAACAATTACTTCTCTCACCAAATAGCATATATCACTGTACAAGGTATACAAGTGTTGCAGATCTTATGTTTCGTCAAGGTCTCACAGTTCCTTCAGAGAGCTTGCACAAAATCATAGACATGTTGGCAGTTCCTATTCATATTTGCATAATCTAAAATTCACCCCAATCACACTACACTTCAAGTCGCAGCACTTTTCGGGCTGTCCCTAGGATCTGATCCAGAAACCTGCTCAACTAAACTGCAAAATATAAATTGAATCAAAACTTAGCACTATACAATCATCATCAACAGATTAAAATGTACTACAACATATTATAGACAAAACAATATAGCACATACTTGGGTGACCCGGCACTTTTAGCAGCAGTTCTGGCGGATAGATCATAGTATTGTTGAATAATAAAGCTATTGGATCTTGATCCACTCGGTTGAGGGGAATCATGAGAAATCACAGCTGACCTTCCAGAGGACATCCCTGCAAACAATTTGGCATTGTCCCAAATCATCAGATAATTGGTTCGTTGGAAACAAATCTGATCGCTACTAATTATGAGGATGATGGAGATTATGTCTAGGATGTTGCTTACATGATGTCGGATGCAATTAACTCTACCCAGAATGATTCTAAAACAATTACACTCACAAAATTGACATATGAAAGATACAAGCAATGTCAAATCATTACCTTGAAAACACAGCACGAGAAAGAAGAGGACAGTGAAGAGAAAGGCAAGGACACTGCTCGTGGATGATGATGATGAAGAATTTGAAGATGCTTTTGCTGCTTTCATTTTCTTCAAAGCCTTGATTCTCTCAATCCGTACACGTTTGATCATTGCGAGTTCAGCGATCTCTTTAATAAGCTTCTGATCAGCAGCATCCAAAGATAATCCTCTTGGAGGTCTAGGAGGCTTTTTAGCACTACCGGATTTACGCTTATCATTCACATTTTTCTTCTCTACGCCATTTTCAGCCACTAATCCCTTGACCTTCACATTCTCGGGAGTGAGCTCATGGTCATCCTTTACATTGCTAATCATACAGAACCCATTTTCAGGTCTAATAAGTTGTTCGTCATCACAGAAATTGTTGAAAAATCTCTTGCCTATTTTATCAATGGAAATAGGATTAGTAGTTGCTGCTTCTTCAATGGTGTTGTTGCACATCTCAAGATCAATCACAAAATCACAGGGTGTATGATCCATGAGTACTCCACTCTGCAATCTGCCCCGGATACTGATCTGAAAGAAAATTTATCAAACCCCCCTTCAGTTTACTGAACAGAATTATCCATTTTCTTCACCCTATTTTCATAAGACCCACAAAATGCACCTAAAATTCTGTAAAATTAACAACTCCAATTGATTAAGTAAGCAGCTATATATCATGAATTGCTCAATTCTACTATTTCAAATGAAATTGTTCATATTTTGTATTTTGGTGAAACCTACGCGTCTTTGACCCAAAAGTTTCACAATTTGAAATAAACAAATCATTCATACATCAAAAAGGAACTTTATCAAGTTATAACCCTTTAAAAATGAAAATCTATTCAAATTCATATTAAAAATGTGATTATCAACTATACTTGACTAGAAAAACCAATCCATCTACTATCTTGGTCTAAGCTTAGTCAAAATATGTAAATTGAAATGAGTAAAGTAAGTGGAGAAAATCAAGATTTTACCTTTAGAGACAGATCCAAAGAGTGTGATATTGGAGATGTGAATTAAGAGGAGTGCACGTATATATCATTTAATAAAATGAGTAGTCCCCATTGTCAGAGCTTAATATTCAAATTGAATTATATGAGAGAGAATGCGACAAGTAAGGCTAAACGCACGAGGCTGTTTAATTTCTGTGGGAATTAACATCCAAACTACTACTACACTCATTTTTTTATTTTTCAATTGTTGTTTTTCTTTACCGTGTATAAATTTATATATGATTGTTTTGTTATGAGGAAAGAGACTTGTCCAGTATTTGTTACCATTTGATTATGGATTTGACAGCACACTGCAGCAGCCGAGAAAGTGAGATTCTGCCTATTATAACACTATTTGCTTGTTTTTCATGAATCTCCACCGACACTTTTTCTGCTCCTCTTTAAAAAAAAAGTAAAATAAATTTCAATCTAACACTTTTAAATTAAAAATTGTGTATAATACTTTAATTTTGTAGACTTGAACGTACAAGTTTAAATTAATAAGTTATTAAAAAAGAAAACTAATATTTTTATTTCAACTGACTAAAAAAAAATTCGAAATGGAGGGAGTATTGTTGGAGCATACAGGAGGATTCATTCAAACTCCTTTCGACGAAAAAATATATTATTTATATATGATTAAAATTATTTTTCTATAGGTATATAGTAAATATTAAATTCTTATTGATCTTTTCGTGTATTTATTTCTTTATATTTTGAACTCATTATAGAAATCTGGCTCTTCAATTGGGAAGTAGTAGTTATTATTGATTGGAAGAAATATGTAGAAGATTAGTTTTGGGGTTTCAAATCAATTTATCATTGTTTCATTACTATTATTATTGTTTTTTAAATTAAAATTGACATACTCTTAGTTCAGTAGGATTGTACTTGAGTTGAAAGGATCAATACGTTTCTTAGAAGTAGTTAGTTTGTAGAGTCAAATTCCAAATGTTAAATCAACGAGTACAAAATAAACAGCAGATATCTTTCTTTCTTTATTAGGACAACGGGATTTCAAACATTTTTATATTGTTGCAACTTCAAATTGAATGTTTTATGTTGTTGTTATGTTGTCATACTCATACCTCACATGGGTGGCAAAGTCACGCACATAGGAGACTAATTCAAATTCTTCCAAACAGAGATCAAGACAATTAATTTGCACAATAACAAATCTATAATAGAAGGAATCGTAGTTCGCTCATTTCTTTTACAGTTTTTATGATATATTTTTTTGAGTTTTTGGGGTGAACTAACATAAGATAACTTTTTTTATCACAGTTCGCCCATAAATTAGCGAAGTGTCTCTTTGGTTTGTGTTATTACTCCATTCGTTTACTTTTACTTGTCACACTTTAACTTGACACACCCATTAATAAAATAATTATTGATATAAGTATTTTACCAAACTATCCCCTATTAAATAATGTCTTGAAAAATAAGTATTTAATGTTGAAGGTAAAATATGAAAAAAATTATTGTCTTTTCTAGATATGTCAATAGGCACAAATAAAAATGAAAATATATTTTAGAAATAAGTAATAAGTAAAAGTGAACGAAGGGAGTAAAAGGATCCTTTTTGGTCCATAGCGTTTAAAAAATATCCGTTTTGGAGCCGGACTCTTCGTAAAAGTGTCTTAGCCCGCAATGCCTGACCTGCAATAAAATATATTGCCACAACATTAAATTTTTTGCCTGCGATTAAGAAATTTGAAGTTGGTGGTGCCGTTTGCCCAAGTATAAATTGAGCATATTTTTGCCGGCGATTAAGCTTACTTTATGAAATTCATTGTTAGTTTTATTCATGTTGACCTCTTTTTGGCCTTTAATTTATTACTTCATTTTCCAACTATAGTGTCCTTAAATTCATATAAATTAATTGTCATAAACGTCTAAGATATTAAATTCTTACACAAAAATGAGAATATGAACCACGCAGGAAGTGCATTCAAAACAAATTAAAGATATTTGTCGGTCCCAAACACAATATATATTTTGTTTGGCCCATTTAGTCGTTAGCCACGATGTCCCTTATGATGATGTAACTCTTGGTTGGGTTGCTAGGTGTCCTTTGAAAACCTACCCTTATCTCCAAAGGAGATGTATCTTTCCTCAAACTACCGCTCCACCCCACCAAAATTAATAAATATCATATTGTCATAAATACATTTATTATTGGGGATGTTCACTTTAATACACAATTTATTTTATAAATTTGTAATTGAATTAGTTAAGCTTGTGGGTGTAAATTACACCCTTCAATTTTGGTATAATTTTTTTTTCCCCTCAATTTTGAAAAATAATCATTCTCCTCTTTTTATTATATGCATAGTTTTTTTATTTTGGCCAATTTTTATCCTTCATTTTTGTAATTGAACTTTGACATAAAACTTATATACATCAAAAGTTTGGTTCATTTATGTCATTTTTGTTTGATAAAAAGTTCAAATATACATGTCATTATTTGTTAACTGAAATGACATAGATGAGTCAAACTTTTAACAGATGATATATATGAGTGTTTTCTCAAAGTCCGATGATATAATTGAGTTTTTTTCTCTTTTAAAAATGATTTAATTAATGTTATGACAGAATAATAATTGATCACGTGTAAAAAATGATTTTACAAAATTGAAATTATTTTCAGTTAACATATAATGGCATGAATGAACTTTTTCTCAAACAGAAATGACATAGATGAGCTTAACTTTTAACGGTTGACATAGATGAACTTTTTCTCAAAGTTCGATGACATAATTGAGTTTTTTTCCTATTATATATGATGTTCAATTTTTAACCTATGTATTTTACATATTTATATTTAAGTTCATTAACATTATAAGTAGAATAACATAAGTTTGTTGTAAATAAAAAAGTTCATACAATTTGTACAAGTCTAAGGGTAGATGAAAGGTCTTTTCAATTAAATTTAATACATAATTAATTTCAGAAATATTTTGTTGAAAAAAAAAAAGAGTATTACTCCCTTTGTCCCTAATTACTTTTCCACATATTTTTTAGTTGTCCCTAATTACTTGTCCGTTTTGACAAATCAAGAAATGACAATTTTTTTACCTATTATACCCTCAATTAATTACTTTGAAAAGGATAGAATTTCTTGAATATCTGAAGTTTTTAATTCATCTACTTCATAACTAATAGGGGTAAAATGGTAAACTCGCCATGTCAATAATTGTTTTCTTCATAGGTGTGTCAATTCAAAAGTGAACAAGCGAGATTAGGGATAGAGGGAGTAAGTTTCAAAAGTATTTGTCGTTGATATCATATTGAGACAATAACTAACATGAATGGTCGATATCTTTATTTTATCAAGAATATCTCATACACAAAAAAAATGTTTTGAAGAAACTATCAGCTTTATCTTCTGATCTATATTATCCGGAAATTACTATAGTTAAAGTATACTCTATTATAAATCAAGAGTTTACTAATTTAAATACTTTTGTGTCTTAACGTGATCGAATCGGTCATCCAATTGGATCAACAATGATGAAACTAGCCATTGAAAAGTTAAATGGGCGTCAATTAAAGAACCTCAAGATTTTTACAAGTGACGAATCTTTATGTGTTAATCATTGGATCCTCTAATTTTTTAAAATGTATTCATAGAATATATGTGGACCTATTCATCCATCTAGCGAGTTATTTAGATATTTTATGATATTTACAGATACATTATAAAGATGATCTTCTGTGTTTTTGTTATCATTTCACAACTTGTAATTTATAAAATTATTGATACAAATAATATGATTGTGAATGCAATTTTCATATTATCCTATTAAGACTATTTGCCTCGATAAAGCTTAATAACTTATATCCCAAACTTTACTTTTGATGAATATCGTTATCAATTAAAATAAAAATTGAGCATCTTGTAGGTCATGTACATATTCAAAATGCCTAGTAAAATCATTTATCAAGCACATGTACTTGATAGCGAGATCATTAGTAAGGAAAATTAAGTTGCCCACTATAATTTAGAGTCACCCATCTTGTCAATTATCTAAGTTAATTTTATCGGAAAACCTTGCAATTAAATAAATTTGTAATTGAATAAATCTACAATTTAGAGTCACCCATCTTTTTTCTAATGTATTTATATCTTATAACACCTACAGACAAAAGAAATTCAAAGAGTATGGACTAGTATATTTTTTAATGGCACTAGTAATTTTTTTGTAAGAAATAAAACCAACAAAAAAGCAAAGAAACTTTCATAAACACGAAGGAAACATGTGACAGACAAATCATACAATTTCCACTCAATCACTACTTCTATATTTATATTGTTTATTTTTCTGTTTTCATAGAGGATCTGTGTGTTAGCTGGATTGACATGTTGAAAAATATTTCCGTGTCAGTGAAAACGTGTTCTCTTCCTACTATAATTTACTAGTATACGTGCTTATGCGTGTCACGATCCGAAACGAGTCATGAGTGACACTCACACTTAACTTCCTAGGTGGGCGAACCAATGAATCCAATCCCAATTTATATTTATTGTTGAACTTACAAAATACTAACCATAATGCAGAAGCTCAAATCTATTAAATATCATTTCTCAAAATCTGAAAGTTATCACATCAACGACATCTAATCCCCAAATCCTATGTCTAAGAGTATCAAAGTCACCAAAATAAATTAACAAAGTAGTTTGTGTCGAATACTAAGGGCATTGTGCCATGACCGAGAGAATCCAACACGAGCTAGAATTAATAGCTCACTTTGGGACCTGATGTGTTGGAGACTGGCTAGAGCTGAGGGCGAGTCGAAGTCGCTGGTACACTAGTTGCACTCCACAAAAGGAAAACGAAGGAAAATACAAGTAGGAGTCAGTACAGGGCAACATATACTGAGTAGATATCATCGGCAGACCCAAAATAGAAACTAATACGCAATAAGTAATAGTATAAAATCAACTATAACACTTAGCAGGTGTCAAGCAACAAACAATATGAACAAGTGACAACAACACCGAAGCAAGTATGTAATCAGTACAATATCAAGAACACACATGAGGACACATTCCTCCACACCATGCTCTTTTGAGAAATTTGTTCTTTGAGATGGAGTACATTAAGTTAATTTAATATGTTTTCCTTTAATGCTACCGTGTCGAAACGTGACACCCGATCCAATAATATTTTGGAACGTGACACCCGATCTAATAACATCGTGTCGGCTCGTGGCACCCGATCCAAATATATCGTGTCGGCTCGTGGCACCCGATCCAAATATATCGTGCCGGCTCGTAGCACTCGATCCAACATCATAGTTGATTTCTTATTCTTTATCATCACTTTACACTTCATTAACAATATTTCGTCAAGCCTTCTTTATTCAAAACATCACTTTAATAGAAGAAATTCAAGATTATGGATTTCGCAGTCTTGAGATTTCAGACCAATCACAAACAACACATGAATTATCCAAATTAAACCACCACAATCAAGTACATAGAAAATTTCACAATATCACTCAATGAATATCAATCACTATTAAGAGACTCTCTATCACATCGAATAAACCATAACATACCTCTATCGAAGAATCGAAGTCAAGCAAGCTAATTCCCCAATGTTTTTCCTTTCATCAATGCATCAAAACGTTTCCAATCTATCAAGTATACATTATTCATAAGCAAACAAATCCGTAGACATATATTTAGTCTAGATTCATAAACTTACCCAAATCTATAATCAAATTCCTTGATTTTGATATCAACTAATTAATATATCAAGTCTCATAAGTTCCTAATTTTTCGAGCCTACGGTTAACTCTCAATTCCTCCAATTACCATAACTTTAATGAAATTCGCATAGTACAATACACCTAATATTTAATTACCTATCTCAATATATTAAAATTTAAATAATAACGTGATAACTAAATAAAATTAATAAATGCCGAATATCAGTGGCATATCATGAAACAATTGGCATGCTATCATACTTCTAATTATGAAGCAATACCTAAACCATATTCTCATTCAATCTACTACCATTCTTAAGGCTAACTCATGATTGTCAATCATTAATTGACCACTCAATTTTATCTTTATTTGTATCCAATCAAATTTCACCAATTCATTTTCCTTTCAAACCAATATTATTAACATAAGATTATCCATATAAAGAGCAATCAATGCATGCATATCCCAAAATTAAAGTTTAGTTGAAAGATTTTTATCTTAAGCCTTTATACTCTCTATTCCTCTGTGTCTATATGCCACTCATGCACAAGTGAGCTTTTGTTGTTCTCCATTTCTGGTTATAATTAAAATAATAAAAATCTTCTTTACTTATTCTAATAAATGGGTCACTGGTAAGGGTATTAAATAAATTATGAATTTAGCGTATTAACCACTAGTTAATAAGAAAATATTATTTAATAAATACCACCAGCTAAAATATTGTAGTTACATAAATAGTTAAAGATTCTCATTTAAAATTTATGGGAAGGGTCGAAATAGTTCTAGTATTCAAAATGATCTAATGGTTCGTTACATCAGATACCAATTTATCCATCGTTCGTCCTCGAATGATCAAAAGAAGTTGAGGGTAACAAAAGGTACCTGAATCGATAAAAAGATCTGGATATCTTCTATGCATATCAGCCTCAATCTCCCAAGTGGACTCTTCAACCGGACGATTCTTCTACTAGACCTTGATATATGCAATCTCCTTTGACCTTAACTTGCGTACCTCCCAATCTAGAATATATATGGGGTCTCCAAGGTTTTCAATTTCAAATGATCATATTAGGGTTCTTCTTAATTCTCCACGGGTTCTATTCAATTATGATTCAATGGTTGCTTTTTAATTTTCTATTGCATGATTAAATGTAATTCCATAATATTGAGTTGAAATCATATGAACCCTGGCATGATCCATGATTTTTAACTATGAACTTGTGAAGCACTCCTGAACTTATGAACTGTGAATTTTGAAGGATGATGCATGTCTTATGAAAATAATGTTTATGATGATAAGGTGATTTTATATAAATAAGTATTTATGTTGTTGTGAAAGTTTTTATGACATACGAATATAATCATGATTGTGAAAGGTATTTCTCACATATGCATTCACATTGGTAAAAAAAATTTCTCACTAATGCTTGAATTGTGTTTTAAGGAGATATTCTATGTTTTGATTTTAAAGATGTGTATTGGTATTGATTATTGACTTTCCTATGTAATAATGATATTTAACTTTTATCTATTCTTTGGAATTTAAACATAGCACCGAGAGGATTTGAGGTGGAGACTCAAATATGATAGTCTCTTTTAGCAACCTCTAGTCCCTAACTACGTTCCTATGTACAATTGTCTTAAATGACCTACCTAGTGGATCTACTTTAACAAAACATGAGATGTACGGATGCTACCTTGGCAAGTAGGATCCCTTTTTTTTGTAATAAGGATATACCAGATTTCATGAAATAGGTATCATGGTCTTATTGTTAGTTAAAGCTAATATCCCACAAAATGTGTATGTTTCTTCAAATGTTTTCTTATGTCTCTTATTTTAATTATGTTTACCATATTGTATAAGTTATATGTTTTCCTTAAAGCTTCCAAATGTTCAAATGTTGGTCATGCAACACATGTGTAAGCTACCTGTGTAATCATGTCTATTTATTCGTATTGCCCCATACTTAGTACATTCCATGTACTAATGCATACATTTGCTTATAATATTTCACTAATGTATGGTCCGACGCTTCTACTTCTCACGATTGTGGCTAGTTGAACATTCTATCAGATTCAAGAGTTGGTGAGTCCTCATGTTCTGAGGACCGATACACATTTACTTGATTTATTTATTTCTTTTGTTTCAAATGATATATGTGGTGAATGAGTTACGCCCAACCACTTCTTTTGATGTTTAGACGACTTGTTAAGACTAAGTTAGACTTCCATTTTTTCAAACTCTTTTATGATATGAGAATGCTTCTTTTGAAATCTTTATTCCTATTATATTGTATGATGTATGCTAAATGGCTTGTATATGGCCTTTTGGGGTTCTATACGCCATATTACACCTAAGATATACTTTGGGTCATGACAAGTAAGTTTATTGACCTTTGTTAAGTTTATAGAATCTCGTGTTCCCTTTGTTGTATGTGTGAAGGAGTAATGGGATATGAGGATGGATTTGGTTTATTCATGTGCCATGTTGCTAATGAGGAAACTGGATAATAAAAAGAGGAAACTTGGTGTATTGATGTATGATTGTTGAGAATGGTTTGGTTTAATTGTGGTGACTCATTTGATAATTTAACTCTATTATGTTGATGTGGGTTGTGTATTTATATGTAAATTGTCATTTGTCATATTTTTATAAATAAGCATACTTGTATTGGTGCTAAAGCATTGTGATGAAAATGCCGATGGAAAATGGTTTTTACAAGTTCTATACTGAGGGGTCGAGCCACACACTCCATGCATGTTCTATATTGAGGGGTTGGGACATGCACTCCGTGGCAAATGCATGTACTGATAACTCTTCCATAGGTTTCGATCTGAGTCTAAACAGATGTGTATCGTAGGATAGAAATGCATCACCTTACATGATATGCCATTTTGTTGCATTGCACATCATTACCATCTATGAACTTGTGTGTGTTATTGAAGAACTTGTGATTGTTGATCATTGTATCTATGTTTATGACATCTGCCTAGTGAATGTGGTTATTGTGCTATATATTATACGAATAAAAAATTGTTAGGTTGGGATGAATTTTTATGCAGGTTGTAGTTATGAGGAGGTTCAATTGGAGTGTTAGGAGTACCAGTATTCTATAATACTTATTTTTGCATTTAGGAGTTTGCTTGTTGAGTACTGTTTTGCTTGTACTCATCCCTTGCTTCTACATTTGTGTAAGTTATGATCCAAGATCTTTGTGATTCTCTCAGTTTTCTTTTTGTCTGAGGCTTTTTGTGGAGATTTTGGTGGTAGTTGTTCGTCATCCCAGCGGACCCTCTTACTCCCATATATTGTTCTACTTTAGAAATAATGTCATTTGAGACTTATATTTTCTTTCTAATCAAATGTAACAAATTAGATTCTTGTACTCGTGAAAACCAGATTTTGGGGGTTTATGTCACGCCCGAGGCTACCCCTAGACATAACATGGGACCCAGGATCACAAGTGACCCCAAGCTAACCCTGAGTCTGGAATATAACAAGCATAAGAAATAACTAAGTAAATCATGTACTTGCGAAAGCTAAAAATAATGTTTATCTGGAATAAGGAAAAGCCAACTAGTCTAAATATATAAGATAAAAGTTTAATGATGAGTGAAACAACACTTAACAACTCGAGCTAACTCTACTACTATGTCTGAAAAAGCCTGTAACTGAATTGAGTTGTTTGGATATGCCCCTAGCTTACTCTAACAAGACTGAAAACTGAAATAAAGACTAAAAAGTAAGCATGTCTATTATCCTCGAAGTATGAGGACTCACCACTGAAGCTGTAGAATTCAGATTGGGGTTGAACTAAGCGTGATCTAGATTCGGAACACCTGAACCTACATAAAAAAATGATGTAGCACAAAAGTATGTGTTAATACTTTGAATATATTGAGCATGTAGGATATAGATATACTAAGCTGAACTATATATAAATACGCTGAACAAAGAAATAAAATGTACTAAAGTATAACTAAAAATTAAGCTGAATGCAATGACAAAGTACTAATCATGAAAATAACTTGTTGAATTGCATAGTGATGTAAATGCTGAAAACATGGTTAATGCAATAAGAGTATGGTTGTGGGAGGTCCTATTAACCGACATAAACCACATGAGCTAACCGTAGAGTTCAATGTATACGTCTCATTGAGGGGACCAAATATACCTTGCCAGGGGTATAGAGGCATGACTCTGGAGTGATCATTAAAACCGATACCCAATAGAGGGGACTTGTAAACCTACAAGGGCACGTAGTTCTAAGACTTAAGGGTACGCTGAACCCTAGTCTAACTCGGTACAATCTCTACTCTCAACTGAATATGAAAAGCTAAAATGCACTGAAATACAGAGTAGCTCGAAGTACTAATATGCTAACTGAGAATGCAACATATATATACCGAAGATATGACATTCGAATTTTGAAGCATGATTTTTTGTCTGATTTGCCTAGCAAGTATAATTCATGAAATATCATAAATTTACACAAGCTAGGGTTCTGCGTTCGATGCATGGAACTACACTAATTCACAAAGAAACAAGTTATTTATATCATAGAAACTATAATAGCTAAAATCACAACAAATCTTCAAAATGTAGAAACCCTAGGTATGAACAACTTATGAGAAATCAAAGAATTGACTAAATTTTAGGGGCCTAATGGATGAAAGGAACCTACTAGTTAAATCCCACATACTTGGTGATGAAAACTACGAAGAAATCCTTTGTTTATCGGGGCTTAACTTGAAGAAAACCTCTGCTTGTTCTTGGGAGAAATTGTCGCCTCTTTCTAACCTTTTCTTTTTAAGATAGATGATTTTAGGAGAATGAAGGTTCTAGTTTGTTTCTGACTAGATTATTAGGCTAAGAGCGAGTTAACCAACGTAGTTTAGGCATAAAATGACATAGTTTAAAAGCCCAACTCATAGGGGAAAGACCAAAATGACCCCAACTTAAAAGCTGACAGACCTCATTCACGGGCCCATTCACGGACTATGTGAAGCACCACGGGCCATATGGGCAATCGTGGTTCCTCACAAAAGTTGGGGTGGTACTGGTCATTTTTCACGAGCCACTTAACAGCCCGTGTGGGGTTCCATCGACCCTCTAGTGGTCCGTGGTTCCTCACAGGGCATTGGGTAGTTCTGGTTTGTTTTCACTGTCAACGTGACAGCCCATGTGGAGTTCCATAGCCTGTGTAGGGGTTCGTGGTCCTGCACCTTGTTGCTGGTTGTGAGCCACGATGAGGGTGACGAGTCGTGGTTCTATTATTGGTTTGTGGGCCCCTCTGTGGTTCACTCTTTTTCCTTTTTTTTGGTATTAGTTAGATTGCTTAGGTGTAACAATATCTCCTCCTTGGGATCATTCGTCCTCAAATAAAGACTAAACAAGTTGAGTATGAAGGGAAAGAGCTACAATCCCTACCACTAAGCAATAGAAACATATATCTAACTTAAATGAGTTCCATGAACATGCAAAAATGCTGAAATGCAAGGATAATTGAGGGAATAAGTTACTGAGACCGAATTACACGAGAGTAAACTGAGAGACTGGAGAAGAACTATTACCTCAAATCTAAAACTTAATCGGAAGAAGTGAGGTGAAGATACTTGGCCATCATGGATGCATTTGCTTCCCAAGTAGCTCCCTCTATGGACTGACTCCTCCACAAAACCTTTACAGAAGCGACTTCCTAATTTCTAAACCTACGAACCAGACGCACAAGAATTTCAACTAGAACCTCTTCATAGGTGAGGCTATCCTTCACAACAACACTCTCTAAAGGTACTATCGATGCCGGATGACCCACACAGTTCTTCAACAAGGAAATGTGAAAGACTGGGTGAACTGCTGCTAGTTTTGTTGGCAACTCTAACTCATAAGCCACATTACCAACCCTTTTTATGATTCTGTAAGGACCTACATATATGGGACTGAGCTTTTCTTTCTTGCCAAATCTCATCACCCCCTTCATGGGTGACACTTTCAAGAAAACCAATCATCGATTTCAAACTCTAAGTCTATTCTCCTTACATCTGCATAGCACTTTTGACAACTTTGAGTCTTCTTTAGTCTATCTCTGATGAGTTGAAATTTCTTTATAGCCTCATGATCTGAATCTGGCCTCATCAATACTGTTTCTCCTACTTTGAACAAACAAACACGGGACCTGCATCTACACCTATACAATGAATCATAATGGCCCATTTGATACTAGAATGAAAGCTATTATTAAAGGTGAATTCTATGAGAGGTAGGTGATCATCCCAACTACCCTTGAAATTGATAATGTAAACTCTCGACATGTCCTCTAAGATCTAAATGGTACGCTCTACTCGACCATCCATCTGCGGATGAAATGTTGTACGGAGATTTACTTGAGTACGAAATTTTTTTTGAAATGATTTCCAGAAATGAGAGGTAAACTGAGGACCCCTATTTGAGATGATAGAAAAGGGAACCCCATGAAACCTTAGTATCTCACTAATTTAAACTTTGGTGAAATCCTCAGCTGAATTTGTAGTTTTGACATCCAAGAAGTGAGTTGACTTAATAACTCTGTCAACTATTACACAAATGGAGTCATGTTTCTGCCAGTGCGAGGTGAACCCGTAATGAAATGCATGTTTATCACTTCCCACTTCCATGTAGGAATGTTAATATCTTGAGTCACACATCCTGGTTTTTGATGTTCTACTTTAACTTGTTGACAGTTAGGACACTTAGCCACAAAATCTGTGATGTCTCTCTTCATGTTGTTCCATCAAAAGACTTCTTATAGATTATGGTACATCTTCGTGGCACTTGGATAAATAGAATACCTGGAATTATGTGCTTATGTAAGGATTTGTTTCCTCAACTCACCCAGATTAGGAACACATAAGCGGCCCTGGTAACAAAGCACACCATCTCCCTCTTGGGAGAAAACCTCAACTCTTTGCTGATGAACTACACCTTTCAACTGAATTAATATAGGATCAATATCATGTTTTTCCTTAACCTCCGCTACCAATGAAGATTTTGACACATTCTGAACTATCACACCACCATCTTACGTGTCCATAAGTCAAACTCCTAAGCGAGTAAGCCAGTGAACATCTTTGGCTAATTATTTCTTGTCTTCCTTAATATGTGCTAGACTATCCATTGATTGTCTGCTGAGGGCGTCAACCACTATATTGGCCTTACCCAGATGATAGAGCACATTCATGTCATAGTCTTTGAAGAATTCAATCCATCTCCTCTGACGAAGATTCAACTTTTTTGGGTGAACACATACTGGAGGCTCTTATGATCTTTGAACACATACTGGAGGCTCTTATGATTTGTGAACACATCAACATTAACATCATACAAGTAGTGTCTCCAAATCTTTAGGGAAACCACTATGGTTGCAAGCTCAAGGTCATGAGTCGGGTAGTTCTTCTCGTGGATCTTAAGTTTTCAAGCATAATCTATGACCTTACATTACTGCATCAACACATAACCTAGGCCGACCCTGGATGCATCACAATAAACCACATAACCGTTTAACCCATTTGGTAGAGTCAAGACAAGAGTTGTCATCAACACAATCTTCAGTTATGAGAAGCTTTTCCCACACTCATATAACCACTAAAACTTGACCTTATTCTAAGTCAACTTGGTCAATGGGGAAGCTATGGATGAAAATCCTTCAACAAACCTTCGGTAGTAATCGGCCAAACCCAAGAAACTTCTGATATTAGTCAAAGAGGTGGGTCTGGTATAGTGTTGTACTACCTCATTTTTTTGAGAATCCACTTGGATCCCTTCGCAGGATACCACATGACCAATGAAAGCTACAAACTGTAACCATAATTCACAATTGTTGAACTTAGCGAATAACTGGCGATCTTTGAGGGTTTGTAGAGCAACTTTCAAATGAGTCGCATGCTCTTCCTCACTCCAAGAATAAATGAGGATATCATCGATAAAGACGATGATGAAAAAGTCTAAATAGTGTTTGAACACCCTATTCATTAAGTCCATGAAAGTTGCGAGAGCATTTGTTAGTCCTAATAAAGACATAACTACAAATTCATAGTGACCATATCAAGTCCTGAAAGTTGTCTTCAGGATTTCACTATCTGTGACTCTGAGCTGATGATAGCCGAATCGGAGGTCTATCTTAGAAAATAAACTAGCACCTTGAAGTTGGTCGAACAAGTCATCAATTCTAGGGATGAGATACTTATTCTTGATTGTGACTTTGTTCAAATGCCGATAGTCAATGCACATTCTGAGAGAATCGTCTTTCCTTTTCACGAACAACATTGTAGCACCCTATGGATGATAATGGGTCTGATGAAGACCTTATCTAAAAGGTCTTTAAAATATTCTTTCAATTCCTTTAGCTTAGTTGGATCCATTCTATCAGGAGAAATCGAAATAGGCTGGGTATATGGAAGGATATCTATTTTGAAGTTGATTACCCTTTCGGGAGGGTTTCCAGGAAGATCTTCTGGAAACACTTTTGGAAACTCATTTACCACTAGGACTGACTCAAGAGATCCTTAACCCGAAAAAGATTATAGATATACCCATTTGAAATCATTTTCTTGACATTAAGGTAATAGATAAATCGACCTACAAAAAATTATTTACTACCCTTCCACTCAAAGCCTACCTCATTTGGAAATTGAAATTGAACGATCCTAGTTCTACAATCGACCGAGGCATAACAATAATGTAAACAATCCATGCCTAGAATGATATCAAAATCTACCATTTCTTACTTTACCTCACCGGGAAACTCTGATAATGCAATTTTTGTATACCTGTCGAGCTATAACTAGGTCACCAAATGGAGTAGAGACTGAGAAGAATTCTGAGAGAGTTTCTGGACTGACACCAAAGTTTACTTCTATATAAGGAGTTACAAAGGAAAGTGTAGCCCGTGGAACTAACAATGCATAAAATTCTAAATGGAAGATTGCAATGTACCAGTGACCACATAAGGAGAATCTTCTTGGTCCTCGTGAGCTTGAAGATCATACAACATGTTCTGGCACTGCCACCATCTATACCAGATAAAGCACCTTACTGACTGGGGCGACTCGCTGGAGCTGCTGAAGTTGTGACAGAGCCATGTTACCTCCTTGTCCTTGACTTGAAGAAGGGAAATCCTTCAACCTATGACCAGACTAACCACACCCAAAGCACCCCTATTTGCCTACAAGTCACTCTCTTGGATGATTCTTACCACCCTTTGGACAAGTTGGAAAACTTTGGTTACCTGAAGCACTCCCCTATGACTTAGATCCTGATGCTTTCACTTTCTGATCCTATCGAAACTTGGGGGATGGAGCGTTAGCTTATGAAGGTGCTGGGGTTGTAGACCTATGCTGAAACTTTGAGTGATTTCCACCACTCGACCTCTTCTGCGAGTATTCATAGTTACTCGTCCTAACCTTTTTGGTATCCTTGGCCATTTCCCTAAGATTATCTCCCTAAACCTGCTAAGCATGAGCCATTAGTTTGGAGATATTCATATCTCCAAATAACATGGCATTCCTGCACTCAGTCTTCACTAGATCGGATACTTCAAACAAGAACTTGCTCATTTGTGCTCTTAAATCGGCAAACATATGTGGAGCATACTTGGAGAGCTGGGTGAACTTCAGCCTATATTATTGGACTAGCATTGAACCCTCCCTCAACTCTCTCAGGAAGAACCTATCAAAAAAGCTCCAGCATAATAGTCCTATGTCACAAGAGCTGCATCCGCACCCCTGTTGTTTTTCCACTATGTGAACCAGATATGAGCCACATCCTTAAGATGGTAGGATGCCAACTCCACCCTATCAGTACCTATCACTTACATTACCTAAAGAATCTTTTTGACCTCATCAATGAAGTTATGTGGTTCCTCACCTACCTGCGATCCAAGAAACTCACAAGGATTCATAAGCACAAAGTCTCGAACTTTGGCTGCAGTTGATCAACCAGTGGGGTTTCCAGGAACTGGGGTCTACTGATTGTTCTAGTTTGCTACGGTCTAAGACAAAATCTGGATCACATTTTGGAATTCTACATTTGTAACCTCATGGTTCGGGACTGGAGGAACTACATTAGTATTTTAAGTGTTAGCTCTGCGAGGAGGCATGATCTGAAATGCATTACAACGGATTAGAAAAGAGAAGCTGAATCAAACTTCACGCACGATAGGAATAACAAAAGAAGCGAAATCTTCCTAGAACACCTAGTAACCTCTCCCTCACAGGTGTGGTGCTCTACACACCCTTGAAAGAAGCTCTGCTTAGTGCGGCTCTCAAACACCCTAAGACTTTTGAACGTGATTCTCTCATACGAGCTTGTCATGCCCCAAGGCTACCCCTTAGACATAACACAGGGACTTATGATCATAAGTGACCCCAAGATAACCCTGAGTGATTCCAAGCTAACTCTGAGTCTGGCATATAATAAGCATACTAAAAAAATAACTAAGTAAATCATGTATTATGCGAAAGCTAATAACAGTGGATATTTTGAATGGGGAAAATCCAACTAGTCTGAATATATAAGACATTATAAGAGTTTAGTGATGACTGAAACAACACTTAACAACTCGAGCTGAATCTACTTCTATTGTCTGAAAAGCCTCTAACTGAATTGAGTTGCTGAGACATGCCCCTAGCTAACTATAACAAGATTGAAAAGTAAAGAATGTCTGTTGTCCTCGAAGTATAAGGACTCACCACTAAAGCTGCTGAATTCAGATCGGGAGTCGAACTAAGAGTGATCTGGATGCTGAATTCCTGAACCTACATCATAAAATGATGTAGCACAAAAGTATGCGTCAGTACTTTGAATGTATTGAGCATGTAGGATATATATATATATGCTAAGTTGAACAATATATATATATATATATATATATATATATATATATATAAGCTGAACAATGAAATAAATTGTTTTGAAGTATAATTAAACTAAACTGGATGCAATGATCAAGTACTAATCATGAAGATAACATGCTAAAGTGTATATTGATGTAAATGCTAAAAATTATGGTGAATGCAATAAGAGTCTGACTGTGGGAGTTCCAATTAACCAACACAAACCATGTGAGCTTAATGTGGAGTTAAATATATATGCCCTATCGAGAGGACCCAATATACCTTGCCAGGGGTATAGAGGGATGACTGTGGCGTGATCACTAAAATTGATGCCCAACAGAGGGGACTTATAAACCTATGCGGGCACGTAGATTTGGGACTTAAGGGTAGTTGAACTCTAGTCCAATTGAGTTTTAAGTCTACTTCCAGCTGAGTATGTAAAGCTAAAATGCACTGAAATACTGAGTAGCTCAAAGTACTAATATGCTAAATGAGAATGCAACATATATATACTGAAAATATGGTATTCGAATTTTGAAGAAAGATTTTTTGTCTTATTTGCCTTGCAAGTATAATTTATGAAGTATGATAAATTTACACAAACTAGGGTTCTGATTTCTATGCATGTAACTATACTAATTCACCAAGAAACATTTTATTTAGATAATGGAAGCTATAATAGCTAAAATCAAAACAAATCTTCAAAATATGGAAACCCTAGGTCTGAAAAGTTTATGAGAAATAGAAAAAGTAACTGAATTCTAGGTACCTAATAAAGTGAAATCCAACATACTTGCTGACGAAAACTACGGAGAAATCCTTTGAATTTCGGGGCTAAACTTGAAGAAAACCTCTGCTTGTTCTTGGGAGAAATTGTCGCCTCTTTCTAACCTTTTCTTTCTAAGTTAGATGATTTTAAGAAAATGAGGGTTCTAGGTTATTTCTAACTATATTATTAGGCTTAGACTGAGTAAAAAGACATAGTTTAGGCATCAAATGACGTAGTTTAAGTGCCCAACTCATAGGGGAAAAGATAAAAATGACCTTGACTTAAAAGCTGACACTCCTCTTTCATAGGCCCATTCACGGACTGTATGGGCAACCGTGGTTCCTCACAGAAGTTGGGGTGGTACTAGGGTCATTTTTCACGGGCCACTTAACGGCCTATGTGGGGTTCCACAGACCGTCTAGTGGTTTGTGGTTCCTCATAGATCCTTGGGTGGTTTTTGTTTGTTTTCAATGCCAACCTGGTGGCCCGTGTGGAGTTCTATGGCCCTTGTAGGGGTTCGTGGTCCTCCACCTTGTTGTTGGGTGTGAGCCACAATGAGGGTGATGGGTCGTGGTCCTATTCACGGTCTATCCCCCCCTTGTGGTCTACTATTTTCCTCTTGTTCATTCTTAGTTAGATTTCTGAGGTGTTATAGTTTATTTAAGTTTCTTATGATTTTTCATTACATTATGGTGCTAGATTTGTATTCTTTCTTTACTTCTGATTTTTATCATTATCTTTGGTTTTAGGCTGTCTTATCTTGGTGGGATAAAAAGAATGCCATCAAACACATTTTTTGGTTCATGACAATGTTTACAACTATGTATGTATGCATGTCGACTATTTCATAGTATCATTTTTGCAATTCATGGTAGGGAGACATATGAAATGATATCATGTAGGTAATCTTATGTAATGAACTTGTGATTTTCAAGTGGCATTATGCTATGTGATTGTTGATGAATGTTTGTGATTACTGGTTGGCTTGGGTACCCTGCTGGTATGCTAACAATGAATGACTTGGGTACCACACTGGTAAATTAACTATGTATGCTCGGGTACCATGTCGGCACACTAACAACCAGGGTTAGCGTTCCGTGAGAGAACCATGTATATGATTTTTAGTTTCTTGAGAGGATACGATATTTGCATTGTGATCTTGTGGTACATGTAGTTATGCATTATTTGACCCAAGTGTTGTTGTTTCATGACATGTGACTTAAAGTCTATGTGGTTGATAATTGTTGTTAGGTTATACATTGTTCTATGTTACTATATTGTAGTGACCATTTATATTCATATCTCTGGCCTTGTGATCCTACCAGTACTCTATGGTTTGTGTACTGGTACTGCACATATTTTTCTTTCATGTTGAGTACAGGACATTTTCCGGCGGTTATTTCAAGACCTTTGTGGAGAGACATCTAATTCCGAGTCCAAGGGTGAGCTCCATCTTTCAGGCTACCATGGATTCTTCTGCATCTTCTTGTCCATTTATTCAGGCATAGACTTATAGGTTTTAGTTGATGTTCAGTTTCGGGGTTGCATCTCAAGCTTAACTATTTGGATTTTTGGTATGATGACTTTGAGTTCTTGGGGTAATTTCGCGTCACAATTGTATTAATTATCTAATTGAGTTTATGAGGATTCAATTCTCTAGTAACTTAATGGTTTCCTTTATTTTTATGCTAAGACTTGGTTTTATTTATATAGTGTTGGTTGGTTCGGGTTAGTCTTTGGTTCTCCCACCAGGTTGATTAGTGTTGGTGCCACTCACGATAGTATGAGTCGTGACAATATCATCCTCGTTATGATGATAAGATTTAATTTCAAAATAATTAAGAAATTAAATTGATATATATATATATATCTAAAATTAAACAACTACATTTAATATTTTGGTACTAAAATTTAATTTAGGATTTATCATGCATGAGACGAGGATAAGGAATTAATTCGACATGGTATGCCAACTAAGAAATCTATTAAGAAAAATATTTTTTTCTTTCTAGGACATAAAGTTATAGTTGGATGACTTTATAGGAAAACCAATTAAAAATAATTTTAGTGAAATATTTTCCATATTTGAATGACTATTTAGGAGATTATCTCAAACACACACAAAAACTATTCAAAAGGAAGATTACATGAATTTGCCTTTAATTCTACTAACCAAAAAGGTGTTCAAAAGAAAAAAAAAAGTAAAGACACTAAGTATATATATAGCCAGTTTCTTTTTACTCTCACTTTGCCTTCTCCGCCCTTTGTGTTCATTCTATCAGAACAAGATTCTTAATCCAGTTAAACGGCTTCAAAAAAGTTTGAGGCTTACACTTATGCCTTGTCAATTTTATTAATATTCTATGATTAAATTATCTAGGATCTTTTTCTTTGATGTTATTAATATTCTCTTACTATTTTATGGATGCAAGTTCTAGTACATCTCGGGAGAAAGAGAAGAGATCGATCATTTTGAGTTTGACCAAATTTAAAAAGAAATAATTATTGATATGGTGGAAATAAATTTAACTTGTTATAGATCTAAAGGTAGCAACCACTTTTAACAATTTTCTTGGATCGAGAAGTTTTTTAAATTGATTTTCTCCAAATTTCTTAATTTGTTTTAAAAGATTAAATTTAATATAAATTTTTTTATCACTAATCTAATGAATCTTGAGAGATGCATGATCACAATAGATCGAAATTCGAATTTTTTGATGGACCTAAGCTTTTCATATTTTTATCCCTCTCTTTACCTAACCATTTATTTTTATTTCAAGAATCCAAGTTCTAATAAGGGAAATTTATTATCTTAGGTTTGACCATTAAAAGAGAAATAATTATTGTTATGGGTGAAAATTAATTTAAATTGTGATAGATCTAGAAGTTGTGGGCGTCTTTAAAAATTTTCTTAAAAAGAGGAACTTTAAAAATTGATTTTTTCCAAAATTTGTAACTTTTTTTGAAAGAAAGTTTGATTAAGACTAATTTTTTTTTATCACACATACAATGTACTTTGTAAATTGTTTGAGATGCATGACCACAACAATAATTATTCTTGTTACGGAATGTATAAATTGATGGACAAACATCTTTTACTTTTAATTTTTTTGTGTGGGTATTCTAGTACTTTGATTAAGTTCTTAAGATATTACTTGACACATAAATATAATATGCTAGCAAGCTAGAAGTTTTCATCTTTTTTAAAAATCTTTTCTATTACTTCACAAAATATTTTCATCTTACAAAAGATCTAACTACGTGATTTTTATTTTCTACTAGAATATGGATAACCAACACAAAGTTTGTGGTGATGAAGATGCAATGTTAATGGATGTGCCCATATCTTTTATCACACCTCAAAAATCAAAAGTTGTTGATTATAGGTAAGCTTTTTAAAAGCATCTCTACTTATAAGGTGCTTAATTTTTTTCCATATAAGCCATATACAATATTTTTTGATAGATACTTGAACAACTTTTTTATGATAATTGTGTTATGAAAGAAAAAGAGTGTTCTTCTCTAGAGCTAAAATAATTTAATCATTTCACAACAACAACATATAAATACTCAGAAATCTTTGAATAGACAGGTTAATGATATGAGACTTTGTTATAGATCTAATCATTTATACCTATCCAGACCCAATAAATGGTTGCATCATAATAAAATTAACTTAATGATTAAGGTTCAAACCTAAAAACATAGAGATTTAATAGTTTATGTCTGAAGGATTAAAATTAAATCTTTATTAATGCAAACATATGAGACATAAATACTAATACTTACTAGTAGATATCACCCATACACACTTTTCTCTGTTGTGCGATATTTTTAGTTTAGTATGCATTATGTCAAAAAATGATAAGTCCTCATAGAAAACCTTCTTCCTTATAATATTTAATACCTCTAATTTCCATAGTCTCAATCTATGACATGACCAAACTATATCAAATGATCTTTTCATATTTTAACTTTTCTAAAAAAATGCATACATGTTTTTAGATAGGGAGGATAATTATATTAATAATAACTAGATAGAGTCATTTCACAAATCACTGCAATGAAAAACATAGTAGTTTTCTAGTTTGAAAATTTATCACTAGCACTAGTTAGATGGATCTAAGTTTTTCATGGGTTTCCTTTTTTATCTAGTCATTTATTTTCATTTTTTCCAATTTAAGGATGTAATTTCTAGTAAATTAACGTAAGAATAGAGGAGATCGATCCTCTTAGATTTGGCCAAACTACAGGAGAAATAATAGTTACTACGGTGAGGATTAATTTAATAAGCAATAGAGTTTGCAGTAAGTTTTAACATTTTCATTAAAAATAGAATCTTTCAAAATTAATTTGACCCAAAAAAATATAATTTTTTTTGAAAGAAAATTGAATTTAAGATGATTTTTTTTTTGTCACACATTCAATGAGTTTAGTGAAACTTAAGATATGCAAGACCACAACCATCATTGATCTTGTTACATAATGTATACTATTGATGAATACACCTTTTTTTTCTGAAGTTTTTTTTTTTTTTGGTATTGTATCACTTTGATTAAGTTCTTAAAATATTACATGAAACATAGTAAGTGAGTAGTTCACATCTTTTTTTTAAAACCTTTTCCATCACTTCATACAAGTTTGTAGTTTACAAAAGTTTTAACTAACTTTTTCATATTTGCAACTTGAATATGGATAAGCAGTACAAATTTGGTGATGAAGATGCAACATTGATGGAAGTTCCCATATCTTTACTTGAATCTCAAGAATCAAAAGCTGATGTTGTTGATGTAAGATTTAGAAATCCAATTACAAGGTGTTAGTTTTCGTCCTTTTGAGATATGCACAAAAATCTTTTTATGGACTCTTGAACAATTTTTTAATGTTATTGTGTTATGAAAGAAAGAAAAATGTTCTTCTCTAGAGCTAAATATATGAATTGTATAACCACATCAACACTTAAATATTTCATATAAATAAATATAAGTCTAAATTCTAATCCCCAATTTTACGATTTTTTTAGTGAAGTCCTTCATTAATGCAAAAAAAATGACAGGTCTTTCAAGATAACTTTCGTCCATATAATATTATTCACCATTATAAAATTAAGGAAAAATTATGCAAAATGACAAACATCTAAAGTATATTATGTAATATAGTTATAGC
Organism: Solanum okadae; assembly: GCA_036553675.1. Lineage (NCBI taxonomy): Eukaryota > Viridiplantae > Streptophyta > Magnoliopsida > Solanales > Solanaceae > Solanum > Solanum okadae. The sequence continues at coordinate 47,293,597 of CM071678.1, forward strand.
TTCAATTATTTTTAATTTGTGGTTACAATTTTACGAAACTTTGCTATTCTGTTTCCCAATTGTATAAATTCCGAATTTGTATATTTCGGTCTCTGATTGTATAAATTCAGAATTTGTATCATTTAGTTTTAGATTATATAAATCGAGAATTTGTATATGCTTACCCTAGCTATTTGTATACGGTTTAAAAAAAATTCATAATACATTCTCATATTTGTATATTGGCAAGCGTAATATACAAACAGAATCCTGAAAATTTCCAAAATGTAAAAAATTTGAATTTATATATACTTACCCTATTTGTATATTCGCAAGCGAAATATACAAACGGTCAAGCGAAATATAGAAATTGCAGCCTCCATAACAAACAAAACTATAGCTATGTAGCACAATTAGTGAAATTATAGCTTTAGAACCTTACTATGTCTATTATCTTTTCTATTTCTGAATTTTTCTCTAAATTTAATTGCTATACTTTATAAGGAGAATTTTATTTTTAGAGAGAAAATTTTCAAGCATCAACATAAATAAATAATTTTATTAATTTTCTTTTTTAATGTTAGTTGTCTAATGGAAGAAAGAGATGGATTTTCTTTCTAAAGATAAAACATCGGAATCGCCCAACAACAACAACATTTAACTCTTCATTATTCCCAAACAAGTTGAAATTGATTATATGAATTTTCATTTCTCCATTTAAGCTAAATTAATCATTTCATAGACATACAAATAAAAATAAGAATAAAAAATGTGTTAAATGCATATAAATAATAGTAATAATTATAGTAGTAGTATGAGAATTTCTCTAACAAGTCTAAGACCTCTTATTTGTTTTAAGATTATATACAAGATATCTAAATTTGAATGTATATTGACTGATAAGATGTGCATTAACAATCTCCTAATAAACTACTTAATATTAAGATGATGTATTAAAATTTGAATACTAAATAATAAGGCTACTTATTATTGAACATATAATATGTAAAATATTTTGTTATTTAAAATTTAATAAATACAAAGTTTAGAAAAAATGGCTAAAATTACACTAATCTATGACCGAATTTGTAGTAACATACTCATACTTTATGGATGAGGACCACTTGAATATTTTTTAAATGAATCCTTTTCACATATATGCCAAAACTCGATTGTGGAAGAATATAATGATTCATGAGATTACATTTCAAAATTCAATTAGTTTCTTCGAGGAAAATTTGAAGGTTAAATGAAGGGATCTCCATTTTTACGATTTCTAGAAAGTGTAAATGAGTGATAATGACCTAACCCCTTTGTTTTTACCTTTTGATCAACATATGTGTACAAACGAAATAATTTTTTTTCTTATATTTTATTTATCCCGTCCGATAAATGTCAAATAAGTACTTTAAAAAAATATTATGGGGGTCATAGGACCACCATAAAGTATGAGTATGTTAGAGCAACTTCAGTCATAGTAAATGTGTATTTTCAGTCATTTTACCTTAAATGTAAGAAAACTAAAATTAATCCAATACTACATCAGTAAAATATTTTAAAAAAGTTATATGATGGTTGAAGGTTGTGATGGCTAGCTACATTGGTGGTGTATTGAGGATGGTGTGTTGACTAATGATGGTGTTGTGGATAGTAGTTATTGATAGTGATGGTGGTAGAAGTTGAATGTAGTAGCTTGTTGGTGATTGATAATTGGACAGTAGTGATAACTAATGATTATGGTCATATATGATGGTGGTTGACAATATGTAATTGTGACTGGTGATGATAATTGCCGGTAAGGTTCGATGATTTTTATTCTAATGATGGTCATTTTAAATAATAATTGTAAATAGTAGTTGGTGGTGGTGTTAGCTGATTGTAATGATTTATTATGGTGGTCTTTAAGAATGGTAGTTGTGGGTAGTTCATTGTGGTAGTTGATAGTAGTGATAACTAATGATTGTGGTGATAGATGGTGGTTTACAATAAAAAGTTGTGACTTATGATGGTGATTGCCGATAAGGTTCAATGATTTTTGTTCTACTCATGTTTGGTATCAATAAAAACTGTAAATAGTAGGTGTTGGTGGTGTTAGCTGATTATAATGATTTGATATGGTGGTCATTAAGAATGGTAGTTGTGGGTAATTTATTGTGGTAGTTGATATTTGTGCAAAATGATGACGGTAAATAAATGAAACTGGTGAATTGTTATCTTTTAAGAAATCTTTGAATAGATATGTTAATTATGTTAGATGATGTTATAAATCTTAGTCATTCCTACCCATCAAATGAGTGTATCGTTAAAAATGTACTTGATGGTTAAAGTGTGATTGATTAGATTCCAACATAAAAAGATACACACTAAATGATTGAGATTTGATTGATTAATATTAAATCTTAATGAATCATATATCATATATAAAAGAGAATCCTAGGCCCGCCTACATGGCTGTACCCAAGAAAAACACATGACACACTACGAAAGTCAAACTTATGTTTATTATAGGGGCAAATGTAAGGAAAGCAGAGGCACCCAAAGGCTTTTAGAAGAGTATAGTCAGGTGATCTACGGAATGCAAGTTCAAATGGAGATTTGTTGTTGTTCGAGGGGGCAGGGAGACGATTTATTAGATATATGGCTGTATCAAATGCGAATTGATAGTGGCGAATTGATAGTGATGGGAAGGAGAAGAACTGTGAGCTAAGAGGCTTAAGCCTGTTTCAACTATACGACGATGTTTGCGTTCAACTTTGCCTTGTTGTTCATGTGTGTGAGGACAAGAAACTCGGTGAGAGATACCGAATTGAGATAGGACGGGAGATAGAGCACGAAATTCACCACCCCAATTTGATTGGATTGACTTAATCTTAGTGTTAAAGTGATTTTCCACAAGCAACTTGAATTGGAGGAAAATGGAAGCAACTTCCGATTTCAACTTCATTGTAAATTCCCAAATAAAGTTGGAAAAATCATCAGCAAAGACAAGAAAATATTTTCGACCTTCAGAAGATAAATGAGGGGAAGGACCCCAAACATCAACAAATAAAAGTTGTAAAATAGATGAACTTTTATTAATTGAAATTGGAAGATGTAACTTTTGGGACTTGCCGAGTTGACAAGCACTACAAATATGATTAAAATTGAAACTAGAACAAGGTAAACTATGCTTTTGTAAGAATTGATGGAGCACTCATTTGTGGGGATGGCCTAGGCGAAGATGCCAGCACGCAGATGACGTCCTGGCTGAGAGGAAAGCTGATGGTGACTTGGAGGATGATTTCGAGTAGTATGGTTGGAGATTGAGTGAATAGAGTCCATCATGACTCCGACATGAAAGAAGAGGCGTCCTAGATGCTTGATCCTTAACAAGAAAATGAGAGGGATGAAATTCAAAAAACATGTCATTATTTCTAGCAAATCTTTGAACAGAGAGTACACATTTTGTGATTGAAGGGACATGAAGAATATTATTAAGCGCAAGTGATTTAGAAGGATGAGAAAATAGGGAATTACCAGTGTGATGAATGGGAAGCCCTTGTCCATTTCCAATGTGAACTTGATCCATTCCTTTATAATCCTCAACATGATGCAAGTTAGAAAGATTGGGGGTGATGTGATGTGTTGTGCCGCTGTCCGGATACCAATTCTGATGAGTGATAGGTGGTGACTGTTAAGACAAATATGCTGAGGTGGCCGGGTTGATTGTCTGATTGTATCGCTAGAAACAATTTGGTGCGAGATGGTTCACACCATTAAATATTTGACATCGCGAGTGATAGTCAAGTGAGGGCCATGGATTTTCGGTAGATGAGCCTCCTTGATATCCTTGTCTTCCACCACGATTACCGCCTCGGCTCCTATTGTTACTGTCGCGTCCTCTATAGTTATTATGGTTGTATTGACACTTGTTTTGAGAGGACAGCTGGCTGAAATTTGCAGAGGGATTTCCAGCCGAGTCTGGCATAGGCAAGGGTGACATTGACAGTGACGATAAGGCCTGACCATGAATAAATTCATGGCTCAATAGAAGACTGTGCAATTCACCAAAAGTAACGGGTTCTTGACGAGCTGAAAGAGTGGTTATGATGTCTTTGAATTCACACCAGAGACCTTTAAACATATAAATATTTTGATCGGGGAGACAAATTGGACGGCCAGCAACAACTAATTCATCAATAAGGAGTTTGGCTTTGTCATGATATTGAGTGACACTCAAATAATCTTGAGGATTCTGGTGTTTGATGGATACGAGAAAGCAACTGCAAGAGTATTCCAAACAAGCTTTAATGTGGATAGTCCAATAATTATTGGAATCGTTTCTTTAGAGATCAGAGACGAGATGATGAGACTTATAATTAATTGATCTTGTTTGATCCATCGAAGATATTCTGGATTGACAACACCTTGCTCGCCATCTTTTTCTGCAATATGAGGTGTTGGGCAGATGGTACTGCCATCAGTATAGCCAAAAAGATCTTGTCCTCGAAGAAATGGAGAGATTTGTGTTTTACAAAAAAGGTAGTTTGTAGAGGTTAGTTTTATTGAGATATAGTGATGGGCATTGTTGAGAGTGGAGGGAGACGAGTTGCTCGCTTGAGCCATAGTCGTCTGAGAGGTGGACGATAAGTCCGTGTTAGGTTCTGATACCATAATAGAACATGAAGGAAAGCTGAAATCTATAGCAATGTTAATGAGTTGCTGCCTCTTTTATCTCTCTGTTATTTCTTATCATCTGTATATGTTTACCACTATATATATATATACATATACACACATATAGTAATACAAGTTGTATCTAACTAGGAGACCTAACTACACTAAATAAGCTATCCCTTGTCCTTAGGATTAATAGGTAGATTAGGAATCGTAGTCAAAGCAGGAGGCGAGCTACATGTTCCAATAGGATGAAACTATTTATCACATAACCAATTAATTTAGTAATCTTAAGATATGCATGACCACAACCATCATTGGTATTCTTACAAAGTGCATAAGATTGATGAACATTCATCCTTTTATTTTATATTTTGGGTATTCTATCACTTAGATTAGTAGCAAGCGAGCAATTTTTATCTCTTTTAGAAAACCTTCTCCATTATTTCACATAATTTTTTGTTTTACTAAATATCTAACTATTTTTTTTATATTTTCTTCTAGAATATGGATAAGAAACGTAAAGCTGATGATGATAAGGATGCAATATTAATAGAAGTTTCAATATATTTTATCACACATGATGAATCAAAAGCTAATGTTTTAGAGGTAAGCTTTTTAAAAATTTCTCCAATTATAAAGTTTCTAGTTTATCTTCTTTCAAGTCATGCACAAAAATATTTTGATGGATTCTTGAATAACTTTTAATGTTAATTGTGTGATGAAATAAAGAACAATATTCTTCTCTATATCTAAAACATATGGCTTGTATCACAACAACATCATTTAAATATGTCATACATGCATCTAACAATACGTTAAATATATACTATTTCCGTTTCAATTTACGTGATGTAGTTTCACTAGACACAAATATGGAAAGGCTTTGATATGTATGTTCCAAAATCATCCTTAAAAATATGAAGTTTTAAATATAAGAATACCTTTATGAAAATTTTACCAAATAAGGGAAACTAACATGGTAAAAGGTAAATAGTCTAATTAAACATTTGCAAAATAAGGACATATGTTATCTTTTTTAAACTGATTAAAAAAAAGTGTGGCATATAAATTGTAACACATGGAGTATATGATTAATAATATTTTAAATAATAATTTTAAAGGTTATTTAATAAGCCTAAATTCTTTTCTCCAATTGTGCCTTTTTTTAGTGAAGTCCTACATTCATGTAAAAATTGATAGTTTTTTCAAGATTATTTTAATCCATATAACATTATTTATTGTTGTGAGAATATTGTGGATTAACTAGAACACAATCACAAACAAAGGATAGAGAAGAAAAAATAATACAAGAATTTAACGAGGTTCGGCTAGGCCTAATTCTATAAGCAAAAAGCAAATGAGTTTTCCACTAGGAAAGAAAAGAAGAAGTGTTTTCCTTACAGTCCTCTCAAGCCTTTAGGACTACATTGTGTCGTGTACCATGCTTTATAATCCCTAACTATATCTCAATATATAAATTCCAGTTGTCCCAAACTATAAGGAAAAGGTTCTCCAAATCCTAGAAGGACAATATATTTCTTCTCCAAATTTATTTGGACCAAAGGTCTTCTAAAACAATAGGGATTGAGTTTCCTAAAAATATACAAAGGAAAAATTCAAAACACAATTAACAATTATTATAGAATTAATGTCTACGATGCATGAAGAAATTTTATTTTTTTTAGAGTGAATTTTTTTTCAAGTATTAAAAATAAATAAATATATTTTTTCAAATCCATACCATACATGACTTAGAAAATTACTATGGTATGACCTCGGTACAAAACCCGTGAGGTTATGAAGGAAATCAAACCTCTACCCTTGATTAAACTCACCATATAATGAAGTCTTTTGAACCCTTTATACCCATATAATAAATATTAGATTAATAAAGAACCATGTGAGATGAAATGATAATATGAAATCAAGTTCAAGCTATGTTTCTACATGCAATCTAAATTTTTAAATTGTATTTTTGGCTTATAAATTTAAAACCCCCGTAAGTTATGAAAACTATCAAAAGTACCCAATTCTTTATTTTTACAATCATACAAATAAGCAAAAGTTCATGACAAAAGAACAATACACTATAAAAAAGTTATTCTAAAAAACTACAATATTTATTGATAAACTTTAATTTTGTTCAATGAAAAGGTAACATTAATCATGAGGTGCAGTGTAGTACTTTTTAATAAAATTGACCATGGTTAATAGAATTAGTAACTATATCATCATGTTCACATTTTGTAAATATTTCATTAGTCCTTTGGTATTCTCGCAAATAATTATGTAGTTGTATCAGCATTTTATATATATAAAATATAAACTTGTGGGTCAATATTTGTATTTGAAAAATGTGAAATCATGATATGAAATTCTCAAATCAAGCTTTTTGGAGAATTTGAGATTTCATCTCATAATTTAAAATCACGAGATGAAATCACTTATCCAAATGCTTATTTTCATCTAATGATTTAAAATTACAAGAGGAAATCGTATGTCTTAACGTCTACTAACTAAACACGATAATTTTGATGAAAATTGAACAAACTTTGAATTAACATAGAGCACTTGACTTACTATTATTAATCCCCTCAAACTATGTTATAGATAAATATATTAAGATGTAAATTAAATTGTGTGGCCATTGAAACTATAACTTCTTTACAAGAATAGAAAGTAAAATTTCTTTCTATGTGAAGATGCTAGAAAAGTTACTAAGAAGTTTGAGTTTCTCAAGAAATTAAAATCATTGCACTTGTTATTGAAATCACAAGACTAATGGAAAAAACATCTATTTCTTTATCTTTTGTGATATTCTAGAACTTTTATTAATTTCATATTTTCTACTAGAAAATGGATAAGCACTACAAAGTTGATCATAGAGATGCAATAATGGCTATTTTCATATCTTCTATTGCACCACAAGCTGGTGTCTCATTTGTAAGCTTTGAAATTTTTTCTCTATTGTTTAACATAATTATTATAAGGTATTTAGTTTTTTTCAATTAAGACATGTACACAAATCTTTTGATCTATTTAGTAATAACTTTTTTATTTCATATTTTCTAATAGAAAATGGACAAGCACCACAAAGTTGATTGTACAGATGCAATAATGGCAGTTCCAATATCTTCTATTGCACCACAAACTGGTGTCTCGTTGGTAAGCTTTGAAAAAATCCTTTACTGTTTAACATACTTATTATAAGTTATTTAGTGTTTTTTCTATTAAGACACGTACACAATTCTTTTGATCTGTTCGGCAATAACTTTTTAAATATTAGTTATCTTTTGAAACAATGATAAAAAAAAAATCTCAAGCTAAAAAGTCTAAGTCGCAGAACAACAACAACGACACCATTTAACTATATCTCAATCCAAAAAAATTAAAATTGGCTATGTGAATCTTCATTTCTCTATTTAAACTAAACTGATCAGGCTATAGTGACATAAATAATAATAAAAGTAAAATAGTAATTTAAACACATAGCTAATAGTAATAGTAGTAGTAGTAATAGAAGTTCTCTAAGAAGTTTAACGCTTCATTTCATTTTTATGATTATATATAAGACATCAAAATCTGAATGTGTATCTGAATGATAAGTTGTGCATGAATCTTTGAATAAACATCTTTGTATTAAGATGATGTAATAAGATTTGAATACTAAAATATATGACTGCTTATGAATGTACATCTCTCAATTTAACAATTTCCTCAGAAAGAGAATCTTTTTTAAATTAGTTTTCACCAAAAATATTAATTTAGATAGAATAAAATTCTGATTTAGGATGCAACTTTTCAGATTACATCAAATTATTTAGTGAATCTTAAGAGATGCATAACCACAACCATCATTGATCTTGTTACAAAATGCATAACATTGATGGTCAAATATCTTTTTGGGCATTCTAGCATTTTGATTAAGTTCTTAAAATGTTACTGTTATATATATATATATATATATATATATATATATATATATATATATATATATATATATATAAATTTGTGTGCGTGTGCATGTATGTGTGCGGGTGTACCCACGCGCGCGCGCGCGCGTGTAAATTCCTAGCAAGCGAGCAATTTTGATCTTTTTTTTGAAAGCCTTCTCAATTACTTCACACAATTTTTCATTTTACAAAATATCTAATTATTGTTTTCATACTTTCGCCTAGAATATGGATAAGCAGTACCGAGTTGATGGTGATGAGGATGCAACATTAATGGATGTTCCGATATCTTTTATTGCACTGGAAAAAGCAAACGCTGATGTTTTCCAGGTTTGCTTTGGAAAAGTTCCTCCAATTATAAGTTGTTTGTTTTTGTTCCTTTTAATACATATACAAAAATCTTTTGACGAATACCTACACAAAATTTTAATGTTAATTGTTTTTTGAAAACAAGAAAAATGTTCTTCTCTAAAGTTAAAAGATATGATATGTATCACAACAATATTTAAATTTGTCATGTCAATAATAATAATACGACGAAATGGGGTATGAGAAGAATAAAGTATACACAAACCTTGTCAATACCTTTGAGGTAGAGTTCTTGTTTATGATAAATCCTTAGCTCAACAAAAAAATAGTCCAAAGAAGTGTGTGTATATATATATATATATATATATATATATATATATAATTTGTGTGTGTGTTGGTGTGTGTGTAAATTCCTAGCAAGCGTGCAATTTTGATCTTTTTTTTGGAAAGCCTTCTCAATTACTCCACACAATTTTTTATTTTACAAAATATCTAATTATTTTTTCATACTTTCGACTAGAATATGGATAAGCAGTACCGAGTTGATGGTTATGAGGATGCAACATTAATGGACGTTTTGATATCTTTTATTGCACTGGAAAAAGCAAACGATGATGTTTTGCAGGTTCGCTTTGGAAAAGTTCCTCCAATTATAAGTTGTTTGTTTTTGTTCCTTTTGATACATATACAAAAATCTTTTGATGAATACTTAAACAAAATTTTAATGTTAATTGGTTTTTTGAAAACAAATGTTCTTCTCTAGAGTTAAAAGATATGATCTGTATCACAAAAATATTTAAATATATAATAATAATAATAATAATAATAATAATAATAATAATAATAATAAACAACAACAAACCTAGTGTAATTCGATGAAATGGGGTATGAGATGAATAAAGTGTACACAAACCTTATCATTACCTTTGAGGTAGAGTTGTTGTTTATGATAAACCCTTAGCTCAACAAAAAAATAGTCCAAAGAAGTGTGGGCATATATATATATATATATATATATATATATATATATATATATATATTTATTAGTAACAATAATAATACTTATAAAGGTTGTCTAATAAGCGAATTCTAGAGTTTCATTCAAAATTAATTGTACAAATATGTCGGAAACATTTATAGGCCTGACTTAGCCTTCTAGATAGAAGTAGAAGCAACATACTTCATCGTATTGTGTTGATCTTTTAGAATATAAAATATTGATGCTCCAATATCTGGTGTACCACTTGATGACAAAATGTTGATACTCTCCATTTTGTTTAGGTAATTACCTTTTGAGAATAGATATTGGATAAATTTGAATTCCATAAATATTGGTTTGGTTGCAGAATGAGATTATACCAAAAAATATGCATTACATGCATACACATACATTTGAACAAAGAAGGCAAAATTGGATCATCAATAATATTTCTCGTCCAGGTGGCTTAATAATAGATTATGTAAGTTTCCTTTTGAATAATCTGCATGTTTCCCTGCCAACAAAATCGATTATGTATATTTTCTTTGATGAGATTGTGAAAAAATAAGCATTTAATAATTATTGGTAAACAGGTCTACCTTCATTTGGAGACAAACAAAAAGTTTCGATCTTTGATAGAAGTGTATATATTTGTTGTATATGGGGAAGTTCCTGAAATAACAAATAAATCAAGAGAAAATGAAGAAACATCGCAAGTTAGCTCAAAAACATTATATTAGAATACATAATAAGATTGACTCTTTTATACATTATCATTAATGATTTAATTTGCAGGTGACACCGAGACGTAAACCACATGTACGCAGTAAAAAGTTGATAAAAAATTATGTAGTTGGAACATGTACTAAATCTTATAATGGGGTATACATTAAAAATCGGGGAGAAGCTAACTACATATCTAAACGTGACATCCCTTCCAACATTGGTAAGCTAGTTACTATATATATTGGTATTATTGTTGTTGTTTTCACGTTCATTATCTTTGCCTTAGTTGATTTTTATAATTTTGTAATCTTTTTATGGACAGAAAAAAACAGAAAAAGAGGAAATGAAGATTTATATGGCATCAATAGGTGAACTTGGGAGATGATGCAACACGTGTCAACTCAGGAGATGCTACATTAAGTACTCCAATACAGTCTTTTCTTTACCTTTGGGATTTTGAGCTCATACCTGAGGCACACAATGAAAATCTTTCCTAGAAAAATTGTTATTGTATTAGTTATTCAACTGAATATTTATGAAAGTTATCTTTCTTATGTTATTTATGAACACTATTGAATTCTGACTTTGTATTGTAATGTGCATTATATTTAAAGTTTTGTGTTACCATTTTTAAGACTAACAATTTGGTTTTGAAAAACTTATAGTACTCTTTTTGCCCTAATATTATTGTTCATATTAGCAAGATAAAAAATTATAAAATTTGATTAAATATTGATTAAACTTCTTTCTCCTCCTCTTCATCTTCTTCTTCCTCTTTTTCTTTAATAACACATTATCAGCATACCATGATTTTTAATAATACTAATATGATATAGGGCTTCCGATAAACCATTATACTTTTGCCTAGGAGAGATAAAGTCATCATAGATAATGTTATTTTTTCTCCTAAGTTTCGGAGAAACTTGTTGATTTTAATGATATTTGTAAAAATGATTATCATATCAAGAAAATGGATGAAATGAATCTTGAATAGTTTTGTATCACCAAGAATGTCTATGGGAAAATATGTGTTATATATAAGTTCTCTTCTTTAACTTCTAGCTTGTATTGTACAAAGATTAGTGCAATTGAGGCACATTTTATATTGAATAAAAAATTTACTAATCCCAATACTTTTGTAGTTTGGCATTATTGTGTGTGACATCCTGAATTTATAATGATGAGATGAATTATAAGAAAATCAATTGGACATTCATAACGTGAAGATTCTTTTAAATGGTGAATTTTCTTATTTGTTATCAAGAAAAGTTAATTATGAGAATATCACCAATAAAAGTTGTGATTGAGTCCCCTACATTTTTATAACGTACTCATTGTAACACCCTATAGCTTAGTAGGCCAACTAGGGCTAAGTGTGAGGGCAACATGAGTCAAGGCAAAGGGCAAGAGCCAAGGTCAAGGGGCAAGGCCCAAGACAAGGGCCAAGGCTTCCTAAGCACTTCCCCACTTCATGACCACCACCACGGCTTGTGGTGTGGCTTGTGGTGGCTAAGGCCGTAGCTAGGTTGAAGTTGCCTCAAAGTGGCTCACCTTCACGATCCGCTTCACGACCAGTGGTGAAGACCATGGCTCGTAGGAAGGCTCATGAAAGTGCCTTCATCTTGTGAAGGACAAGACACCAAGGCCAAGTCACTGCCCAAGGACTACGGGCAGGACCACGGCTCATGGTGAGGACCACGGCTCGTGGAGCCTGCCGTGGTTCCTGGGAGTAGGCTGCCTAGTGAAGGGCATTTAGAGAAATTTCTTTTTAGGTGGTTATTAAGTGAGGTCATTTTGTATAGTCCTAGTACACCTGTATAAGCTATTTTAACCCTTTAACGACCCCAATTAAGTCATTATTTCCAAAACCCCAAAAGATCCCAAAGTTCATCCTTTTAAAAATTTTCTCTCTAGAAAACCAAGAGGAAGAAGAGGGTTAAGCTAGGTCAAATTCCTCCAATCTTCCAAGATTTGTGAGGGATTTATAATCAAGGTATGATAGCTTATTCATTCATGGATTCTTCCATCCATAGAGCCCTCTAGAATTCCCCAATTCAAGTTAGGGTTTCTTCAATGTTGTGGGTTATGTTGTATGTTGACATAATTGAGTGGGTATTGATTGTTTATGATAGAATTAGTAGTGAATAATTTTATTAAGATGATATTACCTGTTTTCTATGCCTAACCCTAGTTTAATTGATGACATTAAAGTAATGTGGTTTATGCATTGTGAAGGGAAATTGAGGATTCATAGATGATCTTCTAGAATTGATAACTTGTATGGTAATTGTTCATGAATAGAATCATGTAGACATGAATTGAATTAGAATAATGTATATGTGATGGATCATGACTAGTAAAGCATGAGATTGAACCTTTATGATGATATATGACTAGAATCACTTAAGAATGAAGCATGTGATTAGAATGCCTTGAAATCTAGGTATGAATGATGGTTGTAAGAAGTAAAGCTTTGATGGTAAGGCTTGTAGTCATGATTGTTGATTTCTAGGGTTTTGAGAGTAAAGCTAATATGTTGAGTTATGTATGTAATGGCTTTGAGAGTGAAGCCTATATGAGAATGGTAGACTAGTGAGTATCATTGTTGTGGAAGGACTTTACCCACCTCTTCTACTTTATGAATGTTTTAATGCATAAAGTGATAGAGTCAATTGAAAGATGGATTGGTTGTCAAGGACATATCTCCATTAGTCATGAGTTAAGTAAGGCTTAATAAGTAGTTTAAGGGGTATATGCTTTGCCTGAATGGATATTTACAATGAGATGGAAGTTCACACATAGTTGGGTCCGGGTCTCCAAGAGAAAGGATGCTCACACCTAGTTGAGTCCGGGATTCCAAAGTAAAGGGGGAAATCTCACATAGTAGAGTACGGGTTTTCCCAAAAGTAGGTCTCACAGGATGGAAGCCTTCACATAGAGAAGTTCAGGTTTCTAGTTGCAATCTCTGTATCCAATGAACTAAGACATACTTGAAAAGGTATCTCGAAGTGTTCAAAAGCATTAATGAACTAAGACATGCTTAATAAAGTATCTCATAGTGTTCAAGTTAATAATGAAGCTAGAATTACTTGAAGAAGTATATCATAGTGTTCAAAAGTAAACAAGGGGGACTAAGATGTGTTTAAAGAAGTATCTCCTAGTGTTCCAATGCTTTAAAAGGGGGATTAGCCCCAATCAAGAAGTATGATTATGAAGACCTAAAGTGGTACTTAGTATGGATGGGATTATGGGGTCTTATCATGCATTGCACAAATATGACTTAAGGTTACCTAGAAAGTATTTATCTTGTATGATGTATGTTTAGATAGGATTGTGCTATAGTTGGCTTCCTTATTATGATTGACTAAAGGTGAGAGATTCCCTTGTCTATGAGAAATAAGCTAAGGATGAGATCAAAGATGGTAGGTATGTATAATGGCCTAAGGTGGTACTTAATGTGGGTGAGATTATGGGGTCTTATCCGTGCATTGCACACGTATGATTTGGAGCTACTTATGAAGTGTTACTCTTATGATATGAAGAACTAAGGGTTTACTAATGCTTATATTATGCTTATGTTGGAGATTATACCTATGACTATGTTGTTGTCTCTTATGCTTATAGTTTATGTTTCATGAAGTATCTCTTGTGATTATGGCGTATGACTTATGTTGACTAACCCTTATATTATGCTATTATGATGTTATGCTAGCTATCGTATTTAGTAATTTTGTACTAACACATGCTCTTGCCTACATTCTCATCAAATGTAGGGTTCGGCGATTTTGAGTTCCATTCTTGTGGCTAGGTTTCTAGAAGTGCAAGGAGTTGAAGACTTGGTGAGTCCTCATAGCATTGAGGATTTGATCACCTTTCCTTTTATGTCTTTCTTTTATGTTTTAGACTATTGTATGGGCTTGTCCCTAAGAACATGTTCTAGAAGGTTTGAGACAAGTGTAATAAGACTTCCTCTTTGCTTTTATGAAGACTTTGATTGTATGGAAAATATTTTAAAATTTCCCAACTTTTCTATTATCTTATGTTATGATATGCTAAGTGGCTTACATGGAATCCCTCGGGGTTCTATGTGCCATGTTACATCTAGGGTGTACCCCTGGGTCGTGACAAACTTGGTATTAGAGCACAAGGTGTAGAATGGCTCTAGGATGTCTCAAACCAAGTCTAGTAGAGTCTTGTTCATAAATGTGAGGCGTGCCACATTTATGAATAAGAGGCTATTCGATGTTTGGGAAACTTCACTTCTTCATTCTCTAAGTCGTGCCATAGAGTTTGGCTCTTTTAGGTCTTTCTCCTAATCCGTGCCCGTTGGTTTTCAGGGTATGGCTAATATATGGGCAAATCCTAGGAGGAATAAGGAAGACAATATGGATAAAGAGGTTCCTCCCCAAGCTCCTCCTCAAGCTCCGGTTGATCCTCTAGTTGAGAATGTTACTAATACGGAGTTTAGGTCGGCTATCCAAATATTGGCTCAAACCGTGACGGCTCAAATCAATAGAGAGATGGTATCTCCGGTGAATCCTAATGAGAATTTCGCCGCTTTAAGAGTGAGGGATTTTATGAGAATGAAACCTCCAGATTTTAATGGCTCCAAAGTGGAGGAAGATCCTCAAGGGTTTATAGATGAGGTGTATAAGGTGCTAGCTATCATGGGGTGACTTCGGTAGAGAAAGCGGAGTTAGCCGCTTACCAATTGAGAGATGTAGCACAAGTATGGTATGAACAATAGAAGGATGGTAGGCCGGTAGGAGTGGGTCCAATAGAGTGGGAAGTGTTTAAACTAGCATTCCTTGATAGGTTCTTTCCCCGAGAGTTGAGGGAGGCTAAGGTGGAAGAGTTCATTAACCTTAGGCAACGTAGCATGAGTGTTAAGGAGTATGCCTTGAAATTTACCCAACTATCCAAGTATGCTCCATCTATGGTAGCGGATTCGAGACATAAGATGAGTAGGTTACGGGTGTGACCGACTTGGTAGTAAAAGAATGTCGTACAACAATGCTCCTTCATGATATGAATATCTCACGTCTTATGCTTTACGCCCAACAAATTTAGGAGTCAAAACTCAAGGAGAAGAATAGGGAGGTAAAAAGGGCTAGGACCAGTGATGGGAACTTCTCCAATGCTAAGTCCGATGGACAAGGTAGACCTAAGTTTAAACAAATGTATTTCGATCAAGATTCTCCCATTACCCCTAGGTTTAACCAAGAGAAAGGTGGTGGGTCTCCATTACCTAAGCTTACTTGCACAAAGTGTGGGAGGAATCACCATGGTAAGTGCCTAGCCGGCATTGAGGGTTGTTATAGTTGTGGAAAGAGTGGGCACAAAATGAGAGATTGCCCAGTGCTTAAGGCTAAGGGAAGGGAGGATAAGCAAGTTGTCACTAGTGGTTCGGATGGGGAGCCTCAAAAGAAGAATAGGTTTTATACTCTTCAAGCTAGAGATGATCAAGAGTGACCTCCAAATGTTGATACTGATATGTATTTTATGCTTGTAACACCCTGTATTCGAAAACAGACCTCAATGCAGATTTCCAGAAGTTGCAGGTGCAACCCACAGTTGCCACCCATGGACCGTAGGGTGACCCACGACCCGTGTTGGTGGTCCGTGGTTCGCATCTGCAACCCTCCCCAGACTCGCTACCAAAATTTTGTCAAAGGGTCGACCCACGGCCGGACCCATAGATCGTAGGTCAGACCATGGGTCGTGGTCCGCGTCCATGGACTAGACCCCCAGATCCCAGCCTCCAGTCGTGAATGACAGTTGACCAACACAGACCGTCGATCCATCCACGGTCCGTTGATCCTGTCCGTCAATGGCTCCCGACAACAGTTAAGTCAGGGGTCTTTTGGTCTTTTCCTTATGTTTTGGACCCCTAAACGACGTCGATTAAACCCTAAACTACATAGGTTTGGTCAATTTTAGCCTAGAAACATAACTAGAACTTACATAAATCAGATCCTTCATCAAAACATAGAAAAATTAGAGCGTAAGAGAAGAAAGAGGTGAAGAACCCTAGTTCAAGAACGCAACAAGATTCCATCAGTTTTATCCCCGACATCGAAAGATTTCTCCATGGAATTCATCGCCAGGTATGTGGGATTTCCCTAGTGGGTTCCTTTCACCCATTTGGTCCCTAGATTTCAATCAGAATCTTGATTCCCTTAATATTATCTAGACCTAGGGTTTCTTGAATGTTAGAAATTGTTGGGTTGTAGTTGTTAGAATGATCCAAGTCAGATTATCATGAATTCAGTATCTTTTGGTGTAGATTCCTTCATAAATTCAGAACCCTAGCTATGTAGTTCTTTTAGTTCATGATTTACACATGCTAGGGCAGATATTTCAGATATATACATGCATGCCTCAGTTTTCAAATGTCCATTATCAGTATATTAATGTTGCATTCTCAGTTTGCATGCCAGTATTTTGAGCTATCCAGTATTACAACATTTCATTCATAAAATGTTAAGTACTTAACCAATTGGGAGAAGCTTAATACTGAGTGGACTAGTCAGTCACCCTTAAGTCCCAGAACTATGTGCCTTGTAGGTTAAGTCCCCTATGTTGGGCATTACATTTTAGTGATCACTCCAGCATGTCTCTATACCTCTGGCATGGTATATTGGGTCCTCTCGATGGGGCATATACATCAGACTCTACATTTAGCTTATGTGGTTTTATGTCGGTTATTAGTAGCTCCCTTACAGTTTAATCAGATTTGATTGCATTGACCATGTTATCATTATAGTTTAGTATTCAGTCTCAGCATGTTATAAACTTGGTGATTGCATTCAGTTTAGCCATGTTCAGTATTTCCAGTATCCTTATCATGTTCAGATTATATCATTACTTTATTGCTTGTTTAGTTATGTTATTATTCAGCTTTACTCTATCTTGCATACTCAGTACCTTTCAAGTATTGACGCATACTCTGATCTACATCTTCTCGTGATGTAGGTTTAGGTCCTCATTAGTCACATCACACATAGATGGATTCCCGATCTTCGGTTCAGCAGCATCAGTGGTGAGTCCCGATTCTTCGAGGACTAGTGACATGATTATTTTTATTGCTTTTAGCTTTAGTTTTAGTTTTTCTAGATTTAGCTGGGGGCATGTCTCGGTATTTCTAGTCAGTAGAGGCTCTATTTCAGACATAGTTAGTTTCAACTTTAGTGTTAGAGTTTGACTTTTCATTTGTATTCAAACTCTTAGTTTTCTTTATTCAGATAGTATATGGGTATTCCCCATCATTTCAGATTTTCAAATGATTTAGCTTCTGCAGAGTGTTTCTTGTTTCAGTTTATCTTTAAGTATGCTTATGATATGTCAGCAGGGTTAGCTTGGGGTCACTCGTGATCCTAGGTCCCGTGTTCGCGTCCTTGGGGTAGCTTTGGGGTGTGACAAACTTGGTATCAGAGCATTAGGTTTAAGTGTCCTAGGATGTCTGAAAAACTGCACTAAGTAGAGTCCTTTTTATGGGTGTGAAGTGCACCACATCTAATGAGAGAGAGTCTACAAGGTGTTTTAGGAAAACTTCATTTTCTTGCTACTCTTATCGTGCGTGAGGTATGATCCAACTTCTTGTTCTAATCCTTCATTATGCATTTCAGATCATACTTCCTCGTAGACTTACGCAAGGAATGTGAATGCCAGAAATGCAAACGCAGCTTCTCCAGTCCCAGGTTGTCCCAGGTCAGGAAGTTTCAAATGTTGAATTTCGGAATGCTATCCACTTATTGGCTTAGAGTATTACCAACCAGAATAACCAGCAGGCTCCAGTTCCTGCAAATGCTAATGTTGGGTCAGCTTTAGCTAAAGTGCGAGATTTTGTTAGGATGAATCCGTTTGAGTTCTTAGGATCACAGATTGGTGAGGATCACCAAAACTTCATTGATGAGGTCAAGAAGATCTTTGGAGTGATGCAGGTAACTGTTAATGATCGAGTTGAGTTGGCATCTTACCAGCTTAAGGATGTAGCTCATATTTGGTATACTCAATGGAAGGAGAACAGGGGTATAGATGCAACTCTTATCACTTGGGAATGCTTTAGTAAGATCTTTCTGGACAGGTTTTTCCCAAGGGGGTTGAGGGAGGCAAAAGATCAGGAGTTCATGAATTTGAGGTAGGGTTTTATGATGGTTAAAGAGTATGGACTCATGTTCGCCCAGCTCTCCAGGTATGATCCTCACATGGTGGCCGATTTCAGGGCTCAAATGAACAAGTTCATGTATGTGGTATCCGATCTTGTGAAAACAAAGTGTAGGAATGCTATGTTGCTAGAAGATATGAAAATCTCTAGGCTCATGACTCATGACTCATGCTCAGCAGGTTGAGGAGATAAACTTAGGGAACAGGCGAAGGAGAACAAAAATGCTAAGACTGGGAACTATGAGTATTGCCAACAGAAATCGGGTGGTGGAAATCGCTCCCAGGTTCAGCAGAAATCTTCAGCCCCAGCACCTTTATCAACTAGTGTTCCATCCTTTAAGTTCAGAATCATCAGAAAGGTAGGTCATCAGTCTCTAAGTCACAGGGAAGTGTTTCAGGCACCAGAACCTACCCAACTTGTCCTAAGTGTGGTAACAACCATCCGGGCAAGTGTCTTGCTGGAAAGGAAGGGTGTTTTGGGTGTAGTCAGTCTGGTCACAGGTTGAGGAATTGTTCTTCAAAATATGGTCAAGACGGCAGTACTAGTAGAGCTCAGTCTACAACTTCAGCAGCGCCAGCAAGCCGCTCGACTCAGCAGGGTAACTCATCTGGTACAGGTGGCGGTCAACGCCAAAATAGGCTCTATGCTCTTCAGGCTCGCCAAGATCAGGAAGATTCTCCTGATGTAGTCACTGGTATGTTACGAGTTTTTATTCTCGATGTTTATGCTTTGTTAGACCTAGGGGCTACTCTTCCTTTGTAACTCCTTATATAGCAATCAAGTTTGATGTTAGTCTAGAAACTCTCTCAGAACATTTCTTAGTCTACCCCAGTTGGTGACCCAGTTATAGCTAGACGGGTATACAAAAATTAGCCTGTCACAATCTCTCTGAAAGTCACCTCAGCAGATCTGATAGAGTTAGAAATGGTAGACTTCGATGTCATTCTAGGCATGGATTGGTTACATTCCTGTTATGCCTCAGTTGATTGTAGAACTAGGATTGTTCGTTTTCAGTTTCCAGACGAACCAATCTTAGAATGGAAGGATAGTAGCTTAAGGCCAGAAAAATGTTCTCTAAGGGTTGTCTCTATCATCTAGTTCGGGTTAAGGATTCAAGCTCCGAAACCCCAACTCTTGAGTTAATTCCAGTAGTCTATGAGTTTCCAGAAATGTTTCCAAAAGATCTTCCCGGAGTCCCTCCCGAAAGGGAAATCGACTTTGGAATTGATCTCCTTCTAGATACCCAGACTATTTTTATTCCTTCTTATAAAATAGCTCCAGCTGAGCTTAAGGAGTTGAAAAGCAATTGAAAGACCTTCTAAATAAGGGCTTCATCAGACCTAGTATTTCCCCATGGGGTGCACCAGTGTTGTTCGTGAAGAAAAAATATGGTTCTCTCAGGATGTGCATTGCCCATAGGCAGTTGAACAAGGTCACAATCAAGAATAAGTATCCTATCCCCAGGATTGATGACTTGTTTGACCAACTTCAGGGTGCTAGTCATTTCTCAAAGATAAACCTCAGATCAGGTTATCATCAGCTCAGAGTCAGAGATAACAACATTCCAAAAATAGCCTTCACAACTCGGTATGGTCATTATAAATTTGTAGTTATGTTATTTGGACTAACCAATTCTCCTGAAGCTTTCATGGACTTGATAAATAGAGTGTTCAAGTAGTATTTGGATTTGTTCGTTATCGTCTTTATTGATGATATCCTCATTTACTCTAGGAATGAGGAAGAACATGTGAACCATTTGAGGGTTGTCCTACAAACTCTCAAGGATCGCCAGTTATTTGCTAAGTTTAGCAAATGTGAGTTTTGGTTAAAATCCGTTGCTTTCCCTAGTCATATTGTATCTAGCGAAGGATCTGAGTAGATTTTTAGAAAATAGAAGCAGTGAAACAATTGCCCAGACCTACCTCTCTTACAGATATCAGATGTTTCTTGGGTCTAGCGGGTTATTACAGAAGGTTTGTGGAAGGGTTTTCACCCATAGCCATAGCCTCTCCATTGACTAAGTTAACTCATAAAAAGGTCAAATTTCAGTGGTCAGATGATTGTGAGAAAAGCTTTGCAGAACTGAAAACTAGGTTGACTACAACTCCTGTTTTGACTCTACCAGAGGGTTCCGACAGTTATGTGATCTATTGTGAAGCGTCCAGGGTCGACCTAGGTTGTGTGTTGTGCAACGAGATAAAGTTATAGCATATGCTTCTAGACAACTTAAGGTGCATGAGAAGAACTATTTGACTCATGACCTCGAGTTTGCAGCAGTGGTGTTTGCACTTAATATTTGGAGACATTACTTGTATGGTGTTCACGTAAATGTGTTCATAGACCATAAAAGCCTTCAGTATGTCTTCACCTAGAAAGAGTTCAATCTTGGCCAGAGTAGATGGCTTGAGTTCCTCAAGGATTATGACATGAGTGTGCATTTCCATCCTGGTAAGGCCAATGTAGTAGCAAATGCCCTTAGCAGACTATCTATGGGTAGTGTAGCACATGTTGAGGAAGAAAGAAAAGAAATAGCAAATGATGTTCACAGACTTGCTCGCTTAGGAGTTCATCTGATGAGCATATCAGATGGTGGGGCAACAGTTCAGAATGGATCAGAATCTTCATTGGTAGCGGAGGTTAAGGAAAAGCAAGACAATGATCCGATATTGCTTCAACTAAAGGGTGCAGTCTATCAATAGAAAGTTGAGGTATTCTCCCAAGTGGGAGATAGTGTGCTTCACTATAAGGGTCAATTATGTGTTCCTAATGTGGGTGAGTTAAGACATCATATTCTTACAGAAGCCCATAACTACATGTATTCTATTCATCCATGCACCACTACGATGTACCGTGATCTACGGGAAGTCTTTTGGTGGAATGGCATGAAGAGGGATATAACAGATTTTGTGGCCAAGTGCCCCAATTGTCAACAAGTGAAGGTAGAACATCAGAGACCAGGGGGTATGACTCAAGGGATCAATATTCCTACTTGGAAGTGAGAAGTGATCAACATGGACTTCATTACAGGTTAATCTCGTACTCGTAAACAACATGACTCCATTTGGGTGATAATTGATAGAGTTACTAAATCTGTGCACTTTCTGGCAATTGAGACTATAGACTCGGCAGAAGGCTACGCCAAGATTTATAATGAGATAGTCAGGTTGCATGGGGTTCCTTTTTCAATCATCTCAGATAGAGGTCCTCAGTTTACCTCTCATTTCTGGAAGTCATTTCAGAAAGGTCTTGGTACTCAGGTTAATCTTAGCAGAACATTTCATCCCCAAACGGATAGTCAGTCAGAGCGTACCATCCAGACCTTAGAGGACATGTTGAGAGCTTGTGTGATCAACTTCAAGGGTAGTTGGGATTATCACCTTCCTCTTATAAAGTTTGCCTACAATAATGATTACCATTCCAGCATTGAGATGGCCCCTTATGAGACATTGTTTATGATAGAATTAGTAGTGAATCATGTTATTAAGATGATATTACATGTTTTCTAGACCTAACCCTATTTTAATTGATGAAATTGAAGAAATGTGGGTTTATGCCTTGTGAAGGGAAATCGAGGGTTCATAGATAATCTTCTAGAATTGATGGCTTGTATAGTAATTGTTCATGAATAGAAACATGTATACATGATTTGAATTAGAATAATGTATATGTGATAGATTATGACTAGTAAAGCTTGAGATTGAACATGATGATATATGAGTAGAATCACTTAAGAATAAAGCATGTGATTAGAATGCCTTAAAATCTAGGTATGTATGATGGTTGTAAGAAGTAAAGTTTTGACGGTAAGGCTTGTAGTCATGAATGTTGATTGCTAGGGCTTTGAGAGTAAAGCTAATATGTTGAGTTGTGTATGTAATGGCATTGAGATTGAAGCGTACAGAGAATGGTAGACTAGTAAGTATCATTGTTGTGGAAGGACTTTACCCACCTCTTCTACCTTATGAATATTTGAATACATAAAGTGATAGAATCACTTGAAACATGGATCGGTTGTCATGGACATCACTCTATGATTCATGAGTTAAGTAAGGCTTAATAACTACTCTAAGGGGTGTATGCTTGGCCCGAATGGATATTGACAATGAGATGGAAGTTCACACATAGTCGGGTCTGGGTCTCCAAGAGAAAGGATGCTCACACCTAGTTGAGTCCGGGCTTCCGAAGTAAAGGGGGAACTCTCACATAGTAAAGTTTGATTTTCCCAAAAGTAGGTCTCATGGGATGGAAGCCTTCACATAGAGAATTCTGAGTTTCTAGTAGCAATCTATGTATCCAATGAACTAAGACATACTTGAAAAGGTATCTTCAAGTGTTCAAAAGCATTAATGAACTAAGACATGCTAAATAAAGTATCTCAAAGTTTTCAAGTTAATAATGAACTAAGACATACTTGAAGAAGTATCTCATAGTGTTCAAAAGTAAAGAAGGGGGACTAAGATGTTCTTAAAGAAGTATATCCTAGTGTTCCAATGCTTTAAAAGTGGGATTAGCCCCAATCAAGAAGTATGAGCATGATGACCTAAAGTGGTACTTAGTATGGATGGGATTATAGGGACTTATTCATGCATTGCACAAGTATGATGTATATTTAGATATGATTGTGCTATATTTTCCTTCCTTGTTATGATTGACTAAAGGTGAGAGATTCCCTTGTCTATGAGAAATAGTCTAAGGATTCGATCAAAGATGGTAGGTATGTATGATGGCCTAAGGTGGTACTTAGTATGGGTGAGATTATGGGGTCTTATCCATGCATTGCACAAGTATGACTTGAAACTACTTTTGAAATGTTCCTTAACCAAGAGTTGACTAATGCTTATATTATGCTTATGTTGGAGATTATGTCTATGACTATATTGTTGTCTCTTATGCTTATAGTTTATGTTTCATGAAGTATCTATTATGATTATGGCATATGACTTATGTTGACTAACCCTTGTGTTATGCTCTTATGATGTTATGCTAGCTATCATATTTAGTACTTTTGTACTATTGCATACTCTTGTCTACATTCTCATCAAATGTAGGGTCCGACGATTTTGAGTTCCATTTTTGTGGCTAGGTTTCTAGAAGAGAAAGGAGTTAAAGACTTGGTGAGTCCTCATAGCATCGAGGATTTGATCACCTTTCATTTTATGTTTTACACTATTGTATGGGCTTGGTCCCTAAGATGTTTATGTTCTAGAAGGTTTGATACAACTGTAATAAGATTTCCGCTTTGCTTTTATGAAGACTTTGATTGTATGGAAAATGTTTTAAAATTTTCGCACTTTTCTATTATCTTAGGTTCTGATATGCTAAGTGGCTTGCATGAAGTCCCTTGGGGTTCTATGTGACATGTTACAACTAGGGTGTACCCTTGCGTCGTGACATACATTAGGATATTTGTGTACTTATTCATCCACATGGTGGATCATTTAAACACTTTATGATCCTAATAGGTGCTTCTTCTAGATGCTCGCATGCCTAGCTATTGTCATCTCACAGTTATGCCCTTGAAAATTTATTGGGACAAATATGAAGATTATAAGTATAGTCTGGTAATAGGATCTAGTTTATTTGCCTTGATAAAGCTGCGAAGCTTTCATCCCTTGTTTTTAAAGATTATTGCCTATTAATTAGATAAATATTGAACATGGTGTAGCTCATGTACATACTTAAAATGACTTTGTTGAATTATTAATTAAACATCGGTAGTTAATATCAAGACCATTTTTTATGAAAACTAGACTGTCAATATTTATGTGGGGTCACGCGATTCTACATGTAAAACACTTGTTTGTCTTAGACCGATATATTATGATATGTTTTCTTTAATGTTGTTGATTTTTAAATGAAAAACTAGAATGGAAGGGGGAAAATCGATGCTAAGAGGTCAGTTTATTTCTTATATGTGTAACGATCCATTCTTATTGTTATGGAAAATCCAATGGGGAAGGAATTTGGGCTAGAAAACTTTTGAGTTGTAACTTGGAAATTTCTTGCCTATGCCAGACTTGGACGAAATTTGGGGTCTAAGGAAATATGGTAATGTATTATATGAGAAATTTAATTGTGAGTTTGATCATGTGAGTGGATAGCTAAGACGCTAAGGAGTATGTACAACTTTAAATAATTGAATTTGGGTGAGTAGAACTCCCGAAACTGATCTTGGTGTGAAATGGTAGCTTTATAACGTCCCGGTTTGAAGGTGTGTTGTGAAATGGGAGCTTGGAACTCAAATTTTGAGGTTCTGTCTCTATCCAAGCCGCTGGAGCAGGATTAATGTAACTAGGGCGGGGACGCTGTGGCGGGATGGGGCCTGCCGTGGCGAGCCATTCTTGACTTAAATTGGGGAAAACCCCCAAAATGGTTATTTTCTGCAAAATTTTGTTCATGAGAGCTAAGGGATGTCCCAAGGCAGTTTCAAATCAGATTTCCATGATTTCTCTTGCTAAAGGTTAGTTAATTACTCCCCTAATCTGTATTTCAATTTCTAGAACTTAGAATCCTCGTTAATTATAGTTAGGGGAGGGTTTTGGCCTAAAGAATAATGGTGGGAAAATCCGTAGTTGAACATTACGATCATGGGTTTGGCCTTGGGTTGATATATTGATATAATCCGAGTAAATTAGACCTTGTGTATTGATCCTTGCGCTAATTACCTGTTTATAGACCAAGAACAAGCTGAAAGACTTCGGAAAGGGAACGCTCAGGTGTCTTAGAAGTATTCAAGCTTGGTTTTGAGGTAGGTGATGGTATGACTTCTTGTTGTGTTATATATGCTTGTTCATTGCTTCATTGTATGCATGCATGTATGTGAATAGGGAAACACGAACCGAATCAAATGAAATGATTATGTGTGAACAATTACATGCCATGAACCTATTGCTTGAATGTGTGACTATGTGCACAGTTCATTTTGGTGTGATTGTGACTGTGGTTGTTTTGATTGGACCGGGTGTCACGTTCTAACACATATATTGGACTGGGTGTCACATTTTGACACAAATATTGGATCAGATGTCACGTTCTGACACATATATTGGACCGGGTGTCACGTTTTGACACATGTATATTGGATCGGGTGTCACGTTTTGACACATTAACCGTTTGGGTGTGGGTTACATGAGAGAACCACTTGTGATTGTTACATTTATAATTACATGTGGTTTTTGGGAAATTTATGTTTTTCCTAAAATGATGATTGAATTATGCATTATGTATATGTGTGTTTTCTGTGTTGTAATGACGTGCTTT
Organism: Solanum okadae; assembly: GCA_036553675.1. Taxonomy (NCBI): domain Eukaryota; kingdom Viridiplantae; phylum Streptophyta; class Magnoliopsida; order Solanales; family Solanaceae; genus Solanum; species Solanum okadae. The sequence continues at coordinate 47,319,629 of CM071678.1, forward strand.
GTATTACACTACTGGAGTAGCCGCGTGATCCTTCCAGCACACCGTGGTTTCATGTACTGATACTGCACTTGCTCTTTCTTTGATAAGTATAAGGCATCTTCAGGTGGCTACCAACAGACCTCAGTTAGGAGATCTTTGATCGAAACGGGATTCAAGGGTAAGGCAATTCGTTCAAGCTGCCATGGATCCATCACTAGTTTAGTCCATTCCTTTCGGACTCAGACTATATGTTTAGGTTGTTTATGTTTAGTTTTCGGGGTCGCACCCCCTTTTCTTAGACTTGTTGGTTAATAGAGTTTTGGTACAATGACTAGGGGTTGAATTTCCGAAATAATGTATTTGTTAGACCTTCGAAGTTTATGGAAACTCTGTATTGCTTCCGTATCTTTAAATGCTTTAGTTTTCTTAAACTTGCTTAGTTGGGTTGTAGTAGTGGTTTTCCCACCGGAGGGTTGGTGTGGGTGCCAATCCTGGTGGCCTGGGTCGTGACAAAGTTGGTATCAGAGCCCTAGGTTCATTGATCTCATTGTACCAAAACCAGTCTAGTAGAGTCATGTGGAACGGTACGAAGATGTCTGAATTTTTATTCGAGAGGCTACAAGACTTTAGGAAATCTCTTTGTCTTCTTCTCCTTTCGTGCTATTACTTGATTACAATTGGTATTTAGTGATCTAAATTGGTATGAAATCTCATTAACTCTTCTGTACGCAGATGGTTAACACGCGATACAACGGCGTCAGACTCGTAGCTCTCATCAATGAGCCATCAAAGGAATCTGCAGCCAGAGGTCGTGGTCAAGACTGGGGTAGGGGAAGAGGAAGGGGCAGAGGCTGAAGAAGAGTGGCACCCACCAGGGGTGGAGCCCTAGCTGAGAATGTTCCTAGGGAAGAAACCCCTCCTTCAACCCAAGAAGAGGTAGAAGAGAATGTGGAGATCGAAGACAATGAGGATGTTGAACCAGAGTAGGATGTGCAAGCTGGGAATACCGACATTCCTTCCTTAGACCCAATGTTAGCTCAACAGATCAGGACTTTTCTAAAGGGGTTGGTCGGCCTTGGAGTCCTTCACACAGTGCAAGTTGCTCAACCTTCGATCAACCGGCCTGTTACTAATACTATTCCAAGGTTTGATGGAGCATTAGGCACTGATGCCTTCTTTTGTTCCCTATTGGGTCTTGTGATGAGTGGTACTGAGCATAAGATGTTGACTAAGTTTTTTAAGCTGAAGCTGCCTGTGTTCCATGGTTCTGAGAGTGAGGATGCGTATGAGTTCATTCTAGATTGCTATGAGAGGCTTCACAAGTTAGGAATTATACACTAGCATGGAGTAGAATTTATGACCTTTCAGCCTTCAAGGTGAGGCTAAGCAGTGGTGGAGGGCCTACGTGGAATGCAGATCGCCAGTCTCTGCCCCACTTACTTGGACGCAGTTCCATGCTCTGTTCCTGGAGAAGTATGTGCCCCAGACTTTGAGGGATCGCAAGAAGGATGAGTTTATGGCTTTAGAGCAGGGTGGATGCATGAGTGTAGCGGCCTATGAGGCGAACTTCCATGCCTTGTCCAGATATGCTACCTAGTTGGTGACTGCAGATGAGGAGAGTATTCGTCTATTCATCAAAGGATTGAACCCCGAGTTACAAGTATTTTCTTTTCACATGGCCTCTACAGGTAAAATTTTAATGAGGTGCTAGACTTTATAAATAAAGTGGAAGGAGTTCAACGTGATGGGCAGGTCAAGGCATTGGCTAAGAAGCCCAAGAACACAGGTAACTTTCATCGTTCCTAATCCAGAGGTTTAGGTAAGCCGACGATCGCAGCTCGACCAATTTAGTTAGCCCTGCCCGCTTCTACAGGTGGTTACTCGAGAACTCCACAACAAAATTACATTCAGGATAGTTAGGGATCCGCACCTGCATCAGGCATCAGACCATCTTTTGACCGCAGTTATTACAGTTGTGGAGAACCTGGGCATATGAGGAGAGATTGTCCCCATCCGTGCATGTATGACCCTATGCAGCAACAGACTAGAGCAGTGGTACCAACGGGCAACGGTAGTAATTATTGACACCTAATTTTTGACCTTTACATTATAGATTAATCACCGAACTTCTTCCATTTCAAATGATTTAAAATAATTAGTTTTATAATTTCAAAATAATAATAATAATAATAATAATAAATATAGTTTGCAAGTTATTTTAAATAGTTATATCATTTTTATAATTTTTAAATAATATATGTGTTTTATAATTATGTATATTATTAGTATATTTTAAGAATGTTCGAAAATCAACTCAAAAGATTTTTGCTTTGATTAAGTATTTGTTTCATTAGTTTAAGTTATGTTTATATTTTTGAGTAACTTCGTATACAAGTAAATTAATTGTTTTATTTTGTTAAGATTAAGAAGCTCATTAATTAATTTATATTAACTCATCTTGTTTAAATTTTAGCCGAATTCACCAATTAAATTCTATTAGGCTATAATTGAAATCCATTTACCCCATCTTTTAAGAACAATTTTGGGCCACTTCCTAAAGGCCCAATTCCAATCTCCTATACAACAAATAATTTCCAGCCCATTCCAAAAAACAGCTTAACATCAATTCAAATTCAATGCCCATTCCCATTAAAACAATACATACAACATACGTACAGCAACCGAGAAGCAGCAACAATACATCAACGTACAATACCAGTACACGACCCCTGCGTTTTCTTCTTCCTTCACGAAACCAGACGACCCTACCCCGTTCTTCTTCCCCTAGACGCAACCCAGAAAATCCCAGCAAATCCGGGAATCTCGTTCAACTACCCTGCAGAACCCATAACCCTAGCAACCTAATCAATCAAATCGTTGTTCCCTTTCCCCCATTTTCAAAGATCTTCAAATCTCTTTCACTGTTCCCTTTGGAAACGAAGAAAGAAATTCAAATTTTTTGTTTGAATTTCTCCAACGGATTCCCCCCCTAAATGACCCCAACTTCCCATAGAAATAATCCTTTATGTTCAAGTAATAGGGGAGAGTTGAAAATTTTGATTTTGACATGTTTTGGAGTTCGGTTCTATGGCAATAGTCATTTTACACTTACGAATTTTATATTTAGCTCTCTAATTCTGAGTTTCGAGAAGGTTGCTACTCAAACTTTCTTAATTTGCTGTTTGTATTTGGATTTTTTGGTGGAAGAATCGCTGCCCTCTCCTGCTCGTCTAATCTCAGCTCGCTACCCTTGAAAAGGTAAAATTCTTTCTCCTTAAGATGCTTTTGGTCTTTTTCTTTTGTCTCCAAAATAGGGTTCTTGTTTGTTGTTTGTTAAATGTTTGATGTAAGTTCTGTCTTGAGTGCATTCAGCCCATCGTGTTAGTGTAATTTTCTCTCATTTTGCTTCCTTCGAATCTTGATAGTGAATAGGGGTCAAAAGTTAGCGAAGTTCTTACTTAGTATGTTATGTTGTTAGCTTCATCCATTGACTCATTTGTTGTATTCACATAATAATTTAATCTGCTCTGCTCTGAATTATTAGCGTTTTGTTAGATTAGGAATGCATTAATTATGATTGTTCTGGATTTTGTGAACATGAGGTAAAAGTAGTGGTTGTCCTTATTGTGTGCCCTTTTTTTTGTTGGGCAACAACTCTTATCATTTCCCTTTTGATTTTGTTTAATAAATATATTCAGCCCCTTGTCTCATCTAATTGAGATGAGCGCTTAAGCCCTTTACCCGTAGTTGTCGTTCCCCCATTGGCATGGTTTTTCGTGTCTCTGATATTTTGTGTGCGTTTGTTAGTTCATGTCTTTAATTTGATCATGAGTTAAGAAGGCATATGAGTTCGTTTGTTATGGCAATTTGAAAGGTTTGCTAGTTCGCTAGTTTAGGTCTCGATATGGAGCTTTCAAAATGGGTATTTAGATGACTGGTTTCTCCTCTTCCCTCGAATATTTTTTTTTCTTATAGTGTCGCATGTTCAAGCTTTGTTGGGATTTGTTGCTTTTGTTTAACTCTTTTGAAAATAATAGGTGTAACCGGCTAATCTCTACACCTTCCAAATAGGTTATGTTGCGATTCGTTATTAAGTGTATTTCAACATGTAAGGCGTGTGTCATTTGGTCATTTGTTTTGTCATGAGATAGTATTAATGCCCCAGGCTCTTATTAATTTCTTGTCATTTTCCTATGTTTGTGCTTTCATTTTCTCGTGCCATGCTCTTATGATTCTCTTTTCAGTGCTTCGAATTATTTTACTACGTGCTTGTTTCTATTTGAAATTGGTATTAATTCTCTCTTATTTTGTTTTGCTCTCTGCCAAATCTTTATGAGTCCAAATGGATTCTTTCTCGATCTCTCGCATCTTTGACGGGCCATAAAGGCCCCCGAATTCTCCTTTTACTTGAGTCAGCCCCTATATATTCGGAAGCTGTTACAGGTCCCAAAGACCCAACAATATTGGAAATTAGTTCACAAATGTTCAAAAACCCAAGAAATGGGCTGTATATATAATGTATACAACAGTATACACTCATTATACAGCGAATTATAGGTCAAAATGCGAAAATACAGAGATGTGGTAAAATACAGGTGTTCGGAAGCAGAAGATACACGAAAAGAGCTGATATATACGCCGATATACACTGATATACAGCCGATGTATACAAAAATGGGAATTTGGTTAGGACCAAAATTTGCAGCAAAATTGGCCCAAGAAGGGGCCCAATTTTATTATCTCTTTTACTCCTTTAATTGATTTGATTATGCTTTGACTTTTTTTCATTTAACTCTAACCATAATTTATTTTAATTTAATTTAATTAGATTCCCCAAAAGAGGAGTTTTTTCTTTGTGTTGGTTAATTTTCAATAAAAAAAAAAATTCTGTCGATTTATTTATCAAGCAAGTAGTTGGTCAAATTTTATCACTTTAAGTAAGTTGAATCTTTTGTTCAAAAAAGGGGAAAATGTTTCTCAGTGCTTCTTCACTTGAAACATAATTTACTCATTTTTAAAATTGTTTAAGTTAGACAATTTTCTCGAATAAAGTTAAAAAATAATTAAAACATTTTCCTTTCCTTAGACGTTTTAAAAAAAAAAACCCAATTTACTCTCCAACCAATTTAAAATGGTTCAAGTTCAAATTATTTTTTTCTAAAATGATTGAATTAAATCTTAATTACTCTAATTTTGTTAAAATCCTAATCGACCAAGTTGTTACAATTAAGTTCCAATTTTTTTAAAAAATTAAAAAATGTTCTTTTAATTATTTTCTCAAGTTAATCGGATATTGTAAATTATTTTATAATCATTTTCCTACAAATAGTCAAAATATATTTTAGTCAAGTCGCAGGTCAACCACGTGTTAGCGAACTCTTCAAATGTCTTAAAAACCTTCTTGAAGCGTAAATAGGAACCTCTTACCCATTTTCTCTAAATTTTTAAAGATTTAATCTGTTAAAATCTTTTTAAATTAAGTTTTTCTTAATTTCTTTAAAAAAATTAAGTGACGACTCTTTTTCTAAGTATTTTTTCAAAATTGTTTTATACTTAGAACATTTCAAAATAGTGATTTTCTAAAGATAGTAAAATTACGGCATAATAGAAATGACGACTTTGCTGGGGAGTTAATTAAGTTCTAACCATAAGATTTGACTTATTTGACTGATTGTTATTAATTGATGAATTGTTTATCTGAGCTCAATGTGTTTAATTTGGTATAACTGTCATTGCATTCATTGCATTTCCTATTGTATGTATAGTATATTAAGGACGGTTTCTGCATAATCGCATCCAGACTTTTTATACTCAACCTTTTTCTGGAAGGATTGGCAATTTATTGGTACATCATGCGTCCAATGATTGTCGTGAATCCCAGCCTTAGTTGTCTACTTGGGTTCCCGATCTTTCAAAAGACACTCTTAGTTAACTAACGTAGAGCAAAACCAAATCCCAATTTTTAGCACATTTTGAACTAGGTTAACCCAACACCCAAGGCGTGCTGGGCCCATTAGAAGCCCACCTTGTGTCTATTTGGCCTATTTGCCAATAAAAAGACAATCATGCTTATGTGTTTAATCGAAGGATGTATATGTCATTTTAAAACAAATCAATTATCTATGGGGGTGGGGTAAATTACCTGTCTGTTTTTCTTGTAGGATGAGTCCGACATATGAGCCGTTGAGGACCCGAATGGTGACCATACCCCAACCTTACCTCCAGGTTTGGTGGAAATTTATAAATGCGAAAGACAAGAAGAAAGTTCAAACAAATATAGGTCATCTCCCGTCATTAATGGAAATGAAAGCTTATCTAGATCTGATCGGGACGATGGTAAAATTTTGGGACAGCGACAACATGGTATTTCAGTTCGGGGAAGTAAAGTTGACTCCGACTATCGATGAAGTTCTTTCCAGTTACGAGAGTGTTGGCATGTGCAACAAGAGGAAACGCCAACCTGATATTGATCTTCTCTTTCCATAGGTATGGGATTTTGCCGAAATCAAAGAAAAATTGTCACTCGTCAAAGCTAAATGGATAGATAGGCTTTTCAGGTCAAATTCCACTTCGGAAGTTGTATTATCCATTTGGACGTTCAAGAGCTTAAGAGAAGTTCAAAGAAGAGTTTGTTTCGGAAGAAAAATGGAAGGAAACATGCCCTTTCGCTTTTGCGATATGCCAACTTGGGACAATAGTGTTTCCCCAAGGACCAAACTACACCATCCATCCAAGTGTAGTAATGGTTACTCATGCTATTTTTAATGGAGTAGGCTACGGTCTGCGAGAAAGTACTATAATTTGGCTCCTATGATCCTTTCTGACATATACAGGGCGTTGGATAGATGTAAACGTGGCACCTGTTTCTTTCAAGGGTGCAACCTAATACTTCAATGGTGGATGATGAGACACTTGATCAAAGCTCATGATTCAATAGAATCAGATCCCTTGGAAAGACTGAACAGACTTGAAAGTCATGATTGGTGGGTGCAATGTAATCATTTCAATAGGACTGGAGGCCAAGAGTTTTGGTATTCGAAACTTTAGGGTTTGAGAGAGGAAAATGTGCAGTGGTCGATCCCATGCTTGGTAGTGACAAAAAAATCGTGATCCGAAGTGGGAATGCCCCTTACTTGATATTTGCTGGGTTGAGAGGAACTCGACCATATGCTTCTTCTCGCGTACTTAGACAACTAGGAGGAAAACAAGAGCTTACTCAAATCGAAGACATGACAAGATTTGTGACAAATCATGAAAATGGAGAAGCCGTTTTTACTAAAAAGATGCTTCAATTATGGAAAACTTGAAGGGTATTGGGCGAGCCAGAGCCAAATAGGTTTCGTCCTGAATGTTCTAAGGATTACAAAGAATGGTTAAAGAAGAGTCTCGCCAGAACTATCGGACCTGATCCAAACGTTCTCCATATTATTGCAGATGTTGGAGCCAAACATAAAATTTGACTTCATCAACTCCTAGAGAAGTTTGATCGGAATGAGTTGGAATAGCAATGTCAACATTTAGAAGACGCCAGGGTCATAACTCAGTTGAATCAAGAGTTACAAAAGGCAAGGCAATGCATATCAGAATTGGATGATAGCAAGGAACAACAGATTCAGTCGGTAGACAGGTTCAGACACCAGGATGGGGCTCAGTTGGCAAAAGATCACCTATGGGCGAACATATATACTATGTGGGAAGAGGTCAGCATCTCCAAGAGGACCAGACTTGGCGAAAGATCAGGATGAGTTTGAAGTTTGTTATCATCCCCTGCGTGTGATTGCTTTATTTGTACTTTGCTTTGTAATTTACTTTTCGAACTCATTTCCCAAATTTTATGTTTGTCAGACATGTTTGAATGCCATTAATGAAATATTTTGGGGGATAATGAATTGGCTTAAAAAAACATATACATCCTTCAATTTGATAGGCCCACCTTTGGCATAAAAAGGTCACAAGTTTTGGACGCGATATAAATTGTTTGTGTGCTACCTGATGTGATTGCTTTGTATTGTAATGTGTCACTATGTCTAAACCAGAATTAATCTACTATTGTTTCTTAGAGCACTCTAAGCATATATTAAAATTCACAACAACAAAGTCCATCCAAATTACTCCTGAAGCGTTGTCCAAGTTTCTCATAAAAGTATAAACCATTTACTCTAAAAAGAAAAAAAATCTTCCAAGTTTTTTTTTCATTTGTCACAGGAAGGTCGACTTGCTAGAATGTCTGGAAAAAGTGTCAACACACCAATCCCACCCATTGATTTGCTTAGTGATGAAGAAACTCAAGAATCAATGTTCAAAAAATTTATCGAGACTAAAGAGAGGATAGCTGCAGCAAAAAGGAGACTTGTAATACTAGACAAAACTAAATGGATGCTACGGGAGAGAATTATTGAGGTTGACATGGAAACAGCCTCGGTGAAAAGAAAGATTGCAAAAATTGATCAAGAGATAATTAATATCACTAAAGCGTCTGCAAGGATCCCCGAAATTGAACGGGACATTAAGAAACTAAATTTTGGGAATGCTTCCTCCATGAGGGGAAATGGTAAAACAAAGGAGGGTTCAGATGACGAGAGCATTAGATCGTCACCTAACAATTGAAGAGGAACGAAAGAAGTCTATGGGTAGATTTAGGTTCATGTAACACATTTCTTATGTTTGTCATTTTGTTTTTAAGCTTTATTGTAATCAAGAACTACGTGAGACTTAAGCCCATAGGGGGTACGCATGAAGTTCTTTTCGAGCCTAGTCTCTCTATCAGTTTCAGGAAGGGTACATTTAAGTTGTCTTATGTAATTCGAACTACGTCTGGCCTGATTTCCTTGGTGGATTCGTAGGCAGCCTACTTAAGGCTCGGTTCCTATCTTCTCAATTTTTATTCTGCCGTAGTAGTGAATGATTCTGAAGAGTTCCACCTACAAAAGCATATGAGTGGAAGAAATTAACAAGATTCTATGCAAGTCGACCTTTCCAATTCAATTGCAAAAAAGATTTCTTTCCCTTTGAATCCTCAAATTCACCAGAAATATTTTCGTGGATTAATCTGCTTGAAGCAAAATGAAACTTGTGTGTTTATTTTTATGTCATCTTATTTGCATATCTCGTTAAAAACAAAAACTAACACATATGTCTTTTGAGTTGTTCTTCTCTAAAGGTAAAAACTGATCTGTGTTTAAATCAAACTGGCCGACCATTCTTACTTTACAAGATCTAAAGCAATCATACCATCCTTCCCTGATCATTCTTTGGAGAAAGGTAAGAGCAAAATGACTGGTACTTCTGAAGAAATAGGAATAGTGGATGTGACCATCAGAAATGTTGAACTCGCTGATCAGATTGAGTTGATCTCTCAGTTAATGCAACGAATTGCAAACATGCAGGAAGAGCTTCAACAGACCAAAGATCTGGCCAAACTGGCCATTGCATCGAATGAGCCCCCCCTTGAAACTAAAAGACCTCCTCCTCATTTTCCATCACTAAGTTCCCCATTACTTAACTATTTCCCTACCCATACCACAGGACCCATCACTTCAACCCCTAATCCTCATACCATTGACTTAACTGTATCCAACGCTCCCTACGCCAGCACTTCCTACCAAACACCACCGCCATTACCAAATCAGAACCAAGCACCTAACACTAATCACTCCTAAATCTTTACACCAACCCACCAAATCCCACCCCTAGTCTCTAATAATCCACGTGTTTTGCCTAGCCAGCCTGCATACCCTTCGTAACATTCCAAACTCCACTAGCCTATAGAATCCCTGAGCCATGTCCTAGCTTTCCTGTTCAACCGGAGCTGGATCACTATGAAGAAATGGAGAAGGAGTGGAGGTTGAGAGAAGAAAAGCGCGAACAAGAAATGAATGGTATGAAGGATGCCATCTCTGAAGCAGTAAAAAGTGTCCAATCTTCGAGGAAAATAACAAGACTTGAGTATGAGGACCTTTGCATGCACCCTGACTTGGAAATACCCGAAGGTTACAAAATTCCAAAATTTGAAACCTTCAATGGTATTGGCAATCCCATGGCTTACCTCCGAGCTTATTGTGACAAACTTGTAGGTATAAAAAAAATGATGCATTAATTATGAGGTTTATTAGTCGAAGCCTCAGTGGGGAAGAGTTAGAATGGTTCAGATCTCAAGAACTCCGTCAGTGGTCTACATGCGGAGTTTGGCCAAAGAATTTTTGGAAAGATTCCAGTTTAATGTCGAAGTTGTCCCTGACAGATACTATTTGGAAAAAATCAAGCAAAAGACCACAGAGGACTATCGTGAATATGTGTGTCGCTGGAGGAAAGAAGCTGCAAAGGTACAACATGTGATGACTGAAAGAAAAATAACCTCTGCTTTTATTCGAGCTCAGGAGCCCGAGTATTATGAAAGGATGTTGCCCATGATAGGACAGAAGTTTTTGGAGCTGATCAGAATGGGAGAAGCCATAGAGGATGACCTCAAGTCTGGAAAGGTTACAAGTCTCACTACCTTGCAGGACGCCAACAAATCCTCACCATCCATGGCCATAGGATTCGCTAGGAAAAAGAAAGAGGACATGTCTGTTGTATCTTTTAGCCCGAGGCCAAGGCCGCAAAGGTATTTTCGGTCTGGTTCTGCTATTAGAAACTACAACCGATTCCCCACCTCAAATATTTACCCACCATCTCCACAAGCTCCAATCCCAATCTACTATGCACAACAGAACTACCAAGCATCACCACCTATCTACCAAAATCAACCACCAACCTACCAAAATACACTACCAAATCACCAAGCCAATGCATCGGTCTACCAAAATCCTGGACAAAACAACCCAAATGCCAACAATCTACCCTGCCCTAACCTCGAAAGAAAGCCTCCCAAAGTTTTCACTCCCTTGGCAGAAACGCGTACCCAACTCTTTGAGTGTCTAAGAGCGGCAAGATTAATCCAACCAGTAGACTCAAGGACAATTAATCCCACAACAAAGTTCTTCCGAGTGGATCAACGTTGTGCATACCATTCTGGAGGGGCAGGACGTGATACAGAAGGATGTATCAATCTGAGACATAAGATTCAAGACTTGATCGATAACAGAGTCATCACTCTCCAAACCCCTGCCCCCAATGTGAACCTTAACCTATTGCTGAATCATGGGGGAACGACTATCAACATGATTGAAAGAGACGAAGATTGGCTCGTTAATGAGACTACCATTAAAGCCAATGTCAACTCACTTATACCAATAGTGGCCTCATTGACCATAAAGGCCCGTCCAGAGTTTGTGGTAATAACTGCACCTCATCGGGCATTCGCCTTGGCAGAAGAAAGAAGCAATGACCAACCCAAAGAAAATTTTATCATGCAAGCGGCTACCACACAAGGGATGACACATTTTGGAAGATGCTACATTCCAGAAGAACTAACTCAGGAGACACGAATAAAGGAGAACCAAAAAAGGCCGATCACAAAGAATGAGGCTGAAAAGTTTTGGTGAAGAATGCAGCCTAAGGAGTATTCCATTGTCAAGCATTTGGAGAAGACTCCTACTCAAATTTCTATTTAGGCTTTATTAATAAGTTATGAGTACCATCGAAAAGCACTATTGAAGGTACTTGATGAAGCGTATGTACCGACGGGAACAAGTGGTGAGAATCTGGCCACTATGGTTGGTCATGTCATTGGGAGTCACCAAATCTATTTTCAAGAAGGGGAGTTACTAATCGAAGGAGTGATGCACAACTGTGCCTTGCATATCACCGTCAAATGCAGGGACAAGTTTGTATTATGAGTATTGATTGGTAATGGCTCAGGACTCAATAGCTGCCCATTATCAACCCTTACTTAGCTAAATTATGAAGTAGGGAAAATCCGCCCAAGTCGCATGAATGTAAGGGCGTTTGATGGCTCGCAAAGAGAAACCTTGGGGGAAGTAGACTTATGTATCCAAATACACTACTAAAAAAACAGCGTTTAGCGACGGATTTTAGCAACGAATTATATTCCATCACTAAATAACGACGGATTAGCAACGGAATTACCATTTTGTTGCTAGAATTACAAATATTTTTTTTGAGTTATGATATAGTGACGGATTCGCGACGGAATATTTTTTACGTCGCTAAATATCAGTGCGAAAGTTTGGCGCCCAAAATTTCCTACGGATTTAACAACAAATTAATCGTGAGAAATTTAATTAATATTTAGCGACGGAATTAGTGACGAAAAATTCATCGCTAAACTTTTAAATATATTTTTTATAAAATTATATTATATAGTGACGGAAAAATCCGTCGCTAGAATTTAATCTATATAAATATATTTATTTGGTAGCGACGAATGTTATAATCCGTTGCTAAGCGTCCGTTGCAAAATTTATTTATGTCATATGTTCTAGGGCAAAATTTCATTTCAACATTTACGCTCTCATCTGAAGAAAGTGAGCTCCCAACCTCTCTAATGGAACTCTCATCTGAGAAGTGAGCTCTCAACCTTTCCATCTCCGATCGATGAAGTGAGCACATTCTTCTTCATCTCTCCATCTTCAATGGATGAACTCTCTTTTTAACTCTTTTTTCCTCTGTCTTCAGTAGCTCTATATGCCTTCAAAGTTTAAAGTAAATCTTCTATTAACAAGTAAGTACTCTTTTAGTTCAATCAATTAATTGTTTAGTTTAGTATTGTATTTTGTTTTGGGGACAATAGTTGTTGTGCAAAATCAAACCCGATTTATGTGCAGTATTTGAGGTTCCAGTTTTCGGGAAATGGGGTTTCATGAGGTTCCAGTTTTCGGGAAGTAAGGTTGAAATTTTTTGAAAATAGGAGTTTAGAAGTTTTGGGTGTACTGAAAATAGGGTTTTTAAAGAAAAGATTCAATGATTTGATGAAACAGTTGAGATAGAGGGCTGCTTTTAGCATTACAACTTAATGATTTTGTGCAGTGTTTGAGTATGTGGCTGACGAGCAATACTTCCACCCCCATTTGCCCCCTTTCCTCTATGATTTTTCTCAACATCTAATATAACATCCTTGGTTGCTGCTAACTCAAACTTACTAGTGTCACCACTTATGTCTGCAACAACACTATTACTGTCTCTTTCTAGTGCACTAGCAAGATATTTCGAGACATGGACACCTCTGATTTTCAACGTGTGAGTGACAACGTGTTTCTTACTGCTAGAGCGCATAATATGATAACTAAACACGGAAAGAAAGCAACCTTCATTTCCTTTGGAGCTAACCAAGAAATAAGTTTATTTTAGTATGCCTGCTCTTTCTGCATTAAGAGTGTGCCTTGTGACACCAATCTTACGAGAAATAAATTTGCATAATGTAGTTACTCTCTTGCATTTATAACCAAGTGTTACTTTAATCTAACAGCTCCAATTCTGCAGCAGCGTGCTTAGTGTTGATGTCTTATTTCAACACTGATTTACTTTTTTTTTGCGAAGTAAATTGCACACTGATTTATGTTTTATTTTATACTGCAGATAGCTTTTTTTGTTTATGACTAGTGGTTGTCGACCTGATTCGCTTCATTAAAAGGTATCACTCTTTTTCTCCCCCTCCCTTACCTCCATAATAGCTTTTTTTTTTCCAGAAAAATGTGTTGGTTTAATTTTTCTGTTTATAATTTTGGTTGGATAAGTTTTTCTGGTAATAAATAATGTTAGTTTACTAGGGATGGCAATGGGGAAGGTCAAGAGCAGGGCTGGGCAGGGTAAAGGTTTAATGGGGCAGGGCGGGGCAATACTTAAATGAGGCAACGTGGGGCAGGGCAGGGCGGGACATAGCTAATATTCTAAAACAATTAATAGGGCAAGGCAGGGGTGGGTTCATGAGAGGTTCCTTAGTTTGAGCACTTTGTAGCTTGCCAACAATGCTCAGATTGATCTACTCGAAAGGAAGATTTACAAAAGAACAATACACACTCCACATTGTAGATGAGCTTGTTTGCTTAGCGTAAAGATTAAGAAATTCGAGCTGACTTTAACTATGAGTCTATGACTAAGTCATGCTAAATGTTAGGCAACTCATCCAAGATATACTATATTAAAATCAATTAACTCTCGACTTTTAATAATGTGTGTTCAACAGATCTCTACTAATTCTTGAGCTAAAGTGTGTTATGTGCCTTCTTGATTTCTAAATTGTTGAGCTCAACAAATAATTTTCTTAAATGAATGGCATTACTTGACTTAATCATGTGATAGTTCTGATGTAAATAGTTTATATATCAATATTACTTTGATGAGCATAGTGTAACCATCAGGTCCAGATTTCTTATCAAAATCATATGATCTGATAATATTTAGCATTTCAGCCTTTCAAAAGGTTTCTCCAGTTCCCTAATATCTTGTAGTTGTGTTCGAATTTTCTATAAATTTTTACTAATTCTTTGTGTAAAGCTTCTAATAGAAGTCCATGGTTCTTTTATAATTTGTTCCTTAATTTATATGATCTCTTCTGATAGAAGTCAATGATAGCTATTACACTCTTGTACTTACAGGCATCAATTCTTTCTGTTTATCTGCAAGCTTACGTCAGCGGCAATTTTAATACTTCAACTCACTTTCACTTAATTGAAAAGTATTTCACTCAGGTAGCTGAACTTTATTTTGTACTAGTGATAACTGTTTCATTCTAATTTATGTTGCTGCAATAGTTCTCATTATTATGCGTTATGCTTAATTTGTTGTTTCTCTCTGATTTGGTTTAACAACACTATTATATTTGTATATAGGTATGGCTCAATGAAGAGGTCGTGGCAAGTCCTCAGGTAGAAGTAATCCAACTATTCGTGTAAGCATGCCAACTATTCCATGCCCTCTATAGTATCTTCTCTATTGATAATTGATGTTTATCACCCAATGTAGATATAATGGTATTGGTCAGAAAGAGTAAAAACTGAAACTAAACAGTGCATAGAATCAGAGACAGTTGAGAAAGAAGATTTGGGCATGAAAGTTTGAGGACATTTGAGTATTAGCTGTACCAATCAATCCATTAAACCTGTTAGTTACCGAAATATTTGCAATAAGACTCTCAATTTGATTTGTTCCTCTATTTAAACCTGATGTGTTAGCTGAACAATATACACATTCTACAACTGTCTTTCCTGCTTGATCGTCAACTTGTATTTTGGCCTCCAATTATGTATAGGGGGTTTCCTTTCATGTTTAGCATTCTCTTCTCGACCTTCTTTTTGTGTAATTTGGGGATTTTAGCGAAAATTCATATGAATTGCAGCCAAAGGGTAGGTGCTATTAGTATTTTGCCGGAGCTTAACAGCAGGATGAAAACTGCCAAATCTTTTACACTTTAAGGATGCTTTTTATTAACAAGCATAGTTCAAGGATGCACCTTAAATTATACGTTTAGTGTAAGGATGTTTTTGGCCAAAAATTCTATTATTATATTGTAGAAGTTTCTTATGTAGTTATGAAGAAATTTCCAAAATCACTTAAAAATATGATGATCAAGAGGGATAAGATACTTAAGAAAGTGATGGATTTTGCTAAACGAAAGAAAAGAGTGTTTTCGCGGGAGTTTGAGGAGATTGTTCTTTCTTGTCTTAGAGAGAATCCAGACGTGGCCAACTGCTAAGGAGCTTTTGAAAATTCCGTTCTTTAGTGAAATTGAAAGGTTTAAGCAATTTGTGTTGAATACTAATAATTGAACAGTGAAAGATCAAAACAGAAAATATTGATATATATAGTGTGTATTACTTTTGTTTAGGTATGAAATGAGTTGTTTTCTTAGTTGGGATCATATGGTTCATATACATGAAATGGAACTTCTGCGGATCTGCGTCTGATTCTTCCTTCTGTTTCTTTATTTCGATGAAATGTTGGTATGTTCGTATGAAGTTGATCTTTCTCTATGGATAAAGCATTTGTTTATGAACACTAAATGAATTCTGGTTCTCCAAATTGGGCTGTTGATCCATTTCTTGACAACATGCAGGGAAAACACATTCTTATTAGGATTTTGCACTTTATTGATGGTTTGTTCTTCGACTGTCTAGTTGTTGCCATAATTAGCAACTAATTAAGTGCCCTCATGATCTCTCACAATATGCTCACCTGATCCAATTGAAATATATTAGATCCCATAGTTTGTTAAATTTCATAGCGTGAAATTTGAAGGCCCAATTCGTACATTAATGCTAATTCTTAAAAGGTTATGCATGTTTTTGTATTTTCCTTCAAAATATATTTTATTCCCAATGTTTAATGCTTTCATTTTTCCTCTACTTAATACAGGAAAAATATGAAGAAATATTGCGGGAAAAAATAGTGTCTCAAGCTGATATTGATCAATGTGAAGCATTTTATCAAGCTGTGGGGGGAGAAAAGAAGAGAAGAATATACGATCTTGGTTCTGAAGCAAAAGTTACAACGGGCAGAAACTTTCTACCTCATCATCAATACTTCTTTCAATTTCTCAATCAACACCGATAACAAATATGGATGAGTTTGTAAAGCAAATGCTTCCTGCACTTACTAATCACTTTCTTCCTGTTGTTATGGGGAGGGAAGAAGGGAGTACTCCCATTGACAACCCATCAACAGTGACACCCCAGCTACTACTAATGAGGATGAGGTTGATCCTCAATTAGTTTCACGTGACAATCGTATCCCTTTTTGTTTTATTGTCTGCTTTTTGGAAAGTACAAATTCTGCAGTAAAAATATTTGATGAATGTAGGTTCTTTTAAGAACAGTTGATATATTGTTTTGGATGTTTTGAATAAAAAATATGAGATTTCGATATTCTATATATTTTGAACTATCTATGATATTATTTTATATGTTTATTATTTTTGGGGTATTTAGCAATTTAATTTGAATTATATCAGCAGCATATTGAAAACAAAATAAATCAAATTTACAAGAAAAAATTTAGCAACAAATATGGCGACTGACCAGTGACGAACTTGTTTTGCGCCAAATGTGCTGGCTCAAACGACGGAATATATTGCGACGGATTAGTGATGAAAAATCTGTCATGAATTTATTAAAAATGACGGAATGAATTGTGAAATTGGCAACGAATTTATAAATATAATGACGGATTAGTCCGTCACTAAATTTGTGACGGAACACATTTTTCGTCACTAAGAGATTATCAACGAGCGATATAGTAACAGTCAATAATCCGTCGCTAATCTGTCGCTAATCATGTTTAGCGACGGAATATCATAGATTAGCGACGGATTTCGTCCGTCGGTAAAAGCTGATATTTTTGTAGTGATAGGTCCTGCAGAATTTGTCACTGAATTCCAGGTGATGGGTATATCTACAAGCTACAACTTATTGCTAGGAAGACCATGGATCCATGCTATTGGAGCAGTCCCATCGACATTGCATCAAATTTTGAAGTTCATCTGGGAAGATCATGAAATCGTCATCCATGGTGAAGGGAGTAATCGTAGTTACCCTGGCTTATCCATTCCAGTTATTGAAGACTCTTCTCAAGGTACTAACTTTCACATGGTGAAGATAATGAATGCTGCTTTTAAGGATACAACACCACGAGTACCAATGCCGCCAGTGTATAAAATGCTAGCCACAACTATGCTAAGAAGTGGTTTTGAGCCTGGGTGTGGGTTAGGAAAGAATTTGGATGGCATATCTGAACCTCTTCCTATACCACTTCAAAATTTCTGCTTCGGTGTCGGTTATACCCCAACAGAGGAAGAATTGTTTGAAGCCAAAAAAAGGAAGAAACACGACTGTGATAGATCGTAGCCTATTCCAGTATTGTACTAGTCATTTGTTGATAAAGCTTTAGAGCCTGAGATTGATGGTCTAGTGGAAGGGATGAGAAAATTGTTTGATGAAGAAGATTGTGCTGTGATCTAGGCAGAATGCACAACAACACCCACCATCCGAGATGCCGGACCTGGAGAGATACTACAGAATTGGATGGCCACTCCACTTATGATCCATCGAATGGCTTGGTAGCCAAAGACAAGATTTGAAGTTTTATTTTTTAAAATTGGTGTTGTTCGGACGAGGCCCAAAACCACCATTTATGTTACTTTATTTTTCATCGTAATGTTTAAAAAGGAAATAACTCATGAGTCACGACCAAAGTTTGTATGACTTTTTGAAATTACAATGAAAGCCTCGTTTATTTTTAAATTGATTATCTTATCATTGCGAATTATTCTGCAATAAATACCTTTAAACTCTTTCTATCTAACATGGTTGATTTGTTGTTCTTTTTAGTAAAAATGAATCTAAACCTTCCAATGTCATGACATGTCACGAACACAGCGAGCCAAGTAAAGTCAATGAAGATGAATGTGAAGAATATGATGAGGAAATTATGATGCCTGAATACCTTACCGAGGACTTGAGGCAACTTGAAGACGATAAAAAGCCCAACTTGGATGAAATAGAGACAATAAACTTGGGAGATGACGAGTCGATCAGAGAAACCCAAGTCAGTGTCCATTTGGCAGCAACAGAAAGAGAAAAATTGGTCAAGCTGCTCAGACAATACATCGATGTGTTTGCCTGGTCTTATGATGATATGCTAGGGTTAAGCATTGATATTGTTTCCCATAAGTTGCCTATCAATCCAGAATATTTCCCAGTAAAGCAGAAAACCAGAAAGTTCAAGCCAGATCTGAGTTTAAGGATAAAAGAAAAGGTCATGAAGCAGATCGAATCAAAAGTCGTTGAAGTGACCAAGTATCCCACTTGGTTGGCTAACATTGTTCTAGTGGTGAAGAAAGATGGAAAAATCAGGATATGCGTGGATTATCGGGATCTCAACAAAGCAAGTCCAAAAGATAATTTACCCTTGCCGAATATCCACATACTCATCGATAATTGTGCTAAGCATGAGCTGCAATCTTTTGTGGATTGCTTTGCAGGATACCACCAGATACTAATGGATGAAGAAGATGCAGAAAAAACAACATTCATCACACCTTGGGGAGCCTACAATTACCGAGTGATGTCGTTCGGCCTCAAGAATGCTGGAGCCACTTACATGAGAGCTATGACCACCATTTTCCATGATATGATACACAAATAAATTGAGGTATATGTGGACGATGTCATCATAAAATCTCGCGAGAGTTCGGATCACCTGACACACTTGGAGAAGTTCTTTAACAGGTTACATAGGTATGATTTGAAGTTGAACCCGGCCAAATGTGCATTTGGAGTACCTGCAGGAAGTTACTCAGATTCATAGTTAGCAAAAGAGGTATCGAGCTTGATCCTTCCAAGATCAAGGCAATTCAAGACTTACCTCCTCCAAAGACTAAGAAGGAAGTAATGAGTTTTCTGGGGAGACTAAATTACATCAGTGGATTCATAGATCAATCAACGGTGATATGTGAGCCCATATTCAAGTTACTACGAAAAGATTCGCCAACCAAATGGACCGAAGAATGTTAGAAGGCTTTTGACACCATCAAGAGTTACCTTTCGAATCCACTAGTGTTGGTGCCACCACGTGCGGGCAGTCCTTTGCTATTGTATTTATCCGTCTCTGACAATGCATTCAGGTGTGTGTTGGGACAACATGATGAGACCGGAAGAAATGAGAGAGATATATACTATTTGAGCAAAAAGTTCACATCCTATGAGGCTCGTTACACCCTTTTAGAGAGAACTTGTTGTGCTTTGACTTGGGTTGCTCAAAAATTGAGACATTATCTGTCGGCTTATAAAACACATCTCATTTCGAGGATGGACTCGCTCAAGTACATATTTCAAAAAGCAATGCCCATAGGAAAGCTAGCAAAGTGGCAAATGTTGTTGAGTGAGTTCGATATTGTGTACATGACTCAGAATGCAATCAACGGGCAAGCATTGTCCGATCACCTTGCTGAAAACCCAGTAGATGAAGGATATGAACCGTTTAGAAGATATTTCCCTGATGAAGAAGTATTGTTTGTAGTGGAAGACATATCATAAGCATATCTTGGGTGGAGAATGTTCTTTGATAGAGCAGAAAACTCTATAGGATCATGAATTGGAGTAGTGTTGATATCTGAATTGGGGCAACATTATCCAGCAACGGCAAAGCTTAGATTCTGATGCACTAATAACATGGCTGAGTACGAAGCATGTATTCTTGGCATTAGAATGGCTCTTGACATGAATGTTCAAGAATTACTGATAATTGGTGATTCAGACTTGATGATTCATCAAGTTCAAGGAGAATGGGCGGTGAAGAATCCTAAAATCTTACCTTACGTACAATTGGTACAGAGATTATGCAAAAGATTTAGGAAGACTGAGTTCAGACACAGCCGAGAATACAGAGCTTGCCGATGCCCTCGCAACCACATCGTCCCTGATACAACACCCAGAAAAGAGTTATATCAATCCACTTGAGATAGGTTTAAAAGAACAACCAACACATTGTTCACATGTGGAAGCGGAATGGGATGGGAATCCATGGTATATCGATGTGAAAAAGTACTTAGAAGCTGGTGAATATTCGGAAAAAGCAACAAGTATTCAAAAGAAAACAATTCGAAGAATGGCAAACAACTTCAGTTTGAATGGAGAGGTTCTTTATAAGAGGACACCCGATCTGGGATTACTGAGATGTGTGGATGTTGCAGAAGCCACAAAATTGCTTGAAGAAGTGCACGCTGGTGTGTGTGGGATGCACATGAATGGGTTTACATTAGCAAAGAAAATCTTAAGGGCGAGATACTTCTAGATGACTATGGAAAATGATTGTGGTCGATTTGTCCAAAATTGTCATAAATGCCAGGTACACGGAGATCTGATCAAAGTACCACCCCACGAGCTCAATGCGATGAGTTCCCCTTGGCCATTTGCGGCCTGGGGCATGGATGTTATTGGACCGATTGAGCCTGCTGCCTCCAATGGTCATAGGTTCATTTTGGTCTCCATTGATTACTTCACAAAGTGGGTCGAAGTTGCTTCCTACAAAGCTGTGACAAAGAAAGTTGTGGCTGATTTTGTTCGCAACAATTTGATATGTCGTATTGGAGTTCCAGAGTCTATCATCACAGACAATGGAGTAAATCTGAATAGTTACTTGATGAAAGAGATATGTGAACAATTCAAAATTACCCACCGCAATTCAATTGCATATTGTCCTCACATGAATGGAGCTGTGGAAGCTGCTAATAAGAACATCAAAAGGATACTGAGAAAGATGATTGATAACTACAAATGTTGGCATGAAAATTTGCCTTATGCTTTGCTAGGTTATCGCACCACAATCTGAACCTCAACTGGAGCAACTCCTTACCTATTGGTATACGGAACAGGAGCAGTGATACCAGCTGAAGTTGAAATACCATCTTTAAGGATTATTCAGGAAGCTGGATTGAGCGATGCCGAATGGGTTCGTGACCGATATGAGCAATTAGCATTGATTGAGGAGAAAATAATGAGTGTTGTTTGTCATGGCCAGTTGTATCAACAGAGAATGACTCGCGCTTTCAACAAGAAAGTAAGAGTTCAAACATTTGAGGTAGGCCAATTGATGTTGAAACACATTTTCCCTCATCAAGACTAATACAAAGGGAAGTTTACACCTAACTGGCAAGGACCTTATGTTATCCACAAAGTATTATCAAGAGGAGCTTTGGTTCTAGCAGAGATGGACGGTCGGGTGTAGCGCAAAGCTATCAATTCAGATGCCGTCAAGAGATACTACATTTGAAGGATGCTACTTCTTTCTTTTATTTCCTTGTAATTGCAGTTTGTTTGTAATCATTATTACATTTATGTTTTGAAACATTCCCCTTGTACTTGAACTACGTTCGACCTGAATTCTCAAGAATGAGATACGTAGGCGGTCTATGTTGACCTCGGTCTTTTCCTTATCAAATTTTCTATTTTTGTCACTTCTCGAGATGGAAACTACGTTTGACCTGATTCCTGCCTCAACGGGATACGTAGGCACCACAAGGGTTTGGTCATATTCCCAATAAGATTTCCATTTCCCCTCAAAATGGAAACTGGGACAGAATTTTTGAGAGGACCTCAAAAATTCTACAAGAAGAGTCATTTCCTACAAACAAGAGTCAAATATCATATCGAAATTTGCAACTGGGAATAATTTTGAGGAGAACTCAAATTCAAGACTCCCGTGATCATCATCAGATTTGTTTTTGAAACATCTAACTAGGACAAATTTTTTGAGAAGGACCTCAAAAATTCCATCAAGGATACTCGGACCTTCGAAGTCAACTTCAATTGCCTCAAATTGACGTGTTCCGGACCTTCGAAGTCAAGTTCAATTGCCTCAAATTGACGTGTTCTTAAAGGGTTTCAAGTTGCCAGCAAGCTATCTATCATGTCAAAAGCTGAGACAAAGGGTTTTGTTAGTGTCATGCATGTCGTGACAATTAATTGGCAGAGATTTTCTTTATAACTTTTTTTTTTAAAAAAAACTTCATACCTAGAAAATGTTTTAATATGATCTTGTCTTTTGTCTACTGCGATTCATTGGATCTACCAGACAAAGTTCTAGAGATAACGAGACCAAGAGCAAGGCGACTTCAACACAGATCAGTGTTCCAAAACTAACATGTTTTTTTTGTGGATGCAAGGCATAATAAGATCATCAAATGAGCTATATTTATCAACCAACTAGTTCAGGAGAACATATCCAGCAAATATCAATTAGTGAGTGTAACATCTTCATTTGATCAAAGAGTACCTATCATCATATCAACTATTGATGAAAGACGATGTTCATAGTAATTCATATTCAAATTGCCAAGAGGGCCATTCATATTCAAATTGCCAAAAGGGCAATCATATTCAAAATGTCAAGGGGGCCATTGCATATTAAAATGCCAAGAGGGGCATTTATATTCAAACTGTCGAGAGGGCCATCATATTCAAACTGCCGAAAGGGCCATCATATTTAGACTGTCGAGAGGGCCATCGCATATTCAAGCTGCGAGGGCCATTGCATATTTAAGCCGCCAAGAAGGTCATTGCATATTCAAATCGCCAAGAGGGCCATTGCATGTTCAAACCACTGAGAAGGCCATTGCATATTCAAACTGCCGAGAGGGCCATCATAATCAGACCGTCGAGAGGGCCATCATATTCAGACCGTCGAGAGGGCCATCATATTCAACCATCAAGAGAACCATCAACATATTACATTAGTCTATTTTACTACTTAGATATTAAAAGAAGAGTACAGTGAAGAGTTATGTCGCAAATATGAGATACATGTTTTATTTGCTTTACGTCAAACAGAAAGAAGTTGACGTCAAATATTCAAGGAGAACAAGTAAGTGTCAACATGGTAAAAGACACTATCTCTCCATTTGAATTATATTTTAGACTAATGAGTTTTATCTCAGTCTTTGTCGAGAGCATCCGAGAGGATGAATACTCAAATCAAACCACAGGTGCGGACGACATAAAAAAGGATGCAGCACAACGTGGAACTTTTTCTTAGCAGCTAACTAGGACATAGTCCAAAGAGGAGTATCAAACTCTTAGGACGCGAGCTGAGGAGTGACTTCCACCACAATCAAACCACACCCCTATCAAAAGGCATGTGGGCATTTCCATGGGCTTATCAGTTCCAATTTCGCATCCGGAAACTTTCCACTCTCACCGGAGGCAGCTTTCCAATCTAAGTGACAATGCACCAAGAGCTTTGGAAATTATGTCTGTGTAAGTTCTTAATTATGGGTGTGAAGCGTGCCACATTCATGGCTAAGAAGTTGCAAGCCTCCTTTCCATACTTGACTTATTTTGTCACTCCTCTAGAACCAAATGTTATCTTGCATAATAGATTTCTTTTTCAACCGATCGAGTCGAACTACAAATAGCCTGATTCCTAAGGTCTAAGGATATGTAGGCGGGCTCAATGATGAAAACTCGATTGTACTCCGACATTCTCTCTTAAATCTTATTCCCTAGCATTTCGGTCTCTTCATAATTCGACATCAGAATAGCTTTTGAATTCTTTCAAAATCGTACATTAAATCAAGCGTATCGAACTACAAGTGGCCTGAATTCTCATATAGCCTGAGATATGTAGGAAACCCGATACCGGGGTCCGGCCGTAATTCTTAAAGTTCGTACCAAAGTCACTTTCCTAAAGATGAAGATGTGATTGGTCAAAATTGGATTCCTCAATTTCATTTGCCTCGAATTTCTTTCATCAATCCAAGTCAAATGAGGGATAGTTGTTGACACCCAAATATTGACCTTCACATTATAGATTAATTATCGAGATTCTTCAATTTCAAACGATTTAAAATAATTAGTTTTATAATTTCAAAATAAAAATAATAATAATAATAAATATAGTTTGCAAATTATTTTAAATTGTTATATCATTTTTATAATTTTTAAATAATATATGTGTTTTATAATTGTGTATATTATTAGTATATTTTAAGAATGTTCGAAAATCATCTCAAAAGATTTTTGCTTTGGTTAAGTATTTGTTTGATTAGTTTAAGTTATGTTTATATTTTTGAGTAAATTTGTTTACAAGTAAATTAATTGTTTTATTTCGTTAAGATTAAGAAGCTCATTAATTAATTTATATTAACTCATCTTGTTTAAATTTTAGCCGAATTCACCAATTAAATTCTATTAGGCTATAATTGAAATCCATTTACCCCGTCATTTAAGAACAATTTTGGGTGACTTCCTAAAGGCCCAATTCCAATCCCTTATACAACAAATAATTTCCATCCCATTCCAAACAACAGCTCAACATCAATTCCAATTCAATACCCATTCCCATCAAAACAATACTTACATCATACGTATAGTACCTAACCCAGCCCATTTTATTTCACAGAAGCAACAACAATACATCAACGTACAATACCAGTACACGACCCCTGCGTTTTCTTCTTCCTTCACGAAACCAGACAACCCTACCCCGTTCTTCTTCCCCTAGACGCAACCCAAAAAATCCCAGCAAATTCGGAAATCTCGTTCAACTACCCTGCAGAACCCATAACCCTAGCAACCTAATCAATCAAATCGTTGTTCCCTTTCCCCCATTTTCAAAGATCTTCAAATCTCTTTCACTGTTTCCTTTGGAAACGAAGAAAGAAATTCAAATTTTTTGTTTGAATTTCTCCAACGGATTTCCCCCCTAAATGACCCCAACTTCCCCTTTAAATAATCCTTTACATTCAAGTAATGGGGGGAGTTGAAAATTTTGATTTTGACATGTTTTGGAGTTCGGTTCTTTGGCAATAGTCGTTTTACACTTGCGAATTTTATATTTAGCTCTCTAATTCTAAGTTTCGAGAAGGTCGCCGCTCAAACCTTCTTGATTTGCTGTTTGTATTTGGATTTTGTGGTGGAAGAATCGTTGCCCTATCCTGCTCATCTAGTCTCATCTTGCTGCCCTCGAAAAGGTAAAAAGTTTTCTCCTTAAGATGATTTTGGTCTTTTTCTTTCATCTCCGAAATAAGGTTCTTGTTTTTTGTTTGTTAAATATTTGCTGTAAGTTCTGTCTTGAGTGCATTAAGCTCATCGTGTTAGTGTAATTTTATCTCATTTTGCTTCCTTCGAATCATGATCGTGAATAAGGGTCGAATGTTAGCAAAGTTCTTACTTAGTATGTTATGTTGTTTGTTTGATCCATTGACTCATTTGATGTATTCACATAATAATTTAATCCGCTCTACTCTGAATTATTAGCATTTTGTTAGATTAGGAATGCATTAGTTATGATTGGTCTGGATTTTATCAACATGAGGTAAAAGTAGTGGTTGTCCTTATTGTGTGCCCTTTTTCTTT
This sequence comes from Solanum okadae, assembly GCA_036553675.1. NCBI lineage: Eukaryota > Viridiplantae > Streptophyta > Magnoliopsida > Solanales > Solanaceae > Solanum > Solanum okadae. The sequence continues at coordinate 47,345,353 of CM071678.1, forward strand.
TTCTTTTTGGCCAACAACTCTTATCATTTCCCTTTTGATTTCGTTTAATAAATATATTCAGCCCCTCCTCTCATCTAATTGAGATGACCGATTAAGCCCTTACCCGTAGTTGTCGTTCCCCCATTGGCATGGTTTTTCGAGTCTCTGATATTTTGTGTGTGTTTGTTAGTTCATGTCTTTAATTTGATCATGAGTTATGAAGGCATATGAGTTCATTTGTTATGGCAATTTGAAAGGTTTGCTAGTTCGCTAGTTTAGGTCTCGGTATGGAGCTTTCAAAATGGGTATTTAGATGGCTGGTTTCTCCTCCTCCCTCGAATATTTTTTTTCTTATAGTGTCGCATGTTCAAGCTTTGTTTGAGCTATGTTGCTTTTGTTTAACTCTTTTGAAAATAATAGGTGTAACCGGCTAATCTCTACACCTTCCAAATAGGTTATGTTGTGATTCGTTGTTAAGTGTATTTCAACATGTAAGGCGTGTGTCATTTAGTCATTTGTTTTGTCATGAGATAGTATTAATGCCCCAGGCTCTTATTAATTTCTTGTCATTTTCCTATGTTTGTGCTTTCATTTTCTTGTGTCGTGCTCTTATGACTCTTTTATCAGTGCTTTGTATTATTTTACTACGTGCTTGTTTCTATTTGAAATTGGTATTAATTCTCTCTTATTTTGTTTTGCTCTCTGCCAAATCTTTATGAGTCCAAATGGCTTCTTTCTCGATCTCTCGCATCTATGACGGGCCATAAAGGCCCCCAAATTCTCCTTTTACTCGAGTCAGCCCCTATATATTCGGAAGCTGTTACAGGTCCCAGAGACCCAACACTGCTGGAAATTAGTTCACAAATGCTCAAAAGCCCAAGAAATGGGTTGTATACATAATGTATACAGCAGTATACACTCATTATACAGCAAATTATAGGTCAAAATGCGAAAATACAGAGATGAGGTAAAATACAGGTGTTCGGAAGCAGGAGATACACGGAAAGAGTTGATATACAACCGATGTATACAAAAACAGGAATTTGGTTAAGATCAAAATTGCAGTGAAATTGGCCTAAGAAGGGGCCCAATTTCATCATCTCTTTAACACCTTTAATTGCTTTGATTATGCTTTGACTTTTTTGTTCATTTAACTCTAACCATAATTTATTTTAATTAACTTAATTAGATTCCCCAAAAGAGGAGTTAATTTTCTTTGTGTTGGTTCATTGTCAATAAAAAATAAAATTGTGTCGATTTATTTATCAAGCAAGTAGTTGGTCAAATTTTATCACTTTAAGTAAGTTGAATCTTTTGTTCAAAAAAGGGGAAAATGTTCCTCGGTGCTTCTTCACTTGAAACATATTTTATTCATTTTTAAAATTGTTTAAGTTAAACAATTTTCTCGAATAAACTTAAAAAATAATTAAAATGTTTTCCTTACCTTAGTCGTTTTCAAAAAAAAAATTAACCCAATTTACTCTCAACCAATTTTAAATGGTTTAAGTTCAAATTATTTTTTTCTAAAATGATTCAATTAAATCTTAATTACTCTAATTTTGTTAAATTCCTAATCGACCAAGTTGTTACAATTAAGTTCCAATTTTCTTAAAAAAATTAAAAATAGTTCTTTTAATTATTTTCTCAAGTTAATCGAATATTGTAAATTATTTTATAATCATTTTCCTACAAATAGTCAAAATATATTTTAATCAAGTCGCAGGTCAACCACGTGTTAGCAGGCGCTTCAAATGCCTTAAAAACCTTTTTGAAACATAAATAAGAACTTCTTACCCATTTTCTCTAAATTTTTAAAGATCTAATCTGTTAAAATCTTTTTAAATTAAGTTTTTTCTTAATTTTAAAAAAAAATTAAGTGTCCACTCTTTTTCTAAGTATTTTTTCAAAATTGTTTTATACTTAGAACATTTCAAAATAGTGATTTTTCTAAAGATAGTCAAATTACGGCAGAACAGAAATGATAGAGGATGTCCACAAGGTGGGCGAGGAGGAAATCATCGTGGCCGTGAAGGCTAGAAAAATGGTAATATAGGTAGAGGATTAGTGCAACCAGGCAAGAAGGTTGCCCGTCACGATGACATGTCTTAGTTTTATGCCACCGAGGCTGAGGTGTCTGATGCAGTGATCACATGTACTATTCTTGTCTGTGACCAGATGGCTACTATTTTGTTTGATTCGGATTCTACTTATTCATATGTGTCAGTTCAGTTTACCTTGGGATTTGATGTAGTATGTGATGTGATTGATGCCCCCATCCATGTTTTTACCCTAGTTGGAAATTCTTTCATAGTCACCCATGTGTATCGTGCTTGTCCTGTTTTGTTTATGGGTTTTCAAACTTGGGATGACTTGGTTATTCTGGATATGACTGACTTTGATATAATCCTAGGCATGACTTGGTTGTCCTCCTATTATGTTGTGCTTAATTGTAATGCTAAGTTCGTGACTCTAGAGATCCCGGATAAGGAAAGGTTAGAGTGGGAAGGGGTGTACAAGCCTAATCCAGCTAAGGTCATATCTTTTGTTTGGGCTAGGAAACTGGTAGGGCAGGGGTGTTTGGCATATTTGGCTCATATTCAGGATGTTGATGTTGAGTCTCCCTCTATGCAGTCTATTCCTATAGTGTATGAATTTAAGGAAGTGTTTCCTACCAATTTTCCTGGTATGCCTCCGGATAGGGATTTAGATTTCTGCATTAACTTGGAACCAGACACTCTCCCCATCTCCATTCCTCCTTATTGCATGGCTCTGGCAGAATTAAGAGAGCTTAAAGCTCAAATCCAGGAGCTTCTTGATAAAGGTTTCATCCGTTCTAGTGTTTCATCGTGGGGTGCTCCTGTCTTATTTGTTAAGACGAAGGATTATAGTATGAGGGTGTGCATAGACTACCGACAGTTGAATAGGTTCACCATTCTAAATAAGTATTCGTTGCCTCTGATAGATGATGTTTTTGACCAGTTGTAGGGTGCATCAGTTTTCTCTAAGATTGACCTAAGGTCTGGTTACCATTAGTTAAAGATTAGGTATAAGGATGTACCCAAATGGCATTCAGGACCTACTATGGACACTATGAGTTCTTAGTGATGTCATTTGGGTTGACCAATGCCCCCGTAACCTTCATAAGTTTGATGAACGGTGTGTTCAAACCCTTCCTGGATTCTTTTGTTATCGTTTTTATTGATGACATCTTGGTTTATTCGAAGAGTAAGGAAGAGCATGCCGACCATCTTCATATCGTTTTGGGTGTCGTTGGACAACATAAGTTATATGCAAAAATTTCCAAGTGTGAATTCTGGTTGACTTCAGTTGCCTTTTTGGAGGATGTAGTTTCAAATGAAGAGTTAATTGTAGATCCCCAAAAAACTAAAGCAATCAAGAATTGGGCCCGGCCTAGCTCTATGACTGAAGTTAAGAGTTTCATGGGGCTCGCCAGCTACTATCGTTGATTTGTGAAAAATTTTGCTTCTATCGCCATGCTTTTGACAAGGCTGACTAAAAAAGAGGTGCCTTTTGAGTGGACTGACAAATGTGAAGAGAGCTTCCAGAAACTCAAGACTCTTCTGACCATAGCACCTATTCTAACACTACTGATGTAAGGTAAATAATTCATTATTTATTGTGATGCTTGACATTCAGGCTTGGGTGTTGTGTTGATGCAGGAAAGAAGTTTCATAGCTTATGCATCACGACAGCTGAAGGTGCATGAGAGAAATTACCCGACACATGACTTAGAGTTAGCAGCGGTAGTGTTGGGTCTCAAGATCTGGCGGCATTACCTTTATGGTGTCAAGTGTGTGTTTACTGATCATCATAGTCTACATCATATATTCACTAAAAAGGACCTGAATCTGAGGCAGAGAAGGTGGATGGAGTTACTCAAGGATTATGATGTTACCATCCAGTATCATCCGGCTAAGGCTAATATGGTGGAAGACGCACTAAGACGGAAGACAGTAAGTATGGGTAGTCTAGCTTGCTTGGGTGTGTCCAAGCGATCCTTGGCCAAGTAGATTCTGACCTTGGAGTCTAAGTTCATGCAGCTGGGCATCTCAAATGAAGGTGGGGGTGTTAGCTAGCATTGAGATTAGGCTCATATTCATTGAGGAGATCAAGACCAAGCAGTTTGAGGATGAGAGTTTGAATGAGCTAAAAAAGAAGACAATGTCTGGTAAGGCAAAAGATGTGGTTCTTTATGTAGGAGGTGTGCTCAGTTTTAAGGGAAGAATTTGTGTTCCTTAGGTGGATGACTTGATTCAGAAGATGTTGACAGAATCACATGGTTCGCGGCATTCCATTCATCTGGGTGTGACCAAGATGTACTGAGATTTGAAACGAGATTATTGGTGGTTTGGCATGAAGAAAGACATAGCTGAGTTTGTGGCTAAGTGCCAAAACTGTCAGCAAGTAAAGTATGAGCACCAAAGGCCTGCAGGTTTTCTTAAGCGAATTCCAATTCTGGACTGGAAGTGGGAAATGATAGTTATGGATTTCGTGGCTGGTCTTCCCAAGACCTTGGGAAAGTTTGACTCCATTTGGGTGGTGGTTGACAAGATGACTAAGTCAACCCACTTCATTCTAGTCAGAGTAGACTATAATTCTCAACACTTGGCTAAGGTTTATGTGAAAGTGATAGTGAATTTGCATGGGGTGCCCCTTTCTATCATCTCGGACCTTGGCACGCAGTTCACATCCAAGTTTTGGGGAAAATTGCATGAGGAGTTGGGCACTCAACTCACTTTTAGCATTACTTTCCATCCACAGACGGACGGACAGTCAGAGAGAACTATTCAAGTGTTAGAGGACATATTGAAGGCATGTGTGATTGACTTTAAAGGGCATTGGGATATGTTGTTACCTCTGTGTGAGTTCTCCTATAATAACAGTTACCACTCCAGCATTGACATGGCACCGTTCAAGGCATTTTATGGGAGGGGATATAGATCACCCATAGGGTGGTTTGAGACTGGAGATGTGAAACCTTTGGGGGTTGATTTGGTGAAAGATGTTCAGGATAAGGTAAGAAGCATCAAAGCTAAGCTTTTAGCAACCCAGAGTCGACAAAAAAAAGTATGTAGACTATAAGGTAAGAAACATGACATTCCAGGCAGGTGAGCAAGTTCTTAAAGTGTCACACATAATGGGGTGATGATATTCGGCAATAAGGGCAAGCTTAGTCCTTGATACATCGGGCCATTTGAGATTCTTGACTATGTAGGGCCAGTGGCTTATAGGTTGGCTTTATCGCCTAGCCTATCTGGAGTCCATCCAATGTTCCATGTGTCCATATTGAAGAAGTATCACTGGGACGGAGATTACATCATAAGGTGGGACTCAGTTTGTTAGACAAAGACCTTCAATATGAGGAATAATCGGTTGCAATTCTTGATCGTGATGTCCAAGAGTTGAGGACCAAGAAGATAAAGTCTGTGAAAGTTTAATGGAAGCATCATCTGGTCAAGAAAGCTACTTGGTAAATGAGAAGGACGTGCGAGACAAGTATCCCCAGTTATTTGACGATTCAGGTACTACTCTACTCTTACCTTATCTCATTTCTCCTAGTTTGTCACTTGGGGATGAGTTATGGGTAAATTGGTATCTATTACAACGACCCATTCCCGTCGGTATGGAAAAGCCAATGAGGAAGGAATTTTGGCCAGAAAATTTTTGAGTGGTAACTTGGAAATTTGTAACGTAGGCCAGACTTAGATGAAATCTGAGTCAGGTGAGGTCTAGGGAAATTTGGTAATAGATAAGGGATTTAATTGTGAGTTTGATCACGTGACTGGATAGCTAAGACATTAAGGAACCTGTACGACTTTACGAAATCGAATTTGGACGAGTAAAACTCCTGAAACTAATCTTGGCGTGAAATGGTAGTTTTAGAACGTCCCAGTTTGAAGGTGTGTTGCGAAATGGGAGCTTGGAACTCAAATTCCGAGGTTATGTCTCTATGCAAGCCGCTGGAGCGTGATAAATTTTACCAAGGCAAGGCCTCTATGGCAGGATGGGGTCCGCTGTGGCGGGACAATTACGACTTATATTAGGGAAAAAACCTAAAATCATTTTTTTCTGCAAAACTTCATTCTTGAGAGCTAAGGGATGACCCATAGCAGTTTCTTATTAGATTTCCATGATTTCTTTCGCTAAAGGTAAGTTAATTAATCCCTTAATCCGTATTTCGATTCCTAGAACTTAGAATCCTTGTTAATTATAGTTTGGGAAGGATTTTGGCGTGAAGATTAATGGTGGCAAAAGTCCTAGTTCAACATAGGATCATAGGTTTGGTCTTGGGTTGATATTTTGATATAATCCGGGTAAATTAGGTCTTATTTACTGATCCTTGCGTTAATTACTTATTTATAGATGATGAGTCCACAATTTGGACTCATTTAGGGCTTTATTTGGATAGATTTATTGTCTTCAAATGCTTATTTTGTGCCAATAACTGATGTAAAATTCGTGTTTTCCAGGTATTTGGATTGAGGAACAAAGCATGGACACTAACGAGCAAAAAGGAACAAGGCATCTAAAAGAACAAAGAAATGAAGGCATGTTGATCGCCTAATCCATTGGGCCAATCGCCAAGTGGCTATTACCTCGCCTAAAGTTCCAGTGTGCCAAGCCCTGAAGGAGAAAATCAAGTCGGCGAGAGAAATGAGCAGTAGGCGAGTCTCCGAACGGTTCCGCAATGCAGTGTTGGATGGTCCAAAGTTACAAAACTTGAGGATGCTGAAGGCCAAAGCAAAAAGGTGATGGAACTAACCAAAGGGCGGATCGCTGAGTTGATTGGCGATCCCGACTTACAGTGCCAAATGGCCCTTTGCATCATATTTTTGGTGACAATAAATACATTTTGAAACATTATGTTTAGTATTGAATTTTATTCTGAACATTCATTAGAGTAATTTTTGAGTTTGAACTGAGAGTATTGAGACAATATTTTCCTTAGCTTTGAAGAATTGCAGTTTTCCATTTTTGAGAAATTGGAAGTGGGTCTTTGAGATTCTTCAACTTGGACCTTTGTAAAGATGAAATTAATCGTACCCAATTGATGGAAACACAATTTGGTAACAATTTCTATCTTTTTATGATATCTAGCTAAAACCCTAATTCTTAGAGTGCGATTATGTGATTATGGGTTGAGCTAGCTTATGGGTATTGCTAATTGATAGTTTATGTTGTTTAAAAGTGATTTCAATCATTAATTGTGGTTTAATTTAAAGGGTTGTAGTTGCAAATGCAACTCTACCTTCATGTTTTTTACTTGCTTGAGAGAGAGTTTTTAAAACCAAGATTACTGAATTGATGGTTTGTGGGTATTGGGTTGACATGGGTTCAGCTCGAGAGAGTGAATCCTAAACCCTTTTCCACACATTTAGCTCGAGAGAGTGAATGGACTAAAGCGTAGGATGTTCTTAATTGTTGTTTGTTGGTGTTCGAGAGAAACCAACTTGATTCGGGGTAAATTGTTCGAGAGAAAGTTTATCCCTACTAAAGTCTAGCTTATTCACTGATTTACAGCTATTTACTAACAATTATAATTACCCATTTTTCTACCTTAGCCTATAATCCAATCACATCCCAAGAACCCGTCTCATTAATTGTTAATTCGTGTTATTTGCTGCTATTGTAATTGATAATTACAATCAAACCCCCTTGTTATTTGATAGTTGTGTCACCCTTTAATTTGAAATATGCTTTTATTTGTAAATATCTACTCCTATGATTGACTTGAACATATTCGCACTTGGCTCTTGATTCTCAAGCATGTACCACTCCATGTGGGATTCAACCCCAACTCATTTAGTTGGGTTATATTACTAATTAACGATCGTTGACGCTTAGTATTGGATAAAGTGTCTTTGAAACGTTATTAATCAAAATGGTGCCGCTATCGGGAAGTGGTGTCGGTTGAGAATTTTTAGCTAAGTTTAGTTTTGTTTTGCTTGTTTGTGTTGTGAAACATGAAGTATGAGTGTGAAGGAAAGCAATGGTAGCCAAGTAGGCCACCAAGATGACATCAGAAACCTCAATGATGTCAACGAGCCTAATGCTAATGACCCCATCTTATGGGTGGAATTGGTGCCATTCGCTTGCCTACGACCAAGGGGAACACAGTGTTCCATATTACAAGTACTATGTTGCCACCTTGCAATTGAAGGGGCTGTTCAGTGGTTTGGCTCATGAGGATCCCCATGAGCATATTAGAAACTTCTTGGATATTTGCGGACCGTTCTCCTTCAAGAACATATCCCAAGAGTCGGTTCGGTTGAGGTTGTTCCCATTCTCTTTGATGGGAGAGGCATGTAAGTGGCTGGCTAAATTGCCACATTAATCAATCACTTCGTGGGAGGAGTTGGTCACCGCATTTGAAGTGCGATTTTTCCTTCCTTCAAAGATGATGACTCTTCGGGACAACATTCAAAGCTTCAAATGGCTGGAGGGTGAGCTAATTCATGAAACTTGGCTACAATTCAAGAAGTTGGTGCTCCAATGCCCAACTCACGGCTTGCCTGACAACGTGTTGTTGCAGTATTTTAACAAGGGTATTGCTGACCAACTTACTCCTAGAGGTTTGATGCAGCAACCTTATGTGATAGCAGCTCAACTTTTGGATGGCATGACTACAATCAATCGGGCTTGGTACACCCGCGAAGATCAGGCTTCCCCGCTCACTTTTAAATTGACCAAAGATGGCCAAGATCATGACACAACTTGACATTTTGTCTAAAAATGTCATGGGAGCTGGTGCTCCAAGTGTTAATGTTGTAGGTGTCGGGTATGTTAATCCTTATGAGGCCAAGTTTGAGGCTTTGTACAACGAAGAGGTGAATTTCCTAGCCAACCAAGGTGGTGGTTATCGTTCAAACTACCCGTGGCAGAGTGGTAACCAAGGTTGGAACAGGGCTGAAGGTTGGAAAGATCGCGATCAAGAATGGAGGGATCGAAATCCCAATTGATGGGAAGAAGGATAGGTATGTGCCTCCCCACGAACGCCAAAAGCCAAAGGATTCTGAAGGTGGTCGGTCGGAGGATATGTTTTCTCGTATCCTCAACAAAGTTGAGGGGTCATGCAAGATTTTGAAGGAAATGAAAGATGATGTGTTGACCCTCAGCCAGACAATTACCTCCCATTCAGTATCGATCAAACAGTTGGAGACCCAAATGGGTCATATCTCATCTCATTTAAACCAGAGACAGCAAGGGGGTTGCCTAGTGATACAATGGTCAACCCCAAGAATGAGCTTTAAGTGTGGACTTGCATCGTGCCGCGACTTTAACTAAGGCAATGCTTGGGAGGCAACCCATGTTTATATTTGCTTTCTTTTAAAGTTTAAAATAATGGTGTGTTGATTATGCAGGTCGAAGTGTGGAAAGTGTTTGAAAAGTGTAGGTTGACGAGCCAAAAGTCTAGTCGGCGCATCGCCGAAGAGGTCGGCATGCCCGACTTGAACCGCCGTTTGATTCAAGACATTTTGAAATTGGAGTTTGTAAAACTCGGCAAGCCCAGGAGCTAATTGGCACATTACTGACCATGTCGGCGATAACGACTTAGTCCACCGTTTAGACCCCCACATTAACTGGAGGTCCTGTAAAACTCAGCGAGGTAAGTACCCACTCGGCGTGTCGCCAAGTGGATTGGCGAGCAAGCTAATGTCGCCGAATGGAAGAGAAATGGACGGTTTTTAAAGGCCAAAGGTTTAAACTTTCAAACTCTTTCACTTTCCCTCACTTTTGAATTCCCAAACTCACACCCGCACAATATTTTTTATATTCCTCGCATTATTATCGTATTTTAGTCGTCGGATTTGTGTTCGGAGTTGGATTGCTTTGCCGCTTAGCGTTTCAAAATATTTATTCAATATCTAAGGTTGGTTCAACCCCGAATTCATTTTTTAGCAATTTTGACTCATTTGCAAATGATCTTTATCTTAGTGATATGTGATGGGCCTCTCTGATCGTAATTGTATATGTGTGTGCCTTTATTAATTTAAATATCGTGCCTATAATGTTGTATTGTTTAAATCCTGAAATCGTCGTGCTTGAAATTGATTTAAATGGTGGGGTTGTGCTTGCATGTTGTTAGGTCTAGTCGGGTGAAGTCTAAGTAACCTGCATTTGTGCTAAATGATGTATTTTTCCCAATGATAGAGCGGTTGACGTCTTTCTTAAGGGCAAAAGTCGTCAAATGGCCAAATTTGACCAAACCGAGAGAAGTCTTAGTATCTCGGGGGCATAGGTGTAATGGGTCTTAGTTTAATTGTAATGGTGCATGCTTTGATTTTGTTTTCGGAGGCTGCGGGGTTGAATTTGGGAAGTTGGGTTGAAAGTAGGCACGTTGGGTCATTTGGCGAGCAGGGTCGATCTGGCCGAACTACTCGGTGATACGCCGAAGTTCCCCTTATCACCTTTAATTTGATGTTTTATCTTGGAAAAGGTTCTATAACTTCGGACGAGAAGCCTGAGTTCACCGAGTGCACTCGGCGACTCGCCGAAGGTCTTCCTTGATCGCCCTTTGTCTGTGCCCCTAATCTTTTAATGCACTGTAACTTTCGACGGGCTAGTCCTTGCTCGCCAAATGCTGTCGACGATTCACCGAAAGGCCGTTCCCATTGCCAACATGCCAAATTTTTCTTTGATTTTTGAGCCAATCCTTTCAGCGAGCCCGATCTAGCTCGCCAAAGATATTCGGCGACTCGCCGACTAGATTGACGAGTCTGTCTGCAGCTACTTTTTTGTTCTTTTTCTTGAATTGTTTCAAGACTTTTTGATACTTTTGCAGATATGGTCAGGACTAACATCGACATGCCGCCCCGAAAAAGAGCACAAGGCATTATTATAAACGAAGGAGGAGCCAACCCTCCCAAAAAAGGAAGAGCAGAGCCTCCAACGGGAGATCAGAGCAAAGGCAAAAGACCCACATCTGAAAGAGTGGCTATTAACTCCCGAGCTGCTTTATCTGAGCCTGAGGATGACCAACCATTACAGTCTCGGAGGGCTAAGATCCATGCTAGATTTCGCCCAGACTCAGCTAGAGTCCCTTCAGCTTCCATCCCAACAGATTCAGTGCCAGGTCTAGCACCTCCTATGGCTCCAGTGCCACCAGTAGTCCCTCCTCCTAGGCTCCTCAATAGATTGAAAACAGATGGGTTGCAGACTATTTTGGAGGAGAAGTTACTTTTTACAAAGAGTTTTGAGGGTAGATACTCAAGGGTGAAGGAGACACTCCAGTACCATCGTTTTGGGCAATTTACCAGGCCCCGGGGTCAATACATCCCTATATGGGTCCGGGAGTTTTCCTTTGCATATGGTGACCTGGTTCCTAAAAGCAAAAAGAAGGCTAGTGAGTTCAAACCGGTGAAGTCGGTCATGGTCCGGGGTAAGGAAGTCCGGTGTAGTAGCAACCACATTAATACTGTACTTGACAAAGCTCTAGGTGCTACATGGGCATATGAGGGTTTGTCTATTACTCAGTCCCTGGATGAGTTAAAGGGCTGGCTTGCATCGTTGATTTATGATACCACCCTGAGGTGGATCAAGGCAAGGGTCCTTATTGAGAAGAAGGACCTGAGTATTGCAGTTCATTTCTGGTTTGGCTTAATCAACAACACTATCATGCCATCCCATAACAAGTCCATCATACGCCACCCTAAGGTTGCCTACCTTGGAATGATAATGTCCAGAAAGAGCATTGACATGGGACTCATTATAGAACAGGAGATGGCCATGAGGGCCAAACAAAGGAAGGCCTCCCTCCTATTCCCGATGCTAATCACAGAGTTGTGCCAGTGTGCTGGAGTCACCCGGGAAATTGCTGGAGATATTGAGGTTACCCCCTCCTCCTCCACAAACATCAGATATATAGAGGCTGAGTACACTCAAGAGGAGGCCGACAGGAGGAGAGCATCACCTATAGATATATCTCCGGAGGTGGACCTTGACTCGATACTTGCAGAGGCATGTTTCCCTACTCCAACTTTCGGACCTTCAGGTACATCTGCTCCTACCTCTTCTTCACAGGCTCCAGGTGCTTCCGTCTCCTCCCAGCCCACCAAGATTACTTAGGCCATGATCTTGAAAATGGGACACCTGGCCCATTCAACAGATGTAAGAACGACCCGACTTGAGAGTTTCATCCCATGGATAATCAAGAGTGACATCCTTGCAGCACTTACCCCCCTCTGGGCTTTTGTTGATGATTTGACTGCTAGAGTCACATCTTGTAAGAGTAAACAGGGGTAGTCTTCTGAGGTGACGGCTTTGAAAGCCAATGATGCGGATCTGAGGAAGTAGATGGACTATCTAAAGTCTACTGACTTCACTTCACTACTGGAGGCCATTGATGATGTTGATGCCCCAGAGACTTCTGAGATTCCTTCGACTACCACCGGAGATGTACATAGGGATGGCACAATAGCCGATGAGTCAGAGGCAGAGACCGACCAGGAGCGAATCGAGGTGAGAGATGAGAGTATATATGAAGACCTACCAAATCTGGAGAAGACTATTGTACAATCGGTGATTCAGACATCGCTGACAAAGATGTCCAGGGCAGGCCCTAGTGGAGCTGGTATTGCTTCTGAGTTGACTTCTGGCATTGATGCCCAGGATCAAAGTACTACACCAGGCGCTGATGCCCAGACAGATGGAGCGACTACTTAGACAGGATCCCTCTTTACCTCCCTCTCTATCTTATTTTTATTGACTTTTGGATATTTTATTGCTTTTATTTGAGAACAAATAGGTTTTGTTTGTGGTGGGGTGAGGCCCACCTTGTGTGACTATTGTTTTGTTTATATATTTGGGTTTTTGAGCTATAAATTATGTTTAGCACTGTTGTTGTGGATGATTGAGCTTGTGGGTCCTTGTTTTAACTGTAAATGATTTTTGGACCCTTCCGAAAAAATTTGTGCCACCTCTTGTTTGTGTTAGAATGTGGTTGTTCTCTTGCAAATTTGAGTATCGGTTTTGATCAATACCGATGAGTTGAATACTGCTCATAATCGAACAAAAAAAGAATATGCAGCTACGATGAGGCCAAATGAAGTTGCATAGGCAATATGTGAACTTTTTGCATCTCGTTATGACTAGCCAATTATCAAATTGAGTTTCTTATGATGAACAGAATTTTCCCCGTTGGTCCATTGACTAAGTGATGCAAGCTCTTGAGATGATCTTAGGCAACTTTGAAGAGTGTGAAACAATTTGACATTATACCTCTTTTGTGGCCTACCTTGTGAATGTGTGAACTTTGTTTGAAAACCTTTCGAGCCTTACCCTATTTTCTTGGAAGAAACTTGATGCAATTGTGACCTCTCTTTATCCCTTCACCCTTAATCCTCATGAGATGTGGTTGGGTTGTTTGAATAGCCAACTTAGGGGTGTGTGGTGAAAAGATAAGGTAAATCAAGAAATGCAAGGAAGTCCCCCTTGATCCATGGTTATGAAAAATATGGAACCCCTCCATACAAAAAAAGAGAAAAAGAAAGATGAATGAAAAAGAAAAAGAACGAAAAAGTTGTGGAATAAAGTTGTGAAAATGCAAAAAGAAATGGGGTGTCCAGCAGTCCATGGAAGATGAATAATGGGGTGACTTTTGAGCATGAATGAGAATGATGAAGAAAAGGAAAGAAAGTGTTGTTCATACCACATTTCATAAGGATTACATCCATTGAGCCTAAATGACCATACATTTGCACTCAGCCTCGTTACAAGCCGTGAAAAGACCTTTTTGATCTTAAGTGAGCCGAAACATGTGTTGATTGGAAAATACGGGTAACCCTATGGGTGAAGTCATGCATTGTGTTTATCTTTTTGAGTGTGAGTGTTGATTGTGATTCCGAAGCTATATATTGTTGAACGAGTGTGTGTGAATATGGAATCATTCTTTGTGTGAGGGCATTTGAGTACCTTTGTTGAACTTGCATTTAAAGAAAGTATTGTGAACTTGAGAATATTTGGTAATGGTGAGTCACAACTTGAATCATTGAGTGCACAATTGATCCTTGCATGAGTAAGTTGAGTCTTCTTGTGTGCATTCATGATTGAGTCTGTGTAGTACTGTTTGAGACATCCTTTTTATACTGTTGAACTTGAGTTTTATTTGAGGACAAGCAAAAGTTTAAGTTGGGGTGTTGATGAGTCCACGATTTGGACTCATTTAGGGATTTAGTGTCCTCAAATGCTTATTTTGAGCCAATAACTGATGTAAAATTCTTGTTTTCCAGGTATTTGGATTGAGGAACAAAGCATGGACACTAACGATAAAAAAGGAACAAGGCAGCTGAAAGAACGAAGAAATGAAGGCATGTTGATCGCCTAATCCATTGGGCAATTCGCCAAGTGGCTATTACCTCGCCTAAAGTTCCAGTGTGCCAAGCCCTGAAGGAGAAAATCAAGTTGGCGACAGAAAGGAGCAGTCAGCGAATTTACTAACAATTGTAATTACCCATTTGTTTACCTTAGCCTATAATCCAATACATCCCAAGAACCCGTCTCATTACTTGTTAATTCGTGTTATTTGTTGCTATTGTAGTTGATAATTACAATAACCCCCCCCCCCATTATTTGACACTTGTGTCACCCTTTAATTTTAAATATGCTTTTATTAGTAAATATCTACTCATATGATTGACTTGAACATATTTGCAGTTGGCTCTTGATTCTCAAACACGTACCACTCCCTGTGGGATTCGACCCCAAAACTCATTTAGATGGGTTATATTACTAACTAACGATCGTTGACGTTTAGTATTGATGAAGTGTCTTTGAAACATTATTAATCAATAGACCAGGAACAAGCTGAAAGTCTTCGGAAAGGGAAGGCTTAGGTGTCTTAGGAGTATCTAGACTTGGTTTCGAGGTAGGTGATGGTTTGATTTCTTGTTGTGTTATATATGCTTGTTCATTGCTTCATTGTATGTATGCATGTATGTGAATAGGGAAACACGAACCGAATCAAATGAAAGGATTATGTGTGAACAATTACATGCCATGAACCTGTTGCTTGACTGTGTAACTATGTGCACTGTTCATTGTGGTATGATTGTGATTGTGGTTATGCTGACTGGACAGGGTGTCACATTCCGACACATATATTTGATTGGGTGTCACATTCTGACACATGTATATTGGATCGAGTGTCACGTTCCCACACACTAACCGTTTGTGTTGGGGTTCCATAAGAGAACCACTTGTAATTGTTACATTTATAATTACTTTTCATGGTTGTTGGGAAATTGTATGTTGCTCCTAAAATGATGATTGCATTATGTATTATGTATATGTGTGTTTACTGTGTTGTAATGACTTGCTTGTATTACGCTACTAGAGTAGCCGCGTGATCCTACCAGTACACTGTAGTTTCGTGTACGGATACTGTACTTGCTCTTTCTTTGTTGAGTAAAGGGCATCTACATGCGGCTACTGACAGACCTCAACTAGGAGATCTTTGACCGAGACTCGATTCAAGGGTGAGCAATTCTCTCAGGCTGCCATGGATCCATCACTAGTTTAGTCCATTCCTTTCGAACTTAGACTATATGTTTAGGTTGTTTATGTTTAGTTTTTGGAGTTGCACCCAGAGTTTTGGTACAATGACTTTTAGTTCTAGGGGTTAAATTTCCGCGATAGTGTGTTTGTTAGACCTTCGGAGTTTATGGGAACTCCGTATTTTATTTAGTCATTTAAACCTGCTTCCGTATCTTTAAATGTTTTAGTTTTCTTAAACTTGATTAGTTGGGTTGTAGTAGTGGTTCTCCCACTGGAGGGTTAGTGTGGGTGCCAATCACGTCGGTCTGGGTCGTGACAATATGAAAGCTAGAAAGATGATTTTTAAGGGTTGTATGTACCACCTAGTTAGGGTGAGGAAATAGATTTCAATGTTGACCAACTCCTAGGGGCTAGTTACTTTCTTAAGATTGACCTTAGGATGGGTTATCACCAATTGAGAGTGAAGAATGATGATATTCCAAGAACGACTTTTAGAACCCGGTATGGTCAATATGAGTTAGTGGTAATGTTGTTTGGTTTGACTAATGCTCCGGTGGCATTTATTGATTTGATGAATAGGGTGTTTAGACAATACCTTGATAAGTTCAAGATAAAAGATTGTACCTAGGGTAGTGGTATAGTTCGTAATGGTCTAGAATCATCTTTTGTGATGGATGTGAAAGCTAAGTAATGTCTTGATCCGACCTTAGAAGAACCGAAAGAGGCGGTACTTAGAAAGTCCGTTGGGGCTTTCTCCCAAGGGTGAGACGGTGTCCTTAGATAGAAAGGTCTTTGTGTGTTCCCAATGTTCATAATTTGGGTTTACTTGAAAATCTCGTACATGAAGGGTTTAATAAAGGTTAGTAATAAAGAGAAGTTTAGTACCCATTTTTTAGGCCCAGATGAGATCTTGAGACGTGTTGGTAAGGTTCCTTATGAGCTAGATTTGCCTAAGGAGTTGGCATCAGTGCATTCGGTTTTCTATGTCTCTATGTCAAAGAAGTGTGTTGGAGATCCGACATCTATAGTTCCCTTAGAAGGTTTGGGAGTTGATGAAAGTCTTCCTTATGAAGAAGTACCGGTTGAGATTTTAGACCAGAAAGTTAATAAATTGAGGAATAAGGAAGTTGCTTTCGTGAAAGTGTTATGGAGGAATCTTTTAGTTGAGGATGTTACTTAGGAGGCCGACGCCAATATGATGTCCCGATATCCTCATCTTTTTCCTTCTACTCCTCCCTTAGCTTGAGATGAAGAGCTCATCATGGTTTGCTTTTGTTGTGATGTCATGCGTGTTTTAGATATTCCCATGATTTTCTTAGGTTATGCATGTTCATGAAAAACTTGTGTTTTGAAAGAAAATGAGTTTATATGATTGATTTTCGTCATATTGTAGTGCATTGAGTATGAGTTGTCTATAGACTTCATAAGATGAATTGATGAACATGCCTTATCTTGGAGTTGAGTCCTCCTTGTATATATGCTTTTGAGTATAGATTGCATATAGGCACCATCAGATTGTGTTGAGCCTACTTTTAGCTTGGAAATGATACTTCCTTCTTAAATATGAGAGATTTTGAAATTTCATACATATTGGGTTGTTAGATGTAGCTCCTACCTTCCACATGCTGCATTGAGTATGTTTAGCTTGGAGTTGATGTTTCCTCCTTGGTTATGTGCATTTAGATGAGTTGTATGCATGATGGACTGCTAGTCTTGAGTCGTTTCCTTTAAGAGGTGTCTAGAATTCCATTTGAGGACAAAAGTTCCCAATGGAGAGATAATGTAACACCTCGGAATATAGAAGTTCAAGTGAGGGGCTAAGTGTCAACTCAAGAACTAGAAAAACTAGCCTTAGCACCCTCCATGAAAGTTCCCACGAGTCGTGAAGGGCACCATGTGTCATGGTGGTGCCCGTAGACCTTAGGCAGTGGCTGGTCAAGGGAGGCACACCTCTCATGAGCATCATGACACCCCGTGAAGGGAACCACGGCTTGTGGTGGTTCCCGTGAAAGGCTAGGCAGTGTGTACCTTAGGCAGCCTCCTCCACATAAGCCACTTCACGGATCGGGAAGGTCTTGACGGGCCGTGGGAGGGGTCGTGGTGAAGACTTAGATTTTTAGGAGCTAAGGGGTGGTTGCCTAGCTACTGGTCCATGACCACGGAGAGCACCATGGCTCGTGGAGCCTCACGTGGTAAGGAGGTAGTCCACTACTAGTTGAGGGTTAAATGGGTCTTTTTTGAATTTAAGTGAATAAATTCTAGGTCATTTTACCCAAGCCTAGGACCCCTATATAAGTAATTTTTACTCTTAAACTCACCCATTCAAGTCATTATTTCCAAAACCCCAAAAGAAATCCTAAGTTCTTCTCTCAAATATTTCTCTCTCTAGAACTTGAAGAAGAAGAAAGAGTTGGAGCTAGGATCAAGCTCAAGTCTCCATTTCTCAATCATTTGTGGGCTTTGTTGTTAAGGTATGATGGGTTTTCATTCATGAAATCCTTTCATCCATGGAGACCCTAAGATTTTATCAATTTAGAATTAGAAATTCCCCAATTTTAGTTAGGGTTTCTTCTAATGTTGTGGGTTTTGATGAATGTTGATCTAAATGAGTGGATTATGATTGTTTATGCTTGAATTGGGTAGATTCAATGATTTTAGCATGAATTTACATGTACCCATGCATAACCCATTATTCTAAGATGAATTTGATATATGTGGGTTTCACTCCATGAAAGGGAAAAATTGAGGATTAGATGTATTCATATAGAATTGATATGGTACATTATAGATTGCTTGAGATTGAAGCATATAGACATGAATTGCTTGAGATTGAAGTATACATGATGAATTGTGATTTGTAGGGCTTTGAGATTAGAATTGTCTTGAGGTTGAGATATGTATGATGAATTATGATTATTAGGGTTTTGAGAGTAAAGCTTATATGATGAATATTGATTATTAGATAGAATTGTTGTGGAAGGGATTTACCCACATGATTCACCTTATGAATGTATGAATGCATGAATGTGAAAGGTTTCCTCACATAGAATGATTCTAGGTTGAAAGACTTGGTCACCTAAAATGAATCAAAGAATTTATAGACGATGATGAATAAGACTTAGCTTGGATTAGCATAATAAGGTGTTTTTCCATGGTAGCTTGAAGTGGTAATATGAGATCCCTTCATGCTAGTTTGGGTTGGTAGAATTCATGATATCTTGACTTGGTAAGTCAAAACCATTTCATGGGTAGCTTGAATTGGTAAGACAGGACCATTTTATGGATAGCTTGACTTGGTAAGACAAGACCATTTCATGGATAGCTTGGATTGGCAGGATAAGGTGTTCTTCCATGCTAGCTTGACTTGGTAAGGCCATACCATTTCATGATAGCTTGGATTGAGAAATAGCACCCTTCCATGGTAGCTTGGAATAGCATGATAAGGTGCTTTCCATGATAGTTTGGACTAGCATGATGAGGTGCTTTTCCATGGTAGCTTGGATTGGTCAGAAGTACCTTCCATGTTAGCTTGAGTTGGTAATATGAGATCTCCTTCATGGATGGCTTGGATTAGTAAGTAGTACTCTTCCATGGATAAAGACTTATCTTGGATTGGTAAGATGACATGCCTTCCATGGATAGTAAGAATGACTAAGAATTGATGATTCCTCAATCAAACTTAGCATAGTTATAATGAAACAAGGTTACTTCAACGAGGTATCGTAAGTATGTTTCAAAATGAGATTTTATTTTTAATAAATTACATCCATGAATGGATGTGCATCTTATTTCTTCCAACAAAAACTTACATCATGATGAACCATTGAGTTCGAAGGAACTCAACAAAAGTTGCCAGTTCCTTGACTAGCAATATGTACAAAAGTAAACTTAACTAACAAAGAAGTTGGCCTTGTCATATTTAATTCTCATGCTAGGTAATTGAGCTTTGTTCAGGTGATTAGCTCCTTTGGAATTGTTGGGGATCTGTTGCCAGTTTTGAAAGATACGGCTTCCCTTATTGATGGCACCAAATTTGGCTAGTCCATCTGCCACTTGGTTAGCCTCTCTGAAGGAATTTCATATTGTTCACTATCTGCACAATATCTTCGATTATAGTCTTTAGTTTAAGATTTTTGGTGCCTCTGTTCTTTATCATATCCACAATTATCATAGAATCTAGCTCAATTAGGCAACTAGTCAATCCATTCTGAGCACACCATTGTATCCCATACTTAGCTGCTTTTTCCTCTACTTTGTTGTTGTTGTCACAGTCCACCTTTCTCGCAAACACCATAATCATGTTTCCATATTCATTCCTAACTATACCACCAATGCCAGCTCCATTTTTTGAGAAACTCCCATCGGTGTTGAGTTTAACCTTTCTTGGGGTTAGTTTAATCCATTTGATTATCTTCCATTTGGTAGTGTGTCTAAGATGCTTCACTGTTTTGCTGAAATTTTTCGAGGAGTCTGCCATCTCAAGTGTTGGAAAAACTAACTTAATAGTCATCTTGAGGTTTCACCAGATGTTGTTCTCCATTCCTCTATACCAAAACATCTTTTGTGTACCATATTTATAAGAACACCTTTGTCTCAATATCTCCCATAAGATTAAAATAGGAACTATGTGTGAGGTCATTTTTTGGGTGCTGCTTTTTTTCTCTGGTCGACCACCATTTTCTGACAATTCTTTTGACGCTCCAATTTGTCTGAGTACTTATACCTTGAGGTGCCCCAAAAGTGTTCCACATATGTATAGCTATGTTGTTGTCTATAAAAAGGTGTTGCCTATTTCCTTCTATTTTTGTGCACAACAAACACAGAAACACTCCTTGTCGGTCCCAAACTTGCATAGAGTATCATCTAAAGGAAGTTTTCTATGGATGATTCTCCATGCAAGGAAAGAAATTTTAAAAGGAAGTTTAGGGTGCCATACCTAACTGGTGGTGAAATCCTCTTCTTTGTGCATTTTGATAATGTTACATGCCGACTTTGTAGAAAAAATGTCTTCTGTCTCAGGCTCCCAAATAGCCATGTCTCTCTTGATACTCTTGCCAATATGGATATTAGCTATGATATTAACCATTTGATCAGGAAGAAATTCAGCAACCTTATTCATATCCCAACGCCCTTCTTGAATGAAATCACTAACTTTTGTTTTAGAATAAGTGGACTGGTTAGTGAAAATCTTAGCTAAAGCACCCTTTCCAGTCCAATTATCCCACCAAAAATTGCTCCCTCCATCATTTATCTTCCAGATAATGTGTTCTTCAACCTTGTGTTTGATTTGCATAAGTTTCCTCCAAGTATTGGATTGAGGAGCATTGATAGCTTTAGCAACAGGGTGTACCCTGGTATAATATTTAGCCATAACAAACGAGGCCCAAAGAGATTGTTGAGTCCTCATGTTCCACCATCTCTTGTATGCAAAGCATTTACTGCTGTATACAAGAGTTTTAGTACCTATACCTCCTTCATCCTTGGTGTTACATAATTTATCCCACGCACTCCAATGGTATTTTTTTTTGTCATCTTGAATCCCCCCAAAAAAGTTAGCGATGAACTCTTCAATAAGAGTGAGAGTAGTTTTGAGGGGATTGAGAGCTGTGAGAGTATATGTAGGGATAGCTTGGATGACATTTTTTATGATAAGTACAACCTTCCCACCATAGGATAAATGTTTCACATGCCACCCAGAAAGTTTGGTGGTAATTTTGTTAACTAAATCATTGAAGTAACAGATTTTCCTCTTTCTGGTATAGATAGGGCACCCCAGATATGTAAAAGGAAATTACTTGTGTCTAAAACCCAATTTATCAATGATCCTATTGATCCTAGAGGGTGAGATTTTACTGGAAGTGCAGAAAAAAGTCTTCTCCTCATTAACCTTTTGCCTGGAGCTTTTTTCATATAGCCTCACCTGTTTCATGACAACTTTAATAGACTTGCTTTTGCCAGCAATGAAAATGACAATGTCATATGCATATGCCAAATGATTAATCTGAGGGCCATTCATACTCATAGAGAAGGGGTAAAAATTAGGATGATCGTAAAGATTATTGAACATTCTTGACAGAACTTCAGATCCCAGAACAAAAAGAGAAGGGAACAGGGGATCCCATTTCTTCAAGCCTAGGGATGAGGTAAAGAAACCAGTTCTATTACCATTGACGATGATCGAATACCACGTTTGAGACATCCATATCCATATAATCTCAGTCCACCAAACAGAGAAACCAAAAATTCTAAGAACCGCAATAAGAAATTTCCAAGATATCCTATCATAAGCTTTAGCCACATCAAACTTTATCACAACATTGCCACCCACATTAGGCTGAGAAATACTTTGAACTATTTAATGAGCCAACAGAACATTATTTGTGATGAGCCTGCCTTTCACAAAACCACTTTGATTAAGGGATATCAACTTAGGTAAAAGAGTGTTAAGTCTTCTAGAAAGAATGTTGGAGATAATCTTACTAGAAAAGTTGCTTAGACTAATCGTTCTAAAGTCAGCAAAATTAGAAGGAGAGTTGACTTTCAGGATCAAAACAAGGCAAACATGAGAATAATATTTTTTCTGAACCTAGCCTTAGAGGAAACTTTGGACAAAATTCACTAACTCTGGTTTGATAATTTCCCAACATCTCTGGTAAAACATGCCATTAAAACCATCTGATCCAGCAGAACTAGTAGGACTCATATAAAAAATAGTCATTTTAATCTCGTCTTCATTAGGCATAGTGGAAAACATAAGATTATCCTCGTCAGTGATACATTCAGGGATGCAAGACACAACATTATGATCCACAGACACAACATTATCATCCACTGAAGTTTCAGGGAGATTAAAAAGTTTAGAGAAGGGTTTGATAGCAACTTTACCAATCTTATCACTATCTTGCATCAAATTGCCATTGTGGTTTTGTATTCTATGGATCTGAAGTCTTTTTCTCATGTCTTTGATAACATTATGAAAGTACCTGGTATTGTTATCTCCTTCCTAAAACCATCTAATTTGAGCTTTCTGTTTTAGCAAAGCCTCTTGCATTGACATCCAAGAAATATATTCCGCTTGGCCCTTATTTAAATCAACTCTGGACTCTTTAGTGTTATACATAGCATCAATATCTTCAAGTCTTTATAATGTCTCCTCCCATTCCTCAACTTTCTGGAAGATATCTCCTATCGCGTCTTTAGACCAAACACTAAGCTTTTTACTCAAGTTCTTAAACTTTTGTTGCATGATCCACATAGGGTTACCCTTAACATGTATTCTCCATTCCTTGTCCACAACATCAAAAATATTAGGTTGATCGATCCAAAAATTCAAGAATCTAAAGTATTTGATAGGTTCTTGTTGGTTGTCAAAACATTTTACCAGTAAAGGTCTATGATCCAACCCTGTCCTACTCAGATGTCTTACCATTATATTTTGGAATTTATGAAGCCAACCATCATTGATAAGCACCCTATCCAACCTTTTCTATATCCTCTTTCTCGGCCTCATGTTGTTGCACCAGGTGTGAATAGAGCCCACGTAACCTGCATTTTCCACCCCACATCTCACCATACAATTGGCAAAATCCAAGCTCTTACTAGCCTGATACGGTTTTCCTTCTAGTTTTTCGGAAGCCTCCAGGATAACATTAAAATCTCCCCCTATGCACCAACCATCTTGCACTCAAGAGTTCATGTTAGCAAGGCTATCCCATAGGTCCACCCTCTCTATTTCACTACATTTAGCATACACAGAAGTTATATGCACCCCATTTAAGCTAGAGCCATTATCCATATACAAAGTGATTTGCTAGTCTTCATTCGATACTACCGTGGCATGTAAATTTTGATTCCAAAAACACCAAATCTGCCCAATATCATTGCTAATGCAGTGATGGAAACCCAAAAACCTTTTGTATCCATCAATCTTGTTCATCTTAATGAAAGGTTCAAAAATTGCTACAAACTGGATGTTATTCCTTTTGACCAGACTCTTAAGTTTGTGTATTGCTTTTTTGGTCCTCACACCTCTTATGTTCAAAAACGTGCACGGATCACAAAGACATTATATGGAAAAATTTTATGTCCTTCCCTTACTCAAAGAGGTGGAATTCTTAGTACTTCTTTTGTGATTTTTTCTGTTTTCTTCTTCCCCTCTTAACTAGAGATAAGCCACACTTTTGTACAACTTCTTGCATATGGTACCTCCCTAGGTCATCAGAGTCCCATTGTTCATCCTCGGAAAGTTGAATTCTTTTGGAATTAGCGATCTCATCGTCAACCTTGTCCTTTGAGCTATCTCATATATCCTCTTCTTCTGCATGGTAATTCTCTGTATCGTGGCGTAAGTTGAGATCCACCACAAGGTTTATCCCCTTCTGGTTTTTTATCTCAGTATTTAGGCTAGATTCCATCATTGAATTTTCCATAATCTCATCACTGTTTCCTTATGTATCCAAATATTTGGTATTTGCCCCTCTTCTTCTTTCCACTTTGGAATCCTCAACATCTTCCATCATTACAGCTTGGTTGACCTCCGGAGGTACATTAGAGGAACTTTGTTGATCCATGTTGACACATTCCATGGTCCTTTGTTCTGTCTTTTCAGGAAATCCCTCATTTGATATTTGTTTTCCATTGTTGTTATATATACTATCACTAGCCTCTGGTTTACTACTGGTTTGTGCCTCATTCTAAATTATATATTTCTTCTTATCCTTCCTCTTGTTGTTTTTGGTGTTATTTCCAGCTTCTTGTTGGTCTTTGTTCAGCTTGAAGGTAACCTTGGTTTTCTTTTTGAGAGCCTTATTGCTATCTTTCTTCTTCTTCTTTTTGTTTTTGTTTATTCTAACAACCATGTTGTCCTGCTCTTCCTCCTTATTAAGATTTCCCACATCATCAGTCTCTTGTTCCTCATATTTCTCCTCATCTCTTATCAGCTCATTGTTGATAGTTTCAACATCCATATTTTCTATATTCATAGTTTCCTTGTTCTTGTTCTTGTTCTTTCCCTTTGCTTGAGGTCTGGCAGCTTGAGTATTTTGTTCTACATTTTCGACATTTTGGTCGTTAGCATTCCTGGCCTTACCATTATCTTCGACATTGCGTGTTTCTCCTTGTTCTGCTCTCTTAGCTTTAATATTTTCCCATTTTGCCTCCATGATCCTATTTCTCTCCAAGATCAAACAATCATTCATATTATGTCCCAATTTTTTGCAGTGTTTGCAACATTTTGGGATATTTTCAAATTACACCATCTGGGTAAAACCAGTTAGTGGAGAGCCTTCATGTTCGAGCCCCACCCAAACCTCGTTTAGCCTTGGTTTGAGTAGGTCGACTTCTACCCTCACCTTTGCCATTCTGGGTCTTGTCTTACTTTATGTTGCAGCGTCAAGAGATAGGTGTCCCAATGGGGATAAGAAGTTGTTTAACATATTGCCAGTTGTGCATATGAAAGGGTAATTAAGATAAGAGAACCCACATCGGAACGATGGGGATTTCCTCCTCTGGCTTGATGTGGGGGGTCCATTTTTGCATCCACATTTGCAATCTCTCTATTTCAATTATTCTTCTATACCAAACATTCTGAAAGTCTTGATCATTTGAGTAGTCAATGAACACATTATAGTTGTCATAAACCCCAATTTTGACAGAGCCTTTGAGCGCTACTAATTCTTTGAATTTTAATCTAATTTTGTCAATTTGGGACTAGGTTTCAAAAAATTTCCAACAATGGTTCTCCTACAGTCATGTGCCATGATTCTGTAATAGTCCGTAACTTTGAAGATTACTGTCGGAAAACCATTGTGAGTTGTTTTCCTTGCCATCACTTTTTCACGTTCTTGGGTAAATGGAATTGTTGTCGACGACATCACAAGACGAGAGGCGTAAGAAATTTTCTATTGTACTGAGTCATTTGGTGGTCCAGTCCCTTTAAGAGTTTCTAGTTTCCCCCTCAGTCCCACCAGACCTTGGTTGTCTAGTGGTTCCATGGCAAAATAGGGAGGAGAGAGAGAGTATAGAACTAGTCGTTAGTAGCCATTGTGAACTTTTGAGGGAAAGAGCATCTTCTATACTTTGGCAATGTAAATGAGATTTACTTGTTATGAACAATGATTAGCTTGGATTGTTGCTTGAGTTGCCCTCCATGATATGAATGACTAGAGGCAAAGGACCCAAGTATTGACTAAGGATAAGTTGAGGTTACTTCAAGAAGTGTTCCTCCTATGTTATGATGATGTATGTGCATTGATTATGCTTATGACATATATTGTCTAACTCTTATGCTTATGTTGATGTTTATGCAGGCTATCATATTTAGTACATGTTTGTACTAACATATACTCTTGCGTACATTTCTTATCCAAATGTAGGTCCGGCGATATCGACTCTCATCCTCGTGGCTAGGATTTTAGTAGAAGCAAGGATTGAAGATTGGTGAGTCCTCATAGAATTCGAGGATTTGACCACCATTTCCCTTATGTTCTTTTGTTTTATGTTTTGAACTCTATTGTATGGGATGTGTCCCAAGATATTCATGTTTAGATAGTTTGAGACAAAGTGTAATAGACTTCCACTTCGTTTTATAAAGACTTGATTGTGTTGAAAATGTTTTAAATTTCTGCTCATTTCTATTATCTTATTGTCACAACACAATCCACCGGGCCGTGCGGGCACCTACTCTAACACCTAAGTAGGAGAAACCTCGATTCCAAACCATTTTAAGACATGCGGAAGATGAAGGAAACTGAAGAACAATTTAACATTCATGAGATTTTTATAAAATAGAGTTTTGACAAGAACATGAGTTAAGACTTGTAAAGTAATTAACACCCCAGGAATTTAGTCTAAACAGGTACAAGAGCTACTAAGAGTACAAAGTATAACAAAATCATAAATGACACAACTCGCACCATGCGGAAGGAAGAGTAGAAGCTGTTGGAGATTATCTTCGCTTTCGCCTATGAAACATCACTGACCCTGCAACTAAACTATGCCAAAAAGGCATAGCAAGAGTAGTATCAGTACAACCACACGTACTGGTAGGCATCATCGGCCAACCCGATACCCACCACATAATGTAAGAAATCGACTAGTAAGAAACATGCAATAAGGTTGTTCATTCCTCCACCTTTTTAATTCCCCATTTTCCTTGGAGGCTCTAACCCTTACTCGCTCCGTTCTTGATCATGCTTAATCATTCTATGTGAAAATAACTACTACCGATCCGATCAACACTCACGACACGCCCTTACTTCATTCCCGACACCACTCAACTTGTAACCCCATAGTACTTCTCAAGGCTCGTTGACCATTTTCAATACTAATTCCCTCCCATGGTAATACTTAACTAATTAACATTTACTATATAACACCACCTGAATTCTTAACGACAATACACATCACCACTCCTCTAAAGTAACACATATTAACACCTGGACCCTTGGTCTCCACTTACTCTACCACATCCCGATTTGGCCTGACCATTCACAATTCATTCAATAACGAGATATATAAACAACTGAGTAGAACACATTAATATAGTTATACAGTTTTATGGTTCAATCATCATCTCAAAGCACTGCACAATTCCACATCCTCAATAACAAGCAGACATATATGACAATTCAATGGTCCTCTCATGGAACCCACACCCAAACTGTTAGTGTACCGGTACGTGGTACCCGATCCCAATTAGTGTGCCAGACGTGACACCCGATCCATATATATGCACCGAAACGTAGAACCCGATCCAAGTTAGTGTGTTGGAACATAACACCCGATCCATTCAATCACATCCATAAGAACAATGCTCATCAACATACAATCGAGTAATAGGTTCATGGCATGTAATTATTTATACTTAGTCTTTTCATTAGCCTTCGATTCATATGTCTCTAATCCTTTACATGCATATAGTTAACGAATTCCTTAGAAGGATTATATCACACAAACATGAATCACCCATCACCTAACCCTAGTTCATGGAATAGGGTTTCCTTTCATGATTCCTATCTTATTCAACAATTGAAAACATATACACAATCATCCCTTTTTCTAGTGAATGAAAGCCTACGCATGAATTCTACCATCAATTACCAATATACTATGCAATGAATAACGGGTTTACAACTACTCAATTAAATAAACCTAGCCTACCTGGGAGCCATGCAGTTGTACGGAATTATAGCTCCAATTCTGGTTTCAAAACGACAAGACGGTGAATTTGACCAAGAATCTGCAAGGTGTCGACCTTCTTATGCTTAGAAATCTCTTTCTCCATCTTTCTGAATCCTAGAGTAGCCTTTTGAGGCTTTCTGGGATGTTTCACGCATTTTTTAGGTGTTTTGGGAAAAAGAAGAAATTCAGACTTCGTGTCCCGCTCTGGCGGCTACTTATCCTGCTAGAACACCGTCGCCCCAGCGGCATCAGGTCCGCTCTGGCAGGCTGGGAGACCCAATTTCCCCAAAAAAATTACTCTCCTAACTAACGACGGTTCGGGTCATTACAATAGGTACCAATCTACCCCTCATTCATCCCCGAACGACTAGCGAAGGGATAAACATGCGCCCTCATTGGAGTACTAACGAATCGGGCCATCACAGAACCACGAAGGGTGATGACTCTTCAATTTTAAGAACAAAAGATTCTATACCCGCGAGACCGGTTTAGGAAATGGTGCAACATATGAAAAAAAAATGCGTCCAATTTTACACAGCCAGAGCGGCAGACCTCTCGCTAAAGCGAGGTCGTTGTGGCGAGGGATCTCCTATTGAAGCAAGAGATCGGAGGTACTAAAGGGGGAGAAAGAAGGTCGATTTTTCATTTCTCCCTAAACTCACCCCCAAACTCAAAGACACTCTCAATCACTTCACTCTAGACGTCAAACTCAAGGTAATTCTCTCATTTTTTACGCTCTTTACTTCAATACTTACTTAAAAATGATTGCATGATCCTAACTGATTGGGTAGAATAGGTTTTGGGGGATAGTTTTTTGAAGATTAACATAGGTTGCTTGTTTTGTTAGAAAAACGTAGCATGCACACTTCCCTTACGTCCCCAACGTCTCTGTAATATTCTGGGCATAAGATTTCACAAAAATATGGTCAAAATGGTTCTGAACTGGGTGGGGGAAGTTAAAAGTCTTTCTTAGTATAAACTCGAATTCTGACACCATTTAGGGGTTATATTGCTAAAATAATTGCATATCTAGGTACTAGGGCACTTAATATACTCTGATCTGCTTAAATTTTGTTGGAAACAAAAGTTTTGGGACGAAGAGGCGCCATGGTCGTGCCTGGAGTTTGACCCTGATAAATGCCGCTTTGACGGCCTTCATCCCACTGTAGCAACCTCCCTCATCCCGCTCTGGCGGGACTAGGGCCGTTTTGGCAGGATGAAGTGGGGCAGTGGCCCCTTGCCACTTAATCAAAAAAAATCTCCTTCATTTTTAACCCAATATTATCGAACCCTATAGAGTCCTAACGCCTATCTTTCATACTTTTGTAGGCTTCTCTAAATGGTTGGTGCTAACGAGGAAAATCTACCCTTTGTCTACTTTCTCGATGGCGCAAGTCGGGAAAGGTACCACGACAATCGGAACACCAAGTTCTGCTGCAAGTGGGATTTCATCTATTGAACCTAGAGGAGAAGGCGCCTGCCTTTTATGCTCGGCTAATGGAGTTCGATTGGGCTCCACTAACGGAGGCTCCCCCTATTGCACGTTCTACCTGGGCGAGGGAGTTCTATGACATCCTACCTACTGTTTGTTATGATGATCCCAACCCTACTATCTGTATCTAGGGAGTCGACATTCCCTTGAATACTCCGTCCATTAACGAGGTATTGGAGGTGCCCAAGGTTCCCAACACAGACTATGAGGCCAAGCTGGGGGAGATGGACCTAGGCTGGTTGAGGGATACACTGGTGGAGCCTACGCGTCGATACAGGGTTTATTGGGCCACTACAGAGGGAATCACTAGTACTAAGTAGTCACTGGATGCTAAGTGGTGGTTGTACTTAGTTACTAGGAGGATTCGCCCATCAGGCAACCGTACCGACGTGACCTTTCCCTGGGCTCTAGTGGTGGCTTGCGCTATACAGGGGATCGGGTTGAATATGGGCGCACAGATCATCTCAGAGAAAAAGGTGTTCTATCGGGGCAACAAGAAGGCGTTCTTCTTACCTAGGCTGGTGAGTGCTCTCTGCCACTGGGCGGGGGTGCCCCTATTGGACACTGAGGAGCTACTTCCCATGGATCTCCTTTTCCACCCCTTTTTTATTAGGCAGGGTTCCACTTCCATGAGCAACAAGATGAGGAAGGACAAGGCCAACAACAGTCAGACGCCTGTAGAGGCAGACGATGAAGGAGGGGACAACGGGGCAGGCGACGACACTCTTCCCACCCGTTCCCAATCCCCGCTCTCAGGTTCACAGGTAGAGGAGGACCTAGCGGCCATCCGGAGGAGGTTAGGATGTTATTTTTCTAGCACCACCCTAATTCCACCCAGCACTGCTCTTGAGGCTGAGATGCCTCACCGCGAACTGAGACAGGAGAGGAGGAAGGGCTTGGAGAGGGATTGTTTGATGGTCCGGATATAGAAGGCCGTGAGGATCATCTTTACCTGCGTTGCCCCCGGACAGGAGGTTCCCCATGTCGAGAGAGTAGACTTCCAGCATTTCACTTTTATGGATGAGGTCATGAAGGGTCTGGTACCCCCAGAGGATCTAGACTCTGATAATGACACCTCCTAGTCCCAGGGGTCTTGAATTATATTTTTGCCCCTCTTTGGGCAATGTAAAGAACAATACTTTCTTTTATCTTTTTTCTTTCCTTACTTTTTGTAAGAAGATAGATGTTGGTTTTTACTACGGTTTACTGCCAATATTTAAATGCTAGGTGATTATAACATATATTCGATTGATGAACACTGATTTAGATTATGGGGATTAACCCATACACGATTCAGGTCTATTTGGGTGACTTAGGATAAACAGAAGAGACAGGGCTGAGATTCTGTCTCGCCCTATCCCGCTCTGGCGGGGGAATTTCCGCTCTGGCGGCCTCGCTATGGCGGGAATAATCCCACCCTAGTGGCTCAGACAAAAACAGTGAATTCCTTAGCAAGATTATATCACACAAACATAAATCACCCATCACCTAACCCTAGTTCATGGAATAGGGTTTCCTTTCATGATTCCCATCTTATTCAACAATTGAAAACATATACACAATCATCCCTTTTTCCAGTGCACGAAAGCCTACGCATGAATTCTACCATCAATTCCCATTATACTACGCAATGAATAACGGGTTTACAACTACTCAATTAAATAAATCTAGCCTACCTAGGCACCAAGCAGCTGCACGAAATTATAGCTCCAATTCTGGTTTCCAGACGATAAGACAGTGAATTTGACCAAGAATTCGCAAGTTATCGACCTCTTTACACTATAAATCTCTTTCTCCATCTTTCCCAAGCCTAGAGCAGCCTTTTGAGGGTTTCTGGGGTGATTCACGCCTCTTTTAGGTGTTTTGTGAAAAAGGAGAAAATTAGACTTCGCGTTATTTACATTCTGTCTCGCCCATCCCGCTCTAGCGGCTACTTATCCCGCTAGAGCGTCGCCGCCCTAGCTGCATCAGGCCTGCTCTGGCGGGCTGGGAGACCCAATTTCCCCAAAAAATTTCCTTTCCTAATTAACGACGGTTCGGGTCGTTACACTTATGTTATGAAAGCTAAGGGACATATATGAGGCCTCTTGGGGTCTTATACGCCTTGTTACATCTAGAGGGTACCCTGGGTCGTGACACAAATAACACATGAATTATCCAAACCACAATAATCAAGTACATTGAAAATTTCACAATATCACTCAATAAATATCAATCACTATTAAGAGTCTCTCTATCACATAGAATAAACAATAACATACCTCCACCGAAGAATCAAAGTCAAGAAAGCTAATTTTCCAATGCTTTTCCTTTCATCAATGCCTCAGAACGTTTACAATTTATCAAGTATACAATATTCATAAGCAAACAAATCCGTAGACACCTATATTACTATATAATTAGCCTAGATTTAAAAACCCACACAAATCTATAATCAAATTCCTTAATTTTGATACCAACTAATATATCATGTCTCATAATTTCCTAATTTTTTGAGCCTATGATTAACTCTCAATTCCTTCGATTAATATAACTTTAAAGAAATTCGTATAATACAATACACCTAATATTTAATTACCCATCTCAATATATCAAAATTTAAATAATAATGTGATAACTAAATAAAATTAATTAATGTTGAATACTAGTTGCATATCATGAAACAATTGGCATGCTATCATACTTCTAATAATGAAGCAATACCTAAACCATATTCTCATTCAATCTACTACCATTCTTACATTCTTAAAGCCAACTCATGATTGTCAATCATAAATTGACCACTCAATTTGATCATTAGTTTTATCCAATCAAATTTCACCAATTCACTTTCCTTTCAAACCAAAATTATTAACATAATATTACCCATATAAAGAGCAATCAATGCATGCATATCAAAAAATTAAAGTTTAGTTGAAAGATTGTTACCTGAAGCCTTTATGCTTTCTATTACTCTTTGTTTTTATATGTCGCCGATGCACATGTGAGTTTTTGTTATTCTCCGTTTCTTGTTATAATTAAAATAATAAAAATCTTATTTTACTTATTCTAATAAATTGGTCACTGGTAAAGGTATTAATAAAGGAAAAATTAGCAAACTAGTCTCAATCCCTAACATAATTATTAAAAACGTCTACACTTTAAATAATTATTAAAAAATGTCAATATGTCAATATTTTAGAAAATAAATTGTATTCTAATATAACTAATTTCCTTTCCTTTTATTTCTCAAATCAGTCCCACATTAGACCATTTTTTACTCCCTGTCCGATAAGAAAAAATAAAAAATACCTTCATTACCCACTTACCCCTCTTTCTAGGTTTTACCCCAAATCATTCCTTTCTCTCTCTGTCTTTTTTCACTATTGTTATCTCCTTTCCTTGTTCAAAAAAATCAACAATTCAAATTTACTACACTTTGTTCAAGAAATCTCACAATTAATTCAAAAGATTTTTCACTCATTGATAAAAGGTAAATTTGAAGTCAACAAGTATTTTGTGAGATTTCTTGTGATTTTTTTTCATATTCACCAAGTATTTTGTATTTTAGATTTTCCGTCATTTAAACAATATTGTTCAATTTTTGTGCGAGTTTGTTTTCATATTCACCAAGCATTTTGTGAGATTTTCTTTTTTATGTATTTTGGAATTTTCGTCTTTTAAACACCATTGTTTGAATTTTTTGTGATTTTGTTTTCATATTTGAGATTTAGTAGATTGTAGTAATCTACATTGGCATTCATACATCATCTATTGTTTGATTTTCTATACATTCGTATTTAATAATTTTGATTTTTTCTTAAACGGTTACTAATGCACAAGTGAATACAAATTTATATTTGGATTTGATGAACGAAAATTGGAAAAAAGAAACATAGGAGGAGGAGGAGGAGGAGGTTGTATTCATATTAATTTTTGGTTGTCAATTATTTTTCTTTTACTTAACATTTGTATTTTTATTAAGAACATTGTATTTCTTTTTTATAGTTTGTAGTCATTCCAATAGGTATGCCAAATGGATTTGTATTAATTAAGCATAGATATATCCTTTTTTTTCTCGGTCAATTTGTAATTTTTTTTAGAATATTGTATCATTCCTCAACAAATTGTATTATTTCCACTATGTATGCTATTTTTTTTTCTAGAATCTTGTATTCCTATTGCTTTCATAGTCAAATTCTTTTTAGAATATTGTATCATTCCTCAACAGATTGTATTATTTCCACCATGTATGCTATTTTTTTTTTCAGAATCTTGTGTCCTTTCATAAATCATATTCATATGTAATGATTAAATTATAATGGGATACAATCAATAATATTTTTATAATACAAATATAAAATATATATATTTGGCAGTCATGTAATACAATTTTGATCACTGAGATACAATTCATTATTAAGATCTTGATAAAGGAGAAAAAAAGGAGATTGAAATTGTTGATCCAATCAAATGAGAAAGGAGATTTCTTTGAAATTGTAACTGATGAGAATTTCAAGTGATATATTCTTTTTTTAAAAATATTCTCTCCCCTGATTTTCTCCTTTCTGTTATTAAATAATTGTATTCTTGCAAATCAACCAAATAAAAAACATACTAATCAAATACATAACAAACTAAAATATTGACATTTTAAAAAAATATTGAAAGTGTGGTCAAGGGATCCTATTAAATGTCAAAATATTGACATTTTGAAAATTTTCCCATAATAAAATTATGGATTTGACCCATTAACCACCAATTAATAAAAAATTTATTATTTAATAAATATCACCAACTAAATAACAGTAGTTAAATAACTAGTGAAAGATTCTCATTTAAAATTGTATAACTTACATAAATCCCATAGTGTAAGACCCTAAATTACATCTTATACCTACTTTTTTCTATTTTATAAAAAATCCTTAAAATATCAGTCATCTAGATACATTAATTGTGATACATTATAAAACTTGTCTATTGCGCTTAATATGGAATATTAACGTAAAATTGATTTTTTCCCCACAAATCATGCAGACTTGATTGATATCAATCCATTCCAATATGTAACAACTTCACAAAATTCAAAAATCAAATTTTCATCTCTCTATCAATTTGAAATGTTGAATCTCAAATCTGCCATTATCGATGATTGGACATACTATTCACCGTTTCAAATCATCAATTTAAAATCGTCGAGTATAAAAAATTGTTCAAAGCATATCAAAGAGATGGAAGCTTCTTTTGGATGGTTTTAGCAAATGGGTTGAATCTATTTCCAAGAAATAATTTTGTAAATTCAATTCTTGGAGAAAGAGATGGAGATACTGCTTCAAATGGAATTCACCACTGAAATAGGGTCATTTTTTCTACCAGATGAAGAATAAAACAAGTGTTTCAGTTACCCAGTTTATGAAGTGAAGTTGAAGAAGGGATTGTTGATACAATAAATATGGAGAAACGAATTAAGTCCTACCAGAATCAACAAATTAAAAATTCAAATTTCTTCTCCTTGTTCATCGAAGAATCTTTTAAACTTATCGACAAATTGTACTGATAAAACATGAACCTATCGATCTTGTTGAGACATTCCACAATATGATAAAGTGAGGTGAGGTATGTGTAACACCTCGCTTTTTGAAAGAACTATAAAGACTTAGAATTGGAAACAAAACATTTTTGGAAATAATCAAATTTGGAAAGTTTGACAAGGTTAAGCTAAGTATGAGTTTTGGATCAACTTCAAACGACTATAAGTCCTAGCTCAAGATGAGTTAGGTGTGATACCAGATACCATAGGAAAGATCTTTGAATTATCTTTCCAATGCCACCAAGTTTGCTCAGTTTTGAGTTCGAATGAGGGAAATATGTCCATTCGAAGTTGGGTTGTCTAGATAAGGAAAGTCAAAACCGGATTTTAGAAGGGTATTATGGTCTTTCCACTACCCAATTAATTAAATTCGTTTTTGGTAATTAATTTGGGGACAAAACTGATTGGATTCAGTTTACGCTTCATAAAAATTAGTTAGGGTTTTGAGAGAAGAGAAAAGAAGAGGAGAAAAGAGGAGAGGATCAAGGCGTTCGTCGAGGTTCTTGAGTTTTATCGTAGATTTTCGCCATGGGTTTGATCCCTAAGAGGTATGTAAGCTTCCATAGTATTGAATTTGTTCAACCACGTGTCAATCATGTTATTTTCAGCTAAATTTCATTCTTGAAGTTGAAAGATTAGAGTTCTTGATGAGATCTTGAGAAGTGTTTTTGAAGTTCATCCTAAATCTTGTTGTGCTGGGGTTTTGATGATTTCTTGAGATTGAAGTGAGTGTTTTGAGGGTTGTATTGAATATATTAGAGTGTACTTATATTAAGTAATCGAATCTAAGTGATTGGGGAAGAAACCTTTTGATTCTAGGCGAGTTAGGGTGAGAACACGAGCGAAGAAATTCGTTGAGTTTTCTGGGTTGGGGCCTGGAGCGTCGCACCAGCTAGTGCGCCCAAAATTATGTTCTGAAGTTTTTGGGTTGGTGCCCCGCGCCACTTAGTGAGCCAGGGTCTCCTACCCCGTCCAGTTTGCAATCGGTTGCTCTGTTTGAGTTTTTTTAAAGTGAACCTTCACTCCCTTTCGACTCTAAATACTCTAAGCTACTTCTAAACACATAGAAATCTTTCATAACATGATCATAACCTTGAATTCATAATTCAAATTCAAGGTAGAGTAAAGAGTTAAGTTTTGAGAATTCTTTCGGACATTCTAAGAAATCCCATTTGAGTCCTTTTGTGGAGTCTTCTACAACTTCTTGTAACTTGTTTCAAGACTCAAGCAAGTGAGTATAAGAATGAGGAGAATGTATTCATGAGTCTACTTTATCATTACGATATCCTTCATATCATGAACCATAACTCTTGAATTCATAATTCACATTCAAAATGGAGTTAAGAGTAGAGTTCAAGAAAGTCTTTGAGTTCAATTGTGAATCCTTTGAGATAAACTATCGATTTGAGCTAAGTTTTGAGGAAGTAAGTATACGAATGAGAAGAGTCGGATACATGAGTTCCATATTGTCATGTAGACCCTCAAGCCGAGTCGTTCATGCCCATAAATTCCGCATGAACCTTATGAGTTGAACATTCTTGGAATGAGTAGTATCATTGAAGTTCTTGAGTTCTGAGTTGTTGAGTTCCGAGTATTGAGTTTCGAGTATGGTTATTGAAAATCTTGAATTGAGTCGTTCATGTCCATCATTCGGCATGAACCCTATTTTAAGAAGTCTTTTACAACTTTTTCTAAACTTATTTTAAGGCTTGAGCACTTGAGTTGAGAAAGAGTAGAGTCAAGTTCATTTTCCCTTAAAATGATATGGGAACTAAGTATTCCCAAGAGTAAATGTTTTCACATTTAAAAAAAAAGGAAACTGAGA
Organism: Solanum okadae; assembly: GCA_036553675.1. NCBI lineage: Eukaryota > Viridiplantae > Streptophyta > Magnoliopsida > Solanales > Solanaceae > Solanum > Solanum okadae. Next base: position 47,381,911 of record CM071678.1, read on the forward strand.
TTTCCAAAAGAGTTTTGAGCAGCTGAGTAACATCTCTTTTTAGAGAAAGATTTTGAGTAATAATCTCAAACCACAGAAAGAGTTATGTTTTTAAAACATATGAGTTGATTATATTTTGGGAGTAGTATTGAGCACCGATATGGGGACGAGTTCAGATAACTCAAGTCTCCATAAATCATGTAGCCGACGTGGGTAGAAAAGGTCATACTTTTTAGATGATTCCTTTGTCTTTTTAGCACAGACTAGTGCATCCACTTAGTTGAGAGGTCTTATACCTTGGTAAAGTATAGGACAGTTCTGGCAGCGTGGGCGAGACATTGTATCATCACATAGCTCATAGTGATGGTTGTCGGTTAGAGAAACTCTCATACAGTTATATTGTATTTTTATATACTCACTGAGTATTATTGTATTTTTTCAATACATTGAGTTGATATCTACGGTTTTACAACTTTCCATATATATTGCATCTTTTACTATTGCTTTATCCTTGAGTATCATGAGTTGAGTCTTTCAAGTTGAGTATCTTGAGTTGAGTATCTTGAGTTGAGTACGTTCGAGTTGAGTATCTTGAGTTGATATGTGCTTCATTGTGTCGAGTACCTTATTGTTGAGTTTCACTAAGTTGAGAACCTTATTACTGATTTGAGTATCTTATCCTTGAGTACTTCTGAGTTGAGTAAGTTTGAGTAGTTTTGAGTATCCTTGAGTTGAGTAAGTTTGAAAAAAGGTAAGTTTGTTTCCGTTTTATCAAGTTCAAGCTTATGTTTATGCTTTAGAATTCCCCTTACATGCTTGTATATTACACGTACTGAGCCATTTGGCTTGCATCGTTTCATGATGTAGATACATGTATTCAGGAATCATCAACAGGAGCTTCGTTGATACCCCATGGAGTTCGAGTTAGCTATGGTGAGTCTCCTTGCTTTCGGAGGGTTTCACTTTTACTCTCAGTTATATCAGTTGTTCGGATGTCGTGGGTCTTGTCCCGACTTCCATCTTTGTCATTTAGAGGCTTCATAGATAGACAGTAGAGTTTTAGACTTTTAAATGTTTTAAAGATTTAAGTTGCCTATATTTATGGCGAGTTGAATAATTTATTTTTATTCAGAGTTTTTCATTTGAGTTAAAGCTTTGTAATTGAGTTTCCTGAAATTTTATTCAGTTTTTAGGTTTTGTACGCTTGAGTTAGTCTTCCGTTTGTAGCCAGCCAGGATGAGGGGTCGCTTGGGGACCAACAATGGTTCTCAAGTGCCGGCCATGTCCAGAGTGTAGGTTTGGATCGTGACAGTATGAACGATACAAAAGTGATGAAATTGTTGTTGGTTAAAATATTGATTTTGTGATTCTCAAATTAGTCATTGCAGCTGAGTTAGAGATTGATGAGTTGAGGAAATATTGAAGATCTGATACATCGTTGATGTGAAGAAACAAGAGACTGAATTTTCAATGTATCCGCTATTTATTGATACAACAGACAAAAAGGCTGAAGAGATACATAGTTTTGTGGATCATCCATACATTTTATAATGTTGTGTAATTGTTTTTTTATTTGTGTTTTCGAGATGGATAGATTTATCAATACATTACTATAAATGTATCTTGTTTAAATTGATAAGTATTGTATTTCTACTAGATACATTAAATAAGTAATTGTTGCTAATAAGATGTTAGGTTTGAGATCGATACATTACTCTGTGAATTATGATAATTGTTATGTATTAGATATATTTAGTATAAATTTGAATTTACGTATCATGCCAAAAAATTAGTGCATGATACATTAATATTTATGTATCTTATTTTGTTTGAGAAATACTATACTTTATAAAAAGATACATTATACATGTAATTGTTCCCAATAATATTTTTTGTGTGATACATAACACAGTAGTGAGTTGATATGTATATGATACATGTAATAAAGTTTGAAAATTGTTGAATTTGAATTATATTATGTATCATGTACATATCAATTAATTTGATACACGATGCTTTATCTATAGAATAATAGGGTTTATGTATCAAGTGTATTTATTGGGTAACGTGTACATGCGCATTCTAATTTAAATAAGTCTGAACAAAAATTAAACACTATAGATACATAACAACAATTGATACATGGTAGATTATACAATTTGAACACGATATATTGAGAATGATGAAATTGTGATGTATCATAATGTTTAAAAGAAGGCACTATAACTTAATTTAAGAAAATAAAAATAACTAGATACATTAAAAATCTAAACCCACACACACGCGCGCGCGCACACACACATACACACACATATATATAAAGATGAATAAGAAGAAGTTAAAAAAAAAAACCAACAATCTGATTTGCTTCTCTTTCTCCTTCTCAACATATCGATAATGTATCAGATTGTTGCTGCATTTGTGGTAGTCCATTGGATGCACAATAACAATCTTGCCAATACATTGTCATAGCAAGTCTACCAACACCGACATTTGGAGGAGGGCGAGATGGACCCCAAGATCTGATATTAGTATTAGAAGAATTTAGTTGAGTAACATTAGTACTAAATGAAGGGGCTTGGGCCCATATGTATCAAGAAATTTTTTTGTAAAAAGACAATAATGGCGAAGACAAAACCCTACATATTCAAATGTTTGAAATTGATCAACTTGAGAGAGAGAATCCTTTTGAAAATTGTAACTACTAAGATGTGGAGTGAATTTAGGGAGAGAAAAGAGGAGTGAAAAGGGGAGTGGTAAACGTGGGTCTTGGCTGATGGATCTTATGTATCTGAAAGTTTTAAGAATTGGGAGAAATAAGGGATTTATGAAATATTTCAGAAAGGTATGGAAAAATGGAGTATAAGGTAAGTAAAGTTGTGAATATAAGTAATTTTTCCATTAAAATTTATGGGAAGGGTCAAAATAGTTCTAGTATTCAAAATGATCTAACGGGTCATTACAATGCGTTGTGCGGATATAATAAAATGTAAATATTTTTAATTTAACAATAAATAATATGAATCATTATTGAGTAACAGAAGTACATGTGTAATTGTATATAATGTTTTAATTTATATAAACAGCTGAATATAATAAAATTTTATCATAATATATGTACATTGAGAATATGTTCTTCAAAGACACAAAAATTATCTAACTACTTATACTTCTCCTAGTATAATGAAGATTCATAGCATAAATGGATTGTGTTGAATTAATATTTGTGTTAATTAATCAAATTTTAATTTAATTGATCAAATTTGATCCTAGTATTAAAAATAATGATTCTATTTTTAGCTAAAATTAAAATATAATATGCCAAGCATATTGCATCCTCTTTAGCACACTCTTACATAATTCAATCCTAAAAATAAGATGATTTTCGTTTAATAAAAAATTATTTCATAAATTATAAATACAAAATAAATAACCAATGACCAATAAAAATACATCGTCAATAAATTAATAAATAACATATTAAAAATATGATAGTCTATCCCGATAAGCAAGTCAAGAAAAGAAAAAAATTGAAATGTACTGAATAAAGGCAACAATAATGATCGATTAACATGTATTATTGTGATTAAAATATCACTATTGAGAAAGGACATTCAAACATGCTAAAATGAAAACACAACCCTCAAAAGGATAGATTTCCATGTTTATTTCTAGTGTTTTTTTTTGTTTTTTTTTTGTCACCTTATTTCATTCATTAAATTCTGTAATTTATTTCTCCTTTGTTTAACTTTTCATATATTTTTTCATATATATTAGTAATTTTTTCATATTTTTTTTGGTTACATTAGTAACTTTTCATATATATATTTTTTGGTGTTTATAATTTTTATTTTTATTTTTATTTTCATATTGCAGACATGAAAATTTTAAAATAAAATATAATTAAACTGCCAAGTGGCAGATGCACATAATAAAAGTGAAAAAATTGGTGGTTTTTTTCATGCACCCATGTTCTTGTTTCTTTTTCTTTTTAAATTAAATCTCTTCATAATTTTCTTCACACACACACACACACACACACACACATATATATATATATATATATATAAATTTTTTTAATGAGTCAACACAGATTAACATGGGACACACGTGCCTAGAACTAGTATATATATAAGTATGGAGAGTCTAAGTCAACAGTTGAATTACTAAAATGTCCTTTAAAAGTAAATTGATTATTTTATTCTTTTATAAGGAAATTAATTCTCTATTTTTTCAATAGAATATTTCTGAAATTAATTATGTATTAAATTTAATTGAAAAACCTTTCATCTACCCTTATACCTGTACAAATTCTATGAACTTTTTTATTTACAAGTTCAATATTTTATGTCATGTATTTATTTTCTTTACTTTTAGCTTTCACCGGTATAAACTTATCACATTCTTCTTCAAATCATATACCTTATTTAATATTTCAATGATACACATTAAAGTTCTTTATTACCCAAAGAGTTAGAAAATTTGAGACGTCATATTAATTGATTAAATTAGCATACACCTAGTTCATCTTGCTAACTGTACAACAACGTAACTAAATTATTAATGATAAATAATGAATGTAATTAACTCTTTGTCATTACTTTTATTCTGTACTCTATTTAAAATCTATCTACTTAACATTTGACTAATCAAGTTCAACTAATTTAATGTTGAAAGCACATGAACAAGCTATTGTTTTAATATGCATAACATTTATAAATTTTCGATGAGCACAAATAAGGAGGAGATGACCTAGAGCTACATCCTTATGGAAAATCTCATTTCACCTTATGATGCTCCTGAATTCAGCTGTTTTAATGATTTTTCTTTGTTGGAAGAAAAAGATCAGCATGAAGTTACTTATTTATTTTTCATGAGGGTTAAAACATTTCATGTATTGTAATTTATTTATCCTTGTCGTATGATATAACATCAAAAATAGTATAAAGTTTGTAAAATAATTTGATTCTTATGATATGAAAGCTAGGATTGATAGAAAAAACAGAATCTAGAAATATATATATGTAAGTTGAAAGACGATATAGAAGAGAAAGGCAATATAATTGAAGGAGTTGTTTTTTTTGACTGAATGACTAAAGAGCTGCCAGTACAATTCTTTATATGCTATACAACTTGAAGCTAAAAATTAGGAACTACAATCCAAAAATTAGAAAGTTCCCACGTTTAAATTACTTCCTAAAGACTAGGACAAACATAACATATAGGCATTTTATTTTCTAACAAAACTCTAATTTACTAAACTGGATTTTTAAAACTAAATTGAAAGCTCTCAAGCTTCATTTTAACTTCAGTTTCTTGAACTCATCCATTGTATTGACTCCCATCAACCTCCTCAGCTTTTGGAAAGCGAGAAACATGAGAGGTTTAGTAAAAATATCTGTCAATTGGTCTTCACTTCGGCAGTACTGCAGCTCTATTGTCCCTTCATTATTGAGATCTCGCAGGAAATAATACTTCACATCGATGTGTTTGCTTCTTCCATGTAAAACATGATTTTTTGACAACTTAATGGTAGAATTGTTGTCGCAGAAAATTGTAGTTGCTCTTTCTTGTTTGGATTGTAGTTCTTCAAGAATTCTCCTCAACCAAACAACTTGACAAGCATAAGTTGTAGCTGCAACAAATTTCTCTTCAGTAGTTGATAAAGTGACAATTTTTTTCTTTCTAGAAGACCATGAAACAGCCCTTGTACTTAGCACAAAAACATAGCCTGAAGTGCTCTTTCTATCGTCTTGATCTCCTGCATAATCTCTATCATCAAAAGCAATCAAAACAGATTTTTCACCCTTCTTGTAGAACAAACCAAAATCCTTAGTTCCTTGTAAGTAGCGAAGGATTCTCTTGGCAGCTAGCAAGTGACTTTCTGCGGGGCTCTCCATATACCTGCTTTTAAGACTTACAGCATACATGATGTCGGGCCTTGTAGTAGTAACATAGATCAAACTACGTACAATTTGCCTGTAGAGTGTGTTGTCTACCATATCTCCTCTTCCAACTTTGTTTAGCTTCAAACCAAACTCAATTGGAGTATCAGCGGGATTGCAATTCTTCATCTTGAATCGATCTAAAATTTCCTGCACATATTTCTTTTGGGAAACAAATATCCCATCAACAGATTGCACTACTTCTAAACCAAGAAAATAATGCATCTTACCAAGATCAGACATCTCGAATTCATTCATCATAAATCTCTTAAAATCAGAAAATGTGACACTATCATTCCCAGTAAGTATAAGATTATCAACATATAAACACACTATGAGCATTTTTCCATATTCCCCAATTTTAACAAAAACAGAGTGTTCATATGGACATTTATGGAAATCAAATTTTTGAAAGTAAGCCTCAATGCGACTATACCATGCTCGTGAAACTTGTTTAAGTCCATAAATAACCTTTTTCAATTTGTATACCTTATTCTCATCTCCAATTTTAATGTAACCAGAAGGTTGCTCGATAAATACCTCTTCCTCCAAGTATCCATTTAGGAAAGCTGATTTGACATCCAACTAAAAGATAGGCGACAAATTTTGTGCCGCCACAACAATTATCATTCTGATGGTGTCATGCCTTGCAACTGGAGCAAAGACTTCTCTGTAGTCCACACCATGTTCCTGCTTGTATCCTTTAGCCACCAATCGCGCCTTATACTTGTCTATTTCACCATTTTCTTTGAGTTTCGTCTTATATACCCACTTGAGACCTATGGATTTGTGCCCTTTCAGAAGATCTGATAACTCCCAGGTGCTATTTCTTTCGATAGCATCAATCTCATCATCCATAGCTTTCCTCCATTTTTCCTCTTTGACGACATTCTCAAAAGTTGTAGGATCGCAATCTGCAAACAATGCAAAGTTGGAAACATCTTCATTAACATTAATTCCTCTTAGTTCATAATCCATCATCCACGAGGGCCTTCGACGAGCACGACGAAGAGGCTGATCTGCTGCATCAGTTTCTTTCAAAACTGATGGTGAAGTTTCGACAGCTGCTTGAGTAGAAGTTTCAGAAATTTCAGGTACTGCAACTTTTTCTTCGGCTTCATTATTAATTAAGATTGGAGTAGATTATTGTATATTCCAATTCCAAGTGCTCTCTTTCTCAAAAATGGCATCTCTGCTAGTCAAAACCTTTTTTGTCAATGGATTGAACAACTTGTACGCCTTGGATGCATCGCTAACACCAAGAAAAAAACATTTCTCACCTCTATCATCAAGTTTCTTTCTTTTTGCTTCTGGAACATGTGCATAAGCAATGGAACCAAAAACTTTAAAGTGATCTACTGCCGATTTCCTTCCACTCCAAGCTTCCTCAGGTGTCATAACTCGAAGAGCAAAAGTGGGATTTTTGTTCAAGATGTGAATGCTTCAATTTACTGCTTTGGACCAAAATTCCTTCGGAACTCTTCCTCGAGTCAGCAAGATACGAACCATATTGAGAATGGTTCTATTCTTTCTCTCTTCCACACCGTTTTGTTGTGGTGTATATGCTCTTGTGAGCTCTTTACGAATGCCATAAGTCTCACAGAAAACATCAAATACCTTAGAGCAATATTCTCCTCCGCTATCTGAAGGTTCTTAATGGTCCTTCCAGTATCATTCTCCACACGAGTTTTGAAGCTTTTAAATATATTAAAAGCCTCTGACTTTTCTTGCAGAATATACACCCAAGTCTTTCTGGAATAATCATCAGTAAAGGTAATAAAATATCTTTTGCCTCCATTCAAGATTGGTATTATTGGCCCATAAATATCCGAGTGTACCAGCCCCAATACCTCTTTGGCTCTCCATGACTTACGTTTGGGAAACTGAGAACGATGTTGTTTGCCAACAACAGATTCTTCTCAAACTTGGGAGGGAACAACAATTTCAGGAAGCCCCGTTACCATCCTCTTCCTTTGAAAGATCTTCAAGCCACCAAAGTTCAAGTGACCATATCGAAAATGCCACAGCCATGAAGGGTTTTTCACTTCCGCCATAGAGCAAGATTGAACATTTTCAATCTTCAAAGGGAACAACCTATTTTAACTCATTTTCACAATAGCAATAATTCCTTTGGAATGATCAGAAATTTCACATGTATGACTCCTTAAGGTGATCACATATCCTTTTTCTAACAGTTGATCGGCACTTAACAAATTGCTTTTCAAAGCAGGAACATAGAATACATTATATATGATTTCCACACACCCATATTTTGTTCTAATCTTGATATTAACCTTTCCCATCATATTCATTATTGAAAAATCACCAAAACTAGTTGTCGATTGGAAGTTTTCATTTAAATCAGTAAAAGAAGACTTACTTCCAGCCATGTGGTTACTGCAGCCAGGATCCACATACCAAATAGTTTGCTCTTCAGGCTCGTTTTCAGCATGAACCGCCATTAACAAGGTTTATCCTTCCTTACTCTCAACAAAAATTGACTTTTATTCCTTCTCATTAGGCAGCCTTGTACTAAATTTAGAATGATAATGACCAAATTTATGGCAATGATAACATTCTACCTTGGATTTTTCAAAAGCTCTCCCTCTAACTTTGTCGTAGTCATCATTGGCTCTAAAATTTACATTGCCATATTTGTTGCCTCCATCTCTATTTCCTCGATCTCCTCTCCCTCTACCTCTACCTCTACCCCTTCCTCTACAATTGGAAGAAATAAAAGTAGTCTCCTTCAAGGCTTGCTCATCAGAAGTTGAATTTTGGTTCATCTTTTACTCGTGCACCAATAAAGAGCTTTACAATTCATCAAGCGATAACTCATCTATATCTTTTGACTCCTCAATGGAGGAAACGACATAATCATACTTCGGCATCAAAGAGCGTAATATCTTTTCAACAATTATGATATCGTTCATCTTCTCGCCATGGAATCACATTTTGTTGCTAATCTCCATTGTTCTAGTATACTAGTAACTCATTACAGGCTCTCCTTCCTTCATCTGCAAGGTTTCAAAATCCCTTCTTAAGGCTCGAAGTAGTGCGCACTTCACTCTAACAGGCCTTGATATTTCTTTTTCATGGAGTCACATATATCTTTCGAAGTTTCTTTGCAAAGAATAGTTTCTAAGATAGGACGTTCAATAGACTGAAAAAAGGTAATTTTTTGCCTTCAAATCTTTCAGCTTTCTTGCTTCAAACTTTGTTGTTTGAGCATTCCTCAAGGTTTCGCCTTCCGCCGGAGAACTGATACCAACCTCCACAATTGGTCAATACTCCTTTGACCTTAAAAAATTTTCCATCAGCATGCTCCAATGGTCATAATGACCATCAAAACATGGAATAGTTGCTTGCACGTAATTGCTCTCTGGAGCCATTAACTTACTGTATATTTCTCTGTTGTTTTTTTTATAATCTAACCTGGCTCTGATACCACTTATAGAAAAAACAGAATCTAGAAATATATATGTAAGTTGAAAGACGATATTGATGGATTTGTTTTTTTGACTGAATAACTAAAGAGCTGCCAGTAAAATTCTTTATATGCTAAACAACTTGAAGCTAAAAATTAGGAACAACAATCCTAAAACTAGAAAGCTGCCCACGTTTTAATTACTTCCTAAAGACTAGGACAAACATGACATATAGGCATTTTATTTTCTAACAGAATGCTAATTTACTAAACTGAATTTTTAAAACTAGCAAGGATGACATTCAAATTGGTCACATTTCAGATGCATCATATTATATATATATATATATATATATATATATATATATATGAACTCCTAACTTGAATGTTAAATTATTATAATATCCTTAACTTAGGTTGTGACTTTTCCGATGAGTTATGACTCTTCTGATAAGTTGTGACTCTTTTCAAAGGGTTGTGATTTTTAGATGAGTTGTAACTTTTCTAAAGAGTTGTGACGTTTCCAAAGAGTTGTGACTTTTTCAAATGGTTGTGACTTCTTGAAACGGTCATGACTTTTCAGATGAGACACAAAAAATAGTTGTTCATCCTATCCTTTGTTGACTATAAATAGAGGGGTTTCTTTCATTTTTCAACCACAAATTTTTTTTATCTTCTACTCTTCCTCTTCTTGTATTTTAAATTTTTTTTTGTGATTTATTGTAGTTGAGTAAGTTCGAAGTTCAGCAGAATAGGAGGTACCACTATTCTGATTGAGTAAATTGTTCTATCCTAAGAGGGTATATTTCTTAACCTCGAGTACTTAAGGAAAATAATTCTGATGATACAATAATTATTTTTTGCTTAGTATATACATTAGTATGTCGTGTTCCAATATATGAAGTTAACGTGATGACTTATTTTTGTTAAAATTTCTCTTGTGATGTAGATATATGCTTCTGAATATCTTTTTCCAAAATTATTAAACTTCTCAAGAGTTAGAGAATTGTCACGATTTATTTTTTGATGCTCAAGACAAAAGAATGACTTTATTTATCAATGCTTCTTATGTGATTTAGATTGTCAGGAAATTTGCATCAAAATAGTTATTAGTATATAAACATTGACCTTTTGTTTTACTAATTTTACTATTTCTTAATATTTCACTATTTTCAACGAAGAAAAGTTCATATTGAAGTTTGTATTAGTTTAATTTTTATTATATATATATATATATATATAGGTATTTATATATGTTACGAATATATTATCAAGTTAACAAGATCTTTTAACTTCAAAATATATTATTTTAAATTGTTCCGAGTTCTTTTTTTTTTTTTTAAAAAAAAAAACTCACAACAAATGTGAACATATATGAATCATTTAAAATTTAATATTAACAAAATAAACTTTATATTTTATAATATGGAATAAACATTTTCATTTTGTCCCTACACTAAATTAAAATCTAATAACTATAAAAAATATAGCAACATTAATTAAAAGTTCTATTTATTTATGTAGTATAAGATTTATTAGAAATTCATCTATTGCACATTAATTCTTTAGTTATAACATTATAAATTCTCTTAGTTATTACTAATTATTGCAAACATTATTCACACTCTTTTACATTTTTTTAGTTATAATACTATGAATTCTCATAGTTATTACATTAATTATTTCTATCTTTCATCTTTCTTTATATTAACTTTTTATCAATAATTTTTCGTATTATTATACTGCCCCTATGTATGTGATAACACGGTGTTGTTATTTTTCCTTGGACGAATCATGCTTGGTTGAATGACTTGAAAATTGTTTACAAATATATGAACTATATCTTTGTTGGGTGTAAGATAAATAGGTGATTATATATATGATTCCACATATAAAATATATTCTTTAATTTTAATGTTTAGTTTCTCCGGTAAAAAAAAGGAAACATTTCTGAGTTAACTATGGACAGCCAGATAACTATCTTGGATTTATGTACACAGTCAATCAAGAACTCAAATATCAGAGCCAACAACAAGAACGCCATTTATTATGTTATAACTTATAAAATAAAAATTAATATACAAAAATAGTTCTAAAATATAAAATGTAGTTATTCTTCACATGTTCATACGACATCTAAACAAATTAATGTGGAATACATGTGGAAAACACATCTGGTTAGATGACAAGAAAATTACACAACAAATATCATCTATAAGGTAATATTAGTGAGATACGACAAATTACATGATTGAACCTCATCAAATTGAAATAAATATACACATTATTTCATTTAACTAATAATTTTTTTCATTGATCATCTTCATAGGTTCGCGTGAATAAGAGATATATATGATGATCCACATTGAACATTCACAAAAGAATCTGCAATATTATTTTGTGCAAAATTTATTATTCAAATCTTTGCTTAAATTTTCTGAATTGATAATCACGTGCAACACACGTGTGTGGATATATATATATATATATATATTGGTTTTTGAGAACGGGTGTTGCACGTGTATTTCATGTGAATTTTTATAGATCTGTGTAATTAAAATTCTATGAAAACATACATGTAATGACATGAAGATTTCATATATAAACTTAATTCCTTTTATACAACCAACAGTAAAGTTTGAACTTTTACCGCCAACACTTCATGCAAACAGGATTTAAACATGGGAGTATATCTTTTCCTTATATATTTATATATTCAAACATGCTATAGGTATATTAGCAATGGAGTTTTTAACATAAAATAAAATAATACAATGCTTTGATATTAAGCTTAAGATTGAAAGATTAAAGTGACTTGGAGTGAAGAAAATCACTGCACTTGCACTATATATTACTTTTATTTGACAAGGAACATAAAAGTTCACATAACTGCTGCAAGCTAACAGGAAGAAATAGTAAATGTGAGATATGAAATAGTTGAGTTGTAAATTGTGTTCAAATAATCTGTATTTTAGCTCAATAGGGAGATGAAAGATTTCTTTCAATTAAATGTAGTTAGATTAATGACAAGAATTTATTTTTATAATATTAAAATGATGACTCAACTTTTAACGATTTAATATTTTATTAATTACATATTTTATAATATTTTTATTTAGTGTAGGAGTAAAATGGTAATCCAACTTTAGACTTAGGACCTTCCCACTTTTAATATAATACTAGTCTCCGGGAACGTGCGTTGCACGTTTGTCCCTGTGTCATTATTATAAAAGCTTCTAAGAAAAAGTTGAGTTATAAAATAGAAAATGCTAACAGTAAACCTGTGCATTTCTCATTAAAGAAAAATATGTGTAGCTAATTACTAAGATAATATAGCCTCAAATACTATGAATACGTCATTACCATATATGTGCGACTTATCCTTTATAATTTCGTGTTCAACACTCTGCGTGTATGTCACATAGTAATATGTAAAGAGATGCAGTGAAGGAAAACAAACTACAAATTTGGATGTACAATTAAAAATTACTAAAATTCAAATTACTCGTATTATTAGGATAACTAAAACTTTAAGAAAAAAAATACAAAGATGAACACTTAATTTTATCAATAGAGAAGTTCCTTAATAAACAGGGACATTTGAGATATGGAACGCTTCTTAGTTATTTGAGAAAAAGGATAAATATACCTCTAAACTATAGTAAATGATATGCATATATCCTTCATCATACTTTTGGGATATTGGTGTCCCTGCCGTCCAAAACCTATAGCAGATATACCCTTTATACTAACGGACATACACGTGTCATAACCTTATCCACCGACCTGACATTTATTAAATATCTGATCGACGGATAAGATTGTGTCACGTGTTCCTATTTAGTCTTCCGTTAGAGTGAAGGGCATATATGCTCTAGTTTTTGGACAGGGGCACATGCCCCAAAAGTATGACGGAGGATGTATGCATATCATTTACGATAGTTCGGAGATATAATTGTCCTCTTTCCCTAGTTATTTTGATTTAAGCAATGCATATGCGTATTTAATATTACAACGTAAATGAAAAATCGACATGTAAAAAAAGGAAGAAAAGGATAAAATTATCGAAAATTGAAAAAGTACTTCAAGTTACTCGACTTCATGATCATTGATCCTATTCAAGTATGTTTTCCAACCATTTCACATGATAACTTCATTCCTCCCTTTTCAGCTCTAAGAATATAAGACATCATCATTTAAATCTCTACTTTCTCTAATGCTTGCTGTTTTCTTAACTTAAAAAGGCATTGGGTAATTAATATTTATTCTAAAATATTCTTTTCATTTTTTGTACACTAAGCTGAAAAGTGGAAAGGTTGTAATTAAAAAATAAAATAAGATAAAATTCACAAAGAAAATGAAAAGGCAATATGATCTAACTATTGAGAAAGTTAGCATAAAGTTAAGAAGATTAAAAGTTATATCTAAGTAGTAGGCTAACATTAAAACGTTCAAATTATTATATTTTATGATAAATGATTATTATTTTATATTTAACTAAATAAATATTTTATAATATTTTGTTTTTGTATAGCGATAATATGTTCAATGTCAACATATATAATTTTTAAAATAATACAAATAATATTAATAAACACGTAAATAATGACTAATTAAAATTGTAAAAGTAAAATACAATAATGTGTAGCTATATAAAATAAGTTGAATTAATTTGACCTTTTTCTTGTGTAGTTTTTATGATATATGTTTCTTCGTCTTTTGATATTTCAACAATAAATAGTTCGAATATGAACATGAGCAACATGATCAGTTATGTTAGCAAATGCTTCGAGTCTTAAAGTTTGTATCTTGTCTTAAGAAATTATAGCATTCTCCTTTTATAAAGTCTCATACTCTAGTACATTATTGTCAATTTCATGGCTCAACACGTGTAAAAAAAATAAATCATGTGATAGAGATAATTAATTAATAATTAGTGATATCAGAAAATTTAATCAATATTACATATATATAATCAAAGTTATACATACATGCATCATTTGTTTAATTCAATATTATTATATTATTAAATATATAAATCATAGTTGTACATACTACATGCATCCTTTGTTTAATTCAAGATTATAAATTATAATACATGTGAATTTGACAAAATAATTGTAGTAAACCTTTTTAAATATAATCATAATGTATAAATTATAACAAAATTTATCACCATGTGTAAGTATCCCCAAAAAAAGAAAAAAAAGCTCAAAGAACTAATAATCATGTATGTATCTAAAGTTATATCTTTTATACTTTTCATAAATCTTAATATTAGACATATGTTACATGTTTCTACATATTATATTATATTTTGTAAAATAATAATTGTCAAAAAATGAGTATCTAATGTTGTGATTGAGAAGTGAAGAATACAAAATAGAAAATTTAAATCTGAAATGTAGAGAAACAAATAAGAATTAGTTACAAAAAAATTCAAAAAATTAGCAAATAATAATTGTCAGAAAATGAGTACCTTATGTTTGATTGAGAAATGAAGAATACACAACTGCAACTTTATATCTGAAATGTTAAAAAAATAAAATACGAATTACTTAGCGAAAAAAATTCAAAATATTGGCTATATATATATATAAGATTTCTCTAAGAAAAAAAATAAAACAAAATTCTCTCCTCCAACATTAATCCCCAAAATTCATGTTTTTTTCTCTGCTTTCTTTCCTATCAAAATGATCCGTATATATTTTATTATATAGATGATTATGGTCTTTGAATATGACTTTAATTCAATGTTAACTCTTCACATTATTTATATTTAAATAGTAGTGATTGACAATTTTAATAAATGAATGCAATCTTTTTTTATGTTTTTAATGAAAAACTAACTTTTAAAATTCTCCAGGCATTTTACAATTTCATTAAAAATAAAAGTAGATTTCTAGCCTCCCATAATATTTAATATATAATAACTAATAATATATGATTTTTTAAAAAATGTTTTTAGTATAGGGGTAAATAAAAGTTGATTTCTAGCATTCAATAATATTTAATATATACTAACAATTAATATATGATTTTTAAAAAAGTTTTTAATATAGGCGTAAAATGGTATTTCAACTTTACACTCTGGAGCTTTCCACTTTTAGTAATATATGATGATATAATGATATGATATGATATGAGTGTGTATGTCTGTATGTGTAATTTCTAAAAAAATGTGTGCTAATTTGAAATAGAGTACACGCGTAAGGTGCATGCCCAGAAACTAAAATAAATAAAGCTTCAAACTTAACTCAAAGTTCTAGGCCAAATCAACTCAAAAGTTGTTAGAGTGATCTTTAAGTGTTTGTAAATTGTTACAATAGGGTACTCTAACAAAGGCAACTCCGTACCTAGGGAAATTAAAACCCGAGATGAGAATAAATGAATATTTACCACTCCACCACAACTCTTGTTGGTTATACCAATACGTCCTTATTGTTGACATACTTTTGTTGGAATAGAAATTCAAGAATATACACTTGGGAAAGGAAAAATAGTATTCGTCACTACTAGAAAGGTTAAAGACAACCATGTGAGGATGGCATTACAGGTGAACACAGTGGCGGACCCAAGATTTTCACGAAGTGGGTTCAAGTAGGAATCGAACTCAGTTTTGGCTGGACAAAATGAACCCTCTTCATCACTAGGCTAAGCATCACTCTTGTGCTAAATGGAGTCAAAATTTAATATATATACCTCTAAAATTTCAAAAACTAATTAAATATACACATATATATACGGTGTTATTTTTCGTTGAATGGGTTCATATGAATCCACTTGACCCACTGTAGGTCCGCCCCTGGATGAACATCACCACCTTAGGTACAAGGACAAAGCATGGGAAAATAAGAAACTGTCAACAACAGTTGTTACTACTACAAACAACTAAAAACTGTTATACTAGTGACTAGTGACTACTACCAATGGACCCGGGGGGGGGGGGGGGGGGAAGGTAAAAGAAGGATCTGCTACACAAACTAATATGTAAAGTCAGCAAGGTAACACAGAATCCTTGTATCATTATTGCTCTGTCAGTCTTTGCTGAGCTAGATACGCTGCTGAATGAAGAGTGAAAAAGGTAGATAATGTATCGAAAATAGCAACACGATCCATGAACTTGAACAGATAACTAATTCGTTGCTTTGTATCGCTCTGTTGCTTTAAGTGACCATGTGGTTAGTCAATTGTCAATCTGACAGTACCATGAATTTTGAGGGAGAATACCCCATGCACTGTAACGGGTTTTTAATAGTACAGGACAACGACTAATGACTGCTTCAGTGAAGAGGTTGTGATGATTTACCTGAGCAGAACAAAGGGACTTCATGAGTTCAATCAACACATTGTTTCCTGCTACTTCACTCACTTGCCTTGCAAATTCTTGCATAGTGATCTTCCCATGTTGATAATCTTATCAACATACTATTATCAATTCGAACGCATGACTTCCTGCTACTTCTCTAACTTGCCTTACAAATTCTTGCGTAATGAGATTCTTCCCATCTACATAATCATAGCAATATACAGTTATCAGTTTGATAGGATGAGGAGGCAAGATCTTTGATAATATTTGACCACATCATCTATGAAATCCTCAAATTTACTTTCTTTGAAAGAGTTGGATATTTTTCAACCCTTTCTGAATGAGGAAAACCTCTGAAACTGATTATGCCTTGAGGGAGGATATGAGTATTCAAGTGACAACTCCAAACAGTGTATGTTAGCATGTGGGCACAGTGCATTCCCTTTACTTTTCTTCTTCTGTAACAAAGAATTGCACAAAACAACTTGAGCGAAATTCAAAAACGTTAGTCCCTTCTTAATATAAATTTCCACATTTCTTTAATGTCTCTTTCTACCACCTATCCAAAGTATATATAAAGCAGCAGAATAGAGCAATCCTTCAAAATAGACTAAGCATCAAATTAACGAATACAATAACTACTGAAACAAGATATCAAAGAAACATAAATGATGTGATTTGGTTAAATTTTCATAATTTCTTCGAAATTCTCAGTTTTTACAAAACAACATTGGGTTGCAGAGTGAAGAAAGAAGAATGAGAAAGAGAACAGAAGAAACCTGGCAATCGTCCGATTCAATTTCACCGCCGGTGAGAGAAGGGTCACCATGGACGGCGGGAAATCGGAAGGTTTTGTGATACAGAGAAAGTAGGGAATTTGAAAACTAGGGGCAAATCTTTTCTCCCAAACGGTCATATATTAAATGGCGGGAGGGATTACTGAAATTGGCTGTAAATGAGTTTATTTTTAATTATTTAGTTGAAAGCTATTTAATCTTAGTAATTTTGTTTTATACTTTTAATAAGACAATTTATTTGCTGAAAAGTGGCTGCATCAGGTTGTGACTGGATGAAATAAGGAGTCCAGCCGTTGCGGAAGAGTTTGAGATCTATGCGAGCCCGAATCTCCGACGTGAGAGCGAGATATATGAAAGTCGTTCCTTGAAATTTTACTATAAATAGTCTTCTACTTGTTGTAGGGCATCAAATTCTTATTCAATCACTTTCATTACACCATAACTTTCTTCTTCTTAAGTCTGTTTTTCATTGTTCTGATTTACATTAATGAGATTAAACTTATCCGGTGATGCTTCCAGCTACCCGCTTCTTGGAGGCCTATGCACTCAAGACTACTACCACACGTGTGTATTAGAATTCAGCTGAAAAGATGACCAATATTTGTTGCAAGTGTAACCAACCCAAAAAATATGTATGATGGCAACTCAAAAGTAGGTTTTCAAGAGGACCCAATTCAGTTTGTTTCAAGCTCAAGTGAGCTTGGCAACAACATAGCGAGAACACTTAAAAGAGGGAAAGACATGTAAAGGACGCATTTATACTAAGGCCTAACTATATAAAGTTAAAATGAGTACTGCAGTATACCTGAGATGTTATAAATATGTGATGTAGCATCTGCCTCATTCCTAGGTTCACACATTTTGTTTAGTCTCTCAGCCAAATGGGGTAAGATGGGAGCAATTATCCTTCCTATTGAAAGCAAATGGGCTTCAAGGACTGTTTGACAACTCCTCCTTGTAAAACTTGCACTCCCCCCTGAAAATATCAAAAAAAAAGTTTATTAGGTAATGTAAAATTCATCAAAATGGTACCAAGAAAGTACTCAAAGCATACAAACTACAGCACAGTTGTATCTGATACAATCTCAAAACTTCTATAAAATCCAAGTACTGAACTAAATCTTCTGCCAGATTTACCCTACATCAAAAGTACACATAGAAGACTCTATTCTTATATTTTAAGAATAGCTAAATGATTCTCTTATTTCTTTCCAACCAAATGTTCCAAAAGATGCAGAGAGGTATGGTTTTCCAGATTTGTGTTAATTATTTCCTGACTTTCTGATTCTGCCAACAAACCAGTAGGCCTTTCACATTCTTTGACATCGTTTGTTGTACACCACTCATTCAGGAACAGATCCCATAACTGCTTTGTGTGATTGCAATGCGAAAACAGATGATCTACAGACTCCTGAGAATTTCTACAGAAAACACATCTACTGCACAAAGTAATTCCTCTTCTCTGCAACATATCTTGACTTAAGCATGCATTTCTAACTGCAACTTAACCAATTTACACTAGCATCTGACTAAGCTTTCAATACATGCTGTTAATGAGTCCATGTAACGAGCAGAAAGCTAGATTCAAAACTCTTGGCCTACAATTTCTAATATAAAGAAAGTTAATAGCAGCAGAAGCCTCAATTTAAAGGAAGAGCAATGTACACAACCCCCCACACAAAGTCAATTTTCAGAAGATCTTTCAAAACTCATATACAGAGGTCATAAAACCCAAACACTCAGACACGGGACATGATACCTGTAACCGAAATGATGACACTGAGTCAAGAATTGAGGTCTAAGAATACTAACTTCCCTAAGAGAAGTAGCTGGGATCTCAAGTTTGATGGTTGACGCAAAGACTCTTAGTAAACATGTTTATATACCATCAAACTGCAGTTCTGAAGAAGTCAACACGCCGTAAAACATACAAAATCTCAGTAGAGGTTACATAAGATAAAACTGATACCTACTAAGACATTCTACAGAAGTAATCGATTGTCAACAAAGTTAGCATGCCACATCAAATTGAGTCAAAACCTACCAGGGAAGGGTCTATTGTAACAACAAGATCCTCTTGCTTTTTCTATAGCCAATAATCTACACATTATGCTTCCAGAAACTTTTGAATGTGGACATCAAGTTAATACAATATTTAAGGAGCAAACAGCCCAAACTAACTTTCCTCCATATATACACAAGAGTGCAAGAGGAGACATTGATATATTTCTTAGTAGTCCATAAAATGTAATTAATTGTGCTTTGATGAACTGTTCAAGGTTCAGGGAAATTAGAATTTCGGTCATTTATTTGATCGCATAAAAAAATTCTGTAATCTATTTAACCGAGATATCAGCAGCAGGAATTCTTACAAGCTAGCTTTGGCAACAGTGATAAAAGGGTAAATTTGGCATCCGTTCAGTTTAAGGGAAAATGACACTTCTACTCTAACATTTGACATTTCCATCCGAATGAAAATAAAGCAAACAAACTGTTAAGAATTCATCACCAACTTAATTAGTTACTTAATATGAGTCAAGAAAAATCTGGAATATTCCTGAGTTGTAGAGAATTGAAGGAAAATCTCTAGAATGAGTATTCTAGAGAGAATAGTCTAGAAATGTTCTAGAAAAGATAGTTATAGAAAAATATAGCCAGGAATATTCTTGAATAGTAATATGTATCTCTCTAGATTCTTCCATCACCTCCTATAAATAAAGGTGGTCCATTTGAGTTGTAACCATGCAAGAAACCAACTAAGTAGCAAACCAAGTAAGAAAACAAAAAAGAAAGTAAGAGAGCAAACAAAAGTGAGTGCTCAAGTAAAGAGCTTTGCTGAAGCAAGCAACAAGTGTGATCAAGATTGTAAGACCGAAGCGGCTCCTTACTTTGATATAATAAAATTCGAGTTGTGAGAAATCGATAGTACCCGTCTCTCCAAATAATATATCCAACACAAACTGACTTAAATTTCAAGGAATAGTTTGGTCCACCACACCAGCAACTCTAAGCAACCAAAAAGCAAACCCTTCCCCAATTCCCTGCTTCTCGTCCCTAGTCCTGGATCCAACTCTAAGAATCACCTAGTGTTTTTTGTCTCCTCTGAGTGAGACCTTAGGGTTCACAACCACTTCATTGACCACTAGGCCACACCCTTGGATGCCCTTTAATTGACAGAATCTTCGATATATATGGTTTCCTTGTTTCTGTGCTTACTAACAAGAAGACTGTATATTCTATACTTGCTGCAGGAAACCATTCATTCACGCATTTAGAGAAAAAAAATAAAAAGTCGTAAAGCTTCCCAGCAATGAGCTGTTCCTGGAAGATCTGAAGACTATCTGAGGGTGAAGAATCAGGTTGAAGACTCCGAAAGGATCCTCGGGATTCGTTCGGAACCCCGTATACACCAACCACATAAGCAAGTCGATTATACTTAACATTTCAAAATCAATGGAACTTCCAAAACACTAATATGAGGTCTCCTTGACCCAACATTGGTGAAAATCACAAGAAACAACTCAACGCCTAAAAATGCTAAACCAAGTTCGGGACCTCTCAAAAATCAACCAAGACCTCACCTAGGCCTAAATTCATCCTTCGAATCCAACAGAACTCTCAGAATTATTATCCGAACCCCAAATTTTACCAAAGTCAACCCGATGGCTAAATTTTCACAAATTCAAACTTAAAACCTCAAATTCTCAAAAAACAAACTTGGAATTTGAAATTGAGAACGCTCACAGCTCAGATTCAACATTTTGAGACGGATGGAATCGATGGAATTCCATTTCGACACTCGAAACTCCAAAAATCACTTTCTTAATAATATAAACCTTTCAAACTCAAAACTTACCAAATTCTCAACTTTTAAGTCCAAGTTCTAAATGAACTATTCAAACTCGATCATGAAAGACTTGGGATCAATGTCGGGAGGGGAAAAATGGTAAACGTATGAAAGCTTCTTCAAAATGTCCGACCGGGTCATTACATTAAGGGGTACTTGTGCCTTATCCCTTTTTAGTAAAACGATTTTTCTAAATCTTTATTAAATAAAAATATAAATCTATATATTATAAATATAAAGAGATATATTTTATAGGAACAATGAAAAAAATTACCTTGTAAACGATCTCAAAAGTGTTTTTTTTTTAAATTTTCAAAACAATTATTTTAAATTATTTGAAATTGAAGAAACTTGAAAATTAATTAAATTATGGAGGGTCAAAATTTGGTGTCAAGAATCATCATCAAGGAAGAAAATCATGGTCATCCCCTAACAAATAATAACCTTCACCAGTAGTAATGCAAAAAAGAAAGATGAAAATCATGAGGCAATAGTCACGATTATAATTTCTTCCTCATGAAGATGGATGAAAATTTCAAAAAATAAGATGTGGAGAAAGAGAGTCGTAGTCACATGTCCGTCTTATGCCAAAACACCTGATTATGCTTTATTAAGCATTCCTGATGAAGATGGATGAAAATACTGAAGCAAATTTTATTTCTTAAGATAATTGAGTTCATGCATTTAGTTGTAGAAGACTTTTTTGAACATCCTAAAAAAAAGAAGATAATGATGAATCTACGATAATTTAAATATTTTCAATCCTGTTCTTTATATATGTTAACTAGCTTGATCATGTTTTCATTGTATATTGTAACACCTCGAAAACCATACCTACGAAAAAAATTGCAAAACTTACTTGAAGCAGTGAACCACGGCAGGGTTCATGAACCGTGATAGGGTCCACGATCCGTTGACCTGCCCATGGTCATGACTTGGAAGTCACCAGGCCCAGACGTCAGACCACGGGCACCTTCACGGTCTGTGGCCTTGACGACGGGCCGTGGTGGCATCCGTGACATCAAGGCAGTACCCTCCTTAGCCTAGCGACCTACACGGTCCGTGGTCCTGAAGACGGGTCTTGGGGGAGTCTGTGAAGCCTTACAAGTAGCCCCCTAAATCCTGAGCCACCAGACCTCAGCCCAAGTGAGGACCACTAAGACCTTCACGGTC
This sequence comes from Solanum okadae, assembly GCA_036553675.1. Lineage (NCBI taxonomy): Eukaryota > Viridiplantae > Streptophyta > Magnoliopsida > Solanales > Solanaceae > Solanum > Solanum okadae. Next base: position 47,404,388 of record CM071678.1, read on the forward strand.
CATGGTCCCTTACACGGCCCGTGGTAAGGCTCGTGAGAAAGACCCTCAACTCAGTAGTCACCAAGTGAAGACCACGACCCACTTCACGGTCCATGGTCCCTTTCACGGTCCGTGAAGGTGGCCATGGTCAGCCCCGTCAGCAGTTTAAGTCAGGGGTCTTTTGGTCTTTTCCTATTTCGTTGGACCCCTAAACTACATCATTTTAACCCTAAACTACGTGGTTTTGATAAGTTTTAGCCTAGAAACATAACTAGAACTTACCTAAGTCAAATCATTAATCAAAATATAGAAAATAAAACAAAGAGAGGAGTAAAAGTCGACCACACCAAACTCCAAGACCGCAACAAGTTTTCTTCAGTTCCAACCCAGAAATCAAGGGATTTCTCCGTGGAATTCGTCACCAGGTATGTGGGATTTCACTAGTGGGTTCCTTTCACCCATGCATTAGGTCCCTAGTTTTCAGTAAGTTTCTTGATTTCCTTATTATGACTAGACCTAGGGTTTCTTGAACGTTAGAATTGTTGGGTTCTTAGCTGTTAGAATGATCCAAATCAGATTAGTACGTTAATATTCAGTTTAATGCATGAATTCCAGAACCCTAGCTATGTATTTCTTTAGTTCTTGAATTACACATGCTAGGTCAGATATTTCAGTTATTCAGTTATACATACCTAAGTTATTAATGCATCAATATCAGTTTAATTGTTGCATTCTCAGTTTGCATGTTCAGTTTGAGCTATCCAATAACTTACATAAATTCAGTCATAATGTGTTCATTACTTAATCCATTGGGAGTAGCATAATACCGAGTTGGACTAGGGTTCAGCGTACCCAAATAATCCCTGAACTACTAGCCACGTAGGTTGTAAGTCCCCTCTGTGGGCATCATTTCAGTGAACATGCCAGCATGCCTCTATACCTCTGGCAGGGTATATTGGGTCCTCTTGATGGGGCATATACATCGGGCTCCACATTTAGCTCATATGGTTTTATAATCGGTTATTAGTATCTCTCACAGTTCAGTCAGATTCTATTGAATTGACCATTTATCAGTATATCCAATATTCAGTTTCAGCATGTTATAAATTGGTCACTACATTCAGTTATCTCAACATTCAGCATCTATATCATGTTCAGATTATATCATTGCTTATTTTCTTTGTTCAGTTATATGTTATTTCAGCTGTATTCTATCCTGCATGCTCATTACCTTTCAAGTACTGATCAATACTCTGCGCAACGTCTTCTCGTGATGTAGGTTCAGGTTCTCAACATCTAGATCACTCTTAGATCGGTTCCCGATCTCCAGTTTAGCAGAATCAGTGGTGAATCCTCATTCTTCGAGGACAATAATCATGAGTTTCTTTTCAGTATTTTTTTTAGTCCTTTAGTTTTAGTTTTGCTAGACTTAGCTGCGGCCTGTCCCAACATTTCTAGTTAAGAGGTTATTTTCAGACATACATAGATTCAACTTAGTATTGAGTTAATATCTTCCTTGTATTAAACTCATTAGTTTTCATATATCTCAGTTACAGTATATGGGTATTCCCCATCTTTTCTTTTTGTTTATGATTATAGCTTCCACACAGTTTCTATTATTCCGTTTATATTTAGTATGCTCATGATCATGCCAGTAGGGTTAGTTTGGTATCACTTGTGGTCCTAGGTCTCGTGTCCGTGTTTCGGGGATAGCTCAGAGAGTGACAAACTTGGTATCAGAGCACTAGGTTTAGAATGTCCTAGGATATCTGAAAAGCCGCACTAGGTAGAGTCTTTTTTATGGATGTGGAGTGCGCACCACATCTAATGAGGGGGAGGCTACAAAGTGTCTTAGGAAAAATCATCATTTTCTTGTTACTCTTATTGTGCGTAAGGTATGATCTAATTCCATTCTAACTCGACGTTCTACGTTTCAGTGATCATGCCTTCTCGTAGAGCTAACGCCAGGAACGCAAATGCAGCTCCTCCAGTCCCTGATCAAGAAGTGTCGAATGCAGAGTTCAAGAACGCCATTCAGATGTTGGCTCAGAGTGTGGCCAACCAGAACAATCAGTGGGCTCCAGTTCCGGTAAATGCCAATATTGGGTCAGTTGCAGCCAGGGTGCGAGACTTTTTTAGGATGAATCCGCTAGAGTTCTTAGGATCCCAAGTTGGAAAAGATCCCCAAAACTTCATTAATGAGGTCAAGAAGATCTTTGAAGTGATGCAGGTAACTGGGAATGATTGGGTTGAGTTATCATCTTACCAACTGAAAGATGTTGCTCATATCTGGTATACTCACTGGAAGGAGAATAGGGATACACATGCAACTCCTATTACTTGGGATTGTTTCAGTGAAACCTTTCTGGACAAGTTTTTCCCCATAGAGTTGAGAGAAGCAAGGGCCCAGGAATTTATGAACTTCAGGCAGGGTAACATGACGGTCCAAGAGTATGGGCTCAAGTTTAACCAACTCTCCAGGTATGCTCCTCACATGGTTGCTGATTTCAAGGTTCAGATGAATAAGTTTCTGTATGGAGTGTCAGACTTAGTGAAAACAGAGTGCATGAATGTTATGTTGTTGGGAAACATGAACATCTCTAGGCTCATGACTCATGCTCAGCAAGTTGAGGGTGATAAGCTTAGGGTACAGGCTAAGGAGACTAAGAGAGCAAGAACATGTAACTACGAGTATTCCCAACAGAAATCAGGTGGTGGAAATCGCTCGCAGTTTCAGCAAAAGTCTTCGACTCCAACACCTTCATTAGCTAGTGTTCCATCCCCCAGGTTTCGTAACGATCAGAAAGGTAGGGCGTCAAACTCTAAGTCTTAAGGGAGTGTTACAGGTACCAAAACCTACCCAACTTGCCCGGAATGTAGTAAGAACCATCTGGGCGAGTTCCTTGCAAGTAAGGAAGGATGATTTGGGTGTGGTCAGTCTTGTCATAGATTGAAGGATTGTCCTTCTAGACAGGCTCCATGAGGAAATAATGGTAGAGCTCAGTCTACAACTTCAACAACACCAACATGTCGCACGACTCAGCAGGCTAATTCATCTGGTACAGGTGGCGGACAACGCCAAAATAGGCTCTATTCTCTTCAGGCTCGCCAAGATCAGGAAGATTTTCCTGATGTAGTCACTGGTATGTTACGAGTCTTTGACCTTGATGTTTATGCATTATTAGATCTAGGGGCTATGTTTTCTTTTGTAACTCCTTATATAGCAGTCAAATTCAGTGTTAGCCCAGAAACTCTTTCAGAACCCTTCTCAGTCTCTACTCCAGTCGGTGACCTAGTTATAGCTAGATGGGTATACATAAATTGCCCTGTCACAGTCTCTCAAAAAGTCACCTCAGCAGATCTTATAGAGTTAGAAATGGTAGACTTCGATATTATTCTAGGCATGGATTGGTTACGTTCTTGTTATGCCTCAGTCAATTGTAGAACTAGGATTGTTCATTTTCAGTTTCCAGACGAACTAATCTTAAAATGGAAGGGTAGTAGCTTAGCGCCTATGGGTCGATTCATTTCTTACCTTAAGGACAAAAAGATGATCTCTAAGGGTTATATCTATCATCTAGTTTGGGTTAAGGATTCTAGTTCCGAGTCCCCAACTCTTGAGTCAGTCCCTGTAGTCAATGAGTTTCCAGATGATCTTCTCAGAGTTCCTCCCGAAAGAAAAATCGACTTTGGAATTGATCTCCTACCAGATACCCAACCTATCTCTATTCCTCCTTACAGAATGGCTCTAGCTGAGCTTAAGGAATTGAATGAGAAATTGAAAGACCTTCTAGATAAGGGCTTCATCAGACCTAGCATTTCGCCATGGGGTGCACCAGTGTTGTTCGTAAAGACGAAAGATGGTTCCCTCAGAATGTGCATTGACTATAGGCAGTTGAACAAAGTCACAATCAAGAATAAGTATCCCATCCCCAGACTTGATGACTTATTCGACCAACTTCATGGTGCTAGTCAATTTTCAAAGATAGACCTTAGATCTAGTTATCATCAGCTTAGAGTTAGAGATAGTGACATTCCAAACACCGCCTTCATAACTCGGTATCGTCATTATTAATTCATAGTTATGTCATTTGGACTAACCAATGCTCCTGCAACTTTCATAGATTTGATGAACAAAGTGTTCAAGCAGTACTTGGACTTGTTCGTTATCGTCTTTATTGATGATATCCTCATTTACTCTAGGAATGAGGAAGAACATGCGACTCATTTGAGAGTTGTTTTGCAAACTCTTAAAGATTGCCAGTTATTTGCAAAATTTAACAAGTGCGAGTTTTGGTTACAATCAGTTGCTTTCCTTGGGCATATTGTGTCTAGTGAATGAATTCAAGTAGATTCCCAGAAGATAAAAGCAGTGAAACAATGGCCCAACCCTACCTCTGCTACAGTTATCAGAAGTTTCTTAGGTCTAGCGGATTATTACAGGAGGTTCATGGAAGGATTTTCATCCATAGCCTCACCATTGACTAGGTTGACTCAAAAGATGGTTAAGTTTCGATGGTCAGATAATTGTGAGAAAAGCTTCGCAGAATTGAAAACTAGGTTGACTACAGCTTCTGTATTGACTCTACCAGAGGGTTCAGATGGTTATGTGATCTATTGTGATGCATCCATAGTCGCCCACTTCACGGTCCGTGGTCAGCCCCGTCAGCAGTTTAAGTCAGGAGTCTTTTGGTCGTTTTATATTTCGTTGGACCCCTAAACTACATCGTTTTAACCCTAAACTAAGTGGTTTTGATTAGTTTTAGCCTAAAAACATAACTAGAACTTAGCTACGTCAAATCATTAATAAAACCTTAGAAAATTAGAAGCAAGAGAGGAGTAAAAGTCGACCACACCAAACTCCAAGAAGGCAACAAGTTTTCTTCAGTTCCAGCCCAGAAATCAAGGGATTTCTCCGTGGAATTCGTCACCAGGTATGTAGGATTTCACTAGTGGGTTCCTTTCACCCATGCATTATGTCCCTAGTTTTCAGTAAGTTTCTTGATTTCCTTATTATGACTAGACCTAAGGTTTCTTGAACCTTAGAATTGTTAGGTTCTTAGCTGTTAGAATGATCCAAATTAGATTACTACGTTAATATTCAGTTTAATGCATGAATTTCAGAACCCTAGCTATGTATTTCTTTATGTCTTGAATTACACATGCTAGGTTAGATATTTCAGTTATTCAGTTATACATGCCTCAGTTATTAATGCATTAATATCAATTTAAATGTTGCATTCTCAATTTGCATGTTCAGTTTGAGCTATCCAGTAACTTACAGAAATTCAGTCATAATGTGTTCATTACTTAATCCATTGGGAGTAGCATAATATCGTGTTGGACTAGGGATCAACGTACCCAAATAGTCCCTGAACTACTAGCCACGTAGGTTGTAAGTCCCCTATGTGGGCATCATTTCGGTGATCACGCCAGCATGCCTCTATACCTCTGGTAGGGTATATTGGGTCCTTTCAATGGGGCATATACATCGGACTCCACATTTAGCTCATGTGATTTTATTATCGGTTATTAGTATCTCCCACAGTTCAGTCAGATTCTATTGTTGTCACGCCCCGAGCCTACACCCTGGGCGGGATCGGCACCCGAAAACCATTGCTTACCCCAAGCGAACCCTTGGCCTGGCTTTCTTAACTCAGCGGAAACCTAACTCAACAGAATAACTCCATGCAATGCAAGGACATAAAACAACTTAACTGATAAAATCTGGCCCAAAAAGGCAACTCGAGTCTCAAAATAGAATACTATATATATACATAGATGAGAGACTCAGTACTAACTAACTGATTGTCTATGAAGCCTCTATAATACTGAGATGGATGTTGGGACAGACCCCGCAATATCTTAATAAAGCAAAATTTAGAGACAAAATAATCGGGTCCTCTGGAAAACAAGGAGGCTCACCACTGACTCTGGAGTGCTCAACTGGATCAGCGGCATGCTGGATGCTGATCCTGGGTACCTGCGTCTGCATCATAATAAGATGCAGGCCAATTGGCATCAGTACATGGAATGTACGAATATGCGAGCTGGAAAGCTAGACCACAACTTAAGCTTGGAAAGAGTGCAAGAGAATACTTACCTTGGCTCTGTTCGACTCATGAATAACTAAACTCAATATATAAAGCAATAAGACACATGCAATATATATAAAGCTTGTAAAACAGTGTAAACAACTTAGCTCGTTAATGGTAAAACAATAACAAACTCAACTTTACTTATATAAAAGTAATATAACTTTAGTGGGAGATTCTTTAACCGACAACCACCACTATGAGACCTAGTGGTGATACAACGTTTTACCTCACGTTGCCCAAGGACCATCCTATACCTTGCCATGATATAGGACCTTACTTTAACTTAGTGGATCCACTAGCTTAATCTTACCTGATCATCTAAAAAGAATGATCCGTCAAGGGCTCATGGTTCTTATGGAGAGTTGAGTTAATATGAACTCGTGTCCCCAACTCGGTGCTCAATACTACTCCCAAAAATACTTTGGCTCATAAGTGTTTCAAACACATCTTTCTTTAGTTTGAGATAATTACTCAAAACTTAGCCCAAAGGCTCTTTTGGAAAACATGGTTCCCCTCTTACTCAAATGTAAAAACATTTATAAACTTCTTTGGGAATACTTAGTTCCCTAATAGCTTATGAGAAATGAACTCAACTTTAAACTCTTGACTTAACTTGAAACTCGATATTCTTTACTTGATTTGAAACTCGAACCTTAAAACGAAGTTAAAACGTTCAATAAAGACTCTTGAACAACTTTGAAAACTTGCTTTGACTTACTTCTTAACTTCTAGACTTGACTTCTAACTTCACTTGACTTTGATCCAAACTCGCCTTGAATTGGATTATGGATTCAAGGTATATGATCTCACATTTATGGATGAATTCTTGACGTTTAGACGTACCTTGGAGTGTTGGAAACGACTCTGAAACATAGGTACAATGCCAAGGAACATGCATGAAAAAGTGGGGAATGAAAGGGGAAACTTGGCGTCCTTGGCGCTCTGCACGGCGCGGGGCGCCAACCCTCACAGCTTAGAAGGGAAGCTGGGGCGCCCTGCTAGGCGCAGCGCCCCAAGGGGAGAAGTTCAGAACATTTCTTGGGGCGCGATGTGCCACCCCTTTTCCCCGATAACTTCGACTTTTCTCCTTCATTTCTCCAAGTCTAAACCTTCTCAACCTCAAAGGTTCCAGCCCCAAATACTTAGAATCATAAACCCCTCAAGATAAAATAGATTTCAACTCAAAAACACAACCGGAAACATGTCCCAAATCAACAAGGAACTTCAACAATACAATCAACAACATCAACAACACAACCAACAACTTCAACAACACAATCAATCTTTTCTCGAAAATAAAACGAGTTTGGTGTGTGAGGGAACTAACCAACCCAACACCATGAACTCACATACCTAGTAGGGATCACCCCCGACGATATTCACGACGATCTTTGATGAAATCTTGCTTGATCTTCTCTTTCTCCTCATCTTCTCCTCTTCTCTCAAAAGCCATAACTCTCACTCTTTTTAAGAAGGGAAAAACTGATTTAAAAATCAGTCTAACACCTTAATATGACCAAAATAAATGGCTAGGGAAAAGACCAAAATACCCTTACAAAATCGGGTTAACTGCCCTGCCAACAACCCAACTTCCAAAGGGCCTAACTCACTCATACGAACTCGGAATCGAGCAAACTCGGAGGCGTTGGAAAGATCATTCCAAGAGCTTCACAAACATAACTGGAACTACACCTAATTCATCCTGATCTAGGAGTTATGACTGTTCAAAGTTGACTAAAAACTCATTTTTCCCCATACTTTAACCAAATTTTCCAGATTTTTAACTCTTTCCAAAAAAAAGAGAGACTATTTCCAATTCTAAGCCTCTTCATAGTTATTTCAAATTGCCGAATGTTACAATTGTATTGACCATTTATCAGTATATCCAGTATTCAGTTTTAGCATGTTATAAATTGGTCACTGCATTCAGTTATCTCAGCATTCAGTATCTATATCATGTTCAGATTATATCATTGCTTATTTTTTTTGTTCAGTTATATGTTATTTCAGCTGTATTCTATCCTGCGTACTCAGTACCTTTCAAGTATTGACGCATACTCTATGCTACATCTTCTCGTGATGTAGGTTCAGGTTCTCAGCATCCACATCACACTTAGATCGGTTCTCGATCTCCAGTTCAGCAGAATCAGTGTTGAGTCCTGATTCTCCAAGGACAATAGTCATGAGTTTCTTTTTAGTATTTATTTTATTCCTTTAGTTTCAGTTTTGCTAGACTTAGTTGGGGCCTGTCCCAACATTTCTAGTCAGTTAGAGGCTATTTTCAGACATAGATAGATTCAGCTTAGTATTGAGTTAATATCTTCTTTGTATTAAACTCATTAGTTTTCATATATCTTAGTTATAGTATATGGGTATTTCCCATCTTTTCATTTTGTTTATTCCGCACAGTTTCTATTATTCAATTTATATTTAGTATGCTCATGATCATGCCAGCAGGGTTAGCTTGGGATCACTTGTGGTCCTAGGTCCCGTGTCCGCGTTTCGGGAATAGCTCGAGGTGTGACATATATTGTAAATAAAATAAAGCTACGTAATACTTTGGTTAGTCATAATACTATAATGTTCAGTTGTTCACTTTGTCTATACTTTTCATCTTGAATGGTATATAGGTATTTCTCACTTATTTAAATTATTAAATGATCAATCATAAGAATAATTATGTGATTGATAGTGGAGTAACACACGCTTTGTTCAAAATTAAGAAATATTTTCTTTACTTTCTTAAAGAATTTTAAAAAATGTTATTATTATTTTTGGCAGTTAAAAATTGATTGAAGGCTTCAAAAATTCTACCATATTTGTATGAAGGGAACAAAACTTGTTATTAATAATGCACTATTCTTTTTCAAGTCCAAAAAAATTGTTAAGTTTTAAAAATATTTGTCGTTGATATCATATTGAGACAATAACTAAGTCTAACATGAATGGTCGATATCTTTATTTTACCAAGAATATCTCATACACAAAAAAAAAGTTTTGAAAAAACTACCAGCTTTATCTTCTGATCTATATTATCCGGAAATTACTATAATTAAAGTATACTCTATTATAAATCAAGAGTTTACTAATTTAAATACTTTTGTGTCTTAACATGATCGAAACGGTCATCCAATTGGATCAACAATGATGAAACTAACCATTGAAATGTTAATGGGCGTCAATTAAAGAACCTCAAGATTTTTACAAGTGATGAATCGTCATGTGTTAATTATTGGATCCTCTATTTTCTAAAAATGTATTCATAGAATATATGTGGACCTATTCATCCATCTAGCGAGTTATTTAGATATTTTATGATTTTAACAGATACATCATAAAGATGATCTTATGTGTTTTTGTTATCATTTCACAACTTGTCATTTGTGAAATTATTGATACAAATAATAAGTTTATGAATGCAATTTTCATATTATTCCATTAAGGCTATTTGCCTCGATAAAGCTGAATCACTTATATCTCAAACTTTACTTTTGATGAATAATGTTATCAATTAAAATAAAAATTGGGCATCTTGTAGGTCATGTACATATTTAAAATGCCTAGCAAAATCATTTATCAAGCACATGTACTTGATAGCGAGATCATTAGTAAGGAAAATTAAGTTGCCCACTATAATTTAGAGTCACCCATCTTGTCAATTATCTAAGTTAATTTTATCGGAAAACCTTGTAATCAAATAAATTTGTAATTGATTAAATCTACAATTAATCAAATAACTTACAAATATCTTATACAATAATTTATGTTTTTCTATAAATAAAAAATCAATTCAGTTCACTTATATGTACTTTAAAATTAAAAAAATAGATCTATACTTTTTTCTAATGTATTTATATCTTATAACACTTACAGACAAAAGAAATTCAAAGAGTATGGACTAGTATATTTTTTTAATGGCACTAGGAATTTTTTTTTTTGTAAGAAATAAAACCAACCAAAAAGCAAAGAAACTTTCATAAACACAAGGGAAACATGTGACAGACAAATCATACAATTTCCACTCAATCACCTACTTCAATATTTTTATTGTTTATTTTTCTGTTTTCATAGAGGATCTGTGTGTTAGCTGGATTGACATGTTGAAAAATATTTCTGTGTCAGTGAAAACGTGTGCTCTTCCTACTATCACTATAAGAAAAGAGTGAATTACGTGGAGATTTTCCTGGGGACTAGTATGAAAATTTGCAGAAAAATAAGTTACCTGCGGATTTTCATACTAATCCCTACGAAAATCTCCATGTAATTCTCACTTTTCCTATAGTGTATATACATGCATATGTGTGTCACGACCCGGAACGAGTCATGAGTGACACTCACACTTAACCTCCTAGGTGGGAGAACCAATGAATCCAACCCCAACTTATATTTATTGTTCAACTTACAAAATATTAACCATAATGCGGAAACTCATATCTTATTAAATATCATTTTCCAAAACCTGAAAGTCATCACATCAAAAACATCTAATCCCCAAATCCTATGTATAAGAGTATCAAAGACACCAAAATAAATTAATTAACAAAGTAGTTTGTGTCGAATACTAAGGACATAGTGACATGACCGAGAGAATCCGACACGAGCTAGAATGAATAGCTCACCTTGGGACCTGATGTGCTGGAGACTGGCTAGAGCTGAGGGCGAGTCGAAGTCGTTGGTACACTCGTTGCACTCCACAAAAGGAAAACAAAGGAAAATACAAGTAGGGTCAGTACAGGGCAACATGTACTGAGTAGATATCATCGGCCGACCCAAAATAGAAACTAATATGCAATAAGTTAGTATAAAATCAACTATAGCACTTAGCAGGTGGCAATTAACAAACAACATGAACAAGTGACAACAACACCGAAGCAAGTACGTAATCAGTCACAATATCAAGAACACACATGAGGACTCATGCATCCACACCACGCTTTTTTGAGAAATTTATTCTTTGAGATGGAGTACATTAAGTTAATTTAATATGTTTTCCTTTAATGTTACCGTGTCGGAACGTGACACCCGATCCAATAATATCGTGTCGGCTCGTGGCACCCAATCCAAATATACCGTGTCGGCTCGTGGCACCTGATCCAAATGTATCATGCCGGCTCGTAGCACTCAATCCAATAACATAGTTAATTTCTTATTCTTTATCATCACTTTACACTTCATTAACAATATTTCTCAAGCCTTCTTTATTCAAGACATTATTTTAATAGAAGAAATTCAAGATTATGAATTTCACGGTCTTGAGATTTCAGACCAATTACAAACAACACATGAATTATCCATAACCACAACAATCAAGTACATAGAAAATTTCACAATATCACTCAATGAATATCAATCACTATTAAGAGTTTCTCTATCACATATAATAAACCATAACATACCTCCACCGAAGAATCGAAGTCAACCAAGCTAATTCCCCAATGTGTTTCCTTTCATCAATGCATCAAAACGTTTCCAATCTATCAAGTATACAATATTCATAAGCAAACAAATTCGTAGACACCCATATTACTATATATTTAGTCTAGATTCAAAAACTCACCCAAATCTATAATCAAATTCCTTAATTTTGATACCAACTAATTAATATATCAAGTCTCATAAGTTCCTAATTTTTTGAGCCTACGGTTAACTCTCAATTCCTCCAATTACCATAACTTTAATGGAATTCATATAGTACAATACACTTAGTATTTAATTACGTATCTCAATACATTAAAATTTAAATAATAATGTGATAACTAAATAAAATTAATTAATGCATAATATCAGTGGCATATCATGAAACAATTGGCATGCTATCATACTTCTAATAATGAAGTAATACTTAAACCACATTCTTATTCAATCTACTACCATTCTTAAGGCTAACTCATGATTGTCAATCATTAATTGACCACTCAATTTTATCATTATTTGTATCCAATCAAATTTCACCAATTCATTTTCCTTTCAAACCAATATTATTAACATAATAATACCCTCTTTGTGTGTATATGCCACCGATGCACAAGTGAGTTTTTGTTGTTCTCCATTTATTGTTATAACTAAAATAATAAAAATCTTCTTTACTTATTCTAATAAATGGGTCACTGGTAAGGGTATTAAATAAATTATAGATTTAGTGTATTAACCACTAATTAATTAAAAATTATTATTTAATAAATACCATCAGCTAAAATACTGTAGTTACATAAATAGTTAAAGATTCTCATTTAAAATTTATGGGAAGGGTCGAAATAGTTCTTGTATTCAAAATGATCTAATGGTTCGTTACATCATATACCAATTTACCCATCGTTCGTCCTTGAATGATCAAAAGAAGTCGAGGGTAAGAAAGGATACCTGAATCGATAAAAAGATGTGGAAATCTTCTATGCATGTCAGTTTGAGTCTGCCAAGTGTTCTCTTCAACCGGCCAATTCTTCTACTGGACCTTGAAAGATGCAATCTCCTTTGACCTTAACTTAGGTACCTCCCTATCTAGAATATATATTGGGTCTCCAAGGTTTTCAATTTCAAATGATCATCATCTTAGGGTTTTTCTTAATTAATTCTCTACGGGTTCTATTCAATTATGATTCAATGGTTGTTTTTCAATTTTCTATTGCATGATTAAATGCAATTACATAATATTGAGTTGAAATCATATGAACCCATGCATGATCCATGATTTTTAACTATGAACTTGTGAAGAACTCCTGAACTTATGAACTGTGAATTTTGAAGGATGATGCATGTTTTATGAAAATAATGTTTATGATGATAAGGTGATTTTAGATAAAAGTATTTATGTTGTTGTGAAATTTTTTCTGACATACGAATATAATCATGATTGTGAAAGGTATTTCTCACATATGGATTCACATTGATAAAAGAGTTTTTCTCACTAATGCTTGAATTATGTTTTAAGGAGATATTCTATGTTTTTATTTTAAAGATGTGTATTCGTATTGATTATTGACTTTCCTATGTAATAATTATATTTAACTTTTATCTATTCTGTTCGGATTTAAACTTAGCACCGAGAGGATTTAAGGTGGAGACTCAAATAGGGTAGTCTCTTTTAGCAACCTATAGCCCCTAACTATGTGCCTTTTTACGATTGTCTTAAATGACCTACCTAGTGGATCTACTTTAGCAAAATATGATATTTACAGATACTACCTTGGCAAGTAGGATCCCCTTTTTTCGTAATGAGGATATACCAGATTCCATGATATAGGTCTTATGGTGTTATTATTAGTTAAAGCTAATATCCCACAAACTGAGTATGTTTCTTCAAATGTTTTCTTATGTCTCTTATTTTAAATATGTTTACCATGTTGTATGTTATATGTTTTTACTTCATTAAAGCTTCCATATGTTCAAATATTTGTCATGCAACACATGTGTAAGTTACCTATGTCATCACGTCTATTTATTCATATTGCCCCATACTTAGTACATTCCATGTACTAATGCATACGTTTGCCAACAAGGTTTCGCTAATGTATGGTCTGACGCTCCTACCTCTCACGATTGTGGCTAGTTGAACATTCTATCAGATTCAAGAGTTGGTGAGTCCTCATGTTTAGAGGACCGATACACATTACTTGATTTATTTCTTTCTTTTGTTTCAGATGATATATGTGGTGAATGAGTTACACCCAACCACTTCTTTTGATGTTTAGGTGGCTTGTTAAGAGTAAGTTAGACTTCCGCTTTTTCAAACTCTTTTATGATATGAGAATGCTTCTTTTGAAATCTTTTTTCCTATTATCTTGTATGATGTATGCTAAGTGGCTTGCATAGGGACTTTCTGGGTTCTATACGTCATGTTACACCTAGGATATACTTTGGGTCGTGACAAATGAGTTTCTTAACCATTGTTAAGTTTATAGAATCTCGTATTCCCTTGTTGTATGTGTGAAGGAATAATGTGATATGAGGATGGGTTTGGTTTATTCATATGCCATGTTGCTAATGAGGAAACTAGTAATAAAACGAGGAAACTTGATGGTTTATTGATGTATGATTGTTGAGAATGGTTTGGTTTAAATGTGGTCACTCATTTGATAATTTAACTCTATTATGTTGATGTGGGTTATGTATTTATATGTTAATTGACATTTGTCATATTTTTGTAAACAAGCATACTTGTGTTGGCGCTAAAGCACTGTGATGAGTTTATTATGATGAAAATGGCGATGGAAAATGGTTTTTGCAAGTTCTATACTGAGGGGTCGAGCCACACGCTCCGTGCATGTTCTATATTGAGGGGTTGGGCCATACGCTCCGTGGCAGATGCATGTACTGATAACTCTTTCATAGGTTCCAGTCTGAGTCTGAATGGATTCGTATCATAGGATAGACATGCATCACCTTACATGATATGTTATTTTGTTGCATTGCACATCATTACCATCTATGAACTTGTGTGTGTTGTTGAAGAACTTGTGATTGTTGATCATTGTACCTATGTTTATGACATCTTCCTAGTGAATGTGGTTATTATGCTATATATTATACGAATCGGAAATTGTTAGGTTGGGATGAATTTTTATGCAGGTTGTAGTTATGAGGAGGTTCAATTGGAGTGTTAGGAGTACCCGTTTCTATAATACTTTGATTTGCGTTTAGGAGTTTGCTTGTTGAGTACCATTTTGCTTGGTACTCATCCATTACTTCTACATTTGTGTAAGTTATGATCCAAGATCTCTTTGATTCTCTTAGTTCTCTTTTTATCTGAGGCTTACTGTGGTGATTTTGAAGGTAGTTGTTCGTCATCCCTACGCACCCTCTTACTCCCATATATTGTTCTACTTTAGAAATAATGTCATTTGAGACTTATATTTCCTTTCTAATCAATTGTAACAAATTAGATTCTTGTACTCGTGAAAACCAGATTTTGGGGGTTTATAACACGCCCCGAGGCTACCCCCTAGACATAACACGGGACCCAAAATCACAAGTGACCCCAAGCTAACCCTGGGTCTGGCATATAACAAGGATAAGAAATAACTAAGTAAATCATGTACTATACAAAAGATAACTATAGTGGATATCTAGAATGAGGAAAAGCTAACTAGTCTGAATAGATAAGATAAGAGTTTAATGATGATTGAAACAACACTTAACAACTCGAGTTAACTCTACTACTATGCTCGAGATTGACTCTACTACTATGTCTGAAAAGCCTCTAACTGAATTGAGTTGTTGGGACATGCCCCTAGCTTACTCTAACAAGACTAAAAACTGAAATAAAGTGTAACACCCCAGAAAATTTTTGATGCTAAGACTTGAACCGTTCTTCGTAGTGAGTGAGATTTTACCAAAGAATTAAAAATTTCTTCAGTGTTAAGGTCAGTAGATTTAGCACCTTGAGTTCAAAGAAGAACTAGAGAGAATTCATTGAAGTCATTCCTAAGTTTTCTTAAGTTTTGGATCAACTTCAAACGACAATAACTCTTAATACATTATGAGTTTGGTGGGATACAAGATAGATAATGAAAGGTCATCGAGTTCTCTTTCCAACGCCACTGAGTTTGCTAAATTCTGAGATATAAGTAAAAAGTTATGACTGATTTACTAACAACGCCCAAACCTGACAGCATCTTCGCCATGGCTCCGCGTTACGGAGCCAATACGGACCTCACTGCCTGGTGAAAAATTATTCCGACTCCCAACTCGTTTTATTTATTTCTTAAAGGGTATTTTGGTCCTAAAAACCCTTAGGAGGTCATCTAAACTACCCTAAACGTTTAAAAAATCATTTTTTTTTCTTAAATCAAACCCTCTCATTCACTCCTAAAATTCTACGCTCAAGAAATTCAAGAAACGCTAAGGCTAGGGTTCATCTTTCAATATTTTCCTTCAAGTTTCTTCAAGAAGATGGTTCTTTCAGGTATGTAAGCTTGTATAGTGTTGGGTTTGTTCACCCACACGCCAATCATGTTAATTTCAGCATTGAGTTCGTTCTAGAAAGTTGAAAGTGTGATGTTCTTGAATTATGTTCTTGAAATTGGCTTTAATTCTTGAGTTTTGATGAGATTATTGAGTTCTTGATGAAATCATGTCAATTTTAGAGTTGTTTATGAGTTGGTTCTTGTGTTCATATGATGGGTATCTAAATCTAAAGAGGGATTGAGAAAGAGAATTGAACTTAGGCGAATTGGGGTTAGAAAATGAAGAAGAAAAAGTCAGGTGAATCTGGCAACCCAGTCCGCGTCGCGGACCTGCCTCTCCATTTCACAAATTTTTTCTTTACGTCGCGCAGAGTTCATGGACCCCTCTGCCTCAAAAGTTATTTCGCGACCAAATATTAAAATGCATCTCCGCATCGCGAACTTGCTTCCAGACAGTGATTTCTTGATCGTTTCTCATGTTTAACTATTTAAAAACACTCCTAAGCATCCCAAGATCTTTCCTATCACAAATCACAACCTTGAATTCATAAATCAAATTCAAGGTAGAGTTGAGAGTCAAGTTTTGAGAGTTCATTCAAACATTTTTGAGAAAGTCCCTTTGAGTCTTTTTGAGGAGTCTTCTACAATTTCTAATAACTTGTTTCAAGACTCGAGCAAGTGAGTATGAGAATGAGGAGAATGTATTCATGAGTCTACTTTATCATCACTAGACCTTTCATATCATGAACCATAACTCTTGAATTCATAATGCACATTCAAGAGAGAGTTAATAGTAGTGTTCAAGAAAGTTTTTGAGTTCAATTGTGAATCCTTCGAGATCAACTATTGATTTGAGTTAAGTTTTGAGTAAGTAAGTATGAGAATGAGAAGAGTTGTATATATGAGTTCCTTATTGATATTTTAACCCTTGAGTCGATTTGTTCATGCCCATAACTTCTGCATGAACTCCATCAGTTGAGTACCTTTTAGAGGAGTAGTATCTTCAAGTTCTAAGTCTTGAGTATTGAGTTCGTAATCCCCTTTGGGATTATATTTCTAATCATGGGACTATTAAAGCATGTAGCCATCATACGTAGAAAGGATCATACTTTTTAGATGATTCCTTAGTGCTTTTTAGCATAGACTAATGGATCCACTTAGTTAAGGTGTTCTATATGATGGCAAAGTATAGGACAGTTCTGGCAGCATGAGCAAGACGATGTATCATCACTTAGGCTCATAGTGGTAGTTGTCGGTTAGAGAAACTCCCACAGAGTTATATTGTATTTTTATATATACAAATTGAGTTATTATTGTATTCTTCAATACATGGAGTTGCTATCTACAATTTTACAACTTTCCATATATATTGCATATTTTACTATTGCTTTATCCTTGAGTATAATGAGTTGAGTTTTTTTGGAGTTGAGTATCTTACCCTTGAGTATTTCTGAGTTGTGTAAGTTTGAGTAGTTTTGAGTATTCCTTGAGTTGAGTAAGTTTGAGAAGAGGTAAGTATGTTTCCTTTTTTATCAAGTTTGAAGCTTATGTTATGCTCTAGAGTTCCCCTTACATGCTCGTACATTCCACGTACTGAGATACAAATACAGGTATTCAGGGTCATCAACAGGAGCTTCGTGGATACCACATGGAGTTCAAGTTAGCTTTGGTGAGCCTCCTTGCTTCTGGAGGATTTCATTTACTTTTCAGTTATATCAGTTGTTAGGATGTCGTGGGTCTTGTCCCGGTTTCCATCTTTGTCAGTTAGAGGCTTCATAGATAGATAGTAGAGTTTGATAAGTCCGTTTCATTTATCTTATTAAATGTATTAAAGACTTGAGTTGCCAATTGTTGGCTAGTTGAATATTCTATTTTTATTCAGAGTTATTCATTTGAGTTAAAGATTTGTAAGTTTCATGAGTTTTATTCAGTTTTTAAGCTTTATATTCTTGAGTTAGTCTTCCGCTTGTAGTCAGCCAGAATGAGGGTTCGCTTGGGGACCAACAATGGTTCTCGAGTGCCGGCCACGTCTAGGGTGTAGGCTTGGGTCATGACATAAAGACTAGAAAGTAAGCATGTCTATTTTCCTTGAAGTATGAGGACTCACCAGTGAGGCTGTAAAATTGATATTGGGAGTTGAGCTAAGCGTGATCTAGATGCGGAACACCTGAACCTACATCAAAAAATGATGTAGCACAAAATTATGTGTTGGTACTTTGAATGTAATGAGCATACATGATATAGATTTGCTAAGCTGAACTATATATAAATATGCCGAACAAACAAATAAACTATACTAAAGTATAACTGAAAATTAACTTGGATGCAATGACAAAGTACTAATCATGAAGATAACTTGTTGAATTGCATAGTGCTGTAAATGCTGAAAACATGGTTAATACGATAAGAGTTTGACTGTGGGAGGTCATATTAACCGACATAAACCACATGAGCTAACAGTAGAGTTCGATATATACGCCTCATTAAGAGGACCCAATATATCTTGCCAGGGGTATAGAGGCATGACTCTGGCGTGATCATTAAAATCGATACCCAATAGAGGGGACTTGTAAACCTACACGGGCACGTAGTTCTAGGACTTAAGGGTACGCTAAACCCTAGTCTAACTTGGTACACTATCTACTCCCAACTGAATATGAAAAGCTAAAATGCACTGAAATATGGAGTAGCTCAAAGTACTGATATGCTAACTCAAAATTCAACATATATATGCTGAAGATATGGCATTCGAATTTTGAAATATGATTTTCTGTCTGATTTGCCTAGCAAGTATAATTCATGAAGTATCATAGATTTACACAAGGTAGGGTTCTGAGTTCTATGCATGGAACTATACTAATTCACAAAGAAATAGGTTATTTATATCATGGACACTATAATAGATAAAATTACAACAAATCTTCAAAATGTAGAAACCCTAGGTAACAGTTTATGAGAAATCAAAGAATTGACTAAATTCCAGGGATCTAATGGATGAAAGGAACCCACTAATTAAATCCCACATACCTGGTGGGGAAAACTATGAAGAAATCCTTTGTATATCGAGGTTAAACTTGAAGAAAATCTCTGCTTGTTCTTGGGAGAAATTGTCTCCTCTTTCTAACCTTTTATTTCTAAGATAGATGATTTTAGGAAAATGAGGGTTCTAGTTTGTTTCTGACTAGATTATTAGGCTAAGATCGAGTAAACCAACGTAGTTTAGGCATCAAACGACATAGTTCAAATGCCTATCTCATAAGGGAAAAGACCAAAATGACTCTGACTTAAAAGCTGACAGACCTCTTTCACGGGCCCATTCACGGACCGTATGAAGCACCACTGGCCATATGGGCAATCGTGGTTCCTTACAAAAGTTGGGGTGGTACTGGTCATTTTTCACGATCCACTTAACGGCTCGTATGGGTTCCATCGGCCATCTAGTGGTCCATGGTTCCTCACAGGATATTAGGTGGTTCTGGTTTGTTTTCACGGCCAACGTGATGGCCCATGTGGATTTCCACAACCCGTGTAGGGGTTCTTGGTCCTCCACCTTATTGCTGGTTGTGAGCCACAATGAGGGTGACGAGTCGTGGTCCGATTATTGGTCTGTGGGCCCCTCTGTGGTTCACCTTTTTCCTTTTTTTCGGTATTACTTAGATTTCTTAGGTGTTACAATATCTCCCCCTTGGGATCATTCATCCTCAAATGAAGACAACAAGTAGAGTATAGAGGGAATAAGCTGCAGTTCCTACCACTGAGCACTAGAAACATATATCTAACTTAACTGAGTTCCAAGAACATGCAAAAATGCTGAAATGCAGGAATAACTGAGAGAATAAGTTACTGAGACCGAATTACACAAGAGTAAACTGAGAGACTGGATAAGAACTATTACCTCAATCTGAAACTTAATCGGAAGGAATGAGGTGAGGATACTTGGCCATCATAGCTGCTTCTGTTTCCCAAGTAGCTCCCTCTGTGGACGTACTCCTCCACAAAACCTTTACACAAGAGACTTCCTTATTTCTAAAACTACGATGCCCAATAATTTCAACTGGAACCTTTTCATATGGGAGGCTATCCTTCACAACAACACTCTCTAAAGGTACTATTGATGCCGGATCACCCACACAATTCTTCAACAAGGAAATGTGAAAGACTAGGTGAACCATTGCTAATTTTGCTGGCAACTCTAACTCATAAGCCACATTACCAACCCTTTTCATGATTCTGTAAGGACCTACATACGTAGACTGGGCTTCCCTTTCTTGCCAAATCTCATCACCCCTCTTCATGGGTGACACTTTCAGGAAAACCAATCATCGATTTCAAACTCTAAGTCCCTTCTCCTTATATCTGCATAGCACTTCTACTGACTCTAAGATGTCTTTAGTCTATCTCTAATGAGATGAACTTTCTCCATAGACTCATGATCCGAATATGGCCTTATCAAGGCTACTTCTCCTACTTTGAACAAATAAACAGGGGACCTACATCTACGCCCATACAATGCCTCATAATGTCCCATTTGAATACTAGAATGAAAGCTATTGTTAAAGGTGAATTCTATGAGAGGTAGGTGATCATCCCAACTACCCTTGAAATCGATAACTCAAACTCTCGACATGTCCTCTAAGGTCTGACTGGTATGCTCTGCTCGACCATCCATCAATGAATGAAATATTGTATTGAGATTTACTTAAGTACCAAGACCTTTTTGAAACAATTTCCAGAAATAAGAGGTAAATTGAGGACCCCCTATCTAAGATGATAGAAAATAGAACCCCATGCAACCTTAGTATCTCACTGATTTAAAGTCTGGTGAAATCCTCAGCTGAATTTGTAGTCTTGACAACCAAGAAGTGAGTTGACTTAAGGACTTTGTCCACTATCACACAAATGGAGTCATATTTCTGTGAGTACGAGGTAAACCCATAACGAAATACAAGTTTATCACTTCCCATTTCCATGTAGGAATGTTAATATCTTGAGTCACACCTCCTGGTTTTTGATAATCTACTTTAACCTGTTGACAGTTAGGATACTTAGCCACAAAATCTGTGATGTCTCCATTCATGTTGTTCCATCAAAAGACTTCTCATAGATTACGGTACATCTTGTTCATTAATTCCATGAAAGCTGCATAACCATTTGTTAGTCCTAAAGACATAACTACAAATTCATATAGACCATATCGAGTGTTGAAGGTTTTCTTTGGGATTTCTCTAACTCTAAGCTAATGATAGCTAAATTTGAGGTCCATCTTAGAAAATAAACTAGCACCTTGAAGTTGGTCGAACAAGTCATCATTTATAGGGATGAGATAGTTATTCTTGATTGTGACTTTGTTCAAATGACGATAGTAAATGCACATTCTAAGAGAATCATTTTTCCTTTTCACGAACAACACTAGAGCACCCCATGAGAGATAATAGGTCTGGTGAAGACCTTATATAAAATGTCTTTAAACTATTCTTTCAATTCCTTTAGCTTAGCTGGATCCATTCTGTAATGAGGAATCAAAATAGGCTGGGTATATGGAAGGAGTACTATTCTGAAGTTGATTACCCTTTCGGAAGGGACTCCGGGAAGTTCTTCTGGAAACACTTCTGGAAACTCATTTACAACTACGACTGACTCATGGGTTGGGGTTTTGGAGTATTAATCCTTAACCCGAATAAGATTATAGATATACCTATTAGAAATCATTTTCTTGAAATTAAGGTAATAGATAAATCGACCTACAGGAAATTATATACTACCCTTCCACTCTAAGACTGTCTCATTTGGAAACAAAAATTAAATAATTATAGTTCTACAATCGACTGAGGCATAACAGGAATGTAACCAATCTATGCCTAGAATGATATCAAAATCTACCATTTCTACCATTTCTTACTCTACAAGGTCTGCTGAGGTGACTTTCTGGGAAACTATGACAGTGCAATTTCTGTATACCCGTCTAGCTATAACTGGGTCACCAATTGGACTTGAGACTGAGAAGGATTCTGAGAGAGTTTCTGGACTGACACCAAAGTTTACTTCTATATAAGGAGGTACAAAGGAAGTGTAGCCCGTGGATCTAACAGTGCATAAAATTCTAAATGGAAGACTTGCAACGTACCAGTGACCATATTAGGAGAACCTTCTTGGTCCTCGCGAGCTTGAAGAGCATACAACGTGTCCTGGCACTGACCACCATCTGTATCAGACGTAGCACCTTGCTGACTAGGGCAACCCACTGGAGTTGTTGAAGTTGTAGACTGAGCCATGTTACCTCCTTGTCCTTGACTTGAAGAAGGGTAATCCGTCAACCTATGACAAGACTAACCACACCCAAAAACACCCCTCTCTGCCAGCAAGATGCTCTCTTGGATTATTCTTACCACACTTTGGAAAAGTTGGGAAAGTTTGGTTACCTGAAGCACTCCCTTGTGACTTAGAGCCTGATGCTCTCCCTTTCTGAACCTGTTGAAACCTGGGGGATAGAGCGCTAGCTTATGAAGGTGCTGGGGTTGTAGACCTCTGCTGAAACTTTGAGCAATTTCCACCACCCGACCTCTGTTGAGAGTATTCATAGTTACCCATCCTAGCCTTTTTGGTATCCTTGGTCATTTCCCTAAGCTTATCTCCCTCAACCTGCTGAGCATGCATCATTAATCAGGAGATATTCATATATCCAAATAACATGACATTCATTCACTCAGTCTTCACCAGATCGGATACTTCAAACAAGAACTTGCTCATTTGTGCTCTTAAATCGGCAACCATATGAGGAGCATAGCTGGAGAGCTGGGTGAAGTTCAGCCTGTTTTATTGGACTGACATTGAACCCTACTTCAAGTTTATGAATTCATAGGACTTAGCCTCCCTGAACCTTCTCGGGAAGAACTTGTCTAGAAAAGCTCCAGCAAAGTAGTCCTATGTCACAGGAGTTGCATCTGCACCCCTGTTGTGTTTTCACTATATGAACCAAATATGAGCCACATCCTTAAGATGGTAGGATGACAACTCCATCCTATCAGTACCTGTGACTTACGTTACCTAAAGAATCTTCTTGACCTCATCAATGAAGTTATATGGTTCCTCACCTACCTTCGACCCTAGAAACTCAGGAGGATTCATAAGCACAAAGTCTCGAACTCTGGTTGCAGCTGATCAACCACTGGGGTTTGTAGGAACTGAGGTCTGCTTATTGTTCTAGTTGGCTATGGTTTGTGCCAAAAACTGGATCACATTCTGGAATTCTACATTTCTAACCTCATTGTTCAGGACTGGAGGAACCGCGTTAGCATTTCATGTGTTAGCTCTGCCAGGAGGCATGATCTGAAATGCATAACAACGGATTAGAAAGGAGAAGTTGAATCACACTTTATACATGATAGGAATAACAAAAGAAGGGAAATTTTCTTAGAACACTTAGTAACCTCTCCCTCATAGGTATGGTGCGCTACATACCCATGAAAGAAGTTGTGCTTAGTGTGGCTCTCAGACACCCTAAGAATGATGAACCTGATTCTCTCATACGAAGTTTGTCATGCCTCAAGGATACCCCTGAGACGTAACACGGGACCTATGATCATGAGTGACCCCAAGCTAACCTTGAGTTTGACATATAATAAGCATACTAAAAAAATAACTAAGTAAATCATATACTATGCGAAAGCTAAAAACAATGGATTTTTGAATGGGGAAAATCCAACTACTCTGAATATATATGATATCATAAGAGTTTGGTGATGAATGAAACAACACTTAACAACTCGAGCTGAATCTACTA
This sequence comes from Solanum okadae, assembly GCA_036553675.1. Lineage (NCBI taxonomy): Eukaryota > Viridiplantae > Streptophyta > Magnoliopsida > Solanales > Solanaceae > Solanum > Solanum okadae. The sequence goes on from CM071678.1 coordinate 47,428,147, forward strand.
CTATTGTCTGAAAAGCCTCTAGCTGAATTGAGTTGCTGGGACATTCCCCTAGCTAACTCTAACAAGACTGAAAAGTAAAGAATGTCTATTGTCCTCGAAGTATGATGACTCACCACTAAAGCTGCTGAATTCAGACCGGGAGTCGAACTAAGAGTGATCTGGATGTTGAATGCCTGAACCTATATATGGTGAATGTAATAAGAGTCTGTATACTACATTGTATATTGATGTAAATGCTAAAAATATGGTGAATGCAATAAGAGTTTGACTATGGGAGGTCCAATTAACCAACATAAACCACGTGAGCTAAATGTGGAGTTTGATGTATACGCCCTATCGAGAGGACCCGATATACCTTGCCAAAAGTATAGAGGGATGATTGTGGCGTGATCACTAAAACTGATGCCCAACAGAGGGGACTTATAAACCTACACAGGCACGTAGTTTTGGGACTTAAGGGTACTTGAACCCTAGTTCAACTCGGTATTAAGTCTACTCCTAGCTAAATATGAAAAGCTAAAATGCACTGAAATAATGAGTAACTCAAAGTACTAATATGCTAACTGAGAATGAAACATATATATACTGAAGTATGTCATTCGAATTTTGAGGAAAGATTTTGTCTGATTTTCCTTGCAAGTATGATAAATTTACACAAGCTAGGGTTTTTAGTTCTATACATGTAACAATACTAATTCACCAAGAAACATTTTATTCAGATAATGGAAACTATAACAGCTAAAATCAAAACAAATCTTCAAAATCTGGAAACCCTAGGTCTAAAAAGTTTATGAGAAATTGAAGAACCAACTGAATTATAGGGACCTAATAAGTCAAAGAAACCCAATAGTGAAATCCAACATACCTGCTGATGAAAACTACGGAGACATCCTTTGGATTTTGGGGCTGAACTTAAAGAAAACATCTGCTTGTTCTTGGTAGAAACTGTCGCCTCGTTCTAAAATTTTCTTTCTAAGTTAGATGATTTTAGGAAAATGAGGGTTCTAGGTTATTTCTAACTAGATTATTAGGATTAGACTGAGTAAAAAGACGTAGTTTAGGCAAAAAATGACGTAGTTTAAGTGCCCAACTCATAGGGGAAAAGACAAAAATGACCCTGACTTAAAAGCTGACAGTCCTCTTTCATGGGGCCATTCACGGACTGTGTGAAGCACCACGGGCCGTATGGGAAACCTTGGTTCCTCACATTAGTTGGGGTAGTACTGGGTCATTTTTCACGGTCCACTTAACGACCCGTGTGGGGTTCCACGGACCGTCTAGTGGTCTATGGTTCCTCACAGGGCCTTGGGTGGTTTTTGTTTGTTTTCAATGCCAACCTGACGACACGTGTGGAGTTTCATGGTCCTTGTAGGGGTTCGTGGCCCTCCACCTTGTTGTTGGGTGTGAGTCAAAATGAGGGTGACGGGTCGTGGTTCAACTCACGATCTATACCCCCCCCATGTGGTCCACCATTTTCCTATTGTTCAATCTTAGTTACATTTCTAAGGTGTTATAGTTTATTTAAGTTTATTATGATTTTTTCATAATATTATGGTGCTAGACTTGTATTATTTCTTTACTTTCGCTTTTTATCATTATCTTTGGGTTTTAGGCTGTCTTGCCTTGGTGGGATAAAAAGAATGCCATGAAACACATTTTTTGGTTCGTGACAAGGTTTCCAACTATGTATGTATGCATGTCGACTATTTCATAGTATCATTTTTGCAATTCATGGTAGGGAGACATATGAAATGACATCATGTAGGTAATCTCATGTAATGAACTTGTGATTTTCAAGTTGCCTTGTTCATTATGCTTTGTGATTGTTGATGAATGTTTGTGATTACTGGTTGGTTTGGGTACCAAGCTGGTACACTAACAATGAATGACTCGGGTACCACACTGGTAAACTAACTATGTATGCTCGGGTACCGTGTCGGCACACTAACAACCAGGGTTTGGGTTCTGTGAGAGTTCCATGTAATTTATTTTTAGTTCCTTGACAGGACCCGATTTTTGCATTGTAATCATGTGGGACATGTAGTTATGTATTATTTGATCCAAGTGTTGTTGTTTCATGACATATGACTCAGGGTCTATGTGGTTGATAATGGTTGTTATGTTATACATTGTTCTATGTTACTATATTGTAGTGACCATTTACATTCATATCTTGGTCTGGCCATGTGCTCTTACTAGTACTCTATGGTTTGTGTACTGGTACTGCATATGCTTTTTTTTCATGTTGAGTACAGGACATCTTTCGGCGGTTATTTTGAGACCTCTGTGGAGAGACTTCTAATTTCGAGTCAAAGGGTGAACTCCATCTTTCAGGATACCATGGATTCTTCTACATCTTCTTGTCCATTTATTCAGGCATAGACTTTTAGGTTTTAGTTGATGTTCAGTTTCGGGGTTGCATCTCAAGTTTAACTATTTAGAGTTTTGGTATGATGACTTGAGTTCTTGGGGTAATTTCCGTGTCACAACTGTTTTAATTATCTAATTGAATTTATGAGGATTCAATTCTCTAGTAACTTAATGGTTTTATTTATTTTTATGCTAAGACTTGGTTTTATTTGTAGAGTGTTGGTTGGTTCGGGTTAGTATTTGGTTCTCCCACCAAGTTGATTAGTGTTAGTGCCACTCACGACGGTCTTAGTCGTGACAATATCATCCTCGTTAGGATGATATGATTTCATTTAAAAAATAATTAAGAAATTAAAATGATATTTATCTAAAATTAAACAGCTACATTTAATATTTTGGTACTAAAATTTAATTTAGGTGTTATCATACATGAGATGAGGATAAGAAATTAATACGACATGGTATGCCAACTAAGAAATCTATTGAGAGAAATGATTTTTTTCTTTTTTTGACATAAAGTTACAGTTGGATGACTTTATAGGAAAAACAATTAAAAATAATTTTAGTGAAATATTTTCCATATTTGAATGACTATTTAGGAGATTATCTCAAACACACACAAAAACCATTCAAGAAGAAGATTACATTAATTTGCCTTTAATTCTACCAACCAAAAAAGTGTTAAAAAAAAAAAAAAAGTAAAGACACTAAGTATATATATAACTAATTTCTTTTTACTCTCACTTTGCCTTCTCCGCCTTTTGTGTTCATTCAATCAGAACAAGATTCTTAATCCAGTTAAACGGCTACAAAAAAGTTTGAGGTTTACACTTATGCCTTGTTAATTTCATTGATCTATCTGTATATATATATCTTTTCTTATCAAATTATCTAGGATGTTTTTCTTTTTTTCTTTTTCTTTGATGCTATTAATATTCTCTTACTATTTTATGGATGCAAGTTCTAGTACATCTAGGGAGAAAGAGAGGAGATCGATCATTTTGAGTTTGACCAAATTTAAAAAGAAATAATTATTGATATGGTGGGAATAAATTTAACTTGTTATATAGACCTAAAGGTAGCAGCCACTTTTAACAATTTTCTTGGACTGAGAAGTTTTTTAAATTGATTTTCTCCAAATTTCTTAATTTGTTTTAAAAGAAATTTAAATTTGAGATGAATTTTTTGATTACTAATCCAATGAATCTTGAGAGATGCATGATCACAATAGATCTAAATTCGATTTATTTGATGGATCTAAGCTTTTCATATTTTTTCCCCTCTTTTTACCTAACCATATATTTTTATTTCAAGAATGCAAGTTCTAATAAAGGAGATTTATTATCTTAGGTTTGACCATTAAAATAGAAATAATTATTGTTATGGGTGAAAATTAATTTAAATTTTGATAGATCTAGAGGTTGTGGGCGCCTTAAATTTTTTTCTCAAAAACAGACTTTAAAAGTTGATTTTTTCCAAAATTTGTAACTTTTTCCGAAAGAAAGTTTGATTAAGACTAATTTTTTTTTATCACACATCCAATGTACTTTATAAATTGTTTGAGATGCATGACCACAACAATAATTATTCTTGTTACGGAATATATAAATTGATGGACAAATATCTTTTACTTTGACTTTTTTTGTGTAGGTATTCTAGCGCTTTGATTAAGTTCTTAAGATATTACTTGACACATAAATATAATATACTAGCAGGCTAGAAGTTTTCATGTTTTTTAAAAACCTTTTCTATTACTTCACAAAATATTTCCATCTTACAAAAGATCTTTCTACGTGTTTTTTACTTTCTACAAGAATATGGATAACCAGCACAAAGTTTGTGGTGATGAAGATGCAATGTTAATGGATGATTTAGAGGTAAGCTTTTGAAAAACATCTCTACTTATAAGGTGCTTAATATTTTTCCTTATAAGCCATATACATTATTTTTTGATAGATACTTGAACAACTTTTTTATGATAATTGTGTTATGAAAGGAAAAGAATGTTCTTCTCTAGAGCTAAAACAATTTAATCATTTCACAACAACAACATATAAATACTCATACAAATAAAAATAAGTTAAATATTTGATGTTAGATTTTATTGTTGATTGTAGTGATTGATAGTGATGGTAGTTGATGATGGTACTTGTGTTGATGGTAATAGTTGATAATTGTGAACAATGATGATGATGATTAATAAAGATGGAGTATGGTGTTAGTAGTGAATTGATTGAATTAATGAACTATAAAATTTTCAGAAGCATTTGAATAGACATGTTAATGATATGAGACTTTGTTATAGATCTAATCATTTATATCTATCCAGAGCCAATAAATTGTTGCATCGTAACAAGATTTACTTAATGATTAAGGTTCAAACCTAAAAACATAGAGATTTAATAGTTAATATATGAAGGATTAAAATTAATTATTTATTAATGCAAACATATGAGACATAAATACTACTTAATACTTACTAGTAGATATCACCCATACACATATTTTTCTCTGTTGTGTATTATTACAAAAAATGATAAGTCCTCATAGAAAATCTTCTTCCTTATAATATTTAATACCTCTATTTTCCATAGTCTCAACCTATGGCATGACCAAACTATCTCAAATGAACTTTTCATATTTTAACTTTTCTAAAAAAATGCATACATGTTTTTAGATAGAGAGGATAATTATATTAATAATAACTAGATAGAGTCATTTCACAAATCACTGCAATGAATAACATAGTAGTTTTCCAGTTTGAAAAATTTATCCCTAGCACTAGTCAGATGGATCTAAGTTTTCCATGATTTTCCTTCTTTGTCTAGTCATTTCTTTTCTTTTTTTTCCAATTTAAGGATGTAATTTGTAGTAAATCTAGGTAAGAATAGAGGAGATCAATCCTCTTAGATTTGGCCAAACTACAGGAGAAATAATTGTTACTATGGTGAGGATTAATTTAATATGCGATAGAGTTTGCAGTAAGTTTTAATAATTTCATTAAAAATAGAAGCTTTCAAAATTAATTTAACCCAAAAACATTTAACTTTTTTTTTTAAAGAAGATTGAATTTAGGATGATTTTTTTTGTCACACATTCAATGATTTTAGTGAAACTTGAGAGATGCAAGACCACAACCATCATTGATCTTGTTACGTAATGTATACTATTGATGAATACACCTTTTTTTCTTAGGCTTTTTTTTTTTTTTGGTATTGTATCAGTTTGATTAAGTTCTTAAAATATTACATAAAACATAGTAAGTGAATAGTTCACATCTTTTTTTAAAAACATTCTCCATCACTTCATACAAGTTTTTAATTTACAAAAGTTTTAACTAACTTTTTCATATTTGCAACTTGGATATGGATAAGCAGTACAAAGGTGGTGATGAAGATGCAACATTGATGGAAGTTCCCATATCTTTACTTGAACCTCAAAAATCAAAAGCTGATGTTGTTGAGGTAAGTTTTAGAAATCCAATTACAAGGTGTTAGTTTTCGTCCTTTTGAGATATGCATAAAAATCTTTTGATGGACTCTTGAGCAATTTTTTAATGTTATTATGTTATGAAAGAAAGAAAAATGTTCTTCTCTAGAGGTAAAATGTATGGATTGTATAACAACATCAACATTTAAATGTTTCATATAAATAAATATAAGTCTAAATTCTAATCCCCAATTTTATGGTTTTTTAGTGAAGTCCTTCATTAATGCAAAAAAATGATACGTCTTTCAAGATAACTTTCGTCCATATAATATTATTCACCATTATAAAATTAAGGAAAAATTATGCAAAATGAAAAACATCTAAAGTATATTTTGTAATATAGTTATAGCTTCAACTATTTTTAATCCATGGTTACAGTTTCACGAAACTTTGCTATTCTGTTTCCCAATTATATAAATTCAGAATTTGTATATTTCGGTCTCTGATTGTAAAAATTCATAATTTATATAATTTATCTTTTGATTATATAAATTGAGTTTGTGTATGCTTGCCCTAGCTATTTGTATACAGTTTTTAAAAAAATTCATAATACATTATCATATTTGTATATTGACAAGCGTAATATACAAACGGAATTCTGAAAAATTTCAAAATGTATAAATTCTAAATTTATATATACTTACCCTATTTGTATATTCACAAGAAAAATATACAAACGGTCAAGCGAAATATACAAACTGCAGTCTCCATAACAAACAAAACTATAGCTATGTAGCACAATTACTGAAATTATAGCTATAGAACCTTACTATGTCTATTATCTTTTCTATTTCTAAATTTTTCTCTAAAATTAATTGCTATACTTTATATAAGGAGAATTTTATTTTTAGAGAGAAAATTTTCAAGCATTAACATAAATAAATAATTTTATAAATTTTCTTTTTTAATGTTAGTTGTCTAATGGAAGAAAGATAAGGATTTTATTTGTAAAGAAAAAACATCGGAATCGTCTAACAACAACAACATTTAACTCTTCATTAATCCCAAACAAGTTGAAATTGATTATATGAATTTTCATTTCTCCATTTAAGCTAAATTAATCATTTCATAGTCATACAAATAAAAATAAGAATAAAAAAATGTTTAATGCATACAAATAATAGTAATAATTATAGTAGTTTTATGGGAATTTCTCTAACAAGTCTAAGACCTCTTATTTGTTTTAAGATTATATACAAGATATCTAAATTTGAATGTATATTTGACTGATAAGATGTGCATTAACAATCTCTTAATAAACTACTTAATATTAGGATGATGTATTAAAATCTGAATACTAAATAATAGGGCTACTTATTATTGAACATATAATATGTAAAATAATTCGTTATTTAAAATTTAATAAATACAAAGTTTAGAAAAAATGGCTAAAATGACACTAATCTATGACCAAATTTGTATTAACATACTCATACTTTATGGAGGACCTAGTACCCACTTGAATATTTTTTAAATGAATCCTTTTCACATATATGCCAAAACTCGATTGTGGAAGAATATAAAGATTCATGAGATTACATTCAAAAGTCAGTTAGTTTCTTTAAGGAAAAATTAAAGGCTAAATGAAGGGATCTCCATTTTTACTTTTTCTAGAAAGTGTAAATGAGTGGTAATGACCAAACCCCTTTGTTTTTACCTTTTGATCAACATATGTGTACAAACGAAATCATTTTTTTCTTATATTTTATTTATCTCAATTGATTTATGTCAAATAAGCACTTTGAAAAAAAATATTATGGGGGTCATAGGACCGCCATAAAGTCTGAGTGTGTTAGAGCAAATTCAGTCATAGTAAATGTGTATTTTCAGTCATTTTACCTTAAATGTAAGAAAACTAAAATTAATCTAATACTACATCAATAAAATATTTTTAAAAAGTTATATGATGGTTGAGGGTTGTGATGGCTAGCTGCATTGGTGGTGTATGTCAATTGAGGATGATGTTGACTAATGATGGTATTGTGGATAGTAGCTATTGATAGTGATGGTGGTAGAAGTTGAATGTAATAGCTTGTTGGTGAGTGATAATTGGATAATAGTGATAACTAATGATTATGGTGATAGATGATGGTGGTTGACAATATGGAATTATAACTGGTGATGATAATTGCCGGTAAGGTTCAATGATTTTTATTCTAATGATGGTCATTGTAAATAATAATTGTAAATAGTAGTTGTTGGTGGTGTTAGCTGATTGTAATGATTTAGTATGGTGGTTTTTAAGAATGGGAGTTGTGGGTAGTTTATCGTGGCAATTGATAGTAGTGATAACTAATGATTGTGGTGATAGATGGTGGTTTACAATATATAGTTGTGACTTGTGATGGTGATTGCTGATAAGGTTCAATGATTTTTATTCTACTCATGGTTGGTATCAATAATAACTATAAATAGTAGGTGTTGGTGGTGTTAGCTGATTATAATGATTTGATATGGTGGTCATTAGGAATGGTAGTTGTGGGTAATTTATTGTGGTTGTTGATAATTGTGAAAAATGATGATGGTGAATAAATGAAATTGGTGAATTGTTATCTTTTAAGAAATCTTTGAATAGATATGTTAATTATATTAGACGATGTTATAAATCTTAGTCATTCCTACCCATCAAATGAGTGTATCGTTAAAAAATGCACTTAATGGTTAAGGTGTGACTGATTAGATTCCAACATAAAATGATACACACTAAATGATTGAGACTTGATTGATTAATATTAAATCTTAATGAATCGTATATCATATATAAGAGAGAACCCTAGTCCCGCCTACGTGGCTATACCCAAGACAAACATATGGCACACTATGAAACTCAAACTTATGTTTATTATAGGGGCGAATGTAAGGAAAGCAGAGGCACCCAAAGGATTTTAGAAGAGTATAGTCAGGTGATCTGTGGAATGCAAGTTCGAATGGATATTTGTTGTTCGAGGGGGAAGGGAGACGATTACAAGATATACGGCTGCATCAAATGCCAATTGCTAGTAAGACTTGATAGAGCACTCGTTTGTGGGGATGGCCTAGGTGAAGATGCCAACATGCAGATGACGTCCTGGCTGAGAGGAAAGCTAATGGTGACTTGGAGGATGATTTCGAGTAGGATGGTTGGAGATTGAGTGAGAAGAGTCCATCATCACTCCGACCTGAAAGAAGAGGCATCCTGGATGCTCGATCCTTAACAAGAAAATGAGAGGGATGAAATTCAAAAAACACGTCATTATCTCGAGAAAATCTTTGAGTAGAGAGTAGACGTTTTGTGATTGAAGGGGCATGAAGAATATTATTAAGCGCAATTGATTTAAAAAGGATGAGAAAATAGGGAATTACCAGTGTGATGAATGGGAAGCCGTTGTCCGTTTCCAATGTGAGCTTGATCCATTCCTTTATAATCGTCAACATGATGCAAGTTAGAATGATCAGGGGTGATGTGATATGTTGCGCCGCTGTCCGAATACCAATTCTGATGAGTGATAGGCGGTGACTATTGAGACAAATATGTTGAGGCGGTCGGGTTGATTGTGTGATTGTATCACTGGAAACAATTTGGTGCAAGATGGTTCACACCATTACATATTTGACATCGTGAGCGAGAGTCAAGTGAGGGCCATGGATTTCCAGTAGATGAGCCTCCTCGATATCCTTTTCTTCCACCACGATTACCGCCTCGGCCCCTATTGTTACGGTCGCGTCCTCTATAATTATTATGGTTTTATTGACACTCATTTTGAGAGGACCGTTGACTGAAATTTACAAAGGGATTTCCAGCCGAGTCTGGCATAGGCAAGGGTGACATTGAGAGTGACGATAAGGCCTGACCATGAATAAATTCATGGCTCAATAGAAGACTGCAATTCACCAAAAGTAACGGGTTCTTGATGAGCCAAAAGAGTGGTTATGACGTCTTTTAATTCACACCGGAGACCTTTAAAAATATAAATATTCTGATCACGGAGGCAAATCGGACGGCCAACAACATCTCGTTTTAAGTTTTGAAGTTGCATATGAAGGTTCAGGATTCTGGTGTTTGATGGAGACAAGAAAGCAGCTGCAAGAACATTCCAAACAACCTTTGATGTGGATAGTCCAATCATTATTGGAATCGTTTCTTCAGAGTGAGACGAGATGATGAGACTCATAATTAACTGATCTTGTTTGATCCATCAAAGATATTCTGGATTAACAACACCTTGCTCGCCATCTTTTCCTGCAATATGAGGTGTTGGGTAGACGGTACTGCCATCAATATAGCCAAAAAGATCTTGTCCTCGAAGAAACGGAGAGATTTGTGTTTTCCAGAAAAAGTAGTAATACAAATTGTATCTAACTAGGAGACCTAACTACACTAAATAGCTATCCCTTGTCCCTAGGATTACTAGGTACATTAGGAATCGTAGTCAAAGCAGGAGACGAGCTACATGTTCCAATAGGATGAAACTATTTATCACATAACCAATGAATTTAGTAATCTTAATAGATGCATGACCACAACCATCATTGATCTTCTTACAAAGTGCATAAGATTGATGAACATTCATCGTTTTATTTTATATTTTGGGTATTCTATCACTTAGATTATGTTCTTAAAATGTTACTTGATACATACACACATATTAGTAGCAAGTGAGCAATTTTTATTACTTTTAGAAAACCTTCTCCATTATTTACACAATTTTTTGTTTTACTAAATATCTAACTAAATGTTTCATATTTTCTTCTAGATTATGGATAAGCAACGTAAAGCTGGTGATGATAAGGATGCAATATTAATTGAAGTTCCAATATATTTTATCACACATGATGAATCAAAAGCCGATATTTTAGAGGTAAGATTTTTAAAAGTTTCTCCAATTATAAAGTTTTTAGTTTATTTTCTTTCAAGTCAGGTACAAAAATATTTTGATGGATTCTTGAATAACTTTTAATGTTAATTGTGTGATGAAATAAAGAACAATATTCTTCTCTATATCTAAAACATATGGCTTGTATCACAACAACATCATTTAAATATGTCATACATCTAACAATAAGTTAAATATATACTCTTTCTGTTTAAATTTATGTGATGTAGTTTCACTAGACACAAATATGGAAAGGCTTTGATATGTATGTTCCAAAATCATCCTTAAAAATATGAAGTTTTAATTATAAGAGTACCTTTATGAATATTTTGTCAAATAAGGGAAACCAACATGGTAAAAGGTAAATAGTCTAATTAAACATTTGCAAAATAAGGACATATGTTATCTTTTTTAAACTGATTAAAAAAAAGTGTGTCATATAAATTGTGATTAATAATATTTTAAATAATACTTTTAAAGGTTATTTTCTAAGTCTAAATTCTATTCTCCAATTGTGCCTTTTCTTAGTTAAGTTTTACATTCATGTAAAAATGATAGGTTTTTCAAGATAATTTTAATCCATATAACATTATTTATTGGTGTGAGAATATCGTGGATTAACTAGCACACAATCACAAACAAAGAATAGAGAAGACAAAATAATACAAGGATTTAACGAGGTTCAGCTAGACCTAATCCTCTAAGAAGAAAGCAAAGGAGTTTTCCACTATGAAAGAAAAGAAGAAGTGTTTTCCTTACAATCCTCTCAAGCCTTTAGGACTACATTGTGTCGTGTACCATGCTTTATAATCCCCAACTATATCTCTATATATAAAATTCCAATTGTCCCAAACCTATAAGAAAAAGGTTCTCCAAATCCTAGAAGGACAATATATTTCTTTTCCAAATCTATTTGGACGAAAGGTCTTCTAAACGAATAGGGATTATGAGTTTCCTAAAATATACAAAGGAAAAATTCAAAACACAATTAACAATTATTATAGAATTAATATCTATGATGCATGAAGAAAGTTTTTATTTTTGAGAGTGAATTTTTTTTCAAGTATTAAAAATATATAAATATTTTTATAAAAAAATTCAAACCATACTTGACTTAGAAAATTACTATGGTATGACCTCGGTACAAAACTCGTGAGGTTATGAAGGAAATCAAACATCTACCCTTGATTAAACTCACCACATACGAAGTATTTTGAACCCTTTATACCCATATAATAAATATTAGATTAATAAACAACCATGTGAGATGAAATGATAATATGAAATCAAGTTCAAACTTTGTTTCTACATGCTATTTGAATTTTTAAATTGTATTTTTGGCTGATAAATATAAAACCCCCGTAAGTTATGAAAACTATCAAAAGTACCCCAATTCTTTATTTTTCCAATCATACCAAATAAGCAAAAGTTCATAACAAAAGAACAATACACTATAAAAAAGTTATTCTAAAAAAAATATAATATTTATTGATCAAACTTTAATTTTGTTCAATGAAAAGGTAACATTAATAATGAGTTGTAGTAGACTTTAATTTTGTTCAAGTACTCTTTAATAAAATTAACCATGGTCAATAGAATTAGTAACTATATCATCATGTTCACATTTTGTAATTATTTCATTAGTCCTTTGGTATTCTCACAAAAAATTATGTAGTTATATCATTATTTTTTATATATAAAACATAAATTTGTGGGTCAATATTTGTATTTGAAAAATGTGAAATCAAGATATGAAATTCTCAAATCAAGCTTTTTGGAGAATTTGAGATTTCATCTCATAATTTAAAATAACGAGATGAAATCACTTATCCAAATGCTTATTTTCATCTAATGATTTAAAATTACAAAAGGAAATTGCATGTCTAAACGCCTACTAACTAAACATGGTAAATTTTGATGAAAGTTGAACAAACTTTGAATTAACATAGAGCACTTGACTTACTATTATTACTCCCTTCCAACTATGTTATAGATAAATATATTAAAATATAAATTAGTTTGTGTGACCATTGAAACTATAATTTCTTTACAAGAACAGAAAGTAATTTTTTCTTTTTATGTGAAGATGCTAGAGAAGTTACTAAGAAGTTTGAGCGTCTCAAGAAAATCATTGCACTTGTTATTGAAATCATAAGACTTAAGGAAAAACATCTATTTCTTTATCTTTTGTGATATTCTAGAACTTTTATTAATTTCATATTTTCTACTAGAAAATGGATAAGCACTACAAAGTTGATCGTAGAGATGCAATAATGGCTATTCCCATATCTTCTATTGCACCACAAACTGGTGTCTCATTGGTAAGCTTTGAAATTTTTTCTCTATTGTTTAACATACTTATTATAAAGTGTTTAGTTTTTTTCAATTAAGACATGTACACAAATCTTTTGATCTATTCGGTAATAACTTTTTTATCTCATATGTTCTACTAGAAAATGGATATGCACCTCAAAGTTGATCGTATAGATGCAATAATGGCAGTTCCTATATCTTCTATTGCACCACAAACTGGTGTCTCATTGGTAAGCATTGAAAAATCCTTTACTATTTAACATACTTATTATAATGTATTTAGTTTTTTTTTCTATTAAGACATATATACAAATCTTTTGATCTGTTCGGTAATAACTTTTTAAATCTTAGTTATCTTATGGAAGAATGATAAAAACAATCTCAAGCTAAAAAATCTAAGTCACATAACAACAACAACAACAACAACATTTAACTATATCTCAATCCAAAAAAATTAAAATTGGCTATGTGAATTCTCATTTCTCTATTTAAACTAAACTAATCGGGCTATAGTGACATAAATAATAATAAAAGTAAAATAGTAATTTAAATAAATATAGATAATACTAATAGTAGTAGTAGTATTAGAAGTTCTCTAGCAAGTTTAACGCCTCATTTCAATTTTATGATTATATATAAGATGTCAAAATCTGAATGTGTACCTGAATGATAAGTTATGCATGAATCTTTGAATAAACATCTTTGTATTAAGATGATGTAATAAGATTTGAATGCTAAAATATAGGACTCCTTATGATTGTACATCTCTCAATTTAATAATTTCCTTAGAAATAGAATCTTTTTAAATTAGTTTTCACCAAAAATATTAATTTAGATAGAATAAAATTCTAATTTAGGATGAAACTTTTCATCTCACATCCAATTATTTAGTGAATCTTAAGAGATGCATAACCACAACCATCATTGATCTTGTTACAAAATGCATAACATTGATAGTCAAATATATATATAGATACATAATTTGTGTGTGTGTGCATATGTGTGTGCGCGCGCCTGCGTGTGTTTGTAAATTCCTAGCAAGCGAGTAATTTTGATCTTTTTTTTGAAAGCCTTCTCAATTACTCCACACAATTTTTCATTTTACAAAATATCTAATTATTTTTTTCATACTTTCGACTAGAATATGGATAAGCAGTATCGAGATGATGGTGATGAGGATGCAACATTAATGGACGTTCCGATATCTTTTATTGCACTGGAAAAAGCAAACGCTGATTTTTTGCAGGTTCGCTTTGGAAAATTTCCTCCAATGATAAGTTGTTTTTTTTGTTCCTTTTAATACATATACAAAAATATTTTGATGAATACCTAAACAAAATTTTAATGCTAATTGTTTTTTCAAAACAAGAAAAATGTTCTTCTCTAAAGTTAAAAGATATGATCTGTATCACAACAATATTTAAATATGTCATGTCAATAATAATAGTAATAAACAACAAGAAACCTAGTGTAATCCGACAAAATGGGGTATGAGAAGAATAAAGTGTACACAAACCTTATCGTTACCTTTGAGATAGAGTTGTTGTTTCTGATAAACCCTTAGCTCAACAAAAAATAGTCCAAAGAAGTGTGTGTGTGTGTCTATATATACATATATATAATTTGTGTGCGTGTGCGTGTGTGTGTAAATTCCTAGCAAGCGAGCGATTTTGATTTTTTTTTTAAAGTCTTCTCAATTACTCCACACAATATTTCATTTTGAAAAATATCTAATTTTTTTTTTTATACTTTCGACTAGAATATGGATAAGCAGTATCGATTTGATGGTGATGAGGATGCAACATTAATGGACGTTCCGATATCTTTTATTGCACTGGAAAAAGCAAACGCTGATTTTTTGCAGGTTCGCTTTGGAAAATTTCCTCCAATGATAAGTTGTTTTTTTTGTTCCTTTTAATACATATACAAAAATATTTTGATGAATACCTAAACAAAATTTTAATGCTAATTGTTTTTTGAAAACAAGAAAAATGTTCTTCTCTAAAGTTAAAAGATATGATCTGTATCACAACAATATTTAAATATGTCATGTCAATAATAATAATAATAAACAACAAACCTAGTGTAATCCGACGAAATGGGGTATGAGAAGAATAAAATGTACACAAACCTATCATTACCTTGGAGGTAGAGTTGTTGTTTTTGATAAACCCTTAGCTCAACAAAAAAATAGTCGAAAGAAGTGGGTGTGTGTGTGTGTGTCTATATATATATATATATATATATATATATAATACTTATAAAGGTTATCTAGTAAGCGAATTCTAGAGTTTCATTCAAAATTAACTGTACAAATACGTTGGAAACAATTTTAGGCCTGACATAGCCTTCTAGATAAAAGTAGAAGAAACACACTTCATCGTATTGTGGTGATCTTTTAGAATATAAAATATTGATGCTCCAATATCTTGTGTACCACTTGATGACAAAATGTTGATACTCCCCACTTTGTCTAGATAATTACCTTTTGAGAATAGATATTGGATAAGTTTGAATTCCATAAATATTGTTTTGGTTGCAGAATGAGATTGTACCAAAAAATATGCATTACATGCATACACATACATTTGAACAAAGAAGGCAAAATTGGATCATCAATAATATTTCTCGTCCAGGTGGCTTAATAATAGATTATGTAAGTTTCCTTTTGAATAATCTGCATGTTTCCCTGTCAATAAAATCGATTATGTATATTTTTTTTGATGAGATTGTGAAAAAATAAGCATTTAATAATTATTGATAAACAGGTCTACCTTCATTTGGAGACAAACAAAAAGTTTCAATCTTTGATAGAAGTGTATAAATTTGTTGTATATGGGGAAGTTCCTGAAATAACAAAGAAATCAAGAGAAAATGAAGAAACATCGCAGGTTAGATCAAAAACATTATATTAGAATACATAATGAGATTAACTCTTTTATACATTATCATCAATGATTTAATTTGCAGGTGACACCGAGAAGTAAACCACATGTGCGCGGTAAAAGGTTGATCACAAATTATGTAGTTGGAACATGTACTAAATCTTATAATGGGGTATACATTAAAAATCGGGGAGAAGCCAACTACTTATCTGAACGTGACATCCCTTCCAACATTGGTTAGCTAGTTACTATATATATTGATATTATTGTTGTTGTTTTCACGTTCATTATCTTTGCCTTAGTCGATTTTTATAATTTTGTAATTTTTTTATGGCCAGAAAAAAAGAGAAAAAGAGGAAATGAAGATTTATATGGGCATCAACAAGTGAACTTGGGAGATGATGCAACACGTGTCAACTCAGGAAATGCTACATTAAGTACTCCAATGCAGTCTTTTCTTTACCTTTGGGATTTTGAGCTCATTCCCAAGGCACACAATGGAAATCTTTCCTAGAAAAATTGTTATTGTATTAGTTATTCAACTGAATATTTTTGAAAGTTATCTTTCTTAGGTTATTTATGAAAACTATTGAATTCTGACTTTGTATTGTAATGTGCATTATATTTAAAGTTTGGTTTTACCATTTTAAGACTAACAATTTGGTTTCGAAAAACTTATAGTACTCTTTTTTTCCTAATATTATTGTTCATGTTAGCAAGATAAAAAAATAATAAAATTTGTTGAAATTTTGATTGAACTTCTTCCTCCTCCTCCTCTTCCTCTTCTTCTTCCTCTTCTTCTTTAATAACACATTATCAGCGTACCATGATTTTTGATAATACTAATATGATAGAGGGCTTCAGAAAAATGATTATACTTTTGCCTAGGAGAGATAAAGTCGTCATATATAATGTTATATTTTCTCCTATGTTTTGAAGAAACTTGTTGATTTTTGATGATATTCATAAAAATGATTATCATATCAAGACAATGGATGAAATGAATCTTGAATATTTTCGTATCACCAAGAATGTCTATGAGAAAACATGTGTTATATATAAGTTCCCTTCTTTAACTTCTAGCTTGTATTGTACAAGATTAGTGGCATCGAGGCACATTTTATATTAAATAAAAAATTTACTAATCCCATTACTTTTGTAGTTTGGCATTATTGTGTGTGACATCCTGGATTTATAATGATAAGATGAATTATAAGAAAATCAATTGAACATTCATAACGTGAAGATTCTTTTAAATGGTGAATTTTCTTATTTGTTATCAAGATAAGTTCATAATGAGAATATCACCAATAAAAGTTGTGGTTGAGCCCCCTACATTTTTATAACATATACATGAGGATATTTGTGGACTTATTCATCCACCTGGATCGTTTAAACACTTTATGATCCTAATAGGTGCTTCTTCTAGATGGTCGCATGTCTGGCTATTGTAATCTCATAGTTTGGCCCTTGAAAAATTGTTGGGACAAATATGAAGATTATAAGTATAGTCTGATAATTAGATCCAATTTATTTGCCTTGATAACGCTGCGAAGCTTTCATCATATGTTTTTAAAGATTATTGCCTATTAATTAGATAAAAATTGAACATGTTGTAGCTCATGTACATACTTAAAATGGCCTTGTTGAGTTATTAATTAAACATCGGTAGTTGATATCAAGACCATTATTTATGAAAACTAGATTGTCCATATTTATGTGGGGTCACACAATTCTGCATGCTAAAACACTTGTTTGTCTTAGACCGATATATTATCATATGTTTTCTTTAATGTTGTTGATTTTGGATGAAAAACTAGAATAGGCGGGAGGGGGAGGGGGGATTCTATGCCTAGAGGTCTGTTTATTTCTTATATGTGTAATGACTTGTTCCTGTTATTATGAAAAAGCCAATGGGGAAGGAATTTGGGCCAGAAAACTTCTGAGTATTAACTTGGAAATTTCTAGCCTAGGCCAGACTTGGATGAAATCCAGGTGAGGTCTAGGGAAATCTGGTAATGGATGAGGGATTTAATTGTGAGTTTGATCACGTGAGTGGATAGCTAAGGGGTTAAGGAGCCTGTATGGATTTACAGAATCAAATTTAGGCAAGTAGAACTCCCGAAACTAATTTTGGCGTGAAAGGGTAGTTTTAGAACGTCCCGATTTGAAGGTGTTTTGTGAAATGAGATCTTGGAACTCAAATTCTGAGGTTCTATCTCTATCCAACCCACTGGGGAGGGATTTATGTCGCCAGGGCCGGGCCATTGTGGTGGGATAGGGACCACCGTGGTGGGCCAGTCGCGACTTAAATCGGGGAAAACCCCCAAAATCATTATTTTCTACAAAACTTCATTCTTGAGAGCTAGGGGACGACCCAAGGCAGTTTCTTATCAGATTTCCATGATTTCTCTTACTAAAGGTAAGTTAATTACTCCCATAATATGTATTTCAATTCCTAGAACTTAGAATCCTCGTTAATTATAGTTGGGAGAGGGTTTTGGCCTGATGATTAATGGTGGCTAAAGCCCTAGTTGAACATTAGGATCATGGGTTTGGCCTTGGGTTGATATATTGATATAATTCGGGTAAATTAGGCCTTGTTTATTGATACTTGCGTTAATTACTTGTTTATAGACCAAGAACAAGTTGAAAGACTTCGAAAAGGGAAGGGTTAGGTGTCATAGGAGTATTCAGGCTTAGTTTCGAGGTAGGTTATGGTTTGACTTCTTGCTATGTTATATATGCTTGTTCATTGCTTCATTATATGCATGCATGTATGTGAATTGGGAAACACAAACCGAATCATATGAAATGATAATGTGTGAACAATTACATGCCATGAACCTATTGCTTGACTGTGATTACGTGCACTGTTCATTTTGGTGTGATTGTGATTGTGGTTGTTCTGACTAGATCGAGTGTCACGTTCTGACACATATATTGGAGCGGGTGTCATGTTCTGACACATATATTGGATCGGGTGTCATGTTCTACCACATATATTGGACCGGGTGTCACGTTTCAACACATGTATATTGGATCAGGTGTCACGTTCCGATACACTAGCCGTTTGGGTGTGGGTTCCATGAGATAACCACTTGTGATTGTTACATATATAATTACCTATGGTTGTTGGGAAATTGTATGTTGCTCCTAAAATAATGATTGAATTATGCATTCTGTATATGTGTGTTTACTGTGATGTAATGACTTGCGTGTATTTCGCTACTAGAGTAGCCGTGTGATCCATCCAGAACACAATGGTTTCGTGTATTGATACTGCACTTGCCCTTTCTTTGTTGAGTACAGGACAACTTCAGGCAGCTACTGACAAACCTCAGCTAGGAGATATTTGATCGAGATCGGATTCAAGGGTGAACCAGTTCTTTCAGGCTGCCATGGATTCATCACTAGTTTAGTCCATTCCTTTCGAACTCAAACTATATGTTTAGGTTGTTTATGTTTAGTTTTCGGGGTTCCACCCCTTTTTCTTAGTCTTGTTGGTTAATAGAGTTTCGGTACAATGACTAGGGTTTGAATTTCTGCAATAGTGTGTTTGTTAGACCTTCGAAGTTTATGGGAACTCCGTATTTTATTTAGTCATTTAAACCTTCTTCCGTATCTTTAAATGTTTCAGTTTTCTTAAACTTGCTTATTTGGGTTGTAGTAGTGGTTCTCCCACTGGAGGGTTGGTGTGGGTGCCAATCACGGTGGTCTGGGTCGTGACAAAGTTGGTATCAGAGCCCTAGGTCGTGACAAAGTTGGTAACATGTCCATCATTCGGCATGAACCCTATTTTGAGAAGTCTTTCACAACTTTTTCTAAACTTATTTTAAGGCTTGAGCACTTCAGTTGAGAAAGAGTAGAGTCAAGTTCATTTTTCCTTAAAATGATATGGGAACTAAGTATTCCCAAGAGTAAATGTTTTCACATTTAAAAGAAGAGGAAACTGAGATTTCCAAAAGAGTTTTGAGCAGCTGAGTAACATCTCTTTTTAGAGAAAGATTTTGAGTAATAATCTCAAACCACAGAAAGAGTTATGTTTTTAAACATATGAGCTGATTATATTTTGGGAGTAGTATTGAGCACCGATATGGGGACGAGTTCAGATAACTCAAGTCTCCATAAACCATGTAGCCGACGTAGGCAGAAAGGGTCATACTTTTTTGATGATTCCTTAGTCTTTTAGCACAGACTAGTGCATCCACTTAGTTGAGAGGTCTTATACCTTGGCAAAGTATAGGACAGTTCTGGCAGCGTGGGCGAGACGTTGAATTATCACATAGTTCATAGTGATGGTTGTTGGTTAGAGAAACTCCCATACATTTATATTGTATTTTTATGTACTCACTGAGTATTATTGTATTTTTTTTCAATACATTGAGTTGATATCTACAGTTTTACAACTTTCCATATATATTGCATCTTTTACTATTGCTTTATCCTTGAGTATCATGAGTTGAGTCTTTCGAGTTGAGTATCTTGAGTTGAGTACCTTCGAGTTGAGTATCTTGATTTGATATGTGCTTCATTGTGTCGAGTACCTTATTGTTGAGTTTCACTGAGTTGAGAACCTTATTACTGATTTAAGTATCTTATCCTTGAGTACTTCTGAGTTGAGTAAGTTTGAGTAATTTTGAGTATCCTTGAGTTGAGTAAGTTTGAAAAGAGGTAAGTATGTTTCCTTATTATCAAGTTCAAGCTTATGTTTATGCTTTAGAATTCCCCTTACATGTTTGTATATTACAAGTACTGAGCCATTTGGCCTGCATCGTTTCATGATGTAGATACAAGTATTCAGGAATCATCAACAGGAGCTTCGTTGATACCACATGGAGTTCGAGTTAGCTATGGTGAGCCTCCTTGCTTCCGGAGGGTTTCACTTTTACTTTCAGTTATATCAGTTGTTAGGATGTCATGGGTCTTGTCCCAACTTCCATCTTTGTCATTTAGAGGCTTCATAGATAGACAGTAGAGTTTCAGACTTTTAAATGTTTTAAAGATTTAAGTTGCCTATTGTATGGCGAGTTGAATAATTTATTTTTATTCAGAGTTTTTCATTTGAGTTAAAGCTTTGTATTTGAGTTTCCTGAATTTTTATTCAGTTTTTAAGTTTTGTACGCTTGAGTTAGTCTTCCGCTTGTAGTCAGCCAGGATGAGGGGTCGCTTGGGGACCAGCAGTGGTTCTCGAGTGTCGGCCATGTCCAGAGTGTAGGTTCGGGTCGTGACAGTATGAACAATACAAAAGTGATGGAATTGTTGTTGGTTAAAATATTGATTTTGTGAATCTCATATTAGTCATTGCAGCTGAGTTAGAGATTGATGAGTTGAGGAAAAATTGAAGATCTGATACATCGTTGATGTGAAGAAACAAGAGACTGAATTTTCAATGTATCCGCTATGTATTGATATAATAGACAAAAAGGCTGAAGAGATACATAGTTTTGTGGATCATCCATACCTTTTATAATGTTGTGTAATCTTTTTTTGATTTGTGTTTTCGAGATGGATAGATTTATCAATACATTACTATATATGTATCTTGTTTAAATTGATAAGTATTGTATTTCTACTAGATACATTAAATAAGTAATTGTTGTTAATAAGATGTTAGGTTTGAGATTGATACATTACTCTGTGAATTATGATAATTGTTATGTATTATATATATTTAGTATAAATTTGAATTTACGTATCACGCCAAAAAATTAGTGAATGAAACATTAATATTTATGTATCTTATTTTGTTTGAGAAATACTGTATTTTATAAAAAGATATATTATACATGTAATTATTCCCAATAATATTTTTTGTGTGATACATAACACAATAGTGAGTTGATATGCATATGATACATGTAATAAAGTTTGAAAATTGTTGAATTTGAATTATATTATGTATCATGTACATATCAATTAATTTGATACACGATGCTTTATCTATAGTATAATAGGGTTTATGTATCAAGTGTATTTATTTGGTAATGTATACATGCACATTCTAATTTAAATAAGTCTGAACAAAAATTAAACACTATAAATACATAACAACAATTGATACATGGTAGATTATACAATTTGAACACGATATATTGAGCATGATGAAATTGTGATGTATCATAATGTTTAAAAGAAGGCACTATACATTAACTTAAGAAAATAAAAATAACTAGATACATTAAAAAACATTGTCATAGCAAGTCTACCAACACCGACATTTGGAGGAGGGCGAGATGGACCCCAAGATCTGATATTAGTATTAGAAGAATTTAGTTAAGTAAAATTAGTACTAAATGAAGGGGCCTAGGCCCATATGTATCAGGAATTTTTTTTGTAAAAAGACAATAATGGCGAAGACAAAACCCTACATATTCAGATGTTTGACATTGATTGACTTGAGAGAGAGAATCCTTTTGAAAATTAAATTAATTTGAAAATTGTAACTGCTAAGAATGTGGAGTGAATTTAGGGAGAGAAAAGAGGAGTGAAAAGGGGAGTGGTAAACGTGGGTTTTGGCTGGTGGATCTTATGTATCTGAAAGATTTAAGAATTGGGAGAAATAAGGGATTTATGAAATATTTCAAAAAGGTATGGAAAAATGGAGAATAAGGTAAGTAAAGTTGTGAATATAACTAATTTTTCCATTAAAAATTTATGGGAAGGGTCGAAATAGTTCTAGTATTCAAAATGATCTAACGGGTCATTACAATGCGTTGCGCAGATATAATAAAATGTAAATATTTTTAACTTAACAATAAATAATATGAATCATTATTGAGTAACAGAAGTACATGTGTAATTGTATATAATGTTTTAATTTATATAAACAGCTGAATATAATTAAATTTTATCATAATATATGTACATTGAGAATATGTTCTTCAAAGACACAAAACTCTAATTTACTAAACTGGATTTTTAAAACTAAACTGAAAGCTTTCAAGCTTCATTTTAACTTCAGTTTCTTGAACTCGTCCATTGTATTGACTCCCATCAACCTCCTCAGCTTTTGGAAAGGGAGAAACATGAGAGGTTTAGTAAAAATATATGTCAATTGGTCTTCACTTCGGCAGTACTGCAGCTCTATTGTCCCTTCAGTATTGAGATCTCGCAGGAAATAATACTTCACATCGATGTGTTTGCTTCTTCCATGTAAAACATGATTTTTTGACAACTTAATGGCAGAATTGTTGTCGCAGAAAATTGTAGTTGCTCTTTCTTGTTTGAATTGTAGTTCTTCAAGAATTCTCCTCAACGAAACAACTTGACAAGCATAAGTTGTAGCTGCAACAAATTTCGCTTCAGTAGTCGATAAAGTGACAATTTTTTTCTTTGTAGAAGACCATGAAACAGCCCCTGTACCTAGCACAAAAACATAGCCTGAAGTGCTCTTTCTATCGTCTTGATCTCCTGCATAATCTCTATCAGCACAAGCAATCAAAATAGATTTTTCACCCTTCTTGTAGAACAAACCAAAATCCTTAGTTCCTTGTAAGTAGCGAAGGATTCTCTTGGCAGCTAGCAAGTGACTTTCTGCGGGGCTCTCCATATACCTGCTTTTAAGACTTACAACATACATGATGTCGGGCCTTGTCGTAGTAACATAGATCAAACTACCTACAATTTGCCTGTAGAGTGTGTTGTCTACCATATCTCTTCTTCCAACTTTGTTTAGCTTCAAACCAAACTCAATTGGAGTATCAGTGGGATTGCAATTCTTCATCTTGAATCGATCTAAAATTTCCTGCACATATTTCTTTTGGGAAACAAATATCCCATCAACAGATTGCACTACTTCTAAACCAAGAAAATAATACATCTTACCAAGATCAGACATCTCGAATTCATTCATCATAAATCTCTTAAAATCAGAAAATGTGACACTATCATTCCCAATAAGTATAAGATTATCAACATATAAACACACTATGAGCATTTTTCCATATTCCCCAATTTTAACAAAAACAGAGTGTTCATATGGACATTTCTGGAAATCAAATTTTAGAAAGTAAGCCTCAATGCGACTATACCAAGCTCGTGGAACTTGTTTTAGTCCGTAAATAACCTTTTTCAACTTGTATAACTTATGCTCATCTCCAAATTTTATGTAACCTGAAGGTTGCTCGATAAATACCTTTTCCTCCAAGTATCCATTTAGGAAAGCTGATTTGACATCCAACTAAAAGATAGGCCACAAATTTTGTGCCGCCACAACAATTATCATTCTGATGGTGTCATGCCTTGCAACTGGAGCAAAGACTTCTCTGTAGTCCACACCATGTTCCTGCTTGTATCCCTTAGCCACCAATCACGCCTTATACTTGTCTATTTCACCATTTTCTTTGAGTTTCATCTTATAGACCCACTTGAGACCTATGGATTTGTGCCCTTTCAGAAGATCTGATAACTCCCAGGTGCTATTTCTTTCGATAGCATCAATCTCATCATCCATAGCATTCCTCCATTTTTCCTCTTTGACGGCATTCTCAAAAGTCGTAGGATCGCAATCTGCAAACAATGCAAAGTTGGAAACATCTTCATTAACATTAATTCCTCTTACTTCATAATCCATCATCCACGCGGGCCTTCGACGAGCACGACGAAGAGGCTGATCTGCTGCATCAGTTTCTTTCAAAACTGATGGTGAAGTTTTGGCAGCTGCTTGAGTAGAAGTTTCAGAAATTTCAAGTACTACAACTTTTTCTTCGGCTTCATTATTAATTAAGATTGGAGTAGATTGTTGTATATTCCTATTCCAAGTGCTCTCTTCCTCAAAAATGGCATCTCTGCTAGTCAAAACCTTTTTTGTCAATGGATTGAACAACTTGTACACCTTGGATGCATTGCTAACACCAAGAAAAACACATTTCTCACCTCTATCATCAAGTTTCTTTCTTTTTGCTTCTGGAATATGTGCATAAGCAATGGAACCAAAAACTTTAAAGTGATCTACTGCTGGTTTCCTTCCACTCCAAGCTTCATCAGGTGTCATATCTCGAAGAGCAAAAGTGGGATTTTTGTTCAAGATGTGAATGCTCCAATTTACTGCTTTGGGCCAAAATTCCTACGGAACTCTTCCTCGAGTCAGCAAGATACGAACCATATTGAGAATGGTTATATTCTTTCTCTCTTCCACACCGTTTTGTTGTGGTGTATATGCTCTTGTGAGCTCTTTACGAATGCCATGAGTCTCACAGAAAACATCAAATACCTTAGAGCAATATTCTCCTCCGCTATCTGAAGGTTCTTAATGGTCCTTCCAGTATCATTCTCCACACAAGCTTTGAAGCTTTTAAATATATTAAAAGCCTTTGACTTTTCTTGCAGAATATACATCCAAGTCTTTCTGGAATAATCATCAGTAAAGGTAATAAAATACCTTTTGCCTCCATTCGAGATTGGTGTTATTGGCCCACAAATATCTAAGTGTACTAGCCCCAATACCTCTTTGGCTCTCCATGACTTACTTTTGGGAAACTGAGAACGATGTTGTTTGCCAACAACACATTCTTCACAAACTTGGGAGGGAACAACAATTTCAGGAAGCCCCGTTACCATCCTCTTCCTTTGAAGGATCTTCAAGCCACCAAAGTTCAAGTGACCATATCAAAAATTCCACAACCATGAAAGGTTTTTCACTTCCACTATAGAGCAAGATTGAACATTTTCAATCTTCAAAGGGAACAACCTATTTTGACTCATTTTGACAATAGCAATAATTCCTTTGGAAGGATCAGAAATTTCACATGTATCATTCCTTAAGGTGATCACATATCCTTTTTCTAACAGTTGACCGGCACTTAACAAATTGATTTTCAAAGCAGGAACATAGAATACATTAGATATGATTTTCACACACCCATTTTTTGTTCTAATCTTGATATTAACCTTTCCCATCATATTCACTGTTGAAAGATCACCAAAACTATCTGTCAATCGGAAGTTTTCATTTAAATCAGTAAAAGAAGACTTACTTCCAGTCATGTGGTTACTGCAGCCAGTATCCACATACCAAATAGTTTGCTCTTCAGGCTCATTTTCAGCATGAACCGCCATTAACAAGGTTTCTCCTTCCTTATTCTCAACAAAATTTGACTTTTCTTCCTTCTCATTAGGCAGCCTTGTACGGAATTTAGAATGGTAATGACCAAATTTATGGCAATGATAACATTCTATCTTGGATTTGTCAAAAACTCTCCCTCTACCTTTGTCGTAGTCATCATTGGCTCTAAAATTTCCATTGCCATATTTGTTGCCTCCATCTCTATTTCCTCGATCTCCTCTCCCTCTACTTCTACCTCTACCCCTACCCCTTCCTCTACAATTGGAAGAAATAAAAGTAGTCTCCTTCAAGGCTTGCTCATCAGAAGTTGAATTTTGGTTCATCTTTTGCTCGTGCACCAATAAGGAGCTTTGCAATTCGTCAAGCGATAAGTCATCTATATCTTTTGACTCCTCAATGGAGGAAACGACATAATCATACTTCGGCATCAAAGAGCGTAATATCGTTTCAACAATTGTGATATCGTTCATCTTCTCGCCATGGAATCACATTTTGTTGCTAATCTCCATTGTTCTAGCGTACTAGTAACTCATTACAGATTCTCCTTCCTTCATCTGCAACGTCTCAAAATCCCTTCTTAAGGCTCGAAGTAGTGCGCACTTCACTCTAACAGTGCCTTGATATTTCTTTTTCATGGAGTCACATTTATCTTTCGAATTTCTTTGCAAAGAATAGTTTCTAACATAGGACGTTCAATAGACTGAAAAAATGTAATTTTTTGCCTTCAAATAATTCAGCTTTCTTGCTTCAAACTCTGTTTTTTGAGCATTCGTCAAGGTTTCGCCTTCCGCCGGAGAACTGATACCAGCCTCCACAATTGGCCAATACTCCTTTGACCTTAAAATTTTCCATCAGCATGCTCCAATGGTCATAATGACCATCAAAATGTGGAATAGCTGCTTGCACGTAATTGCTCTCTAAAGCCATTAACTTACTGTATATTTCTCTCTTTTTCGTTTTATAATCTAATATGGCTCTGATACCACTGATAGAAAAAATAGAATCTAGAAATCTAAATGTAAGTTAAAAGACGATATTAATGGAGTTGTTTTTTTGACTGAATAACTAAAGAGCTGCCAATAAAATTCTTTATATGCTAAACAACTTGAATCTAAAAATTAGGAACTACAATCCTAAAACTAGAAAGCTGCCCACGTTTAAATTACTTCCTAAAGACTAGGACAAACATAACATATAGGCATTTTGTTTTCTAACAGAACACTAATTTACTAAACTAAAATTTTAAAACTAACAAGGATGACATTCAAATTGATCACATTTCAGATGCATCATTATATATATATATATATATATATATATATATATTATATTACCTTAATTAAAAGGATGAACTCCTAACTTGAATGTTAAATTATTATAATATCCTTAACTTAGGTTGTGACTTTTCCGATGAGTTGTGACTCTTCTGATAAGTTGTGACTCTTTTCAAAGGGTTGTGATTTTTAGATGAGTTGTAACTTTTCTAAAGAGTTGTGACTTTTCCAAAGAGTTGTGACGTTTTCAATAAGTTGTGACTTTTTCAAATGGATGTGACTTCTTGAAACGGTCATGACTTTTCAAATAAGACACAAAAAACAGTTGTTCATCCTACCCTTTGTTGACTATAAATAGAGGGGTTTCTTTCATTTTTCAACCACAATTTTTTTTTTATCTTCTACTCTTCCTCTTCTTGTATTTTTTAAAAATTCTTGTGATTTATTGTAGTTGAGTAAGTTCGAAGTTCAGCGGAATAGGAGGTACCACTATTCTGATTGAGTAAGTTGTTCTATCCTAACATGATATATTTCTTAACCTCGAGTACTTAAGGAAAAAAATTCTGATGATACAATAATTATTTTTTGCTTAGTATATACATTAGTATGTAATGTTCCAAGAGATGAAGTTAACATGATGATTTATTTTTGTTAAAAATTTCTCTTGTGATGTAGATATATGCTTCTGAATATCTTTTTCCAAAATTATTAAACTTCTCAAGAATTAGAGAATTGTCACGATTTATTTTTTGATGCTCAATACAAAAGAATGACTTTATTTATCAATGCTTCTTATGTCATTTAGATTGTCAGGAAATTTGCATCAAAATAGTTATTAGTATATAAACATTGACCTTTTGTTTTACTGATTTTACTATTTCTTAATATTTCACTATTTTCAATGAAGAAATGATCATATTGAAGTTTGTATTAGTTTAATTTTTATTATTATTATTATTATTATTATTATTATATATATATATATATATATATATATATATATATATGGGTAGGTATTTATATATGTTACGAATATATTAGCAAGTTAACAAGATCTTCTAACTTCAAAATATATTATTTTAAATTGTTCCGAGTTCTTTTAAAAAAAAAAAAAACTCACAACAAATGTGAAAATATGTGAACATATATGAATCATTTAAAATTTAATATTAACAAAATAAACTTTATATTTTATAATATGGAATAAACATTTTCATTTTGTCCCTACACTAAATTAAAATCTAATAACTATAAAAAATATAGCAACATTAATTAAAAGTTCTATTTATTTATGTAGTATAAGATTTATTAGAAATTCATCTATTGCACATTAATTCTTTAGTTATAACATTATAAATTCTCTTAGTTATTACTAATTATTGCAAACATTATTCACACTCTTTTACATTTTTTTAGTTATAATACTATGAATTCTCATAGTTATTACATTAATTATTTCTATCTTTCATCTTTCTTTATATTAACTTTTTATCAATAATTTTTCGTATTATTATACTGCCCCTATGTATGTGATAACACGGTGTTGTTATTTTTCCTTGGACGAATCATGCTTGGTTGAATGACTTGAAAATTGTTTACAAATATATGAACTATATCTTTGTTGGGTGTAAGATAAATAGGTGATTATATATATGATTCCACATATAAAATATATTCTTTAATTTTAATGTTTAGTTTCTCCGGTAAAAAAAAGGAAACATTTCTGAGTTAACTATGGACAGCCAGATAACTATCTTGGATTTATGTACACAGTCAATCAAGAACTCAAATATCAGAGCCAACAACAAGAACGCCATTTATTATGTTATAACTTATAAAATAAAAATTAATATACAAAAATAGTTCTAAAATATAAAATGTAGTTATTCTTCACATGTTCATATGACATCTAAACAAATTAACGTGGAATACATGTGAAAAACACATCTGGTTAGATGACAAGAAAATTACACAACAAATATCGTCTATAAGGTAATATTAGTGAGATACGACTAATTACATGATTGAACCTCATCAAATTGAAATAAATATACACATTATTGCATTTAACTAATAATTTTTTTCATTGAGCATCTTCATAGGTTCGCGTGAATAAGAGATATATATGATGATCCACATTGAACATTCACAAAAGAATCTGCAATATTATTTTGTGCAAAATTTATTATTCAAATCTTTGGTTAAATTTTCTGAATTGATAATCACGTGCAACGCACGTGTGTGTGTGTATATATATATATATACTGGTTTTTGAGAACGGGTGTTGCACGTGTATTTCATGTGAATTTTTATAGATATGTGTAATTAAAATTCTACGAAAACATACATGTTATGACATGAAGATTGGCGAAATGGTCTAGTGGACCCTTATACTTGTATCAGCTTGTATTCTGAGCCCTTCTACTTACACCTTTGTCATCTGGACCCTTAAACTCAATAAAACACAATTTAACAAATCCCTCTGACCATTGACCAAGCTTATGTGTCTTTAAGATGGCTGAGTTGGCAAAAGTGTGTGACTTCACGCATCTTAAGGCGAGTGAACAACTTTTTTAAGTTAAAAAAATATTAAAATTATAAAAGAAATATTTTTTTAAAAAAACAATTAATTAAAAAGTTATTTCTTCTTCCAAGCTTAATTGCTTTCCAATCTCCATCGTCGTCTGAGCAGTAACCTCAAAGGAGCAGCAGCCATGGGGAGAATAAAGGTTCATGAGTTGAGGAACAAGTCGAAGACAGACCTTTTGGCTCAGTTGAAGGATCTGAAGGTGGAGCTTGCTCTTCTCCATGTTGCAAAGGTCACCGGTGGTGCTCCTAACAAGCTATCCAAAATCAAAGTGGTAAGGTTGTCAATTGCACATGTTTTGACTGTCATCTCACAGAAGCAAAAGTCAGCTCTTAGAGAAGTTTACAAGAAAAAGAAGTACTTGCCTCTTACGAAAAGTTTGGCTAGATCTGGTTGTGCAGTGGCCAGATCTGATTGTGCGATGGCTTAGGTTGTTATTACTGTGGAGGTTGAAGAAGGAAAGAAAAATAGTGATGGTATGCGACGGAGATGAAGATGGGTGAGGGAGAAAGTTGCACAAGTGAGATTCTTGATGAAATCTTGAGAGTCTCAATTGATGTTGAAGTTTTTGGGGGGTAAAAATTTGCAGAGGCAAGAGGTTTGCTTCAGTCCATGTATGGAGGTGTAACGAGCAGGTTCATCCATTTATCCACAATTCTCGAATTTTTGGTGTTTAAGCAACAAAGGCCATATTTTTGCTTTTACTCTTACATGTAAGCTCAATACAGTAAAAGGGAATAAACCCAGCAAGGAAAAGAGACCAATTTCAATTCCAGGTTCTGATGGTGTGGCGCCACCAGTTGTTGAATTGGAAGAAGGGTCTATAGGAAATGGTGGAAGGAAGGTGGAGGAGACGAAGAATGGTGTTGTTGGTTTTGGGATTGTGAAGAAATTGCCTAGAAAAGTTTTGGGGATTTTGTCCAATTTGCCTTTGGCTATTGCTGAGATGTTTGCTATTGCTGCCTTAATGGCCTCAGGAACTTTCATTGACCAAGGCGAGGCTCCAGATTACTACTTAAGGGAGAAAATATATGTGATTCGCCGGCAAAAATGGCGACGCTGGTGATGGCTTTCTTTTGGTAGTGAAATAGTGAAAATAGGGAGAATTAAAAATGCCAATAATAAATTAAAATGTTATTATTTTATATTTTATTAAATAATTTTGTTTAATAATTTTTTAAAAATAGTTATGAAATAATTATGATGTGGCATTAATATATGTGACGTGGATATGACATGTCAATTATATAAAGGAGAGTGAGCTACACACATGGTTGGAGGGGCTTAAAAGTCTTATTTTATTTGAGTTTAAGGGTCCAGATGACAAAGGTGTAAGTAGAAGGGTTCAGAATACAAAGTGATACAAGTATAAGGGTCCACCAGACCATTTCGCCCATGAAGATTTTCATATATAAACTTAATTCCTTTTATACAACCAACAGTAAAGTTTGAACTTTTACCGTCAACACTTCATGTAAACAGGATTTAAACATAGGAGTATATCTTTTCCTTGTATATTTATATATTCAAACATGCTATCGGTATATTAGCAATGGAGTTTTTAACATAAAAAAAAAAGAAAATAATACAATGCTTTAATATTAAGCTTAAGATTGAAAGATTAAAGTGACTTGGAGTGAAGAAAATAACTGCACTTGCACTATATATTACTTTTATTTGACAAGGAACATAAAAAGTTCACATAACTGCCGCAAGCTAAAAGGAAGAAATAGTAAATGTGAGCTATGAAATAGTTGTGTTGTAAATTGTGTTCAAATAATCTGTATTTTAGCTCAATAGGGAGATGAAAGATTTCTTTCAATTAAATGTAATTAGATTAATGACAAGAATTTATTTTTATAATATTAAAATGATGACTCAACTTTTAACGATTTAATATTTTATTAATTACATATTTTATAATATTTTTATTTAGTGTAGGAGTAAAATGGTAATCCAACTTTAGACTTTGGACCTTCCCACTTTTAATATAATACTAGTCTCCGGGAACGTGCGTTGCACGTTTGTCCCTGTGTCATTATTATAAAAGCTTCTAAGAAAAAGTTGAGTTATAAAATAGAAAATACTAACAGTAGACCTGTGCATTTCTCATTAAAGAAAATTATGTGTAGCTAATTACTAAGATAATATAGCCTCAAATACTATGAATACGTCAATACCATATATGTGCGACTTATCCTTTATAATTTCGTGTTCAACACTCTGCGTGTATGTCACATAGTAATATGTAAAGAGATGCAGTGAAGGAAAACAAACTACAAATTTGGATGTACAATTAAAAATTACTTAAATTAAAATTACTCGTATTATTAGGATAACTAAAACTTTAAGAAAAAAAAAATACAAAGATGAACACTTAATTTTATCAATAGAGAAGTTCCTTAATAAACAGGGACATTTGAGATATGGAACGCTTCTTAGTTATTTGAGAAAAAGGATAAATATACCTATGAACTATAGTAAATGATATGCATATATCCTTCATCATACTTTTGGGATATTGGTGTCATTGCCGTCCAAAAACTAGAGCATATATACCCTTTATACTAACGGACATACACGTGTCATAATCTTATCCACCGACCTCACATTTATTAAATATCTGATCGACTGATAAGATTGTGTCACGTGTCCCTGTTTAGTCTTCCGTTAGAGTGAAGGGCACATATGCTCTAGTTTTTGGACAGGGGCACGTATCCCAAAAGTATGACGGAGGATATATGCATATCATTTACGATAGTTCGGAGATATATTTGTCCTCTTTCCCTAGTTATTTTGATTTAAGCAATGCATATACGTATTTAATATTACAACATAAATGAAAAATCGACATGTAAAAAAAGGAAGAATTAGAAAAGGATAAAATTATCGAAAATTGAAAAAGTACTTCAAGTTACTCGACTTCATGATCATTGATCCTATTCAAGTATGTTTTCCAACCATTTCACATGATAACTTGATTCCTCCCTTTTCAGCTCTAAGAATATAAGACATCATCATTTAAATCTCTACTTTCTCTAATGCTTGCTGTTTTTTTACCTTAAAAAGGCATTGGGTAATTAATATTTATTCTAAAATATTCTTTTCATTTTTAGTACACTATGCTGAAAAGTGGAAAGGTTGTAATTAAAAAATAAAATAAGATAAAATTCACAAAGAAAATGAAAAGGCAATATGATCTAACTATTGAGAGAGTTAGCATAAAGTTAAGAAGATTAAAAGTTATACCAATTAAGTAGTAGGCTAACATAAAAAACGTTCAAATTATTATATTTTATGATAAATGATTATTATTTTATATTTAACTAAATAAATATTTTATAATATTTTGATTTTGTATAGGGATAATATGTTCAATGTCAACATATATAATTTTTAAAATAATACAAATAATATTAATAAACACGTAAATAATGACTAATTAAAATTGTAAAAGTAAAATACAATAATTTGTAGCTATATAAAATAATTTGAATTAATTTGACCTTTTTCTTGTGTAGGTTTTATGATATATGTTTCTTCGTCTTTTGATATTTCAACAATAAATAGTTCGAATATGAACATGAGCAACATGATCAGTTATGTTAGCAAATGCTTCGAGTCTTAAAGTTTGTATCTTGTCTTAAGAAATTATAGCATTCTCCTTTTATAAAGTCTCATACTCTAGTACATTATTGTCAATTTCATGGCTCAACACGTGTAAAAATAATAATTCATGTGATAGAGATAATTAATTAATAATTAGTGATATCAGAAAATTTAATCAATATTACACATATATAATCAAAGTTATACATACATGCATCATTTGTTTAATTCAATATTATTTTATTATAATATATATAAATCATAGTTGTACGTACTACATGCATCTTTTGTTTAATTCAAGATTATAAATTATAATACATGTGAATTTGACAAAATAATTTTAGTAAACCTTTTTAAATATAATCATAATGTATAAATTATAACAAAATTTATCACCAAGTGTAAATATCCCCAAAAAAAGAAAAAAAAGTTTGAAGAACTAATAATCATGCATGTATCTAAAGTTATATCTTTTATACTTTTCATAAATCTTAATCTTAGACATATGTTACATTTTTGTACATATTATACTATATTTTGTAAAATAATAATTGTCAAAAAATGAGTATCTAATGTTGTGATTGAGAAGTGAAGAATACAAAATAGAAAATTTAAATCTGAAATGTAGAGAAACAAATAAGAATTAGTTAGCGAAAAAAAATTCAAAAAATTGGCAAATAATAATTGTCAGAAAATGAGTACCTTATGTTTGATAGAGAAGTGAAGAATACACAATTGCAACTTTATATCTGAAATGTTAAAAAAATAAAATACGAATTAGTTAGCGAAAAAAATTCAAAATATTGGCTATATATATATATATATATAAATCGGATTTCTCTAAGAAAAAAAATAGAACAAAATTCTCTCCTCCAACATTAATCCCCAAAATTCATATTTTTTTCTCTCCTTTCTTTTCTATCAAAATGATCCGTATATATTTGATTATATAGATGATTATGACTTTAATTCAATGTTAACTCTTCACATTATTTATATTTAAATAGTAGTGATTGACAATTTTAATAAATGAATGCAATCTTTTTTTATGTTTTTAATGAAAAACTAACTTTTAAAATTCTCCAGGCATTTTACAATTTCATTAAAAATAAAAGTAGATTTCTAGCCTCCCATAATATTTAATATATAATAACTAATAATATATGATTTTTTGAAAAATGTTTTTAGTATAGGGGTAAATAAAAGTTGATTTCTAGCATTCAATAATATTTAATATATACTAACAATTAATATATGATTTTAAAAAAAGTTTTTAGTATAGGCGTAAAATGGTATTTCAACTTTACACTCTGGAGCTTTCCACTTTTAGTAATATATGATGATATAATGATATGATATGAGTGTGTATGTCTGTATGTGTAATTTCTAAAAAAATGTGTGCTAATTTGAAATAGAGTACATGCGTAAGGTGCATGCCCAAAAACTAAAATAAATAAAGCTTCAAACTTAACTCAAAGTTCTAGGCCAAATCAACTCGAAAGTTGTTAGAGTGATCTTTTAAGTGTTTGTAAATTGTTACAATAGGGTACTCTAACAAAGGCAACTCCGTACCTAGGGAAATTACAACCCGAGATGAGAATAAATGAATATTTACCACTCCACCACAACTCTTGTTGGTTATACCAATACGTACTTATTGTTGACATACTTTTGTTGGAATAGCAATTTAAGAATATACACTTGGGAAAGGAAAAATAGTATTCGTCACTACTAGAAAGGTTAAAGACAACCATGTGAGGATGGCATTACAGGTGAACACAGTGGCGGACCCAAGATTTTCACGAAGTGGGTTCAAGCAGGAATCGAACTCGGTTTGGCTGGACAAAATGAACCCTCTTCATCACTAGGTTAAGCATCACTCTTGTGCTAAATGGAGTCAAAATTTAATATATACCTCTAAAATTTCAAAAACTAATTAAATATACACATATATATACGGTGTTATTTTTCGATGAATGGGTTCATATGAATCCACTTGACCCACTGTAGGTCCGCCCCTGGATGAACATCACCACCTTAGGTACAAGGACAAAGCATGGGAAAATAAGAAACTGTCAACAACAGTTGTTACTACTACAAACAACTAAAAACTGTTATACAAGTGACTACTACCAATGGACCCGGGGGGCGGGGGGGGGGGGGGAAGGTAAAAGAAGGATCTGCTACACAAACTAATATGTAAAGTCAGCAAGGTAACACAGAATCCTTGTATCATTATTGCTCTGTCAGTCTTTGCTGAGCTAGATACGCTGCTGAATGAAGAGTGAAAAAGGTAGATAATGTATCGAAAATAGCAACACGATCCATGAACTTGAACAGATAACTAATTCGTTGCTTTGTATCGCTCTGTTGCTTTAAGTGACCATGTGGTTAGTCAATTGTCAATCTGACAGTACCATGAATTTTGAGGGAGAATACCCCATGCACT
Source organism: Solanum okadae (assembly GCA_036553675.1). Taxonomy (NCBI): domain Eukaryota; kingdom Viridiplantae; phylum Streptophyta; class Magnoliopsida; order Solanales; family Solanaceae; genus Solanum; species Solanum okadae. The sequence continues at coordinate 47,464,042 of CM071678.1, forward strand.
GTAACGGGTTTTTAATAGTACAGGACAACGACTAATGACTGCTTCAGTGAAGAGGTTGTGATGATTTACCTGAGCAGAACAAAGGGACTTCATGAGTTCAATCAACACATTGTTTCCTCCTACTTCACTCACTTGCCTTGCAAATTCTTGCATAGTGATCTTCCCATGTTGATAATCTTATCAACATACTATTATCAATTCGAACGCATGACTTCCTGCTACTTCTCTAACTTGCCTTACAAATTCTTGCGTAATGAGATTCTTCCCATCTACATAATCATAGCAATATACAGTTATCAGTTTGATAGGATGAGGAGGCAAGATCTTTGATAATATTTGACCACATCATCTATGAAATCCTCAAATTTACTTTCTTTGAAAGAGTTGGATATTTTTCAACCCTTTCTGAATGAGGAAAAACTCTGAAACTGATTATGCCTTGAGGGAGGATATGAGTATTCAAGTGACAACTCCAAACAGTGTATGTTAGCATGTGTGCACAGTGCATTCCCTTTACTTTTCTTCTTCTGTAACAAAGAATTGAACAAAACAACTTGAGCGAAATTCAAAAACGTTAGTCCCTTCTTAATATAAATTTCCACATTTCTTTAATGTCTCTTTCTACCACCTATCCAAAGTATATATAAAGCAGTAGAATAGAGCAATCCTTCAAAATAGACTAAGCATCAAATTAACGAACACAATAACTACTAAAACAAGATATCAAAGAAACATAAATGATGTGATTTGGTTAAATTTTCATAATTTCTTCGAAATTCTCAGTTTTTACAAAACAACATTGGGTTGCAGAGTGAAGAAAGAAGAATGAGAAAGAGAACAGAAGAAACCTAGCAATCGTTCGATTCAATTTCACCGCCGGTGAGAGAAGGGTCACCATGGACGGCGGGAAATCGGAAGGTTTTGTGATACAGAGAAAGTAGGGAATTTGAAAACTAAGGGCAAATCTTTTCTCCCAAACGGTCATATATTAAATGGCGGGAGGGATTACTGAAAATTGGCTGTAAATGAGTTTATTTTTAATTATTTAGTTGAAAGCTATTTAATCTTAGTAATTTTGTTTTATATACTTTTAATAAGACAATTTATTTGCTGAAAAGCGGCTGCATCAGGTTGTGACTGGATGAAATAAGGAGTCCAGCCGTTGCGGAAGAGTTTGAGATCTATGCGAGCCCGAATCTCTGACGGTTGAGAGCGAGATATATGAAAGTCGTTCCTTGAAATTTAACTATAAATAGTCTTCTACTTGTTGTAGGGCATCAAATTCTTATTCAATCACTTTCATTACACCATAACTTTCTTCTTCTTAAGTCTGTTTTTCATTGTTCTGATTTACATTAATGAGATCAAACTTATCCGGTGATGCTTCCAGCTACCCGCTTCTTGGAGGCCTATGCACTCAAGACTACTACCACACGTGTGTATTAGAATTCAGCTGAAAAGATGACCAATATTTGTTGCAAGTGTAACCAACCCAAAAAATATGTATGATGGCAACTCAAAAGTAGGTTTTCAAGAGGACCCAATTCAGTTTGTTTCAAGCTCAAGTGAGCTTGGCAACAACATAGTGAGAACACTTAAAAGAGGGAAAGACATGTAAAGGACGCATTTATACTAAGGCCTAACTATATAAAGTTAAAATGAGTACTGCAGTATACCTGAGATGTTATAAATATGTGATGTAGCATCTGCCTCATTCCTAGGTTCACACATTTTGTTTAGTCTCTCAGCCAAATGGGGTAAGATGGGAGCAATTATCCTTCCTATTGAAAGCAAATGGGCTTCAAGGACTGTTTGACAACTCTTCCTTGTAAAACTTGCACTCCCCCCTGAAAATAACAAAAAAAAAGTTTATTAGGTAATGTAAAATTCATCAAAATGGTACCAAGAAAGTACTCAAAGCATACAAACTACAGCACAGTTGTATCTGATACAATCTCAAAACTTCTATAAAATCCAAGTACTGAACTAAATCTTCTACCAGATTTACCCTACATCAAAAGTACACATAGAAGACTCTATTTTTATATTTTAAGAATAGCTAAATAATTCTCTTATTTCTTTCCAACCAAATATTCCAAAAGATGCAGAGAGGTATGGTTTTCCAGATTTGTGTTAATTATTTCCTGACTTTCTGATTCTGCCAACAAACCAGTAGGCCTTTCACATTCTTTGACATCATTTGTTGCACACCACTCATTCAGGAACAGATCCCATAACTGCTTTGTGTGATTGCAATGCGAAAACAGATGATCTACGGACTCCTGAGAATTTCTACAGAAAACACATCTACTGCACAAAGTAATTCCTCTTCTCTGCAACATATCTTGACTTAAGCATGCATTTCTAACTGCAACTTAACCAATTTACACTAGCATCTGACTAAGCTTTCAATACAAGCTGTTAATGAGTCCATGTAACGAGCAGAAAGCTGGATTCAAAACTCTTGGCCTATAATTTATAATGTAAAGAAAGTCAATAGCAGCAGAAGCCTCAATTTAAAGGAAGAGCAATGTACGCAACCCCCCACACAAAGTCAATTTTCAGAAGATCTTTCAAAACTCATATACAGAGGTCATAAAACCCAAACACTCAGACACGGGACATGATACCTGTAACTGAAATGATGACACTGAGTCAAGAATTGAGGTCTAAGAATACTAACTTCCCTAAGAGAAGTAGCTGGGATCTCAAGTTTGATGGTTGACGCAAAGACTCTTAGTAAACATGTTTATATACCATCAAACTGCAGTTCTGAAGAAGTCAACACGCCGTAAAACATACAAAATCTCAGTAGAGGTTACATAAGATAAAACTGATACCTACTAAGACATTCTACAGAAGTAATCGATTGTCAACAAAGTTAGCATGCCACATCAAATTGAGTCAAAACCTACCAGGGAAGGGTATATTGTAACAACAAGATCCTCTTGCTTTTTCTATAGCCAATAATCTACACATTATGCTTCCAGAAACTTTTGAATGTGGACATCAAGTTAATACAATATTTAAGGAGCAAACAACCCAAACTAACTTTCCTCCATATATACACAAGAGTGCAAGAGGAGACATTGATATATTTCTTAGTAGTCCATAAAATGTAATTAATTGTGCTTTGATGAACTGTTCAAGGTTCAGGGAAATTAGAATTTCGGTCATTTATTTGATCGCATAAAAAAATTCTGTAATCTATTTAACCGAGATATCAGCAGCAGGAATTCTTACAAGCTAGCTTTGGCAACAGTGATAAAAGGGTAAATTTGGCATCCGTTCAGTTTAAGAGAAAATGACACTTCTACTCTAACATTTGACATTTCCATCCGAATGAAAATAAAGCAAACAAATTGTTAAGAATTCATCACCAACTTAATTAGTTACTTAATATAAGTCAAGAAAAATCTGGAATATTCCTGAGTTGTAGAGAATTGAAGGAAAATCTCTAGAATGAGTATTCTAGAGAGAATAGTCTAGAAATGTTCTAGAAAAAGTAGTTATAGAAAAATATAGCCAGGAATATTCTAGAATAGTAATATGTATCTCTCTAGATTCTTCCATCACCTCCTATAAATAAAGGTGGTCCATTTGAGTTGTAACCATGCAAGAAACCAACTAAGTAACAAACCAAGTAAGAAAACAAAAAAGAAAGTAAGAGAGCAAACAAAAGTGAGTGCTCAAGTAAAGAGTGTTGCTGAAGCAAGCAACAAGTGTGATCAAGATTGTAAGACCGAAGCGGATCCTTACTTTGATATAATAAAATTCGAGTTGTGAGAAATCGATAGTACCCGTCTCTCCAAATAATATATCCAACACAAACTGACTTAAATTTCAAGGAATAGTTTGGTCCACCACACCAGCAACTCTAAGCAACCAAAAAGCAAACCCTTCCTTAATTCCCTGCTTCTCGTCCCTAGTCCTGGATCCAACTCTAAGAATCACCTAGTGTTTTTTGTCTCCTCTGAGTGAGACCTTAGGGTTCACAACCACTTCATTGACCACTAGGCCACACCCTTGGATGCCCTTTAATTGACAGAATCTTCGATATATTTGGTTTCCTTGTTTCTGTGCTTACTAACAAGAAGACTGTATATTCTATACTTGCTGCAGGAAACCATTCATTCACGCATTTAGAGAAAAAAATAAAAAGTCGTAAAGCTTCCCAGCAATGAGCTGTTCCTGGAAGATCTGAAGACTATCTGAGGGTGAAGAATCAGGTTGAAGACTCCGAAAGGATCCTCGGGATTCGTTCGGAACCCCGTATACACCAACCACATAAGCAAGTCGATTATACTTAACATTTCAGAATCAATGGAACTGCCAAAACACTAATATGAGGTCTCCTTGACCCAGGGGCGGTTCTAATAAATCGGTGGCCTAAAGCAAAATCCGAATGGAGGCCTTAAATTCGAATATATATTTTTTATGAAGTTTATTATAGCTAATTATTTAATCTTTTTTGAGACATAATACTCATAATTTATCAAACTTCTATTACTTCCTTGCTCTTTTATGAAAAAATTATATTTTCTACATATTATACGCTATATTTTTAAAAAAAATATGTATAACCTAGTGTATTTTTAAAAAATGAGGCCCCTCAATTTTGGGGCCTAAGGCAGTTGCCTTTTTTTCAAAGCTGTAGAGCCGCCACTGCCTTGACCCAACATTGGTGAAAATCACAAGAAACAACTCAACGCCTAAAAATGCTAAACCAAGCTCGGGACCTCTCAAAAATCAACCAAGACCTCACCTAGGCCTAAAATCATCCTTCGAATCCAACAGAACTCTTGGAATTATTATCCGAACCCCGAATTTTACCAAAGTCAACTCGATGGCTAAATTTTCAAAAATTCAAACTTAAAACCTCAAATTCTCAAAAAATAAACTTGGAATTTGAAATTGAAAATGCTCACAGCTCAGATTCAACATTTTGAGATGGATGGAATCGACGGAATTCCATTCGACACTCGAAATTGAAAATGCTCACAGCCTTATCTCTTTTTAGTAAAACGATTTTTCTAAATCTTTATTAAATAAAAATAAAAATTTATATATTATAAATAGAAAGAGATATATTTTATAGGAAAATTACAAAATTACCTTGTAAACGATCTCAAAAGTGTTTTTTTTTAAATTTTCAAAACAATTATTTTAAATTATTTGAAATTGAAGAAACTTGAAAATTAATTAAATTATGGAGGGTCAAAATTTGGTGTCAAGAATCATCATCAAGGAAGAAATTATAATCATGGTCATCCCCTAACAAATAATAACCTTCACCAGTAGTAATGCAAAAAAGAAAGATGAAAATCATGAGGCAATAGTCACAATTATAATTTCTTCCTGATGAAGATGGATGAAAATTTCAAAAAATAAGATGTGGAGAAAAAGAGCAGTAGTCACATGTCCGTCTTATGCCAAAACACCCGATTATGCTTTATTATGCATTCCTGATGAAGATGGATGAAAATACTGAAGCAAATTTTATTTCTTAAGATAATTGAGCTCATGCATTTAGCTGTAGAAGACTTTTTTGAACATCCTAAAAAAAAAGATAATGATGAATCTATGATAATTTAAATATTTTCAATCCTGTTCTTTATATATGTTAACTAGCTTGATCATGTTTTCATTGTATATTGTAACACCTCGAAAACCTTACCTAGGAAAAAAATTGCAAAACTTACTTGAAGCAGTGAACCACGGTAGGGTTCATGGACCGTGATAGGGTCCACGATCCGTTGACCTGCCCATGGTCATGACTTGGAAGTCACCAGGCCCAAACGTCAGACCACGGGCACCTTCACGGTCTATGGCCTTGACGATGGGCCGTGGTGGCGTCCGTGACATCAAGGCAGTAGCCTCCCTAGCCTAGCCCTCAGACACCCCTCGCCCAAGTGAGGACCACGGGGACCTTCACGGTCCGTGGTCCTGAAGATGGGTCTTGGGGGAGTCTGTGAAGCCTTACCAGTAGCCCCCTAAATCCTGAGCCACCAGACCTCAGCCCAATTGAGGACCACGAGGACCTTCACGGTCTGTGGTCCCTTTCACGGTCCGTGAAGGTGGCCGTGGTCAGCCCTATTAGCAGGTTAAGTCAGGGGTCTTTTGGTCTTTTCCTATTTCATTGGAATCCTAAACTACATCGTTTTAAACCTAAACTATGTGGTTTTGATTAGTTTTAGCCTATAAACATAACTAGAACTTACCTAAGTCAAATCATTAATCAAAACTTAGAAAATTAGAAGCAAGAGAGGAGTAAAAGTCGACCACACCAAACTCCAAGAATGCAACAAGTTTTGTTCAGTTCCAACCCAGAAATCAAGGGATTTCTCCGTGGAATTATCACCAGGTATGTGGGATTTCACTAGTGGGTTCCTTTCACCCATTAGGTCCCTAGTTTAAGTCAATTTCTTGATTTCCTTATTATGACTAGACCTAGGGTTTCTTGAACGTTAGAATTGTTGGGTTCTTAGCTGTTAGAATGATCTAAATCAGATTAGTACGTTAATATTCAGTTTAATGCATGAATTCTAGAGCCCTAGCTATGTATTTCTTTAGTTCTTGAATTAGACATGCTAGGTCAGATATTTCAGTTATTCAATTATACATGCCTCGGTTATTAATGCATCAATATCAGTTTAATTGTTGCATTCTCAGTTTGCATGTTCAGTTTGAGCTATCCAGTAACTTAAATAAATTCAGTCATAATGTGTTCATTACTTAATCCATTGGGAGTAGCATAATACCGAGTTGGACTAGGGTTTAGCGTACCTAAATAGTCCCAGAACTACTAGCCACGTAGGTTGTAAGTCCTTTCTGTGGGCATCATTTCAGTGATCACGCCAACATGCCTCTATACCTCTAGCAGGGTATATTGGGTCCTCTTGATGGGGCGTATACATTGGACTCCACATTTAGCACATGTGGTTTTATAATTGGTTATTAGTATCTCCCACATACAATCAGATTCTATTGCATTGACAATTTATCAGTATATCCAGTATTCAGTTTCAGCATGTTATAAATTGGTCACTGCATTCAGTTATCTCAGCATTCAGTATCTATATCATGTTCAGATTTTATCATTGCTTATTTGCTTTGTTTAGTTATATGTTATTTTAGCTGTATTCTATCATGCATGCTTATTACCTTTCAAGTACTGACACATACTCTGCGCTACATCTTCTTGTGCTGTAGGTTCAGGTTCTCAGTATCCAAATCACTCTTAGATCGGTTCCCGATCTCCAGTTCAGCAGAATCAATGGTGAGTCCTCATTTTCCGAGGACAATAATCATGAGTTTCTTTTCAGTATTTTTTTTGTCCTTTAGTTTTAGTTTTGCTAGACTTAGCTACGGCCTGTCCCAACATTTCTAGTCAGCTAGAGGCTATTTTCAAACATAGATAGATTCAACTTAGTATTGAGTTAATATCTTCCTTGTATTAAACTCATCAGTTTTCATATATCTCAGTTATAGTATATGGATATTCCCCATCTTTTCTTTTTGTTTATGATTATAGCCTCCGCACAATTTCTATTATTCTGTTTATATTTAGTATGCTCATGATCATGCCAGTAGGGTTAGCTTGGGATCACTTGTGGTCCTAGGTCCCGTGTCCGCGTTTCGGGGAAAGCTCGGAGAGTGACAAACTTGGTATCAGAGCACTAGGTTTAAGTGTCCTAGGATATCTGAAAAGCCGCACTAGGTAGAGTCCTTTTCATGGATGTGGAGTGCGCACCATATCTAATGAGGGGGAGGCTACAAAGTGTCTTAGGAAAAATCTTCATTTTCTTGTTACTCTTATCGTGCGTAAGGTATGATCTAATTCCATTCTAACTAGACGTTCTACATTTCAGTGATCATACCTCCTCGTAGAGCTAATGCCAGGAATGCGAATGCCAGGAACAGAAACGCAGCTCCTCGAGTCCCTGATCAAGAAGTGTCGAATGCAGAGTTCAAGAACGCCATTCAGATGTTGGCTCAGAGTGTGGCCAACCAGAACAATCAGCGGGCTCCAGTTCCGGTAAATGCCAATATTGGGTCAGCTGCAGCCAGGGTGTGAGACTTTTTTAGGATGAATCCGCTAGAGTTCTTAGGATCGCAAGTTGGAAAAGATCCCTAAAACTTCATTGATGAGGTCAAGAAGATCTTTGAAGTGATGCAGGTAACTAGGAATGATCGGGTTGAGTTAGCATCTTACCAACTGAAAGATGTTTCTCATATCTGGTATACTAAGTGGAAGGAGAACAGGGGTACTGATGCAACTCCTATTACTTGGGATTGTTTCAGCGAAACCTTTCTCGACAGGTTTTTCCCTATAAAGTTGAGAGAAGTAAGGGCCCAGGAATTTATGAACTTAAGACAGGGTAACATGACGGTCCAAGAGTATGGGCTCAAGTTTAACTAACTCTCCAGGTATGCTCCTCACATGGTTGCTGATTCCAAGGCTCAGATGAATAAGTTTTTGTATGGAGTGTCAGACTTAGTGAAAACAGAGTGCAGGAATGCTATGTTGTTGGGAAACATGAACATATCTAGGCTCATGACTCATGTTCAGCTGGTTGAGGGTGATAAGCTTAGGGTACAAGCTAAGGAGACTAAGAAAGCAAGAACAGGTAACTACGAGTATTCCCAATAGAAATCAGGTGGTGGAAATCGCTCGCAGTTTCAGCAGAAGTCTTCGACTCCAGCACCTTCTTTAGCTAGTATTCCATCCCCCAGGTTCTATAACGATCAGAAAGGTAGGGCGTCAAGCTCTAAGTCTCAAGGTAGTGTTACAGGTACCAAAACCTACCCAACTTGCCCGGAATGTAGTAAGAACCATCTGGGCGAGTGCTTTGCAGGTAAGGAAGGATACTTTGGGTGTGGTCAGTCTGGTCATAGATTGAAGGATTGTCCTTCTAGATAGGTTCCATGAGGAAATAATGGTAGAGCTCAGTCTACAACTTCAGCAGCACCAATATGTCGCCCGACTCAGCAGGGTAACTCATCTGGTACAGGTGGCGGACAACGCCAAAACATGCTCTATTCTCTTCAGGCTCGCCAAGATCAGGAAGATTCTCCTGATGTAGTCACTGGTACGTTACGGGTCTTTGACCTTGATGTTTATGCATTATTAGATCCAGGGGCTACGTTGTCTTTTGTAACTCCTTATATAATAGTCATATTCAGTGTTAGCCCAGAAACTCTTTTAGAATCCTTCTCACTCTACTCCAGTTGGTCAACTAGTTATAGCTAGACGGGTATACAAAAATTGTCCTGTCACAGTCTCTCAAAAAGTCACCTCAGTTGATCTTGTAGAGTTAGAAATGGTAGACTTCGATATTATTCTAGGCATGGATTGGTTACATTCTTGTTATGCCTCAGTCAATTGTAGAACTAGGATTGTTCATTTTCAGTTTCCAGACGAACCAATCTTAAAATGGAAGGGTAGTAGCTTAGTGCCTATGGGTCGATTCATTTCTTACCTTAAGGCCATAAAGTTGATCTCTAAGGGTTATCTCTATCATCTAGTTCGAGTTAAGGATTCTAGTTCCGAATCCCCAACTCTTGAGTCAGTCCCTGTAGTCAATGAGTTTCCAGAAGTGTTTCCAGATGATCTTCTCGGAGTTCCTCCCGAAAGGGAAATCGACTTTGGAATTGATCTCCTTCCAGATACCCAACCTATCTCTATTTCTCCTTACAAAATGGCTCCAGCTGAGCTTAAGGAATTGAAGGAGAAGTTGAAAGACCTTCTAGATAAGGGCTTTATTAGACCTAGTATTTTGCCATGGGGTGCACTAGTGTTGTTCGTAAAGAAGATAGATGGTTCTCCCAGAATGTGCATTGCCTATAGGCAGTTGAACAAAGTCACAATCAAGAATAAGTATCCCATCCCCAGAGTTGATGACTTGTTCGACCAACTTCAGGGTGCTAGTCTATTCTCAAAGATAGACCTCATATCTAGTTATCATCAGCTTAGATTCAGAGATAGTGACATTCCAAAGACCTCCTTCAGAACTTGGTATCGTCATTATTAATTCATAGTTATGTCATTTGGACTAACCAATGCTCCTGCAACTTTCATAGATTTGATGAACAGAGTGTTCAAGAAGTACTTGGACTTGTTCGTTATCATCTTTATTGATGATATCCTTATTTACTCTAGGAATGAGGAAGAAGATGCGACTCATTTGAGAGTTGTTCTGTAAACTGTCAAAGATCGCTAGTTATTTGCACAATTTAACAAGTGCAAGTTTTGGTTACAATCAGTTGCTTTCCTTGGGCATATTGTGTCTAGTGAAGGAATTCAAGTAGATTCCCAGAAGATAAAAGCAGTGAAACAATGGCCCAGCCCTACCTCTGCTACAGATATCAGAAGTTTCTTAGGTCTAGCGGGTTATTACAGGAGGTTCATGGAAGGATTTTCATCCATAGTCTCACCATTGACTAGGTTGACTCAAAAGATGGTTAAGTTTAGATGGTCAGATAATTGTGAGAAAAGCTTCGCAGAATTGAAAACTAGGTTGACTACAACTCTTGACTTGACTCTACCAGAGGGTTCAGATGGTTATGTGATTTATTGTGATGCATCCAGAGTCGCCCACTTCACGGTCCGTGGTCAGCCCCGTCAGTAGTTTAAGTCAGGGGTCTTTTGGTCTTTTTATATTTCGTTGGACCCCTAAACTACATCGTTTTAACCCTAAACTATGTGGTTTTGATTAGTTTTAGCCTAGAAACATAACTAGAACTTACCTAAGTCAAATCATTAATAAAAACTTAGAAAATTAGAAGCAAGAGAGGAGTAAAAGTCGACCACACCAAACTCCAAGAACGCAACAAGTTTTCTTCAGTTCCAACCTAGAAATCAAGGGATTTCTCCGTGGAATTCGTCACCAGGTATGTAGGATTTCACTAGTGGGTTCCTTTCACCCATGCATTAGGTCCCTAGTTTTCAGTAAGTTTCTTGATTTCCTTATTATGACTAGACCTAGGGTTTCTTGAACGTTAGAATTGTTGGGTTCTTATCTGTTAGAATGATCCAAATTAGATTACTACGTTAATATTCAATTTAATGCATGAGTTTCAGAACCCTAGCTATGTATTTCTTTATGTCTTGAATTACACATACTAGGTTAGATATTTTAGTTATTTAGTTATACATGCCTCAGTTATTAATGCATTAATATCAGTTTAATTGTTGCATTCTCAGTTTGCATGTTCAGTTTGAGCTATCCAGTAACTTACAGAAACTCAGTCATAATTTGTTCATTACTTAATCCATTGGGAGTAGCATAATACCGAGTTGGACTAGGGTTTAACGTACCCAAATAGTCCCATAACTACTTGCCACGTAGGTTGTAAGTCCCTTCTGTGGGCATCATTTCGATGATCACGTCAACATGCCTCTTTACCTCTAGCAAGGTATATTGGGTCCTCTCGATGGGGCGTATACATCGGACTCCACATTTAGCTCATGTGGTTTTATTATCAGTTATTAGTATCTCTCACAGTTTAGTCAGATTCTATTGCATTGACCATTTATCAGTATATCCAGTATTCAGTTTCAGCATGTTATAAATTGGTCACTGCATTAAGTTATCTCAACATTCAGTATCTATATCATGTTCAGATTATATCATTGATTATTTTCTTTGTTCAGTTATATGTTATTTCAGCTATATTCTATCCTGCATGCTCAGTACCTTTCAAGTATTGACGCATACTCTACGCTACATCTTCTCGTGATGTAGGTTCAGGTTCTCAGCATCCACATCACGCTTAGATCGGTTTTCGATCTCCAGTTCAGCAGAATCAGTGGTGAGTCCTCATTCTCCGAGGACAATAGTCATGAGTTTCTTTTTAGTATTTATTTTAGTCTTTTAGTTTCAGTTTTGCTAGACTTAGTTGGGGCCTGTCCCAACATTTCTAGTCAGTTAGAGGCTATTTTCAGACATAGATAGATTCAGCTTAGTATTGAGTTAATATCTTCCTTGTATTAAACTCATTATTTTTCATATATCTCAGTTATAGTATATGGGTATTTCCCATCTTTTCAGTTTGTTTATTCCGCACAGTTTCTATTATTCAGTTTATATTTAGTATGCTCATGATCATGCCAACAAGGTTAGCTTGGGATCACTTGTGGTCCTATGTCCCGTGTCCGCGTTTCGAGAATAGCTCGAGTTGTGACATATATTGTAAATAAAATAAAGCTACGCAATACTTTGGTTAGTCATAATACTATAATGTTCAGTTGTTCACTTTGTCTATACTCTTCATCTTGAATGGTATATAGGTATTTCTCAGTTATTTAAATTATTAAATGATCAAGCATAAGAATATTTATGTGATTGATAGTGGAGTAACACACGCTTTGTTCAAAATTAAGAAATATTTTCTTTACTTTCTTAAAGAATTTTAAAAAATGTTATTATTATTTTTGGCTGTTAAAAATTGATTGAAGGCTTCGAAAATTCTACCATATTTGTATGAAAGGAGCAAAACTTGTTATTAATAATGCACTATTCCTTTTCAAGTCCAAAAAAATTGTTAAGTTTTAAAAATATTTGTCGTTGATATCATATTGAGACAATAACTAAGTCTAACATGAATGGTCGATATCTTTATTTTACCAAGAATATCTCATACACAAAAAAAAAGTTTTGAAAAAACTACCAGCTTTATCTTCTGATCTATATTATCCGGAAATTACTATAATTAAAGTATACTCTATTATAAATCAAGAGTTTACTAATTTAAATACTTTTGTGTCTTAACATGATCGAAACGGTCATCCAATTGGATCAACAATGATGAAACTAACCATTGAAATGTTAATGGGCGTCAATTAAAGAACCTCAAGATATTTACAAGTGATGAATCTTCATGTGTTAATTATTGGATCCTCTATTTTCTAAAAATGTATTCATAGAATATATGTGGACCTATTCATCCATCTAGCGAGTTATTTAGATATTTTATGATTTTAACAGATACATCATAAAGATGATCTTATGTGTTTTTGTTATCATTTCACAACTTGTCATTTGTGAAATTATTGATACAAATAATAAGATTATAAATGCAATTTTCATATTATTCCATTAAGGCTATTTTCCTTGATAAAGTTGAATAACTTATATCTCAAACTTTACTTTTGATGAATATCGTTATCAATTAAAATAAAATTTGGGCATCTTGTAGGTCATGTACATATTTAAAATGCCTAGCAAAATCATTTATCAAGCACATGTACTTGATAGCGAGATCATTAGTAAGGAAAATTAAGTTGCCCACTATAATTTAGAGTCACCCATCTTGTCAATTATCTAAGTTAATTTTATCGGAAAACCTTGCAATCAAATAAATTTGTAATTGATTAAATCTACAATTAAGCAAATAACTTACAAATATCTTATACAATAATTTATGTTTTTCTATAAATAAAAAATCAATTCAGTTCACTTATATATACTTTAAAATTAAAAAATAGATCTATACTTTTTTCTAATGTATTTATATCTTATAACACTTACAGACAAAAGAAATTCAAAGAGTATGGACTAGTATATTTTTTTAATGGCACTAGGAATTTTTTTTGTAAGAAATAAAACCAACAAAAAAGCAAAGAAACTTTCATAAACACGAGGGAAACATGTGACAGACAAATCATACAATTTCCACTCAATCACCTACTTCAATATTTTTATTGTTTATTTTTCTGTTTTCATAGAGGATCTGTGTGTTAGCTGGATTGACATGTTGAAAATTATTTCTGTGTCAGTGAAAACGTGTGCTCTTCCTACTATCACTATAAGAAAAAAGTGAATTACATAGAGATTTTCCTGGGGACTAGTATGAAAATTTGCAGAAAAATAAGTTACCTGTAGATTTTCATACTAATCCCTACGAAAATTCCCATGTAATTCACATTTTTCCTATAGTGTATATACATGCATATGCATGTCACGACCCGGAACGAGTCATGAGTGACACTCACACTTAACCTCCTAGGTGGGCGAACCAATGAATCCAACCTCAACTTATATTTATTGTTCAACTTACAAAATATTAACCATAATGCGGAAGCTCATATCTTATTAAATATCATTTTCCAAAACCTGAAAGTCATTACATCAAATACATCTAATCCCCAAATCCTATGTCTAAGAGTATCAAAGACACCAAAATAAATTAATTAACGTAGTAGTTTGTGTCGAATACTAAGGACATCGTGACATGACTGAGAGAATCCAACACGAGCTAGAATGAATAGCTCACCTTGGGACCTGATGTGCTGGAGACTGGCTAGAGCTGAGGGCGAGTCGAAGTCGTTGGTACACTCGTTGCACTCCACAAAAGGAAAACGAAGGAAAATACAAGTAGGGTCAGTACAGGGCAACATGTACTGAGTAGATATCATCGGCCGACCCAAAATAGAAACTAATATGCAATAAGTTAGTATAAAATCAACTATAGCACTTAGCAGGTGGCAATCAACAAACAACATGAACAAGTGACAACAACACCAAAGCAAGTATGTAATCAGTCACAATATCAAGAACACACATGAAGACTCATGCATCCACACCACACTCTTTTGAGAAATTTATTCTTTGAGATGGAGTACATTAAGTTAATTTAATATGTTTTCCTTTAATGTTACCGTGTCGGAACGTGACACCTGATTCAATAATATTATGTCGAAACGTGACACCCGATCCAATAATATCGTGTTGGCCTGTGGCACCCAATCCAAATATACCGTGTCGGCTCGTGGAACCCGATCCAAATATATCATGCCGGCTCGTAGCACTCAATCCAATAACATAGTTAATTTCTTATTCTTTATCATCACTTTACACTTCATTAACAATATTTCTCAAGCCTTCTTTATTCAAGACATTAATTTAATAGAAGAAATTCAAGATTATGAATTTCATGGTCTTGAGATTTCAGACCAATTACAAACAACGCATGAATTATCCAAAACCACAACAATCAAGTACATAGAAAATTTCACAATATCACTCAATGAATATCAATCACTATTAAGAGTCTCTCTATAACATAGAATAAACCATAACATACCTCCACCGAAGAATCGAAGTCAACCAAGCTAATTCCCCAATGCTTTTCCTTTCATCAATACATCAGAACGTTTCCAATCTATCAAGTATATAATATTCATAAGCAAACAAATCCGTAGACACCCATATTACTATATATTTAGTCTAGATTCAAAAACTCACCCAAATCTATAATCAAATTCCTTAATTTTGATACCAACTAATTAATATATCAAGTCTCATAAGTTCCTAATTTTTCGAGCCTACGGTTAACTCTCAATTCCTCCAATTACCATAACTTTAATGGAATTCATATAGTACAACACACTTAGTATTTAATTACGTACCTCAATACATTAAAATTTAAATAATAATGTGATAACTAAATAAAATTAATTAATGCCGAATATCAGTGGCATATCATGAAACAATTGGCATGCTATCATACTTCTAATAATGAAGTAATACTTAAACCATATTCTTGTTCAATCTACTACCATTCTTAAGGCTAACTCATGATTGTCAATCATTAATTGACCACTCAATTTTATCATTATTTGTATCCAATCAAATTTCACCAATTCATTTTCCTTTCAAACCAATATTATTAACATAATAATACCCATATAAAGAGCAATCAATGCATGCATATCCCAAAATTAAAGTTTAGTTGAAAGATTTTTACCTGAAGCCTTTATACACTCTATTCCTCTTTGTGTCTATATGCCACCGATGCACAGGTGAGTTTTTGTTGTTCTCCATTTCTTTTTATAACTAAAATAATAAAAATCTTCTTTACTTATTCCAATAAATGGGTCACTGGTAAGGGTATTAAATAAATTATGGATTTAGTGTATTAACCACTAATTAATAAAAAAATATTATTTAATAAATACCACCAGCTAAAATACTGTAGTTACATAAATAGTTAAAGATTCTCATTTAAAATTTATGGGAAGGGTCGAAATAGTTCTTGTATTCAAAATGATCTAATGGTTCATTACATCATATACCAATTATCCATCGTTCGTCCTCGAATGATCAGAAGAAGTCGAGGGTAAGAAAGGATACCTGAATCGATAAAAAGATGTGGATATCTTCTATGCATATCAGTCTGAGTCTCCCAAGTGTTCTCTTCAACCAGCCGATTCTTCTACTGGACCTTGAAAGATGCAATCTCCTTGACCTTAACTTGGGTACCTCCCTATCTAGAATATATATTGGGTCTCCAAGGTTTTCAATTTCAAATGATCATCTTAGGGTTTTTCTTAATTAATTCTCCACGGGTTCTATTCAATTATGATTCAATGGTTGTTTTTCAATTTTCTATTGCATGATTAAATGTAATTACATAATATTGAGTTGAAATCAT
Organism: Solanum okadae; assembly: GCA_036553675.1. Lineage (NCBI taxonomy): Eukaryota > Viridiplantae > Streptophyta > Magnoliopsida > Solanales > Solanaceae > Solanum > Solanum okadae. Next base: position 47,480,479 of record CM071678.1, read on the forward strand.
ATGAACCCATGCATGATCCATGATTTTTAACTATGAACTTGTGAAGAACTCTTGAACTTATGAATTGTGAATTTTGAAGGATGATGCATGTCTTATGAAAATAATGTTTATGATGATAAGGTGATTTTAGATAAAAGTATTTATGTTGTTGTGAAAGTTTTTCTGACATACGAATATAATCATGATTGTGAAAGGTATTTCTCACATATGGATTCACATTGGTAAAAGAGTGTTTCTCACTAAAGCTTGAATTATGTTTTAAGGAGATATTCTATCTTTTTAATTTTAAAGATGTGTATTGGTATTGATTATTGACTTTCCTATGTAATAATTATATTTAACTTTTATCTATTCTGTTTGGATTTAAACTTAGCACCAAGAGGATTTGAGGTGGAGACTCAAATAGGATAGTCTCTTTTAGCAACCTCTAGCCCCTAACTATGTGCCTTTGTACGATTGTCTTAAATGACCTACCTAGTGGATCTACTTTAGCAAAATATGATATTTACTGATACTACCTTGGCAAGTAGGATCCCCTTTTTTCGTAATGAGGATATACCAGATTCCATGATATAGGTCTTATGGTGTTATTATTAGTTAAAGCTAATATCCCACAAAATGAGTATGTTTCTTCAAATGTTTTCTTATGTCTCTTATTTTAAATATGTTTACCATGTTGTATGTTATATGTTTTTACTTCATTAAAGCTTCCATATGTTCAAATGTTTGTCATGCAACACATGTGTAAGTTACCTATGTCATCATCTATTTATTCATATTTCTCCATACTTAGTACATTCCATGTACTAATGCATAAGTTTGCTAACAAGGTTTCACTAATTTATGGTCCGACGCTCCTACCTCTCATGATTGTGGCTAGCTGAACATTCTATCAGATTCAAAAGTTGGTGAGTCCTCATGTTTAGAGGACCGATACACATTACTTTATTTCTTTCTTTTGTTTCAGATGATATATGTAGTGAATCAGTTACGCCCAACCACTTCTTTTGATGTTTAGGTGGCTTGTTAAGACTAAGTTGGACTTCCGATTTTTCAAACTCTTTTATGATATGGGAATGCTTCTTTTGAAATCTTTATTTCTATTATCTTGTATAATGTATGCTAAGTGGCTTGGATAGGGACTTTCTGGGTTCTATACGTCATGTTACACCTAGGATATACTTTGGGTCGTGACAAATGAGTTTCTTAACCTTTGTTAAGTTTATAGAATCTCGTTTCCCCTTATTGTATGTGTGAAGGAATAATGGGATATGAGGATAGGTTTAGTTTATTCATATGCCATGTTGCTAATGAGGAAAATAGTAATAAAACGAGGAAATTTGATGGTTTATTGATGTATGATTGTTGAGAATGGTTTGGTTTAACTGTGGTCACTCATTTGATAATTTAACTCTATTATGTTGATGTGGGTTGTGTATTTATATGTGAATTGCCATTTGTCATATTTTTGTAAACAAGCATACTTGTGTTGGCGCTAAAGCACTGGGATGAGATTATTATGATGAAAATGCCGATGGAAAATGGTTTTTGCAAGTTCTATACTGAGGGGTCGAGCCACCCACTCCATGCATGTTCTATATTGAGGGGTTGGGCCATACGCTCCGTGGTAGATGCATGTACTGATAACTCTTCCATAGGTTCCAGTATGAGTCTAAATGGATTTGTATCGTAGGATAGACATGCATCACCTTACATGATATGTTATTTTGTTGCATTGCACATCATTACCATCGATGAACTTGTGTGTGTTGTTGAAGAACTTGTGATTGTTGATCATTGTACCTATGTTTATGAAATCTTCCTAGTGAATGTGGTTATTATGCTATTTATTATACGAATTGGAAGTTGGGATGATTTTTTATGCAGGTTGTAGTTATGAGGAGGTTCAATGGGAGCGTTAGGAGTACCCGTTTCTATAATACTTTGCTTTGCGTTTAGGAGTTTGCTTGTTGAGTACCGTTTTGCTTGGTACCCATCCCTTGCTTTTACATTTGAGTAAGTTATAATCCAAGATCTCTTTGATACTCTTAGTTCTCTTTTTATCTGAGGCTTCCTGTGGTGATTTTGAAGGTAGTTGTTCATCATCCCAACAGACCCTCTTACTCCCATATATTGTTCTACTTTAGAAATAATGTCATTTGAGACTAATCAATTGTAACAAATTAGATTCTTGTACCTGTGAAAACCAGATTTTGGGGGTTTATAACATGCCCCGAGGCTAACCCCTAGACATAACACGGTACCCAAGATCACAAGTGACCCCAAGCTAACCTTGAGTCTGGCATATAACAAGGATAAAAAATAACTAAGTAAATCATGTACTATACAAAAGATAACTATAGTGGATATCTAGAATGAGGAAAAGCTAACTAGTCTGAATAGATAAGATAAGAGTTTAATGATGAGTGAAACAACACTTAACAACTCGAGCTGACTCTACTACTATGTCTGAAAAGCCTCTAACTGAATTGAGTTGTTGGGACATGCCCCTAGCTTACTCTAACAAGACTAAAAACTGAAATAAAGTGTAAACCCCAAATTTTTTTGATGCTAAGACTTGAACCATTCTTCGTAGTGAGTGAGATTTTACCAAGGAATTAAAAATTTCTTTAGTGTTAAGGTCACTAGATGTAGTACCTTGAGTTCCAAAAAGAACTAGAGAGAATTCATTGAAGTCATTCCTAAGTTTTCTTAAGTTTTGGATCAACTTCAAACAACCATAACTCTTAATACATTATGAGTTAGGTGGGATACAAGATAGATAATGAAAGGTCTTCGAGTTCTCTTTCCAATGCCATTGAGTTTGCTAAATTCTGAGATCTGATTAAAAAGTTATGACTAATTTACTAACGACACCCAAACCTGACAGCATCTCCGCGATGGCTCCGCGTTACAGAGCCAATACTGACCTCATTGCCTAGTGAAAAATTATGCTGACTCCCAGCTCGTTTTATTTATTTCTTAAAGGGTATGTTGGTCGTAAAAACCCTTAGGAGGTCATCTAAACTACCCTAAACGTTTATCTTTCAATATTTTCCTTCAAGTTGCTTCAAGAAGATGGTTTATTAAGGTATGTAAGCTTGTATAGTGTTGGGTTTGTTCACCCACACGTCAATCATGTTAATTTCAGCGTTAAGTTCATTCTAGAAAGTTGAAAGTATGATGTTCTTGAAATTGGCTTTAATTCTTGAGTTTTGATGAGATTATTGAGTTCTTAATGAAATCATGTCGATTTTAGAGTTGTTTATGAGTTGGTTCTTGTGTTGATGTGTTGGGTATCTAAATCTAAAGAGGGATTGAGAAAGATAATTGAACTTAGGCGAATTGGGGTTAGAAAACGAAGAAGAAAAAAGTCAGGTGAATCTGGCAACCCAGTCCGCGTCGCGGACCTGCCTCTCCATTTCACAATTTTTTTCTTCGCATCGCGGAGAGTTCATGGACCCCTCTGCCTCAAAAGTTATTTCGCAACCAAATATTAAAATGCATCTCCGCGTTGAGGACTTGCTTCCAGACAGTGATTTCTTGATTGTTTCTCATGTTTAACTATTTAAAAACACTCCTAAGCATCCCAAGATCTTTCCTATGACAAATCACAACCTTGAATTCATAAATCAAATTCACGGTAGAGTTGAGAGTCAAGTTTTGAGAGTTCTTTCAAACATTTTTGAGAAAGTCCCTTTGAGTCTTTTTGAGGAGTCTTCTACAATTTCTAATAACTTGTTTCAAGACTCAAGCAAGTGAGTATGAGAATGAGGAGAATGTATGCATGAGTCTACTTTATCATCACGAGACCTTTAATATCATGAACCATAACTCTTGAATTCATAATTCACATTCAAGAGAGAGTTAATAGTAGAGTTCAAGAAAGTCTTTGAGTTCAATTGTGAATCCTTCGAGATCAACTATTGATTTGAGTTAAGTTTTGAGTAAGTAAGTATGAGAATGAGAAGAGTTGTATATATGAGTTCCTTATTGATATTTTGACCCTTGAGTCGAGTTGTTCATGCCCATAACTTCTGCATGAACTCCATTAGTTGAGTACCTTTGAGAGGAGTAGTATCTTCAAGTTCTAAGTCTTGAGTATTGAGTTCGTAATCCCCTTTGAGATTATATTTCTAATCATGGGACTATTACAGTCACCCATGAAGTCCTTGAGTTGAATTGTTCATGCCCATAATTCCGCATGGACCCTATAAGTCGAACAGTCTTGAGATAAGAAGTATTTTTGAGTCCTTGAGTTGAGTAGTTCATGCTCATAATTCCACATGAACCCTCTGAGTTGAGCATTCTTGAAATGAGCAGTATCATTGACGTTCTTGAGTTCCAAGTATTTAGTTCTATCTATGGTTATTGAAAACCTTGCATTGAGTCATTCACGTCCATAATTCGGCATGAACCATGTTTTAAGAAGTCTTTAAAAAAAAGCGTTTTAACTTTGTTTTAAGACTTAGGCTTTGAGTTGAGTAAAGAGTAAGAGTAAAATTCATTTTCTTTAAAAATAATACATGGGAACTAAGTATTCCCAAGAGTAAATGTTTTCACATTTAAGATGAGAGAAAATTGAGATTTCCAAAAGAGTTTTGAGCAGTTTGAGTACTATCTCTTTTAGGAGAAATATTTTTGAGTAATTATCTCAAATCAAAGAAAAATTTATATTTTTAAACATATGAGCTGAATATTTCGGGAGTAGTATTGAGCACCGATATGGGGACGAATTTGAGTTCAGATAACTCACATCTCTATAAAGCATGTAGCCATCATAGGTAGAAATGATCATACTTTTTAGATGATTCCTTAGTGCTTTTTAGCATAGACTAATGGATCCACTTAGTTAAGGTGTTCTTTATGACGGCAAAGTATAGGACAGTTCTGGCAGCGTGGGCAAGACGATGTATCATCACTTAGGCTCATAGTGGTGGTTGTCGGTTAGAGAAACTCCCACAGAGTTATATTGTATTTTTATATATACAAACTGAGTTATTATTGTATTCTTCAATACATGGAGTTGCTATCTACAGTTTTACATCTTTCCATATATATTGCATCTTTTACTATTGCTTTATCCTTGAGTATCATGAGTTGAATATCTTATCCTTGAGTATTTCTGAATTGTGTAAGTTTGAGTAGTTTTGAGTATTCCTTGTGTTGAGTAAGTTTGAGAAGAGGTAAGTATGTTTCCCTTTTTATCAAGTTTGAAGCTTATGTTATGCTCTAGAGTTCCCCTTACATGCTCGTACATTCCACGTACTGAGATACAAATATAGGTATTCAGGGTCATCAACAGGAGCTTCGTTGATACCACATGGAGTTTGAGTTAGCTTTGGTGAGCCTCCTTGCTTCCGGAGTATTTCATTTACTTTTCAGTTATAACGGTTGTTAAGATGTCATGGGTCTTGTCCCGATTTCCATCTTTGTCAGTTAGAGGCTTCATAGTAGATAGTAGAGTTTGAGAAGTCCGTTTCATTTATCTTATTAAATGTATTAAAGACTTGAGTTGCCTATTGTTGGCTAGTTGAATATTCTATTTTTATTTAGAGCTATTCATTTGAGTTAAAAATTTGTAAGTTTCATGAATTTTATTCAGTTTTTAAGCTTTGTATTCTTGAGTTAGTCTTCCGCTTGTAGTCAACCAGAATGAGGGTTCGCTTGGGGACCAACAATGGTTCTCGAGTGCCGGCCACGTCCAGGGTGTAGGCTTGGGTCATGACATAAAGACTAAAAAGTAAGCATGTCTATTTTCCTTGAAGTATGAGGACTCACCAGTGAAGCTGTAAAATTCATATTGGGAGTTGAACTAAGCATGATCTAGATGTGGAACACCTGAACCTACATAAAAAAATGATGTAGCACAAAATCATGTGTTGGTACTTTGAATGTAATGAGCATGCATGATATAGATATGCTAAGCTGAACTATATATAAATACGCCGAACAAACAAATAAACTGTACTAAAGTATAACTGAAAATTAAGTTGGATGCAATGACAAAGTACTAATCATGAAGATAACTTGTTGAATTGCATAGTGATGTAAATGCTGAAAACATGGTTAATACAATAAGAGTCTGACTGTGGGAGGTCCTATTAACCAACATAAACCACGTGAGCTAACAGTAGAGTTCGATGTATACGCCTAATTGAGAGGACCCAATATATCTTGCCAGGGGTATAAATGCATGACTCTGGTGTGATCATTAAAACCGATACCCAATAGAGGGGACTTGTAAACTTACACAGGCACGTAGTTCTAGGACTTAAGGCTACGCTGAACCCTAGTCTAACTTGGTACATTGTCTACTCCCAACTGAATATGAAAAGCTAAAATGCACTGAAATACGAAGTAGCTCAAAGTACTGATATGATAACTCATAATTCAACATATATATACTGAAGATATGGCATTTGAATTTTGAAATATGATTTTCTGTCTGATTTACCTAGCAAGTATAATTCATGAAGTATCATAGATTTACACAAGGTAGGGTTCTGAGTTCTATGAATGGAACTATACTAATTCACAAAGAAATAGGTTATTTATATCATGGAAACTATAATAGATAAAATTACAACAAATCTTCAAAATGTAGAAACCCTAGGTAACAGTTTATGAGAAATCAAAGAATTGACTAAATTCCAGGGATCTAATGGATGAAAGGATCCCACTAGTTAAATCCCACATACCTGGTGGTGAAAACTATGAAGAAATCCTTTGTATATCGAGGTTAAACTTGAAGAAAATCTCTGCTTGTTCTTGGGAGAAATTGTCTCCTCTTTCTAACCTTTTATTTCTAAGATAGATGATTTTAGGAAAATGAGGGTTCTAGTTTGTTTCTGACTAGATTATTAGGCTAAAATCGAGTAAACCAACATAGTTTAGGCATCAAACGACATAGTTCAAATGCCTATCTCATAGGGGAAAAGACCAAAATGACCCTGACTTAAAAGTTGACGGACCTCTTTCATGGGCCCATTCACGGACCATATGAAGCACCACTGGCCATATGGGCAATCGTGGTTCCTTACAAAAGTTGGGGTGGTACTGGTCATTTTCACGGTCCACTTAACGGCCCGTGTGGGGTTCCATCGGCCGTCTAGTGGTCCATGGTTCCTCACAGGGCATTGGGTGGTTCTGGTTTGTTTTCACAGCCAACGTGATGGCCCATGTGGATTTCCACAACCCGTGTAGGGGTTCTTGGTCCTCCACCTTGTTGCTGGCTGTGAGCCACAATGAGGGTGACGAGTCGTGGTCCAATTATTGGTCTGTGGGCCCCTCTGTGGTTCACTTTTTTCCTCTTTTTCGGTATTAGTTAGATTTCTTAGGTGTTACAATATCTCCCCCTTGGGATCATTCATCCTCAAATGAAGACAACAAGTAGGGTATAGAGAGAATGAGTTGCAGTCCCTACCACTGAGCACTAGAAACATATATCTAACTTAACTGAGTTCCATGAACATGCACAAATGCTGAAATGCAGGGATAACTAAGAGAATAAGTTACTGAGACCGAATTACACAAGAGTAAACTGAGAGACTGGATAAGAACTATTACCTCAATCTGAAACTTAATCGGAAGGAATGAGGTGAGGATACTTGGCCATCATGGCTGCTTCTGTTTCCCAAGTAGCTCCCTCTGTGGACTGACTCCTCCACAAAATCTTTATAGAAGAGACTTCCTTATTTCTAAAACTACCTACCAGATATCCAATAATTTCAAATGGAACATCTTCATATGTGAGGCTATCCTTCACAACAACACTCTCTAAAGGTACTATTGATGCCGGATCACCCACACACTTCTTCAACAAGGAAATGTGAAAGACTAGGTGAACCGTTGCTAATTTTGCTGGCAACTCTAACTCATAAGACACATTACCAACCCTTTTCATAATTTTATAAGGACCTACATACCTGGGACTGGGCATCCCTTTCTTGCCAAATCTCATCACCCCTCTTCATGGGTGACACTTTCAGGAAAACCAATCATCAGTTTCAAATTCTAAGTCCCTTTTCCTTATATCTGCATAGCACTTCTAACGACTCTGAGCTGTCTTTAGTCAATCTCTGATGAGATGAACTTTCTCCATAGCCTTATGATCCGAATCTAGCCTTATCAAGGCTGCTTCTCCTACTTTGAACAAACAAACAGGGGACCTACATCTACGCCCATACAATGCCTCATAATGGCCCATATGAATACTGGAATGAAAGCTATTATTAAAGGTGAATTCTATGAGAGGTAGGTGATCATCCCAACTACCTTTGAAATCGTTAACTCAAACTCTCGACATGTCCTCTAAGGTCTGACTGGTATGCTCTGCCCGACCATCCATCAGTGAATGAAATGTTGTACTGAGATTTACTTGAGTATCAAGACCTTTTTGAAACAATTTCCAGAAATGAGAGGTAAATTGAAGACCCCCTATCTAAGATGATAGAAAATGGAACCCCATGCAACCTTAGTATCTCACTGATTTAAAGTCTGGTGAAATCCTGAACTGAATTTGTAGTCTTGACAACCAAGAAGTGAGTTGACTTAATGACTCTGTCCACTATCACACAAATGGAGTCATATTTCTACGAGTACGAGGTGAACCCATAACAAAATCCAAGTTTATCACTTCCCACTTCCTTGTAGGAATTTTAATATCTTGAGTCACACCTCCTGGTTTTTGATGTTCTACTTTAACTTGTTGATAATTAGGACACGTAGCCACAAAATCTGTGATGCCTCTCTTCATGTTGTTCCATCAAAAGACTTCTCATAGATTACAGTACATCTTGTTCATTAATTCCATGAAAGCTGCATGACCATTTATTAGTCCTAAAGACATAACTACAAGTTCATATTGACCATATTGAGTCCTGAAGGTTTTCTTCGGGATTTCACTCTAACTCTGAGCTAATGATAGCCTAAGGTCTATCTTAGAAAATAAATTAGCACCCTGAAGTTGGTCGAGCAAGTCATCAATTCTAGGGATGAGATACTTATTCTTGATTGTGACTTTGTTCAAATGACGATAGTAAATGCACATTCTGAGAGAATCATCTTTCCTTTTCACGAACAACACTAGAGCACCCCATGGAGAGATAATGGGTCTGGTGAAGACCTTATATAAAATGTCTTTAAACTATTCTTTCAATTCCTTTAGCTTAGCTAGATCCATTATGTAAGGAGGAATCGAAATAGGCTGGGTATATGGAAGGAGATCTATTCTGAAGTTGATTACCTTTCGGGAGGGACTCCGGGAAGATTTTCTGGAAACACTTCTGGAAACTCATTTACGACTACGACTGACTCATGAGTTGGGGTTTTGGAGTATTAATCCTTAACCCGAATAAGATTATAGATATACCTATTAGAAATCATTTTCTTGACATTAAGGTAATAGATAAATCGACCTATAGGAAATTATTTACTACCCTCCCACTTTAAGACTGGCTCATTTGGAAACAAAAATTAAATAATTATAGTTCTACAATCGACTGAGGCATAACAGGAATGTAACCAATCTATGCCTAGAATGATATCGAAATCTACCATTTCTAATTCTACAAGGTCTGATGAGGTGACTTTCTGGGAAACTATGACAATGCAATTTCTGTATACTCGTTTAGCTATAACTGGGTCACCAACTGGACTATAGACTGAGAAGGATTCTCAGAGAGTTTCTGGACTGACACCAAAGTTTACTTCTATATAAGGAGTTACAAAGGAAGTGTAGCCCGTGGATCTAACAGTGTATAAAATTCTAAATGGAAGACTTGCAACGTACCAGTGACCACATTAGGAGAACATTCTTGGTCCTCACGAGCTTGAAGAGCATACAACGTGTTCTGGCACTGACCACCATCTGTACCAGACGTAGCACCTTGCTGACTGGGGCAACCCGCTAGAGTTGTAAACTTTGCCATGTTACCTCCTTGTCCTTGACTTAAAGAAGGATAATGCTTCAACCTATGACAAGATTAACCACACCCAAAGCACCCCTCTCTGCCGGCAAGATGCTCTCTTGGATGATTCTTACCACACTTTGGAAAAGTTGGGAAAGTTTGGTTACCTGAAGCACTCCCTTGTGACTTAGAGCCTGATGCTCTCCCTTTTTGATCCTGTTGAAACCTGGGGGACGGAGCGCTAGCTTATGAAGGTGCTGGGGTTGTAGACCTCTGCTGGAACTTTGAGCGATTTCCACCACCCGACCTCTGTTGAGAGTATTCATAGTTACCCATCCTAACCTTTTTGGTATCCTTGGACATTTCCCTAAGCTTATCTCCCTCAACCTATTGAGCATGTATCATTAGTCAGGGGATATTCATATATCCAAATAACATGGCATTCATTCACTCAGTGTTCACCAGATCAGATACTTCAAACAAGAACTTGCTCATTTGTGCTCTTAAATCGGCAACCATATGTGGAGCATAGCTGGAGAGCTGGGTGAAGTTCAGCCGGTATTATTGGACTGACATTGAACCCTACTTCAAGTTTATGAATTCATAGGACTTAGCTTCCCTGAACCCTCTCGGGAAGAACCTGTCCAGAAAAGCTCCAACAAAGTAGTCCTATGTCACAGGAACTGCATCTGCACCCCTGTTGTCTTTCTACTATATGAACTAGATATGAGCCACATCCTTAAGATGGTAGGATGTCAACTCCATCCTATCAGTACCTGTGACTTACATTACCTAAAGAATCTTCTTTACCTCATCAATGAAGTTATATAGTTCCTTACCTACCTTCGACCCTAGAAACTCAGGAGGATTTATAAGCACAAAGTCTCGAACTCTGGCTGTAGCTGATCAACCACTGGGGTTTGCAGGAATGCTTATTGTTCTAGTTGGCTATGGTCTGAGCCAAAAACTGGATCACATTCTGGAATTCTGCATTTGTAACCTCATTGTTCAGGACTGGAGGAACCGCATTAGCATTTCAATTGTTAGCTTTGCGAGGAGGTATGATCTGAAATGCATAACAACAGATTAGAAAGGAGAAGTTGAATCACACTTCATACACGATAGGAATAACAAAAGAAAAGAAATTTTCTTAGAACACCTAGTAACCTCTCCCTCATAGGTAAGGTGGCTACATACCCATGAAAGAAGTTGTGCTTAGTGCGGCTCTCAGACACCCTAAGAATGTTGAACCTGATTCTCTCATACGAAGTTTGTCATGCCTCAAGGCTACCCCTGAGACGTAACACGGGACCTATGATCATGAGTGACCCCAAGCTAACCTTGAGTTTGACATATAATAAGCATACTAAAAAAATAACTAAGTAAATCATATACTATGCGGAAGCTAAAAACAATGGATATTTTAAATGGGGAAAATCCAACTAGTCTGAATATATATGATATCATAAGAGTTTGGTGATGAATGAAACAACACTTAACAACTCGAGTTGAATCTACTACTATTGTCTGAAAAGCCTCTAGCTGAATTGAGTTACTGGGACATGCCCCTAGCTAACTCTAACAAGACTGAAAACTGAAATAAAGACTGAAAAGTAAAGAATGTCTATTGTCCTTAAAGTATGAGGACTCACCACTAAGCTGCTGAATTTAGATCGGGAGTCGAACTAAGAGTGATCTGGATGTTGAATGCCTGAACCTACATACGGTGAATGCAATAAGAGTTTGTATACTACATTGTATACTGATGTAAATGCTAAACTTATGGTGAATGCAATAAGAGTCTGACTATGGGAGGTCCAATTAACTAACATAAACCATGTGAGCTAAATGTGGAGTTTGATATATACGCCCCATCGAGAGGACCCGATATACCTTGCCAGAGGTATAGAGGGATGATTGTGGCGTGATCACTGAAACTGATGCCCAACAGAGGGGACTTATAAGCCTACGCAGGCACGTAGTTTTGGGACTTAAGGGTACTTGAACCCTAGTCCAACTCGGTATTAAGTCTACTCCTAGCTGAATATGAAAAGCTAAAATGCACTAAAATAATGAGTAGCTCCAAGTACTAATATGCTAACTGAGAATGAAACATATATATACTGACGATATGTCATTCGAATTTTGAGGAAAGATTTTGTCTGATTTTCCTTGCAAGTGTGATAAATTTACACATGCTATGGTTCTGAGTTCTATGCATGTAACAATACTAATTCACCAAGAAACATTTTATTTAGATAATGGAAACTATAACAGCTAAAATCAAAACAAATCTTCAAAATCTGGAAACCCTAGGTCTGAAAAGTATATGAGAAATCGAAGAACTAACTGAATTATAGGGACCTAATAAGTCAAAGAAACCCAATAGTGAAATCCAACATGCCTGCTGATGAAAACTACAGAGACATCCTTTGGATTTCAGGGCTAAACTTAAAGAAAACATCTGCTTGTTCTTGGTAGAAACTGTCGCCTCTTTCTAACATTTTCTTTCTAAGTTAGATGATTTTAGGAAAATGAGGGTTCTAGGTTATTTCTAACTAGATTATTAGACTTAGACTGAGTAAAAAGACGTAATTTAGGCATAAAATGACGTAGTTTAAGTGCCCAACTCATAGGGGAAAAGACAAAAATGACCCTGACTTAAAAGCTGACAGTCCTTTTTCACAGACTGTGTGAAGCACCACAGGCGGTATGGGAAACCATAGTTCCTCACAGAAGTTGGGTTAGTACTGGGTCATTTTTCACGGGCCACTTAACGACCCGTGTGGGGTTCCACAGACTGTCTAGTGGTCTGTGGTTCCTCACAGGGCCTTGGGTGGTTTTTGTTTGTTTTCAATGCCAACTTGATGACACGTGTGGAGTTCCATGGCCCTTGTAGGGGTTCGTGGTCCTCCACCTTGTTGTTGGGTGTGAGTCACAATGAGGGTCTTAGTTGCAAATCTAAGGTGTTATAGTTTATTTAAGTTTATCATGATTTTTTCATTACATTATGGTGCTAGACTTGTATTCTTTCTTTACTTCCGTTTTTTATCATTATCTTTAGGTTTTAGGCTGTCTTGCCTCGGTGGGATAAAAAGAATGCCATGAAACACATTTTTTGGTTCGTGACAATGTTTCCAACTATGTATGTATTACGCATGTCGACTATTTCATAGTATCATTTTTGTAATTCATGGTAGGGAGACATATGAAATGACATCATGTAGGTAATCTCATGTAATAAACTTGTGATTTTCAAGTTGCCTTGTTCATTATGCTTTGTGATTGTTGATGTATGTTTGACTATGTCGGTACACTAACAACCAGGGTTTGGGTTCCGTGAGAGTTCCATGTAAGTGATTTTTAGTTCCTTGACAGGACTCGATTTTTGCATTGTGATCATGTGGGACATGTATGCATTATTTGACCCAAGTGTTGTTGTTTCATGACATGTGACTCAAAGTCTATGTGGTTGATAATGGTTGTTATGTTATACATTGTTCTATGTTACTATATTGTAGTGACCATTTACATTCATATCTTAGTCTGGCCATGTGATCCTACTAGTACTCTATGGTTTGTGTACTGGTACTTCATATGCTTTTTTTTCATGTTGAGTACAGGACATCTTTCGGCGGTTATTTTGAGACCTCTGTGGAGAGACTTCTAATTTCGAGTCAAAGGGTGAGCTCCATCTTTCAGGCTACCATGGATTCTTCTACATCTTCTTGTCCATTTATTCAGGCATAGACTTATAGGTTTTAGTTGATGTTCAGTTTCGGGGTTGCATCTCAAGTTTAACTATTTAGAGTTTTGGTATGATGACTTTGAGTTCTTGGGGTAATTTCCGTGTCACAATTGTTTTAATTATCTAATTGAGTTTATGAGGATTCAATTCTCTAGTAACTTAATGGTTTTATTTATTTTTATGCTAAGACTTGGTTTTATTTGTATAGTGTTGGTTGGTTCGGGTTAGTATTTGGTTCTCCCACTAGGTTGATTAGTGTTGGTGCCACTCACGACGGTCTTAGTCGTGACAATATCATCCTCGTTAGGATGATATGATTTCATTTCAAAATAATTAAGAAATTAAAATGATATTTATCTAAAATTAAACAACTACATTTAATATTTTGGTACTAAAATTTAATTTAGGTGTTATCATACATGAGACGAGGACAAGAAATTAATACGACATGGTATGCCAACTAAGAAATCTATTGAGAGAAATGATTTTTTTCTTTTTTTGACATAAAGTTACAGTTGGATGACTTTATAGGAAAAACAATTAAAAATAATTTTAGTGAAATATTTTCCATATTTGAATGACTATTTAGGAGATTATCTCAAACACACACAAAACCATTCAAAATGAAGATTACATTAATTTGCCTTTAATTCTACCAACCAAAAAAGTGTTCAAAAGAAAAAAAAGAGTAAAGACACTAAGTATATATATAGCTAGTTTCTTTTTACTCTCACTTTGCCTTCTCCGCCTTTTGCGTTCATTCTATCAGAACAAGATTCTTAATCCAGTTAAACGGCAACAAAAAAGTTTGAGGTTTACACTTATGCCTTGTTAATTTCATTGATCTATCTGTATATATATATATCTTTTCTTATCAAATTATCTAAGATGTTTTTCTTTTTTTCTTTTTTTCTTTTTCTTTGATGCTATTAATATTCTCTTACTATTTTATGGATGCAAGTTCTAGTACATCTAGGGAGAAAGAGAGGAGATTGATCATTTTGAGTTTGACCAAATTTAAAAAGAAATAATTATTGATATGGTGGGAATAAATTTAACTTGTTATATAGATCTAAAGGTAGTAGCCACTTTTAACAATTTTCTTGGACTGAGAAGTTTTTTAAATTGATTTTCTCCAAATTTCTTAATTTGTTTTAAAAGAAATTTAAATTTGAGATGAATTTTTTGATCACTAATCCAAGGAATCTTGAGAGATGCATGATCACAATAGATCTAAATTCGATTTTATTTGATGGATCTAAGCTTTTCATATTTTTTCCCTCTTTTTAACTAAACATATATTTTTATTTCAAGAATGCAAGTTCTAATAAAGGAGTTTTATTATCTTAGGTTTGACCATTAAAATAGAAATAATTATTGTTATGGGTGAAAATTAATTTAAATTGTCATAGATCTAGAGATTGTGGGTGCCTTAAATTTTTTTCTCAAAAATAGAGACTTTAAAAGTTGATTTTTTCCAAAATTTGTAACTTTTTCCGAAAGAAACTTTGATTAAGACTAATTTTTTTTTATCACACATCCAATGTACTTTATAAATTGTTTGAGATGCATGACCACAACAATAATTATTCTTGTTACGGAATATATAAATTGATGGACAAATATCTTTTACTTTGACTTTTTTTGTGTAGGTATTCTAGCACTTTGATTAAGTTCTTAAGATATTACTTGACACATAAATATAATATACTAGCAAGCTAGAAGTTTTCATCTTTTTTAAAAACCTTTTCTATTACTTCACAAAATATTTCCATCTTACAAAAGATCTTTCTACGTGTTTTTTATTTTCTACTAGAATATGGATAACCAACACAAAGTTTGTGGTGATGAAGATGCAATGTTAATGGATGATTTAGAGGTAAGCTTTTGAAAAACATCTCTACTTATAAGGTGCTTAATATTTTTCCTTATAAACCATATACAATATTTTTTGATAGATACTTGAACAACCTTTTTATGATAATTGTGTTATGAAAGAAAAAGAATGTTCTTCTTTAGAGCTAAAACAATTTAATCATTTCACAACAACAACATATAAATACTCATACAAATAAAAATAAGTTAAATATTTGATGTTAGATTTTATTGTTGATTGTAGTGATTGATAGTGATGGTAGTTGTGTTGATGGTAATAGTTGACAATTGTGAACAATGATGATGATGATTAATAAAGATGGAGTATGGTGTTAGTAGTGAATTGATTGAATTAATGAACTATAATATTTTCAGAAGCCTTTGAATAGACATGTTAATGATATGAGACTTTGTTATAGATCTAATCATTTATATCTATCCAGAGCCAATAAATTGTTGCATCATAACAAGATTTATTTAATGATTAAGGTTCAAACCTAAAAACATAGAGATTTAATAGTTAATATATGAAGGATTAAAATTAAATCTTTATTAATGCAAACATATGAGACATAAATACTACTTAATACTTACTAGTAGATATCACCCATACACATATTTTTCTCTGTTGTGTATTATAACAAAAAATGATAATTCCTCATAGAAAATCTTCTTCCTTATAATATTTAATACCTCTATTTTCCATAGTCTCAACCTATGGCATGACCAAACTATCTCAAATGATCTTTTCTTATTTTAACTTTTCTAAAAAAATGCATACATGTTTTTAGATAGAAAGGATAATTATATTAATAATAACTAGATAGAGTCATTTCACAAATCACTGCAATGAATAACATAGTAATTTTCTAGTTTGAAAAATTTATCACTAGCACTAGTCAGATGGATCTAAGTTTTCCATGATTTTCCTTCTTTATCTAGTCATTTCTTTTCTTTTTTTCCAATTTAAGGATGTAATTTGTAGTAAATCTAGGTAAGAATAGAGGAGATCAATCCTCTTAGATTTGGCCAAACTACAGGAGAAATAATTGTTACTATGGTGAGGATTAATTTAATATGCGATAGTGTTTGCAGTAAGTTTTAACAATTTCATTAAAAATAGAAGCTTTCAAAATTAATTTAACCCAAAAACATTTAACTTTTTTTTTGAAAGAAGATTGAATTTAGGATGATTTTTTTGTCACACATTCAATGATTTTAGTGAAACTTAAGAGATGCAAGACCACAACCATCATTGATCCTGTTACATAATGTATACTATTGATGAATACACCTTTTTTTTCTTAGGCTTTTTTTTTGGTATTGTATCAGTTTGATTAAGTTCTTAAAATATTACATAAAACATAGTAAGTGAGTAGTTCACATCTTTTTTTAAAAACCTTCTCCATCACTTGCAACTTGGATATGGATAAGCAGTACAAAGTTGGTGATGAAGATGCAACATTGATGGAAGTTCCCATATCTTTACTAGAACCTCAAGAATCAAAAGCTGATGTTGTTGAGGTAAGCTTTAGAAATCCAATTACAAGGTGTTAGTTTTCGTCCTTTTGAGATATGCATAAAAATCTTTTGATGGACTCTTGAACAATTTTTTAATGTTATTGTGTTATGAAAGAAAGAAAAATGTTCTTCTCTAGAGGTAAAATGTATGGATTGTATGACAACATCAACATTTAAATGTTTCATATAAGTAAATATAAGTCTAAATTCTAATCCCCAATTTTACGGTTTTTTAGTGAAGTCCTTCATTAATGCAAAAAAATGATAGGTTTCAAGATAACTTTCGTCCATATAATATTATTCACCATTATAAAATTAAGGAAAAATTATGCAAAATGACAAACATCTAAAGTATATTCTGTAATATAGTTATAACTTCAACTATTTTTAATCCATGGTTACAGTTTCACGAAACTTTGCTATTCTGTTTCCCAATTATATAAATTCAGAATTTGTATATTTCGGTCTCTGATTGTAAAAATTTAGAATTTATATAATTTATCTTTTGATTGTATAAATTGAGAATTTGTGTATGCTTACCCTAGCTATTTGTATACGGTTTAAAAAAAATCATAATACATTATCATATTTGTATATTGACAAGCGTAATATACAAACGGAATTCTGAAAAATTTCAAAATGTATAAATTTTAAATTTATATATACTTACCCTATTTATATATTCACAAGTGAAATATACAAACAGTCAAGCGAAATATAGAAACTACAGTCTCCATAACAAACAAAACTATAGCTATGTAGCACAATTAATGAAATTATAGCTATAGAACCTTACTATGTCAATTATCTTTTCTATTTCTGAATTTTTCTCTAAAATTAATTGCTATACTTTATAAGGAGAATTTTATTTTTAGAGAGAAAATTTTCAAGCATCAACATAAATAAATAATTTTATTAACTTTCTTTTTTAATGTTAGTTGTCTAATGGAAGAAAGATAAGGATTTTCTTTCTAAAGATAAAACATCGGAATCGTCTAACAACAACAACAACATTTAACTCTTCATTAATCCAAACAAGTTGAAATTGATTATATGAATTTTCATTTCTCCATTTAAGCTAAATTAATCATTTCATAGTCATACAAATAAAAATAAGAATAAAAAAATGTTTAATGCATACAAATAATAGTAATAATTATAGTAGTAGTATGGGAATTTCTCTAACAAGTCTAAGACCTCTTATTTGTTTTAAGATTATACACAGGATATCTAAATTTGAATGTATATTTGACTGATAAGATGTGCATTAACAATCTCTTAATAAACTACTTAATATTAAGATGATGTATTAAAATCTAATACTAAATAATAGGGCTACTTATTGTTGAACATATAATATGTAAAATATTTCGTTATTTAAAATTTAATAAATACAAAGTTTAGAAAAAATGGCTAAAATTACACTAATCTATGACCGAATTTGTATTAACATACTCATACTTTATGGAGGACCTAGTACCCACTTGAATATTTTTTAAATGAATCCTTTTCACATATATGCCAAAACTCGATTGTGGAAGAATATAAAGATTCATGAGATTACATTCAAAAGTCAGTTAGTTTCTTTAAGGAAAAATTGAAGGCTAAATGAAGGGATCTCCATTTTTACTTTTTCTAGAAAGTGTAAATGAGTGATAATGACCAAACCCCTTTGTTTTTACCTTTTGATCAACATATGTGGACAAACGAAATAATTTTTTTCTTATACTTTATTTATCCCACTCGATAAATGTCAAATAAGCACTTTGAAAAAAAAAATATTATGGGGGTCATAGGACCGCCATAAAGTCTAAGTGTGTTAGAGCAAATTCAGTAATAGTAAATGTGTATTTTCAGTCATTTTACCTTAAATGTAAGAAAACTAAAATTAATCTAATACTACATCAATAAAATATTTTTAAAAAGTTATATGATGGTTGAGGGTTGTGATGGCTAGCTGCATTGGTGGTGTATGCCCATTGAGGATGATGTATTGACTAATGATGGTGTTGTGGATAGTAGCTATTGATAGTGATGGTGGTAGAAGTTGAATGTAGTAGCTTGTTGGTGAGTGATAGTTGGATAATAGTGATAACTAATGATTATGGTGATAGATGATAGTGGTTGACAATATAGAATTATGACTGGTGATGATAATTGCCGGTAAGGTTCAATGATTTTTATTCTAATGATGGCCATTGTAAATAATAATTGTAAATAGTAGTTGTTGGTGGTGTTAGCTGATTGTAATGATTTAGTATGGTGGTTTTTAAGAATGGGAGTTGTGGGTAGTTTATCGTGGCAGTTGATAGTAGTGATAACTAATGATTGTGGTGATAGATGGTGGTTTACAATATATAGTTGTGACTTATGATGGTAATTGCTGATAAGGTTCAATGATTTTTGTTCTACTTGTGGTTGGTATCAATAATAACTGTAAATAGTAGGTGTTGGTTGTGTTAGCTGATTATAATGATTTGATATGGTGGTCATTTAGAATGGTAGTTATGGGTAATTTATTGTGGTTGTTGATAATTGTGAAAAATGATGATGGTGAATAAATGAAATTGGTGAATTGTTATCTTTTAAGAAATCTTTGAATAGATATGTTAATTATATTAGACGATGTTATAAATCTTAGTCATTCCTACCCATCAAATGAGTGTATCGTTAAAAAATGTACTTGATGGTTAAGGTGTGACTGATTAGATTCCAACATAAAATGATACACACTAAATGATTGAGACTTGATTGATTAATATTAAATCTTAATGAATCGTATATCATATATAAGAGAGAACCCTAGTCCCACCTACGTGGCTGTACCCAAGACAAACACATGGCACACTATGAAAGTCAAACTTATGTTTATTATAGGGGAGAATGTAAGGAAAGCAGAGGCACCCAAAGGATTTTAGAAGAGTATAGTCAGGTGGTCTGTGGAATGCAAGTTCAAATGGATATTTGTTGTTATTTGAGGGGGAAGGGAGACGATTATAAGATATACGGCTGTATCAAATGCGAATTGCTAGTAACGGGAAGGAGAAGAACTGTGAGATAAGAGGCTTAAGCCCGTTTCAACTATATGACGATGTTTGCGTTCAACTTTGCCTTGTTGTTCATGTGTGTGAGGACAAGAAACTCGGTGAGAGATACTGGATTAAGAGAGGATGGAAGATAGATCACAAAATTCACCACCCCAATCTAATTGGATTGACTTAATCTTAGTGTTAAAGTGATTTTCCACAAGCAACTTGAATTGGAGGAAAATGGAAGCAACTTCCGATTTCAACTTCATTGGAAATCCCTAGATAAAGTTGGAAAACCTATCAACAAAGACAAGAAAATATTTTTGACCTTCAGAAGATAAATGAGGAGCAGGACCCCAAACATCGACAAATAAGAGTTGTAAAATAGATGAACTTTTATTAATTGAAATTGGAAGATGTAACTTTTGTGACTTTCCGAGTTGACAAACACTACAAATATTATTAAAATTGAAACTAGAACAAGGTAAACTATGCTTTTGTAAGACTTGATGGAGCACTCGTTTGTGGGGATGGCCTAGGTGAAGATGCCAACATGCAGATGACGTCCTGGCTGAGAGGAAAGCTGATGGTGATTTGGAAGGATGATTTTGAGTTGGATGGTTGGAGATTGAGTGAGAAGAGTCCATCATCACTCCGACCTGAAAGAAGAGGCGTCCTGGATGCTCGATCATTAACAAGAAAATGAGAGGGATGAAATTCAAAAAACACGTCATTATCTCGAGAAAATCTTTGAACAGAGAGTAGACGTTTTGTGATTGAAGGGACATGAAGAATATTATTAAGCGCAATTGATTTAAAAAGGATGAGAAAATAGGGAATTACCAGTGTGATGAATGGGAAGCCCTTGTCCGTTTCCAATGTGAACTTGATCCATTCCTTTATAATCCTCAATATGATGCAAGTTAGAAAGATCGGAGGTGATGTGATGTGTTGCGCCGCTGTCCGGATACCAATTCTGATGAGTGATAGGTGGTGACTGTTGAGACAAATATGCTGAGGCGGTCGAGTTGATTGTGTGATTGTATTAGTGGAAACAATTTGGTGCGAGATGGTTCACACCATTACATATTTGACATCGTGAGCGAGAGTCAAGTGAGGGCAATGGATTTCCAGTAGATGAGCCTCCTCTATATCATTGTCTTCCACCACGATTACTGCCTCGGCCCCTATTGTTTCGGCCGCGTCCTCTATAATTATTATGGTTTTATTGACACTCGTTCTGAGAGGACCGCTGGCTGAAATTTACAGAGGGATTTCCAGCCGAGTCTGGCATAGGCGAGGGTGACATTAAGAGTGACGATAAGGCCTGACCATGAATAAATTCATGGCTCAATAGAAGACTGCAATTCTCCAAAAGTAACGGGTTCTTGATGAGCCAAAAGAGTGGTTATGATGTCTTTTAATTCACACCGGAGACCTTTAAAAATTTAAATATTTTGATCACGGAGACAAATCGGACGGCGAACAACATCTCGTTTTAAGTTTTGAAGTTGCATATGAAGGTTCAGGATTCTGGTGTTTGATGGAGACAAGAAAGCAGCTGCAAGAGCATTCCAAACAACCTTTGATGTGTATAGTCCAATCATTATTGGAATCGTTTCTTCACAGTTAGACGAGATGATGAGACTCATAATTAACTGATCTTGTTTGATCCATCAAAGATATTCTGGATTAACAACACCTTGCTCGCCATCTTTTCCTGCAATATGAGGTGTTGGGCAGACGGTACTGCTATCAATATAGCCAAAAAGATCTTGTCCTCGAAGAAACAGAGAGATTTGTGTTTTCCAGAAAAAGTAGTAATACAAATTGTATCTAACTAGGAGACCTAACTACACTAAATAGCTATCCCTTGTCCCTAGGATTACTAGGTAGATTAGGAATCGTAGTCAAAGCAGGAGACAAGCTATATGTTCCAATAGGATGAAACTATTTATCACATAACCAATGAATTTAGTAACCTTAATAGATGCATGACCACAACCATCATTGATCTTCTTACAAAGGGCATAAGATTGATGAACATTCATCGTTTTATTTTATATTTTGGGTATTCTATCACTTAGATTATGTTTTTAAAAATGTTACTTGATAGATACACACAAATTAGTAGCAAGTGAGCAATTTTTATTACTTTTAGAAAACCTTCTCCATTATTTTACACAATTTTTTGTTTTACTAAATATCTAACTAAATTTTTCATATTTTCTTCTAGAATATGGATAAGCAATGCAATATTAATTGAAGTTCCAATATATTTTATCACACATGATGAATCAAAAACCGATGTTTTAGAGGTAAGATTTTTAAAAGTTTCTCCAATTATAAAGTTTTTAGTTTATTTTCTTTCAAGTCAGGTACAAAAATATTTTGATGGATTCTTGAATAACTTTTAATGTTAATTGTGTGATGAAATAAAGAACAATATTCTTCTCTATATCTAAAACATATGGCTTGTATCACAACAACATCATTTAAATATGTCATACATCTAACAATAAGTTAAATATATACTCTTTCCGTTTAAATTTATGTGATGTAGTTTCACTAGACACAAATATGGAAAGGCTTTGATATGTATGTTCCAAAATCATCCTTAAAAATATGAAGTTTCAAATATAAGAGTACCTTTATGAATATTTTATCAAATAAGGGAAACCAACATGGTAAAAGGTAAATAGTCTAATTAAACATTTGCAAAATAATGACATATGTTATTTTTTTTAAACTGATTAAAAAAAAAGTGTGTCATATAAATTGTGATTAATAATATTTTAAATAATACTTTTAAAGGTTATTTTTTAAGTCTAAATTCTATTCTCCAATTGTGCCTTTTCTTAGTTAAGTCCTACATTCATGTAAAAATGATAGGTTTTTCAAGATATTAATCCATATAACATTATTTATTGTTGTGAGAATATCGTGGATTAACTAGCACACAATCACAAACAAAGAATAGAGAAGACAAAATAATACAAGGATTTAACGAGGTTCGGCTAGGCCTAATCCTCTAAGAAGAAAGCAAATTTGTTTTCCACTATGAAAGAAAAGAAGAAGTGTTTTCCTTACAATCCTCTCAAGCCTTTAAGACTACATTGTGTCGTGTACCATGCTTTATAATCCCCAACTATATCTCTATATATAAAATTCCAATTGTCCCAAACCTATAAGAAAAAGGTTATCCAAATCCTAGAAGGACAATATATTTCTTTTCCAAAATCATTTGGACGAAAGGTCTTCTAAACGAATAGGGATTATGAGTTTCCTAAAATATACAAAGGAAAAATTCAAAACACAATTAACAATTATTATAGAATTAATGTCTATGATGCATGAAGAAAGTTTTTATTTTTGAGAGTGAATTTTTTATCAAGTATTAAAAATATATAAATATATATTTTTTAAAATTCAAACCATACATGACTTAGAAAATTACTATGGTATGACCTCGGTACAAAACTCGTGAGGTTATGAAGGAAATCAAACATCTACCCTTGATTAAACTCACCACATACGAAGTCTTTTGAACCCTTTATACCCATATAATAAATATTAGATTAATAAACAACCATGTGAGATGAAATGATAATATGAAATCAAGTCAAACTTTGTTTCTACATGCAATTTGAATTTTTAAATTGTATTTTTGGCTCATAAATATAAAACCCCCGTAAGTTATGAAAACTATCAAAAGTACCCCAATTCTTTATTTTTACAATCATACCAAATAAGCAAAAGTTCATGACAAAAGATCAATACACTATAAGAAAGTTATTCTAAAAAAAATATAATATTTATTGATCAAACTTTAATTTTGTTCAATGAAAAGGTAACATTAATAATGAGTTGTAGTAGACTTTAATTTTGTTCAAGTACTCTTTAATAAAATTGACCATGGTCAATAGAATTAGTAAATATATCATCATGTTCACATTTTGTAATTATTTCATTAGTCCTTTGGTATTCTCGCAAAAAATTATGTAGTTATATCATTATTTTTTATATATAAAATATAAATTTGTGGGTCAATATTTGTATTTGAAAAATGTGAAATCATGATACGAAATTCTCAAATCAAGCTTTTTGGAGAATTTGAGATTTCATCACATAATTTAAAATCACGAGATGAAATCACTTATCCAAATTCTTATTTTCATCTAATGATTTAAAATTACAAAAGGAAATTGCATGTCTAAACGCCTACTAACTAAACATGGTAAATTTTGATGAAAGTTGAACAAACTTTGAATTAACATAGAGCACTTGACTTACTATTATTACTCCCCTCCAACTATGTTATAGATAAATATATTAAAATATAAATTAGTTTGTGTGACCATTGAAACTATAATTTCTTTACAAGAACAGAAAGTAATTTTTTCTTTTTATGTGAAGATGCTAGAGAAGTTACTAAGAAGTTTGAGCGTCTCAAGAAAATCATTGCACTTGTTATTGAAATCATAAGACTTAAGGAAAAACATCTATTTCTTTATCTTTTGTGATATTCTAGAACTTTTATTAATTTCATATTTTCTACTAGAAAATGGATAAGCACTACAAAGTTGATCGTAGAGATGCAACAATGGCTATTCCCATATCTTCTATTGCACCACAAACTGGTGTCTCATTGGTAAGCTTTGAAATTTTTTCTCTATTGTTTAACATACTTATTATAAGGTGTTTAGTTTTTTTTCAATTAAGACATGTACACAAATCTTTTGATCTATTCGGTAATAACTTTTTTATTTCATATGTTCTACTAGAAAATGGATATGCACCTCAAAGTTGATCGTATAGATGCAATAATGGCAGTTCCTATATCTTCTATTGCGCCACAAACTGGTGTCTCATTGGTGAGCTTTGAAAAATTCTTTACTGTTTAACATACTTATTATAATGTATTTAGTTTTTTTTTCTTCTATTAAGACATGTACACAAATCTTTTGATCTGTTCCGTAAAACTTTTTAAATCTTAGTTGTCTTATGGAAGAATGATAAAAAAAAACTCAAGCTAAAAAATCTAAGTCGCATAACAACAACATTTAACTATATCTCAATCCAAAAAAAATTAAAACTAAACTAATCGGGCTATAGTGACATAAATAATAATAAAAGTAAAATAGTAATTTAAATACATATAGATAATAGTAATAGTAGTAGTAGTATTAGAATTTCTCTAACAAGTTTAACGCCTCATTTCAATTTTATGATTATATATAAGATGTCAAAATTTGAATGTGTATGTGAATGATAAGTTGTGCATGAATCTTTGAATAAACATCTTTGTATTAAGATGATGTAATAAGATTTGAATGCTAAAATATAAGACTGCTGATGATTGTACATCTCTCAATTTAACAATATCCTTAGAAATAGAATCTTTTTAAATTAGTTTTCACCAAAAATATTAATTTAGATAGAATAAAATTCTAATTTAGGATGAAACTTTTCATCTCACATCAAATTATTTAATGAATCTTAAGAGATGCATAACCACAACCGTTATTGATCTTGTTACAAAATGCATAACATTGATAGTCAAATATTATATATATAATTTGTGTGTGTATGCATGTGTGTGTGCGCACCTGTGTGTGTGTAAATTCCAAGCAAGCGAGCAATTTTTATCCTTTTTTTGAAAGCCTTCTCAATTACTCCACACAATTTTTCATTTTACAAAATATCTAATTATTTTTTTCATACTTTCGACTAGAATATGAATAAGTAGTATCGAGATGATGGTAATGATGATGCAACATTAATGGACGTTCCGATATCTTTTATTGCACTGGAAAAAGCAAATGCTGATTTTTTGCAGGTTCGCTTTGGAAAATTTCCTCCAATAATAAGTTGTTTTTTTTTGTTCCTTTTAATACATATACGAAAATCTTTTGATGAATACCTAAACAAAATTTTAATGTTAATTGTTTTTTGAAAACAAGAAAAATATTCTTCTCTAAAGTTAAAAGATATGATCTGTATCACAACAATATTTAAATATGTCATGTTAATAATAATAATAATAATAAAGAACAAGAAACCTAGTGTAATCCGACAAAATGGGGTATGAGAAGAATAAAGTGTACACAAACCTTATCATTACCTTTGAGGTAGAGTTGTTGTTTCTGACAAACCCTTAGCTCAACAAAAAATAGTCCAAAGAAGTGTGTGTGTATATATAATTTGTGTGCATGTGCGTGTGTGTGTAAATTCCTAGCAAGCGAGCGATTTTGAGTTTTTTTGAAAGTCTTCTCAATTACTCCACATAATTTTTCATTTTGAAAAATATCTAATTATATTTTTTGATACTTTCGACTAGAATATGGATAAGCAGTACCGAGTTGATGGTGATGAGGATGCAACATTAATGGACGTTTCGATATCTTTTATTGCATTGGAAAAAGTAAACACTGATGTTTTACAGGTTCGCTTTGGAAAATTTCCTCCAATTATAAGTTGTTTGTTTTTGTTCCTTTTAATACATATACAAAAATCTTTTGATAAATACCTAAACAAAATTTTAATGTTAATTGTTTTTTGAAAACAAGAAAAATGTTCTTCTCTAAAGTTAAAAGATATGATCTGTATCACAACAATATTTAAATATGTCATGTCAATAATAATAATAATAATACTAAACAATAAACCTAGTGTAATCCGATGAAATAGGGTATGAGAAGAATAAAATGTACACAAACCTTATCATTACCTTTGAGGTAGAGTTGTTGTTTCTGATAAACCCTTAGCTCAACAAAAAAATAGTCCAAAGAAGTGTGTATATATATATATATATATATATATATAATACTTATATATAAAGGTCGTCTAGTAAGCGAATTCTAGAGTTTCATTCAAAATTAACTGTACAAATACGTCGAAAACAGTTATAGGCCTAACCTAACCTTCTAGAGAGAAGTAGAAGAAACACACTTTGTGGTATTGTGTTGATCTTTTAGAATATAAAATATTGATGCTCCAATATCTTGTGTACCACTTGATGACAAAATGTTGATACTCCCCACTTTGTCTAGATAATTACCTTTTGAGAATAGATATTGGATAAATTTGAATTCCATAAATATTGTTTTGGTTGCAGAATGAGATTGTACCAAAAAATATGCATTACATGCATACACATACATTTGAACAAAGAAGGCAAAATTGGATCATCAATAGTATTTCTCGTCCAGGTGGCTTAATAATAGATTATGTAAGTTTCCTTTTGAATAATCTGCATGTTTCCCTGCCAACAAGATCGATTATGTATATTTTCTTTGATGAGATTGTGAAAAAATAAGCATTTAATAATTATTGATAAACAGGTCTACCTTCATTTGGAGACAAATAAACAGTTTCGATCTTCGATAGAAGTGTATAAATTTATTGTATATGGGGAAGTTCCTGAAATAACAAAGAAATCAAGAGAAGATGAAGAAACATCGCAGGTTAGCTCAAAAACATTATATTAGAATACACAATAAGATTAACTTTTTTATACATTATCATCAATGATTTATTTTGCAGGTGACACCGAGACATAAACCACATGTGTGCGGTAAAATGTTGATAAAAAATTATGTAGTTGGAACATGTACTAAATCTTATAATGGGGTATACATTAAAAATCAGGGAGAAGATAACTACTTATTTGAACGTGACATCCCTTCCAACATTGGTAAGCTAGTTACTATATATATTGGTATTATTATTGTTGTTTTCACGTTTATTATCTTTGCCTTCATTGATTTTTATAATTTTGTAATCTTTTTATGACCAGAAAAAGAGAGAAAAAGAGGAAATGAAGATTTATATGGGCATCAACAAGTGAACTTGGGAGATGATGCAACATGTGTCAACTCAGGAGATGCTACATTAAGTACTCCAATGCAGTCTTTTCTTTACCTTTGGGATTTTGAGCTCATAACCGAGGCACACAATGGAAATCTTTCCCAGAAAAATTGTTATTGTATTAGTTATTCAACTAAATATTTTTAGAAGTTATCTTTCTTAGGTTATTTATGGAAACTATTGAATTCTGACTTTGTATTGTAACACTACAAAAAAACGAAGCATTTAGTGACGGATTTCAGCGACAAACAATATTCTGTCACTAAATAACGACGGATTAGCTACAAAAAACTAATTTGGTTGCTAAAATATCAAAGGAAATTTTGGGATCTTCAATAGTGATGGATTAGCGATGAAAATTGAAATGTGTCGGTAAAATTGGGTGCTAAAATTTGGCGCCTTAATTTGCCTACGAAAATAGTGACGTATGGTAGATGACAAAATTGATAATCTATTAGTGACATATTTAACGACGGAAATATTTGTCGCTAGTGTTATTTTATTTCTTGCTACAAAAATTTTGGTCGTTGCCTAATTTCTTTTAAATTATATAGAAATATTTAGCGACAGAACACATATCTGTCGCTAAAAGCGTCGCTAAATTTAACCCAAATTTTTTAGGGCTCCAATATTTCCCTCTCAACTTAACAATTTTTCCTCATTTTCACAGACAGAACCTCTTATTGCTTCCCACCCACTCGCCGTGAAAATGCAAAAATCTTAGTGTGTGAGAGAGAGAAGCGTCTCTCACACAGAGGAACCTCCCATCGCTCCCCACCCACCTACTCAGTGAGAAAACTCACTGTGAAGTGAAAGCTTGTAGATTTTGGAAGAAGTTGAGTTTGATGAAGTGAAAGATCGGAATTTCACAAATTTAGGTAACTGTTCTCTATATTTTAGCATTATTCTACTTCTCTTTTGCCTGTAGAACAACAATTTAACAATAAGCTCAGTTTTGTTTGTAATGTAAGAATATTTTTTTTCGTCTGTTTGTAATATTTTGATTTATTCTCTCATATGCTCTATTTTCTGTTTGTAACAATGATTTTGATGTTTTCTATGATTCAGTCTCTAAAAGTGAATACCCATATTTTTTTCTTGTATCGAAAACATGATTGATTCATCGTTGCTAGACATCAGGTGTTGTTGCTTGGAAGTTGCTTCATCATTGCTTGAAATCAAGTGTTGCTGCATCGTTGTTGGAAACTTTTCGCTGCTGCTTTGAGGCTACTTCATTGTTGCTGAAAACTTATCGCTATTGCTTGGACGGTGCTTCATCGTTGCTGGTTTATCAAAAGGTAATTTTAACTCTGAAACCTCATATTTCTTTGTAAATCAAAAGGTATTGTTTTTCTACATTTTCAATTTTCTTCACAGATTTGATATTTTATTTACAGATTTGGCTGAATCTCAAAGAAATTTAAGGTAAAGTCTTTAAACTCAAGTAAGTCTATTTTATTTATATATTGCATTGTAACTCTATTCTATATTCTTTTCTGTTCATATTACTTTTCTATTCATATGTTTTTCTTTTGAGAATAATTTATATGTACTGTATTTGAACTCATTAGGGAAGTTGCTTCAAAGGTGTTTGGGGTATCAAGGGGTAACTTTGGAGGCCATAAAGGAGATTGGTGGTGGAATGGGGAAGTCCAAGGCAAAGTGGAAGCAAAGAAGGCGGCATACACAAAGTTGGTGGAGTGCGTAGATGAGGAAGAGAAGTGGACGCTTAAGAAGGTTTATAAGACGACAAAGACAGAAGCTAAGTTAGCAGTTACGAAGGCTAAGACGGCAGCTTTCGAACGCTTGCATGTCGAGCTGGGGGACAAAGGTGGGGATAAGAAATTGTATAGGCTCGCAAAAGCAAGAGAGAGGAAGGCTCGTGACTTGGACCAAGTGAAGTGTATCAAGGATGAGGAAGGCAAAGTATTGGTGGAAGAGACCTCCATCAAGCAAAGATGGCGAAGATACTTTCACAAACTTTTAAATGAAGAAGGGGACAGAGACATTATGTTGGGTGATTTGGCGCACTCTGAAAGACTTCGGGACTTTGGGTACTGTAGGTGTTTTAGGATCGAGGAGGTTATACGTGCTATTAGTAGGATGAGCAGGGGAAGAGCGACCGTACCCGATGAGATTCCGGTGGAATTTTGGAAGAGCTCGGACAAGGCAGGTATAGAGTGGTTAACTGGGCTGTTTAATGTTATTTTTAAGACAACAAAGATGCCTGATGAATGGAGGTGGAGTACAATGGCTCTGTTGTATAAAAACAAGGGTGATATCCAAAACAGTAACAACTACATGAGTATCAAACTACTAAGCCATACTATGAAGATTTGGGAAAGAGTGGTGGAGATGAGGGTGAGAAGAGGGGTGTCCATTTCTGAGAATCAGTTTGGATTCATGACGGGACGATCGACTACCGAAGCCATTCATCTTATGCGAAGACTGGTAGAAAAATATAGAGAAAGGAAGAGAGACCTACATATGGTGTTCATTGACCTTGAAAGGCCTATGACAAAGTACCGAGGAATGTCCTCTGGAGGTGCTTGGAGGCTAAAGGTGTCTCGATGATTTATATTAGGGCGATAAAGGACATGTACGGTGGAGCCAAGACTCGGGTTAGAACGGTTGGAGGAGACTCGGAACATTTCCCAGTTGAGATGAGGCTGCATCAGGGATCAGTCCTTAGCCCTTTTCTATTTGCTTTGGTGATGGATGAGTTGACGCGGTCTATTCAGGAGAAGGTCCCATGGTGTATGTTATTTGCGGATGACATAGTACTGATTGATGAGACGCGGGACAGAGTTAATGCGAGGTTGGAGGTGTGGAGACAAACACTGGAGTCCAAAGGGTTCAGGTTGAGTAGGACCAAAAATGAATATTTGGGGTGCAAATTCAGTGATGCGTTGGATGAGGCAGATGGGGAAGTGAGACTTGACACACAGATCATTCCTAAGAAAGAAAGTTTTGAGTGTCTTGGGGCTGTAATCCAAGGAAGTGGTGACATAGACGATGATGTCACACATCGCATTGGGGCTGCTTGGATGAAATGGAGGCTTGCCTCTGGAGTCTTGTGTGATAAGAAAGTTGCATCGAAACTTAAAGGTAAGTTCTACAGAGTGGTAGTTAGACCGGCCTTATTGTATGGAGCGGAGTGTTGGCCAGCCAAGAACTCACATGTTAAAAAAGTGCATGTTGCGGAGATGAGGATGTTGAGATAGATGTGTGGGCACACTAAGAGCGATAAGATTAGAAATGAGGTTATCCGAGAGAAGGTGGGAGTGGCCTCTGTGGTGGACAAGTTGAGGGAAGCGAGACGGAGATGGTTTGGGCATGTGAAGAGACGGTGCGCAGACGCCCCAGTGAGGAGGTGCGAGGGGCTAGTTGTAGAGGGTACGCGGAGGGGTAGAGGTAGGCCTAAGAAGTATTGGGGAGAGGTGATTAGGCAGGACTTGGCTCAGCTTCACATTACCGAGGACATGACTCTAGATAGGAAGGAGTGGAGGTCGCGTATTAAGGGTGAAGGTTAGTAGGGTTAGCGTGTTGTCTTTCCTTGCGAGGGTATGGGTTGGTAGCGTTTGTAGTAGTCCTAGCCTTGCACTTGTAGTTCGTGTCTGTGATCCTATAGCCATATGTCATTTACTGTGTTTCACCTTTCACAGTATTTTCTTGATGTTATTGTCTCCTTTGTTGATTATGCACTTTTTTCTTATTGGATGTTATGTTTTATATAATGTTTCCTCTTCTTTTAATTGGTGTTGATGTACTTGAGCTGAGGGTCCTCCGGAAATAGCCTCTCTACCTCCACGAGTTAGTGGTAAGGTCTGCGTACACTCTACCCTCCCCAGACCCCAGTTAGTGAGATTTCACTGGGTATGTTGTTGTTGTTGTTGTATTTGAACTCAACCAAGATGTCGTATATGATTTTGTGTTCCTCTTCCTCATTTGATTGTCGTTGCCTTTCATTACTTTTTACTTGAGCAATTGGTTGAATTGTCCAACTGTTGCAAGTTTAAGAATTATGGTTTATTACAGTTAAAATTGTTTTTAATGTGGGTTTGGGTTAAAGTTGTTAACAAGTTATTGAAGAAAATCTTAAGAATCACGAATATATATAAACTTTCTTGCTTGCCTTTTGTTCATTTTGTTTTATTATTTCTTTATATAAAAATCAAACATTTAAATGAAAATCTCTATCACCAAAATTGTATGAGTCGAAAAAATCTCTTCCTCTTTGATTACAAGCAAAAGCATAATAGGTTCTGTATAACTACAACCTTTTATTCCTTCAGAACCTATTGTCTAAATGGTTTATATAACGATTTCGTGTTGCGTTCTAACATGTTTTGTGTTCTATTAAAGTTTTAAATCTTTGTTGACACTTTTGCTTGTCATTTCTTTTGTGGTTTCAATTGTTTTTGCTAAACTATTATGTTATTGCTTTAGTTCAATTTTTTTGGATAACTCTAATTGTCTTGTTTATTTTAACATTAAATAGGAGTATGAATAATCTAAAACGTAGTTGGATGTACAAGAGGTTGGATGGCCGAGGGGCTATTAATTCTAGTTTTATAACTGGTGTCAATGAACTCAATTTCTTAATTTTATATTGTTGTTGTGTTTATTTTATACAAATCTAGATAAAATGCTTTATCTCGATCTAGCAAACATTCCCCTTTTCGAGCTTCATTGTTATTGTCGGTATTGATTTTGATTGGAATAAGTTGCAGGTGCTTCCCCTTTAAATTTGTTCTAGCTTATGTTATTTTATATTTTGATTTTGATTGGAACACAATTGATCAGAGTAGCTAGACATTGTAGTTGTTTCCCAAGGGATGCAATTGTTTTCTGGCATTCTGTAAGCCTATCAGCAACCACTGCTAATGACAGTTCACATACCATTATTAATTTTCTTCTTTTTTATTCACATCGATGTGTCTATATATGAATGAAAAACAACACAAGATAGGTTGAGAGACAGAACTATCTGTTTTATTTTCAGTTCACCATTTGATCGTTAGCTTCCTGGGCTCTTTTACTAAGCTCATTTATATTTTTTTTATGCTTTCCAACTGCTCCTTGCTGGCAGTTTATGTTGTTTGAGTGCTCAAATCCCTTTCTATAATCTTTATTTTCTGTTCAATTTTGAGAGTTGTGTTCTCCTTCTCTAGACACTTAAGCTTGACAAAGATATCAAGATCAGTAAAAGTAGGTGTTGTAGTTGTTTCTCAAGTGCAGTTTTTTCATATCTCAATTAATTTTTTCTCAATTTCAATTTGTTAAGAAGATCATAATTTAAACATGTACTAGAATTCATATTTTTATATTTGATGGAAAAAGATAATATACTAGGTCTATAGTTGAAGATAAGCCTCTGTCTCATCATTTAAACTAGAAGCAAACTGTGCAATCGAAGCTTCTCCTTCCATAGAAATCTCGCTTTCCACCTTCCAATCCAATCCTGGACTGAGCCAGCCACATAATCTGGCGACTCTACCAATCGTGGCCTATTTCTAGTGTCATTGCTGCTAGGACCATAACAGAAGATACCTGTAAGTCTTCCTGCAACATATAAAACTTCTTTAGTAATATGTCTTCACTGCTCAACATATGAAAAATTAATTCCCAGATCAACACTAAGTCCTCTTAGGATGTGCACTGTACGGAGAACATAAAATGGTTCCTCTGGAAAAGCCTATCATCAAAACAAACAATTTTTAGAATTGTTTTACAGTATATGCATATTTAAATCGCCAACTGGTTCAACTGACAACTGTTATCACCATGTGAATGAAGGAAAACCAATGTTGTTAACTACCAATATGCTATTGTTTCCAAAGGTGGGAACTTATGGTTAAACAATAGGAAAACTACTGAAGTTTACTAGGTGAAAGACATTATATGTGGTTTTGGAATATCACAAGTAAAATTATGGACTGGGATCTTGGCTGCAACAACTAGGAAAGAAAGACATTTTCCTTTCCGTAGCCTAGCAAATTAGGAAAGAAAGATCTATGTTTTCTGACCCTCAGACTTATCTGACCATTCTTTCAACTTCTCAAGTTCTACCCTCAGACTTATCTGACCATTCCTCAACTTCCTAGCTCCTCTCCTAGATTATTGTTCACGAGATCAACATGAGGACTAGTGTTGATCTGGAATTCTGCTTTCGATACATTTCAGTCAGTGCTTTTTATGAGTTGTATTCTCCTTCTCTAGACACTTAAGCCTGCCAAAGATATTAGGATTAGTAGAAGTAGGCATTGCACCTTAAATAGTTGTTTCTCAAGTGTAGTTTTTTCAAATTTCAATATCTGGTGTTGATCTGGAATTATGCTTTCGATATTTAATGTTGGTTTTGTTCAAAATTTACTCATTTGAACTTTGTTTTGCATAGTATGTTTGTTTTTATTCTTATACCTTTTTTAAATGCATAATTTTTTAAACACATGAGAACTCATTGTTGTTAGTTGAGTTTGGATGTGTCTATTGTTGTTATAAATAAATAATTTCACTAATTTTCACTCTTTTGTAGGAAAAATATCAAGAAATATTACAGAACCAAACACAAACTCAATATGATGTTGATCAATGGAAAGCATATTATCAAGCAGCGGGAGGAGAAAATAAAAGAAGGATATATGGTCTTGGAGCTCAAGCAAAAGTATTTTATAGACCAAATTTCCATGTCTCTTCTGGATCTGATGCTTCTGGCTCAGTACCATGTCCAAATTCTCAAACAACACCGATAGAAAATATGGATGAGTTAATAGTGCAATGATTCCTTCACTAACTAATCACTTGGTTCCTATATTTGTAGAGTAGGTACATGGTTTGATTTCTCCAGCCTCATCTCAGCTAGACTATCCTACCAACCATCCATCAACTATTGCACCTGTAATTCTTGCTCCAACTGCAACAAATATCGATGAGGATCGTGCATCGGTTTCTGAGGAATGATTGTGGCTCTCTAGTGTCTTTTAGTTAGTTTTTGTTGGCTATATTTTGTTGCAAATGTTTTCGGCTATATATTTTGCTTGAAAGTTATCATTGGGATATTTTTGAACTTGGTAATATAATTTGCACTTAGCTATGTACTTTGGATCTTGTAGAATATTAATTTCTACGGATTAAGTTAATTTTATGATTATATAATATGTGTTTGAAAATGTGTATTTAATTTCATAAATAAAAAAATATTGATAGATTTGTGAAAAATTATTTTCGTCGCTAAATGAATGGGGATGAAATTAGCGACAAAATATTTGGTCGCCTAATAGGATGAAACGATGAAATAATATATAAAATGAGGGAAAGAATTAAAAATACACGACAATTTTTTTTGTCGCTAAAGAAATTGGTGATGAAATTAGCGACAATAATTTGGTTGCCAATATGCTGAGACAACGAAATAAGTTACAAGAACAGCGACATAAATTACAAAAATAGTGACAGATTTTTCCATTGCTAATCTTGCCAACGGATAACTTTCGTCGCAAATCAGTCGCTCAGTTTGTGACGGATTCAATTTTTTCGTCGTTAAATGGTTAGCTACGTGCAATATAGAGATAAACAATATTCTATCGCTAAACCAAAATAGCAACGGAATAAGCTATTTAGCGACCGATTTTGTTTGTCGCTAAACACAGTTTTTTTGTAGTGTAATGTGCATTATATTTAAAGTTTGGTTTTGCCATTTTTAAGACTAACAATTTGGTTTCGAAAAACTTATAGTACTCTTTTTTTCCTAATATTATTGTTCATATTAGCAAGATAAAAAATAATAAAATTTGTTTAAATATTGATTGAACTTCTTCCTCCTCCTCTTCCTCTTCTTCTTCCTCTTCTTCTTTAATAACACATTATCAGCATACCATGATTTTTGATAATACTAATATGATAGAGGGCTTCAGAAAAACCATTATACTTTTGCCTAGGAGATATAAAGTCGTCATAGATAATGTTATATTTTCTCCTAAGTTTCAGAGAAACTTGTTGATTTTTGATGATATTCATAAAAATGATTTTCATATCATGACAATGGATGAAATGAATCTTGAATATTTTCGTATCACCAAGAATGTCTATGAGAAAACATGTGTTATATATAAGTTCCCTTCTTTAACTTCTAGCTTGTATTGTACAAAGATTAGTGGAATTGAAGCACATTTTATATTAAATAAAAAATTTACTAATCCCATTACTTTTGTAGTTTGGCATTATTGTGTGTGACATCCTGGATTTATAATGATGAGCTGAATTATAAGAAAATCTATTTGACATTCATAATGTGAAGATTCTTTTAAATGGTGAATTTTTTATTTGTTATCAAGACAAGTTAATTATGAGAATATCACCAATAAAAGTTGTGATTGAGCCCCCTACGTTTTTATAACATATACATGAGAATATTTGTGGACTTATTCATCCACCTGGATCGTTTAAACACTTTATGATCCTAATAGGGCATCCTCTAGATGGTCGAATGTCTGCCTATTGTCATCTCACAGTTTGGCCATTGAAATATTGTTGGGACAAATATAAAGATTATAAGTATAGTTTGATAATAAGATCTAGTTTATTTGCCTTGATAATGCTGCGAAGCTTTCATCCCATATTTTTAAAGATTATTGCCTATTAATTAGATAAAAATTGAATATGTTGTAGCTCATGTACATACTTAAAATGGCCTTGTTGAGTTATTAATTAAACATCGGTAGTTGATATTATGACCATTATTTAGGAAAACTAGATTGTCCATATTTATGTGGGGTCACGCGATTCTGTATGCTAAAACACTTTTTTGTCTTATACCGATATATTATGATATGTTTTCTTTAATGTCGTTGATTTTGGATGAAGAACTAGAATGGATGGGAGGAGAGGGGGATTCTATGCCTATAGGTCAATTTATTTCTTATATGTTTAATGAATCGTTCCCGTTGTTATGGAAAAGCCAATAGGGAAGGAATTTGGGCCAGAAAACTTCTGAGTAGTAACTTGGAAATTTCTAGCCTAGGCCAGACTTGTATGAAATTCAGGTGAGGTCTAGGGAAATTTGGTAATGGATGAGGGATTTAATTGTGAGTTTGATCACGTGAGTGGATAGCTAAGACGTTAAGGAGCCTGTACGGATTTACGGAATCATATTTGGGCGAGTAGAACTCCCGAAATTGATCTTAGCGTGAAAGGGTAGTTTTAGAACATCTCGGTTTAAAGGTGTGTTGTGAAATGGGATCTTGGAACTCAAATTCTGAGGTTCTGTCTTTGTCCAAGCCACTGGGGAGGGATTAATGTCACAAGGGCGGGGCCGCTGTGGCGGGATAGCGACCGCCGTGGCAGGCCAGTCGCGACTTAAATCAGGAAAAATCCCCAAAATCATTTTTTTTTTGCAAAACTTCATTCTTGAAAGCTAGGGGACGACCCAAGGCAGTTTCTTATCATATTTCCACGATTTCTCTTACTAAATGTAAGTTAATTACTCCCCTAATATTTATTTAGATTCCTAGAACTTTGAATCCTCGTTAATTATAGTCGGGGGAGGGTTTTGGCCTGATGATTAATGGTGGTAAAAGCCCTAGTCGAACATTAGGATCATTGGTTTGGGTCTTGGGTTGATATATTGATATAATCCGGGTAAATTGGGCCTTGTTTATTGATACTTGCGTTGATTACTTGTTTATAGACCAAGAACAAGCTGAAATACTTCGGAAAGGGAAGGCTCAGGTGTTTTAGGAGTATTTAGGCTTGGTTTCGAGGTAGGTTATTATTTGACTTCTTGTTATGTTATTTATGCTTGTTCATTGCTTCATTGTATGAATGCATTTATGTGAATAGGGAAACACAAACCGAATCATATGAAGTGATTCTGTGAACAATTACATGCCAAGAACCTAATCCTTGACTGTGACTATGTGCACTGTTCATTTTGGTGTGATTGTGATTGTGGTTGTTTTGACTAGACCAAGTGTCACATTCTGACACATATATAGAACCGGGTGTCACGTTCTGACACATATATTGGAGAGGGTGTCACATTTTGACACATATATTAGATCGGGTGTCACGTTCTGACAAATGTATATTGGATCGGGTGTCACGTTCTGATATACTAACTATTTGGGTGAGGGTTCTATGAGATAACCACTTGTGATTATTACATATATAATTACCTATTGTTGTTGGGAAATTGTATGCTTCTGCTAAAATGATGATTGAATTATTCATTTTGTATATGTGTGTATACTGTGATGTAATGACTTTCTTGTATTACGCTACTGGAATAGCCGCCTGATCCTTCTAGAACACAGTGGTTTCGTGTACTGATACTGCACTTGCTCTTTCTTTGTTGAGTACATGACATCTTCAGGCGGCTACTGACAGACCTCAACTAGGAGATCTTTGATCGAGACCGGATTCAAGGGTGAACCAGTTCTTTTAGGATGCCATGGATCCATCACTAGTTTAGTCCATTCCTTTCGGAGTCAAACTATATGTTTAGGTTGTTTATGTTTAGTTTTTGAGGTTGCACCCCTTTTTCTTAGTCTTGTTGGGTAATAGAGTTTTGGTACAATGACTAGGGGTTGAAATTCTGCAATAGTGTGTTTGTTAGACCTTCATAGTTTATAGGAACTCCATATTTTATTAAGCCATTTAAACCTGCTTTCATATCTTTAAATGCTTTAGTTTTCTTAAACTTGCTTAGTTGGGTTGTAGTAGTGGTTCTCCCACTGGAGGGTTGGTGTGGGTGCTAATTACGGCGGTATGGGTCGTGACAAAGTTGGTATCAGAGCCCTAGGTTCGTTGATCTCATTGTACCAAAACGAGTCTAGTAGAGTCTTACAAAATAGTACAGAGACGTCTGAATTTTTCTTCGAGAGGCTACATGAATTTAAAAATGCTCTCTACCTTCTTCTCCGTTTGTGTTATGACTTGATTCCAATTGTTATCTGGTGATCCAAATTGGTATGAAATCTCCTTCACTCTTTTGTCTGTAGATGGTTAACATGCGATACATTGGCATCAGACCCGTAGCTCTCATTAATGAGCCAGCAGAGGAGTCCGCAGCCAGAGGTCATGGTCGAGGCAGGCGTAGGGGAAGAGGAAGCGGCAGAGTCCGAGGAAGAGTGGCACCCACTAGGGATGGAACCCCAACTGAGAATGTTCCTAGGGAAGAGGCCCATCCTACACCCCAAGAAGAGGTAGAAGAGAATGTGGAGATCGAAGACGAGGAGGATGTTAGACTAGAGTAGGATGCGCAAGCTGGGAATACCGGCATTCCTCCCTTAGACCCAGTGTTAGCTCAACAGATCATGACTTTTTAAAGGGGTTGGTCATCCCTGAAGTCCTTCGCTCACTGCAAGTTGCTCAACCTCTGATCAACCGGCCCGTTACTGATACTATTCCTAGAGTGGATGGGGCATTAGGCCTGATGCTTTCTTCTTTCCCCTATTGGGTCCTGTGACGACTGGTACTGAGCATGAGATGTTGACTATGTTTTTACAGATGAAGCCACCTGTGTTCAATGGTTCTGAGAGTGAGGATGCCTATGAGTTCATTCTGGATTGCTATGACAGGCTTCACAAGTTAGGTATTGTACACCAGCATGGAGTAGAATTTGTGACCTTTCGGCTTCAAGGTGAGGTTAAGCAATGGTGGAGGGCCTATGTAGAATGCAAATCGCCAGTCTTTGCCTCACTCACTTGGATGCAGTTCCATGCTCTGTTCCTAGAGAAGTATGTACCCCATACTTTGAGGGATTGCAAGAAGGATGAGTTTATGGCTTTAGAGCAGGGTGACACGAGTGTAGCTGTCTATGAGGCGAAGTTCCATGCCTTGTCCAGATATGCTACCCAGTTGGTAACTACAGATGAGGCGAGGGTTCGTCTATTCGTCAAAGGATTGAACCTCGAGTTGCAGGTATTATGTGTTCTATGACCTCTGTAGGTAAAATTTTAATGAGGTAACATACTTTATAAAGAAAGTGGAAGGAGTTCGACCTAATGGGCAGGCCAAGGCTTTGGCTAAGAAGCCCAAGAGCACAGGTAACTTTCATGGTTCCTACTCCAGAGGTTTATGTAGGCCGATGATTACAACTTGGCCAATTCAATCAGCCCTACCCATTTCTACAGGTGGTTACTCGGGACCATAGCAAAATTTCATTCAGGATAGTCAGGGATTCACACCTGCGTCAGGCAGCATGCCATCTTTTGACCGTAGTTATTACAATTGTGGATAACCTGGGCATATGATAAGAGATTGTCCCCATCCGCACATGTCTGACCCCGTGCAACAACAGACCAGAGTAATGGTACCAGCGGGCAGCGATAGTAATGGAAAAAGACGTCCACAAGGTGGGCGAGGAGGAAATCAGAGGTGTCGTGGAGGCCAGGGAAATGGTAATGCAGATAGAGGAGTAGTGCAGCCAAGTAAGAAGGTTGCCAGTCAAGATGACAGGGCTCAGTTTTATGCCTTTCTAGGCAAGACCAAGGCTGAGGTGTCTGATGCAGTGATCACATGTACTATTCTTGTATGTGAACTGATGGCTACTATTTTGTTTAATCTGGGTTCTACTTATTCATTTGTGTTAGTTCAGTTTGTCTGGGGATTTGATGCGGTATGTGATGTGCTTGATGGCCCCATCCATGTTTCTACCAGTTGGAGAGTCTATCATAGTCACCCATATGTATTGTGTTTCTCCTATTTTGTTTATGGGTTTCCAAACTTGGGCTGACTTGGTTATTCTGGATATAACTAACGTTGATATAATCTTAGGCATGAGTTGGTTGTATCCCTATTATGTTGTTCTTAATTGTAATGCTAAGCCCGTGACTCTAGAGATCCCGAGTAGCAAAAGGTTAGAGTGGGAAAAGGTGTACAAACCTAAGCCAACTAAGGTCATATCTTTCGTTCAGGCTAGGAAACTGGCAAGGCAGGGGTGTTTGGCATATTTGGCTTATATTCGAGATGTTTATGCTGAGTCTCTCTCTATGGCATCTATTCCTGTAGAGTCTAAATTTAAGGAAGTGTTTCCTAGGGATATAGATTTTTGCATTGACTTGGAACCGGGCACTCACTCCATCTCCATTCCTCCTTATCGCATGGCTCCGGTAGAATTAAGAGAGCTTAAAGCTCAAATAGAAAAGCTTCTTGATAAAGGTTTCATCTATCATAGTGCTTCCCGGCGGGGTGCTCTTGTATTGTTTGTTAAGAAGAAGGATGGTAGTATGAGGATGTGCATAGAATACCGGCAATTGAATAGGGTAACCATTCTAAATAAGTATATGTTGCCTGGGATAAATGATCTCTTTGACCAGTTGTAAGGTGCATCATTTTTCTCTAAGATTGACCTAAGGTCTGGTTACCATCAATTAAAGTTTAGGCCTGAGGATGTACCCAAAACGGCATTCAGGACCCGCTATGGACTATAAGTTCTTAGTGATGTTGTTTGGGTTGACCAATGCCCCTGCAGCCTTCATGAATTTGATGAACGGTGTGTTCAAACCCTTCCTAGATTCTTTTGTTATCGTCTTTATTGATGACATCTTGGTTTATTCGAAGAGTAAGGAAGAGTATACCGACCATCTTCGTATCGTTTTGGGTGTCCTTGGACAACAAATTTGTATGCAATATTTTCCAAGTGTGAGTTCTGGTTAACTTCAGTTTCCTTTATGGGGCACGTGGTTTCAAATGAAGGGGTAATGGTAGATCCCCAAAAGATCGAAGTAGTCAAGAATTGGGTCCGGCCTAACTCTGTGACTGATGTTAGGAGTTTCATGGGGCTCGCCAGCTACTATCATCGGTTTGTGAACAATTTTATTTCAATCACCATGCTTTTGACAAGGCTAACTAAAAAGGAGGTGCCTTTTGAGTGGACTGACAAATGTGAATAGAGCTTCCAGGAACTCAAGACTCTTTTGACCATAGCACCTATTCTAACATTGCCGGTGGAAGGTAAATATTTCATTGTTTATTGTGATGCTTCACATTCGGGCTTGGGTGATGTCTTGATGTAGGAAAGAAATGTCATGGCTTAAGCATCGCGACAGCCGAAGGTGCATGAGAGAAATTACCCAACACATGACTTATAGTTGGCAGCGGTAGTGTTTGCTCTCAAGATCTGGTGGCATTACCTTTATGGTGTCAAGTGTGAGGTGTTTACTGATCATCGTAGTCTACAACATGTATTCACTCAAAAGGACCTGAATCTGAGGCAGAGAAGGTGGATTGAGTTACTCAAGGATTATGATGTTACCATCCAGTATCATCCGGATAAGGCTAATGTGGTGACAGACACACTAAGCCGGAAGACGGTAAGTATGGGTAGTCTAGCTTGTTTGGGTGTGTCCAAGCGACCCTTATCCAAGGAGATTCAGACGTTGGAGTCTAAGTTCATGCAGTTAGGCATCTCAAAGAAAGGTGGGGTGTTAGGTAACATTGAGATTAGGCCCATATTCATTGAGGAGATTAAGGCCAAGCAGTTTGAGGATGAGAGTTTGAATGAGCTCAGAAAGAAGACAATGTCTGGTAAGGCAAAAGATGTGGTTCTTGATACGGGAGGTGTGCTTAGTTTTAAGGGAAGAATTTGTGTTACTCGAGTGGATGACTTGATTCAGAAGATGTTGATAGAATCCCATGGTTCACGGTATTTCATTCATCTGGCTGTGACCGAGATGTACTGAGATTTGGAACGACTTTATTAGTGGCCTGGCATGAAGAAAGACATAGCTGAGTTTGTGGCTAAGTGCCAAAACTATCAGCAAGTAAAGTATGAGCACCAAAGGCCTGCAGGTTTGCTTCAGCGAATTCCAATTCCAGAATGGAAGTGGGAAATGATAGCTACGGATTTCGCGGTTGGTCTTCCCATGACCTTGGGAAAGTTTGACTCCATTTGGGTGGTGGTTGACAGGCAGACTAAGTTAGCCCACTTCATTTCAGTCAGAGTAGATTATAATGCTCAA
This sequence comes from Solanum okadae, assembly GCA_036553675.1. NCBI lineage: Eukaryota > Viridiplantae > Streptophyta > Magnoliopsida > Solanales > Solanaceae > Solanum > Solanum okadae. Next base: position 47,523,395 of record CM071678.1, read on the forward strand.
CAGTTGGCTAAGGTTTATGTGAAAGAGATAGTGAGGCTGCATAAGGTGCCCCTTTCTATCATCTTGGACTATGGCACACAATTCACATCCAAGTTTTAGGGAAAATTGCATGAGGAGTTGGGCACTCAACTCACTTTTAGCACCATTTTCTATCCACAGACGGACGGGGAGTGAAAGAGAACTATTCAAGTGTTAGAGGACATGTTGAGAGCATATGTGATTAACTTTGAAAGTTATTGGGATAAGTTCCTACCTTTGTGTGAGTTCTTCTATAATAACACTTACCTCTCTAGCATTGTCATGGCACCGTTCGAGGCACTTTATGGGAGGTGATGTAGATCACCCATAGGGTGGTTTGAGGATGTAGATGTGAAACCTATGGGGGTTGATTTGGTGAAAGATTCTTAGGATAAGGCAAGAAACACCCAAGCTAAGCTTCTAGCAGCCCAGAGTCGATAGAAAAAGTATATAGACCGTAAGGTAAGGGACATGTCACGCTCCGAGCCTACACCCTGGGAGGGACTGGCACTCAAGAACCATTGTTGGCCCAAGCGAACCCTTGGCCTGACTTATCACTTAGCGGAAGACTTAAATAACTTGAAACAATCTCAAAAAATAAACTCATGCAATAAACTTAAAATATCTCAAAAGAAACATTCAACTAGCCAAAATGGCAAATCAAGTCTCAACATCAAACAACTGAAATATTAGACTAAAGAACTTATATCTAACTGTCTATGAAGACTCTAGATACTAAGAGGGATATCAGGACAAGACCCCCGATCATCCTAACAACTGAAATAACCAAAAGCAATAAAGCAAAATTAACCAAAGGGGTTCTCCGGAAAGGAAGGAGGCTCATCAACTGACTCTGAGTGCTTAATTGGATCAACGAGGCACTGGATGCTGATCCTAATTACCTGTATCTGTATCATAAAACGATGCAAGCCAAATGGCATCAGTACATTGAATGTACGAGGAAGTAAAGGGAAAACTAAACATGACATAAGCTTGAACTGAATTCTGAAAGAAACACTTACCTCAGCTTTACTCAATTCATGGATACTCAACTCAACACAGAAATAAACAATAGTAAAGGTGCAGTTTATATAATGCATTTAAACAGTAAATAGCAACTCAATGTATTTAAATAAATACAATAAGAACTCAATTTATAGATAAATTAATATAATCACGTGGGAGTTTCTCTAACCGACAACCATTACTATGAGCTATATGATACAACGCCTCGCCCACGCTGCCAGAATTGTCTTATAACTTGACGGAGTATAGAACCTCTCAATGAACTGGATCCATTAATCTATGCTAAAAAGAACTAAGGAATCATCTAAAAAAGTATGACCCTTTCTACCCACGATGGCTATATGGTTTATGGAGACTTGAGTTATTATGAACTCGTCCCCATATCGGTGCTCAATACTACTCCCAAAATACTCAGCTCATATGTTTACAAACGAGAACTCTTTCTGTGGTTATAGATAATTACTCAAAAACTATCTCAAAGGCTCTCTTGGAAATCAGTGTTTTCTCTTTTATTTAAATGTCAAAACATTTACTCTTTGGGAATACTTAATTCCCATATACTTTTTTTGAAGAAATGAACTTCATTTGTTACTCTTACTTAACTCAAAACTCAAGTCTTAAAACAAGTTTAAAAAATTTGCGAAAGACTTTTTGAAAGGACTATAAGAACTCTTTTGTTACTCTTACTTAACTCAAAACTCAAGTCCTAAAACAAGTTTAAAAAATTTGCGAAAGACTTTTTGAAAGGACTATAAGAACTCTTTAGACTTGGCTCTTAACTTTCTTCGAATTGGAATTTATGGAATGAAGGATTGTGATTTGTGATAGGAAAGATCTCATGATGTTTAGGATTGTTTTTAGATAGTTATACATGAGAAACGATAAAAAAATCATTGTGCGGAAACAAGTCCACGAAGCGGAGATGCATTTAATATTTGATCATGAAATTTATTTTTGAAACAGAGGATTCCGCATCTTCTCCGCGATGCAAAGGTGATTTTTGTGCACTAGGGGAGCAAGTTCGCGATGCGAACCTGCGTGCCGAAACCTAAATTTGATTCTTTTTCTTAATTCCTCTTTAGTTTCAGGTACACAGTATATGTAGACATGATTCTAACTCAAAACAACTCTAAAATCGACACGATTCCATCAAGAACTCAACAATCCCACCAAATCCCAAGAACTAAAGCCAATTTCAAGAACATAATTCAAGAACGTCATACTTTCAACTTTCTAGAACGAATTCCGTTGAAATAATCATGATTGGAACGTGGGTGAATGAACCCAACGCTATGATGTAGGATTGAATCCTTGGCGAAATCCACAACCAAAAATGCAAGAACTTGATGAATCTTGAACTTTTCTTCTCCTTTCTCCTCTTTTCTCATCTCTCACAGCCCTAGCGTATTTCTTAATTGCGTAAACTGAACTAACTCACTTAACATCCCAAATAACTTACTAAAAATGAATTAGTTTAATTGGGTAATGAAAAGACCATAATACCCTTCAAAAATCCGGTTTTGACTTTCCTTATCTAGACAACCCAACTTCAAATGGGCCTATCTCCCTCATACTAACTCGAAATTGAGAAAACTCGGTGGCGTTGGAAAGATAATTCAAAGATATTTCCTACGGTATCTTGTAGCACACCTAAAGCATCCTGATCTAGGAGTTATGGTTGTTTGAAATTGACTCAAAACTCAAACTTAACATAACTTAAACAATTTTCCAGATTCTTTCAAAAAATGACTCTTTCTAATTCCATATCTTTCAGTTAGTGAGGTGTTACAATATCTCTCCCTTGAGAACATTCGTCCAGGAATGAGATTACTCTTAGTAGACTAAGGGCATAACATCTAACATTCATCTCAAACACCCAACAAGCAAATCTTATCACATCAAGCATATAAATTAAATAGTACTAAGAAGAGATGTGGATATCTCCTTCATATCCTCTTCAGCTTCCCAAGTAGCTTCCTCAACAACCATATTTCTCCAAAGAAATTTGACTGATGCTACTTCCTTGGTCCTCAACTTGCGAACTTGACGGTATAGAATTTGAATAGGGAGCTCCTCATAAGACAAACTATCCTTGATACCAATATCTTCAGTTGGTATAATAAGTGAAGGATCTCCCATGCACTTCTTCAACATAGAAATATGAACTACTGGATGGACCGCTACTAAGTCTTGTGATAGCTCTAACTCATAAGCTACATTGCCAATTCTCTTGGATATTCTGTAAGGTCCAATATACCGGAGACTAAGCTTCCGCTTCTTACCAAATCTCATAACACCCTTCATGGGTGAAACTTTCAAGTATACCCAATCATCTACCTTAAATTGTAACTCCCTCATCCTAACATCAATATAGGATTTTTGACGACTCTACGCTATTTTCAACCTTTCTTGAATCATTCACTTTCTCCATAGCTTAATGAAATAAGTCTGGTCCTATCAACCCAACTTTACCAACTTCAAAGCATCGAATAGGAGATCTGCATCTTCTCCCATAAAGAGCTTCATAAGGAGCCATCTGGATGCTAGAATGGTAACTATTGTTATAAGGAAACTCAATCATAGGTAGGTGATAATCCATTACCTTTTAAATCAATAACACAAGCCCTCAACATATCTTCTGAAGTCTGAATAGTGCGCTCGGCTTGACCATCTGTCTGAGGATGTAAAGCAATACTTAAGTTCACCTTTGAACCTAAGCCTTTCTGAAAATTGTGCACCTCTATCTGATATAATCAAAACAGGAACTCCATGAAGTCTAACTACCTCTTCAAGATACAATTTCACATAATCCTTCGTTGAATGGGTAGTCTTTACCGGCAAAAAATGGGCTAATTTTGTCATTCGATCAACAATCACCCAAATGGAATCATGTTGCATGCAAGACCGCGACAAACCAGTACTAAAGTCCATATTGATCATCTCCCATTTCCACTCAGGAAACTCTATATTCTGAGTCATTCCACCGGGCTTTTAATGCTCTACCTTAACTTCTTGGCAATTCGGGCACTTAGCAACAAACTCTGCAAAGCCCTTCTTCGTACTACTCCACCAATAAACTTCTCTTAAGTCACAATACATCTTTGTGGAACCCGGATGGATAGAATATCTGGAGCTAAGGGCTTCCTCTATGATCCTCTCTTAGAGTTCATCCACCCTTGGTACACACAACCTACCTTGATACCTCAATACACCATCTCCCCCTTGTTCAAAAACCATTACTTTTTGTTTATGAACATTTGCCTTCAATTCAAGCAAAATAGGATCTTGGTCTTGTTTCTCTTTCACTTTTAACACTAATGATGATTCAGCCCTATGCATCACCACTACTCCTCCTTCGCTGGAATCCATTAGGTGAACTCTCAATCGTGCAAGTCTGTGCACATCTTTTGCTAACTCTCTCTTATCTTCATCAACATGGGCGGTACTACCCATAGACAACCTGCTCAAAGCATCAACAACCATATTAGCCTTACCTGAGTGATATAGAATACTCATGTCATAATCCTTGAGTAACTCTAACCACCTCCTCTATCTGAGATTAAGCTCTTTCTGACTGAACACATACTGAAAGCGCTTATGATCGGTGAACACATCTACATGAACACCATAAAGATAGTGACGCCATATTTTCAGAGAAAATCCTATGATAGCCAACTCTAGATCATGGGTTGGATAATTCATCGTGTGAACTTTTAGCTGTCTGGAGGCATAAGTTATAACTTTATCATTCTGCATTAACACACAACTCAAACCAACTCTGGATGCATCACAATACACCACAAAACCTTGAGTACCTTCTGGTAAGGTCAATACTGGGCAGTAGTCAATGACTTTTTTGATTCCTGAAAGCTTTTTTCAGAAGCTTCAGACCATTAGAACTTCACTGTTTTCTAATTCAACTTGGTCAAAGGGGGTGAAATAGACGAGAACCCCATTATGAATCTTTTATAATATCCAGCCAACCCCAAAAAACTCCTAATATTAGTTGGAGATGTGGGTCTAGGAAAATTCTGCACTGCCTCTATCTTCTGGGTATTAACTTTAATTCCCTCACCGGAAACAATGTGTCCTAAGAATGCCACAGACTCAAGACAAAACTCACAATTAGAGAACTTGGCATACAACTCTATATCCTTTAGAGTTTGGAGAACTATTCTGAGATGGCTAGCATAATCTCCCTCATTCCTCGAATAGATAAGAATGTCATCAATTAATACGATAACAAACATATCTAAATAAGGCTTGAATACTCTATTCATAAGGTCCATAACCGTTGCAGGTGCATAGTTAAACCGAATGACATGACCAGAAACTCATAATGACCATAATGGATCTTGAAAGCTGTCTTCAGAATGGCACATGTCATTACTCTTAACTGATGGTAGCCAGAGGTCTATATTAAAGAAACAAGTGGCACTTTGAAGTTGATCGAACAAATCATCAATTCTCGGAAGAGGATACTTATTCTTGATGGTAACCTTGTTCAACTGATGGTAATCTATACAAATTCTAAGGGAACCATCCTTCTCCTTCACAAACAAGACTGGAGCTCCCCAAGGTGAGACACTTGGCCAAATAAAACCCATATCAAGGATATCTTTCAACAGTTCTTTTAGATCTTTTAACTCTGCTGGTGCGATTCTATATGGTGGAATCGATATTGGACGAGTATTAGAAATAATATCTATACCAAAGTCTATTTCTCTTTCAGGAGGGACTCCGGGTAGAGCATCTGGAAATTCAATCACGACTGGAACTGACTCAATAGAAGATGTCTCAACACTAGAATCATTTACTCTTACTAAGTGATAGACACAACCGTTGGAAACTAACTTTCTCACCTTAAGGTATGAAATGAAACGACCCTTAGACACTACTGAACTGCTACTCCACTCTATAAATGGCTCATTAGAAATTTGGAACCTAACAATTCGAGTTCTACAATCAATAGAGGCATAACAGGCATGAAGCTAGTCCATACCTAGAATGACATCAAAATCTACCATGTCTAACTCAACTAAATCAGTCATGGTGCTCTTATGAATTATGGAAATACACAATCACGATAGACTCTCTCAGATAGAATAGACTCAACAACATGTGTAAAAACACTGAAGAGCTCACAAAGTTTCTTAGGAGAACATCAAAAGTCATTGCAACATAAGGAGTCACAATAGATACACTCGCTCCTAGATCTAACAAAGCATAAACATCAAAAGTAAAAACTTTGATCATACTAGTGACAACATCTAGAGAATTCTCTTTCTCTTGAAGACTAGTGATCATATAAAGGCGGTTTGATCCTTCGCCAATACCTGAAGTAGCTCCTCTAGCTGCAGCCCTGCCTGGTGGAGCAACTGAAGAAGATTGGGTTTATAATCCGGATATAATTTGTTTAATTTTCTTCTTATTTTTCTTAATTTTCTACTCGTATGTTTCTTACCATGTTTCTTAGTATCCATAGCTCTGATACCATTTTTCGTTGCGGAACTGGTAGTTAGTGGATTCATGGAGGTGATGATGTGGTAGCTGATAGTTTGGTGGGTGAGTATTTTATTTTAAAGTTTTTCCTATAGTATTTTTTTACTAAGTGTCTTAATCTTGATATCCCTTTAATATTATTTTTTGGTAGTGCTAAATTCATGGTAATATGTAATAATATTTATTGTAATATTCTTCCGATAGTTGTTTTGGGCTCTATTTCCATTCCCTGCTTGTTCTTCAAACACTCTTTCATGAAGTGACCCTCTTGACTGCAGTTGAAACATCCTATAGAGCTATCACGACAAGGACCTGGGTGATTCCTACCAAACTTAGCACATGTAGGAGCCCATTTACCTCCTTGTGCCACACTACCTTGAGACTGAGCAGGTCTAGCTCTGAAGTTCTACTAATTCTAACTATTATACTCACATTTGTTCCTTGGTACAGGTGCACTAGCAGATGATGGTGCAGGTCCTTTTTTCTTATGTTGAAAGGAGGAACGGTTCACATTACTCCTTTGCTGCTCGGACTCATTCCCTATCTTAGCCTTTTTGTTTTTGAATTCTTCCCTATCCCTCAGTTTCTCTTCCTCAACCTACTGCACATAAACCATCAAACTTTCTATATCCATGTCCCCTATTCGTATAGCTGCCTTGCCCTGTTTGCTTGATAGACGAGACAACCCAACAATAAACAAACTCATCCAGCTTCTCATTTCCGCACCCATCTCTAAAGCATATCGAGAAAGTTGGGTGAACTTCAAATTGTACTTATGAACACTTAGTGAATCCTGCTTAAAAGAAAGGAATTCTCTTACCTTGGCTTCTCTCAGTTAACGGGGAAAGAAACGCCCGAAGAAAGTCTCTTCAAACATAGCCCAACTAATAATTAGTGAACCTCAACGCTACCCTTCTTCCACTGGTCAACCGAAGTCCTAGCAATACTCTTCAGTTGATAGGCAGCTACTTCCACTCGCTCTGCATCAGCAAAGTGCACAACCTCAAACATCTTTTGCAGTTCCTCTACAAAGCTTTTCGAATCCTCAGTAGTGCTTGTACCAGTGAAGCTTAGAGGATTCATCCTCAAGAACTCCTGGATCCTCGAAGTATAATTCCCTTCTTATCGGTTCAACCTCTGCCCAGCATGGTTGGTCACATCTTGACTTAACATTCTGATCGCTTCCCTGAACTTAGCATTGGTGACTTCCCCTTAGGGTTTCACTTCAGGTGCATTAGGTACCTCTTACTCCTAAAGGTTTCGTCTAGAAGGATGACCTCGGAAAGCTCTTCGTGGAGGCATGATCAACTGAAATACACGCACAAGCATGAGTTAGAAAGAGACTTTATAGAGATGAACTTTATTGCACGAAATGAGTATGAAAGAAGTGAGATAGTTCATAAATGTCGCAGCCTCCTAATTATAGATATGGTGAGCTTCATACCGTTAACTAGGACTATACGGATAAGACTTCATAGACTCCCTATGACTCTTGAACTCTGTTCTCTGATACCAAAATTGTCACTCCCTGAGCCTACACCTTATGCAGGACTGGCACTCAAGAACCATTGTTGGCCCCAAGCAAACCGTTGGCCTGGTTTAGCACTTAGCGGAAGACTTAAATAACTAAAAGCAGTCTCGAAAGATAAACTCATGCAATCAACTTAGAATGTCTTAAAAGAGTCATTCAACTTGCCAAAATGGCAACGCAAGTCACAACATCAAACAACTGAAATATCAGACTAAAGAACTCATATCTAACTGTCTATGAAGCCTCTAGATACTAAAAGGGATATCGGGACATGACCCCTGATCTTCCTACCAACTGAAATAACCAAAAGAAATAAAGCAAAATATAACCAAATGGGCCCTCTGGAAAGGAAGGAGGCTCACCAACTGACTTTGAGTGCTCAACAGGATCAACGAAGTGCTGGATGCTGATCCAAATGGCATCAGTACATTGAATGTACGAGCAAGCGAGAGGAAAACTAAACATGACATAAGCTTGAACTAAATTCTGAAAGAAACACTTACCTCAGCTTTATTCAACTCATAGATACTCAACTCAACGTAGAAATAAACAACAGTAACAGTGCAGTTTATATAAAGCATTTAAACAGTAAATAGCAACTCAATGTATTTAAATAAATACAATAACAACTCAATTTATATATAAAGTAATATAATCTTGTGGGAGTCTCTCTAATCGAAAACCATCACTATGAGATATGTGATGATACAACGTCTCCCCCACACTGCTAGAACTGTCCTATACCTTGCTGGAGTATAAAACCTCTCAACTAAGTGGATCCACTAGTCTATGCCTAAAATCACTAAGGAATCATCTAAAAAGTATGACCATTTCTACCCACGATGGCTACATGGTTTATGGAGACTTGAGTTATTATGAACTCATCCCCATATCAGTGCTCAATACTACTCCCAAAATACTCAGCTCATATGTTTAAAAACAAAAAACTCTTTATGTGGTTTGATATAATTACTCAAAAACTAGCTCAAAGGCTCTCTTGGAAATTAGTGTTTTCTCTCTTATTTAAATGTCAAAACATTTACTATTTGGGAATACTTTGTTCCCATATACTCTTTTTGAAGAAATGAACTTCATTTGTTACTCTTACTTAGGTCAAAACTCAAGTCCTAAAATAAGTTTAAAACATTTGCAAAAGATTTTTTGGAAGGACTCTAAGAATTATCTAGACTTGGCTCTTAACTTTCCTTGAATTTAAATTTATGGATTCAAGGATTGTGATTTTTGATAAGAAAGATCTCATGATGTTTAGGAGTGTTATAGATAGTTAAACATGAGAAACAATCAAGAAATCACTGTCTAGAAACAAGTCCGCGACGCGGAGATGCATTTATATATTTGATCGCAAAATCTATTTTTGAAACAGAGGAGTCCGCGTCTTCTCTGGGGCACGGAGGTAATTTTTGTGCACTGGGGGAGCAAGTCCACGACATGGACCTGCGTGCTGAAACCTGCTCGACTTTTTCGTTCTCCATTTTCTCAACCTATTTCCCCTAAATTCAATTCTTTTTCATAATTCATCCTTAGTTTCAGGTACCCAGTATATGTACACATGATTCTAACTCAAAACAACTCTAAAATCGACACGATTCCATCAAGAACTCAACAATCCTATCAAATCTCAAGAACTAAAGCCAATTTCAAGAACATGATTCAAGAACATCATAGTTTCAACTTACTAGAACGAAGTCCACTGAAATAAACATGATTGGCGCGTGGGTAAATGAACCCAACTCTATGAAAGTCTCACATACCTCGTAGGATTGAATCCTTTGCTAAATCCACAACCAAAATCGCAAGAACTTGACAAATCTTGAACTTTTCTTCTCCTTTCTCCTCTTGTATCTTCTCTCACAGCCCTAGCTTATTTCTTAATTGCGTAAACTGAACTAACTTAGTTTACACTCCAAATAACTTACTAAAAATGAAATAGTTTAATTGGGTAATGAAAATACCATAATACCTTTCAAAAATCCAGTTTTGACTTTCCTTATCTAGACAACCTAACTTCAAATGCACATATCTCCCACATACGAACTCGAAATTGAGCAGACTCGGTGGTGTTGGAAAGATAATTCAAAGATATATCCTACGGTATCTTGTAGAATACCTAACTCATCCTGATCTATGAGTTATAGTCATTTGAAATTGACCCAAAACTTAAACTTAACATAACTTACACAATTTTCCAGATTTTTCATTCGTTCCAAAAATGACTCTTTCTAATTCCAGCTCATTCACTTAGCGAGGTGTTACATGACATCACATTCCAGGTTGGTGAGCAAGTTCTTGTTAAAGTGTCACCCATAAAGGGGTGATAAGATTCGGCAAGAAGGGCAAGTTTAGTTCTCGATACATAGGGCCATTTAAGATTCTTGACTGTGTAGGGCTAGTGGCTTATAGGTTGGCTTTACCGCCTAGCCTATCTGGAGTCCATCTAGTGTTTCGTGTGTCCATGTTGAAGAACTATCAGGAGGATGGAGATTACATCATAAGGTGGGACTTAGTTTTGTTAGACAAAGACCTTTAGTGTGAGGAGTAACTAGTTGCAATTCTTGATCGCGATGTTCGGAAGCTGAGGACTAAGGAGATAAAGTCTGTGAAAGCTCAATGGAAGCATTGTCCGGTCGAGGAAGCTACTTGGTAAACTGAGAGGGACATGCGAGACAAGTATCCCCAGTTATTCGATGATTCGGGTACTACTCTACTCTTACCTTAGCCCGTTTCTCCTAGTTTGTTACTCAGAGATGAGTGATGGGTGAATTGGTATCTATTGTAATGACCCCTTCTCGTCGTTATGAAAAGCCAATGGGGAAGAATTTGGGCCAGAAAACTTCTGAGTAGTAACTTGGAAATTTCTAGCCTAGGCCAGACTTGGACGAAATCTGAGTCATGTGAGGTCTAGGGCAGTATGGTAATGGATAATGCATTTAATTGTGAGTTTTATCGCTTAAGTAGATAGCTAAGACGTTAAGGAGCCTGTACGGCTTTACAAAATCAAATTTAGGAGAGTAGAACTCCCGAAACTAATCTTGGCGTGAAACGGTAGTTTTAGAATGTCCCGATTTGAAGGTGTGTTGTGAAATGGGAGCTTGGAACTCAAATTCCGAGGTTATGTCTTCATGCAAGCCATTGGGGTGAGATTAATGCCGCCAGGGCAGTGTCGTTGTGGTGGGCCAGTCGTAACCTAAATCAGGGAAAAACCCCAAAATTGTTATTTTCTGCAACACTTCGCTCTTGAGAGCTTAAGGACGACCCATGGCAGTTTCATATCAGATTTCCACGATTTCTCTCGCTAAAGGTAAGTTAAAATTACTCCTCTAATCCACATTTTGATTCGTAGATCTTAGAATCCTCTCTAATTATAGTTGGGGCAAGGTTTTGGCGTGAAAATTAATGGTGGGAAAAGCCCAAGTTGAACATTAGGATCATGGGTTTGGACTTGGGTTGATATTTTGATATAATCCAGGTAAATTAGGCCTTGTTTATTGATTGTTGCATGAATTACTTGTTTATAGATCAAGAACAAGCTGAAAGACTTCGGAAAGGGAAGGCTCATGTGGCTTAGGAGTATTCAAGCTTGGTTTCGAGGTAGGTGATGGTTTGACTTTTTATTGTGTTATATATGCTTATTCATGGCTTGATTGTATGCATGTATGTATGTGAATAGGTAAACAGGAACCGAATCAAATGAAATTATTATGTGTGAACAATTACATGCCATGAACTTGTTGCTTGACTATGTCACTATGTGCACTGTTCATTGTGGTGTGATTGTGATTGTGGTTGTGATGACTGGATCGGGTGTCACGTTTCGACACATATTGTCAATCCCCAAGCCTACACCCTAGGCGAGAGTGGCAGTCGAGAACCACTGCTGGCCCCAAGCTAAGCCTTGGTCTTGCTAGACTCTCAGCAGAAGACTTTAAGCATTAAGAATAGAATTCAAATGCAAGATATCTCAACTGTCTCAAACTAAACTCAGAATGTTTTAGAAATAAAAATTTAACTTAGCCAAAGTGGCAACTCAAATCTCAACATAAGCCAATAAAAAGATAATGACAAATGAACTAACTAACTATCTATGAAGCCTCTAACAACTGAGATAGATGTCTGGACAAGACCCGTGTTATCCTAATGAACTAACTATAAAGCAGTAAAAGGGAATCCTTCGGAAAGCAAGGAGGCTCACCAATTGACTCTAAGTGCTCAAATGGATCAACGAGGCACTGGATGGTGATCCTGGTTACCTGTATCTGCATCATAAAATGATACAGGCCAAATGGCATTAGTACATTGAATGTACAAGCATGCGAGGGAAAACTAAACATGACATAAGCTTGAACTGAATTCTAAAAGAAACACTTACCTCAGTTTTACTCAACTCAATGTAGAAATAAACAACAATAAAGATGTAGTTTATATAAATCCTTTAAACAGTAACAAACAACTCACTATACATATATAAGAAAGTAATATAACTTTGTGGGAGTTTCTCTAACCGAAAACCATCACTATGAGCTATGTGATGATACAGTGTCTTGCCCACGCTGCCAAAACTGTCTTATAACTTGTCGGGATATAAATGCCTCAACTATTTGGATCCACTTGTCTATGCTAAAAAGAACTAAGAAATCATCTAAAAAGTATGACCCTTTCTACCCACGATGGATACATGGTTTATAGAGACATTGAGTTGTTATGAACTCGTCCCCACATCGGTGCTTAATACTACTCCCAAAATACTCAGCTCATATGTTTAAAAACAAAAAATCTTTATGTGGTTTGAGATAACTACTCAAAAACTAGCTCAAAAGATCTCTTGGAAATTAGAGTTTCCTCTCTTGTTTAAATGTGAAATCATTTACTCTATGGGAATACTTAGTTCCCATATAATATTTTTGAAGAAATGAACTTCATTTGTTACTCTTACTTAACTCAAAACTAAAGTCTTAAAACAAGATTAAAACATTTGTAAAAGAAATCTTCAAAAGAATCTATGAACTTTCTAGACTTGGCTCTTAACTTTCCTTGAATTTGAATTTATCGATGATTTCTAGGTGTTTAGAAGTCATTTATAGTAGTTAGAATTAATAGGAAGTGTTTGTACAGTTTAAAAGGACTTGAATTGGCTAAACGATGAGCTCCGCGCCAGCCCCCAAAGTTAAGAGACCACTTTTTATTGCACTGCTGGCGCGTCGCCCCAGCCCCCTAGGCCTGATGGGTGTGCGTCACCCCAGCCCTCCAGGCCTGACGGGTGTGCGTCGCTTCATCCCTCCTAGCCCATCGGGGGAGCGTCGTGCCAGCATTGTCCCAGGCAAAACTGACGAACTTTTCCTCTAGTTTTTTGATCTTAATTCGATTATTTTCAATTCTTTTTCTCAATATAACTTTAGATTTAGGTACCCAAACACATATACACAAAAATCTAACTCAAAGTAACTATAATAATCGACATTAAACTCTCAAGAACTCCTCAATCTCAACCCATATTCAAGAACGAAAGCAATGCAAGAACACCCATCAAGAACATTCAAACATCCAATTTTTTTAGGACGGACTCATGCTGAAATAAACATGTTTGGCACATGGGTGAACGAACCCAATGTTATGAAAGTCTCACATACCTCGTACAACCAAATCTTGATGAAATCCGCAATCAATTCCTTACGAAGACGACGAATCTTGACTTTCCTCTTATCTTCTCTTTTGAATTCTTCTCTCTAAAGCCCTAACTTGAATTTTCAATTGTGCAAACTGAACCAATTCATTTTTTACCCTAATTAATTCACTAAAAACGAAAAAAATTAATTGGGTAAGCAAAAGACCATAATACCCTTCCAAAATCTAGTTTAGGCTTTCCTTATCTAAACAACCCGACTTCTAATGGGGATATCTCCTTCATAGGAGCTTGAAATTGAGCAACTTAAGTGGCTTTTGAAAGATAATTCACAGATCTTTCCTATGTTATCTTGTACCACACCTAACTCATCCTGAGCTAGGAGTTATGGCTATTTTAAGTTGACCTAAAACTCAAACTTAACATAACTTAGACAAATTTCTAGATTTTTTATTTTTTCCAAAAATGGTTCTTTCTAATTCTAGTTCTTTCACTTAGCGAGATGTTAAAATATCTACCCCTTGGAACATTCGTCCTCAAATGAGATCATTCTAAGCAGACTAAGGGTGTGACATCTAACATCTAGCTCAAACACCGAACAATCAAAAATGTAAATACAACATGCCAACTTAAAATAAAAGCAAAGAAAAGGATTAGTACCTTAATTTCGAACTTCTCCGAATTCAAAGAGATGTTGGTATCTCTTGCTCATATCCTCCTGAGCTTCCCAAGTAGCTTCCTGAACAAACTAATTTCTCCACAGAACTTTGACTAATGCTACCTCTTTCGTTCTCAACTTGTGAACTTGGCGATCTAGAATCTGAACAAGAATCTCCTCATATGATAAGGTATCCTTGATACCAATATCTTCAATAGGTATAATAAGTGAAGGATCGCCCATGCACTTCTTCAACTCATAAGCTACATTGCCAATCCTCTTAGATATTCGATAAGGACCAATATACCGGGGACTAAGTTTCCCCTTCTTACCAAATCTCATAACACCCTTCATGGGTGAAACTTTCAAATATACCTAAATATCAACTTTAAACTCAACTCCCTTCTCCTAACATCAGTGTAGGATTTCTGACGACTCTGCACTGTTTTCAGCCTCTCTTTAATAACTTTCACTTTCTCCATAGCTTGATGAACTACGTTTGGTCCTATCAACCAAGATTCACCAACCTCAAACTATCCAATTGAAGATCTGCATCTTCTCCCATAGAGCACTTCATAAGGAGCCATCTGAATGCTAGAATGGTAATTGTTGTTATAAGCAAACTCAATGAGAGGTAGGTGATCATCCCAATTACCTTTGAAATCAATCACACAAGCCCTCAACATATGTTCTAACATCTGAATAGTTCGCTCTGCTTGACCATCTGTCTAAGGATGAAAAGCAGTACTTAAGTTCGCCTTTGAACACAAGCCTTTCTGAAAAGATTTCCAGAACTGTGCAGTAAATTCTGCC
The DNA here is from genome assembly GCA_036553675.1 of Solanum okadae. NCBI lineage: Eukaryota > Viridiplantae > Streptophyta > Magnoliopsida > Solanales > Solanaceae > Solanum > Solanum okadae. The sequence goes on from CM071678.1 coordinate 47,538,581, forward strand.
CCTCTATTTGATATAATTGAAATAGGGACTCCATGCATTCTCACTGCCTCTTGAATGTATAACTTAGCATAATCCTCTGCTGAATGGTAGTATTTACCAGCAAAAAGTGGGCTGATTTGGTCATTCTATCCACAATCACCCAAATAGAATCATGTTGCTTGCGAGACTGTGGCTAACTTGAAATAAAGTCCATATTGATCATCTCCCACTTCCACTCCAGAATCTCAATATTCTTAGCCACTCCACTAGGCCTTTAATGCTCTACTGTAAATTTTTGACAATTTGGGCATTTAGCAACGAACTTAACAATACTTTTTTTCATACGATTCCACCAATACAATTCTCTCAGGTCACGATACATCTTTGTAGAACCCAAATGAATGGAATATCTGGAGCTATGAGCTTCTTCTATGATCCTCTCTTGGAGTTCATCCACCCTTGGTACACACAACCTACCTTAATACCTCAATACGTCATCTCACCCTTGTTCAGAAGCCATTACTTTTGCCTATGAACATTTTCCTTCAATTCAAGAAAATTAGGATCTTGGTCTTTTTTCTCTTTAACTTCAGACACTAATGATGATTCATTCCCATTCATCACTATCACTCCTCCTTCTGTGGAATCCATTAGTCGAACTCCTAATCGTGCAAGTTTGTGCACATGTTTTACTAACTCTCTTTTCTTCCTCAACACGAGTGGTACTACCCATAGACAACCTGCTAAAGGCATCATGAACAAAATTAGCCTTACCTGGGTGATAGAGGATACTCATGTCATAATCATTGAGTAACTCTAACCACCTCCTCTATCTGAGATTAAGCTCTTTCTGACTAAATACATACCGAAGACTCTTGTGATTGATAAAAACATTCACTTGAACACCATAAAGGTAATGACGCCATAATTTCAAAGAAAATACTACGGCAGCCAACTCTAGATCATGGGTTGGGTAATTTTTCTCGTGAACTTTCAGCTGTCTGGAGGCATAAGCTATAACATTACCATTCTGCATTAACACACAACCCAAACCAACTCTGGACACATCACAGTACACCACAAAACCTTGAGTACTTTCTGGTAAGGTCAATACTAGGCAGTAGTCAACCTCTTTTTCAATTCCCAAAAGCTTTTCTCACAAGCTTTAGACCATTGAAACCTCATTATTTTTCTGAGTCAACTAGGTCAAAGGAGACGAAATGGATGAGAACCCCTCTACAAACCTTCTATAATATCTAGCCAACCCCAAGAAACTCCTAATATTAGTTGGAGATGTGGGGTCTAGGCCAATTCTACACTGCCTCTATTTTCTGGGTATTTACTCTGATTCCATCACCGAAACAATGTGGCCTTATAATGCCACAGACCCAAGCCAAAACTCACATTTAGAGAACTTAGCATACAACTCTCTATCCTTTAGAGTTTGGAGAACTATTCTAAGATGGCTAGCATGATATTCATCATTTCTCCAATATATTAGGATGTCATAAATGAACACGATAACAAACATATCTAAATAAGGCGTGAATACGCTATTCATAAGGTCCATGAAAGTTGTAGGTGCATTGGTCAAACCAAAGGACATAACTCGGAACTCATAATGACCATAAAGGGTCCTGAAAGATGTCTTTGCAATATCACATTCCCTTACTCTTAACTGATTGTAGCCAGATCTGAGGTCTATATTGGAAAATTAAGTGGCACCCTGAAGTTGATCGAAGAGATCATCAATTCTCGAAAGAGGATACTTATTCTTGATAGTAAACTTGTTCAAATGACAGGAGTCTATACACATTCTAAGAGAACCATCTTTCTTCCTCATAAATAAGACTGGAGCGCCCTAAGGTGAGACACTTGGTCGAATGAACCCTTATCAAGGAGATCTTTCAACTACTCATTTAACTCTTTCAATTGTGTTGGTATCATTCTTTATGGCGGAATAGATATAGAATGAGTATTGGAAAGAAGATCTATACCAAAATCTATTTCTCTCTCAGGATGTACTCTGGGTAGATCATCCGGAAAGACCTCAGGAAACTCACTCACAACAGGAACAGACTCAATAAGAGGTGTCTCAACACTAGAATCATTAACTCAGACTATGTGATAGAAACACCCCTTGAAAACTAACTTTCTCACCTTAAGGTACGAAATAAAACTACCCTTAGGCACTACTGCACTACTCCTACACTTAAAGACTGGCTCATTAGGAAACTGGAACTTAACAACTCGAGTTCTACAATCAATTGAAGCATAACAGGCATGAAGCCAGTCCATTCCTAGAATGACATCAAAATCTACCATGTCTAACTCTACTAAATCAGCCATGGTGCTCTTGTGATTGATGGAAATAACACAATCATGATTACTCTCTCAGATAAAATAGACTCACCAACAGGTGTAGAAACACTGAAGGGCTCACAAAGTTGCTCATAAAGAACATCAAAATTCATTGCAACATATGGGGTCACAAAATATAAACTCACTCCTAGGTATAGCACACAGAAACAGCATAAGTAAAGACTTTGATCATACCACTGACAACATCCGACGAATTCTCTTGCTCTTGGCTACTAGTGATAGCATATAGGCGATTTGCTCCTCCGCCAGTCCCTAAAGTAGCTCCTCTAGGTGCAGCCATATCTGGTGGAGCAACTGAAGAAGATTGGGCTCTATTGCCCCTATTTTCATTTCCTTGCATGTTCTTAGGACATTCTTTCATGAAGTGACCCTCTTGGCTGCACTTGAAACATCCAGTAGAGCCATCGCGACAAGCACCTGGGTGGATCCTACCACACTTAGCACATGTAAAAGCCCAATTACCTCCTTGTGACACACTACCCTATGACTGAGCAGGTCTAGCTCTGAAATTCTTCGAATTCTAATTATTATGCTCACATTTGTTCCTTGGTCCAGGTGCACTAGCAGATGATGGATCACGTCCCTTATGTTTCTGTTAGAAAGAATATTGGTTCACATTATTCTTTTATTGCCCGGACTCATTCCCCGATGTCTTAGCCTTTTTGCTTCTGAATTATTCCCTATCCCTCAGCTTCTCTTCCTCAACCTGCTGCACATAAACCATCAACCTTTCTAAATACATGTCTTCTATTTGCATAGCTGCCTTGCCCACTTTGCTTGACAAATGATACAACCCAACAACATATAGACTCATCCTGCTTCACATATCCACAACCATCTTTAGAGCATATCGGGAAAGTTGGGTGAACTTCAAACTGTACTCATGAACACTTACTGAATCCTGCTTAAAACTAAGGAATTCTCGTACCTTGGCTTCTCTCAGTTCACGGGGAAAGAAACGCCCCAAGAAAGCCTCCTGAAACAAAGCTCTAACTCAAAATTAGTGCACCATCATCTCTACCCTTCTTCCATTAGTCAAACCAAGTCCTAGCAACACTCATCAGTTGATATGCAGCTTCAGCAACGTGCATAACTGCAACTACCTTTTACAGTTCCTCAACAAAGCTTTCTGGATCCTCAGTACGTAGTGCTTTAACCAGTAATACTTGGGGAATTCATCTTTGGAAACTCACGGATTCTTGAAGTATCATTCACTTCCTGTCGGTTCTCCCTCTGCCCATCTTCGTTTGTCACAACTTGACTTAACATTTTGATCGCTTCCCTGAACTCAGCATTGGTGACTTTCCGTTGGGGTTACACTTCAGGTGCATTCAGTACCCCTTGTTCCTCGACATTACGCCTAATCGATGACCTCGTACAGCTCTTCGTGGAGGCATGATCAATTGAAATACATGCAAGCACAAGTTAGAAGGAAACTTTATAGAGATTAACTCTATCGCACGACATGAATATGAAGTGAGATCGTTCCTAAATGTTGCAGCCTCCTAATTATAGATGTGGCGCGCTTCACACCAATAACTAGGACTCTACAGACACGGCTTCATAGACTCCCTAGGATTCTTGAACTCTGTACTCTGATACCAAGTTTGTCACTCCCCGAGCTTACACCCTTGGCAGAACTGGCACTTGAGAACCATTGTTGGCCCCAAGCAAACCCTTGGCCTGGATAGCCTCTCAGCAGAAGACCTTAAGTATTAAGAAGAGAATTCAAATGCAAGATAACTCAACTGTCTCAAAATAAACTCATAATGTTTTAGAAATAAACATCTAACTTAGCCAAAATGGCAACTCAAATTTGAACATAAGCCAATAACAAGATAATGACAAATCAACTAACTAACTATCTATAAAGCATCTAAGAACTGAGATGGACGTTGGGACAAGACCCACAACATTCTAATGAAGTAACTATAAAGTAGTAAAAAGGGAACCCTCCAGAAAGCAAGGAGGCTCACCAACTAACTCTGAGTGCTCAACTGGATCAACGAGGTGTTGGATGTTGATCCTAGTTACCTGTATCTGCATCATAAAATGATGCAAGCAAAATGGCATCAGTACATTGAATGTACGAGCATGCGAGGGGAGAACTAAACGTGACATAAGCTTGAGTTGAATTCTGAAAGAAACACTTACCTCAGCTTTACTCAAATCAATGCAGAAATAAACAACAATAAAGATGCATGTTATATAAAACCTTTAAACCATAAGAAAAAACTCAATATACAAATATAATAAAGTAATATAACTTTGTGGGAGTTTCTCTAACTGACAACCATAACTATATGATGATACATCGTTTAGCCCACACTGTTAGAACTGCCCTATAACTTGTCAGGATATTGAACGTCTCAACTAAGTGGATCCACTACTCTATGCTAAAAATCAGTAAGGAATCATTTAAAAAATATGACCCTTTCTACCTACGATGGCTACATAGTTTATGGAAACATTGAGTTGTTATGAACTCGTCCCCACATCGGTGCTCAATACTACTCCCAAAATAATCTACTAATATGTTTAAAAAACAAAAACTCTTTCTATGGTTTGAGATAATTATTCAAAATCTAGCTCAAAGCTCTATTGGAAATCAGTGTTTCCTCTCTTGTTTAAATGTGAAAACATTTACTCTTTGGGAATACTTAGTTCCCATATACTCTTTTTGAAGAAATAAACTACATTGGTTACTCTTACTTAACTCAAAACTCAAGTCTTAAAACAAGATTAAAGCATTTGTAAAAGAATTCTTTAAAAGACTCTACGAACTTTCTAGACTTGGCTCTTAACTTTCCTTGAATTTGAATTTATGGATTCAAGGTTATGATTCAAGTTTATGGATGATTTCTAGGTGTTTATAAATCATTTAGATTAGTTAGAATTAATAGGAAGTTTTATTATACTTTAGAAGGAGTAAAATGGGCTAAACGATGAAAAATGGGTTGGGGTGGACAGACCTAGCACATGCTGGCGCGCCGCTCCTGCCCCCAAAGTTAAGAAACCACTTTTTGGCGCACTGTTGGCGCGTTGCCCTAGCCCTTGTGGCGCAACGGGGACGCGTCGCCCCAGCTTCCTGGCGCAATGGAGGCGCATTGCCCCAACTTTCCTAGCACAACGAGGGCATGTCACCCAGCCCTCCTAGAGCAACGGGGGTACATTGCACCAACATTGCCCCAGGCAAAATTGATGAACTTTTCCTCTCATTTTCTAATCTTAATTCGATTAATTTCAATTTTTTTTCTCAACATCTATTTAGATTCAGGTACCCAAAACATATACACAGGAATCTAACTCAAAGTAACTCTAATAATCGACATTAAACTCTCAAGAACTCCTCAATTTCAACCCAAATTCAAGAACGAAAGCCATTCAAGAACACCCACCAAGAACATTCAAACTTCCAATATTTTTAGGAAGAATTCATGCTAAAATAAACATGTTTGGCACGTGGGTAAACGAACCCAACATTATGAAAGTCTCACATACCTCGTAGGATGAAATCCTTGACAAAATCCGCAATCAATTCCTTACGAAGACGACGAATCTTGATTTTCCTCTTCTCTTCTCTCTTGAGTTCTTCTCTCTAAAGCCCTAACATGAATTTTCAATTGTGCAAACTGAACCAATTCAGTTTTGACCCTAATTAATTGACTAAAAAGGAAATAAATTAATTGGGTAAGGAAAAGTCCATAATACCCTTCCAAAATCCGATTTAGACTTTCGTTATCTAAGCATGTCGATTTCAAATGGGCATATTTCTTCATACAAACTCAAAATTTATCAAAATCAGTGGCGTTGGAAATATAATTCAAAGATCTTTCCTACCACCTAACTCGTCCTGAGATAGGAGTTATGGTCGTTTGAAGTTGACCCAAAACTCAAACTTAACATAACTTAGACAAATTTCCAGATTTTACATTCTTTTCGAAAATGACTCTTTCTAATTCTAGCTCTTTAACTTAGCGAGGTGTTACACATATATTGGATCGAGTGTCACATTCCGACACATGTATATTGGATCGGGTGTCATGTTTCGACACACTAACCGTTTGGGTGTGGGTTCCATGAGTGAACCACTTGTGATTGTTACATTTATAATTACATGTCATGGTTGTTGGGAAATTATATGTTGCTCCTAAAATGATGATTGAATTATGTATTTTTTATATGTGTATTTACTCTGTTGTAATGACTTTCTTATATTACGCTACTGGAGTAGTCGCATGATCCTACCAGTACACTGTAGTTTCGTGTACTCATACTGCACTTGCTCTTTCTTTGTTGAGTACATGGCATCTTCAGACGGCTACCGACAGACCTCAGCTAGGATATTTTTGACCGATATCGGATTTAAGGGTGAGCCAGTTCTTTCAGGCTGTCATAGATCCATCACTAGTTTAGTCCATTCCTTTCGGACATAGACTATATGTTTAGGCTGTTTATGTTTAGTTTTCGGGGTTGCACCCCCTTTTCTTAGACTTGTTTGTTAAGAGAGTTTTGGTACAATGATTTTCAATTCTAGGGGTTGAATTTCTGCGATAGTGTGTTTATAGACCTTCAAGTTTATGGGAACTCTGTATTTTATTTAGTCATTTAAACCTGCTTCTGTATCTTTAAATTCTTTAGTTTTCTTAAACTTTCTTAGTTGGGTTGTAGTAGTGGTTCTCCCACCGAAGGGTTGGTGTGGGTGCCAATTACGGTTATCTGGATCGTGATAATATGAAAGCTAGAAAAATGATTTATAAGGGTTGTATATACCACCTAGTTAGGGTGAGGGAAATAGATTTCAATGTTGACAAACTCCAAGGGGATAGTTACTTTCCTAAGATTGACCTTAGGATGGGTTATCACCAATTGAGAGTGAAGAATGATTATATTCCAAGAATGACTTTTAGAACCCGGTATGGTCATTATGAGTTAGTGGTAATGTCGTTTGGTTTGACTAATGCGCCGGCGACATTTATGGAATTGATGAATAGGGTGTTTAGACAATACCTTGATAAGTTCAAGATAAAAGAATGTACCTAGGGTAGTGGTATAGTTCATAATGGTCTAGAATCATCTTTTGTGATGTATGTGAAAGCTAAGTAATGTCTTGATCTGAACTTAGTAGAACTGAAAGAGGCGGTACTTATAAAGTCCATTGGGGCTTTCTCCTAAGTGGGAGACAGTGTCCTTGGATAGAAAGGTCGTTGTGTGTTCCTAATGTTCATGAATTTAGTTCACTTGAAAAATTTGCCTATGAAGAGTGTAATGAGGGTTAGTAAGAAAGAGAATCTTAGTCTCCGTTTTGTAGGCCTATATGAGATCTTGAGACGTGTTGGTAAGGTTGCTTATTAGCTAAATTTTCCTAATGAGTTGGCATCGGTGCATTCGGTTTTCCATGTCGATATCTCAAAGAAGTGTGTTGGAGATCCAACATTTATAGTTCCCTTAGAAGGTTTGGGAGTTGATGAAAGTCATTCTTATGAAGAAGTACCGGTTGAGAATTTAGACCGACAAGTTAAGAAATTCAGGAACAAGGAAGTTGCTTCCGTGAAAGTGTTATGGAGGAATCTTTTAGTTGAGGCTGTTACATGGGAGACCGACACCGATATGATGTCTCGATATCCTCATTTTTTTCCTTCTACTCCTCCCTTAGCTTGAGTTAAAGAGTTCCTTATGGTTTGCTTTTGTTGTGATGTCATATGTGTTTTAGATATTCTCATGATTTTCTTATGTTATGCATGTTCATGAAAAACTTGTGTTTTGAAAGAAAATGAGTTTATATGATTGATTTTCCCCATGTTGTAGTGAATTGAGTATGAGTTGTCTATAAACTTCCTGAGATGAATTAATGAATATGCCTTAGCTTGGAGTTGAGAATTCCTCCTTGTAAATATTCTTTTGAGTAGCGATTGCATATAGGCTCCATGAGATTTTGTTGAGAATCCTTTTAGCTTGGAGATGATAGTTCCTCCTTGAATATGAGAGATTTTGAAATTTCATGCATATTGGGTTGTTAGATGTAGTTCCTACCTTCCATATTATGTATTGAGTATGTTTAGCTTGGAGTTGATGTTTTCTCCTTGGTTGTGTGCATTTAGATGAGTTGCATGCATGATGGGCTTCTAGTCTTGAGTCGTTTCCTTTAAGAGGTGTCTAGAATCCCATTCGAGGATGAATGTTCCCAATGGGGAGATAATGTAACACCTCGGAATATAGAATTCCAAGTGAAGGGCTAAGTGTCAAGTCAAGAACTAGAGAAACTAGCCTTGAAACCCTTCATGAAAGCCCCCACGAGCCGTGAAGGGAACCATAAGTCGTGGTGGTGCCCGTAGACCATAGGCAGTGGCTGGTCAAGGGAGGCACACCTCCCACGAGCATCATGATGCCCCGTGAAGGGCATCACGGCTCGTGGTGGTTCCCATGAAGGGCTAGGCAGTGTGAACCTTAGGAAGCCTCCTCCAAACGAGCCACTTCACGGCTCGTGAAGGTCTTCACGGGCCGTGGGAAGGGTCATGGTGAGGACTTAGATTTTTAGGGTCTAAGGGGTGGTTTCCTAGCCACTGGTCCATGACCACGGAGAGCACCACAACTCGTGAAGCCTCACGTGGTGAGGAGGCAGTCCACTACTAGTTGAGGGTTAAATGGGTCTTTTCCGGATTTAAGTGAATAAATTCTAGGTCGTTTTACCCAAGCCTAGGACCCCTATATAAGTAATTTTAACTCTTAAACTCACCCATTCAAATCATTATTTCCAAAACCCCAAAAGAAAACCCAAGTTCTTTTCTCAAATATTTCTCTCTCTAGAACTTGAAGAAGACAAAATATTTCTCTCTCCAAAACCCCAATGATTTTAGCATGAATTTACATGTACACATTCCTAACTCATGATTCTAAGATGAATTTGATATATGTTGGTTTCACTCCATAAAAGGGAAGAAATGAGGATTAGATGTATTCATATAGAATTGATATGGTACAGTATAGATTGCTTGAGATTGAAGCATATAGACATGAATTGATTGAGATTGAAGCATACATGATGAATTGTGATTTGTAGGGCTTTGAGATTATAATTGTCTTGAGGTTGAGGTATGTAGGATGAATTATGATTTGTAGGGCTTTGAGATTATAATTGTCTTGAGGTTGAGGTATGTAGGATGAATTATGATTATTAGGGCTATGAGAGTAAAGCTTATATGATAAATGTTGATTATTAGATAGAATTGTTGTGGAATGGATTTACCACATGATTAACCCTATGAATGTGTGAATGCATGAATGTGAAAGGTTTTCTCACATATAATGATTCTAGGATAAAAGACTTTCTCACCTAAAATGAATCAAATAATTTATAGACTATGATGAGTAAGACTTAGCTTGGATTAGCATAATGAGGTGTTTTTCCATTGTAGCTTGAAGTGGTAATATGAGATCCCTTCATGGTAGCTTGGGTTGGTAGAATTCATGGTAGCTTGGCTTGGTAACATAAAACCATTTCATGGGTAGCTTGACTTGGTAAGACAAGACCATTTCATGCATAGCTTGACTTGGTAAGATGAGATCATTTCATGGATAGCTTGGATTGAGAAATAGTACCCTTCCATGGTAGCTTGGATTGGCACGATACGGTGTTCTTCCATGGTAGCTTGACTTGGTAAGGCCATACCATTTCATGGTAGCTTGGATTGAGAAATAGTACCCTTCCATGGTAGCTTGTAATAGCATAATAAGGTGCTTTTCATGGTAGTTTGGACTAGCATGATGAGGTGCTTTTCCATGGTAGCTTGGATCGGTAAGAAGTACCTTCCATGGTAGCTTGAGTTGGTAATATGAGACCTCCTTCATGGATAGCTTGGATCAGTAAGTAGTACTCTTCCATGGATAAATACTTATCTTGGATTGGTAAGATATGACTAAGGATTGACTATTCCTCAATCAAACTTAGCATAGTTATGATGAAACAAGGTTACTTCAAGGAAGTATAGTAAGTATGTTTTAAAATGAGATTTACTTGTTATGAACAATGATTAGCTTGGATTGTTGCTTGAATTGCCTTCCATGATATGAATGACTAGAGGCAAAGGACCCAAGTATTGACTAAGGATAAGTTCAGGTTACTTCAAGAAGTGTTCCTCCTATGTTATGATGATTTATGTGCATTGATTATGCTTATGACTTATATTGTCTAACTCTGATGCTTATGTTGATGTTTATGCAAGCTATCATATTTAGTACATGTTTGTACTAACGTATACTCTTGCCTACATTTCTTATCCAAATGTAGTGTCCGACGATATCAATTCTCATCCTCATGGCTAGGATTTTAGTAGAAGCAAGGATTGAAGATTCGTGAGTCCTCATAGCATTCGGGAATTTGACCACCATTTTTCTTATGTTCTTTTGTTTTATGTTTTGAACTCTATTGTATGGGTTGTGTCCCAAGATATTCATGGCTAGATGGTTTGAAGCAAAGTGTAATAGACTTCCGCTTCGTTTTATAAAGACTTGATTGTGTGGAAAATGTTTTAAATTTCCTCTCATTTCTATTATCTTATGTTATGAAAGCCAAGGGGCTTGTATGAGGCCTCTCGGGATTTTGTACGCCTTGTTACATCTAGGGGTACCCTTGGGTCGTGACACAAATAACACATGAATTATTCAAACCACAATAATCAAGTACATTGAAAATTTCACAATATCACTCAATAAATATCAATCACTATTAAGAGTCTCTCTATCACATAAACAATAACATACCTCCACCAAAGAATCAAAGTCAAGCAAGCTAATTTCTCAATGTTTTTCCTTTCATCAATGCCTCAGAAAGTTTCCAATCTATCAAGTATACAATATTCATAAGCAAACAAATCCGTAGACACCTATATTACTATATTATTAGCCTAGATTTAAAAACCCACACAAATTTATAATCAAATTCCATAATTTTGATACCAACTAATATATCAGGTCTCATAATTTCCTAATTTTTCGAGCCTATGATTAACTCTCAATTCCTCCAATTAACATAACTTTAATGAAATTCGAATAATACAATACACCTAATATTTAATTACCTATCTCAGTATATCAAAATTTAAATAATAATGTGATAACTAAATAAAACTAATTAATGTTGAATACTAGTGGCATATCATGAAACAATTGGCATGCTATCATGCTTCTAATAATGAAGCAATAGCTAAACCATATTCTCATTCAATCTACTACCATTCTTAAGGCTAACTCATGATTGTCAATCATTAATTGACCACCCAATTTTATCATTATTTTTATCCAATCAAATTTCACCAATTCACTTTCCTTTCAAACCAAAATTATTAACATAATATTATCCATATAATGAGCAATCAATGCATGCATATCCCAAAATTAAATTTTAGTTGAAAGATTCTTACATTAAGCCTTTATACTTTCTATTCCTCTTTGTTTTCATATGTCGTCGATGCATCAGAGGGGGTTCGATTCCCCTTATACGCGATGTGACGAAAAGACTGATTCAACGAGATATATCTTGCCTGCATCCAGATATAAACGTGTCGTCTACTTTTAGGAAATGTTTGGAATAGAGAACCTACAATAAAACAACACTGTATTCTCGGAAGATTGAGGAACAAGAAGAGATCTATTAAGAGAACTATGTGAGTTTTTGTTATTCTCCATTTCTTGTTATAATTAAATTAATAAAAATCTTATTTTACTTATTCTAATAAATTAGTCACTAGTAAGGGTATTCCCTAATAAAGGGAAAATTAGCAAACTAGTCACAATCCCTAACATAATTATTAAAAACGTCTACACATTAAAATAATTATTAAAAAAGTCAATATTTTAGAAAATAAATTGTATTCTAATATAATTAATTTCCTTTCCTTTTATTTCTCAAATCAGGCCCACATTAGACCATTTTCTACTCTCTATCCGATAAGAAAAATTAAAAAATACCTTCATTACCCACTTACCCCTCTTTCTAGGTTTTACCCCAAATCATTTCATTCTCTCTCTACCCTTTTTCATTATTGTTATCTCATTTCATTGTTCTAGAAAATTTACTATTCAAATTTACAACACTTTGTTAAAAAAATCTCACAATTAATTCAAAAGATTTTCAGTCATTGATAAAGGTAAATTTGAAGTCAACAAGTATTTTGTGAGATTTCTTGTGATTTTGTTTTCATATTCACCAGGTATTTTGTATTTCAGATTTTTCGTCTTTTAAACAATATTGTTTGATTTTTTTGCAAGTTTGTTTTCATATTCACCAAGCATTTTGTGAGATTTTCTTTTAATGTATTTTGGAATTTTCGTCTTTTAAACCTTATTGTTTGAATTTTTTGTGATACTGTTTTCATATTTGAGATTTAGTAGATTGTAGTAATCTACATTGGCATTCATACATCATATATTGTTTGATTTTTTATACATTTATTTAATAATTTTGAATTTTGCTTATAGGGTTACTAATACACAAGTGAATACAAATTTAGATTTGGATTTGATGAACGAAAATTGAAAAAAAAAGAAACATAGGAGGAGGAGGAGGTTGTATTCATATTAATGATTGTTGTCAATTGTTTTTCTTTTACTTAACATTTGTATTTTTATTAAGAACATTGTATTTCTTTTTTAGTTTGTAGTCATTCCAATAGGTATGCCAAATGGATTTGTATTTATTAAACATAGATATATCCTTTTTTTTCTCAGTCAATTTGTAATTTTTTTAGAATATTGTATCAAATCTTCAACAGATTGTATTATTTCCATTATGTATGCTATTTTTTTTCAGAATCTTGTATTCCTATTTCTTTCATAGTCAATTTTTTTTTTAGAATATTGTATCATTCCTCAACAGATTGTATTATTTCCAAATGTATGCCATTTTTTTATCAGAATCTTGTGTCCTTTCATAAATTATATTCATATGTAATGATTAAATTATAATGGGATATAATAAGTAATATTTTTGTAATACAAATAAATAAATAAAAATATATATATATGGCAATCATGTAATACAATTTTGATCACTGGGATACAATTCATTATTAAGATATTGATAAAGGAGAAAAAATGGAGATTGAAATTGTTGATCCAATCGAATGAGAAAGGGGATTTCTTTGAAACTGTAACTGATGAAAATTTTAAGTGATATATTCCTCTTTTTAAAATATTCTCTCCCCTGATTTTTTTCTTTCTGGTATAAAATAATTGTATTCGTGCAAATCAACCAAATAAAAAATACATTAATTCGATACTTAACAAACTAAAATATTGACATTTTAAAAAAATATTGAAAGTGTAGCAAAGGGGTCCTATTAAATGTCAAAATATTGACATTTTATAAAAAAAATTGGATTTGGCCCATTAACCACCAATTAATAAAAATTTATTATTTAATAAAGGAGAACTTTCACATATATCCACTCAAAAATAGCCCAATTACTCTCTATAGCTATAGTTTGATAATTACATTTCGCAGCTACATGTTATAAGGAGGAGAGAGGCAAGCGAGACTGGGAGAGAGAGGAGAGAGGAGAAAGAGGGGGCAAAGAGTGGGAGAAAGGTAAATTGTATATGTATATAAGTTAGATAATTGCATATTATTCATATGTATTTGTATATATGGCAAGCGAGATTGGGAGAGGGAGGAGAGAGGCGAGAGAGATTGGGAGAGGGAGGAGAGAGACGAACGAGATTGGGAGAGGGAGGAGAGAGGCGAGCGAGAGAGGGCGGAGAGTGGGAGAGAGGTGAATTGTATATGTATATAGGTTAGATAATTGTATATTATACATATGCATTTGTATTTATGGCAAGCAAGATTGGAAGAGGGAGGAGAGATGTGAGCGAAAGAGGGCAGAGAGTGGGAGAGAGGTGAATTGTATATGTATATAGGTTAGATAATTGTATATTATACATATGTATTTGTATATTCTGGAGAATTATACATATACAAACATGGCTAATTATATAAACTCGAAGTCAGCCCGTGTAATTAATGTATAATGTTAGTCGTGAGTGGTAATTATAGCAAACTACAGATATGATGAGTAATTAAGTAGTATAAGTTTGCTTAACCGCGTAAGTTTCCCTTTAATAAATACCACCAACTAAATAACAGTAGTTAAATAAATAGTTAAAGATTCTCATTTAAAATTTATGGGAAGGGTCGAAATAGTTCTAGTATTCAAAATGATCTAGCGGGTCGTTACAATGTGTTGCGCGGATATAATAAAACGTAATTATTTTAATTTAACAATAAATAATATGAATCATTATTTAGTAACAGAATGTCACGACCTCGACCGTCATGATTGGCACCACACTAATCCTCCGGTAGGAGAACCATTTATACTAGTTAGCTAACAAACTTAATCAAAATACTAAGGAATTAAAGGTACGGAAGTAAGTTAAATGCTAAGGAAAGAAATAGGGAGTTTCCATAACTTCAAACCGATAGTCTAACAACTAAACAAATGCGGAAAACAACCTAGAAAATGAAAGTCAATGTACCAAAATATCTAAAGTTCAACCATAAATCTAAACAAGAAGGGGTACAACCCCATACTAAACATAAGAAATCCTAATGCAATAGTCTAAGTCCAAAATGGTGGACATAAACGAAAGAGAACTCATGGCAGCCCGAAAGAACTGGCTCACCCTTGAATTCGAATGATCACTGATCTTCTAAGCGAAGTTCGTCAATAGCCGCCTGAAGACGCCCTGTACTCGAGAAAAAAAGAGCAAGTGCAGTATCAGTACACAACCACAGTGTACTGGTAGGATCACACGGCTATCCCACTAAGTGCAACATACATAAGTCATTACAACATAATAATAACATGCATACACCGAACATATACAATATCATCATCATTTACGAACGAGGTGCAGTTTCACATTTCTCAAGATACACAGTTACGACAAATCAATGGTCCTCTCATGGAACCCAAACCTAAATTGTTAGCATACCGGAACGTGGTACCTGATCCAATGATTATGCCGGAACATGGCAACCGATCCAAGTTAGTGTGTCGTAACGCAACACCCGATCTATTCAACAAGCCACAATCCCAATCACAAGTATATTCTCATAATCATATAATCAAGTCATGATTCATGGCATTCATCATTCATTTATCTCATTTACAACTAGTGTGATCAATAATGCAACATTCACATACATACACGTATTATAATGAAGCATGAACGAACATACATTACACAACATGAAATCACAACCATTACCTACCTCCAACAAAGCTTGAATCCCCTAAGAAACTTGATTATTTCCTTTTCGGATTCATTTCGCTTGATCTTGGTCTACAAATAATGAATTTAGCACGGGAATCAATAAACAATAATTGATTACCCGAATTACCAACAATTCTATCAACCCTAGATCAAAATCATGATCCCTATACCCATATTAGGGCTTTTTCCACCATAATTTCCATATCAAAACCCTACCCCATCAATAATTTCCCATTAGATTATGTTCTACGGATCGAAAAATGGATTCGGGGAGTTAAGACCTTACCTTTAGCCTCAAGAATGGTGAAAACTGTCAAGAAAACACCTGGTTTCGTTCCTTAGCTCTCAAGTTCGAAAATTGTAGAATCAAACATTTTTGGGGTTTATTTCCGCTGTGGTGGCACTCACCCCGCTACAGTGGCCCCGCCCTAGCAGGAAAAATCCAGCCTTAGCAGCTTGCACGGAACTAGTGAGCAAAACTAATAATTCCAAGACCCCATTTCACAACACACCTTCAACCAATGACACTCAGAAACTACCTGTTCACGCTAAGATCAATTTCAGGAGTTCTACTCGCCCGAATTCAATTCCGTAAAGTAGTACCGGTTCCTTAACGTCTTAGCTATCTACTCATGTGATCAAGTTCATAATTAGATCACCCAATTGTTACCAGATTTCCCTAGACTTTAATGATTTCGATTTCGTCCAAATCTGGACTAGGTTGAGAAATTCTAAGTTACTACAAAAAAGTTTTTCGGCCCAAAATTTTTTTCCTTTGACTTTTCTATAACGACGGAACCCGGTCGTTACACAAAAGTACATGTGTAATTATATATAATGTTTTAATTTATATAAAAATCCGAATATAATAAAATTTTATCATAATATGCAAGTACATTGAGAATATGTTCTTCAAAGACACAAAAATTATCTAACTACTTATACTTCTCTTAGTTTAATGAAGATTCATAGCATATATGGATTGTGTTGAATTAATATGTGTTAATTAATCAAATTTTATTAATTGATCAAATTTGATCCTAGTATTAAAAATAATGATTCTATTTTTAGCTAAAATTAAATTTTAATATGCAAAGCATATTGCATCCTCTTTAGCACAGTTTTACATAATTCAATCCTTACAAATAGATGATTATCGTTTAATCAAATATTATTTCATAAATTAAAAATACAAAATAAATAACCAATGACCAGTAAAAAGACATCGTAATTAAATTAATATATAACATATTAAAAATATGATCTATCCTGATAAGCAAGTCAAGACAAAAAGAAAAAGTTGAAATGTACCGAATAAAGGCAACAATAATGATCGATTAACAAATGAAAACACAAAACCCTCAAAAGGATAGATTTCCAAGTTTATTTCTGGTTTTTTTTGTCACCTTATTTCATTCATTAAATTCTGTAAGTTATTTCTCCTTTGTTTAACTTGTCATATATTTTTTCATATATATTAGTAATTTTTTGGGATAAGGGTCTGAAAAATACTTTAACTTTGGCCAAATTGTTGTTACGATATCAAACTTTATGGAGGACCTTTTACCCCTTTGCACTATTTAATAGTGTATTTTAAAGGTATATATGTACCCACGTGGACACATTATTATTTAAAATGATGCAATATTTATGATGTCCACGTAGGCACATATATACCTTTAAAATATACTATTAAATAGTACCGGGGGGGGGGGGGGGGGGTAAAAGGTCCTTTTCAAAGTTTAGTATCGTAACAACAATTTCGGCCAAAGTTGGAGTATTTTTCAGACCCTTATCTCTAATTTTTTCATATTTTTTTGGTTACATTAGTAACTTTTCATATATATATTTTTTGGTGTTTATAATTTTTATTTTCATACTGCAGACATGAAAAATTGAAAATAAAATATAATTGAACTGCCAAGTGGCAGATGCACATAATAAAAGTGAAAAACTTGGTGGTTTTTTTAATTCACCCATGTTCTTGTTTCTTTTTCTTTTTAAATTGAATCTGTTTATAATTTTCTTCATATATATATATATATATATATATATATATATATATATAAATTTTAATGAGTCAGCACAGATTAACATGGGACACACGTGCAATGCACGTGCCTAGAACTAGTATATATATTAGTGGGAAGAGTCTAAGCCAACAATTAAATTATTAAAATGTGAGGAAAGGCTCAAAATTATCCTTTATCTTTGAGTTTAGAATCAAATTAATTCTTATCTTTTAACATGGAGCACTAATAGTCCTCCATGTTTCTAGAATTGGTACACTTTTAATACTTCATCAAACAACTGTCTACTATTTAACAGACTTATTAACTGTCCACGTGAGAAAGTTTTCCCCTCAAAACTGAACCTTCGTTTCCCTGTCTCTCACTTCCTACAATGAACCAGGTTTGAGTGGCAGAAAAAAAAGAAGAGAAAGACGAAAATAACAACCTAGAACAAACTCTATCGACGGCGGAATAATTCAACATGTGGACGAGATATGTTGAAGTTGGACAAGAAAAAATACTACCAATCCAACAAAATGCAGATATATTTTAAAGATCAGTTTTTTTTTACAAAAAAAATAGATCACCTCTTGTATTTCAAGTAGATTCTATATTTTGTTATTGTTTTTCAAAAAAAATTATGGTGTAGTTTTTTGTGCGAATCTGCTGTTGTTTGTGGTTCAATTCTAGTGTTGTTTTAGTGCAAATTAGGAGTTGCAGGTATGGTTCATTTCTGGTGCTGTTTTGGTGCTCTACTAGTGCAATTTTGGTGATGTTGTGGTGAATTTCTAGTGCAGTTTGGGTGCTTTTCTACTGTTGTTTTGGTGCAATTTTGTGCAAATATGATGCTATTCTGATTTGAAATATGGAAATTTCTTTATGAAGATTCAAGGGACCAAACATACATCATATTTGTTCCATAGCAAAATTCATTACATTGCAAAATGAAAAGATACATTATTCTATAATATGTCAACATGTGATCGCATTTCGAAACACCCGTTTTTCAATTATTTGATCTCAACTACTCTTGGCTCATTTTTTTCCACCTCTTATCTCGGATTCTCTATCAAAACTTGCATTTGATAAACTTCCGCTAGGTAGAGCTTTAATCTTCCTCGATCTTTTCTCTTCTAGATTATCGCGTGCCTTTAATTGTCTTCGAGCTCACTGATGTTTAGCATGTATATGTCATAATTGGGACAATCAAAATGATCAATGGGACAATTGGTCGAGTATCTGGTGTGCAAAAACCTTGCCTATAGATGAACATAAATCAATAATGATGAAGAATGCTTTGCAAATGGAGAATTTTTCTTCTGCCTGAGACTTCCACTGAAGGAGATAACAAAAAAGAAAGCCATTCCTCAAAATCATTGAAACACCGTTGACATATTGAATATTACTTCTCAGTCTGTTTCATTTATGCCAATAGATGAAAGAAACAGAGCTATGGTGGATAAATTAGGTGATGATACTATTTGAAGGAGAACAGAGATGGGGAAGGTTTGAGTTCAAAAAGCATTTCTCACGTGCAAAGAAAAGTGCCGTAAAAAATTAGACGGTTGTTTAAGGGAATACTAAATATGCACCAAGTGTTGAAACATGGAGTAATATTAGTGCTCCATGTTAAAAGACAAGGATTACTTTGATTTTAAATTCAAAAATGGAGGACTATTTTGAGCTTTTTCTCTAAAATGTCCTTTAAAAGTAAATTGATTATTTTATTCTTTTATAAGAAAATTAATTCTCTATTTTTTTCAATAGAATATTTCTGAAATTAATTATGTATTAAATTTAATTGAAAAAACCTTTCATCTACCCTTGGACCTATACAAATTCTATGAACTTTTTTATTTACAAGTTCAATATTTTATGTCATGTATTTATTTTCTTTACTTTTAGCTTTCACCGGTTTAAACTTATCACATTCTTCTTCAAATTATATACCTTATTTAATATTTCAATGATACACATTAAAGTTCTTTATTACCCAAAGATTAGAAAATTTGAGACGTCGTATTAATTGATTTAATTAGCATACACCTAGTTCATCTTGCTAACTGTACAACAACGTAACTAAATTATTAATGATGAATAATGAATGTAATTAACTCTTTGTCACTCCTTTTCTGTCACACCCCGAGCCTACACCCTGGGCGGGACTGGCACTCGAGAACCATTGTTGGCCCCAAGCGAACCCTTGGCCCGACTTTTTTACTTAGCGGAAGTCTTTACTCAAGATAAATATTTTTTAAAATAGTACATAGAACTGCTCAATAAATAACTGAGAATCTAATAAATAACATTCACTACCAAAATGGCAACTCAAGTCTCTACTTAACTGAAAAGGAAAAGTAAAGACTCATGAATTAACATCAACTAACTTTGTCTATGAAGCCTCTAAATTCTAAGGGATGTCGGGACAAGACCCCTAATCATCCTAACAACTGAAATAAGCAAGCAATAAAACAAAACATAACCAAAGGAATCCTCCGGAAAGCAAGGAGGCTCACCAACTAACTCTGAGTGCTCAACTAGAATCAACGATGCACTGGATGCTGATCCTGGTTACCTATGTCTGCATCATAGGAATATCTAGGTCAAATGACATCAGTACGTTGAATGTACGAGTATGCGAGGGAAATTCTAAAACAAGACATAAGCTTAAAAGGAACTGAAGAACTTACCTAGCTCAACTCAACTCAACATAACTGAACTCGTTTCAATATAAAGTAGTTTAAAACAAGTGCGATATAAAGAAAAGCTGTGAAAAACATGATGTCAACTCTGTGTGTATGCAAAGATACATATAACTCTAAAATGTATGTAAAAATACAATAAGTTGTGTATATAAGAATACAATTACTTTTGTGGGAGTTTCTCTAACCGACAATCATCATTTAAGAGCTATTGTGATGATACAACGTTTTGCCTCACACTGCCAGGGCCGTCCAATACCTTGCCGAGGGTATAGAAACTGAACTACTAAGTGGATCCACTAGTCTATGCTAAAAAGCACTAAATGAATCATCTAAAAAGTATGACCCTTTTCAACTCATGATGGTTTTTGGGGGCTGTGAGTTGTCTGAACTCTCCCCCATATCGGTGCTCAATACTACTTCCAAAATATGATACTAGCTCTTATGTTTTAAAAACATACCTCTTTCTATGATTTGAGATAATTTCTCAAAAACTTAGCTCAAAGGCTCATTGGAAATCTCAGTTTCCGTTCTTATTTAAATGTGAAAACATTTTAAACTCTCTGGGAATACATAGTCCCCATATACTTCTTTGAAGAAATGAACTTCAAACTTTACTCTTTACTCGACTTGAACTTTAAGTCTTAAAACAAAGTTAAAAGCATTTGCAAAAGACTTCTTGAAAAGACTCTAAGAACTTCCTAGACTTGGCTCTTAACTTTCCCTGAATTTGAATTTATGGATTCAAGGTTATGATTCATGTTTCTGGATGATTTCTAGATGTTTAGACGTCATTTAGAGTAGTTAGAATCAATGGAAAGTGTTAGTACACTTTAGAAGGACTTAAATAGGCTAAACGATGAAAACTAGTGAAAAACGATGATCTGGGCACATCCCTAGAGTGCCGCGCCAGCCCCAACTTACTGGTGCTCCAAAATGGCGCACTGCTGGCGTGCCACCCCAGCTTGCCTGGCTCTATGGGAGCGCATCGAGCCAACGGTTCTTTCAGGCAAAATTTGATGAACTTTTGGTCTCATTTTTTTTTAATCTTAAATCGATTTAGATCGATTCCTTTTCTCAATACTTTCTTAGATTCTGATACCCAAAACATGTGCACTAGAATCTAACTCGAAACAACTCTTAACATCGCTAAAACGTCTCACAAAAACCCATTAATCACATGTAAATTTAAGGATGAACACAATTCAAGAACACAACTCAAGAATATCAAATTCTAACTCTTTTAGGACGAAAATCGTTGAATTAAACATATTTGGCGTGTGGGTGAATGGATCCAATGCTATGTGATCTCACATACCTCGAAGGGATCACCCATTGATGAATTCCACAAGCAATTCCTTACGAAGACGTCGAAACTTGAACTTTCTTCTCCTTTCTCCTCTTTTCTCTTTTCTCCAAGCCCTGGCATAGATTTTCAATTTTTCTAAACTGACCAAATTCAGTTTTGACCCTTAATTAATTCATTGAAATGAATTAAATAAATTGGGTAAGGAAAAGACCAAACTACCCTTTAAAAATCCGGATTGGACATTTCCTTATTTGAACAGCCCAACTTTCAATGGGCTTAACTCACTCATACGAACTCGGAATCATGCAAACTCGTCGGCGTTGGAAATATTATTCCAAGATATTTCCTATGATATCTGAAAACACACCTAACTCATCCTGAGCTAGGAGTTATTATCATTTGAAGTTGATCAAAAATCCAACTTAACAAACGTAACAAATTTTCCAGATTTTATATTCTTTCCAAAAATGACTATTTCCACTTTAAAATTTGTTTCTAGCTACGGGGTGTTACATTTTCATTCTGTACTCTATTTGAAATCCATATACTTAACATGTGACTAATCAAGTTCAACTAATTTAATGTTGAAAGCACATGAAAAGGCTATTGTTTTAATATGCATAACATTTATAAATTTGGATGAGCACAAATAAGGAGGAGACGACCTAGAGCTACATGCTTATAGAAAATCTCATTTCACCTTATGATGCTCCTGAAGTCAATTGTTTTAATGATTTTTCTTTGTTGGAAGAAAAAGGTCAGCATATATATATATATATAACCTAAAAAGCATGAACTCCTAACTTGAATGTTAAATTACTATAATATCTCTAACTTAGGTTGTGCCTTTTCCAATGAGTTGTGACTTTTCTGATAAGTTGTGACTCTTTTCAAAGGGTTGTGATTTTAGATGAGTTGTGACTTTTCCAAAGAGTTGTGACTTTTCCAAAGAGTTTTGACGTTTTCAATGAGTTGTGACTTTTTCAAAGGGTTGTGACTTCTTGAAACGGCCATGACTTTTCAGATAAGACACAAAAAAACAGTTGTTCATACTATCCTTTGTTGACTATAAATAGAGGGGTTTCTTTCATTTTTCAACCACAATTATTTTTTTTTCTTTCTACTTTTCTTCTTCTTCTTGTATTTTAAAAAACTTCTTGTGATTTATTGTAGTTGAGTGAGTTTGAAGTTCAGCGGAATATGAGATACCATTATTCTAATTAAGTAGGTTGTTCTATCCTAAGAGGGTATATTTCTTAACCTCGAGCACTTACGAAAAATAATTTTGATGATACAATAATTATTTTTTTTGCTTAGTATATACATTAGTATGTAATGTTCCAATATATGAAGTTAACATGATTATTTGTTTTTGTTAAAAATTTCTCTTATGATGTTGATATATGCTTCTGAATATATTTTTCCAACATTATTAAACTTTTCAACAATTAGAGAATTGTCACGATTTATTTTTTGATGCTCAAGACAAAATAATGACTTTATTTATCAATGCTTCTTATGTGATTTAGATTGTCAGGAAATTTGCATCAAAATAGTTATTACTATGTATACATTGACCTTTTATTTTTACTGATTTTACTATTTCTTAATTAATATTTCAGTATTTTCAACGAAGAAAAGTTCATATTGAAGTTTGTATTAGTTTAATTTTTATTATTTATATATATATATATATATATATATATATATATATATATATATGTTACGAATGTATTATCAAGTTAGCAAGATCTTCTAACTTCAAAATATATTATTTTAAAATGTTCCGAGTTCTTTTTTTCATAAAACAAAACTCACAAAAAATGTGAAAATATGTTAACATATATGAATCATTTAAAATTTAATATTAACAAAATAAACTTTATATTCTGTAATATGGAATAACCATTTTCATTTTGTCCCTACACTAAATTAAAATCTAATAATTATAAAAAGATAGTAACATTAATTAAAAGTCCTATTTATTTATGTAAGTATAACATTTATTAAAAATTCATCTATTGCACATTAATTCTTTAGTTATAACATTATAAATTCTCTTAGTTATTACTAATTATTGCAAACATTATTCACACTCTTTTACATTTTTTAGTTATAATATTATGAATTCTCATAGTTATTACATTAATTATTTCTATCTTTCATCTTTATTTATATAAAAATTTTATCAATAATTTTTCCTATTATTATAACGCTCATATATATGTCATAACACGGTGTTGTTATTTTTCCTTGGACGAATCATCTTTGGTTGAATGACTTGAAAATCGTTGACAAGTATATGAACTATATCTTTATTGGGTGTAAGATAAATATGTGATTGTATATATGATTTCACATATAAAATATATTCTTTAATTTTAATTTTTAGTTTCTCCGATAAGAAAAAGGAAACATTTCTGAGTTAGCTATGGACAGTCAGATAATCTTTTATTTATGTACACAGTCAATCAAGAAGTCAAATATGAGAGCCAACAACAAGAACGTCATTTATTATGTTATAACTTATAAAATAAAAATTATTATACAAAAGTAGTTCTAAAATATAAAATGTAGTTATTCCTCACATTTCATATGACATCAAAACAAATTAACGTGGAATACA
Organism: Solanum okadae; assembly: GCA_036553675.1. NCBI lineage: Eukaryota > Viridiplantae > Streptophyta > Magnoliopsida > Solanales > Solanaceae > Solanum > Solanum okadae. Next base: position 47,562,863 of record CM071678.1, read on the forward strand.
TGTGGAAAGCACATCTGGTTAAATGACAAGAAAAATACACAACAAATATCGTCTAAAATGTAATATTAGTGAGATATGACTAATTAAATGATTAAACCTCATCAAAAATATATATACATTATTGCATTTAACTAATAAAATTTTGCATTGACCATCTTCATAGGTTCGTGTGAATAAGAGATCCATATGATGATCCACATTGAACATTCACAAAAAAATCTGCAATATTATTTTTTGCAAAATTTATTATTCAAATCTTTGCTTCAACTTTATAAATCGATAATCACGGGCAACACACGTATAAAAACACTAGTATATATATGTCACGCCCCAAGCCTACACCCTGGGTGGGGCTGGCACTCGAGAACCATTGTTGGCCCCCAGCGAACCCTTGGCCTGACTTACTTACTCAGCGGAAGACTTAGCTGAACATAACTATACTGTTAAACGTAAACTGAAAACTCAAAAACAACTGAGAATGTATTAAAATAACATTCACTGGCCAAAGTGGCAACTCAAGTCTCAACATACTAGAAAGAAAATGAAAAGACTAAAGAATTAACATCTTACTGTCTATCTATGAAGCCTCTAAAACTGAGATGGATGTCGGGACAAGACCCACGATATCCTAATAAACTAAATACTGAAAATCAATAAAAGGGATCCTCCGGAAGCTAGGAGGCTCACCAACAAGTCTGGAGCTCAACTAAAATCAACGATGCGCTAGATGTTAATCCTGGTTACTTGTATCTGTATCATGAAAAGATACAGGCCAAATGGCATCAGTACATTGAATGTACGAGTATGCGAGGGGAATAATAAACAAGACATAAGCTTGGAAGGAACTGAAAGAACAAACCTGGTCTCAACTTAACTCAACTCAACTGAACTCATTTCAATATAAAGCAGTAATATAAATGCAATATAAAGAATAGCTTTTGAAACATGAATAGCAACTCTCTGTATTGAAAAATGCAATAGTGACTGTTTGTATGCAAAGATACAATATGGAACTCTGTTTGTATAAGAAAATACAAATAATATGTGTATATAAGAATACAAAATACTTATGTGGACTAACCGATAACCATCACTTAAGATCTATTGTGATGATACAACGTTTTGCCTCACGCTGCCAAGGCCGTCATATACCTTGCCGAGGGTATAGAACCTGACTACTAAGTGGATCCACTAGTGTATGCTAAAAAGCACTAAGGAATCATCTAAAAAGTATGACCCTTTTCTACCCATGGTGGCTACATGGTTTATGGGGGATGGGAGTTGTCTGAACTCTCCCCCATGTCGGTGCTCAATTCTACTCCCAAAATACAACATTAGCTCTTATGTTTAAAAACATACTTCTTTTTGTGGTTTGAGATAATTGCTCAAAACTTAGCTCAAAGTCTCCTCTTGGAATTCAAAGTTTCCTCACTTGCTTAATTGTGAAAGCATTACTCTTTACTGAAAACAAGCTCAAAAACTCTTTCGGAAATCAAAGTTTCCTTTCTTGTTTAAATGTGAAAACATTTTAGTCTTTGGGAATATACTCTTTTGCAGAAATGAACTTCGATCTTTACTCTTTACTCTTTCCTCAACTCAAAATTCAAGTCTTAAAACATAGTTAAAACGTTTGTAAAAGACTTTTGGAAAACTCTATGAACTTCTCTTGACTTGATTCTTAACTTTTCTTGAATTGAATTATAGATTCAAGGCTCATGATATCATGTTATTGATGATTTCATGTTGTTTAGACGTACCTTAGAGTGTAGGAATCAACTAGGAAACATAGATACATTTCAAGGAAACTAGCACGGAAAGAAGTGGGAATGGGTAGGAGACTTGGCGTTCCTGGCGCTCTGAGTGGCACGGGGCACCAGGGGCAAAACTTCATAACAGAAGTTGGGGCGCACTGGGTGGCGTGGCGGCCTAGGGACCCAACTACAGAACATCTTATGGGACGCTCTGAGTGGTGCGGCGCCCCATGCCCCTGCCTAGAAAAACCTTATTTTTCTTGCGACATCTAATTTCATGAATCTAACTCAAGAACTTCCTAAACTTCAACAATTAAGATTCAAACGAAACTTTCAACAATATTTATCAAGAACTCATAAACCCTTCTTTCAAGAACATAATTACGCTGAATCAAATCATGATTGGCACGTGGGTGAACTAACCCAATTCTATGTGATCACACATACCTCGTAGGGATCAACCCTTGGCGAAATCCTCAAGCAAAACCTCAAGTATGATGAACTTTGGCTCTTTCTCCTCTTTTCTCCTTTTGCGTTCTTTCTCTAAAAACCCTAGTGTGAAATCTTTAAGTGTGTAAACTGACCAAATTCAGTTTAGACCCTAATTAATTTCCAAAAATGAAATAATTTATTGGGTAGTGAAAAGACCATAATACCCTTCTAAAATCCGGTTTTGACTTTCCTTATGTAGACAACCCAACTTCAAATAGGCATATCTCCCTCATCTGAACTCGAAATCGTGCAAACTCATCGATGTTGGAAATATAATTCAAAGATATTTCCTACGGTATCTTGTAGAACACCTAACTCATCCTGAGGAAGTAGTTATGGTCGTTTAAAGTTGACCCAAAACTCATACTTGACTTAATTTTGTCAAATTTCCAGATTTTTCATTCTTAAGAAAAAATGACTCTTTCTAATTCTAGATATTTCTAGTTGCGGGGTGTGAAAATATCTCCCCCTTGGGAATATATTTATCCTCGAATGAGATCAATCTTAGCAGGCTAAAGGCGTAACATCTAACATTCAATTCAAACACCCAGCAAGCAAAAGGCAAATAAAACATCTCAACCTATAAATAAATACCAAGAAAAGGATTAGTACCTTAATTTGGATATTCTCCGGATTCAAAGAGATGTGCGTATCTCTTCTTCATATCCTCCCCAGCTTCCCAAGTGGCTTCCTCAACAAATTGATTCCTCCAAAAAACCATGACTTATGCTACCTCTTTTGTCCTCAACTTGCAAACTTGACGATCTAGAATATGAACATGAATCTCCTCATAAGATAAGTTATCATTGATTCCAATATCATCAGTTGGTATGATCAATGAAGGATCGCCCAAACACTTTTTCAACATGGAGATGTGGAACACCGGATGAACTGCTGCTAACTCTTGTGGTAGCTCTAACTCATAAGCTACATTGTCAATCCTCTTGGATATTCTGTAAGGGTCAATATACCGGGGACTAAGCTTCCCCTTATTACAAAATCTCATAACATCCTTTATGGGTGAAACTTTTAAGTAGACCCAATCATCTACTTCGAACTCTAACTCCCTTCTCCTAACATTAATGTAGGATTTCTAACGACTCTGCGCTGTTTTCAACCTTTCTTGAAAAACCTTCACTTTCTCCATAGCTTTATGAACTAAGTCTGGTCCTATCAACCTAGCTTCACCAACTTCAAACAATCCAATAGGAGATTTGCATCTTCTTCCATAAAGAGCTTTATAAGGAGCCATCTGGATGTTAGAGTGGTAACTATTGTTGTAAGCAAATTCAATGAGAGGTAGGTGATCATCCCAATTACCCTTGAAATCAATCACACAGTCCATCAACATATCTTCTAAAGTCTGAATAGTGCGCTCTGCTTGAACATCTGTCTGAGGATGAAAAGTTGTACTCAAGTTCACCTTTGAACCCAAGCCTTTCTGAAAAGATTTCTAGAATTGTGCAGTAAATTGTGCACCTCTATCCGATATAATCGAAATTGGCACCCCATGAAGTCTAACCACCTCTTGAAGATACAACTTGGCATAGTCCTCTGTTGAATGGATACTCTTTACTGGCAAAAAGTGGGCTAATTTTGTCATTTTATCAACAATCACCCAAATAGAATCATGTTGTCTAAGAGACCGTGGCAACCCAGTAATGAAATCCATATTGATCATCTCCCACTTCCATTCCGGAAGTTCTATATTCTAAGCCATACCACCCGGCCTTTGGTGCTCTACTTTAACTTGTTGACAATTCGGACACTTAGCAACAAACTCTGCAATGCCCTTCTTCATACTACTCCACCAATAAACTTCTCTCAAATCACAATACATCTTTGTGGAACCCGGATGGATAGAATATCAGGAGCTATAAGCTTCCTCCATGATCCTCTCTTGTAGTTCATTCACCCTTGGTACACACAACTTACGTTGATACCTCAATACACCATCTCCCCCTTGTTCAAAAGCCAATACTTTTTGCTTATGAACATTTGTCTTCAATTCAAACAAAATACGATCTTGGTCTTGCTTTTCTTTCACTTATGACATTAATGATGATTCAGCCCCATTCATCACCACTACCCCTCCTTCTGTGGAATCCATTAGGCGAACTCCCAATCGTGAAAGCCTATGCATATCTTTTACTAGTTCGTTCTTCTTTTCCCCAACATGGGCTGTACTACCCATAGATAATCTACTTAAGGCATCAACAACAATATTAGCCTTACCTGGGTGATAAAGAATACTCATGTCATAATCCTTGAGCAACGATCTAACCACCTTTGTCGTTTGAGATTAAGCTCTTTCTGACTAAATGTATACTGAAGACTTTTGTGATTAGTGAATACATCTACATGAACACAATAAAGATAGTTACGCCATATTTTCAAAGCAAATACTACGGCACCAACTCTAGATCATGGGTTGGGTATTTCTTCTCATGAACTTTCAACTGTGTGGAGGCATAAGCTATAACTTTGCCATTATGTATTAACACACAACCCAAACCAACTCTGGACGCATCACTATATACAACAAAGCATTGCATACCTTCTGGTAAGGTCAATATTGGGGTAATAGTCAACCTCTTTTTCAATTCCTGAAAGCTTTTCTCACAAGCTTCAGACCATTGAAATTCACTGTTTTCTGAGTCATCTTGGTCAAAGGGGATGAAATAGATGAGAACCCTTCTACGAACCTTCTATAATATCCAACCAAACCCAAGACACACCTAATATCAGTTGGAGATGTGGGTAAGGCCAATTCTGAACTGCCTCTATTTTCTGAGTGTCAACTCTAATCCCATCACCAGAAACAATGTGGCCTAAGAATGCCACAGACTTAAGCCAAAACTCACATTTAGATAACTTGGCATTCAACTCCATATCCTTTAGAGTTTGGAAACTATTCTGAGATGGCTAGCATGATCTTCCTCATTCCCCGAATAGATTAGAATGTCATCAATGAACACTATAATAAACATATCTCAATAAGGCTTGAATACTCTATTCATAAGGTCCATGAACGCTGCAGGTGCATTAGTTAAACAACGACATGACCAGAAACTCATAATGACCATAATGGGTCCTGAAAAAGCTATCTTTGGAATATCATATTCCCTTACTCTTAACTAATGAAAGCCAGATCTGAGGTCTATCTTAGAGAAACAAATGGCACCCTGAAGTTGATCGAAGAGATCATCAATTCTCAGAAGATGATACTTATTCTTGATGGTAACCTTGTTTAACTAACGGTAATCTATACACATCTTAAGGGAACCATCATTCTTCCTCACAAATATGACCGGAGCTCCCAGGGTGAGACACTTAGTTGAATGAAACCTTTTTCTAGGATATCTTTCAACTCTGCTAGTGCCATACTATATGGTGGAATAGATATAGGACGAGTATCTGGAGGAATATCTATACCGAAGTATATTTCTCTCTTAGGAGGGACTCCTAGAAGATCATCTGGAAAGACTTATGGAAACTCTTTTACTACTGAAACTGACTAAATAGGAGGTATCTCAACACTAGAGTCATTAACTTGGACTAAGTGATAGACACACCCCTTGAAAACTAACTTCCTTTCCTTAAGGTACGAAATGAAACGACCCTTAGGAACTACTGAACTACTTTTCCACTCTAAAACTGGCTCATTTGGAAACTGGAACTTGACAACTCGAGTTCTACAATCAACTGAGGCATAACAGGCATGAAGCCAGTCCATACCAAGAATAACATCAAAATCTACCATGTCTAACTCAACTAAATCGGCCATGGTGCTCTTGTGATTGTCAGAAATTATACAATCACGATAGACTCTATTTGCTATAATAGACTCACCAACAGGTGTAGAAACACCGAAGGGATCACTAAGTTCTTTAGGAAGAATATCAAAATTCATTACAATATACGGAGTTACAAATGATAAACTCACTCCTAGATCCAGCAAATAATAAACATCAAAGTTAAAGACTTGGATCATACCAGTGAGAACATCTGGAGAATCCTCTTGGTCTTGGCGACTAGTGATAACATAAAGACAATTTACTCCTGCGCCTGCCCCTGAAGTAGCTCCTCTAGATGCAGCTCTGTCTGGTGGAGCAACTGAAGAAGACTGGGCTCTATTGCCCCCATTACCATTACCCTACTTGTTCTTTTCACACTCTCTCATAAAATGCCCGTTCTGGTCACACTTGAAGCAACCAGTGGAGCAATCATGACACACCCCTGAGTGGTTCCTACACCACTTAGCACATGCAGGAGACTTACTACCCCCTTGTGCCATACTACCCTGAGAATAGACAGGTTTAGCTCTGAAATTCTTACTATTGTACTCACTTTTGTTCTTTGGTGCAGGTGCACTAGCAGATGATGGAGCATGTCCCTTTTGTTTCTGTTGGAAGGAAGACCGGTTCACATTACTCTTTTGCTGCCCGGACTCATTCCATGATGTCTTAGTCCTCTTATTCTTAAGCTCTTCTCTATCCATCTGTTTGTCATCCTCAACTTGTTGCACATGGATCATTAGCCTTGCTATGTACATATCCTGTATCAGCATAACTATATTTCCTTCCTTGCTTGACAGGTGAGACAACTTAACAACGAATAAACTCATCATGCTCCTCATGTCAGCAACCAATCTCCAGAGCATAGCGGGAAAGTTCTGTGAACCTCAGACTATACACATGAACGCTCAAAGAATCTTGCTTAAGAGTGAGGAATTCTCGTACCTTAGCCTCTCTCAATTCTCAGGGAAAGAAACACCCCAAGAAGGCCTCCTCAAAACAAACCCAACTCATAGGTGATGCTCCCTCAACTCGGTTCTTCTTCCATTGGTCGAACCATATCCTAGTGACACTCTTCATTTGGTATGCAACTAGTTCCACCCTCTTAGTATCAACAACATGCATGATCTCAAAAACCTTTTGAAGCGCGGCCACTTCTTGTGAACTCCCTCTTTGCTGCCCATCTTGGTTGGTCACAACATGGCTCAACATTCGGATAGCTTCAAAAAATTCGGCATTAGTGCATCTCCTTGGGGTTTCACTTCTAGTGCATTGGGTACCCCTTGTTCCTGTGGTTCAACATCCTTTCTAGCCGGACGATCTCACAAAGCTCTTCGTGGAGGCATGATCTAACAGACACGTGCAAGCACAAGTTAGAAGAAACTTTTTAGAGATAAACTCTATCGCACGAAATGAGTATGAAAGAAGTGAGAACATTTCTAAGTGATGCAGCCTCCTAATTATAGATGTGGCACGCTTCACACCGATAACTAGGACTCTACAAACACGACTTCATAGACTCCCTAGGAATCTAGAACTCTGGGCTCTGGTACCAAGTTTGTTACTCCTCGAGCCTACACCTTGGGTGAGAGTGGCACTCGAGAACCAATGCTGGCCCCAAGAAAACCCTTGACCTGGCTTACTTGCTTAGCGGGAGACTTAGCTCAACATGATTGTACTGTTAAACGTAAACTGAAAACACAAAAACAACTGAGAATGTATTAAAATAACAGTCACTGTCCAAAGTGGCAACTCAAGTCTCAACGTACTAAAATGAAAATAAAAAGATTAAAGAACTAACATCTGACTGTCTATCTATGAAGCCTCGAAAACTAATATGGCTATCGGGACAAGACCCAGACACCTTAATAAACTGCAATAAAAAAGATCCTCTGGAAGCAAGGGGGCACACCAACAAGTCTGGAGCTCAACTAGAATCAACGATGCGCTGGATGCTGATCCTGGTTACCTGTATCTACATCATGAAAAGATGCAGGCCAAATGACATCAGTACATTGAATGTACGAGTACGCGAGGGGACAAGACATAATCTTGAAAGGAATTGAAAGAACAAACCTGGTCTCAACTCAACTCAACTGAATTGAACTCATTTCAATATAAAGCAGTAATGTAAATGCAATATAAAGAATAGCTTTTAAAACATGAATACCATCTCTGTATATTGAAAAATACAATAGTGACTCTGTTTGTATACAAAGACACAATATGCACTCTGTTTGTATATGAAAATACAAATAATCTGTGTAGATAAGAATACAAAATACTTCTATAGGAGTTTTTCTAACCGACAATCATCACTTAAGAGCTATTCTGATTATTCAACGTTTTGCCTCACGCTGCCAGAACAGTCCTATACCTTGCTGAGGGTATAGAACCTGACTACTAAGTGGATCCGCTAGTATATGCTACAAAGCACTAAGGAATCATCTAAAAGGTATGACCCTTTTCTACCCATGGTGGCTACATGGTTAATGGGGGGTGGGAGTTCTAAACTCTCCCCCGTATCGGTGCTCAATTCTACTCACAAAATCCAATACTATCTCTTATGTTTAAAACATACTTCTTTCTGTGGTTTGAGATAATTGCTCAAAACTTAGCTCAAAGGCTCCTCTTGGAAATTAAAGTTTGCTCTCCTGCTTAATTGTGAAATCATTTACTCTTTACTGAAAACTAGCTCAAAGGCTCCTTTGGAAATCAAAGTTTCCTTCTCTGTCCAAATGTGAAAACATTTTACTCTTTGGAATACATAGTCCCAATATACTCTTTTGAAGAAATGAACTTCAATCTTTACTCTTTACTCTTTACTCAACTCAAAATTCAAGTCTTAAAACAAAGTTAAAACGTTTGTAAAAGACTTTTGAAAAACTCTATGAACTTCTCTTGACTTGACTCTTAACTTTCCTTGAATTGAATTATGGATTCAAGGCTCATGATCTCATGTTATTGATGATGTCATGTTGTTTAGACGTACCTTAGAGTGTAGGAATCAACCAGGAAACATAGGTACATTTCAAGGGAACTAGTACGAAAAAAGTGGGAAAGGGTAGGAGACCTGGCGTTCCTGGCACTCTTAGTGGCGCGGGGCGCCAGGGGAAAAACTTCATAACTGAAGTTGGGGCGCACTGGCTAGCGCGGCGCCCAAGGGCCCCAACTACAAACATCTTATGAGGTGCTCTGAGTGGCGCGTCGCCCCATGCCCCTGCCCAGAAAATCCCTGATTTTTCTTGATCATTTTTCAACTCTAAACCCTCTAGATTCACTTGGTTCTTTCCTCAAACACTTAGATTCGACTACATAATCAAAATATGCAAGAATCTACTCAAAACGGCATCTAATTTCATGAATCTAACTCAAGAACTTCTCAAATTTCAACAATCAAGATTCAAACGAAACTTTCAACAATATTCATCAAGAACTCATAAACCCTTCTTTCAAGAACATAATTACGCTGAATCAAATCATGATTGGCACGTGGGTGAACTAACCCAATGCTATGTGATCTCACATACCTCGTAGGGATCAACCCTTGGTGAAATCCTCAAGCAAAACCTCAAGAACGATGAACATTGGCTCTTTCTCCTCTTTTCTCCTTTTGCATTCTTTCTCTAGAAACCCTAGCGTGAAATCTTTGAGTGTGTAAACTGACCAAATTCAGTTTAGACCCCTAAGTAATTACCAGAAACGAAATAATTTAATTGGGTAGTGAAAAGACCATAGTACCCTTCTAAAATCCGGTTTTGACTTTCCTTATCTAGACAACCCAACTCCAAATGGGCATATCTCCCTCATCCGAACTCGAAATTGCGCAAACTCGGCGGCGTTGGAAAGATAATTCAAAGATATTTCCTACAATATCTTGTAGCACACCTAAATCATCCTAAACTAGGAGTTATGGTTATTTAAATTTGACCCAAAACTCATACTTAAATTAATTTTGTCAAATTTCCAAATTTTTCGTTTTTTCCAAAAATGACTCTTTCTAATTCTAGTTCCTTCTAGTTGCGGGGTGTTACAATATATATATATATATATATATATTCACACACACATACTAGTTTTTGAGAACGTGTGTTGCACGTGTTTCATGTAAATTTTTATAGATCTGTGTAATTAAAATTCTACAAAAACATACATGTAATGACATGAAGATTTTAATATATAAAATTAATTCCTTTTAAACAACCAACAGTAAAGTTTGAACTTTTACCGTCAACACTTCATGAAAACAGGATTTAAATATAGGAGTATATCTTTTCCTTATATATTTATATATTCAAACATGCTAATCGATGTATTAGCGATGAAGTTCTTAACATACAAAAGAAAATAATACAATGGTTTGATATTAAGCTTAAGATTGAAAGATTAAAGTGACTTGGAGTGAAGAAAATCATTGCACTTGCACTATTTATTACTTTTATTTGTCAAGGAACATGAGAAGTTCACATAACTGCCGGAAGCTAAAAGGAAGAAATAGTAAATGTGAGATATGAAACAGTTGAGTTGTAAATTGTGTTCAAATAATATGTATTTTAGCTCAATAGGGAGATGAAAGATTTCTTTCAATTATAAAAATGTAGTTAGATTAGTGACAAGAATTTATTTTTAAAATATTAAAATGATGACTCAACTTTTAACTATTTAATATTTTATTAATTACATATTTTATAATATTTTTATTTAGTGTAGGGATAAAGTGGTAATCCAACTTTAGACTTAGGACCTTTCCTCTTTTAATATAGCTAATTTTAGGAAACGTGTGTTGCATGTTTACCTCATAATACTTGAGACAATGTTTGTACTGCAAATAATAAATTTAAATGATACATATATTATTCGACTTTCTTTATATATTTTATATATTTATCTCAAGAATTAACTATTATGCATGAAAAATAAAAACTAAAGCGATACATATGTTGAATATCGTCATGATCAACTCAATTGCAGTCAGAAGTCATGTGAATATTGCTTCGATTCAAACATGAATATGCGGGAAAAAAAGTAAAAAGAATTGATTCTATAAATAATTATTACAAAGCATAAAAAGAAAAATATAATATCAAACTCATAATCACAAACTAAAATCTTCGATAATGTTAAAAATTTGAGATGCAAATGAGAAATCAATGGCCTGCATGACAGATTTATATTTATACTAATAGGTGTAGTGACTCATAGAATTCTTTTTCAGCTTTATTTAAAATCATTAATAATTTGAATAATTAAGACAGTAACTTTTGTTTTTTCATCATAAATAATAGAAGATTGAAAGATTGAAGTAAATATAATGACTTTTAATATATATATAAAACTACACACACATACTCAGAGAGATTATTGTTGCTGATTCATTAAGCAATATTAATATGGCAGAAAAAGTATTTAAAATCTAGTTTGCTATAAATTGACTTTTCTATCTAATTTCTTTATAAATTTATTAATTACATATTAATTAAATTAATAGCTAATTAATGTATTACGTCCTAAATCAATGTATAATTTCTTTAGGAGTACTCTTTCGCTTTACACTTTAGCTTGTAACAAATCTAGGAGGTGAAAAGACTTTATAACATTTTGATTAATAGATATTTAATTTATAACATCGTGTGTTGCACGTTTGTTCCAAATATTTTATTAAATATTTATATTATAATACAATAAATTTTAGACGGTACATTTTCAATATTTTCTTTGAGCTATAAAATAGAATTCAAAACATACAAAAAACACTAATAATTTGAAATCAGAAACTTAGAAATTTGATGTTAATGACATAATATTTTAATTTAAAGAAAGGTTACACTCTCGAACATATATATAAAACATGTATGTAATAAAATTATTATCTCACGAACTAATAATTTTGTATGAAAATTAAAATCAAATTAATACGTACTACTTTCAATTACATTGAAACCAACCCAAAGGTATATATGCACATTTCACAAATTCCATCAGTAATTTATTTCCTCGTAAATTAAAAAATAATGAAGTTACAATGATTCATCAACTTATAAAACGCCATTGTATCTCTTCATCATCATTTTTTCTATCTTTCTTTATTTTATTTTTGTCACTTGTACAAAATCACATTGTTTTTTTGCCTTTTAGGATAGTCCATTGATTGTTATGAATGCAGTGAGAAAACTGGAAGTCTTCTTGTCCTAGTGGAAAAGACCCTTTTTTAGAGAATCCAATTAATTGTACCATCTCAACTTCTATAAAATGATTACTGTTTACAAATCAAACCACAATTTTATTAATAATATATCAACTTGCATAAAAGAAAATTATTGCATGTAAAGAACAATGATTTATTACCTGAAAATTGATACCACTTGAAACAGTTTAATTTGCGTTGCTTCACTTACTGCATCATCACTATGAAATATTAGCACCATTTCTTAATTGTATCTGCATAAAAAAAAAATCAAGTTTAACAAAATGTATTGAAATATTCAATAATTTAGATGTGTTCAAATAAATATAAATAAAACATTGAGCATAATAAACTCATATAAAAAATAATGGAGATAACATGGTTACATGAGAAAGGAGAATATATAACATAGGAAAATGAAGATTCTGCTAATGGAAGATAAAAACGTTACCAATTCCAAGAGGTGCCCTTTTGATTTCTTTAACCTAAAACCTTAATATGAGTTTTTCTTTTTTTTAATAATGACAATAGTTGCTCTATTTTTTAAATTATTTATTCCAATGCATGTTTACTTTTTTATCTAGTAAAAATATATAGAAGTCCATCAATTATGAATGCTTTCACTCTTCCACCTTCCAAGGGTCACCCTACGGTCCGTGGGTGGCATCCGTGAGTTGCACCTGCAACTTCTGGAAATCTGTTTTAAGGTTTATTTTCGGATACGGGGTGTTACATATCCTTTGCCAAAGGAAAATAACATATTTTCTGAATATGATAGATCATGATTTCAACCTAACACACTCCCAACTTACTTCATAGATCTATATTATTTCTGCATGATTTGAAGAAGTGGTTACCAATATTTGATTCTTTGAATACCAAGATATTGTTATGCCTCCATATGTAAGCAAATAGCTTATTTGAGATCGAGCTTTATGCAGATTAAATAAATATTCTGCATTTACATAATCAAATCATTTCTGACTCAGAGATTGATCATTCCAATTTTATTGAAGCTCATATTTTCTTCTAAAAGAAAATCATACATCTTCTATGTGTTGAGTCACTTGCTTTGTTAGTTTCTTGACATAACATGAATGATAATATGACAATCCCCTCACATAACTTGTATATATATATATATATATATATATATATCAAATAATCTTCTAGCATTTGCATAACCAGCAATCTGTAAGGGCACCAATTGCACTAATACATGACATTTTAAATCATTTTCATGAGGTTGAAAAGATTCTTTCTCTGTGTTAAGCAATCTCAAAACCATTGGGTACTCAATGGAATTGTTTTAAGACATTTTAAATACTTCAAGAATTTTCATATAACCTTCATCGTCTAGTTAGACATGATAATCAATCATTATACATATTCAAGTATTTCATCTATTGTCAGACTGAAATAAGTCTCATTGCATCCACCACTGGAGAACATATCTCCATTTAATAATGTCAGGACTTCTACGAAAACCCTTTATGCCCCAAGGCACAAACCATACTTTATACCTTACGGTTATACTTTCGCACAATGATTCATTTGTACCTCATTGACATATCTATCTATCTATGAACTATAAGTTCAAGAACATCACTTTTCTAAGTGAAAGAAAATATACTTGAATAGTGTATTTTATTTGGCCAATCATTTATCTGTACACATTATATGACAGATTTGAATTTAAGATCCTCATAACCACTTATAGCATTGAGTGTTACTTCATATCAAAGATACCGTCGACGGTCATTTAACTCGATTCCAATACGACATAACTTATTGAGATCTCTTTATTTTTCATCATTTTTAGGTACCTGAACCTTTGCCAAGGTTTTAGGAAGTGTTATGTCATAGAGCTCTTTCAAAGTACTTACCTCATTATCATGACAATTTTGATAATTTGCTCCTCTCCTTCCTCAAGGAGTTTTATGTTTGGAATCGATTGGTCTTTCACGCTTCTGGCGTACCATAGACTCTGTCCTTCAAGGACTATTTATTGAAGCATTTGCAACTTAATTAAAATATTGGGTCATCAAATACATTTGATAAATTATTTGCAACATTTTGCAAATGAATTATCTCTTGAATTTCAAGTTCACATTTTTTTAACGAGGATCTAGATAATTCACCCCACACATAATTTCAGTTGCTAAACATATCTCCCCCTAATGGTAGAAAATCTAACATCTACCCGAACCTCATTTGGGGATCCATCTTTGTGCGTGGTGGAATAATAAAATCATATGTGCACACATCAAATTTTTAGACGGAAATTATTTGGTTCCTGACCCTGAACCAATTGTGATGGGAGAACTGTATTGTCTCAATGCATAGATATTAAATAAACTCATCTCATACCAAGTTTTATTTGAGAGATTTGTTCTCATAATCATTGGTCTAGCTATAATTGGAGGCATACAATTTTTGCTAAACCAACCAACATTATCAACATAATTTTATAGTTTAGAACTGTGCTCTTATTTTAACAATTCGAACAAACAACCTTACAAAAACCAAATTGTAAGTTGATACAAATGCACATGTGACCATACCATCACATACCATAGATGCATCTACTAAATCATAATAGTGAACGGTCCACATGGCATGTGAATGGGCCCATATTCACCTTTCTATATGCTCCAAATAATTTTAGGGGATACAATCCCAACCTTAGTTGAGTCAGTTATCAATTTGGCATGAGAACAAGCAACAAAGAGAATCTTGACGAATCTTTTATTTCTTCAAACATATAGCCACATGAATTCTCAATTTCTTTTGCATCACATTTAAATCGGAATGGCCAATCGGTTATGCCAACTAATATTTATTCTAGTTTACTTTTGCATGTGATTCCTTCATCATGTCCATATTTTTATTCAACAAACAAGAGAATGATGGGTAACCTTTTATGTAAATATTTATAACCCGCTTTGATTGTAGTAATCTGAAGATATTTAATCTTTCAATAATTTACAGTCTCAATATAATAATTTTTTTCAATTCCTCCGAAACTTAAAAAGTTTCTTTTAAGAGTTACTACAACCTCAATATTATGAACTATTTCATTTTCTAGAGAGTAACAAATTAGTCCTTCTGAAACCTTCAATTAATTTTATGTACTGCCACAAATTTCACAACACCATTCTTATGGTGACCATTTTCTTCAAGGAGAAAATTATTATTGTCATGGTTAAAATTATTACATGCAAGACTTATTTCTTGACAACCAATGACAAATTGCCACACAACAACATTTATTTTGGTCATGACTACAACCTCTATAGACACGTAATTTTTGACCGAACATAAAATTTTATACTATTCTTATTCCTTAAATATTTCTTTTATGTCTAAGTTAGATATTTTGATTTTTATTTTATTTTATTGAGTTTATTTTAAAAGATTTGAAAACAACCAAAATAAAATCATATTTTTTGGTAAGTTTTATTTTTAATTTATTCAAAAAGAAATAAAAACTTTCAAAAATATATGTTTTCTTTTTGATTTTAGCTTTAATAAATAAACTAGTGTTTCTTAATTATTATTTTTAATTAGCTATTTAACTTTTCTTATATTTATATTAATTTAAAATAATTAATTAATATTTTTAATTATTATATTTTATATTTATATATACCTACACATTAACCCCCCACTACTCTTCCCATTTCCCACAACCCTCGCCCCCACTTCACCATAATTCCCCACTCCACTCACTATACATATACTACACTACTACACACCCATACACACGACATACAACCAACACACTATATTAATACTACTATACTACACACAACGGAGATCCAAAAAACCTATTAATACACACACAACCCAAACACGTAGAAAAAAAAAAGAACACACCCCACACAATCAACAACAACAAAAAAAACACAAACGGAAGAAAAAGAAAAAGGCAACAGATCACACAACAACACAAAAGAAGAAAAAATAAAGGTTGAATTTGAGGTTCGTTTTTGTGGTTTCTTTTTACGATCTTTTCTTTTCGTGAATTAATTTCACAAGAGGTAACACTGAATTATATTTTGTTATTGTTTTTGTTAGTTTTATGTCATGATTGTGCAAGAATTGATCCCAATATATTGAAGTTGTTCATATTTCGTATATGTTTTGACTTATTAATATTTTTTATGTAATTATAATATGAAATATGTTGAACATTTATATTGTTAAATTTAGAGTAAAATGTGGTATATCATATAGTTGTTTTTGCTTGGTTAAGATCCAATATTTTTCCTTTATTCATTGTACCTTGTTATGCCAAGATTCAACTCATGAATTTCTATGAATTAAATTGCTTAATTAATATAGATTTGTGTTATTCGTGTGAGAATAGTTTTTAAAATAGATTAAGTAAATCATTTGGATACAATTTATTTTATGTCATCTAAAGCATTTAAGGTTCTTGGTATTCTATATGACATGGATCTAATACTAGTTTCAAAATATTGACAAAAAGAAATAAAAAAAATCTGAAAAAATGGGGACTTTGGGATGTTGTATTATATTGAGGTTGCTACTTATTATTTTAGATGGTTGTAACATAATTATAGGCAATATTAAGAGTTGTCAAATATTTAAAAAGTACAAGCATAATTAAGTTTTGTCTCAATTAAGAATGTGGTTACACATCTTTTTTGAGATACGTACAAGAAATTTAAGGATGCGATGATGCACCTTTGCCATATTATTTTAATAATTAACTTTCTTTAGTTAAATTAAAGAAGTGTGAAGAAAGACTTTTAGGTATAATGTATTCTAGATAAGAAAGCATGTATGCTTCTAAGCTATTGTATGTCAAAATCAAGAATGCAGTTACGCATCTAGGTTGAGACCAAATAAAAATTCAACAATAAAAATATGAGCGAAACTGTAGCATATAAAATATATCCAAAAATAATTTAAAAGTAAGTAGAAGTCAATAAAAGCAATCGTGCTAGAATCACGGGACTCGAGGGATGCTTAACACCTTCCCCTCGATCAACAGAATTCCTTACGTGAACTTCTAGCTTCGCAGACCAAAATTAAAGAGTCTTTTCCTATTGTTTAGAGATTCAAAAAGGTGACTTGGAACACCATAACTCAATTCCAAGTGGCGACTGTGAAAAATTAAAATAATCCTTAATCAATACCGTCACTTAAATTGGAAAACCCTCCACCGGTGCGAAAATAGGGGTGTGACAAATGGCGACTCTGTTGGAGACTAACCAGAATTCGAGCTTTGTTATATTGACTTTTACTTGATTTTAATATTTTATTTTATTGGATATATTGTGTTTGATGACCTAATGTGCTTGCTACTCATTTATCGCTTTTATATTGTTGAACTTTACTAAATTGTCTTCTCTTGTGCAACCACTTTGAGTCTCTATAAGCACTTCGCACACAATCACAAGAATGTAGTTATGCATCCTACTTTATCTTAAGATAAAGTTGGAGTGTCTTGACACCCAGTGAAGGACTTTTAGTCACATATGTTAGACGGGGTTGGACCAGCAATGAAGTCGGAATAGCGCTGCTACCGATAATTTTCCCCTTCCTGGCTCGAGTTGTCCACTCGGGTAAGCCAGTCTAGACACTTATCTCTTTTAGGTCATGGTTACCACTAGTAGGCTCTACTCAGTTGCATAATTTGTATTTGACTTATTAACTTGAAATAAGAATTAAGTCCATCTAGGACAAGTATTCATCTCTTACTTGACCACTTAAATAATTTTTTGTGCTGTATAAAAATGTATTTATTTAGAAAGTCTTTGCAAGTTGATCCATTTTAGTGTGATTAATGGAATAAGAGAAAATGTTATCTTTTCATTTTTACAAAATAAAAAAAAGGAGAAAACATAAAAAAAAAATTCTTTTATAAGTTACTAGGTAAATTACCCGTGCTTCACACGGGATTGAACTATTTACTAAGCTTACTTATGGTCATTCGGTAATATTCGTATTTACAATACATACACTACATTGTCAAGAACATTTTATCTTAATAACTTAAGGTAAATCATTCTTCTGAAATCTTAAAGTGCAATATTTTTTTTTATTTTCGTTTTTGTTATACAAAAATTATGAGTCATAGAGAGATTTTAAGTATAAGAAAGAAGTCTAAGAAAATCTCCATGGAAATAGTTGGTCAGAAGTAATGAAATTTTCTAAATTCCAAAAGTTATAAAGAACAACATCAGACATTAAACAAGAGACCAAAAAGCCTTGAACAACAACACTCCCAAGTAAAGTGGAACATCACGTCCATACAAGAACATAATTAACTAACACTACTAAAAAACGACGAAAGAAAATGCGACGGACAGCGTCGCTCCAAAAAAGCAACGGACTAAGAGATGTCGTCCGTCGCTTTTTATTAAAAATAATTATTTATAAATTAAACAATAACCACGCTGTCCGTCGTTTTAATTTATTTTATTTTATTAATTAGTTTTTTAAAAAAGCGACGGACGGCATCTCTTAGTCCGTCACTTTTTGGTCAAAATATCTTGTCAAACATTTTTAAAAAGCGACGGACAGCGTCTCTTAGTCCGTCGCTTTTTAATTAAGATAATTTTTTTTAATTTTTTTTAAAAGCGACGGACGGCATCGCTTAGTCCGTCGCTTTTTTTTTGCGTATTTTTGCTAATTAATTATTTTATATAAATAGTGATGCAGTCCGTCGCTTTTTATTAAAAATAATTATTTATTAATTTTAAAAAGGTCACACCGTCCATCACTTTTTATTAATTTTAATTGTTTAATTATTTTTTAAATTATCGACGGACAACATCTTTATGTCCGTCGCTTCTTGGTCAAAATATCTGGTCAAATAATTTAAGAAAGCGACGGACAATGTCTCTTAGTCTGTCACTTTTTGGTCAAAATGTTGGTCAAACTTTTTTTTTTAAAAAGCGACGGACATAGAGACGTTGTCCGTCGCTTTTTTAAAAATATCTGCACTAGCAGACACGATTTTCCCCATTTCTCCATATAAAAAACAAAATTGAGAAGTATTTTGATTTAATTTTATTTAAATCGTCTTCCGGAGAATGGTTTTGTGTAAAATAAAAAACAAAAAAAATTATAATACTGACTTCCAGATGTCGGTAAAATTAAATAGTATGTAATAAATTAATATTTTCAATTAACTTTAAATAAATCGTCCTCCGAATGACGGTTTTATATAAGTTAAAAAATAATTTAATATAAAATACCGACCTCCCGATGTCAATATTATTTAATTAACATAATTACTTTTTATTTATCTTAAAATTTAATGTGATACCAACCTCATGAGGTCGGAACTTTTTATTATATCTAATTACTTTTAATAAAAGCGACATCCGGAGGTCGGTATGTTTAAAATATTCCTATTAATCATAATTTTGCTATTGTGCATAATATTAAAATTTCATTTTACACCTACGATTAATTGTTCAAAAAGTGTAATAATTTTGTATACTTTTACAAATAAAATGTTAGAATTCGTGAAATAAATAAAAAAATATCTATAATCCATATTTAGAGTATGAAACTACGTTGATATGAATTAGGAGATAATTATACTTATATTTATAGAGTAATGTACAAATCCTATCAGTCCGTCGTCTAATCATAAACTTAATATCTCATGTCATTATGTAGTAGAGGTGAAGAGCTAACATATAATCCATTCTAGTATGAAATGCGAGATAGTATTATTATATACGTTAGATCTTGAATGGATGTCAAGTGTAGTGATCACCTCCTAATTATGATGACATGTAAAGGATACTTCATCGGAGTATGAAATACGTTGATTAATTATATATATATTCCTCGAGTAGTTTAACAAATCAAGTCTTATATACTAGTGGTTCAAATATGAAATACATTATCAATTAAAGAAAACTTGATGATCAATTCAAGGAGATTTATATATTAAATTTGATATTGATAAACTTTTGTTGATCAATAAAATTAAATTTATATAATTAGAAGGTATATAATTTAAATTTATAAAATTAACTTGATCGATAAATTAAATTTATTAAATTAAACTTTTGTTGATGTGTAGTAAGATTTTTTTTTTATATATATATATATATATGGCCAAACACATATACAACCCCTCTAACTTGTCCACATTTTTCATTTTGGCACTTTATCTTTGCCTTGTTCCATTTTAACCCTTGAAATCCATTTTTTATGTTCCATTTTAACACGAAATACTATTTTTATGATTTATTTATTTTTATATATATTCTTCAATTGCAACTTCTTATTTTAAATCGACATGTGTCATTTAAATTTAGTTAAAAAATTAAAAATTAACAAAAAATAATTCTTTTTAAAAATTAATAATTTCTTTTTAAGAGTGTTATGTATTTTTGTGTGAAAAATAACCGACGAGATCGTGTTGGTTTTCTTTCTTTAAAATCACTGACAACCTAACAAAGTCAATTGAGTTTTAACATTGTTTAGTAGTGTTATTAGCAATGAACAAGAGTCTTTTTTTAGTAGTGTTATTAACTAAGTCAGTCGAGTCTTTTTGAAGATGGGTTTTTTTATTCGTATTGATTTATATTAAAAATTAAAAGTGAGTATTTGCGTTAAATTTAGATAGCCTAGATGATAAGAAAAAATAAATAAGTAGTGTTTTTTTATTTGATTGAATGTTTAAGAAAGGGAATCAAAGAACTTTCGTCAATTTATTTTCATGCAAAAATACAGAGAAATATCAAAAAATAATATTATTGTTTGAAAAATTTTATGTTCGTTCGTGAATGTTTAATTTTTTTAATTAACAGGCACACGTCTATTTTTAAAAAATAAGAAATTGCAATTGAAGAACATAAATAAAAACATATCATAAAAATTAGGGTTGTCTAAAAATATTATATATTTTAGTATGCATGATTTATAAAAATATTATTATTTTTAAATTATTATATTTATCGATAGTTAAACTCAAAATAATTACTTTACTTATATTTTAAAATATTAGATGTTTTTAATAATGTGTGAAAATATTTTAATATGTAGTATTTTATTAATCGGATAGCATTTCCTTATTCCTCCTCTAAATTATTTAAATTATAGTCCATTCTATTCCAATTTATTTCAATTCTAGCCCTCTTTCTATGCAAGTCTCTTTCGATTTTAGCCTCTAATTTCAATTTAGTCGCAATTTTAGCCCTTTTGCTCATTGCAATTATTTCAGATTTCAATCAAACTCATCCCTTTTAATCTTGACCACCCATCTCACTCCAAGTTAATCTCAGCCTTACATCTATTTTAAATCAACGGTGAAGATCTATTTTCCTATTTTAATCTACCAAAAGGAACCAACCCTAAACTAATTCATTCTTCATCTCTTTCTCCTTACCGCTGCCTAACCTCCTCCTCTCTCTCATTCTCCGTCCATTTCCGGCGAGAAGCAGCAGCTGTGACCAGCAGCCCCGACATCGTCCTCTCTTCTCCTCCCCTTCCCGTCGCCTCTTTCTCTCTTCTCATCTGTCGACGACAACCAGCAGCTCTAATCGGCGAGCAACAACAACTAGCAGCCAGGCGAGCTAGATCAGACATCAGCTCCGGCAGGCTACCTCCGATCAGCGAGCATCCACCAGAGATTCCACGGCGAAGCAGCAGTGCCAGCGTGACCAGCAACTCCGGCCAGCGAGCCACTACGAAGCTCCAGCGCCGGTGAGCAACAACAACACCAGCGAACGCCAGCAGCTCCAGTGCCACCAGTCGCCTGTTTCTCCGGCGAAAACGGCAATCACTTTGCATAATTTGGATTGCTTAAGATGGATCTTAATTGATCCATCCCAGGTACAAATTCCTTTACTTTAATTTTAAGCATGTCACTAGGAATATTATTAAATGTGAGATAGTTGCACCTTTTCGTTTTAGATTTCAAATACTTACTATATGTGTGGGCTGCCTGTTCTTGGAAATTATGTGTATGTGACCCTTAGTTTATAATCAATTATCTAGCATGCTATGGTGTTTGTTAATGTTGAAATATTCGCCTATGTTGGTGTTCATCTTGAGGTTTGGAATAATTTGTGAATTCTTGACTGTCTGTATCAATGATTGTTTATCAAGTTCAGTCTTGATTGAGAACCAGCCCGTTATTTTTCAATCTGCCCCTAACATTCTTTTTACCTTATTGAATCCAATGTAAAATATGTCCTAATTAATGCTTTAAATTGATCCTTCGGCTATATATATTTCGTATCAATTTCTGATTTATTTGATTATATTAGATTATTATAAAATGTGAGCATAAATCTGAATGTAATTCCCACTTCCTTAAATAATTATGCCTATTGGTTTAACTATATCAATAATGTCTATTGGGATTTTAGGACTAGTTTGAATTTGTGATTTTAAGACTAGTTTGAATTTTGAATTTAGGACTAGTTTGAATTATTATTGAAGTTGAACTTAGAATTTGAACATGAACTTGAACTTGAACTTGAACTTAGAATTTGAAGTTAAACTTAGAACTTGAACTTGAAATTAGAACTTGAACTTGAATTTAGAAGTTGAACTTGAACTTAGAATTAGAACTTGAACTTGAAATTAGAAATTGAACTTGAACTTAGAACTTGAAATTAGAACTTGAACTTAGAATTAGAACTTGAACTTGAAATTAGAAATTGAACCTGACCTTAGAACTTGAACTTAGAACTTGAACTTGAAATTAGAATTTGAACTTGAACTTAGAACTTGAACTTGAACTTAGAATTAGAACTTGAACTTGAAATTTAACTAATTTTAGAACTTTTCGTGGTAGGCAACTGAGGAAGCTCAACATCTAAAAAAGTTGATACAAGACTATATTGCTTCTTTCATCAAAGTAGGAGATAAGGTTGGTGCTTCTAAATTTCTAAACTTCAAGTACAATTGTTTTCAATAATGTGTTTGTGTCCATCTAGTATTGATATTTAGCTTTAATTTTATGATAATATTTTTGTGTCCATCGATTGTTTGTTAAGCTTAAGTACCAACACTAGTTGATCCTATTGATGACAAAATTGATTTTCTTGCAAGATCAATTTGTGTCCATCTAGTGTTGACACTTAGCTTTAAATTTAGAAATAATATATTTGTTAAGCATGAGTACCAACACTAGTTGATCCTATTGATGACAAAATTGATTTTCTTGCAAGATCGATTTGTGTCCATCTAGTGTTGACACTTAGCTTTAAATTTAAATAAGTTAAATTTAAAAATGTGGTTTTGTTGATGGATTTAGTTGTTGGAATTAAGTCAAAACTAAACTAGTTAAAGTTGTTAAGTTGTTTAAATAAGTTAAATTAAATAATGTGGTTTTGTTGATGGATTTAGTTGTTGGAATTAAGTCAAAACTAAACTAGTTCAAGTTATAAAGTTGTTAAGTTGTTTAAATAAGTTAAATTAAATAATGTGGTTTTGTTGTTGGATTTAGTTGTTGGAATTAAGTCAAAACTAAACTAGTTCAAGTTGTTAAGTTGTTTAAATAAGTTAAATTAAATAATGTGGTTTTGTTGATGGATTTAGTTGTTGGAATTAAGTCAAAACTAAACTAGTTCAAGTTAAAAAGTTGTTAAGTTGTTTACATAAGTTAAATTAAATAATATGGTTTTGTCAATACTAAACTAGTTTTAGGACTACTACTAGTAAAATTATTATTAAATTTTATTTATAATATAATTGAATATCTATACTTTTGTAGATGGATCATCGTTTGTGGATGTATAATATGCATTATGAAACTGGTGCTGGTTTGAAACCTGAGTTTACTGACGGTGTTAGAAATTTTATTGAAAATACAATGACACTTGACATTTTCAAGATTAATGGATTGGTTAGGTGTCCTTGTAGTGCATGTAAGTGCTTAAAATTTTTTAAACCAGATAGAGTTATGGTTCATTTGTACCGTAATGGATTTAAGCCTAGATATTTTGTATGGATTGATCATGGAGAAAGTGATGGATTGGATGGTATCTTTTATAATTCGATGCCTGTTGATGTATATAATATGGTTGAACCACATGGCCAAATTAGGGTTGAACAAGTTAGAGTTGAACATGATAGGGTTCATGAAATGATCAATGATGCTTTCGGGGTTCAAGGTGGGATGGAACCGGAACAATATTTTGATGAAGCTCCTAATGAAGAAGCAAGGCGCTTTTATGATCAATTAGAAGAGTCTAGTCGTCCACTATGTTAAGGGAGTCCACATTCTGCCTTGTCAGTTGCGGTTAGATTAATGAATATTAAATTAGATTGGAATGTTCCTAATGCTGCTATGGACTCAATGGTTGATCTTTTGGGTGAACTAGTTAATCCGGAGGTTAACATACCAAAGAACTTCTATTAGGTAAAGCGTTTGGTGTCCAAGTTAGGATTGACGTATGATAGAATTCATTGTTGTGTTAATGGATGCATGTTGTTTTACAAGACTAACAGTGAATTAGAAAATTGTAAGTTTTGTGGACATACTTGTTATAAGAGGACTCCGGCTGGAAAGATGGTCCCAGTTCAGCCGATGCATTATCTACCTCTCATTCCTAGGTTAAAGAGGTTGTATGCATCGATGAGGTCTACCCCACATATGAGATGGCATCTTGAATATAGAGGGCCACCGGGTGTCTTGTCTCATCCATCTGATGGTGAAGCATGGAAGCATTTTGATAATGTATATCCTGATTTTGCTAGTGAACCAAGAAATGTTAGATTGGGGTTGTGTTCAGATGGCTTCACACCATTCTCTAATAATTCTTCGCCTTATTCATGTTGGCCGGTATTTCTTACTCCGTATAATCTTTCTCCTGAAATGTGCATGACCAGTCCCTACATCTTTCTAAGTTATGTTATTCCAGGTCCCCGGAATCCAAAAAGTTTGATTGATGTCTTCTAGCTACAACCATTGATAGATGAGCTCAAAGAATTGTGGTTTGAATGCGTTTTGACTTATGATATATCAACTAAGCAGAATTTTATCATGCGTGCTTCTTTAATGTGGACTATTAATGATTTTCCTGCATACGGGATGTTGTCTGGTTGGATGACAGCTGGAAAGCTAGCATGTCCGTATTGCATGGAAAATAGTAAGGCATTCATTTGAAAGCATGGCAGAAAAAATACATGGTTTGATTGTCATCGCCAGTTCTTGCCAATGGACCATGAGTTTAGAAAGAAGAAAAATGCATTTAGAAAAAATAAGGTTGAAAGTGACCCCCCACCTCCATTACTCACAGGGCATCAAATTTGGGAGAGAATTTCCCAACTACCTAAAGTTACAGAAGCTTCACCTTCTAGACTTCCTGGATATGGTGTTGAACATAATTGGATCAAACAAAGCATATTTTGGGAGTTGCCGTATTGGAAGGACAATCTGCTACAACATAATCTAGATGTGATGCACATTGAAAAAAATTACTTTGACAATTTGTTTAACACAGTGATGGATGTTAAGGGTAAGACAAAAGACAATCCAAAAGCTAGAATGGACATAAAGGAATATTGTAGGAGAAAAGAGTTATGGCTGCAGGATTTATAGAATGGTAAAATAGTTAAGCCCAAAGCCAGCTTTTCACTCACATTGGAAGAGAAACGTGAAATTATTGAGTGGGTTAAAAATTTGAGGATACCAAAGGGCTATGCTTCGAATATAGGAAAGCGGGTAGATATGAATGAAGGAAAATTGATAGGTATGAAAAGTCATGATTGTCATGTGTTCATGGAAACTTTAATTCCTATCGCTTTTAGCCATCTACACGAAAGGATATGGAAACCAATCACAGAGATAAGTCTTTTTTTTAAAAAGATTTGTGTTCTGGAAAGTTGTTGGAGAGTAGTTTAGATAGGATGGAGGAAAATATTCTTGTCACTACTACTAAGTTGGAGAAGATATTTCCATGTGGTTTTTTTGATGTGATGGAGCATCTTCCAATTCAACTTGTACAAGAGGCCCGCCTCGGAGGTCCGGTTCAAACAAGATGGATGTATCCATTTGAGAGGTATGCATTTGAAATATTCAGTAAGTTATATATATTCGCCAAGTCTTTTATATATTAACATATATATACATATATGCATGCAGAAAAATTGGTAGTTCGAAGCAAACGATTAAGCAAAGGGGAAGGATCGAAGGATCATTTGTTCAAGGCATATTGGGAGAGAAACAGGTGATTTTTATTCTTATTACTTTGGTCATGATGTGTCATGTAGGAGAAACAGGCCCAATCACAATGATGAAGGCGATATTGATCCTTATTTCCACCGATGTCATTTTTTAATCAAAATGGTCGAGGATCTAAAAAGCGTAGAAAGCGAGGCTTCACTAATATGGAAATGCAATAAGCTGTGACACATATTTTGCTTAATTGTCCAGAGATTCAATCATATGTCAAGTAAGTGTTAAAAATATGTTATTAATTACATACTAATAAGTGATCATTAACTAACGAAATACTTGAATGTAAAATGATCAGCTTGTTCGTAAACACATGGGGTAATGAAGCCATCTATACGGAATTTTCCAAATGGCTGAGGAACTATGTAAGTGTACAATCACTAAGTATTTAATAATATATTCATGTTATACTAAATTATATTACTTGAAATAACAATCGCGTAGGTTTACGATGAATACTTAAGTGTCCAACATTTGCAATTAGTGAAAGAAATAGCCCTTGGACCTGAATCTCAAGTACTGGCAATGAACAAGTATTGTGTCAATGGTTTTAAGTTTCAAACTGAAGAAGTATCTAGGAACAAGAAAACAAATAATAGCGGTGTTTATATACAAGGTGATGTTGATGGTACTGGTCAAACTATTGAATATTATGGTGTCATTCAAGAGATTATTGAAGTGAGGTATTCAGGTTGGCCTAATAAGATGATTGTATTGTTTCGGTGTGAGTGGTTTGACCTATCACATAGAGGCACAAAGGTGGACCATCAACATAATATAATTGAAGTTAAGCACACCAGGAAATACAGAAGTTATGATCCTTTTATTATTGCACAACATGCTAAACAAGTGTATTACGCTTCATATCCATTGTGTAGAGACAAAGCTGATTGGTGGGTTGTTATAAAAAGTAAGCCTGTGGGAAGAATTGAAATTGACAATGTCTTAGATGTGGTGTATCAAAATGATGTTGCAATTGTTCAACAACAAGTTGATGTTGTATTGGAAACCACACTACAACATCCTCAACACATATTAGAAGAAGTATCTGATGATGAGATATTGAATGTTGAGGAAGAAATATCTGAGAATGAGGAAAATGAATCATTTGATGACGAAGAATGGGACGATAATGAAAATGAAACAACTGAGGAGGAAGAATGGGAGAATGATGAAATTGAAACAAGCGAGGAGGAATAGTGTAGAATGAAAGCTAGCTAGTACATATGTAAGTGTATTTTACTAATTTTATTTAATTTATGATTTTTATATATATTATACATGTAAATTTGCATACAGATGTCATCAGGCGGTGACGGTGATAGACATCGCGAGCATCTTGGAGTTAGCCAAACTAAACAGGCTAAGAAGAAGAAGTCTAGGAGACCGATAGATCCTGAGGATATTGCAGGATCTATTTCTTCTGCGCCAGAGCGCATCAGCCATGATACACATTTATTTGCTGTTCCGTTTGGTACGGCGGATCCTCGACAATATTATCCTAATTATCGTCGACCAGTCGGTGCTTCATCTACTTCACAGGCATTTCCTTCACGATGCTACGATGACCTACCTTTACAGGCTATTCGTCGAGCACAACCCTTATCGGCAGGTACTCCATCTCCCACAGGTACATCTCTTCAGTTATCTGCCATGAGGCTTGGAGATTCTAGTAGCGAGCAGTCAGATGCTATGGCCAGTACGCCTCCATTGACTAAACGTTTTGTGCATGCTGATGTATCACCCTCGTCTACAGCTGCACTTAGTGCTACACCACAGGATACGATGTCTGCTCTAGCTCCTGGCCAGAAGGACAGACTTGGTAGAGTCATGATTGAGCTGGATGGATCATCGTAAGTTTGTTTTGTTATCTATTTGTTAGTATATTTTATTTATTTCTTATACTTTAATATATTATTTATGAACTAACATATTTATTATGTGTTTTGCAGGTGGCATCCTGCAAAAGATGTTGCCCGGGCTTTAAAAGAGTGTGTTAGAAGACTCTATACACAAGCTTATCACTCTTGGAGCGAGATTCCAAACAGTATACGCCAGGCGATGTTTAATAACTTTAAGATATATATTTTTTTAGTTAAGTTTAGTATACTTTACTTTTTTTTACTATCGATTTAATTAACGTTATTCAAAAAAAAATTCATACTATGTGTACTTGGGAGTCGAAGTACAATTTGGTCATTGGGACCACGTTTGAGAGGAAGGCATCTGCCAGACTGTCTAGCTGGCTAAAGAGTGTTCGGGATATTGGTGAACGTCCTGGTTGGATGTTGCCTCATATTTTTGATGAATTGGGTCAGCATTAGAACACAGACAAGTTTAAGGCAATATCAGATCAAGCCAAAATGGCTAGAGGCAGTCTTAAAGGTGGCTCGTTGCACACTGGAGGTGCAAAGACGGTTGGAACAATTGCACGAGAGATGGTAAGTTCTAATTCAAACTTTTAAATAAATAATTAGTTGATACATATATATCGTTATAAATTTTAGTTTTTATTTATAGGAAAAAGAATTGGGACGCACTCCCATTGAACCAAAGGTTTTCAAAAAGACTCATGTCAGGAAGAAAGAAAATGAGTCTGATCCGGATGTGTGGGTGGAGGAAAGGGCCGAACGAACTTTTGTAAGTTATTTAATATGAATAATATATATCAATAGTGAATATATTTATGATATGTATATATATTGATGTCAATACTTATATTTAATATACAGAATGACTTTCATAAGTACGTCGCTGAAAATCTAGATAGTTTAGTTCAATTGACACCTGAACTGTCCACTCAGATTTGGAAAGAAAAAGTGGTAGCGGGGACACACAAGGGTAGATGCTATGGTCTAGGCTCTCGCAACGATGTTAGACGCCTTCAGTCAGGCTTAGAAGGTAGTGGATCGTCACGTCAAGCTAAGGCACTTGACGGTGTTCAGATTGTTGCTATGTCGGATCAAATAGCTAAACTTACAGAGGCACTAGCAGAGATAGAGCGGAAAAGAGTAGCTGAACAACAAAGCATGAGTGAGATCGTTCAGCAAATCAAAGAACAAGTGATGAACATCGCTCGTCAACCTACTACTTCGGCTCCCGATGACACCGACGACGAGAGTGATGAGGATGATTATGTAGATCTCACTCCCTAGTTTAGATCTCTGGACATTTATGAACTTTTTGAAATTTTAAAACGAATTTTAAAAGACTTTATAAGTCTTTAATTTATGATTTAGATACTTTTGAATGTTATTTTAAGTTTGTTTTTTTATGTTTTGTTTAGATTATTTATAATTGTGTGTGTTTGATTGGGCTGAATAGTGTAGAATTGAATTGAATTGCATTTGCAGGTGGGCAACAGAAGCTGCAAGCTGCTACTGTCAAAAATATTGTAGAAAAAGCGACGGACAGCGTGGTTTTGTCCGTCGCTTTTTTGGGTTTTTAAAAATAAAATTTCCAGAAGAGCGACGGACAGTGTCCTTTTATCCGTCGCTTTTCTGGGATTTTCAAAAAATAAATTTCCAGAAAAGCGACGGACTACGTCGCCCTTTAGAAATTAAAAAAAATGAAAATTAAAATAAAGCGACACAATCCGTCGCTTTTTTAAAAGAATTCAAAAAAAAAAAAAAAGTAAAAAAGCGACTTAGTCCGTCGCTAAAAGAGACGCAGTCCGTCTCTAAAAGCGACGCAATCCGTCCCTTTTTTAGTGACGCAGTCCATTGCTTTTTGAAAAGCGTCGAGCTAAAAAGCGACGGAAGTGACTGTGTCGCTTTTTTGTCGATTTTGACTAAAAAAGTGACGCAGTCCGTAGCTTTTGGCCGCCGTTTTTTGACAATTTTTTAGTAGTGTAAATTCAAATGGAGGACCTTCGGCTCCTCTCTTATGAACCTCCATCAATCTCTTTTTATTATAGTATGTTGTATTATGTAGATGTTAAAAATGACCATTAAATTGTGAGTATCATAAATGTTTTTCCTCATTGTCTCAGAATAGTCATTACTATTGCTAGGATTGAGAAGTGAAGAAATAGGGGAAAAACTTTTACTTGGAGAGTCTTGGAAGGAACTGATAATAAACCAAGTTGTTTTGATTAGCTTTTTTTTCGAGCCTTTGTATATGTGTTTTTCTTCATTATCTGCTGGAAAAAAATCAGTAATTTTCTTCAATAGAGACGATAATATCTATACCTCAATCCATACAAAATGTTTGTACCTGAGAAAGAACAATCAAAATAATATACTAATTGTGGCAAGCGAGAGAGCAATCTGTTTGGTTCTTTTAACAAACATCATCATTGGTTCCATATTAGTAATCACATATTTATTGTTGTATACTATCAAATATAACACAATCCACAAGCAATTTTCCCAAAAAGTATATGAAGAAACTTGTAAAAAGGGACAAAAGAGAAGATAAATTTTCAATCATCCTCACTGAATTTTTAATAGAGTTCAAAAAAAATTTACAAAATAGAAAAAAGAAATTGCAAGGGATACATGAATCACTATGACTTACGGTAAAAGATTAAGTTTCATAAAATAGGAGGAAGAAAGCTTTGAGAAATGGAACACACTTCATAAGAAGCTTAATAAATGTATCTGTATTTGACAGTCTTATTGCAAAAAAACCTACAAATAATAGTGGCAGAAATAAAAGATTTGGTTACTAAAGAACCAAATGTAATGAATTCAACCATTTCAAAAGCGTTATGAGTTGTGGGCAGAGAGGTGCAAGAGTAGTAATATCGCATTGCAATTAAAATCAATTTTCATTGTTTATATGAAGAAACCTGTAGAAAGGGACAAAAGAGAAGATCAATTTTCAATCATCGTTGCTAAAAAATTTTAACAGAGGTAGAAGAAAGTCACCAATATAGAAAAAAGGAATTGCCATTGTTACATGAATCACTATGAGTTATAGTAAAGATTAAACTCCATGAAATTGGAGGAAGAAAATTTTGAAGAATGAAACAAACTTCATAAGAAGCTTAATTAATGAATTTGAATTTGACTACCCTATAGCGGGAAAAAAAAACCCTACAAATAATAGTGACAGAAGATCTCTCTATTTATAGAAAATAAATGGTAGTGTGAACAAATTCTTATTGTGCCTTGTTGAAAGGGTCACAACTCATTTCGGAAAGGTCACAACGTTTAATAAAAGTCATATTTTTTCATTAAAGTTGCAACTCTTCATAAAAGTCACTATTATTCATACAAGTTACAACTTTTCAGAAAAGTCGTAACTTTTAAAGACACTATATTTCATTAAAATCACAACATTTCATGAAAGGGGAAGGATAGTTTTGTAAATAAATAAATTAAAAGGGAATTCTTGTTTGTGGTGGTGCCACGTAGGCTGTCCTAGGGTTCTCTTATATATATATATATATATTATACCCTTTTCAAAAATGAAATGAATTTTTTTTCACTACTTCACAAAAATTAGAAAAAATAAATAAATTATTCAAGTTTCTTTTGTACAGTTAATAAAAAATATCAAAATAGTTTGCTTTCATAATACTTTGGAAGGTTCAATCTGAACGAATTACGCACACCTGATTCTCAACTCAATGAGATACGTAGGCAACCCTCCTCGGGTTCGGTGATCCTTATTTAAAAAAAAATTAAAACAAAGAGAAATATTTCTTATTAAAAATAATCTTGTGCTTATAATCTTCCTGAACTATGTTTGACCTGATTCTTGCTTTGACAAGATACGTAGGCAACCTTATTTTGAGGCTCAGTCCAACTAAGGAAAAATCTAAAAAGTCCTCGTCATAAAAACTAGAGAAAAAAAAATATTTATTTAGAAAAATTTGACTTGATTGGTACCAACATACTTAGGAGTGTGCATACGAAAAAATAATAAAATGTTAAACTATTTGGCAAGACACCCCAACTTTGTTGTGACCTATAGACTTCTTTTGGTACCTCTTGATATATTTATGTAATACTTGGGAAATTATCTTGCTTAAAGTTAAGGCTAAAACAAATTCGAACTCATGTTTCATGTGCATTGTGTGGTGAGCTTTAGATATAAAATTCAATGACGTGACTTTGTTGATCTAGAACTTGGCCCGAATGTTGGTTGAGGCGAAATGTTGAGCAACATTTAATTTGTGAAAGGATTATAGGTTTTCTTTGATCTGTTGTGCCTTTAAAGCCTACCAAACATATTATCCATAAGACTCCCAATTCGAGTTTGGAGCCCTTTTATTTGAATAACCACTCTTAACATATATCCTTTTGAGTGCATAAATGCACTATCCTTTGATCCCATCTCATTGAGCACACTATCAATTATCTACACAGTGCCAATGATATAAGTTGGTAACAAAGTGAAAAGGCCAAATATGTGAAAGTTCAAAAAAAATGACAAAGAAAAGCTAGAATGAAAAAATGAAAAAAAAAATCTCCAACAAAAAGGAGAGAAGATGGAGAAAAAGAAGAAGAAAATAAATGAGGAAAAATTTTCGAGAAAACAAAGGTCAAATGCGAAAATGAAAAAATATTGAGAGCATTGTGCAAATTCTAAGGAGGAAATAATCACTTTATCCCAAATGAATATCCTACCTTTCCCTAAGCCTACATTAAAAGCCAATGACAAGTCTTATTTGATCTCGTTTTTGTGTTCTCACAATAGTGGATACTTACATGAGGTCCAAGCATATGGTCTCTCAATCTCATGCACTGAATATTTTTCTGAGTGTGAGTGACCTCTAAAACATCCTAAGATCAAAACACTTCTATTGTGTGAAGTAGGACTTCATTTGTTGCGAGGGCACTTGAAACATGAGGATATGAATAATTTTATCCCTTAATTTAGACAAGATGAACTCATCTTGTAAATACTTAAGTATGTTTGAGATACCATTTGAAACTATAGTGATTACTCAAAGTTGACCTCAAATTTGTCTAAAAGTAGTTGAATGTGACTCATATGCATCATGCTAATTGTTGGTACCAACTAAAGTCAAAACATTGTTAACCATGAACTGATTCGTTTCTCAAAAGATGTCTTTTGTAGGAAAAATCAAGAGAAAAAAAATATTTTTTCATTTTTATGAACTACGTTTGACCTGATTCTTGCTATACAAGATATGTAGGCAGTCCTACAATGGGCTCGGTCTCAAAATTCAAATTTTGTATGCTTGAAGGAACAAATTGGATCATATTTGTATTTTTATTTTATAAAAAATGATAAATTAAAAGAGTTTTAAAGTTTGTCAATTTAAAAAGTGGGGAATATTTTTATTTGTCAAAAAAAATCACTCGCATTACTAGGAAATAACCACCCTAGTTGCATTTTGACCATAGAGAACAAACATCGAAGAGGCATTTTAGAGAACAAACACTCTATCATCTTTCATTTCTAGGGAACAAACACCCTAATTGCATCTGTGTCTTGCATTTTTCTTTTGGTATAAGTATTTCTCATTTATGCTAACAACTTAATAAAAAATATTTGGTGTAAACTGGGGAAAAATATGTTGTAGTGATTCTATTTGATGATTCTGTTAAGTTAGATCTTTCTAAGTAATAGAATTAGTGTAGCAAGACCCTCCTAGACAATGAGAATTAGACTAGCAAGACCCTCCTGGATAATGGGATTAGCAGGACCCTCCTGGATAATGGGACACTAGCAGGACCCTCCTGGATAATGGAACTAGCAGGACCCTCCTGGATAATGGGATTAGTAAGGCCCTCCTAGATAATGGGACAAGAGCAGGACCCTCCTGGATAATGGGACTAGCAGGACCCTCCTGGATAATGGGACACTAGTAGGACCCTCTTGGATAATGGAACACTAGTAGGACCCTCCGGGATAATGGGACTAGCAAGAACCTCTTGGATAATGGGATTAGCATGAACCTCCTGGATAATGGGATTAGCAGGACCCTCCTAGATAATGGGACTAGCAAGACCCTCCTGGATAATAGAACACTAGCAGGACTCTCCTAGATAATGAGACACTAGCAGGACCCTCATGGATAATGGGACTACTAAGACCCTCTTGGATAATGTTACTAGAAGGACCCTCCTGGATAATGGGACACTAGCAGGACCCTCCTGGATAATGAGATTAATAGGACCCTCCTGGATAATAGGATTAGTAGGACCTGTTATCTCCTGTATTCAGATTAGTCAAAAATACAGAATCATTAAAAAGATGAAATTGACAGAATGATTTTTAATCTGAGTCCACAGAAACCACTGTGTTTCCTTAAGAAATTTAATCCCCTCACTGTACCCGAGGTTGCAGATTAATTCCTCGCAAGATAAAATGGATTAACCTGTTAAAGAAGTAGCGGTACCTCAAACTTCAATAACTTCAGCGAACGCAAGAACAGTAACAAGAGCACACACAGACTCAGTCGATCGGCAATTTTATTTATGTAAGAAAATGTATGCAGAGAGCAAAATTTTCAGTGTTTGAAAAAACAAAAAAGACCTCTTATTTATAGCCATTTGCAGCAAGGAACGCGTCTGTTCAGAAAAAATCTGTTCAGACCTGATTTTTCCAGAACATTGTGTCTTTTGGGAAAAGTAACGACTTTTCGAAAGGATTACCGTTTGGGAAAAGTAACGACTTTTTGGAAGGATTACCGTTACTCGTGAATTTTAAATAAATTCAGTTGCGCCAAATTAATTATGTTATTTAATTAACATTCTGTATTAATTTATAAGAGAAAGGAAATGATTTAACAAGATTGATTAAATAAATTTTGTCCAAAAATATTATCAATCAATCACATCATTTGCCAAATCCGAATCCGAATCCGAAGCCGAAGCCGAGCGAGCGACAACGATGGTGCGAGGGGGCACCTTCTTCTTAACCCTTTAAGAACTAAAGGAAGTGTTTCCTAATATAAGGAAAACAATTTCCTTTCTTCTACCAATATGGTAAAAATGACCTTTCATTTGCACTTTTGCAATGATGAATTTTCATTTTCCCTCCAAAATTGGTTCCCCCACTTTCAGTGGTTCTTCCATTTTCTCTTTTTTATTTCCCATTCACA
This sequence comes from Solanum okadae, assembly GCA_036553675.1. NCBI lineage: Eukaryota > Viridiplantae > Streptophyta > Magnoliopsida > Solanales > Solanaceae > Solanum > Solanum okadae. The sequence continues at coordinate 47,598,303 of CM071678.1, forward strand.
CCTTGCTAATCCCAACAGGACCCTCCTATATAAAGGGATTAGCAGGACCCTCCTGGATAATGGGACTTGCAGGACCCTCCTAGATAATGGGACACTAGTAGGACCCTCCTGGATAATGGGATTAGCAGGACCCTCCTTGATAATGGGACACTAGCAAGACCCTCCTAGATAATGGGACTAGCAGGACCCTCCTGGATAATGGGACTAGCAGGACCCTCTTGGATAATGGTACACTAGTAGGACCCTCCGGGATAATGGGACTAGCAGGACCCTCTTGGATAATGGGATTAGGATGAACACTTCTTAGTTTGAGACCTTTATTTTTATTTTCTCCTAGGATAAACAGTTCCTAGTCTAAGTTTATTTTATTTTTAAAATTACTTCTGCTAATAACTCACAACAGTTTTCCAGTGAAAACTGGGGATTTTTTTTGTATATTTCTTTTGTTTGTGATGGTTTTCAGGTTTCTTCAAGCGAAACATGAATTTGAAATTCAAGAACAAAGTTTGAACGCTTTTAAGAATGATCAATCCCATGATAGCCAGAATCAACTTCTTCAATGCATGTAGCAGCCTGACTTCCTCACATCTTTTTCTATTCATCAGCTTCTGATCAAGAAAACATGCCGTCATTCAAGAACATATTCAAACTATCATTTCAAAGAGTGCCAAAAACTCACTCTAAGTGGCAAGTTAAGCATCGGATCCATTCAAGATCAAAGATAGTCACAAAAATCAAGGTGATATCTCAAAGTCAAGACACAAGTGAAGACTCAAGAGAAGTTGCATAGATAGGAGCTTGTACTTTTATTTTCCTTTTGACTATTAGTTTTATTTTTCTTTTTTATGTAATTAAGCATAAGAGCCGCGACCTGGAGCCTCGATGGAACCTCACTTAACTTCCAACTCATCACCTCATCTCCTTGAACTACATGTCACCTGATTCCCCTATAACCCGGGATATGTAGGATGCCCAAAACCAAGACTCGTCACACAATTTTATTTTATTTTCAAATACAAGTCCGGTCAAAATTCGTCACGTTATCTACTTCTTTGTGTGAAAATACGTTGTGTTTCCAGTCAAAGAGGGGCTAACTGTACACACGTAATTTTTCACCGAACATAAAATTTTATACTATATTTATTCCTTAAATATTTCTTTTATGTCTATGTTAGATATTTTGACTTTTATTTTATTTTATTGAGTTTATTTTAAAAGATTTGAAAACAACAAAAATAAAATCACATTTTTTGGTAAGTTTTATTTTTAATTTATTCAAAAAGAAATAAAAACTTTCAAAAATATATGTTTTCTTTTGATTTTAGCTTTAATATATAAACTAGTGTTTCTTAATTATTATTTTTAATTAGCTATTTAACTTTTCTTATATTTATATTAATTTAAAATAATTAATTAATATTTTTAATTATTATATTTTATATTTATATGTACCTACACATTAACCCCCCACTACTCTTCCCATTTCCCACAACCTTGACCCCCACTTCACCATAATTTCCCACTCTACTCACTACACATATACTACACCACTACACACCCATACACACGACATACTGTTGGATATTATTTCCCCTGAGTTTCTTACCATAAATAGGTTTTCCTTTTAGGAAAAGATTTGGATTGGCTAGTCTTTTTCTGGTAGGAAAAGGTTTAGGACTTTATAAATAGAGGCTTGTTCCTTCTAACTTAATCAACATTCACAATTAAATCTTAAGGGCTTTGAGAGTTTTGGTTAGGGGGAGAATTTGTGGGTCACAAGCTTGGTACGTTATCACTTGTGTGAACCTCCCATGTATTCTGAGTGAATTGGTAAAGGTTATTTGTCTCTATATTTTGTACTCTCATATTTATAGTGGATTGCTCATCTCCTTTGTGGATATAGGTTGATTGACCGAACCACGTTAAATCTTTGTGTCTTTTGGTATATTTCTCGTTTGTCTTCTTACTCATGGTTTTTCGAGGTTTGCTTTGCTAGATTCCGCATTAAACCTGCTTATTTTCTATCCTAACAAGTGGTATCAGAGCAAGGTTCTCTATATGGATTGGAATATGAGCAATATGGTATGTTTAAACGGAAGAAACTACAACATTTGGAAAAGCAAGATGAATGATCTATTGTTCGTGAAGAAGATGCATTTTCCAATTTTTGTTGCTCATAAACTTGAGACTGTGACTGATGAAAATTGGGATTTCGAATACCAACAAGTATGTGGATATATAAGGAAATGGGTTGAAGATAATGTTCGCAATCATATTGTGAATGAGACACATGCTAGAACATTGTGGGAAAAGTTGGAGACGCTTTACGCTTCAAAAATTGGCAATAACAAATTGTTCTTGCTAAAGCAATTGATGACCTTTAAATACAAGGAGGGAAGTCCTATTCTTGATCACATAAATGATTTTCAAGGTGTTCTTGATCAGCTATCAGGAATGGGTGTTAATTTTGATGATGAAATACAAGGACTTTGGCTTCTTAATACTCTACCGGATTCTTGGGAAACTCTTCATGTCACTTTAACAAATTCTGCTCCTGGTGGTAAGGTGACTATGTAGTATGCAAAAAGTGGTGTGTTGAATGAAGAAGTTAGAAGAAAATCTCAAGGCACATCCTCACATTCAGATATTTTGTATACAAAAGATCGAGGGAGAGATAAGACAAAAGATCTGAAGAGTAGAGGTAAAAGTAGAAGAAAGTCAAGATTCAGGAATCCAAATATTATATGCCATCATTGTGGAAAGAAATGACGTATTAGAAGATTTTTCAAACAATTGAGGCAAGATCTTAAAGAATGGAAAAAGGAAGAAAATAATGGAAACAATGTTGTTGTTGTTCGAGATGACCTTCTTTTTGCTTGTGATAAAGACGTCATCAATTTTGTATCTCAAGATAGAAGTTGGGTTGTAGATTCTAGAGCTACATCACATGTCACATCGAGAAAAGACTTCTTTTCATCTTATACTTATGTTAACTTTGAGGTATTAAAGATGGGTAATGCTGCTGAGGTTAAGGTGTTTAGTGTTGGCACTGTTTGTTTGAAAGCCAATACTGATACAACGTTAGTCCTTCAGAATGTCAAGAATGCTCTAGACATTTCCTTGAATTTGATCTCTGTAGGACAACTAGATGATGATGGCTATCATAATGACTTGTTTAATGGCCAATGGAAGCTTACCAAAGGCTCATTAATTGTAGCTCAAGGAAGAAAGCATTCAAATTTATACGTGACACAAGGATCGATACTTGATGATTCTATAAATTTGGTGGAAGTGGGACAAGAGGCTTAGTCATATGAGCAAGAGAGGGATCACCTGTTTGGCTAAGAAGAATTTGCTTGCTGGTGTAAAACAAGCAAAGGTAAAAAGATGTGTTCATTGCTTAGCTGGGAAACAAAAAATAGTTTCTTTTCACAGTCATCCCCCTTCAAGAAAGTCTAAGCTACTAGAGCTAGTACACTTTGATTTTTGTGATCCTTTTAAAGTGAAGTCAAAAAGTGGTGCGCTTAACTTTGCAACTTTCATTAATGATCATTCTCGCAAGATTTGGGTATATCCTTTAAAATCCAAATATCAAGTACTTGATGTGTTTAAGGAGTTTCAAGCCTTATTAGAGAGACAATCGGGAAATAAATTGAAATGTATTCGCACTGATAATGGTGGTGAGTATATTGGTCCCTTTGATAACAACTGCAAATCGCAAGGAATTCGTCATCAGAAGACTCCTCCAAAGACTCCTCAATTAAATGGCCTGGCAGAAAGGATGAACAGAACTTAAGTTGAGAGAGTTAGATGCGTGCTTTCAGAGGCTAAACTTCCAAATTCATTTTGGGCCGAAGCACTTGACACTGTCGCTTATGTTATCAATTTCTCTCCAGCTGTTGCTATGGATGGTGATGTTCCAAACAGAGTTTGGTTTAGTAAGGATGTTTCTTATGATCACTTGAAAGTGTTTGGTTGTAAAGCTTGTGTGCATGTTCCAAAAGATGAGAGGTCAAAATTGGATGTTAAAACTAAGCAGTGCATCTTCATTGGTTATGGTCAAGATGAGTTTGGATATCGCTTTTAAGATCCAATTGATAAGAAGCTCATTAGAAGTCGTGATGCTGTGTTCTTTGAAGATCAAACTATTGAAGATATTGACAAGGTTGAGAAACCAATTTCTCAGATTGATGAGAGCTTAGTTGATGTTGATCCAGTTCCTATTATTGATACATCTTTTGCACATGAAGGAACCCAAGATAATGGTCTAGATAATGATCAGGGTGTAGAACCTATAGATGTTACTATTGGTGATGTTGTGGTTGATCATTAACCAACTAATGCTGAGATGACAAATTTGGATGCTCCAGAAACCTCTTGTAGAAGATCCACTAGAGAGAAGCGAAGCTCAACAGGTTATTCTCCTAATGATTATATCCTTTTGACTGACATGGGAGAACCTGAAGGTTATGATGAAGTCATGCTACATACTCATAGAGATAGGTGGGTAGAAGCCATGGAAGACGAAATGAAGTCACTTCACGAGAATGGCACATATGAGCTAGTGGAGTTACCGAAAGGTAATAAAGCTTTAACAAATAAATGGATCTTCAGATTAAAGCAAGAGCAACATACATCTGCACCTAGATACAAGGCTAGGTTAGTTGTCAAAGGTTTTGGTCAAGAAAGGGAATTGACTTTGATGAAATTGTCTCTTGTTGTGAAAATGTCCTCTATTCGTATGGTTCTAGCCTTAGCCGCAAGTATAGATTTATAGGTTGAGCAGATGGATGTCAAGACTGCCTTTCTTCATGGTGATTTAGAAGAGGAGATCTACATGGAGTAACCTGAAGAATTCATAGTTAAAGGAAGAGGAAACCATGTTTGCAAATTGAGAAAGAGCTTGTATGGCTTGAAACAAACTCCAAGGCAGTGGTACTTGATGTTTGAATCTGTCATTGAAAATCAGGGATACAAGAAAACTTCTTCATATCATTGTACAAAATCACATTGTTTTTTTGCCTTTTAGGATATTCCATTGATTGTTATGAATGCAGTGAGAAAGCTGGAAGTCTTCTTGTCCTTGTGGAAAAGACCCTTTTTTCGAGAATCCAATTAATTGTTCCATCTTAACTTCTATAAAATGATTATTGTTTACAAATCAAACCACAATTTTATTAAGAATATATCGACTTGTATAAAAGAAAATTATTGCATGTAAGGAACAATGATTTGTTACCTGAAAATTGATACCACTTGAAACAGTTTAATTTGCGTTGCTTCACTTACTGCATCATCACTATGAAATATTAGCACCATTTCTTAATTGTATCTGCATAAAAAAAAAATCAAGTTTAACAAAATGTATTGAAATATTCAATAATTTAGATGTGTTCGAATAAATATAAATAAAACATTGAGCATAATAAACTCATATAAAAAATAATGGAGATAACATGATTACATGAGAAAGGAGAATATATAACATAGGAAAATGAAGATTCTGCTAATGGAAGATAAAAACGTTACCAATTCCAAGAGGTGCCCTTTTGATTTCTTTAACCTAACACCTTAATATGAGTTTTTTTTTTTTAATAATGACAATAGTTGCTCTATTTTTAAAATTATTTATTCCAATGCATGTTTACTTTTTTATCTAGTAAAAACATATAGAAGTCAATCAATTATGAATGTTTTCACTCTTCCACCTTCCAAGGATGTTAAATAGTTTTTTAGTAGATTCAGCATATCAATAATGAAGGACGATAAATTTGCACTTTCAAAGATGAATTTGGTCATTATTGTGTTATTAATTCCAATAAGTATAATATAATAATATGATATGAACTAATATTGAAAAACTAATTAATGAGTATAGGGATAAAATGGTAATTCAACTTTGGATTTTGGAGCTTCCCACTTTGAGTAATATATGATATGATATGATATGATATGGGCATGTATGTGTGTATAATTTCTAAAAAAATTGTGTGCTCATTTGAAATAGGGTACACATGCATGCAAGGCGCGTACCCAGAAACTTGTATAAATAAAGCTTCAAACTTAACTCAAAGTTCTAGGCCAAATCAACTCAAAAGTTTTTAGAGTGATCTTTAAGTGCGTGTAAATTGTTACAGTCGTGTACTCTAACAAAGGCAACTTCATACAAATTAGAACCCGAGATCAGAATAAATGAGTATTTATCACTTCACCACAACCCTTTTTGGTTATATCAATACATCCTTATTGCTGGCATACTTTTGTTGGAATAGCAATTCAAGAATATACACTTGGGAAAGGAAAAATAGTATTCGTCACTACTAGAAAGGTTAAAGACAACCATGTGAGAATGGCATTACAGGGGAATACAGTGGCGGATCCAGGATTTTCACGAAGTGGGTTCAAGCAGGAATCGAACTTGGTTTGGCTGGACAAAATGAACCATCTTCATCACCAGGCTAAGCATTACCCTTGTGCTAAATGGAGTCAAAATTTAATATATACCTATAAAATTTCAAAAACTGATTAAATATACACATATATACGGTGTTATTTTTCGATGAATGGGTTCACATGAACCCACTTGATCCACTGTAGGTCATCACCACCTTAGGTACAAGGAAAAAGCATCGGAAAATAAGAAACTGTCAACAACAGTTGTTACTCCTACAAACAACTAAAAACTGTTATACTAGTGACTACTATCAATGGACCAGGGGGGAAGTAAAAGAAGGATCTGCTACACAAACTAATATGTAAAGTCAGCAAGGTAACACAGAATCCTTGTATCATTATTTCTCTGTACGTCTTCGCTAAGCTAGATACGTTGCTGAATGAAGAGTGAAAAAAGGTAGATAATGTATCGAAAATAGAAAAACAAAAAAGCAACACAATCCATGAACTTGAACAAATAACTAATCCCTTGCTTTGCATCACTCTGTTGCTTTAAGTGACCATGTGGTTAGTCAATTATCAATCTGAGACTACCAAGAATTTTAAGGGAGAAATGCCCCATGAACTGTAACGGATTTTTAATAGCACAGGACAACGACTACTTCAGTGAAGAGGTTGTGATGATTTACCTGAGCAGAACAAAGGAACTTCATGAGTTCAATCATTGTATCTGGAGTTGTCGGACTTTGTACCTCATTTTTGGTACAAGGGTTCGTGCTTGAGCTCGCGATTTCAGCTGGATCTTCAAGTCTATGGCTTTTTGAGTTTAGCCTGATGGAAACCATGGTTAATTCTGGTGAAAAAAGGGTAAAATTATTAGAGAAGAAAGGACAAATTCCAACTACAAATATATATAAGAGCTAAATCTACTCTAGAGGTTTATTGGACAAAAAGGAAAACATTCCACTAGGGAACAAACCCTGGTTAACGATACGCATTGCAAAAACAATCCACTAGGGAACAAACACCAGTTGACTCCACTTTTGATCCCTCAAATCCCAAGTTTTGTATAGATGATGTAGAAGGCCTGTATAGGTAGGACAGGTGTAAAGTAGGAATAGTAATAGGACAGATGTAAAGTAGAAACAGTAATCTATACTTGTATAAATAGAGAGTCATTGGGAAAATCTAAGGCAAGACTTTCTACACGGAAAGCAAGCCTCTTTGTAAACAAAAATATTCTCTCAAATAAAAATCTAAAGTTTCAGTTAAGCTATGGATCCAAATAATGCAGATATTATACAGGTACACACATTTATGATTATGCACAGCTAAATCTATTAATTCCTGAATATCATAAGCATGATTAAATAAGTTATATTAGTTATTATATACTAGAATTATTTAAGCATGTTTTTTAGTTTGTTAACATGAGGAAAAAAGGGAAAACTTCTAGACTATGCCATCCTAAGGTTGAAACCATAGGCAAAGAAGCCGTGAGGGGAGTAAACAAAGTTGAGGCGCTGTTAGGAAGTAATTACCTTTGAAAGTACGATGTTAACAGTGACAGGAAAACATGTTAAAATAATCTAGTTTATAGTAATCTAATATAGATCATTTGTTATGCATATGGTATAAGGGAATTATGATTAAATAATCATGAATATTTTTTTACATGATGAAATGATATTAAATTATAAAATACTAATCTTGTATGTATTAAGAAATATAGAAATTATAGAATTAAAGCAACTAATATGGCAAAAGATATTTGAAGAAGAATAAGAAGAATTAATGAACCAGGAATGGTATGAAATAGGTGAGATAGATAGAGTAGAAATTGAAATGTTAAGATTTAACTTAAGTGATTTAGAAATTCAATATTCAGACTAAATGATAAATCAACAATACTTAGAATATTGGCACCAAACCATAATAGATATTACTTTATTAAGCAATTTAATAAAAGAAAATATAGAATCTTTCCAACAAACCCACGACATACAACACATAGAATATATATTGGAAAATATAAAGGAAATTATAAGATTAATACCTTTAGAAAAAATATATTATGAACGTATTAATTATCCAGACTAAAATGAAATATGAATATTTACAATATTGGATAGAATCTATGGAAAATATAAAATTATTAGAACAATTAATGGAAGAAAATTTATATATGTATCAAAGAACCCAAGATATACTATATCTAGAATATATCATAAATAATATTAATGAAATATTCAGACTAAAACAACTATCAGAAGAATATTACAATAAATATTATTACATACTACCATGAATCCAGTTCCGCGCCCAAAATTGGTATCAGAGCTAAGTAATTTAATTAAGTAATTAAAATGGATGATAAGGAAAATCATAAATACGAATTAATTAGGACAGTAATATCTAACCGACAAGAGTTAAAAAATAGACAAGAAAGATTACAATACAACATATATGCAGGAGTAAGTGAAAAATCTATACTAGCTCAAAGAAAAATAATATTTAAATTACAACATGAAATACATAGAATAGAGTATAAATTAAAACATAATTTAAGATGAATAAAAAAGAATTTGCTATAGAAGAAAAAACTTATGAAAATCCAGATGGATTAAAAATAAAAATAATATTTTCAAACTTAGGACGAAGATATAAAAAAATAGGTGAAAATTTATATTTAATGATAGAAAAAGAAACTGTAAGATTAGAAGATAGTTTAACCGCAATGGTACGAATAACTAAAGAAATTGAAGAAATAGATAGGAAAAAAGAAATAGAAGCAATAAAACAACAAACAAAATTAGAAATACAACAAATTGAAGAAGTAAAAAATGATAAGATAATTGCTTTAGAAAAAGAACTAACTATGCTTAAAGAATTATATGCAGCTAAACAAAAAGAAAAAGAAATGGAAACAGAATTAAAAATGGAAGCAGAATTAAAAATGGAAATAGAAAAATTTAAAGAAAAATTAAACCCAGATATAAGAGTCGATAATGTTGATATAGATGAAAATTACTCAGAACAAAGCTCAGATATAAGTGAAACATATACTGAAATATTAGAAAAAATAAAAGAAACTGAAATAGTTGATAATACAATAGAAATAAATACATAAGAAATAAAGGAAAAAGCAAGTACTAGTACAAACACAAAAGTTAGAAACCCGAAAACATCAAGTCCTGAATATTACACAGTTAGTTATGAAGAATCTGATAGATATGATAGTTTATGGAATAAACGATTAAACAAAGGAATAAATAAAAGATGGACACCATCTACAACATCACGAAATAATGGTTTTCTAGATTTAGATTGTGTAGCAGACATAAATAAAACAATACAATTATGGATAGGATATATATCAAAACAGCTAATAGATAACAAAATTGCGCTAACAGAAGTACCAGGATATATAGAAAGAACAATTATAGGAACGGCAAAATTATGGTTACAAAGTTTAGAAGAAGAAAGTATAAAAATATTAAGGAATAATAAGAAAATGGATGGAGAAATTGCAACTACACCAATGGACATACTAAATAAATACGAAATAGCTATAAGAAATGAATTCAGTAGTACTACTACAGAAATAGAAGAACAGAACAAAGAAAAACAACTAAATAGAAATTTAATGTTAAAATTGGCTATATGTAATATGTGTTACATAGATGAATATACATGTGTATTTAGAGAATATTATTATAAAGGAACATACAATGCAGAAGAAGCAAAAGAAATAAGAAAATTATATTTTACAAAATTACCAGAACCATTTAATTCTAAAATAATAAAAGATTGGAATGAAGCAGGCTTACAAGATACACTTAGAGCAAGAATGAGATATTTACAAAAATGGTATTCAGAAATATGTGAAAAATATAGAGAAGAAATGAAAATGAAAAAATCAATAATTAAAAATTTAGCATGCTGTAAAGATAAGATAGCACCCCAATTTGGATCTAATGATAATTATTATAAAAAGAAATATAGAAAACCAGGACAGTATAAAAAATTTAAATCCCAATATAGGTATAAGAGACCAAGAAGAAGATATTATGTAAAAAATACTAAAGCAAAAAGACCTTTTAGACCAAAAAGAAAAATATCAAAATGTACATGTTATAATTGTGGAAAATTAGGGCATTTAGCTAAAGATTGTAAATTACCAAAAAATCCAAAACAAAAACAAATATCAGAAATCGTAATTAATGAAGATATTTATACACAAATAGATTATATAGACTATGAATTAGAAAGCGATGATAGTATATATGAACTTGAAAACGAACAATCTGAAAATGAAATAGAAGAATATAATGACTGAAACAGAAGTAAAAGTAATAAAGAAAGATGAATATACAAATGAAGAATCTATAGAACAAAAAGTAATTTTTGATCTTAACATATTTGAACAAATAAAAGGAAAGGAGTTAGATCTTAGTGTAGAAAAAATATTCCAAGTACCATTAATAAGAAATATATTTAAAAGACAAAAAGAAGAAAACTACGTGGTAAGTCAAAAAGAACATATAATAGATTGTAAGTATACTCAAGGAAAAGCAAGAATACCCATAATAAATAAAAGAATAATAAATAAAGAAATACAAGAGATTAAAGCTAAAGATCCCATAAAATATGTACACTTAGGAGGAACATAAATATTAATAAAAGCTTGTTTTAGAGAAGGAATAGATACACCAATAGAAATATATTTAGCAGATGATAGAATCATAGAACCAATAGAAAGAAGCATAATAAGTGCAGTAAAAGGAAATTTGATATATCAAAAATTTAAATTTATAATAAGTGCTAATTACTCTGTAGCAATAAATGATAGAAATATAGATAAATCATTAGTATTATATTGGAAAATGTCAGGTATAGAGTTAGCCCCAGGGAGTAAAATATTCACAGCTCGCTGTAAAAATCTATATGTATTAACAACAAAACATAAAATAACAGCAAAAAATAAGATAAAAAAAATAAAAATAGAAAATCCTTTTGAAAAAATTGTTACGGTAATAGATAATAATGATTATAGCTATAAAGAAATAGACATCGAAGAAGATTTAGAAATAGTAAGTGATAGAATAAGTACATCAAAAAGAATAAAAAATCTAGATAAAGATAATGAGATCTCTCAACCTACTAGAAAATCAGTAGAATATCAAAGGATAAAAGCAATTGAACCATACCACTATTACATAACCGGAATAATAGAACAAAGAAAGCATATTATTATAATAAATACTGGACAGGAAGAAAATTACATACCAAGGGAATTAGTACCGGAAGAAGAAATAATTTCTAAAGAACAAGTATGCCCAGAATTACCAAAAGAATTATTACATATAGAAGAAACAACCCAAAAAGAAATAATCATAGGAGGTATAATGATATTAATAGACTTCAAAATATATCAAGAAGACAATATAACATTAGGAATAAAATGGTTAGAGGAAATGAAACCATATAACCTAGAAAATACACAATTAACAATAACATATAAAAATAAAAAGATTATAATTAAAAGAGCAATATGAAAATTTACATACTTGCAAAAATAATAGTAGAAAATTATTATAACAGATACTACACTCCAATGTTAGATACAGGAGCAGAAGCAAATATGTGTAAACATAATTGCCTACCAGAAGAAAAATGGGAAAAATTAAAAACACCTATAGTAGTAACAGGATTTAATAATGAAGGAAGTATGATAACATATAAGGCAAAAAATATAAAATTACAAATATGGGATAAAATATTAACTATAGAAGACATATATAGTTATGAATTTATAAATAAAAATATGCTCTTAGGAATGCCTTTCTTAGAAAAATTATATCCACACATAATAACAAAAACACATTGGTGGTTTACCACACCATGTAAACAAAAGATAGGAGCAAAACGAGCAAGTAATAAGAATAGAAAACCTACACCATGGATCAAAGGAAGTGAAAAAATTACCCAAAAATTAGAAAACATTAAAGAAAGTACTCATAATATAGAATTAATAATATTTTCGATAGATAAATTAAAATTAATTCAAGAAAAATTAGATATGTTATATAGTGAAGATCCCTTAAAAGGATGGGAAAAACACCAAACAAAAATAAAGATTGAACTAATTGATGAAAATAGTATAATTACTCAAAAACCATTGAAATATAATTTTGCGGATTTAGCGGAATTTAAAATGCATATAAAAGAGTTATTAGAAAATAAATATATTCAAGAAAGTAATAGCAATACTAGCCCAGCATTTATAGTAAATAAACATAGTGAGCAAAAGAGAGGTAAAAGCCGTATGGTTATTGACTATAGAAACCTAAATGCAAAAACAAAAACATATAATTACCCCATACCAAACAAAGTATTAAAAGTAAGACAAATACAAGGATATAACTATTTTAGTAAATTTGATAGTAAATCAGGATTTTATCATTTAAAGCTAGAAGAAGAATCTAAAAAACTAACAGCTTTTACAGTACCACAAGGATTCTATGAATGGAACGTACTACCTTTTGGATATAAAAATGCACCAGGAAGATACCAACATTTCATGGATAATTATTTTAACCAATTAGAAAATTGCATAGTATACATAGATGATATACTATTATATTCAAGAATAGAAGAAGATCACATCAGATTATTAGAAAAATTTATACATATTATAACACACTCAGGAATAAGTTTAAGCAAGAAAAAAGCAGAAATAATGAAAAATCAAATAGAATTTTTAGGAATACAAATAGATAAGAATGGTATAAAAATGCAAAATCATATAGTACAAAAAATAATAAATTCTGAGGAACAGATAGATACAAAAAATAAATTACAATCAGTTTTAGGATTGGTAAATCAGGTAAGAGAATATATACCTAATCTGGCAGAAAATCTTAAGCCTTTGCATAAAAAGCTAAAGAAAGATGTAGAACATTATTTTGACAAAAAAGACCAGGAACAAATACAAAAAATAAAATTATTATGTAAAAATTTACCTAAATTATATTTCCCAGACGAAAATAAAAAATTCACATATATAGTAAAATCAGATGCAAGTGAAATCAGTTATGGAGGAATATTAAAATATAAATATGAGAAAGAAAAAATAGAACACCACTGTAGATATTACTCAGGAATGTTTACAAATCATGAAATAAAATGGGAAATAAATAGAAAAGAATTATATGCACTATATAAATGTTTATTAGCCTTTGAGCCATATATAGTATATAATAAGTTTATTGTAAGAACAGATAATACGCAGGTAAAATGGTGGATTACAAGGAAGATACAAGATTCAGTTACAACAAAAGAAATACGAAGACTAGTATTAAATATACAGAATTTTACATTTACAATAGAAGTGATAAGTACTAACAAAAATGTTATTGCAGACTACATCTCAAGACAAAGCTACTCAGACGGATCTAAATGAAGATACTCTTGAAAAAATATTCAATGCTATAACGCTACTTTGTGCAAAAGTAGATAGTCTAGACAAAGAGATACAAAAAATGAAAAGTCAACAGCATGACGATAAACATGCGGAGCTAAGTCGATCGGAAGACTTAAAAATTCCAGAGCTAGAAGGTGATGGGAAACACCGAAAAACCCAAGCTAACAATTTGTTACATGCAGCTACAGGTAGCACCTCATCTACAAAAGAGGAAAAGGGATATATTAATACAAATATGAACAAGATATTTGAAAAACCATTTATACCCAGAAATAAAAACCCCTTATTTGTACCACCACAAATAAATACCTATAAAGACAGCTTAGGGCAAGATAAGAAGATCTATAACCACATAACCAGAGCCTACATAGAAAACATCCACAAAATACAAACCTTTTTAAATAAAAATCCCAGATCTAAAAATACCCAAAACCCACATGAAGATTATATTACACAAACTTTGCAAGGATACAACAAACTTATCGCTCTACTTAAGACAAATGCAAATCTAGTAGCAACTTGCTATAACTATGGATTACTAAACACAGTATATACCCAGACGGGAGATGAAATAGCTACAAGACCAGAGTTACACAAAGCATTTATGAACTATAAAAGGATAACTAAAGGAACCCTTTTCTATATAAAGTTTTATTCAGCACCAGCAGAAATACTTTACGACGAAATTAAGCCAGTTATACAAGTTATCAAAATTGGACTAACTAGAGAGATGATTATACCAGAGAAGATAGAAGAACAAGACGAGGTACAAAAAGTGGAGATACCGACATCCTATGCGGGAAAACGAATTATTGGAATAGCTACTATACTGAATGAGTTAACATCTAATTATTTGAACAATAATTCAATATGGAGTTATTATTCACGAGAACAAACAATGATATATTCGAATTGTCTAGAATTTAGAGCAGCAGATATGGAAGAACTCAGACAATGGGCATTAAGTCTGTTAAAACCTGAGCAACAACCTACAACAAGAGCTATAAGGAAGTATTTTATCTCATCGGAAATAATGACAAGATACTGCAAAACTATTGGCCATAAATATCCGGATCATCAATGTTCCAAATGCCAAGGCGAAGATAACGTGATCCCAGAAGTGCAGCTAGAATAAAAACAAGACCGACAAGATAAAAAGCTATACTAAGTGGCTACTTTATGAAAAGCTAGTAACGTGTTAGGATTGTACAAAGATGTAAAGAAAAGTTGTTTGTTTTATTTAACTTTGTAAAGTTAGTGGAATTAGGAATCTTTAGTAGTGCGGATGTAAATTATTAAAGACAAATAGGAATAGTAGGACAGGTGTAAAGTAGGAATAGTAATAGGACAGATGTAAAGTAGAAACAGTAATCTATACTTGTATAAATAGAGAGCCATTGGGCAAATCTAAGGCAAGACTTTCTACACGGAAAGCAAGCCTCTTTGTAAACAAAAATATTCTCTCAAATAAAAATCTAAAGTTTCAGTTAAGCTATGGATCCAAATAATGCAGATATTATACAGGTACACACATTTATGATTATGCACAGCTAAATCTATTAATTCCTGAATATCATAAGCATGATTAAATAAGTTATATTAGTTATTATATACTAGAATTATTTAAGCATGTTTTTTAGTTTGTTAACATGAGGAAAAAAGGGAAAACTTCTAGACTATGCCATCCTAAGGTTGAAACCATAGGCAAAGAAGCCGTGAGGGGAGTAAACAAAGTTGAGGCGCTGTTAGGAAGTAATTACCTTTGAAAGTACGATGTTAACAGTGACAGGAAAACATGTTAAAATAATCTAGTTTATAGTAATCTAATATAGATCATTTGTTATGCATATGGTATAAGGGAATTATGATTAAATAATCATGAATATTTTCTTACATGATGAAATGATATTAAATTATAAAATACTAATCTTGTATGTATTAAGAAATATAGAAATTATAGAATTAAAGCAACTAATATGGCAAAAGATATTTGAAGAAGAAGAAGAAGAATTAATGAACCAGGAATGGTATGAAATAGGTGAGACAGATAGAGTAGAAATTGAAATGTTAAGATTTAAATTAAGTGATTTAGAAATTCAATATTCAGACTAAATGATAAATCAACAATACTTAGAATATTGGCACCAAACCATAATAGATATTACTTTATTAAGCAATTTAATAAAAGAAAATATAGAATCTTTCCAGCAAACCCACGACATACAACACATAGAATATATATTGGAAAATATAAAGGAAATTATAAGATTAATACCTTTAGAAAAAATATATTATGAATGTATTAATTATCCAATCTAAAATGAAATATGAATATTTTACAATATTGGATAGAATCTATGGAAAATATAAAATTATTAGAACAATTAATGGAAGAAAATTTATATATGTATCAAAGAACTCAAGATATACTATATTTAGAATATATCATAAATAATATTAATGAAATATTCAGACTAAAATAATATTCTACATCTTTCTTTAGCTTTTTATGCAAACGCTTAAGATTTTCTGCTAGATTAGGTATATATTCTTTTACCTGATTTACCAATCCTAAAAATGATTGTAATTTCTTTTTTGTATCTATCAGTTCCTCAGAATTTATTATTTTTTGTACTATATGATTTTGCATTTTTATACCAGCCAATTGTGGGCGCGGAACTGGATTCATGGTAGTATGTAATAATATTTATTGTAATATTCTTCTGATAGTTGTTTTAGTCTGAATATTTCATTAATATTATTTATGATATATTCTAAATATAGTATATCTTGGGTTCTTTGATACATATATAAATTTTCTTCCATTAATTGTTCTAATAATTTTATATTTTTCATAGATTCTATCCAATATTGTAAATATTCATATTTCATTTTAGTCTGGATAATTAATACGTTCATAATATATTTTTTCTAAAGGTATTAATCTTATAATTTCCTTTATATTTTCCAATATATATTCTATGTGTTGTATGTCGTGGGTTTGTTGGAAAGATTCTATATTTTCTTTTATTAAATTGCTTAATAAAGTAATATCTATTATGGTTTGGTGCCAATATTCTAAGTATTGTTGATTTATCATTTAGTCTGAATATTGAATTTCTAAATCACTTAAGTTAAATCTTAACATTTCAATTTCTACTCTATCTGTCTCACCTATTTCATACCATTCCTGGTTCATTAATTTTTCTTCTTCTTCTTCAAATATCTTTTGCCATATTAGTTGCTTTAATTCTATAATTTCTATATTTCTTAATACATACAAGATTAGTATTTTATAATTTAATATCATTTCATCATGTAAGAAAATATTCATGATTATTTAATCATAATTCCCTTATATCATATGCATAACAAATGATCTATATTAGATTACTATAAACTAGATTATTTTAACATGTTTTCCTATCACTGTTAACATCGTACTTTCAAAGGTAATTACTTCCTAACAGCGCCTCAACTTTGTTTACTCCCCTCACGGCTTCTTTGCCTATGGTTTCAACCTTAGGATGACATAGTCTAGAAGTTTTCCCTTTTTCCTCATGTTAACAAACTAAAAAACATGCTTAAATAATTCTAGTATATAATAACTAATATAACTTATTTAATCATGCTTATGATATTCAGGAATTAATAGATTTAGCTGTGCATAATCATAAATGTGTGTACCTGTATAATATCTGCATTATTTGGATCCATAGCTTAACTGAAACTTTAGATTTTTATTTGAGAGAATATTTTTGTTTACAAAGAGGCTTGCTTTCCGTGTAGAAAGTCTTGCCTTAGATTTTCCCAATGACTCTCTATTTATACAAGTATAGATTACTGTTTCTACTTTACATCTGTCCTATTACTATTCCTACTTTACACCTGTCCTACCTATACAGGCCTTCTACATCATCTATACAAAACTTGGGATTTGAGGGATCAAAAGTGGAGTCAACTGGTGTTTGTTCCCTAGTGGATTGTTTTTGCAATGCGTATCGTTAACCAGGGTTTGTTCCCTAGTGGAATGTTTTCCTTTTTGTCCAATAAACCTCTAGAGTAGATTTAGCTCTTATATATATTTGTAGTTGGAATTTGTCCTTTCTTCTCTAATAATTTTACCCTTTTTTCACCAGAATTAACCATGGTTTCCATCAGGCTAAACTCAAAAAGCCATAGACTTGAAGATCCAGCTGAAATCGCGAGCTCAAGCACGAACCCTTGTACCAAAAATGAGGTACAAAGTCCGACAACTCCAGATACAATGATTGAACTCATGAAGTTCCTTTGTTCTGCTCAGGTAAATCATCACAACCTCTTCACTGAAGTAGTCGTTGTCCTGTGCTATTAAAAATCCGTTACAGTTCATGGGGCATTTCTCCCTTAAAATTCTTGGTAGTCTCAGATTGATAATTGACTAACCACATGGTCACTTAAAGCAACAGAGTGATGCAAAGCAAGGGATTAGTTATTTGTTCAAGTTCATGGATTGTGTTGCTTTTTTGTTTTTCTATTTTCGATACATTATCTACCTTTTTTCACTCTTCATTCAGCAACGTATCTAGCTTAGCGAAGACGTACAGAGAAATAATGATACAAGGATTCTGTGTTACCTTGCTGACTTTACATATTAGTTTGTGTAGCAGATCCTTCTTTTACTTCCCCCCTGGTCCATTGATAGTAGTCACTAGTATAACAGTTTTTAGTTGTTTGTAGGAGTAACAACTGTTGTTGACAGTTTCTTATTTTCCGATGCTTTTTCCTTGTACCTAAGGTGGTGATGACCTACAGTGGATCAAGTGGGTTCATGTGAACCCATTCATCGAAAAATAACACCGTATATATGTGTATATTTAATCAGTTTTTGAAATTTTATAGGTATATATTAAATTTTGACTCCATTTAGCACAAGGGTAATGCTTAGCCTGGTGATGAAGATGGTTCATTTTGTCCAGCCAAACCAAGTTCGATTCCTGCTTGAACCCACTTCGTGAAAATCCTGGATCCGCCACTGTATTCCCCTGTAATGCCATTCTCACATGGTTGTCTTTAACCTTTCTAGTAGTGACGAATACTATTTTTCCTTTCCCAAGTGTATATTCTTGAATTGCTATTCCAACAAAAGTATGCCAGCAATAAGGATGTATTGATATAACCAAAAAGGGTTGTGGTGAAGTGATAAATACTCATTTATTCTGATCTCGGGTTCTAATTTGTATGAAGTTGCCTTTGTTAGAGTACACGACTGTAACAATTTACACGCACTTAAAGATCACTCTAAAAACTTTTGAGTTGATTTGGCCTAGAACTTTGAGTTAAGTTTGAAGCTTTATTTATACAAGTTTCTGGGTACGCGCCTTGCATGCATGTGTACCCTATTTCAAATGAGCACACAATTTTTTTAGAAATTATACACACATACATGCCCATATCATATCATATCATATCATATATTACTCAAAGTGGGAAGCTCCAAAATCCAAAGTTGAATTACCATTTTATCCCTATACTCATTAATTAGTTTTTCAATATTAGTTCATATCATATTATTATATTATACTTATTGGAATTAATAACACAATAATGACCAAATTCATCTTTGAAAGTGCAAATTTATCGTCCTTCATTATTGATATGCTGAATCTACTAAAAAACTATTTAACATCCTTGGAAGGTGGAAGAGTGAAAACATTCATAATTGATTGACTTCTATATGTTTTTACTAGATAAAAAAGTAAACATGCATTGGAATAAATAATTTTAAAAATAGAGCAACTATTGTCATTATTAAAAAAAAAAAACTCATATTAAGGTGTTAGGTTAAAGAAATCAAAAGGGCACCTCTTGGAATTGGTAACGTTTTTATCTTCCATTAGCAGAATCTTCATTTTCCTATGTTATATATTCTCCTTTCTCATGTAATCATGTTATCTCCATTATTTTTTATATGAGTTTATTATGCTCAATGTTTTATTTATATTTATTCGAACACATCTAAATTATTGAATATTTCAATACATTTTGTTAAACTTGATTTTTTTTTTATGCAGATACAATTAAGAAATGGTGCTAATATTTCATAGTGATGATGCAGTAAGTGAAGCAACGCAAATTAAACTGTTTCAAGTGGTATCAATTTTCAGGTAACAAATCATTGTTCCTTACATGCAATAATTTTCTTTTATACAAGTCGATATATTCTTAATAAAATTGTGGTTTGATTTGTAAACAATAATCATTTTATAGAAGTTAAGATGGAACAATTAATTGGATTCTCGAAAAAAGGGTCTTTTCCACAAGGACAAGAAGACTTCCAGCTTTCTCACTGCATTCATAACAATCAATGGAATATCCTAAAAGGCAAAAAAACAATGTGATTTTGTACAATGATATGAAGAAGTTTTCTTGTATCCCTGATTTTCAATGACAGATTCAAACATCAAGTACCACTGCCTTGGAGTTTGTTTCAAGCCATACAAGCTCTTTCTCAATTTGCAAACATGGTTTCCTCTTCCTTTAACTATGAATTCTTCAGGTTACTCCATGTAGATCTCCTCTTCTAAATCACCATGAAGAAAGGCAGTCTTGACATCCATCTGCTCAACCTATAAATCTATACTTGCGGCTAAGGCTAGAACCATACGAATAGAGGACATTTTCACAACAAGAGACAATTTCATCAAAGTCAATTCCCTTTCTTGACCAAAACCTTTGACAACTAACCTAGCCTTGTATCTAGGTGCAGATGTATGTTGCTCTTGCTTTAATCTGAAGATCCATTTATTTGTTAAAGCTTTATTACCTTTCGGTAACTCCACTAGCTCATATGTGCCATTCTCGTGAAGTGACTTCATTTCGTCTTCCATGGCTTCTACCCACCTATCTCTATGAGTATGTAGCATGACTTCATCATAACCTTCAGGTTCTCCCATGTCAGTCAAAAGGATATAATCATTAGGAGAATAACCTGTTGAGCTTCGCTTCTCTCTAGTGGATCTTCTACAAGAGGTTTCTGGAGCATCCAAATTTGTCATCTCAGCATTAGTTGGTTAATGATCAACCACAACATCACCAATAGTAACATCTATAGGTTCTACACCCTGATCATTATCTAGACCATTATCTTGGGTTCCTTCATGTGCAAAAGATGTATCAATAATAGGAACTGGATCAACATCAACTAAGCTCTCATCAATCTGAGAAATTGGTTTCTCAACCTTGTCAATATCTTCAATAGTTTGATCTTCAAAGAACACAGCATCACGACTTCTAATGAGCTTCTTATCAATTGGATCTTAAAAGCGATATCCAAACTCATCTTGACCATAACCAATGAAGATGCACTGCTTAGTTTTAACATCCAATTTTGACCTCTCATCTTTTGGAACATGCACACAAGCTTTACAACCAAACACTTTCAAGTGATCATAAGAAATATCCTTACTAAACCAAACTCTGTTTGGAACATCACCATCCATAGCAACAGCTGGAGAGAAATTGATAACATAAGCGACAGTGTCAAGTGCTTCGGCCCAAAATGAATTTGGAAGTTTAGCCTCTGAAAGCACGCATCTAACTCTCTCAGAGTTATGGATAATAAGAAACATGGTAAGAAACATACAAGTAGAAAATTAAGAAAATTAAGAAAAATAAGAAGAAAATTAAATAAATTATATCCGGAATATAAACAACTTAATATCACAAAAACTGATAACGAAAAATTAAATCAATTAATAGATAATATATCTAAAATAGAATATAAATATATTCAATACTTAAAAATACAATGAATAACAAAAATAGCGAATATAGACAAAAACTTAATGAAGTAATTATAGAAAAACGACAAGAATTAGAACATAGGCAAAATAGACTTAACAATAATATATTTGCAGGAATTTGTCACAAATCTATATTAGCACAAAGAAAGACTATTTTTTTATCTAGAACTACAAATAAATAGCTTAGAATATAAACTACAACATAATTTATAAATGAATAAAGAAGAATACGCGATAGACGAAAAAACATATGAAAATTATGACGGATTAAAAATAAAGATAATATTTTCTAATCTAGGAAGAAGATATAAGAAAATAGGTGATAATATAAGTTTAATGTTAGAAAAAGAAACGGTAAAACTAGAAGATAGTTTAACTGCTATGGTAAGAATAACAAAAGAAAATGAAGAAATAGATAGAAGAACGGAAATTGAAAAAATAAAACAACAAGCAAAAAAGGAAGTACAACAATTAGAAGAAGTAAAAAATACCAAAATAATAGAACTAGAAAAAGAGCTAGCAATATTAAAAGAAATGTATGAAATTAAACAAAAAGAAAAAGAACAAAAAACAAAATTAGCAAATGAGATAATTAAATTTAAAGAAAAATTGCAATTACAAGATGAATCAGAAGAAAAAGAAGAAAATAACCAAGATAATCTACCCGAAATAAGAGTTGATGAAATAAACGATGATGATCTAGAACAACATTCAGAAACAAGCGAAACATATACGGAACTTTTAGCAAACATAGATAATACAAAAAATTTAGAAGTAAATACAGAAGACTTAGACATGGACGAAAAACCTAGCACGTCAGGAGTAAAAAACCCAAAAAATTTTAATCCAAAATATTATAATAAAAATTACGAACAATATAATAAAGAAAAAACTATGTGGGATAAAGGATTCAATAAAAAATGGACGCCTAAACCAATAACTGGACAACACGATTTTTTAGATTTAGACTGTGTAACAGATATAAATAAAACAATCCAATTATGGATAGGATACATATCAAAGCAATTAATAGATAACAAGATAGTAATAGCAGAGGCACCAGGATACATAGAAAGAACACTTATAGGAACAGTAAAATTATGGCTACAAAATTTAACAAGTGAAAGCTTAACAACTTTAAGAAATAATAAAAAATTTGATGGTGGAATAGCTACTACAACTATGGAAATACTACATAAATACGAAATAGCTATAAGAAATGAATTTAGTAGTATGACAACAGAGGTAGAAGAACAAAATAAAGAAAAAATCATAAATCGGAACCTAATGACAAAATTAGCAATATGTAATATGTGTTACATAGATGAATATACATGTGCATTTAGAGAATATTATTATAAAGGAACATATAACACAGAAGAAAGTAAAGAAATAAGAAAATTATATTTTACAAAATTACCAGAACCCTTTAGTTCAAAAATAATAAAAAGTTGGAACGAAGCAGAATTAACAGACACCTTAGGAGCTAGAATGAAATTCTTGCAACGATGGTTTATGGAATTATGTGAAAAACATAAAGAAGAAATAAAAATGGAAAAAATATTAGTAAAAAACTTAGCATGTTGCAAAAATAAAACAGCACCTCAATTTGGTTGTACGGATATGTATTATAAAAATAGAAAGAAATATAATAAAAAATACAGATCAAAATATAAATATAAAAAACCTAGAAGAAGATACTATGTAAAAAACTATAAAACCAAACGACCATATAGACCAAAAAGAAAACTAACGGAATGTACTTGTTATAATTGTGGAAAATTAGGACATATAGCTAGAGATTGTAAATTACCTAAAAATCCAAAGAAAAAACAAATATCAGAAATAATAATAGATGATGAAAAATATACACAAATAGAATACGTAGATTATGAATTAGAAAGCAATGATAGTATATATGAATTATCGGAAAATGAAATGGAAAATAATCCAGTAATAGAATCAGATAATGAATACGATATCGATGACTGAAAAAGATATACAAACAATAACTAAAGAAAAATATCAAGATGAAGAATCGGCAGAACAAAAAATAATATTTGATAATAATATATTTGAACAAATAAAAGGAAAAGAATTAGATCTAAGTGTAACAAAAATATTCGAAATACCAACAATAAGAAATTGGTTTAAACGACAAAAAGAAGAATATTATGTAGTAAGTCAAAGAGAACATATCATAGATTGCAAATACACTAAAGGAAAGGCCAAAATACCAATAATAAATAAACGAATAATAAATAAAGAAATACAAGATATTAAGGCTAAAAATCCAATTAAATATGTACATTTAGGAGGAACGGAAATATTAATAAAAACATGTTTTAGAGAAGGAATAGATACACCCATAGAAATATACTTAGCAGATGATAGAATCATACAACCTATAGAAAAAAGTATAATAAGCGCAGTAAAAGGTAACCTCATATACCAAAAATTTAAATTTATAATAAGTGCTAACTACTCAGTAGCAGTAAATGACAGAAATATAGATAAATCATTAGTATTATATTGGAAAATGTCAGGAATAGAACTAGCCCCGGGAAGTAAAATATTTACAGCCAGATGTAAAAACTTATATGTTTTAACAACAAAACATAAAATAACAGCAAAAAATAAAATAGATAAAATAAAAATAGAAGATCCCTTTGAAAGGATAGTTACAGTCATAGATAATAACGATTATAGCTATAATGAAATTGATATAGAGGAAGATTTAGAAATAGTAAAAGAAAGACTAAGTACATCGAAAAGAATGAACTGTGAAATACCACAAATATCATCAAAAATGAGTACCTCAAGAAGAATAGATAAAACTCCACAAAAATCAATGGAAGGAGAAATAAAACCACATCATTACTACATAACGGGAATAATGGAACAACGAAAATATTTAATATTAATAAATACAGGACTAGAAGAAAATTATATTACAAGAGAATTAGTAACGGAAGATGAAATAATAACTATTGAACAATCATGCCCCGAACTACCAAGAGTATTAACACATACCGAAGAAACTACGGAAAAGGAAATAATCATTGGAGGAATACCAATAATAATAAAGTTTAAAATATATCAAGGAGATGAAAATATCACTTTAGGAATAAAATGGCTAGAACAAGTAAAACCATATAATCTAGAAGATAAACAGTTAATAATAAATTATGAAAATAAAAGAGTAATAATAAAAAGGACTTTAGTATGATAGAAATATGAAAATATATATACTTGCAAAGATAATAATAGAAGGATATTACAACAGATATTATACACCAATGATAGATACGGGAGCAGAAGCTAATATATGTAAATATAATTGTTTACCAGAAGATAAGTGGGAAAAATTGAAAACACCAATAGTAGTAACAGGATTTAATAATGAAGGAAGCATGATCACATATAAGGCAAAAAATATAAAAATACAAATATGGGATAAGATATTAACTATAGAAGAAATATATAACTTTGAATTGACTACAAAAGATATGCTATTAGGAATGCCATTTTTAGAAAAATTATACCCACATATAATAACAAAAACACACTGGTGGTTCACGACACCGTGTAAACAAAAAATAGGAGCAAAAAGAGTAAATAATAAAAAACGAAAAACAACAGAATGGATAAAAGGAAGTGAAAAAATTACACAAAAATTAGAAAATATAAAAGAAGAAGACCCTAAAATAGAATTAATTATATTCTCTATAGATAAAGTAAAAATAATTCAAGATAAGTTAGAATTATTATATAGTGAGGATCCTTTACAAGGATGGGAGAAACATAAAACAAAAATAAAAATTGAGCTAATTGATAATAATAGTATAATAACCCAAAAACCATTAAAGTATAATTTCAATGATTTAACCGAATTTAAGATACATATAGATGAATTACTAGAAAAAGGATATATACAAGAAAGCAATAGTAAGCACACAAGCCCGGCATTTATCGTAAATAAACATAGTGAACAAAAAAGAGGAAAAGGTAGAATGGTTATTGATTATAGAAATTTAAATGCAAAAACTAAAACATATAATTATCCTATACCAAATAAAATACTAAAGATAAGACAAATACAAGGATATAATTATTTTAGCAAATTTGATTGTAAATCAGGATTTTACCATCTAAAATTAGAAGAAGAATCTAAAAAATTAACGGCATTTACAGTACCACAAGGATTTTATGAATGGAATGTATTACCATTTGGATATAAAAACGCACCAGGTAGATATCAACACTTTATGGACAATTACTTTAAACAAATAGAAAATTGTGTAGTGTACATTGATGATATATTATTATATTCCAAAACACAAGATGAACATATAAGATTATTAGAAAAATTTATACACATCGTAGAATACTCAGGTATAAGTCTAAGTAAAAAGAAGGCTGATATAATGAAAAATCAAATAGAATTCTTAGGAATACAAATTGATAAAAACGGAATAAAAATGCAAACACATATAGTACAAAAAATAATTAACTCAAATGAACAACTAGACACAAAAAAGAAATTACAATCATTCTTAGGACTAGTAAATCAAGTAAGAGAATACATACCAAAATTAGCAGAGAATTTAAAACCATTACAACAAAAATTAAAGAAAGATATAGAATATCAGTTTGATAAAAAAGACCAAATACAAATACAAAAGGTAAAATTATTATGTAAAAACTTACCTAAATTATACTTTCCAGATGAAAATAAAAAATTTACTTATATAATAGAATCAGATACGAGTGAAAAAAGTTACGGAGGAATATTAAAATACAGGTATGATGACACTACGATAGAACATCATTGCAGGTATTATTCAGGAACATTTAATAATACAGAAATAAAATGGGAAATAAATAGAAAAGAATTATATTCAGTGTATAAGTGTTTATTATCATTTGAACCATATATTGTATATAACAAATTTATTATAAGGACAGATAATACACAAGTAAAATGGTGGCTAACAAGAAAAATACAAGATTCGGTAACGACAAAAGAAATAAGGAGATTGGTATTAAATATATTAAATTTCACATTTACAATTGAAGTAATAAAAACTGATAAGAATGTTATTGCAAATTACTTATCAAGACAAAGCTACTCAGACTGAGAACGAAAATACAATGGAAGAGATACTCAAAGCCATAACTACACTTTGTATAAAAGTGGACAGTATGGACAACGAGATACAAAAGCTAAAGACTAATGAAGATAATCTGAAGTCTAAAGCTAGTCAGCAGCATGACTATAAAAATGCGGAGCTACGTCGATCGGAAGACGAAAAAAATCCAGAGCTAAAAGGAGACGATGGGAAACTCCTTAAAACCCATAACGTTTGTTTAAATACAGCTGCAGGTACAAGCAAACAAGTTAGCAATAAACAACATAAAAATGCTAACTTAAACCAGCTATTTGCAAAACCATTTACCCAAAAGACACCTAGACATGTGTCCATAGAACCACAAACATCTACATACGCAGATAGTTTACAAAATCAAAATGAGAAAAAGACATATAACTACATCACACGAACCTATATTGAAAATATCCACAAAATCCAAACCTATTTAAACCGCAACCCCAGATCAACTACGAAAGAACCAAACCAAGATTATTTGACACAAAAGTTACAAGGATATAATAAGTTAATTGCGCAACCAAAAACTAATGCTAATTTAGTAAGAACATGTTACAACTACGGACTGTTAAATACCGTATACACATACGACGGAGAAGAAGTTAGTGGAATACCGGAGCTACACAAAGCATTCATTACATACAAAAGAGTTACAAAAGGAAATTTATTTTATATAAAATTCTATACAGCACCAGCAGAGATATTATACGAGGAAATAAAACCTCCAATACAGGTTATCAAGATAGGATTGACTAAAGATATGATCATACCCGAAGATATCAGACAACAAGAAGAGATATGCAAAATAGAGATACCAAGTTTTTATGCCAACAAAAGAATAATTGGTATATCAACTATCATACAAGAGCTAGCAAACAATTATCTAAATGGAAATGCTATATGGAGCTACTATGCAAGAGACCAGTTAATGATTTATTCCAATTCAAGGGAGCTAAGGAAAGCAGATATGGATGAAGTCCAGAGATGGATTTTATCATTATTTAAGCCAGAAGAACGACCTACGACACGAGCATTAAAAGAAGGATTTATTTCAGCAGAATTATTAACCAGATATTGCAAGCTAATTGGTCATAAATATCCGGACCATATATGTTCGAAATGCAACGGAGAAGATAATATAAACCCAGATGTCCAGCTGGAATAATTTAAGAAGATAAGAAGAAGGAGTCAAGAAGACGGAAGACAAAGATAAGAAGAAAACAAAAAAGAAGATAAGATATTTTGAAAAAAGTGTAAATGTAAGTAGTAAGTAATGTAGTAAGTAATGTGTCATAAAATGTAGTATAGAAGTCGTAAAGTAAATAGTAGCATGCATGTGCATATTAGACAAGTGTAAAAGTTAGGTGTAAATAAGTCTTAATAGGATAAAATAGGAACTATTCATGAATAGTAGTGAATAGTGGTAAATAGTAAGTGGACAGATGTAAAAAACGTATTAGAGTATGTATGTCTATATAAAGAGTCGGATGTAAATGTTATAAGGCAGGCAATGCCTAAAGCAATAAAGCTCTTCTTACATAAAAATCCTCTCTTTTCAAAATACTCTCTTAAGATATTAAGCACTTAAAAGTTAATGGATAAATCTGAAATCCAGTCAGATATTTCAGATAGCATGGCAAAGCAAGAAGCAAAGGTATATTGTTCAATAAATATGCAGAACTAATTTCATATATTCCTGAATATCATATATATGATTGAATAAATTTATGTTAGTTATTATGTATTAGAATTATTTGAATCATGATTTCTAGTTTATTAGCACACTGGAAACAGGGAGAAAACTTCTATACTATGCCATCCTAATGTTGAAACCGGTAGGCGAGGAAGCCGTTTAGGGGAGTAAACAAAGTTGAGGCGCTGATAAGAAGGAAGTATCCGCTAAAGTACGATGCTAGTAGTGACAGGAAAACATGATAAAGATAATCTAGTTCATAATGATCTAATATGAATTTAATCAATTATGAATATGGTAGGAAGGAATAGTTGAAAATAAAATCTGCATAGACAACGAACATGACTACACACATGCATGATGAAATGATAAAAAATTATGAAACTTTAATATTATATATACTTAAAGATATAAAAATAATTGAATTAAGAAGAATCATATGGGAAAAAATATTTAATAACGAACCAGAAGATATATTGGACTAACAATGGTATGAAATAGATTTACATGATTTAGACTACGAAAGAATAGAATGGTATGATTTAGAAATAAATTCAGACTAAAATGAAATACGAATATTTACAATATTGGACAGAATCTATGGAAGATATAAAATTATTAGAACAATTAATGGAAGAAAATTTATATATGTATCAAAGAACCCAAGATATGTTATATTTAGAATATATCATAAATAATATTAATGAAATATTCAGATTAAAACAACTATCGGAAGAATATTACAATAAATATTATTACATATTACCATGAATTTAGCACTACCAAAAAATAATATTAAAGGGATATCAAGATTAAGACACTTAGTAAAAAGATACTATAGTAAAATCTTTAAAATAAAATACTCACCTACCAAACTATCAGCTACCACATCACCACTTCCATGAATCCACTAACTACCAGTTCCGCACCGAAAAATGGTATCACACAATGTTCTGGAAAAATCAGGTCTGAACAGATTTTTTCTGAACAGACGCGTTCCTTGCTGCAAATGGCTATAAATAAGAGGTCTTTTTTGTTTTTTCAAACACTAAAAATTTTCCTCTCTGCATACATTTTCTTACATAAATAAAATTGTCGATCGACTGAGTCTGTGTGTGCTCTTGTTACTGTTCTTGCGTTCGCTGAAGTTATTGAAGTTTGAGGTACCGCTACTTCTTTAACATGTTAATCCGTTTTATCTTGGGAGGAATTAATCTGCAACCTCGGGTACAGTGAGAGGATTAAATTTCTTAAGGAAACACAGTGATTTCTGTGGACTCAGATTAAAAATCATTCTGTCAATTTCATCTTTTTTCTGATTCTGTATTTTTGACTAATCTGAATACAGGAGATAACAGGTCCTACTAATCCCATTATCCAGGAGGGTCCTATTAATCTCATTATCCAGGAGGGTCCTGCTAGTGTCCCATTATCCAGGAGGGTCCTTCTAGTAACATTATCCAGGAGGGTCTTAGTAGTCCCATTATCCATGAGGGTCCTGCTAGTGTCTCATTATCCAGGAGAGTCCTGCTAGTGTTCTATTATCCAGGAGGGTCTTGCTAGTCCCATTATCTAGGAGGGTCCTGCTAATCCCATTATCCAGGAGGTTCATGCTAATCCCATTATCCAAGAGGTTCTTGCTAGTCCCATTATCCCGGAGGGTCCTACTAGTGTCCCATTATCCAAGAGGGTCCTGCTAGTGTCCTATTATCCAGGAGGGTCCTGCTAGTCCCATTATCCAGGAGGGTCCTGCTCTTGTCCCATTATCTAGGAGGGTCTTACTAATCCCATTATCCAGGAGGGTCCTGTTAGTTCCATTATCCACGAGGGTCCTGCTAGTGTCCCATTATCCAGGAGGGTCCTACTAATCCCATTATCCAGGAGGGTCTTGCTAGTCTAATTCTCATTGTCTAGGAGGGTCTTGCTACACTAATTCTATTACTTAGAAAGATCTAACTTAACAGAATCATCAAATAGAATCACTACAACATATTTTTCCCCAGTTTGCACCAAATATTTTTTATTAAGTTGTTAGCATAAATGAGAAATACTTATACCAAAAGAAAAATGCAAGACACAGATGCAATTAGGGTGTTTGTTCCCTAGAAAAGAAAGATGATAGAGTGTTTGTTCTCTAAAATGCCTCTTCGATGTTTGTTCTCTATGGTCAAAATGCAACTAGGGTGGTTATTTCCTAGTAATGCGAGTGATTTTTTTTGACAAATAAAAATATTCCCCACTTTTTAAATTTACAAACTTTAAAACTCTTTTAATTTATCATTTTTTATAAAATAAAAATACAAATATGATCCAATTTGTTCCTTCAAGCATACAAAATTTGAATTTTGAGACCGAGCCCATTGTAGGACTGCCTACATATCTTGTATAGCAAGAATCAGGTCAAACGTAGTTTATAAAAATGAAAAAATATTTTTCTTTCTCTTGATTTTTCCTACAAAAGACTTCTTTTGAGAAACGAATCAGTTCATGGTTAACAATGTTTTGACTTTAGTTGGTACCAACAATTAGCATGATGCATATGAGTCACATTCAACTACTTTTAGACAAATTTGAGGTCAACTTTGAGTAATCACTATAGTTTCAAATGGTATCTTAAACATACTTAAGTATTTACAAGATGAGTTCATCTTGTCTAAATTAAGGGATAAAATTATTCATATCCTCATGTTTCAAGTGCCCTCGCAACAAATGAAGTCCTACTTCACACAATAGAAGTGTTTTGATCTTAGGATGTTTTAGAGGTCACTCACACTCAGAAAAATATTCAGTGCATGAGATTGAGAGACCATATGCTTGGACCTCATGTAAGTATCCACTATTGTGAGAACACAAAAACGAGATCAAATAAGACTTGTCATTGGCTTTTAATGTAGTCTTAGGGAAAGGTAGGATATTCATTTGGGATAAAGTGATTATTTCGTCCTTAGAATTTGCACAATGCTCTCAATATATTTTCATTTTCGCATTTGACCTTTGTTTTCTCGAAAATTTTTCCTCATTTATTTTCTTCTTCTTTTTCTCCATCTTCTCTCCTTTTTGTTGGAGATTTTTTTTTTCATTTTTTCATTCTAGCTTTTCTTTGTCATTTTTTTTTTGAACTTTCACATATTTGGCCTTTTCACTTTGTTACCAACTTATATCATTGGCACTGTGTAGATAATTGATAGTGTGCTCAATGAGGTGGGATCAAAGGATAGTGCATTTATGCACTCAAAAGGATATATGTTAAGAGTGGTTATTTAAATAAAAGGGCTCCAAACTCGAATTGGGAGTCTTATGGATAATATGTTTGGTAGGCTTTAAAGGCACAACAGATCAAAGAAAACCTATAATCCTTTCACAAATTAAATGTTGCTCAACATTTCGCCTCAACCAACATTCGGGCCAAGTTCTAGATCAACAAAGTCACGTCATTGAATTTTATATCTAAAGCTCACCACACAATGCACATGAAACATGAGTTCGAATTTGTTTTAGCCTTAACTTTAAGCAAGATAATTTCCCAAGTATTACATAAATATATCAAGAGGTACTAAAAGAAGTCTATAGGTCACAACAAAGTTGGGGTGTCTTGCCAAATAGTTTAACATTTTATTATTTTTTCTTATGCACACTCCTAAGTATGTTGGTACCAATCAAGTCAAATTTTTCTAAATAAATATTTTTTTTTGCTCCAGTTTTTATGACGAGGACTTTTTAGATTTTTCCTTAGTTGGACTGAGCCTTAAAATAAGGTTGCCTACGTATCTTGTCAAAGCAAGAATCAGGTCAAACATAGTTCAGGAAGATTATAAGCACAAGATTATTTTTAATAAGAAATATTTCTCTTTGTTTTAATTTTTTTTTAAATAAGGATCACCGAACCCGAGGAGGGTTGCCTACGTATCTCATCGAGTTGAGAATCAGGTGTGCGTAATTCGTTCAGATTGAACCTTCCAAAGTATTATGAAAGCAAACTATTTTGATTTTTTTTATTAACTGTACAAAAGAAACTTGAATAATTTATTTATTTTTTCTAATTTTTGTGAAGTAGTGAAAAAAATTCATTTCATTTTTGAAAAGGGTATAATATATATATACATATATATATAAGAGAACCCTAGGACAGCCTACGTGGCACCACCACAAACAAGAATTCCCTTTTAATTTATTTATTTACAAAACTATCCTTCCCCTTTCATGAAAAGTTGTTATTTTAATGAAAAATAGTGTCTTTAAAAGTTACGACTTTTCTGAAAAGTTGTAACTTGTATGAATAATAGTGACTTTTATGAAGAGTTGCAACTTTAATGAAAAAATATGACTTTTATTAAACGTTGTGACCTTTCCGAAATGAGTTGTGACCCTTTCAACAAGGCACAATAAGAATTTGTTCATACTACCATTTATTTTCAAACCAGACGATCAAGTATTTCAACTGGTACCTCTTCATAAGTGAGACTATCCTTCACAACCACACTTTCTAAGGGTAAAATAGATGTTGGATCACCCACACACTACTTCAACAGCGAAATGTGGAAAACTGGATGCACTGCTGCTAGTTCTGTTGGCAACTCTAATTCATAAGCCACTTTACCAATCCTTTACAAGATCTTGTAAGGGCCTACATATCTAGGACTGAGCTTCACTTTCTTTCCAAATCTCTTCACCCCTTTCATAGGCGACACTTTCAGGAAAACCCAATCATCAACTTGGAACTCTAGTTCCCTTCTCCTTATATCTGCATAAGACTTCTGGCTACTCTGGGCTGTCTTAAGTCTATCTCTAATGGGTTGCACTTTCTTCGTAGCATCATGAACTGAATCTGGTCCTATCAAGATTGCTTCAGCTAATTCAAACCAACCAACTAGAGATCT
Source organism: Solanum okadae (assembly GCA_036553675.1). Classification (NCBI taxonomy): domain Eukaryota; kingdom Viridiplantae; phylum Streptophyta; class Magnoliopsida; order Solanales; family Solanaceae; genus Solanum; species Solanum okadae. The sequence goes on from CM071678.1 coordinate 47,631,704, forward strand.
ACATCTACACCTATACAATGCCTCATAAGGGGCCATCTGAATGCTGGAGTGGTAACTATTGTTGTAGGCGAACTCTATAAGAGGAAGGGGATCATCCCAACTACCCTTGAAATTGATCACACAAGCTCTCAACATGTCCTCTAAGGTCTAAATGGTACGCTCTGCCTGACCATCTATCTGCGGATGAAATGTTGTGCTAAGGTTAACCTGAGTACCAAGACCTTTCTAAAATGACTTCCAGAAATGAGAGGTAAACTGAGGACCTTTATCTCAGATGATAGACCAAGGAACCCCATACAACCTAACTATCTCATTAATGTAAAGCTTGGTGTAGTCCTCCGCTGAATCTGTAGTTTTAACCGCCAAAAATCGTGAAGACATAGTAACTGTATCAACTATCACCCAAATGGAGTCATGTTGTCTGCGAGTACGAGGTAAACCTGTAATGAAGTCCATGTTGATCACTTCCCACTTCCAAGTAGGAATGTTGATCTCTAAGTCATACCTCCAAGTTTTTGATGTTCTACCTTGACTTGCTGACAATTGGGGCACTTAGCCACAAAATCTGCTATATCTCTTTTCATGTCATTCCGCTAATAGACTTCCCATAGATCACGTACATCTTAGTGGCGCCTGGATGAATAGAATATCCGGAGTTATGGGCTTCTACAAGAATCTGTTGTCTCAACTCATCCACCTTAGGAACACATAATCGACCATGATAGTGAAGCACACCATCTCCCCCTTAGGAGAAAACCTCAACCCTCTGCTGGTGGATTGCACCCTTAGTTCAAGCAATATCGGATCACTGTCTTGCTTCTCCTTCACCGCCACTACCAAAGAAGATTTTGACCCATTCTGAGCTGTTACACCACCATCTGATATGCTCATAAAACGATCTCCTAAGCGAGCAAGTCTGTGAACATCTTTTGATAGTTTCTTTCTTTCTTCCTCAACATGCGCTACACTACCCATAGATAATCTGCTAAGAGCATCTGCTACCACATTGGCCTTACCAGAATGGTAATGCACAATCATATCATAGTCCTTGAGGAACTCAAGCCATCTCCTCTGGCGAAGATTCAACTCTTTCTAGGTGAACACTTACTGAAGGCTTTTATGGTTTGTGAACACATCCACATGAACACCATACAAGTAATGTCTCCAAATCTTAAGTGCAAACACCACTGTTGCTAGCTCGAGGTCATGAGTTGGATAGTTCTTCTCATGCACCTTAAGCTGTCTAGACGCATAAATTATAACTTTACCTCGCTGCATCAACCTAGGCCGACTTTGGATGCATCACAATAGATCACATAACCGTCTGAACCCTCTGGTAGAGTCAAAACAGGAGTTGTAGTCAACCTAGTTTTCAATTCTGCAAAGCTCTTCTCACAATGATCTGACCACTGAAACTTGACCTTCTTATGAGTCAAAGTAGTCAATTGAGAGGCTATGGATGAAAATCCTTCCACGAACCTTATGTAATAACCTGCTAGACCCAAGAAACTTCTGATATCTGTAGGAGAGGTAGGCCTGGGCCATTGTTTCACTGCTGTTATCTTCTGAGAATCCACTCAATTCCCTTCGCTAGACCTGATGTGACCAAGGAAAGCAACAGATTGCAACCAAAACTCACATTTGCTAAACTTAGCAAATAACTGGCGATCTTTGAGAGTTTGCAGAACAACCCTTAAATGACTCACATGTTCTTCCTCATTCCTAGAATAAATGAGGATATCATCAATAAAGACGATAACGAACAAGTCCAAATACTGCTTGAACATTCTATTCATCAAATCCATGAAAGCTGCATGGGAATTGGTTAGTCCAAATGACATAACAACAAATTCATAATGACCATACTGAGTTCTGAAGGCTGTATTTGGAATGTCACTATCTCTGACTTTGAGTTGATGATAACCCGATCTGAGGTCTATCTTTGAGAAATGACTAGCACCCTGAAGTTGGTCAAACAAGTCATCAATCATGGGGATGGGATACTTATTCTTGATTGTGACCTTGTTCAACTGCCTATAGTCAATGCTCATTCTGAGAAAACCATATTTCTTCTTCACAAACAATACTGGTACACCCCATGGCGAAATACTAGGTCTGATGAAGCCCTTATCTAGAAGGTCTTTCAACTGCTCTTTCAATTCCTTAAGATCTACTAAAGCCATTATGTAAGGAGGAATAGAAATAGGCTGGGTATTTGGAAGGAGATCAATTCCAAAGTCGACTTCCCTTTCGGGAGGAACTCCAGGAAAATCTTCTGGAAAGACTTTTGGGAACTCGTTGACTACGGGAACCGACTCAAGAGTTAAGGTTTCAGAGCTTAAATCCTTAACCCAAACTAGATGATAGAGATAACCCTTATAAATCATATTTATGGCCTTAAGGTAAGAAATGAATCGACCTATAGACGCTAATCTACTACCCTTCCATTCTAAGATTGGTTCATCTGGAAACTGAAAACAAACAATCCTAGTTCTACAATCAACTAAGGCATAACATGAATGTAACCAATCTATGCCTGAAATGACATCGAAGTCTACCATTTCTAACTCTACAAGATCTGCTGAAGTGACTTTTTGGGAGACTCTGACAGGGGGTAATTTATGTATACCCGTCTAGCTATAACTGGGTCACCGACTGGAGTAGAGGCTGAGAAATGTTCTGAAAGAGTTTCTGGACTAACATCGAATTTGACTGCTATATAAGGAGTTACAAAGGAAAGAGTAGTCCTTGGATCTAACAAATCATAAACATCTAAGTAAAAGACTCGTAACGTACTAGTGACTACATCTGGAGAATCTTCCTGATCCTGGCGAGCCTGAAGAGCATACAACCTGTTCTGGCATTGTCCGCCACCTGTACCAGATGAGTTACCTTGTTGAGTCGGGTGACCTACTGGTGTTGCTGAAGTTGTGGACTAGGCTCTACCATTGTTACCTCCTTGACCCGGTCTAGAAGGACAATATTTTAACATGTGACTAGACTGACCACACCCAAAGCATCCTTCTTTTCCTGCAAGGCACTCGCCCGGATGGTTCTTACCACACTTAGGACAAGTTGGGTAGGTTTTGGTGCCTGAAACACTACCTTGAATCATAGAGCCTGATGCCCTACCCTTTTGATCATTACGAAACTTGGAGGATGTAACACTAGCTAATGAAGGTACTCTTCAAGTAACATTGCATATCTACACTCTGTCTTCACCAAGTCTGACACTCCATATAGAAACTTATTCATTTGGACCCTGGAATCAGAAACCATGTGAGGAGCATACCTGGAGAGTTGGGTAAAGTTGAGCCCATATTCTTGGACTATCATGCTCCTTGCCTTAAGTTCATAAATTCCTGAGCTTTTGCCTCTCTTAATTCTCTTGGGAAGAACCTGTCCAGAAAGGTCTCACTGAAGCAATCTCAAGTGATAGGAGTTGCATCTGTACCCCTGTTCTCTTTCCACTGATTATACCAGATATGAGCCACATCCTTAAGTTGGTAAGATGCTAACTCAACCCAATCATTCCCAGTTACCTGCATCACTTCAAAGATCTTCTTGACCTCATCAATCATGTTTTGGGGATCCTCACCAATCTGCGATCCTAAGAACTCTGGCGGATTCATCCTAACAAAATCTTGCACTCTGGCTGCAGTTGACCCTACATTAGTACCTGACGGAACTGGATCCCACTGATTATTCTTGTTGGTCAAACTCTGAGCCAACATCTGATTGGCGTTCCGGAACTCTGCAATTCGAAACTTCTTGATTTGGGACTGGAAGATTTGTGTTTGCATTCCTGGCATTCAAATTCTCGACGTTAGCTCTACGAGGAGGCATGACCACTGAAACGTAGAATGTCGATTTAGGATGGAATTAGATCATACCTTACGTACGATAAGAGTAACAACAAAATGAAGATTTTTCCTAAATCACTTTGTAGCCTCCCTCCCATTAGATGTGGTGCGCACTACACACCCATGAAAAGGACTCTACCTAGCGCGGCCTTTCAGACATCCTAGGAAACGTGAACCTAGGGATCTGATACCAAGTTTGTCACACCCCGAGCTAAACCCGAGACGCGTACACGAGACCTAAGATCACAAGTTACCCCAAGTTAACCCTGCAGGCATGACATGAGCATACTAAGAATAATATTAACTGATACGGAAGCTTAAATATCATGAAAACAAAAGTGATGTGGAATACCCATTCTAAAACTAAATATATCAAATCTGAAAGTTTTAATATAAGATAAATATCAAACTCCAATACTAAGTTGAATCTAACTATGTCTGATAATGGCCTCTAACTCACTAGAAGTTATGGGACATGCCCCCAGCTAAATCTAGCAAAATTGAAACTAAAAAAATGAAATACTGAAGTAAATAACATGACTATTGACCTCAAAAAATGAGGACTCACCATTGATCCTGCTGAGCTAGAGATCGGGAACCAATCTAAGCGTGATCTCGATGCTGAGGACCTGGACCTACATCATGAGAAAATGTTGCATAGAGTATGCGTCAATACTCGAGAGGTACTGAGCATAAAAGATAGAGTAAAGCTTAAATAATATATAACTTAACAACCAATAAAGCAAGAGTATAATCTGAACATGATATAAATACTGAATATTGAGCTAACTGAATGCAAAGACCAAATTTATAACATGCTAAGACAGAATACTGACTATACTGAAATGAGGTCAATGCAATGGAGTCTGACTGAACTATGGGAGCTACTAATAACTGACATAAATACAGATGAGCTAAATATGGAGTCCGATGTATACGCCCCATCGAGAGGGCCAATACGCCTGGCCAAAGGTGTAGAGGCATGCTGCCGTGATCACTAAAATAATGCCCACAGAGGGGACTTACAATCTACGTGGCTTGTAGTTCTAGGACTATATACTCCCAATAGATTAAATGATTAACACATTAAGACTAAATTTTGGTAATATACTAGATAGCTCAAAACTGACATGCAAACTAAGAATGCAACAATTATGACTGATAATGTGACATTCGTAAACTGAAGCATGGGTATATCTATAATAACACAACAATCTGACCTAGCATGCATAATTCATGAACTAACGAATATATAAACTAGGGTTCTAAATATCATATGAGAAACTGAGTAATAACATGATAATCTGATTTGGAACATTAAATTTACTAGTTCATAATAATCTGTTGACGTTCTAGAAATCCCTAGGTCTAGTTATAATAAGGGAGTCAAGAATCTGACTGAATTCTAGGGACCTAATGGATGAAAGGAACCCACTAGTGAAATCCCACATACCTGTTGACAAATTCCATGGAGAAATTCTTCGATTTCAGGGCTGGAACTGGAGGAAACCTGTCGCGTTCTTGAACTAGGGTTCTTTACTTCTTTCTTCTCTTAGCTTTCTAACTTCCTAAGTTTGATGAATGATTTGACTTAGGTAAGTCCTAGTTAAGTTTCTAGGCTAAAACTAACCAAAACCACGTAGTTTAAGGTTAAAACAACGTAGTTTAGAGGTCCAACAGAAAAGGAAAAGACCAAAAGACCACCCCGACTTAACTATTGTCGGAGTGACCGATGGATGGGATTGATGACTATCGATCGACTGACGGTCCGTGCTGGTCAACCATCTATCAGGAGGCTGGTTTCTGGGGGTCTGATCCACGAACACGGACCACTGTCCGTGGTCTGACCTACGGTTCATAGGTCTGGCCGTGGGTCGACCCTTAGACGAATTTTGGGGCTGAGTTCTGGGAGAGGTTGCTGATGCAAACCATGGACCACCAGCACGGGCCGTGGGTCACCCTACAGTCCGTGGGTGGCGTCCGTGAGTTGCACCTGCAACTTCTGGAAATCTGTTTTAAGGTTTATTTTCGGATACGGGGTGTTACATATCCTTTGCCAAAGGAAAATCACATATTTTCTGAATATGATAGATCATGATTTCAACCTAACACACTCCCGACTTACTTCATAGATCTATATTATTTTTGCATGATTTGAACAAGTGGTTACCAATATTTGATTCTTTGAATACCAAGATATTGTTATGCCTCCATATGTAAACAAATAGCTCACTTGAGATCGAGCTTTATGCAGATTAAATAATTATTCTACATCTACATAATCATATCATTTCTGACTCAGAGATTGATCATTTCAATTTTATTGAAGCTCATATTTTCTTCTAAAAGAAAATCATACATCTTCTATGTGTTGAGTCACTTGCTTTGTTAGTTTCTTGACATAACATGAATGATAATATGACAATCCTCTCACATAACTTATATATATATATATATATATATATATATATATATATATATATATATATATCAAATAATCTTCTAGCATTTGCATAACCAGCAATCTGTAAGGGCACCAATTGCACTAATACATGACATTTTAAATCATTTTCATGAGGTTGAAAAGATTCTTTCTCTGTGTTAAGCAATCTCAGAACCATTGGGTACTCAATGGAATTGTTTTAAGACATTTTAAATACTTCAAGAATTTTCATATAACCTTCATCGTCTAGTTAGACATGATAATCAATCATTATACATATTCAAGTATTTCATCTATTGTCAGACTGAAATAAGTCTCATTGCATCCACCACTGGAGAACATATCTCCATTTAATAATGTAAGGACTTCTACGAAAACCCTTTATGCCCCGAGGCACAAACCATACTTTATACCTTACGGTTATACTTTCGCACAATGATTCATTTGTACCTCACTGGCATATCTATCTATCTATGAACTATAAGTTCAAAAACATCACTTTTCTAAGTGAAAGAAAATATACTTGAATAGTGTATTTTATTTGGCCAATCATTTATCTGTACACATTATATGATAGATTCGAATTTAAGATCCTCATAACCACTTATAGCATTAAGTGTTACTTCATATCAAAGATACCGTCGACAGTCATTTAACTTGATAAGTTTCCCCTCCCTGGGTCGAGTTGTCCACTCGGGTAAGCCAGTCTAGACACTTATCTCTTTTAGGTCATGGTTACCACTAGTAGGCTCTACTCAGTTGCATAATTTGTATTTGACTTATTAACTTGAAATAAGAATTAAGTCCATCTAGGACAAGTATTCATCTCTTACTTGACCACTTAAATCATTTTTTGTGCTATATAAAAATGTATTTATTTAGAAAGTCTTCGCAAGTTGATCCATTTTAGTGTGATTAATGGAATAAGAGAAAATGTTATATTTTCATTTTTACAAAAAAAAAAGAAAAAGGAGAAAACATAAAAAGTATTTTTCTTTTATAAGGTACTAGGTAAATTAGCCGTGCTTCGCACGGGATTGAACTATTTACTAAGCTTACTTATGGTCATTCGGTAATATTCGTATTTTCAATACATACACTACATTGTCAAGAACATTTTATCTTAATATCTTAAGGTAAAGAATTCTTCTGAATTCTTAAAGTGCAATATTTTTTTAATTTTCGTTTTTGTTATACAAAAATTATGAGTCTTAGAGAGATTTTAAGTATAAGAAAGAAGTCTAAGAAAATCTCCATGGAAATAGTTGGTCAGAAGTAATGAAATTTTCTAAATTCCATGAAGTTATAAACAACAACATCAAACATTAAAGAAGAGACCAAAAAGCCTCGAACAACAACACTCCCAAGTAAAGTGGAACATCACGTCCATACAAGAACATAATTAGCTAAATTCAAATGGAGGACCTTCGGCTCCTCTCTTAGGAACCTCCATCTATCTCTTTTTATTATAGTATGTTGTATTATGTATATGTTAAAAATGACCATTAAATTGTGAGTATCATAAATATTTCTCCTCATTGTCTCAGAATAGTCATTACTATTGCCAGGATTGGGAAGTGAAGAAATAGGGGAAAAACTTTTACTTGGAGTGTCTTGGAAGGAACTGATAATAAACCAAGTTGTTTTGATAAGTTTTTTTCGAGCCTTTGTATATGTGTTTTTCTTCATTATCTGCGGGAAAAAAATCAGTAATTTTCTTCAATAGAGAAGATAATATGTATACCTCAATCCATACAAAATGTTTGTACCTAAGAAAAAACAATCAAAATAATATACTAATTGTGGCAAAGGAGAGAACAATCTGTTTGGTTCTTTTAACAAACATCATCATTGATTCCATATTAGTAATCACATATTTATTGTTGTATGCTATCAAATATAACACAATCCACAAGCAATTTTCCCAAAAAGTATATGAAGAAACTTATAAAAAGGGACAAAAGAGAAGATAAATTTTTCATCATCCTCACTGGAATTTTTAACAAAGTTCAAAAAAAGGTTACAAAATAGAAAAAAGAAATTGCAAGGGATACATGAATCACTATGACTTACGGTAAAAGATTAAGTTTCATAAAATAGGAGGAATGTCGCATTGCAATTAAAATCAATTTTCATTGTTTATATGAAGAAACCTGTAGAAAGGGACAAAAGAAAAGATCAATTTTCAATCATCGTTGCTAAAAAATTTTAACAGAGGTAAAAGAAAGTCACCAAGATAGAAAAAAGGAATTGCCATTGATACATGATTCACTATGACTTATAGTAAAGATTAAACTCCATGAAATTGGAGGAAGAAAATTTTGAAGAATGAAACAAACTTCATAAGAAGCTTAATTAATGAATTTGAATTTGACTACCCTATAGCGGGAAAAAAAACCCTACAAATAATAGTGACAGAAGATCTCTCTATTTATAGACAATAAATGGTAGTGTGAACAAATTCTTATTGTGCCTTGTCGAAAGGGTCACAACTCATTGGAAAAGTTACAACTCTTTGGAAAGGTCACAACATTTAATAAAAGTCATATTTTTTCATTAAAGTTGCAACTCTTCATAAAAGTCACTATTATTCATACAAGTTACAACTTTTCAGAAAAGTCGTAACTTTTCATAAAAGACTATTTTTCATTAAAATCACAACTTTTCATTAAAGGGGAAGGATAGTTTTGTAAATAAATAAATTAAAAGGGAATTCTGGTTTGTGGCGGCGCCACGTAGGCGGTCCTAGGGTTCTCTTATATATATATATATATATATATATATATATATATATATATTATACCCTTTTCAAAAATGAAATGAATTTTTTTCACTACTTCACAAAAATTAGAAAAAATAAATAAATTATTCAAGCTTCTTTTGTACAGTTAATAAAAAAAGATCAAAATAGTTTGCTTTCATAATACTTTGGAAAGTTCAATCTGAACGAACTACGCACACTTGATTCTCAACTCGATGAGATACGTATGCAACCCTCCTCGGGTTCGGTGATACTTATTTAAAAAAAAATTAGAACAAAGAGAAATATTTCTTATTAAAAATAATGTTGTGCTTATAATCTTCCTGAACTACATTTGACCTGATTCTTGCATTGACAAGATACGTAGGCAACCTTATTTTGAGGTTCAGTCCAACTAAGGAAAAATCTAAAAAGTCCTCGTCACAAAAATTGGAGAAAAAAAAATTATTTAGAAAAATTTGACTTGGTTGGTACCAACATACTTGGGAGTGTGCATAAGAAAAATTAATAAAATGTTAAACTATTTGGCAGGACACCCCAACTTTGTTGTTACCTATAGACTTCTTTTGGTACCTCTTGATATATTTATGTAATACTTGGGAAATTATATTGCTTAAAGTTAAGGCTAAAACAAATTCGAACTCATGTTTCATGTGCATTGTGTGGTGAGCTTTAGATATAAAATTCAATGACATGACTTTGTTGATCTAGAACTTGACCCGAATGTTGGTTGAGGCGAAATATTGAGCAACATTTAATTTGGGAAAGGATTATAGGTTTTCTTTGATCCGATTGTGCCTTTATAGCCTACCAAACATGTTATCCATAAGACTCCCAATTCGAGTTTGGAGCCCTTTTATTTGAATAACCACTCTTAACATATATCCTTTGATCCTACCTCATTGAGTGCACTATCAATTATCTACACAGTGCCAATGATCTAAGTTGGTAACAAAGTGAAAAGGCCAAATATGTGAAAGTTCAAAAAAAAATGACAAAGAAAAGCTAGAATGAAAAAATGAAGAAAAAATCTCCAACAAAAAGGAGAGAAAATGGAAAAAAAAAAGAAAAAGAATATAAATGAGGAAAAACATTCGAGAAAAAAAGAAGAAGAATATAAATGAGGAAAAACATTCGAGAAAAAATATTCACTCATACTCTGAATATATTTCTGAGTATGAGTGACCTCTAAAACATCCTAAGATCAAAACACTTCTATTGTGTGAAGTAGGACTTCATTTGTTGCGAGGGCACTTGAAACATGAGGATATGAATAGTTTTCTCCCTTAATTTAGACAAGATGAACTCATCTTGTAAATACTTAAGTATGTTCGAGATACCATTTGAATCTATAGTAATTACTCAAAGTTGACCTCAAATTTGTCTGAAAGTAGTTGAATGTGACTCATATGCATCATGCTAATTGTTGGTACCAACTAAAGTCAAAACATTGTTAACCATGAATTGATTAGTTTCTCAAAAGATGTCTTTTGTAGGAAAAATCAAGAAAAAGAAAAATATTTTTTCATTTTTATGAACTACGTTTGGCCTGATTCCTGCTATACAAGATACGTAGGCAGTCCTACAACGGGCTCGGTCTCAAAATTCAAATTTTGTATCCTTGAAGGAACAAATTAGATCATATTTATATTTTTATTTATAAAAAAATGATAAATTAGAAGAGTTTTAAAGTTTGTCAATTTAAAAAGTGGGGCATATTTTTATTTGTCAAAAAAAATCACTCGCATTACTAGGAAATAACCACCCTAGTTGCATTTTGACCTTAGAGAACAAACATCGAAGAGGCATTTTAGAGAACAAACACTCTATTATCTTTCATTTCTAGGGAACAAACACCCTAATTGCATCTGTGTCTCGCATTTTTCTTTTGGCATAAGTATTTCTCATTTATGCTAACAACTTAATAAAAAATATTTGGTGCAAACTGGGGAAAAATATGTTGTGGTGATTCTATTTGATGATTATGTTAAGTTAGATCTTTCTAAGTAATAGAATTAGTGTAGCAAGACCCTCCTAGACAATGAGAATTAGACTAGCAGGACCCTCCTGGATAATGGGATTAGCAAGACCCTTCTGGATAATGGGACACTAGCAGGACCCTCCTGGATAATGGGTCACTAGCAGGACCCTCCTGGATAATGGGACACTAGTAGGACCCTCATGGATAATGAGACTAGCAAGAACCTCCTGGATAATGGGACACTAGCAGGACCCTCCTGGATAATGGGACACTAGTAGGACCCTCCGGGATAATGGGACTAGCAGGACCCTCTTGGATAGTGGGATTAGCATGACCCTCCTAGATAATGGGATTAGCAGGACCCTCCTGGATAATGGGACTAGTAAGACCCTCCTGGATAATGTAACACTAGCAGGACTCTCCTGGATAATGGGACACTAGCAGGACTCTCATGGATAATGGGACTAGCAAGACCTTCCTGAATAATGTTACTAGAAGGACCCTTCCTGGATAATGGGACACTAGCAGGATGGGACACTATGAGGACCCTCCTGGATAATGGGACACTAGCAGGATGGGACACTATGAGGACCCTCCTGGATAATAGGACTAGCAGGACCCTCCTGGATAATGGGACTAGCAGGACCCTCCTGGATAATGGGACTAGCAGGACCCTCCTAGATAATGGGATTAGCAGGGCCCTCCTACATAATGGGATTTAAATTAGTAGGACCCTCCTACATAATGAGATTTAGTTATTTTCTCCTAGGATGTAGTCTGAGATTGTGGTTTTTCATTTTCTTCTAGGATAAACACTTCTTAGTCTGAGACGTTATTTTTTATTTTCTCGTAGGATAAACACTTTCTAGTCTGAGATCGTTATTTTGTATTTTCTCCTAGGATAAACACTTCCTAGTCTGAGACTGTTATTTTTCATTTTCTCCTAGGATAAACACTTTCTAGTCTGAAACTGTTATTTTTCATTTTCTCCTAGGATAAACACTTCCTAGTATGAGACCATTATTTTTTTATTGTATTTTCTCCTAGGATAAACACTTTGTAGTATGAGATGTTTGTATTTTATTTTCTCTTAGGATAAACATTTCCTAGTCTGAGACCTTTATTTTTTATTTTCTCCTAGGATGAACACTTCCTAGTCTGAGACCTTTATTTTTATTTTCTCCTAGGATAAACACTTCCTAGTCTAAGTTTATTTTATTTTTAAAATTACATGTGCTAATAACTCACAAAAATTTTCCAGTGAAAACTGGGGCAATTTTTTTTGTATATTTCTTTTGTTTGTGATGGTTTTCAAGTTTCTTCAAGCGAAACATGGATTTGAAATTCAAAAACAAAGTTTGAACACTTTTAAGAATGATCAATCCCATGATAGCCAAAATCAGCTTCTTCAATGCATGTAGCAGCCTGACTTCCTCACATCTTTTTCTATTCATCAACTTCTAATCAAGAAAACATGCCGTCATTCAAGAACATATTCAAACTATCATTTCAAAGAGTGCCAAAAACACACTCTAAGTGGCAAGTTAAGCATCGGATCCATTCAAGATCAAGATAGTCACAAAAATCAAGGTGATATCTCAAAGTCAAGACACAAGTGAAGACTCAAGAGAAGCTGCATATAGGAGCTTGTACTTTTATTTTCCTTTTGACTATTAGTTTTATTTTTCTTTTTTATGTAATTAAGCATAAGAGCCGCGACCTGGAGCCTCGATGGAACCTCACTTAACTTCCAACTCATCACCTCATCTCCTTGAACTACATGTCACCTGATTCCCCTATAACCCGGGATATGTAGGATGTCTAAAACCAAGACTCGTCGCACAATTTTATTTTATTTTCAAATACAAGTCCGGTCAAAATTTGTCACGTTATTTACTTCTTTGTGTGAAAATACTTCGTGTTTCCAGTCAAAGAGGGACTAACTGTACACACGTAATTTTTCATCGAACATAAAATTTTATACTATTTTTATTCCTTAAATATTTCTTTTGTGTCTAAGTTAGATATTTTGACTTTTATTTTATTCTATTGAGCTTATTTTAAAAGATTTGAAAACAACAAAAATAAAATCACATTTTTTGGTAAGTTTTATTTTTAATTTATTCAAAAAGAAATAAAAACTTTCAAAAATATATGTTTTCTTTTGATTTTAGCTTTAATAAATAAACTAGTGTTTCTTAATTATTATTTTTAATTTGCTATTTAACTTTTCTTATATTTATATTAATTTAAAATAATAAATTAATATTTTTAATTATTATATTTTATATTTATATATATCTACACATTAACCCCCACTACTCTTCCCATTTCCCATAACCTTGACCCCCACTTCACCATAATTTCCCACTCTACTCACTACACATATACTACACCACTACACACCCATACACATGACATACTATTGGGTATTATTTTCCCTGAGTTTCTTACCATAAATAGGTTTTCCTTTTAGGAAAAGATTTGGATTGGCTAGTCCTTTTCTGGTAGGAAAAGGTTTAGGACTCTATAAATAGAGGCTTGTTCCTTCTAACTTAATCAACATTCACAATGTAATCTTAAGGGCTTTGAGAGTTTTGGTTAGGGGGAGAATTTGTGGGTCACAAGCTCGATACGTTATTACTTGTGTGAACCTCCCATGTATTCCGAGTGAATTGGTAAAGGTTATTTCTCTCTATATTTTGTACTCTCATATTTATAGTGGATTGCTCATCTCCTTTGTGGATGTAGGGCGATTGATCGAACCACGTTAAATCTTTGTGTCTTTTGGTATATTTCTCGTATGTCTTCTTACTCATGGTCTTTCGACGTTTGCTTTACTAGATTCCGCATTACACCTACTTATTTTCGGTCATAACAACTGGTATCAGAGAAAGGTTCTCTATATGGAGGGGAATATGAGCAATATGGTATGTCTAAACGGAAGAAACTACAACATATGGAAAAGCAAGATGATAGATCTACTGTTCATTAAGAAGATGCATCTTTCTGTTTTAGTTGCTCATAAACCTGAGACTGTGACTGATGAAAATTGGGATTTCGAACACCAACAAGTATGTTGATATATAAGGAAATGGGTTGAAGATAATGTTCGCAATCATATTGTGAATGAGACACATGCTAGAACATTGTGGGAAAAGTTGGAGACGCTTTACGCTTCAAAAATTGGCAATAACAAGTTGTTCTTGCTAAAGCAATTGATGACCTTTAAATACAAGGAGGTCAGTCCTATTATTGATCACATAAATGATTTTCAAGGTGTTCTTGATCAGCTATCAGGAATGGGTGTTAATTTTGATGATGAATACAAGGACTTTGTCTTCTTAATACTCTACCGGATTCTTGGGAAACTCTTCGTGTCTCTTTAACAATTTTTGCTCCTGGTGATAAGGTGACTATGTAATATGCAAAAAATGGTATGTTGAATGAAGAAGTTTGAAAAAAATCTCAAGGCACATCCTCACATTTAGATGTTTTGTACATAGAAGATCAAGGGAGAGATAAGACAAGAGATCCGAAGAGTAGAGGTAAAAGTAGAAGCAAGTTAAGATTCAGGAATCCAAATATTATATGCCATCATTGTGGAAAGAAAGGACGTATTAGAAGATTTTGCAAACAATTGAGGCAAGATCTTAAAGAATGGAAAAAGGAAGAAAATAATGGAAACAATGTTGTTGTTGTTGTTCGAGATGACCTTCTTTTTGCTTGTGATAAAGACGTCATCAATTTTGTATCTCAAGATAAAAGTTGGGTTGTAGATTCTGGAGCTACATCACATGTCACACCGAGAAAAGACTTCTTTTCATCTTATACTTATGCTAACTTTGAGGTATTAAAGATGGGTAATGCTTCTGAGGTTAAGGTGTTTAGTGTTGGCACTGTTTGTTTGAAAACCAATACTGATACAACGTTAGTCCTTCAGAATGTCAAGCATGCTCTAGACATTTCCTTGAATTTGATCTCTGTAGGACAACTAGATGATGATGGCTATCACAATGACATGTTTAATGGCCAATGGAAGCTCACCAAAGGCTCATTAATTGTAGCTCAAGGAAGAAAGCATTCAAATTTATACGTGACACAAGGATCGATACTTGGTGATTCTATAAATTTGGTGGAAAGTGAGACTTTATCAGAATTGTGGCACAAGAGGCTTAGTCACATGAGCGAGAGAGGGATCACCTATTTGGCTAAGAAGAATTTGCTTGCTGGTGTAAAACAAGCAAAGGTAAAAAGATGTGTTCATTGATTAGCTGGGAAACAGAAAATAGTTTCTTTTCACAGTCATCCTCCTTCAAGAAAGTTTGAGATACTAGAGCTAGTACACTTTGATTTTTGTGGTCCTTTTAAAGTGAAGTCAAAAAGTGGTGCGCTTAACTTTGCAACTTTCATTGATGATCATGCTCGGAAGATTTGGGTATATCCTTTAAAATCCAAATATCAAGTACTTGATGTGTTTAAGGAGTTTCAAGCCTTATCAGAGAGAAAAACGGGAAATAAATTGAAATGTATTTGCACTAATAATGGTGGTGAGTATATTGGTCCCTTTGATAACTACTGCAAATCGCAAGGAATTCGTCATCAGAAGACTCCTCCAAAGACTCCTCAATTAAATGGTCTGGCATAAAGGATGAACAGAACTTAAGTTTAGAAAGTTAGATGCATGCTTTTAGAGGCTAAACTTCCAAATTCATTTTGGGCTGAAGCACTTAACACTGTTGCTTATGTTATCAAGTTCTCTCCGGCTGTTGCTTTGGATGGCGATGTTCCAAACCGAGTTTGGTTTGGTAAGGATGTTTCTTATGATCACTTGAAAGTGTTTGGTTGTAAAACTTGTGTGCATGTTCCAAAAGATGAGAGGTAAAAATTGGATGTTAAAACTAACCAGTGCATCTTCATTGGTTATGGTTAAGATGAGTTTGGATATCGCTTTTATGATCCAATTGATAAGAAGCTCATTAGAAGTCATGATGTTGTGTTCTTTGAAGATCAAACTATTGAAGATATTGACAAGGTTGAGAAACCAATTTCTCAGATTGATGAGAGCTTAGTTGATGTTGATCCAATTCCTATTATTGATACATCTTTTGCACATGAAGGAACCCAAGATAATGGTCTAGATAATGATCAAGGTGTAGAATCTATAGATGTTCCTATTGGTGATGTTTTGGTTGATCATCAACCAACTAATGCTGAGATGACAAATTTGGATGCTCCAGAAACTTCTTGTAGAAGATCCACTAGAGAGAAGTGAAGCTCAACACGTTATTCTCCTAATGATTATATCCTTTTGTCTGACATGGGAGAACCTGAAGGTTATGATGAAGTCATGCTAGATACTCATAGAGATAGGTGGGTAGAAGCCATGGAAGACGAGATGAAGTCACTTCACGAGAATGGAACATTTGAGCTAGTGGAGTTACCAAAAGGTAATAAAGCTTTAACAAATAAATGGATCTTCAGATTAAAGCAAGAGCAACATACATATGCACCTAGATACAAGGCTAGGTTAGTTGTCAAAGGTTTTGGTCAAAGAAAGGGAATTGACTTTGATGAAATTGTCTTTCCTGTTGTGAAAATGTCCTCTATTCGTATGGTTCTAGCCTTAGCCGCAAGTATAGATTTAGAGGTTGAGCAGATGGATGTCAAGACTGCCTTTCTTCATGGTGATTTAGAAGAGGAGATCTACATGGAGCAACCTAAAGGCTTCATAGTTAAAGGAAGAGGAAACCATGTTTGCAAATTGAGAAAGAGCTTGTATGGCTTGAAATAAGCTCCAAGGCAATGGTACTTGAAGTTTGAATCTGTCATTGAAAATCAGGGATACAAGAAAACTTCTTCAAATCATTAATTATGTCTTCTTTCAGAAGTTCTCTGATGATGATTTTATTATCGTACTACTTTATGTGGATGAAATGCTGATTGTTGGCAAAAATAAATCTAGAATTGTAGTCCTTAAGAAAGAGTTAAGCAATTTGTTTGCGATGAAGGACTTGGGGCCAGCAAAGAAGATCTTAGGCATACAAATTCATTGAGATAGACACAAGACAGAGTTATCACTATCCCAAAAGGAGTATATTGAGAAAGTACTCAAGAGGTTCAACATGACAGAGAGAAAAGTGGTTAGTACACCTCTTGCTAAACATTTTTAGTTGAGTACGACCCAAAGTCCATCTACTAATGAAGAGAAGAATGAGATGTCAAGAATTCATACTCTTCCGTGGTTGGTAGTTTGATGAATGCTATGATTTGCACTAGACTAGATATTGCACATGTTGTTGGTACCGTTAGCAGATTTATTTCCAATCCTGGAAAAAAACATTAGGCTGCAGTGAAATGGATACTAAGATATTTGAAGGGTACTTCATATATGGAGTTGTGCTTTGGTAGTGGCAAGTCTAAACTTGTATGCTACACACACTCTGATTTGGGAGGAAATCTTGATAACTCAAAATCCACTTCTGGTTATTTGATCACTTTTGGAGGAAGAGCTATTTCTTGGCAATCAAGACTTCAGAAGTGCATAGCTCTATCTACCACAGAAGCTGAATATATTGCCATCATTGAAGGTGCCAAAGAATTGGTTTGGATGAAGGAGTTTATCAAAGATGTTGATTTTGAACAATCAAGGTTTGTCTTATTTTGTGATAATCAAAGTGTTATTTATCTCACCAAGCACTCCACCTTTAATTCTAAGTCCAAGCATATTAGTAGAAAATATAATTGGATTAGAATTGCCCTGGAGAAAAAATTATTTGAGGTTGAGAAGATACACACTGATGACAATCATTCAGATATGCTTACAAAAGTGGTGATCGTAGACAAACATAAGTTTTGTAGAAGTGCGGCAGGCATGAAGCCTGTCAAGAGTTCCTCCACTTGAAGTCCATTTGGCCCCTTGGCTGGAGGGGGAGTTTGTTGGGCTATTGTCCATGTTCCAGCCAAAGGCTCATGCCCTAATCCTACTTGAAAAAGGATTGAAATTATTCTCTTTATTTGGTTTCCAATTCTCTTAGGAAAAGGATTGGGAATTGTAATCCTATTTGTAGTGGATTTTGGCATTGTACGGAAAAACACAGCTCTATAAATAGAAGATGGTCTTGAGAGAATAATTAGATTGCTCATTAGTATTGTCTTTGAAAGACAATAGGACATAAGAGAAATTTTTTAGAGAGCTTTCAACAAGAGAGAAGAGAGAAGAAAAAAGGGTTCTTTTGCTGCAGTTTTTTATTTCGACCAGCAACCTTCAGATCGTGTTTTCCGCTTAACTAACCGTTGGATCGGGCTGAAAATTTGACTGAGTATTACTGGCATCTTGGTGGTTGATTTTAACGGTGAAGATCGGATTCAGAGACCATAAAGAATCTTTTTTGAGTCCCGAACAGCAGCTGAGTTTGGGTGGTGTTTCTTTGTATTTATCTTTTGTTGGTGTAGCTATTGTTTGTTCTCTTTTGGTAGTTGTTGTCACGCCCCGAGCCTACACCCTAGGAGGGACCGGCACTCAAAGACCATTGCTGGCCCCAAGTGAACCCTTGGTCTGGCTTTCTTAACTCAGCGAAAACCTAACTCAACAGAATAACTTCATTCAATGAAAGGTCATAAGACAACTTAACTGATAAAATCTAGCCAAAAAGGCAAATCGAGTCTCAAAATAGAATATTTACATATACACAGATGAGAGACTCAACACTAACTGACTGACTGTCTATAAAGCCTCTATAATACTGATATGGATGTTAGGACAGACCCCGCAACATCCTAATAAAACAAAACTAGGAAAAATGAAATAACAGAGTCCTCCGGAATGTAAGGAGGCTCACTGCTGACTCTGGAGTGCTCAACTGGATCAACGGCGTGCTGGATGATGATCCTGGGTACCTGCGTCTGCATCATAATAAGATGCAGGTTAACTGGCATCAGTACATGGAATGTACGAGTATGCGAGCTGGACAGCTAAACAACAACTTAAGCTTGAAAGGGATACAAAAGAGAACTTACCTTGGCTTTATTCAACTCATGAGTAACTGAACTCAATATAAAGTAATAAGACACATGCAATATATATATAAAGCTTGTAAAACTATTTAAAACATGACGTCAAAATCATATTTATAATATCATAAAAATATGATGCTCCCTCTTAAAGTCTACTTGTGCAATGCATGAATGAAGTCCCATACCCCCATCCATACTAAGCAGAACCCCTCGAGGAACCATGCAATTTCTACTTTGGGAGTTTCTCTAACCGACAGCCACCACTACATGCCTATGTGGTGATACAACATCTTGCCCACGCTGCCAGAACTGTCATATACTTTGCCGTCATATAGAACTCTTTAACTTAGTGGATCCACTAGCTTAACTTTACGTGATCATCTAAAAAGTATGACCCGTCAAATCCCATGTTTGGCTATATGGTTCTTATGGAGAGTTGAGTTAATATGAACTTGTGTCCCCAATTCGATGCTCAAGACTACTTCCAAAAAAACTTTTGACTCATAAGTGTTTTAAACAAATCTTTCTTTGGGTTGAAATAATTGCTCAAACTACCCTCTTAAAAGAAGTAATTGCTCTTGAAAACTCTTTATAAAAAGAACATATCAAAACCATATTTTAATATGATCATTGATGACTCGGGAAGTCATACTGCATAAACATTGATGGTATATCTAGAGACCATACTATTTAAACATTGATGACATACTCAATTGTCATACTAATCATGTTTTAGAAACTCTTTCGCAAAACTCATCTTTTCTTAAAAGAGATAGTACTCAAACTGCCCAAAACTCTTGTGGAAATCTCAGTTTCCTCTCATCTTAAATGTGAAAACATTTATAAACTTCTTTGGAAATACTTAGTTCCCTATTAACTTTTGAGAAATGAACTTGACTCTTTACACTTGGCTTAACTTGAAACTCTTTACACTTGGCTTAGCTTGAAACTCTATACTATTTACTTAACTTGAAACTTGAGCCTTAAAATGAAGTTAAAACATTCAATAAAGACTCTTGAAAAACTTTAAAGACTTGCTTTGACTTACTTCTGAACTTCTAAGCTTGACTCTAACTTCACTTGACTTCTAACTTCACTTGACTTGGATCCTATCTTCCCTCGAATTGGATTATGGATTCAAGGTGTATGATCACATGTTTATGGATGAGTTCGGGATGTCTAGATGTACCTTAAAGTGTTGAAAACAGCTATAAAACATAGGTACATTACCAAGGAACATGTATGAAAAAGTGGGGAATGAATGGGAAGGATTGGCGTCCTTGGCGCTCTGAGAGGCGCGGGGCGCCAGCCTTCAGACTTTAGAGGGGCCTGCTGGGTGCTCTACAAGGCGTGCCGCCCCAAGGGGGAAACTTTAGAACCCTTGTTGGGGCGCGCTGGCTGTCACGACGCCCCAGCCTTTTCCCCCGAAAATCCGACTTTTCTCCTTTGTTTTTCCAACTCTAAACCTTCTTAACTTCAAAGGTTCCAGCCCCAAACACTTAGAATCATAAAACCCCTTAATATACAATGGATTAAACTCAAAATCACAACCGGAAACATGCACCAAACCAACAAGAAACTTCAACAACACAACCACAACTTCAACAAACACAACCACAAACTTCAACAAACACAACCAATCTATTCTCTCGAAATTAAAATGAGTTTGGCATGTGGGGGAATGAACCAAACCAATACTATGATCTCACATACCTTAATAGGGATCACCCCCGACGAAAACCACGACGATCTTGACGAATCCTTGCTTCTTCTTCTCTTTTTCCTCTTCTTTCTCTCTTCTCTCTAAAGCCCTAACTCTCACTTTAAAAAGGGAAAAACTGATTTAAAATCAGTCTAAAACCTTAATATAACCCAAAATAAATGGTTAGGGAAAAGACCAAAATACCCTTACAAATTCGGACTAAACTGCCCTGCCAACAACCCAACTTCCAAAGGGCATAACTCACTCATACGAACTCGGAATCGTGCAAACTCGGCGGCGTTGGGAACATCATTCCAAAAGCTTTCCAAACATAACTGGAAATACACCTAACTCATCTTGAGCTAGGATTTATAACTACTCAAAGTTGACCAAAAACTCATTTTTTCCATACTTGGCTAAATTTTCCAGATTTTTAATTCTTTCCAAAAATGACTATTTCCAATTCTAAGCTTCTTCATAGCTATTTGAAATTTCCGGATGTTACAGTTGTTGTGTAGCCATTAGAAGAATATTTGTAACTCTCTTATTGTTATAGTGAAGCAATTTGGATCTTGTCGATCCCGTGGTGGTTACCTTCGATTTGAAGGATTTTTCCACGTTAAACTTGGTGTTCTTTATTTTAGATTTTCATTTTCATCTTTTCGTCACAACAAGTGGTATCAGATCCAGATTCAACGATGGAGTCAGGTTCGGTGATTCAATGATCTAATGGTTGAACCAGGTTTAAAATCGGGTGTTCATCTTGGCAGGTGTAGTTCTAGCTGCAACCTTTTTGACAATAATGAAGATTTTATTGTTTCAGAGAGGTTCTCTGTGTTGATATATAGATTTGATGGAGGAGATTATGGAGAGAAGAAGCAAATTGTTGAAGATTATGTGAAGAAGGTGGACAAATTTATTTTGTCAAAAATTCTGGCCAAGGGGGAGATTTGTTGGGTATTATTTGCCTTGAGTTTCTCACCATAAATAGGTTTTCCTTTTAGGAAAAGGTTTTGGATTGGCTAGTCCTTTTTTGGTAGGAAAAGGCTTAGGACTCTATAAATAGAGGCTTGTTCCTTCTAACTTAATCAGCATTCACAATGTACTCTTAAGGGCTTTGAGAGTATTGGTTAGGGGGAGAATTTGTGGGTCACAAGCTTGATACGTTATCACTTGTGTGAACCTCTCATGTATTCCAAGTGAATTGGTTGAGCTTATTTCTCTCTATATTTTGTACTCTTATATTTATAGTGGATTGGTCATCTCCTTTGTGGATGTAGGTCGACTGACCGAACCACGTTAAATCTTTGTGTCTTTTGGTATATTTCTCGTTTGTCTTCTTACTCATGGTCTTTTGAGATTTGTTTTGTTAGCTTCCGTATTACACCTGCTTATTTTCGATCCTAACACATACAACCAACACACACATACACTACTATATTAATACTACTACTACACACAACGGAAATCCAAAAAACATATTAATACACACACAACCCAAACACGTAGAAAAATAATAAGAACACACCCCACACAATCAACAACAACAACAAAAAAACACACAAACGGAAGAAAAAGAAAAAGGCAACAGATCACACAACAACACAAAAGAAAGAAAAAGAAAAATCAGCAATGAGAAGGAGAAGAAAGAAAAAGAAAAAAGAAAATTTACGCAGCACCACAAATTTAGAAAAAATAAAGCTTGAATTTGAGGTTCGTTTTCGTGGTTTCTTATTACGATCTTTTCTTTTCGTGAATTAATTTCACAAGAGGTATCACTAAATTCTATTTTATTATTGTTTTAGTTAGCTTTATGTCATGATTGTGCAAGAATTGATCCCAATATATTGAAGTTGTTCATATTTCGTATATGTTTGACTTATTAATATTTTTTAATGTAATTATAATATGAAATATGTTGAGCATTTATATTGTTAAATTTAGAGTAAAATATGGTATATCGTATAGTTGTTTTTGCTTGGTTAAGATCCAATATTTTTCCTTTATTCGTTGTACCTTGTTATGCCAATATTTGGCTCATGAATTACTATGAATTAAATTTCTTAATTAATATAGATTTGTGTTATTCATGTGAGAATAGTTTTTAAAATAGATTAAGTAAATCATCTGGATACAATTTATTTTATGTCATCTAAAGCATTTAAGGTTCTTGGTATTCTATATGACATGGATCTAATGCTAGTTTCAAAATATTGTCAAAATGAAATAATTTTTTTTTCCTGAAAAAATGGGGACTTTGGGATGTTGTATTATTTTGAGGTTGCTAATTATTATTTTAGATGGTTGTAACATAATTATAGGCAATATTAAGAGTTGTCAAATATTAAAAAAGTACAAGCATAATTAAGTTTTGTCTCAATTAAGAATGTGGTTACACATCTTTTTTGAGATACGTACAAGAAATTTAAGGATGCGATGACGCACATTTGTCATATTATTTTAATAATTAACTTTCTTTAGTTAAATTAAAGAAGTGTGAAGAAAGACTTTTAGGTATAATGTATTCTAGATAAGAAAGCAGGTATGCTTCTAAGCTATTGTATGTCAAAATCAAGAATGCAGTTACGCATCTAGGTTGAGACCAAATAAAAGTTCAACAATAAAAATATGAGCGAAACTGTAGCATAAAAAATATATCCAAAAATAATTTAAAAGTAAGTAGAAGTCAATAAAAGCGATCGTGCTAGAACCACGGGACTCGAGGGATGCCTAACACCTTCCCCTCGGTCAACAAAATTCCTTACCCGAATTTCTAGCTTCGCATACCAAAATTAAAGAGTCATTTTCTATTGTTTAGAGATTCAAAAAGGTGACTTGGAACACCATAACTCAATTCCAAGTGGCGACTCTGACAAATTAAAATAATCCTTAATCAATACCGTCACTTAAATTGGAAAAACCCTCCGCTGTTGCGAAAATAGGGGTGTGACAACTTTTATAGAAAATAATTATTTTTTTCTTTTGTCCTTCAATAGTTCATAATAAACATATCACAATATTTGTGTAGTACTCAAAGTATATGACCAAAATGACCATTTATATCAATACATATTTTTTTTCAATATCTCAAACCTCACATAGAGGTGAGATGTGATAATTATCCAACCATACATGAACATGTCCTTATCCATACGAACACAAGTCACATTCTCTTCAAGAAATGACCATAACCATTTGTACATGCTCCATAAGTTTTTTATTAGTCATACTTTGACATAATGTACTACCACTTTGTATTTCTTTATTTTGATGAAGGATTTACAAAACTTTCAAATTGGGTTGCATCAACAACAATGTGCCCAATAACTTTTCATACCACTTTGATTGCCAAAAATTACCTTCATATTTGAAGAACCATCTTAAGAACTCATAATTCTCTTCCTTTTAATTACCACAATGATGACCATTAACATTTTACCACACTCATACTCATACATTTAACCACTTGTAATTTTCAGACATATTATATCCTGCTACCACATTCACATAAGAGAATGGAGCAAATCAATTGGACAAATTTCATGACTTTTATCAAGAGCATATCAATTTGCTCAATCATCATTATATCGTCATTATTTTACGTTGGGACTTGAACCCAACGTCTTACCCATAAGAAGGCATTTTAGGTCATTATTTGTTGGGACCCAACCCAACGTTTTATTATCATGATGCATCAGGACTCACCATTGAGCCTTAAAAAAATATTGTCACTTTGTGATTAACATGCACAATAAAATATAGAACAAATTGCCACTTCGTGATTGACGCATAAGAAAATATAGAACAAAAAAAAAACACAATAAAAATATTCTCAACAAAGTATGTACTAATATCTTAAACTTGTCAAAACAGAGAGTTACATATAACATTATATTATATCATGTTTGGTGCATAATTATTAAGGTAGTGAATTACCGTTATTAATCAAAGAATCAATTGCACACTAAGAAAATAATAATTCCAATTGTACTAAAATAAAACTACTCACTATCACCACCCCCTTTTCAATTTCAATGTGAACCCAAAATATGTCACACACAAAAAAATAATAATTAAAAGCTTATGTAGTAACGAAAATAGTGAGCATAATCATAAATAAAATATAAAATAAGTTTTACATACAAAAGAAAGTATATATAGTCATAGGTGAAAAAAAAAATGCACAGTAACAATAATATTAACCATTCACCTTGTTCACAAGTAAAATATAAAATAAATTCCACAATAATTTACCTTGTTCTCGAGAGAAAAATAAACACAATTATTTTACCTTTTTTTGTTTACTTTGCTTCAATCCTGCAATGGTAGAACATTCGTGCTGATAACGTGTTGTAAAACTAAAGCAAAATAAGACAAGAAATATAGAAGATGAAAGCAATAGAAATAGAGAGACGAGAGATGAGAGCTTTTCTTATTATTCCAAGTCTTAAAGTGTTCACCAAATCTCCAAGTGTGTACAATATGAACCCTTATGCCTCTATTTATAGTGTAACACAGAGGCATACAAAAGGTTAGTCATAAACATGACATTAAACATGAATATAATGAAGGAGGTTATGGAGGTGAAATGTCACAAGAATAATGATCATAAAGATGGAGGTTATCTTCATAATGGAGGGAAGCAATGTAGTAACTTCTTGTTGTAGTGAACATCCACAATATATTATCTTATAACAGTTGAAAGCTATTTAATCTTAGTAATTTTTGTTTTATATACTCTTAAGACAATTTATTTGCTGAAAATTGGCTGCATCAGGTTGTGACTGGATGAAATAAGGAGTTCAGCCGTTGCGGAAGAGTTTGAGATCTATGCGAGCCCGAATGTCCGACGGTTATTACATAATTGGAGTAAAGTTAATGGACTTAATGAGAGCCAGATATATGAAAGTTGTTCCTTGGAATTTAGCTATAAATAGTCTTATACTTGTTGTAGGACATCAAATTCTTATTCAATCATTATCATTACACCATTACTTTCTTCTTCTTAAAGTCTGTTTTTCATTGTTCTGAGCATCAGTCCTAACTATATATAGTTAAAATGAGTACTGCAGTATATCTGAGATGTTATAAATATGTGATGTCGAGCATCTACCTCATTCCTAGGTTCACACATTTTGTTTAGTCTCTCAGCCAGGCTTACATTAGAACAATGGAGATACAACTTTGCCTCTTAAATGGAACCAATCAATTTTCCACTTCGAGCTACTACTTCTAATGCTTTGTTAACTTCCGTCCTAAGCTGGTCATAGTTTTTCAAATTGTCATAATCAGAAAATGATTGATAAAGTAGCCTGAAGATAGTGATAATTCAATAGAAAGCAAATAGGCTCTGTTTGGCAGCATGAATGAAACCACGAATAGTTTAAATTAATAAACAAAATAGAATCTGATGTAATGGCCAGTCATTTACTCCCTCAAATTATTAAATCTACCAATCTGCGCTGTGGATTTCTTGTATGGCATCATAGATAAACAGATATCGGCCCCCTTTGAGCTTACTTAAGCAACTGATCGCCAGATTGGAATAATAGGCCAAACTTAAGTATAACCAACTGGTAATTAAAGTATTGGGCTAAACTATGTAGGTTACCTCAAGAATTTTTCCCCAAAAGTCAACTTCTTCCTCTGGAAAGGAAATGTATTCTGCATCTAGTTTAGGCCATCTTGACTCAAAAACAAATTTAGCAACATGCCCATCTTCAGCAGTATACTGAAAAGGAAGATGCTGCCACATATCCTCAGCCAAATGGGGTAAGATGGGAGCAATTATCCTTCCTATTGAAAGCAAATGGGCTTCAAGAACTGTTTGACAACAACTCCTTGTAAAACTTGCACTCCCCCTGAAAATAACAAAATAAAAGTTTATTAGGTAATGTAAAATTCATCAAGAAAGTACTCAAAGCATACAAAGTACAGCACAGTTGTATCTGTTACAATCTCAAAACTTCTATAAAATCCATGTACTGAACTAAGTCTTCTACCAGATTTACCATACTCCAAAAGTACACATAGAAGACTCTATTTTTATGTTTCTTCTGATTCTCAAAATATCTCTTATTTCTTTCCAACCAAATATTCCAAAAGATGCAGAGAGGTATGGTTTTCCAGATTTGTGTTAATTATTTCCTGACTTTCTGATTCTGCCAACAAACCAGTAGGCCTTTCACATTCTTTGGCATCATTTGTTGCACACTACTCATTCAGGAACAGATCCCATAACTGCTTTGTATGATTGCATTGCGAAAACAGATGATCTACGGACTCCTGAGAATTTCTACAGAAAAAACATCTACTGCACAAAGTAATTCCTCTTCTCTGCAACATATCTTGACTTAAGCATGCATTTCTAACTACAACTCAACCAATTTACACTAGCATCTGACTAAGCTATCAATACTAGCTGTTAATGCGTTCATGGAACGAGCAAAAAGCTGGATTCAAAGCTCTTGGCTTACAATTTCTAATATAAAGAAAATCAATAGCAGAAGCCTCAATGTAAAGCAAGAGCAATGTACGCAATCCCCCACACAAAGTCAATTTTCAGAAGATCTTTCAAAACTCATATACAGAGGTCATAAAACCCAACAACTCATACACGGGACATGATACCTGTAACCGAAATGATGACACTGAGTCAAGAATTGAGGTCTGAGAATACTAACTTCCCTAAGAGAAGTAGCTGGGATCTCAAGTTTGATGGTTGACGCAAAGACTCTTAGTAAACATGTTTATATACCATCAAACTGCTGTTCTGAAGAATTGAACACGCCTTAAAACAAACAAAATCTCAGTAGAGGTTACATAAGATAAAACTGATACCTACTAAGACATTCTACAGAAGTAATCGATTGTCAACCAAGTTAGCATGCCACATAAAATTGAGTCAAAACCTACCAGGGAAAGATATATTGGAACAACAAGATCCTCTTGCTTTTTCTATAGCCGATAATATACACATTATGCTTCCAGAAACTTTTTTTGATGACCGTGGTGTTCAAGCCAGCTTTCGTGCACCTCGACTAATTTCATGGGATACCTGCCACCTCCCACTAGCAATAGATATCATGTAACTCTGTCTACCAAAGCTACTACAGATGAGAAGAATCACCTAGTGTTTTTTGTCTCTGCTGAGTGAGACATCAGGCTTCACAACCACTTCATTGACCACTAGGCCACACCCTTGGGTGCTCCTTAATTGCCAGGATCTTCGACATATATGGTTTTCTTGTTTATGTGCTTACTAACAAGAAGATTATATATTCTATACTTGCTGCATGAAACCATTCATTCACGCATTGGAAGAAAAAAAAGTCGTAAAGCTTTCAAGCAATGAGCTGTTCCTGGAAGATATGAAGACTATCTGAGGGTGAACAATCAGGTTGAAGACTCCGGTCTTTCTGTAGTGTTTCAATTGAGTCTGTAATTGTGCTAAGAAATCCACTTAATAAGTATAGATAATTTATCCAGAACCCAGTAAGCAGCCTTTTCTAGAACTCAGAACCCATAAACACAAAAGTATGGATCTGCCCCTACTCTTTCCCTCTGCAGCTTCCGCATTTTGGGCTCCCATTTTCTCCACTCTGATGATCTTTGATGAGCAAATGATAATCTCTGACCAGCAGCAGATCTCATTTGGTATAACTTTTTCTGATTATATTTCTTCTTTCCAAAATATTGTATGAAAAGTACCTAAATACAGCTCATTTTCCTGGCATTTGAATGGGTTGAATAGATAAAGAGCCAAAAAGCAACTTCTGGATAAATCATGTCTACAAACCAAATTGCAGGTTCAACAGAGGCAACCATCAGAATTACCTTATAAAAGAGGGGCAAAAACTGAAAAAGGAATCCTTAATATTTAGGGACAAGGCATAAGTACCCCTAAACTATAACCAAAATTTCAGACACACACCTTAACTAAACTAAGGTCCTATTACCTCGTGA
Source organism: Solanum okadae (assembly GCA_036553675.1). Lineage (NCBI taxonomy): Eukaryota > Viridiplantae > Streptophyta > Magnoliopsida > Solanales > Solanaceae > Solanum > Solanum okadae. The sequence continues at coordinate 47,660,435 of CM071678.1, forward strand.
ACTCATTTTTTTGGGTTAATTTGTACACCTTTTTTATTTATATGACATCCAAATATCTTCTACGCGCCTCAATTGCGTGGAGTGACGGAGTGTGTCACGTAAGACAAAAGGTGTACAAAATTACAAAAAAAATGAGTTCAAGGGTAATAGGACCATAGTTTAGTTAAGGTGTATCTCTGAGATTTTGATCATAGTCTAGGGATACTTATGTCTTATCCCTAATAATTACAATATTTAAAGTTCTTTAAATATGGTAGCATTATGTGTTGCTTTGTTTTATATTCTTTTTAAAATAAAAATAAAAATCCAACACTTGATGTTGAACAAAATAATAATCACACCCAATAGGAATGGGAAGAGAGTACTAACGACATCAAATATTTAAATTGGGTTAATATGATATCTAAATAAGTAGTACAATAATATTGATGAAAAATTTGGTTGTGTCAAAAGACTACTACTCAACACTCTTTTATTTCTTGCCACTCACAGTAATATTATTTCCACGCTATTTTCTCATGAACTAAGAAATAGTTTATGGATTACTCTCCCTACTCTCTGTTGCTTCTCTATTTTGGTGTGTTTTGAACTGATGAGTTGATGGCCCTTTTATAAAGTAGAATGGTTCATGATAATGTAGGCAGTGACATCAATGACCATAACAAAATCAAATTTAGGTAGAATATTTCTTCTATCACTTATCTACAAAGTGATATAATTTTGACAAAGTTGCAAAAGCTTGGCTGTCAACTTTCACATTTGAGGCTATTATTTTCAACAAGTGTGACTGTCAAATTAGTTATTGCCAAGCTTTTGTTCCCATAAATCTCTCCCTTAATTTTGATTTTTCTTTTTTACTCCAAGGCTTGATCTCAATCTCTGAAAATCTTCAAACTTGAAAGGCTTTGTAAAGATATCCACAACTTGATCATGAGATTTCACATACTTGAGCTCTATCTCTTTCTTGGCAATGCATTCTCGGATAAAGTGATACCTTGTGTCTATGTGCTTACTCCGATCATAATACACTGGATTCTTTGCAAGTCCTTGCGGAGATTTGTTATCAATACAAATCATTGTGACTTCAATTTGTGACAAATTGAGTTCCTTAAACAATCTCCTCAACCAAATAGCATGACACGTACATGATGTCGCTGCCACATATATTTAACTTCATAAGTCGAGAGAGTAACAATTGATTGTTTCTTTGAACTTCAAGAAATAACACAATCACCCAAGAAAAAACACAAAATCAGATGTGCTTTTTCTATCATCAAATCTCCCGCATACTCATGATCACAATATCCCACAAGATTAAAATCACCAGGAGAAGAATAAAATAGTCCAAGGTTGATCGTATCTTTTAGGTAACGTAGAATTCTTCTATTGACCTTCAAGAGAGTGGAGGTAGGAGCTTTCATGGAGCGACTTACTACTCCAACCACAAAGAGTATATCTAGTCTTGTACATGTCATCTTGTACATTTCATCAATTTGCAGTAATTGAATACTAATGTTGTTGGCCTATTGCAGTAATTTGGGATAATTTTTTGAATAAAAGTTGACTGTAACTTAAGCTAAAGCTGAAAGCATTACAAGAAACTTTAAGAAGAATCTAAAGTTTTAATTATTTTGCCACTCTTAATAACCTACTTTTAATTTTAAATAAATAATTTTCTTAAGCTTTAACGAGAATCTATTACATGTCGATAACTAAATGAAGAAACAATTTCTCTTCTAGAAAAGAAAATTAGATCCCAATGATAAGAAAAATTATCCGCTCTAATTTGTTCTCTTCTTTAAATGTCGACCACCGCTTATAAAAAGTTCTGCGTACATCATAGGTGGTAGAAGTTGAGGGGTAGATTTAATTCCTCGGGGAGCTGGATTGTTTAACTGCTCAATCTCCCCTTGCTTTTCTTGAGCATGCTCCAACTGAGTGGTGAGTTTTTGCACCTTGGCCTTTTCAACTTCATAAGCTTGTTCTTGTGCGAGATGTGCTATCTTTATATCTTCATTTTTTCGCATCAAAGATTTCGTTTTCTTCTGCAAAGTTTCCATTATCTTTTTCATTATTTCAATTTTCTGTTGGACCTTCTTATGTGCTCCTCGAGTATGATTGATAAATCCCTCAACATCATTTGCGCTAAGTTTTTCATTATTTTTCTTCAATGCGGTCAAAGATGACATGTTGTTTCTTTGTGTCTTGAAAATTGCAGAAATGAGAAATATACTCTATGACGTCTCTAAATCCTAGATGTTGCAAGAGAGACACTGGAAAACAAACAGAAAAGAGAGCAAGAAGTTGTGTTGGAATATCCCTAGCTCACAAGTTTCATTAGAGAAGCAATTGAGGGGTTAGAATTAAGGACAAAAGAAGGATTTTTATAGTTGGTGTTAGATGTTTTTATAAGATAATAGGAAAATAAATATTATTATTATTAATTCATTCTTTTCCTAGTCAACCCAAATTGAATAGAAGATCATGCAAAATTAATACTACTTGCCATGAAAATAAATATTATAATTATTATTAATTCATTCTTTGACCAGTCAACCCAAATTGAATACAAGGTCATGCAAAATTAATACTACTTGGGAGGAAAATCAACAATTGACATCCAAGAAATTAATTCCAAAGTCATTATCTATTAAATTAAATTCTACTTAGAAGAAAAAAGAAAAAAGAATTTTATAAATTTCATTTCTAGTGTCAAGCTTAGTTTAAAATATACAATTAAAAAAAAGTATGTGACACAGGGTGGATTTAAAAAAGATTTTTTTCCCTATGGGAGCCGGGTAGGTGGGAGACTTGGTGTCTTCACGGGTTTGACCCGAAATCGCACCGTCTACAATCACTAGGTACAAAACATTATCATAGGAATGATAAATCTGTCAGTAGAGGAGTGTAACACCCCAAAAATTTCTAATCTAAGACTTGAACCATTCTTCATTACTTATAAGATCGTATCGGGTGACCCTTAAATTGTGTTTAGGTGTAAACATCAATTGGTCACTGTGGAATTTTTTTTGGAGATTAATTAAGGTTAGAAGAATCCACTAGTACAAAGTTTAGTTGAAAGCTTCCTTACCGATTAAGTTTTGATATACGATTCTACTTAGGTCAAATTCAAATTAGCATATTTCTTAGAATATGAATAGTTACGTGACCAATAAGCTATCAAATTAATCTGAATTGACTCTTATTTGTAACGCCACCAAGTTGGCAGCAGTTGAAGTTTGGAGTAAAATGTTATGCCCATTTTACTGGACACTGTCTTGTCACATGCCGGCTGCGTGGCTTAGGAAATTTCCGCACGCTAGCACACTGAGGCAGCACTGGTGCCTTCCTGCGTGGTTGGCTGCACGCCCGAGGCATTTTCTGTGCAGGCACACACATGTATGATGCTTTTAAAGACCCTCTAAAGACGTAGTTCACATCCCTAGTTCATAAATTTACCCTAGAAAGAAAAGTTTTTCAGAAACTAACTTCCTCCAAGGTTCATCCGTCATCCAAGATAAGATTTGACCATAGAGCTTCATAATATCTTCATCTTAACCCAAATTAATAACTCCTACTTATGAATTCATAGATTTTCAATAAAGATCCTCAAGAACTCATCTCCCAAGTTCAAGAAAGGTTTTGTGGTTCTTCTTCTTCCAAGACCATACATTCTTTGCTAATTGGAGCGATTAAGGTATGTAAGACTTCAATAAGGAATTCCTTTCATCCTCATGTCCAAGTTTTATCAATGTCATGAAATAAATTCCATAGTTATTGTTCTCAAACTCATTTTCGAATTCATCAATAATTATGATCCGAATGGCACGATTTCATAAATTAATTATTTAGGTTAAATATTATTGACCTATGTACTTCCTTTTAATAGTTAGTAAGGTTTTACATTGTTGTTCTTGTGAGTTATTGACATGACATTGTTATGATTTCATGAAGCTTATATTTCAAAGCATGATTTTAAAGTTTTTATGCTATACCCTAAACCCTGAACCTTAAACCCTAAGCCCTAAACCCTAAGCTATTTAGAATATTTATGAGCTATGTAAGTTAGAAGACTTTCTCATGATTTAAGTTATATACATGACTTTGAAAGATATAGTTTATAAAGATTTGAGGTTTGACTCACAGATTTGACCTTGGTCTCATATTTTTTTCAGATAGACAGATAGTTTACCAAACTATGAGTATTTCATATAAGTATATTATTTCAGGTCTAATATTGACCACCAATATGGGGTAAGAGTTCAAGCGACTCAAATCCCATAAACTATGTAGATATCGTAGGATAAGATCATACCGGCATTAGGATGACACCTCACTGCCTCAAGGCCTTTTAGTGGATCCACGAGTTTAATTGCATTCTATACTCCGGCAAGGTATAGGGCGACTCTGACAATGTGGGTAAGATGATGTATTATCACAAGGCTCATACTAATGATTGTCGGTTGGAGAAACTCCACAGAGAAGTAAAGTTGTCACGACCCAAAGTACGCCAAAGACGTGACATGGCGTATAAGACCCTGATAGTCCCTACACAAGCCACTTGACATACATATACACATAGTAATAGACAAAAGCGAACAAATCTTATTTCAAGAACAAAAGAGTTTGACATATAAAAGCGGAAATCTCATAGTCATGGCATGCCTTTTTACAACATCAAGAAGTGGTCGGGACGTAACCTACACACCACGTACAACATAAAAAATATAAAGATATAGGAGATCAATAAAGTGACATCGTCCTCGGAACATGAGGACTCACCAAATCTTTGAATCTCTATGTGCTCACTAGCCACAAAAGGAGGGAGAGAAGTCGTCAAACCCTACATTAGTGAAACAATGTAGGTACTGTTAGAACCATTGAACAAGAATGATAAAAATATAAGGGATCCAAAACAAAACTTACTTGTCTTAGAGGCACGCTAATACATTTCTTAAAGATAGTTGGAGTCTCTCCCATGAGCAAACAGAAGAATAAATAACAACTCTATCTTCAGGATTCAACTAAGCCACAAAACAAGTAGCATTCAAGAATGTTGCTCTTCTATTCTTGAATTGGTGATTTTACCTTTTGATTAATGTCTCACAAATGTTTTTCAAGGGAAAGTAGTTATTTTCAAGTGCTTATCTTTTCAACCAAAAGAAACTCAATTTATAGGACAAAAGTTTTGCAAGACAAAGACTTTAATTAAATTGTATTTATTATAGGTTCATGAATTAAAAAGAAATACTTATCTTCCAAAAAACCCATAACGTTGAATTAAAAAGCCTCTTCCAAAAAACTTATAATGTAGACTCAAACAAAAATGAATGTTACAATTCACATTCATGCATTTTGTATATATCAAAACTTTCCACGGATGAATTTGTTTCAAAATTAATTGAAACACTAAATCTTACAATCCCTCACTTTTTTCAAGAAAGAATTATCTTTGAAAAATGCAAAAAATATTTTGAGAAATTAATCTCATCATCATTTACAACAAAGTATTGGTAAATCTATTAAGAGTATTCCTACACAATCCAATCGAAATCAATTTATAGACTTATTAAGAGAATATAATCTCATCCTTCTCTTTAGTAGGAATATCGAAAACATTTATCAGGAATTTTCTTACTAATTCCAATTGAGATCGGTCTTATAAATTTATTAAGAGAAAATAATCTCAATCATGCATATCTGCTTATTTCATTTTATTTTGAAAATGGGAATTTTATTGATGTGCTTCACAATTGTAAATTTACTTGTTTTACCCTTTGAACCCAAGATTACATCATTAGGTAGGGTTACCATAAAGTACAATTAATTTACAACTGCTTAATATCCCCATCCCATTATAAGTTTCCACTACTAACTCTTTGCCTAACCCTTTAGACAAAGAATCCACTAAATTAAACCTGGACTTCACATATTGAAGCGATATCACGCCTTCCTCCAATAATCTCCTCACATGATTGTGTTTGAGACGAACTTGTCTCGACTTCCCATTATAGCAATCACTTGAAGCCCGAAATATAGAAGCTTTATTATCACAATGCATAGTTAAAGGTGGTACTGGCTTACTCCATAAAGGAATATCTATCAACATAGATCGCAACCATTCAACTTCTTCTCCAGCAGAAGACATAGCTATAAATTCTGAGTCCATGGTTGAGTGAGAAATACACGTCTGCTTCTTGATTTCCGAGAGATCGTTGCTCCACCCAAAGTGAAAATTCAAGCAGTAATTGATATAGAGTCATTCAAATTAGAATTCCAAGTAGCATTACTATAGCCTTCAAGAACATCTGGAAATGTAGAGTAATGCATGCTAGCATTAATTGTACCCTTTAGGTATCTTAAAACACAAATTAAGGCATTCCAATGTTTAACTCCTGGATTACTAGTAAACTTGCTCAAAGTTCCTACTGCATAACTAATATCCGACCTGGTACAATGCATGCTATACATAAGACTTCCAACAATTTGAGAATATGTCAGCTGATCAAGAACATCATTAGAGTTCTGCATTAGTTTGATACTAGGATCAAATGGTGTAGGAGCAGGTTTTTCATCAAAGTGACCAAACCTTTTTAGAACTTTCTCAATATAACTTGATTACGAGTCAAGTCATTCGCTGATCTCATGATTTTAAAGCCCAAAATTACATCAGCTTCTCCAAGATTTTTCATTTCTAATTGAGAAGCTACAAAAGATTTTGTTTCTTTGACTCTTTCAATATCAGATCCAAAGAACAACATACCATCTACATGAAGACATATTATAACACCAGATTATTCTTGAAATTTTCTAAATATACAAATATCACCACCATTAATTGAGTAGCCATTAGAAACCATTACTCTTCTAAATTTCTCATTCCATTGTTTTGGAGCTTGTTTTAATCCATAAAGAGATTTAAGAAGCTTACAAACATTGTGTTCTTGCCCAGGAATGACAAATCTTTCTGGTTGTTTCATGTAAACTTCTTCGTCTAGATCTCTATTCAGAAATGCAGTCTTCACATCCATTTGATGTATTATCAGACTATGAATTGCGGCTAAAGAAATCAAGAGTCGAATAGAAGTCATTCGAGCTATAGGTGCAAATGTATCAAAATAATCAATATCTTTCAATTGAGTAAACCTTTTGCTACCAAACGAGCTTTGTACTTATCTAAGGTACCATCAAATTTAAATTTCTTTCTAAGAACCATCTACAACCAATAGACTTACATCCATGAGGGAGGTCTGATAAAATCCATGTATTATTTGACATAATAGAGTGCATTTCATCATCAATAACTTCACGTAAGAAAGGGGCATCATGTGAAGACATTGCTTCAACATAACTTTCAGGGTCCTTTTCAACTAAATAGATTTGATAATTAGGTCCAAAGTCTCTCGGTTTGGATAATCTTGCACTACGTCTTGGTTGACTTTCTTCCAAAGGCTCAACTATTTTCCTTTCACGAGGAGACATAGAAGAAGTTGTATCTTGTTCCAAAGATTCTTTTTTTAAGGAAATATATGCTCAAAAAAGTTAGCATGCAACGATTCAATAATTGTGTCAGGGCTGATGAGTCCATGATTTAGACTCATTTAGGGCTATATTTTGATAACATTAGTGTCCTCAAATGCATGTTTTATCCCGATATATGATGAAAACCTTTAAGTTTTAGGTATTTGAAGTTTGAGGCAAAACATGGACACTACTTAGCAAAAGTGAGCAAAAGAAGCCGAAAGAACAAAGAAATGAAGATTTGTGAATCACCGAACCCATTCGGAGAATCGCCAACAGATCGTATATTCGGCTTTTGTTCCAGTGTGCCGAGCCCTGAAGGAAAGAAGAAAATCGGCGGTGAAAAAGAGCAGTCGGCGTAGCGCCGAATGACTCTGCGAAGCAATGCTACATCGCCTAATTATCCAGCGCACAAAGATGCTGAAGGCAACTGATGAAAGGCGATGAAGTAGATCAAAGGGTGGATCGCCGAATGCATCGGGGATTCCCACTAACGTTGCTGAAAGATCCTTCGTAGCACATTTTCTGAAAACTATAAATACTAGTTCAGTTGTTATTCTTAGTAGCGAATTTTACTTTGTTTTACCTAGATTTTTAGATTATTAAGTTTTAAATAGAGTTTTTGGAGATATTCTCTCTAAGAGTTTTGGAGAGGGTTTTGAAGAACTTGGAGCTTTCAAGGATTTCATCTTCAAGAAATTGGACTTGGGTCTCTTAGTTTCTTCACTTTTGGCTTGTTTTAAGACTTAATCTTGCATACCCATTGAAGGAAGCTGATATTGGTATACGTCTTTATCTCTTTTACATGCGTAGCTAAAACCCCAATTCTTGGGGTGTGAGTTTATGAATATGGGTTAGATTAGTTGTTGGGTCTTGCTTGCTGATAGTCTATTTGTAGTTTAAATGTGATTTCATTTAGTGGTTGTGGATAACCTTAATGAGGTTGTAGTTGCAAATATAATCTCATATATGTTTTTTTGGCTTGCTCCAGAGATAGGTCATAAAACTAAGACCACTAAATTGATGGCCAGTGCGAGTGGGTCGACATGAGGTTCAGCTCGAGAGAGTGAACCCTAGTTCCATGTCAACACACTCAGCTCGAGAGAGTGAGTTGGTTAAGGCGGAGGATGTTCTTCATGTGGCAAGTGGGTGTCTGAGAGGAACCACTTGAAACGGGGTAAGTTGCTCGAGAGAGAGCTTATCCCCTTTAAAGTCAAGCCTAGTCATAATTACTCTATGAGTTCTCTATCAAAAACATGTACCCAATGATTTAGTCTATCCCGTATTCCATTCATATCCCAAGAATCCCCCTCTCATTACTTAGAAATACTTGTTTATTTTGCTGTTTTTACCTTACTTGTGACAAAACCCCATTGCTAATTGACACTCTTGTGTCCCCCTTTAATTTACAATATTTTTAATCGTTAATGTCTTAGCTACGACTAGTTAGAACTAAATTTTATTTTCTATTAATTCTCAAAACCACTCTCTTGGGAACGATCCCAACCCTTGGTTGGGTTACTAAACTATCGTATGATCATAGACACTTGCATAAGAAGTTGTGTCTTGATTATGCAAACATCAAAATGGTGCCACTACCGTGGAGTGGTGTTACGTGAAAGTTTTTGGCTTAAGTCGAATTCTGCTTTTTATAATCATAGTTTACTAACTTTATTTTTAGTTTTGTTTTCCTTTGAATTTGTTGATGTAGGTAGGTACCCTAAGCATGGCTGGGGGAAATGGTGACAACTCGGCTGAAACGAGACAAGAAGTCATGAGGGTTCGAGTTAATTGCACTAGTAACTTAGTTGAATGAGTTGTCCACCAAATTATCAGAGTTGGAAAACCACTGCAAAAGTCAAATGAGGTACATACCTCCTCACGAGAGGAAACAATCTAGAGACAGGGAGAACAATCGCGTCGAGGACAAACTCCAAATCATTCTCCAAAAGATCACCGAACAAGATCAAATGTTGGAAGAGACGAAGGAGAGTATTGAAGTGTTGAATCAAATGGTTGGCTCTCACTCTAGATCGATCCAGCTAATCAGGACACTCCTGAATTATGTGGTGCCTCCTCTTTGCTCAAATGAACTATTGGGGTTACCTAGTAACACTAGGGACAACCCCACCAATAGAATGTGATTGGGGACTCGTGTCGTACCACGATGTTAAATAAGGCGCTTCTTGGGAGGCAACCCAAGGTTTTAAATGCTTCATTTTGCTTTTATAAATAAAGGTGTGTTAGCTGCATAGGTTTAGCAGCTAAAAGTGTTTGGAAAATATAGATTGGTGAGTAAAATGGTCATTCAACGAATCGCTGAAGAGGTCGGCGTGTCCAACTTGACCCGCGGTTTGGCTCAATTCAAGGTTAAGTCAGAGCTTGTAAAGCTCGGCGGACATACAAAGCAGTTCAGCGTGTTGCCGACCTCGATGTAGACCGTCATCTTGACCCCCAAGAAACTGAAAGAACTTTAGCAATCGGTTGGGCAGGTGATCACTCGACGTATCACTGAGTTAATCGGCGAGTGCGACTAACATCGCCGAACAGGCGCGAACTGGACAATTTATAATGGCCAAGAAACTTCAAATTTGAAATTCTTCACTTTCCCTTGCTCTTAAACCTCCTAAAGTCACACTAAGTTAGTATTTTCTTTATTTTAACCCTTTACTAGAATTTTAGCTTGTTGATTTGTGCTCGGAGTTGGATTTCGTTGTCGCCTAGATTTCCAATCACGTTTTAATCAGCACAAAAGGTTGGTTTCCGAACCTCAAGCTTACATTTGAAAATTTTACACTCATTTTCTATGATCGTATCGTATTGATATGTGTTGGGCCTCTGTGATAGGATTAGAATACTTAAATGCCTATTTTAATTTGAAAATCTTGCCCGTATTATTTGATTGTCAAATGCCCGTAATTTTTTGTGTTTTTTTAAATAAATTGGGTTGTGATTATGTGTCATTAGATTGACCGGGTGAAGTCTGAGTAGCCCACATTTGAGCTAAAGGTCAAAAATTTACTCAAAGATAGAGCGGGTGACACCACTCTTAAGAGAAAATATTGTCAAATAGCCAAATGCGGCAAATTTGGGAGAAATCTGAGTATCCCGGGGTGATGAATAGTATGGACCTTGTTTGAATTTTGTTAGTGCATGCTTTGATTTGGTTTTCGGGGTTTGTGGGATTGAATCAAGAAGGTGCATTGAAAATGGGCATGTTGGGCCATTTGGCGAGCTGGGTCGAGCTCGCTAAATTGTTTGAGCTCGCTGAATTTGGTTTTTGGGGTTTGTGGGATTGAATTCAAGAAGGTGCATTGAAAATGGGCATGTTGGGCCATTTGGCGAGCTGGGTCGAGCTCGCTGAATTGTTCGGCGGTTCACCCAATGTCTCCATCTCGCCCTTAATATCATGTTAAATTGGATGTTTGAGTCTGTAAATTTCTGCGAGAAGCCACGGGTCATCGAAAGAACTCAGCAACTCACCGAAAGTACTCTTAATCTCCCTTTGTATGCTATTCTGACTCCCTAATGCACTGTAACTTTTGGCGGACAAACCCATGCTCGCCGAAAGTAGTTGGTGATTCGCTGAAAGGACCTTCCCATCGCCAACTTGCTATAATTTGAAGCCAATCTTTTCGGTAAGCCCGAGTTAGCCGGCCAAAGAGGTTCGGCGACTCGCCGATCCACTTGGCGAATCTTCCTGCAGTAGATTGCATGTGCTTCGATTTCATTTATCCCTTAACTCTACTCAATCTTTTGCAGATATGACTAAACCTAACAAAGTAGGTAGCAACACACCACCCCGAGGCAAATAAAAAGGGATCACAATCAATGAGGATGCAACTGTTCCAGGAACAAGGCTACTAAACTTTCCATAACTGGTGGGAAAGGCAAGGGCAAGGACAAAACCGTTGAGCTATCAGATGCAAGGTTCGACAATACTGGTTTTTACATCAATGACCCAACAACATATGACAGTGAGAGTATGGGTGCTGATGAAAATGAACTGATGGAGGCATGGAGGAATGAGTTACGATATAAACAGTTAAACGAACCATATTCGATCAGAAATCCTCGATCCACCACTCCGACTCTTCCACTTCCAGAGCAGGCAATAGTACTAGCACCTCCAGTACAAGCCCCCCACCTAAATCAACGAATATGCTAAGATCTGAGGGGCTGGGAACGATCATTGAGGAAAAATGGCTATCCATAAATGGGGTGATTGATAGGTATCCTGAGATAATGGAGTGCCTGAAATATAAAAAGTTTCAAATCTTCACAAAATCCCATGGCTCTTACATACCAAGCTGGGTCAGAGAACTTTACAATGCATACAGTGCATTTGTACCTCAACGGAAAAGGCTAGTATCGTCTTTCAAAGCAGTTGACTACGTGGTTGTCAGAGGAAGGAAGGTAGCTTGTGACAGTGAGGCCATCAACACAGCCGTGGGTATGTATAATAAGATTAATTATCACTGGCAACACTTGATCAGAACAGAGAAGCTGGATGAGATGAAAGTGGTTAGCCCCGCTAATCTTAGATGATAATGCTTCGAAATGGTTAGTAGAAGGAGTTTTAATTGGAAAGAAAGATCTGAACATAGCTGCAAAATACTGGTTCGGGTTCATCAGCAACACAATTATGCCATCACAAAATGAATTAATCATTCGCCTTGCTAAGGCAGCTTGTCTTGGATGCATCATAGAGAAAACCAGGATAAATCTAGGGATGATCATTGCTTCTGAGATCCATATGCTTGCAAAGCAGATCCAGACATCTCTCCTTTTCCCGATAATAATCACTGCATTGTGCAAAAGAGTTCGGGTGCCTAGAGATGCAAAGAAGGATGTGGAATTGGTTGCCAATGCCTCCACCGATATCTGAAAGATCAAAGCCGAATATCTTAAGGACCAAGTAGAAAATAAGCAGAAGAAAGTGGTGGCCACCGGATCTATACCTGCTGAGGCATCTTTGCCTACTTTGTCCCTTGGGTCTTCAGGTATATATGATACCATTACCACTTCTGCTGACCCTCCAGGTCCCTCTACTGTTGCATTACCACCCAGACCTATTGCTGATGTTGCCTCCTGTGAGCCGATCACTCAGGCCTCCTTGATTCGGATGGGACAGCTTGCCCAAAATGCTGATTATCAGGCTGCCAACATAGTAAGCTCCATTCCAGGCATGATTCAGGCTGCCCTTGATGATGCTGTGAAACAACTGAGCACTACTATTGATGCTTTAGCGGCCAGGATAACAATGTGTGAGCACAACCAAGGAGCCACAGAGAAAGTGACAGCCTTAAAGGCCGCCATTGTAGAGTTGAGGAAAGATGTGGACTACCTAAAGTCCACCGATATGTCCATGATATTTGGAACAATGGAAATTCCAGATGTGCTCGAAATGCCTGAGACCACCACAGGACATGGGGATGGAATAAAGCATACAGACAATCCTGAATCAGAGGCAGAGACTAACAAAGAGATATTTGAGGGAGCTACAATGGAAAACATAGCCAAGACTGAAGAAATAATGATAGATGTTACTGTGCAGACTTCCTTGACAAAGGCTTCTACTGTTGGATCCAGTGAAGCTGGTCCTTTTGGGGTTACTCCGGGCACTGATGCCTAGATAGATGGAGCAACTAATTACACATGATCCCCTCTTTACCTTCTTCTATGTCTTTCTTTAATTGACTTGCTGGATACTTTCATTCATATTTGAGGACAAATGTTTTTGTTTGTGGTAGGGTGAGGCCCACACCTTTTGTGTGCTTATTTTCTTTGTGTTTCGTGTATATATTTGGGCTGTTCTGTTTAAAATTGTGTTAATACTGCTTTTCTATGGATGTTTGAGCTTGTGACTCCTTTTAATTTTAAATTGCAAAATGATTTTGACCCTTTCAAAAAATGTTGAATTTTTCACATATTTTCACCACCCTTTATATGCTGTTGAATGTGGCTGTTCCTTGGCAAATTTGAGTCTCGATTTCGATCAATACCGATGACTTGAATAGTACTCTCAATCGAACGAACATGAATGCACGTCTACGATGAGGTCAAATAAAGTTGTATAGAGAATATGGGAACTCTTTGCATATTGTTTTGACTAGCCTAATATCGAATCGAGTCTCTTGTAATGACCGTTGCACACTAGCGAAAATGTGGGGTCTTGTTTGACTTTATTGTCGATGCCTAGTGTGCTGAGCTTACTTTGAAACATGTATGCTGGATCCTAGAATTTACACCGTGGTCCAATCGACTAAATAAGGCTATCTCTTGATATGATCTTAGGCAACTTTATAGAGTGTGAGCCAATTTTACATATTCCTCTCTGTGACCCACCTTGTGAGCATGTGTGAACCTCTGTTGAACACCCCTTGAGCTTTACCTTTCTTTGGAAGAAACGTGACTAAAACATGACCCTTCTTTGTCCATTACCCATAATCCTCTTGATTTCTGATTAGTTGAATAGCCAACTTAGGCCAAACACCTAAGTTGGGGGTGTGGTGAAAAGAAAAGGGAAAGTCAAGAAATGCAAGGAAAGTCTCCTCTAACGTATGTTGTTGAGAAAAATGGAACCCCTCCATATAAAAAAATAAGAAGAAAAGAGAAAGTGAAAAAGAAAAGAAAAAGAATGAAAAATAAAGTTGAGGAATAAAGTACCAAAGAAATGGGGTTTCGAAACAATCCATGTGAAGTGAATAATGGGATGACTTATGAGCACTAGCAAAAATGATGAAGGAAAAGGAAAGGAAGTGTTGGGAATACCAGATCTCAAGAGGATAAAAATCATTGAGCCTAAATGACCATACCTTTGCACTCAGCCCTGTTACAAGCCTTGTTTAGACCTTTGTGATCTTTAGAAAGTCGAAACAAATGTTGATTGGAAAATACGGGCAAACCTATGGGTGAAAGCATGCATTGTGTTCATCTTTGTGAGTGTGAGCATTGCATCTGATTCCTGAACTTTAAATGATTAAATCATTATATGCGAATATGGAATCATTATTTCTATGAGGGCATTCGAACACTCTAGTTAAGCCTGAACTTGCATTTGAGGCAAGTATTGTGAGCATGAGATTCTTTGATATTGGTGAGTCACTACTTGAATCTTTGAGTGCACAATTGATCTTTGCATAAGTAAATTGAGTCTTGTTGTGTGCATTCATGATCGAGTCTTGTCTAACACTTTTCAAGACACCCTTTTTGAACGGCTGAACTTGAGTTTGCTTGAGGAAAAGCAAAAGTTTAAGTTGGGGGTGTTGATGATTCCACAATTTGGACTCATTTAGGGCTAGATTTTGATGAAATTAGTGTCCTCAAATGCATGTTTTATCCCGATATCTGATGAAAACCTTTAAATTTCAGGTATTTCAAGTTTGAGGCAAAGCATGGACACTACTTAGCAAAAAGGAGCAAAAGAAGCCGAAAGAACAAAGAAATGAATATCTGCGAATCACCGAATACATTCGGCAAATCGCCAACAAATCGCATATTCGCCTTTTGTTCCAGTGTGCTGAGGCCTGAAGGAAAGAAGAAAATCGGCGGTGAAAAAGAGCAGTCGATGTAGTGCCGAACGACTCTGCCAAGCAATACTACATTGCCCAATTATCCAGGATACAAAGATGCTGAAGGCAACTGATGAAAGGCGATGAAGTAGACCAAAGGGTGGATCACTAAATGCAACAGCGATTCCCACTAACTTTGCCGAAAGATCCTTCGTAGCACATTTTCTGAAAACTATAAATACTAGTTCAGTTGTTATTCTTAGTAGCGAATTTTACTTTGTTTTACCTAGTTTTTTTAGATTATTAAGTTTTAGATAGAGTTTTTGGAGATATTCTCTCTAAGTTTTGGAGAGGATTTTGAAGATCTTGGAGCTTTCAAGGGTTTCATCTTCAAGAAATTGGACTTGGGTCTTTTGGTTTCTTCACTTTTGGCTTGTTTTAAGACATAATCCTGCATACCCATTGATGAAAACTGATATTGGTGTATGTCTTTATCTCTTTTACATGTGTAGCTAAAACACCAATTCTTGGGGTGTGATTTTGTGAATATGGGCTAGATTAGTTGTTGGGTCTTGCTTGCTGATAGTCTATTTGTAGTTTAAATGTGATTTCGTTTAGTTGTTGTGGATGAACTTAATGAGATTGTAGTTGCAAATATAATCTCATATATGTGTTTTCGGGTTGCTCGAGAGAGGTGTCGTAAGAGTAAGACCACTAAATTGTTGGCCAGTGAAAATGGATCGACATGAGGTTCATCTCGAGAGAGTGAACCCTAGTCCCATATCCACACACTCAGCTCGAGAGAGTGAGTGGTTTAAGGAGGATGAAGTTCTTCATGCGGCAAGTGGGTGTCCCAGAGGAACTCGCTTGAAACGAGGTACGTTGCTCGAGAGAGAGCTTATCCCCCTTAAAGTCTAGCCTAGTCATAATTACTCTACGAGTTATCTATCAAAAGCATGTACCCAATGATTTAGTCTATCCCGTATTCCATTCACATCCCAAGAATCCCCCTCTCATTACTTAGAAATTCTTATTTATTTTGCTTTTTTTACCTTACTTGTGACGAAACCCCGCTGTTAATTGACACTCTTGTGTCCCCCTTTAATTTATAATGTTTTTAATAGTTAATGTCTTTAGCTACGACTAGTTAGAACTAAATTTTATTTTTCTATTAATTCTCAAAACCACTCTCTTGGGAATGATCCCAACCTTTGGTTGGGTTACTAAACTATTAATGTACGATCGTAGACACTTGCATTGGAAGTTGTGACTTGATTACACAAACATCAAGGGCTTGGGGTCTCAAGATTCAAAAATCTATAAGCCTTACTGGTTTGTGAATAACCAATAAGTATATACAATGTACTCCTCTATAGCCAATCTTAGTCAAATGTTGATTTGGTAATCTAACATGAGCCAAACAACCCCATACTCTAAAATTATTTATATTTGGCTTTCGATTCTTCCAAAGTTCATATGGAGATGAATCATATTTTTTGGAAGGAATTTGATTCTAAATATGACATGCAGAAAATAAGGCTTTAATACACAAATTTTCAGTGATACCAGATCCATAAAGCATAGAGTTAACCATTTCGATTAAAGTTTTATTTTTTCTTTCTGCTACACCATTTTGTTGTGGTGTATAAGACATAGTCAATTGTTTCTCAATGCCTTCTTTTTAAAAAAAAATTCAATAAAATCTGATTTTAAATATTCTCCACCTCTATTAGATCTAATTGATTTAATCTTCAAACTCAATTTATTTTCAACTTCTTCTTTATATGTTTTAAAAGTCTCAAATGCCTCATCTTTTGTTTTTAATGGAAAGACATATGTATACCTTAAGTAATCGTCAATGAAAGTGATAAAATATCTCTTTCCATGACGTGATGACTTAAAATGTTTCTTTGTTATTTTACATTTACTACAAGACACACTTAGAAACATGATCCTTTCCACAGTCTTTAATTAATCCATTTTTCATAAGTTGAATGGATGTAAAATTTACATGATCAAGACGTTCATGCCATAAATCTGAAGACTCCACAACATAAGCATAAATATTTTCATTTTCAATATTGAGTTTAAACATTCCATTTGTAGCATAACTTTTTCCAACAAATATGCCTTGTTTAGACAAAATAAATTTATTTGCCTCAAAAATCATTTTAAAACCATGCTTCGAAAGAAGCATACCTGACACCAAGTTCTTTCAAATATCAGGAACATGCAATACGTCTATCAATGTGGCTATCTTACCGGAAGTGAATTTCAGTTCAACAGTTCCTTTTCCGATAACCTTAGAAGAGGATGATTTTCTCATATGCAAAACTTTATCGCTCCCCACTAATACATAGGAAGTGAAAGAATTTTGATTACCTGATATATGACTAGTTCAACTAGTGTCTATGCACCATTCCACTTGATCTCTCTACAAATACTTCTGTGACTATTGCCACCCGTTCATTTTTTGTATTGTTATTTGCCTTTTCTTTCTTCTTTTTAGCTTTAAGAATTTTACAATCACGTGCATAGTGACCAATTTTATGACAATGATAACATTCATTCGACTTAGAATTGGAATTAGTACGCTTGAAATTTTTACTCTTCTCTGCCTTCAAAAATTTATTATTGGCAGGTTCCTTCTTGATCGATTTTCGTCAACAACATGAGCTTTCATGATGGGTTCCTTCAAGATGTCATTGTCACAGTATTGTGTCTCTTGTTCAATTTGCAAGTGCTGTAATAATTGTTCAAGAGTCAAATCTTCCTTCTTGGGTAAGAGTTTGCTTCTGTAGTCCTTCCAAGATAGAGGAAGTTTTGGGACAATAACACCAACATGAAAATTTTCATCAAGAGAAATTCCAGATATAGCAATTTTATTAGCTATAAGTTGAAATTCTTGTACTTGTTCAGTGATTGACTTGTCATCAACCATTTTGAACTTCATATTATTTGAAACAAGAAATTTCTTTGAACTCGCCTCTTCTGCTAAATGGATAGCTTTAAGAGTATCCCAAATCTCCTTAGCAAATTTGCACTTAATATAATATTGATCATAATATTTATTGGACATTCCTCTAAGAATATAATTCTTGCATAAGTAATCATCATCTTGCCATTTGGAAATTTGTTCTTTAATTAAACTAGCCTTGTCCATTGCTACCTCAGAACTGGGAGCCTCACGACAAGGTTTCTCAAGAACATATGTCAACTTTAATCGTCTTAAAAAGAATTCCATTTTGCCACGCCATCGAGGAAAGTCTTTGCCATCAAATATTTCAAAATTAGGATTAGACAAATTTGGATTTTATTACTGTCTTGCCGCGATCTCGTAGGCAGCATGATTCCATTTGGGTTATTGTAGATCGAATGACTAAATCAGCCTAGTTTTTGCCGGTAAAGACTACCCATTCAGCAGAGGATTATGCCATGTTATATCTTCAAGAGGTAGTTAGGCTTCATGGAGTTCCAGTGTCGATTATTTTAGATAGATGGACCAATTTACTGCACAATTCTGGAAGTTTTTTCAGAAAGGTTTTGGTTCAAAGGTGAAATTGAGTATTGCTTTTCATCCTCAGATTGATGGTCAAGTAGAGCACACCACTCATACCTTAGAAGATATGTTGAGGGCTTGTGTGATTGATTTTAAAGGTAATTGGGATGATCAATTACCTCTCATAGAGTTTGCTTACAACAGTAGTTATCACTCTAGCATCCATATGTCTCTTTATAGGAGAAGATGAAGATATCCTATTGGATGGTTCAAGGTTAGTGAAGCTGGGTTGATAGGACTAGACTTAGTTCACCAAGCTATGGAGAAAGTAAAAGTTATGCCATAGAGGTTAAAAACAACGCAGAGTCGTCAGAAATCCTACACTGATGTTAGGTGAAGAGACTTTGAGTTTGAAGTAGATGATTGGGTGTACTTGAAGGTTTCACTTATAAAGGGTGTCATGAGATTTGGTAAGATGGGGAAGCTTAGTCCCCGATATATTGGTCCTTATAGAATATCCAAGAGGGTTGGTAATGTAACTTATGAGTTGGAGCAACCGCAAGAGTTAGCAGCAGTTAATCCAGTGTTTCACATTTTTATGTTGAAGAAGTGTATGGACGATCCTTCACTTATTATACCTATTGAAGATATTGGTATTAAAGATAGCTTATCTTACGAGGAGATTCTCTTTCAGATTCTAGATTATCAGGTTCGCAAGTTGAGAACCAAGGAGGTAGCACCAGTAAAGGTCTTATGGAGGAATCAGTTTGTTGAGGAAGTTTCATGGGAGGGTAAGAAAGATATGACGAAGAGATACCAATATCTCTTTGAGCCCGGAGAAATTCCAGATCAAAGTACTAATGCTCTTCTTAGTACTATTTAATTGATATACTGAATGTGTTCGATTTTCATATTGGGTGTTTAAGCTACGTGTTAGATGTTACTACCCTTAGTTCTATTTAGGTTGATGTAATTCAAGGAAGAATGTTCCCAATGAGGATATATTGTAATATCCCGACCTAGAAAGAACTAAAATAAGTAAGAAATATTTTTGGAAACTGTAAATTTGGAAATTTTGACAAGTTATACTAAGTATGAGTTTTGGGTCAACTTCAAACAACCATATGTTTCAGTACAAGAGGAGTTAGGTGGCCAATAAGATATCAAATGAAAGGTCTTGGAATCCTCTTTGCAACGTCACCGAGTTTGCTAATTTTCAACCTCGTATGAGAGAGATATGATTGTTTGAAGTTGGGATGTCCAGATAAGGAAAGTTACCCAATGTTCATACTCTTTTCGTGTGATAGAGTTCATCTCTATAAAAGTTTCCTTCTAACTCGTGCTTGTGTGTATCTTTCATATCATGCCTCCATAAAGAGCTGCCAGAGGTCGTCCTGCTAGGAGGAATGTTGAACCACAGGATCAAGGGGTACCTAATGCACAAGAAGTGCAACCCCAAGAGGAGGTCACTAATGCTGCATTTTGGGAATCTATCTGGATGTTGAGTCAAGCTGTGCATTGGGAAACATAGAGGGGTTCAATAGGAAGTGGCTGATACTTCAAAGATTCGTGAGTTCTTAAGGATGAATCCTTTAAGCTTCACTCGTTCAAGTGTCAATGAGGATCCAGAAAAGTTTGTAGAGGAACTATAAAAAGTGTTTGAGGGTATGCGTGTTGATGATGCTGAGCGAGTGGAACTAGTTACATACCAACTGAAGAGTGTTGCTAGGATCTGGTTTGACCAATAGAAAGAAGTAAACCTAAGGGTGCACAAATTTTTGAGTTGGGTTGTGTACGATAGTGCCTTCATAGGGAGTTTATTTTCCCGTGAGCTAAGAGAGGCAAATGTAAGAGAATTCCTCACTTTTAAGCATGAATCTATTAGTGTGCATGCGTATAGCCTTAGGTTCACCCAACTTTCCTGTTATGCTCCGGAGATGGTTCCTGTTATAATGAGTAGGATAAGTCTGTTTGTTGCTGGGTTGTCTGGTATGTCTAGTAAGGAGGGCAATGTAGCTATGCTAAAGGGGACATGGACATAGCAAGACTCATGATCCATGTGCAACAGGTTGAAGAAGATAAGTTGAGAGATAGGAAAGAGTTCCGAAACAAGAAAGACAAGACAAGGAATGAGTATGAACAACAAAAGAGTAATGCCAACCGTTTATCTTTCCAATAGATACATAAGGGACCTGCTCCATCATCTGCTAGTGCACCTACACCAAGGAACAGATGTGTGTTCAATAATCAAAATTTGCAAAATTTTAGAGCTAGACCTGTGCAGTCTCAAGGTAGTGTGGTACAATGAGGTAATGGGGATCCTGCATGTGCAAAGTGTGGTAGGAGCCACTCAAGGGTGTGTCGTGAGTGTTCCACCAGTTGCTTCAAGTGTGGTCAGAATTGTCATTTTATGAAAGAATGCCCTAAGAATAGATAAGGTAGTGGTAATTAGGGCAATAGGGCCTAATCTTTTTCAGTTGCTCCACCAGAGAGAGCTGCATCTAGAGGGGCTACTTCAGGGGCAGGCGGAGGAGAAAATCGTATGTATGCTATCACTAGTCGCCTAAAGAAAGAGGATTTTCAAAATCTTTAATTTTGATGTTTATGATTTGCTAGATGCAAGAGTGAGTCTATTTTTTGTGACTCCTTATGTTGAGGGGAATTTTTTTGTTCTTCCTGAGAAACTTTTTGAGCCATTCAGTGTTTCTACACCTGTTGGTGAATCTATTCTATTTGAGAGAGTCTATCATGATTGTACCATTTCTGTCAATCACAGGAACACCATTGCTGACTAAGTCGAGTTAGACATGGTAGATTTTAATGTTATTCTAGGTATGGACTTACTTCATTCCTTTATGCTTAAGTCAATTGTAGAAATCGAGTGGTTAAGTTCTAGTTTCATAAAACACTTTGTAGCCTCCCTCTTATTAGATGTGGTGTTTACTACACACCCATGAAAAGGACTCTACCTAGTGCGGCTTTACAGACATCCTAGGACACTTAAACCTAGTGCTCTGATACCAAGTTTGTTACACCCCGAGCTACCCCCTGGACGCGGACACATGACCTAGGATCACGAGTGACCCCAAGCTAACCCTGCTGGCATAATCATAAGCATACTAAAGATAAACTGAGTAATAAAACTGTGTGGAAGCTAAATCATAAGATATATTGAAAATGACGGGGAATACCCATATACGGTCTGAATATATGAAAGCTGAGAGTTTGAATAGAAAAGAGAAATCAAACTCTAAGATTAAAGCTGAAACTAACTATGTCTGAAATAAGCCTCTAAAACCGACTAGAAATGTTGGGACATTCCCCAACTGGATCTAGCAAACTGAAACTAAAGACTAAAAGGGATAAGATAAACATGTCATTAGTCCTCGAAGAATGAGGACTCACCAGTGATGCTGCTGAACTAAATATCGGGCATCTATCTAAGCCTGATCTAATTGCTAGGGACCTGAACCTACATCACGAGAAGATATAGCGCAGAGTATGTGTCAGCACTTGAAAGGTACTGAGCATGCAGGATTGAGTAAAATTGAAATAACATATGACTGAACAAAGCAATAAAGCAATGATAAAATCTGAACATGATATAGATACTAAATACTGAACTAACTGAATGCAATGACCAATTTATAACATGCTAAGACTGAATACTGACTATAATGAAGTGTGGTCAATGCAATAGAGTCTGATTGAACTATATGAGCTACTAATAACCAATAATAAAACCACATGAGCTAAATGTGAAGTCCGATGTATACGCTCCATCGAGAGGACCCAATATAGTTGGCCAAAGGTATAGAGGCATGTTGGCGTGATCACAAAATGATGCCCACATAGGGGACTTACAACCTACGTGGCTCATAGTTCTGGGACTATTCGGGTACGCTGAACCCTAGTCCAACTCGGTATTATGGTACTCCCAAAAGATTAAGTGATTAACACATTATGACTGAAATACTGTAATATACTAGATACCTCAAAACTGACATGCAAACTGAGAATGCACATTAATAACTGATAATGACACATTCAAAAATTGAGGCATGTATATCTGAAATAACTGAAATATCTGGCCTAGCATGTGTAATTCAAGAACTAAAGAACTACATAGCTAAGGTTCTAAAAATCATGCAAGAAATGAAGTAATAACATGATATTCTAATTTGGAACATGTAAATAACTAATTCATGATAATCTACTAAAGTTCTAGAAACCATAGGCTTAGTCATGATGAGGGAATCAAAGAATCTGACTGAAATCTAGGGACCTAATGAGCGAAAGGAACCCACTAGTGAAATCCCACATACCTGGTGATGAATTCCACGGAGAAATCTTTCGATTTCAGGGCTGGAACTGATGGACATTGCTGCGTTCTTGAACTAGTGTTCTTGACCTCTTTTTTCTTCTTACACTCTAATTTTTCTAAGTTTTGATTAATGATTTGACTTAGGTAAGTTCTAGTTATGTTTCTAGGATTAAACTCACTAAAATCTCATAATTTAGGGTCTAAATGACGTAGCTTAGGGGACCAATGAAATATGAAAAGTCCAAAATGACCCTGACTTAACTGTTGTCGGGACCAACTGACGGACCTGGTCCACCCTACGGTCCATCCTGGTCAGCCGTCGTTCGTCTCAGAGGATGGGTTCTATGGACCACGATCCACAGACAATGGTCCCACCTACTATCCGTAAGTCCTAGCCTTAGGTCGGGATATTTGGGTTTTCTGGCGACCTTGATCCACGGACCGTGGTCCCAACTACGATCCGTAGGTTGTGGTCGTGGTTGTGGTCCCAACTTCATTAGTGTCCGAAGTGAAAGAGAAGCTCGACCAAGATCTTATTTTGCTTGAATGGAAAACAAATGTTCATAAGAAAAAAGTGATGGCTTTTGAACAAGGGGGAGATGGTGTATTGAGGTATCAAGGTAGATTGTGTGTACCCAAGGTGGATGAACTCGAAAAGAGTATCATGGAGGAAGCTCATAGCTCCAGATATTCTATCCATCCGGGTTCTAGAAAGATGTATTGCAACTTGAGAGAAGTCTATTGGTGGAGTAGTATGAAGAAGTGTATTGCTGAGTTCATTGCTAAATGCCTGAATTATCAACAAGTCAAGGTAAAGCACCAAAGGCCCGGTGGTATGGCTCAGAATATAGAGATTCCGGAATGGAAGTGGGAGATGATCAATATGGATTTTATTACTGGCTTGTTGCAGTCTCGTAGGCAGCATGATTCCATTTCAGTGATTGTAGATCGAATGAGTAAATCAATCCACTTTTTGCTAGTAAAGACTACCCATTCAACAGAGGATTATGCCAAGTTATATCTTCCAGAGGTAGTTAGACTTCATGGAGTTCCAGTGTCGATTATTTCAGATAGAGGTGCACAATTTACTCCGTAGTTTTGGAAGTATTTCCAGAAAGATTTGGGTTCAAAGGTGAACTTGAGTACTGCTTTACATCCTCAGACTGATAATCCAGAAGAGTGCACCACTCAAAAATTAGAAGATATGTTTAGGGCTTGTGTGATTGATTTCAAAGGTAATTGGAATGATCACTAACCTCTTATAGTGTTTTCTTACAACAATAGTTATCACTCTAGCTTCTAAATGGCTCCTTATGGGAGAAGATGCAGATCTCCTATTGGATGGTTCGAGGTTGGTGAAGCTAGGTTGATAGGATCACACTAGTTCATCAAGATATGGAGAAAGTGAAAGTTATTCAAGAGAGGTTGAAAAAATTGCAGAGTGGTAAGAAATCCTACACTGATGTTAGGAGAAGAGACTTAGAGTGTGAAGTACATGATTGAGTGTACTTGAAGGTTTCACCTATGAAGAGTGTCATGAGATTTGTAAGAAGGGGAAGCTTAGTCCCGGATATATTGGTCCTGACAGAATATCTAAGAGTGTTGGTAATGTAGCTTATGAGTTGGAGCTACTGCAAGAGTTAGCAACAGTTCATCTAGTGTTTCACATTTCTATGTTAAAAGAAGTGTATGGGTGATCCTTTACTTATTATACCTACTGAATATATTGGTATTAAGGATAGCTTATCTTACGAGGAAATTCCCATTCAGATTCTAGATCGTCAGGTTCACAAGTTGAGAACCAAGGAGGTAACATCAATCAAGGTCCTATGGAGGAATCAGTTTGTTGAGAAAGCTACGTGGGATGTTGAGGATGATATGAAGAAGAGATACCCACCTCTTTGAGCTTGGAGAAATTCTAGATCAGGGTAGTAATTCTCTTCTTAGTACTATTTAATTGATATACTAAATGTGTTAGATTTGTATGTTGGGTGTTTGAGCTGGATGTTAGATGTTACTGCCCTTAGTTCTATTTAGATTGATCTCATTTGAGGATGAATGTTTCCAAGGGGGAGATATTGTAACATCCCGCCCTAGAAAGAACTAAAATTAGAAAGAACTATTTTTGGAAATAGTAAATTTAGAAATTGTGACAAGTTATGCTAAGTATGAATTTTGGGTCAACTTCAAACGACTCTAACTTTAGGTACAAAGGAGTTAGGTGGACAATAAGATATCAAATGAAAGGTCTTAGAATCCTCTTTCCAACGCCACCAACTTTGCTAATTTTTCAAGCTCGTATGAGGGAGATATGAATGTTTGAAGTCGGGTTGTCCAGATAAGGAAAGTTACCTGAAGTTAAGAGGGGTATTTTGGTATTTTCCTTATCAAATTAGGTTAATTATTTCTTAGTTATTAATTAGGGGTCTAAACTTATTTAGTTCAGTTTTCCCAAACCAATATATGCTTAGGGTTTTGAGAAGAGTTCAAGAAGAGGGAAAAGGAGAAAAGTCAAAGCGTTCTTGGATTTTTCATGCGAATTTGAAGGTTGTTTCGCCAAGGATTCGATCCTAAGAGGTATGTGATTTTCTCATACTGTTGGGTTCGTTCACCAACAAACCAATCATGTTATTTTGAGTGAAGTTTCATTGTTGAAGTTGAAGAATTTGAGTTCTTGAGTTGTTTCTTGAAAGTATTGTTTCCGTTCCTAAATTATGATGGGTTTGATGACTTCTTGGGATAAAAGTTAGTGAACTGAGGGTGATTTGGAGTAGATTATCATGTTCATAAGTTGAGTATTCGAGTCTAAGTGATTGGGAAAGAAACCATTCAATTCGAGGTGGATTAGGGTCGAAAAATGAGTAAGAAAAGATCTGGCAGAAATAAAGTACCAGGTCCACGTCACCTTACGGTGAAAATTTCTTATCACGTTGCAGAGTGAACGCGAACTCCACTGTTTCAAAAATTATTTCGCGACCAAATATTATAATTCATCTCCGCGTCGCAGACATGCTCCCCAGACAGTATCTTTCAACCGTTTATCATGATTAACTATCTAAAACACTTTTAATCATCATGATATCTATCATATCATGAATCATAACCCTTGAATCCATAGTTCAAATTAAAGGAAGGTTAATACCCAAGTCTAGAGAGTTATTAGAGTCTTTTCAAAAGTCTTTTAAAAATGTTTTAAACTTGTTTTAGGACTTACGCATTGAGTTGAGAAAGAGTAGAGTCGAGCTCATTTCTTCAAACCATTATATGGGATTTAAGTATTCCTAAAGAGTAAATGTTTTCACATTTAAGATGAGAGGAAACACCGATTTCCAAAATAGTTTTCATAAGCAATTCTGAGTACCATCTCTTTTAAGAGATAGATTTTTGAGTAATAATATCAAACCACCGAGAAAGTTATGCTTTTAAACATATGAGCTAGTTAAATTTTGGGAGTAGTATTAAGCATCGATATGGGGACGAGTTCAGAAAACTCAAAGTCTCCATAAGCCATGTAGCCAACGTGGGTAGAAAGTAGATGATTCCTTAGTGCTTTTTAGCATAGATTAGTGGATCCACTTAGTAGTAGGTTCTATACCCCGGCAAAGTATATGACGGCCCTGGAACCATGTGGAAAGACGTTGTATCATCACATAGCTCATATTGATGGTTGTCGGTTAGAGAATCTCCTACAGAGTTACTTGTATTTTTGTATGCAAAACTAAGTTACTATTGTGTTTTTCAATACACTGAGTTGTTATCTATAAGTTTTAAAGCTTTTCTTTTTAGTACATCTTTATTACTGCTTTATACTGAAATGAGTTCAGTTGAGTTGAGATGAGGTAAGTTTCTTCAGTTCCCTTTCAAGCTTATGTCTTGTTTTAGAATTCCACTCACATGCTTGTACATTCTATGTATTGACGCCATTTGAGTAAAGTTCTTTCGCTGAGTTGTAAGACATGCCAAGGGTTCGCTTAGGGCCATCAATGGTTCTTGAGTGCCAGTTCCACCCAGGGTGTAGGCTCGGGGCATGAAAAAAACAACATAAAATAGCTCATTAAATCTTGAATCAAGTATAGGTAAGAAAACATTTCACCAAACCATAATTCCTTAATCTGTGAGAAAACCTTTCACAATTTCATTGATGCCAATATTATAGCAACCTATATCATAAAACAATCTTTTTCATAAATCATGCATAAGTTCTTGAAAACATCATTCATAGCTTCATAGTATCTTTATAAGTTCATGTAGATTAGGGTTCATAGTCAAAATTATGATCAATGCATGAATTGACATGGAATTAGTTGGAAAACATGTAATTGAATCTAAATCATCAAAATAAGATCATAATAAATGAATTGAATCCACACAAATATAACCCAGGATTAATTGAATAAAAACCTAACCTACTTAATTGAAATTAATTTGAAGAGGCTGAGAAACATTTGGGCTCAATGGGTGAATGGAACCCATTGATCAAGCCCTACATACCTTGATATTGAAGTCCTAACCAACTGATGAAGAAAGGAGACTTAAACTTGAAGAACTCTAGAATCCTTGTCAGTGTTGGAAAAAAATCCTTTGAGAGGAACTTGGGAATTTTTGGGAGATTGATTTCGGAATAGGTATATTTAAGACCAAATCAGTTATAGGAACCCCTTTAAATAGGAAAAATGAGGTAGTATAGGAATTAGTTGCATAGAAAAAGACAAAAACATACTTTAAAATAACTGCTAGATAGTCCTATAGTTGTGACCTACGGACCGTACTGGTCAACCATAGGTTGAGTGACTGGGGCCTAAATTTTAGGGTAATGTTACCACTCATTTCTATCGACCGTCAAACACTCTACGATCCTTAGAACTCAACATTCAATTCAAAATTTCACTAAGTCTGAGACCTTTCTAGGGAACCTTCATATGGCTCGTAGAACAACCTATGACCCGTTAAAACTTTCCCTTAGGACTGAGATCTTACACCAAATCTATAAATCCATCATACGAATGCCATCTATGACTCGTCAAACCATCTATAGTTCGTCATGTCAAGTCGTAGGTCAATATCCAAACACTTAATTTTCCAAAACTCACTTTGGGTTCTATGATTCACTTATTACAGCCCGTAGGACTTCATATAGTCCATAGGTCGGACTCATAGACACCGGCTCAACTAATTTTCTACAACTTTCTCCTCAATTTGTCGTTCCAACTTCTGAGGTGTTTTAATATCTCCTCATTGGGAAAATTCGTCCTCGAATGGGACTCCAGCTAGCATGAATATAGTAGGAGATAGGCTAAGAATCCAATATGAACTTCCATCAAAATGCACATAAACATGGAGAATCACTCCAAGCTAAATAATATCATCAAAACACAATTTTTTCATGAACATGCATGCATATGAAAACATGATTATAACTAAAACACATGAATCTGAAAAGATAAACCATGAGGAAATAATACCTCAAGCTAGAATAGGAGTAGAGGGAAAGAGATAAGGATACCGAGACATTATATCAGCGTCAGCCTCTCAAGTAGCACCCTCAACTAATTGACATTGAATGAAATCATGATTTGGATGCTTAGAAAGGTGAGTGTCTAAGATTAAAGTTTGTGAAACCATAGTTTGAAAGGAGCTACTCTATTATGACTTATGAATGGATTAAAAGTCTTAATTGTTGTCTTTTGAAGTATTTTGATATGATTATGACTATTTCTTTTTCGTTGGATTTACATAGCACTGAGAGGAATTATAGATGGAGGCTCTCCTGTTAGTAGAGGCCGTCTCTAGAAGCAATCTCCTTGTCCTTTAACTATGTTCCCCCATAAAACTGCCTTAAATGCTCTAAGCTAGTGGATCCACTTTAGCAAAGAATGGATGCTTTAAAGTTGTACCTTGACAACTAGAGTCTTATTTTCATTGTAAGGGTCATACTAGATTCAATGTTATATATCACATGGTCTTATTATCGGTTAACAATAAATATCCTGCAAATGAACTAGGTTTACTTCGAGGTTTTGTGAAAGATTCTCAAATGGTTTTAAGTATGCATTGAAACCGTATGTAATTTATGATCTCTTTCTAAAGGCTTTTATCACATTTTGCTTGGTCTTATATATCATGTTTCAATTCATCATGTTATCATACTTTACATTTTTATGCATTTCTCCATAATTAGTACATTCACCGTATTAATGCATATGTGTGCCTATATTATCTAATAATATACGATCAACGCTCCTCCTCCTGCTCGCGGTTAGCTTAGATTGCTTTGCTAGTAAATTAGAATGGTGAGTGCTCAACATCAAAGACAAGACCATTGATGCTTTATTTTTCTTTATTTCTCATAATTGTCTGTGGTATATGGGTTACATCTTAGCCACTCTTATTATTTTCAGAAAGGCTATGCTAGACACAATTTAGTATCTGACACTTACGTTCAAATTTCTTTTTATGATATGATTCTTATGCTGCTTATTCTCTCCCGTTGTAATTCTTTTATGTTTTTCATTTGTCAAGTGGCTTTTTGCAGGCCTCTCAGGGTTCTATTTACCATATAACACCGAGGAGATACTTTGGGTCGTGACAAACTTGGTATTTGGAGCGCCACATTTTTAGAAAGGTCCTAGAATGTTTGACAAGCAACATGGACCTCTCTTTCAAAGTGTTGGCTCAAGTTATGAAGGCCTAAGCTATTAGAGAGGACATTGCTCCCGTGAACAAAATGTGGGCATGATGGCGATAAGGGTGAGGGAGATTACTAGGAGGAATATCTAGAGTTTGATTGGTTGAAAGTTGATTAGGATCCTCAAGAGTTTGTTGATGAGATTTATAAGATAGTGGATATTATGGTAGTGTCAACAATAGAAAAGGCGGAATTGGCCGCTTACCAACTCAAGGGTGTTGTTGCTAATGTTTTGTTCAATAATTGAAAGGAATAGAGGGCAATTGATGCAGGTCCTCTTGATTGGGAGAAATTTGAAGGCCTTTTATTAATCATTTATTTCTTCTTGGGATTAGAGAGGCGAAGATGCATGAGGTCATTAATATTTGTCATGGAAATATGAGTATGAAGGATTATGCTTTGAAGTATACTCAATTGGCTAAGTATGCTCTAATCATGGTTGCTGACTCTACGGAAAAATGAGTAAGTTTGTATTAGGTGTGTCCAAAATTGTGGTCAAAGATGTCAAACCGCCATGTTTATTAAGGATATAGATATATCCTTTTTTGATGATGTAAGCCAAATAAATTGAAGAGGAGAAACTAAAAGAGAATTCTGGAGAGTCAAAGAGGATAAGAATCAGTGATGGGGACTTTTGTCATTCTTAGTCCAGTGGACATGGTCATCCTCAATTCTAACAAAAGTTCTTCGATCAAGGTTCTTCATATGTTTTGGCTCCAAATTTCAACAAATATAGGATGTCTAACCCCTAAGCTTCAAGGAAGTGGTGGTAGTGGATCTTCTAATCCCACTTGCCAAAAGTGTTGCAAGAGTCGCTCACAAAAATACTTAGCCGTACAGATGGTTAATTTGGTTGTGGGTAGAGCGGTCACCAGGTGAGAGATTATTCGTTGATTGTTACTAATTGTAGATGTGGTAGGCAAGATAAACCTAGTGGTTCTGGTTCAGTTGCTCCTCGCCAGAATATGTTCTATGCTTTTTAGACTAGACCTGATTGTGAAAGTTCAATGGATGTTGTGACCGATATGTTGAAAGTATTTCATCTTGATGTATATGATTTTCTTGATTTGGGTGCTACATTGTCTTTTGCGACTCCTTTTGTCGCTATGAGATTTGATGTCTTTCCCAATATTCTTTTAGAACCTTTTTCACTCTCTACGCCTGTTGGTGATTTTAAACTTGGAGTTTTGCATGTTTCTTAGGCATTTGTTAGTAGATTTGATGGTATTTTTGTTTATGTTTCCAGGAAAATTGGTTTTGACAATGAGAGTGAAGAATTTTAGTGAAGCATCAGCTTTCTCCAATGGGCAACCTATGAGTCGTAGGACTGACTCGTAGATGAGGACTATAGTGTTTTGAGCTAAGTGTGGGACCATGAGATCGGACAATGAGCCATAGGGCAACCAACGAGCCATAGGTCAAAGTTGTAGATAGACTAAAAGATGTTAAGTCCCAATACTTTGGATTATGATTAGACAGGAGAGGCCGTGCAAAGTTCTGTGGGACGTAGAACATGACCGTAGAAAGAGTCTATATGACCTTTAAAGAGGGTGGCTTCTACGAGTGGGATCTACAAGCTGTCATTTGACTTACGAGCCGTAGACAATGAACTGTAGACCCGACAGCCGAATCCTACTTTTCCTATGCTTTCTTATATTATTTAATTAGGATAAGATATCTATAGATAATCGTTTTATTTACTTTTGATGTGAGATAATTTATACATTGGTTTTTGAATTAGAGAATCAATTTTGAAAAACTTTTCCATTTTAATTCTTGAATCTTTGGGTTCTAAATTGCATCTTTTATTCTTCAATTCAAGATTCTGGAATTCTTCAATGTTTATGTGTGACTTGCTTATTAATTGTGAGTTATGCATTTGTTGCCTGTGAAAGTTTACTTGACATTGAAATTGACCTACTTGATTCGTTTCATTGTTGATTTGTTACTATTGTACAGAGAGTGTTGGGCCTTGTGAGCCGTATATTGCAGAATTGTTAGGTTGGGCTGATTTCTATACAACCTGTAGTTTGAAGAGGTTCGATTGGAGTAACAGGGTTACTCAATTCCTAGCGAGATGCCTTGTTTATTAGGTTTCTTGTTGGGTACCATGTTGTTGGTACTCACCCCTTGCTTCTACTTTCGTGAAGGTTCTGATCCCGAAACCATTTGATATATTTCTCTTTCTTCTGATATCGAGGCTTGTCAAAGATTTAGAGAGGTCGCTGCTTGTCATCTCGGTAGACCCTCTTGTTCTAATTGAATAACAAAGAGTGAGACTTCTACTTGTAAAATCCTTACTTTATTTATTTAGTGGCTTGTACAAGTGACAACCAAATTACATGGTATTATTTAAAATGAATAAGTTTTCTTCCTTGGTCTTTTTGTTGCTTTATAATTCTTCTTTTCTTTCATTTTCGTTGGGCTGAGGCTAACTTGTCTTGTTGGGAATATACAAGTGCCTTCACGTCCAATTTTAGGTTGTGAGAAATGGTATCAGACCCTAGGTTCATAGGTCTCACGTGTACAATCCATGTCTAAGTAGTGTCTTGGGGATCGGTTCAGAGTCTTTTGTACTTATCCTTGAGAGACTATGAAGACTGTTAGGAAACTTCCTTTTATTCTTCATTTCTTATCGTACGTGGTTACCTTCACTAGTGCTGAGTTGTCTCGTGTTGTTTTGGAAGATGCGGAGGACCAATGCTTTGACTTTAGTGGTAGAGGGGAGGAAGTCCTTGAGCCTATAGACCCTAGCTACAAATGGAGGTAGCGCCCAATATGAAGGTCATGATTATGTAGTAGATCTGGTTAGAGGTTGCGCCGTGGAGCAGAACCAGCCATATGCCATGCCCGCAGAGTGGCTCTAGCCAGAGATCGAGCTAGAGAAGATTCTCCTGAGCGATAGACTAATGTTGCAGAGGACCAGGTTCCTCCTGAGTTTGGAGCTTCTTTGTTTTTGGAGAATATTTTGAGGATGCGTGGTTTGTTAGATAACCTCTCTCAGGGTAGTGCGACAAGTTCTCCTTCTTTTAATTTTGAGGCTTGTCAAGGATTTTGAGAGATAGGTGCTTGAAATCTCGGTGGACCCTATTGTTCCTTTACTTTATGGTTTGTTCTATTTGAGAAACAAAGATTGAGACTTGTACTTACTTCTAATTTCTGCACGTATTAAGTGGATTGTACACGTGACAACCAGATTTTGGAGTATTGTTTTGAATGAATAAGTTTTCCACCTTTGTCTTGTTCTTGCTTTATATTTCTAGTTTTCTTTCATTTTCGTTGGGACTAGGTTGACTTGTTTTTGTGGGAATATACTAGTGTCATCATGTCCATTTTTGGGTCTTGACACCTCAATAAGGCTTTTAGTGGATCCATAAGTTAAAGATGTGGTCCATACTCCGGCAAGGTATAGGTTGGCTCTAGGAAGTGGGTAAGATGTTGTATCATTACGAGGCTCATACTGATTGTTGTCGGTTAGAGAAACTCCCTAATAAAGTAAAATGTTTATATTTTAGTATTTGCTATAGTTTCATCTTAAATTGTAAAGCTAAATGAGTTTTCTTCATGTGAATGTTTTACTTCAGTTAGGTTACTTCAGTCCTTTAGCTTAGTTATCTGTTTCATTCAACTTTATTGCATATCGTACATTCCATGTACTGATGTCATTCAATATTGCATCATTTCAGGATGCAGATACAAGTATTCAGTATCATCAAAAGTTGCTTTATTGAGATTGCCTCACTACTCGTCAGCTTTCGGTGAGGCCTCCTTGCTTTCCGGAGGACTTTATTTTCTTACTGCTTTAGTAGTTTGATTAAGGTTGTAATGGGTCTTGTCCCGACACCTATTTTTAAACAGTAGAGGTTTCTTAGATAGGTAGATTTAGAGAGTCTTTCAGTATTCAATTTCATATATTTTGTTAAATTTTGATCATTTATATCCAAAATTTTCAGACAGCTTTAAGATTCCAACAATTGTTTTAAATGTTTTTATTCAATTTTAAGCTTATGTATGCTTGAGTTAGTCTTACTCTAAGAAGCCAGCCAGCCTAATAATTTTCTTGGTGAGATTTCTGAGTACCGGCCACGTCCAGGGTATAGACTCGGGGAGCGACAAACACTCCAAAACGTGATAATATGTAGGATCTTTTTTAGCCATAATAGCCATACTTTCTATGTAGGAATACTTGCCCACAGTAGTATTCTCCACTCAAAGATTAATTAGGCTATAACATAAGACTACAAACCTGGATAGAGGTGTTATTTAACAACCACTTAATTATACCCTGTTTCTGAAGAATACATAATAAATAGGCACAATCAATTAAGAGCTCATCAACTAATAGAGTTAACCCCGTTGTTGAACAAGTAGAGCAAAAATAATGGCAAATTTATATGAAACATAATGTATGTCATGTTTTAAAAGGTTCTGTCACACACCCTAGATAGAAATTTAGCTACTCATAATAGTATAAAGAAAATCAATAATAGAACTCATGACAATAGATATTAAGAAGAAAGAGGAAAAAATGTAAGGTGAATATATCTCTTATCTCCAAGCATGTTCTCTCTTCCAAATATCCAACGTCCCTTTCAGAAGCCATTTACTAGGGTATTTAAAGGGCCTAGATGTTTAGGGAATCAAATAAATTAATCCAAACTCGCTAGGATAGTTTTCTTGGCTCATTTGAACTCTCACTTTAGAAGGATCACATGAGCTCTAAATTATTTCTTGCTTCTAGGTCCGCTTGGTTGTTTCATGAGGCAAGGATATTGAGTTAACAAATCACATCAATATCACCTATTTTTTATCATGTTAATCTGACATACTTCCTACACATATAAAACTCATAATAATCTAAAAACATATGGGATGACGATGTGACAATATAATTATGATCAACATATGCCAAGTAATAATGTACTAGAAATATTCAATTTTCGCTAAATATCAAGCATGCATAACTGTGAGTGTGAAAATGGTAAGATTGTTGCAAACTCAATTCATTGCTCTATAGTGATGTGTGTGTCATATATTTTTCTCCATTCACCATAACTTGTATTATCATAATTACCTTTCATGACTAATTTGATTATCTGGAAAGGGAAAGACCTACTTGGGTGCATGAGTTTTAATTAGTATAGAATGGTAATTGATGCTTTTAGTATGTAATCGATAATGAGAAGAAAGAACATATGTGTTTTTCATATATGAGCACTTATCAAAAGATTTATTTAATTAGTAGCAAGTTATGTACTTGTTACGTCTCCTTAGACTTCCTCTGGTTCTTGATAGATATCAAAAGATCTCTTTATTTAGTTTTTGATATTTTTTTAGATAAAGATATCTCTATTCCCAATGTGTTTTACCTTCTTTTGCTCCCTTTTCAATTTACCTTTTTTGTTGTCCACAATCGTCATATTTCTTATGCTTTGTGAGACCTCTATTGTCTTCTCTTCTCGTAGATTGTGATTATAGTGATGACTATATATGGTCATTAAATATAAGCTTTTTATTTTTCTTTCCATGGACAAGTAAGATATCATCCTAACCAGTTATTTACTTTATTTATCAAATTTTTGTGATAACAATTAGTATGATTCGGCCTTTATGATTCACAATAATTAATGAATCTATTTCTATCATTATCTCTCTATCTAGTTTTTTTTTACAAAAATTAATATTTTTTATCCTTGTATTTTCTATGATTCCATTGAGGTGAAAATTTAATTCCTTATTAGACCATAGTAATGACAGAAAATGAATTAATAACATAAATCTTAATAAAAGATAAATGTTTCAACAAACATAAAACGACAACAAAACAAAACGACAAACATAACACGACAACATAACAAAACAAACCAACAAACATAACATGACAATAAAAGAAAAAAAAAAACTAAACTTGCTTAATATCTAAAGCCTAAGCTCTACGTCAAGTGCCTCCTGATCATTAATATTGGTGTTCTCGACCAATTGATTAGGACGATCGGCAAACAAGTTCTGATCTTGAATAAGCAGAGGAGCGATAGGTGCACGTGCAATAACACTCGGTACAAAACTCTCCTTGGGCGTCCAAGAAGTGTGCGAGGCCTGTACACCACATGATTCTTCGGATAGGGACGGTAAAAGTGTCCTTGGTCGCGTAAAACTATTGGGGTCGACTCTCGTGTATCAAACTAACGGTAGAAGGCGGGGAGTTTAGTGGATGGACAAAAAAACATCTCATGAGGAAAGCCTCTTATCTAAGTGCCCTGAGATTTGTGCAAATGTTGGTGCCGAGCAAGCCCTTGGCTCGAAGTGAACCCATCGCAGCATGTCGCACACCTATAACACCAAAGTCCTTCAGGATTTTGTATGATGCCTTGGTGATCCATTCGGCTTGTTGGTGGTTGTTGTTGCATTTTTCCTAAAATGATTTCTTGTGAAGAATTTGAGAAATCATTTATTGAGGAACTGAAGAAAATCCCATTAAAATTTATAGGAGAACAATTTATGATAAAATGATTACAATGGCTACATGAGGATGCAAGCAGTTAATTGTATTAATTATAGATAATGGGTAATTCTAGATATTTCATGTAAAACAACTAAGTTTTGACCTGTTTTATATTTTTTAAATCTCAAATGTAATAGTGTTTCTGCGTCCTCTTCTTTTTCTCTCGTTTGCTTACTTCTTCACATTGATTTTTTTTTGTTTTTCTGAAAGAAAGATGAGTTTTTTAGAATATGTACATCCAGATAATAAATATATAATCATCTATCGTTTTTTCTTTTAACTAAAAGAAAAAACATTTAATCTTACTAACTTTTATATTTATTTCTAAAAATCAACACGGATTCAAACAAAATTCTAGAACTATCAATGCTCGATAAGAACATGAGCAAATTCATGCAGAGAAAATCCAAAAAGATTAAATTTGATTTTCTGTCACATTTTTTACTTGTGAGTTGTTATTCTTATATGTGGAATAAAAAGATTGTTATTCGTCTAAAAATACCATTTATTTCTATTAAGGGATTAGGGGTGTTTACTATTCTTTCAATTTGATCTTCACTAGGGAAAACACTAAATGAAATCCATCTAAGCATACAAACCAAAAAGTCAATCAAATCAAACTTTTTTATTTGAATTTCTTACGTTTTTTTATAGTCATGGGGATTATGAATTCATAAATTGATTCCAACAAGAACTACAAGTAAAATAAATTATAATGTAGAAAATTATTGTTCCACTCTTCCACCAAACACTAAAAAACAGATTTCAGGAAAATATTTTGCAAAGAAATATTTTACGCTACCATTTGTTATGCCCTGAGCCTACACTCTGGATGTTGTCTGCACTCCAGAACCATCGCTAGTCCCCAAGCGAACCTTTGATCTAGCTGACTACTCAGTAGAAGTCTTACTCAAGAAAAAATGGAAACTTCAAATGCATAATTAAACTTTAAAGTCTCAATCAAAATTTCACTTAAATCAATATCTTAAAATATTTAACAAGTTATAAGAAAAGGGGAAAATACTGAGAGACTCCTCAACTTTAACTATCTATAAAGCCTCTAATACTAGGATAGCTGTCGGGACAAAACCCTCGAAAACATAACAAAAGCAGGAAATAAATGTGATGCCCTCAAGAAGCAAGAAGGATAACCAAAGCTAGCTGGAGTGAGAACGGTATCAACGAAGCTCTTGTTGACGACCATTAACACATGTATTTGCATCATAATTAGATGTAGGTCGAATGATATAAGTACATTGAATGTACGAGCATGTAAGGAAAACTCAAAGAATAGATAATTGAACTGACAAGACTAAGAGAATACTCACCTCAACTCAACTCCAATATAAAAAGCAATAACAAGTGATTCAATGTTTAAAGCGTTATAAAATGGAATATATTAACTTAATATGATGTATAAAAAATACAATAAGTTGTTCTTTACTCATATTTGAGAGATTCTCTAACCGAAAACCATCACTATGAGCTATGTGATGATACAACGTCTCACCCACGCTGCTAGTACTTCCCTATACCCTGTCAGGTATAGAACATCTCAACTAAGTGGATCCACTAAACTATGCTTAAAAGCAATAAGGAATCGTCTAAGAAGTACGATCCTTTACCCATGTTAGCTACATGATTTATGAGGAATATAAGTTGTCTGAACTCATCCCCATATCGGTGATCAATACTACTCCCAATAAATATGTACTCATGTTCAATATTGAAAATATTTTCTTTCTCATTTTGAGGTAATTACCTAAAATGCCATCTTAAAAGAGGTAATTAATCTCTGAACTCATAACTCTTTCTAGAAATCAAAGTTTCTCTCATTAAATATAAAAGTGTTACATTTTGGAATACTTATTTCTCTTATATTCTTTCTCAATCATGAATACGACTTTTCTTATTACACATATTTACTTGCTCTAAAAATATTGTTTAAGACCATTATTGGTTATAAGAGATCCTTAAAATAACTCAAAAAATACTTCTTGAACTTCTCTTTTAAACTCACTTTAGTTTTGAATTGGAATTAGGACATGTAGGAATTCTCAAAGGTAAATGGAGTCTGAAAGGAGCTAATACAAAAAATAGAAACATAGCCAGGACTTAAAGGAAACACGTACGGAATGAAACATGGAAGGATTAGGTCAGACGACCTCTAGCGCACTGCTGGCGTGAGGCGCGTAAAACCAAACTACTGACAGTGGTCTGGGGCTCACTTCTGGTGTAGAGTGCCCGGCCCCAAACTACTGAGCGCCAGGTCAGGTGCCTTCCTGGCGCGATGCCCCTCTTGATCCCTTTCCCAGAATTCCGACTAATTTTTAAGCTCAAATTAGGATCCCAACTTGGTTAGAATGAGGAAAATTCTTCTAAACTCTTATTGATTATCAAACACAACATGAATACATGAGAAATTCCGTACAATCCATCTAGGAATATAAATTTTACCAAAGATCCTCAACAAAAAAGAATTCACAAGCGTTATCATTAAAGAATTGAGCTAAATTCAAGAACTATGCAAGAATCCTTTAGATACAAAGATTTTGTGGATAAATTAGATATATGGGGTGAAGACGAACAAGTCCAACAGTGTAAGAAGCCTTACTTACCTGGAATGAACAATGTTGTTGGTGAAAATCAATGGGATCTTGACGAATGCTTGAAATCTAGATTTTTCTCCTCTTGGAACCTTTCTCTAATTTCTCTAAGTGCTAAAGAACATGAAAATGTTGTTTGGCATCTGAGTAGACCCTTTATTGGGTTAAGAAAATGTGGCTAGGCTTAGTAGAAAAAGGAAAAGACCAAACTACCCCTCTAAAAATGATCAGGATATCTTTATATGAGAGGATTCACTCAATCGGGCATGACCTTTTAATCCAAGCTTGAAATTAATCAAACTTGGTGGAGTTGGAAAGAGGACTCAAAAACTTCAACCTGATAGTTCATGGGCCACCTAACTCTTAATGTTCTAAAAGATATGATCGTTTAAAGTTGACCCAAAACTAAATACTGATGGGTGACTTGTACAAACCTCTTTTTACCTCTCGTCGAAAACTAAGTCTACCTTAGGAACATTCATCCTTGAATGAGATCAAACTAAGCAGAACAATAGTGGGAAGGGTCTGACAACCCAACTCAAGCATAAAATATGGGATTAACATAAACTCAACATATAAATCTTAAAGAGTATTTCACAAAGAGTTAGTACCTTGATCTAGAATTGATTCAAATAATAAAAGGTGAGGGTATCTCTTCTTCTTATCTTCGTCGGCCTCCCAAGTAGCTTCCTCAACAAATTGATTCCTCCATAAGACCTTTATTTATGAAACTTCTTTGGTTCTCAGCTTGCGAACCCGACGATCGAGAATTTGAACAGGCATCTCCTTAATAGATAGGTTGTCCTTGATACCAATATTATCGGTAAATACAATAAGTGAAGGATCACCCAAACACTTCTTTATCATAGAGATGTGGAATACCAGATGTACTGCTACCAACTATGATGGTAGTTCCCAATCATAACCCACATTGCCAACTCTCTTGGATATCCTGTAAGGACCAATGTATTGGGGACTGAGTTTTCCCTTCTTACCAGATCTCATAACACCCTTCATAGGTGAAACCTTCAAATACACTCAATCATCAACCTCAAATTCTAAGTCTCTCCTTCTTACATCTGTATAGGATTTTTGATGACTTTGCACTGTTTTCTGCCTTTCCTGAATAGTCTTCACTTTCGCCATGGCTTGATGAAACAATTCTATCCATATCAACTCAGCTTCACCAACCTCAAACCAACCAATAGGAGATCTAAATCTTCTCCCATAGAGAGCCTCATAAGGAGACATTTGGATACTGGAGTAATCCCTATTATTGTACGCAAACTCTATGAGAGGAAAGTGACCATCCTAGTTAACTTTGAAATCCATGACGCATGCCCTCAGTATAATCCTTAAGTGCCTGATTTGTGTGCTCTTCTTGGCAATCCATTTGAGGACGAAAAGCGGTACTAAGGTTTGCTTTCGAACCGAAAGCTTTCTGGAAAGACTTCAAAAACATAGCGGTGAATTATGCACCCCTATAAAAAAAATAGACACCGGAACTCCATGAAGTCAGACTATCTCTTGGATATATAATCTGGCATAACCTTCTGCCAAATTTGTGGTTTTTACCGGTAGGAAATAGGCTAATTTAGTCATCTGATCTACAATCAACCAAATCGAATCATGCTGCCTACGAAATCGTGGCAAACCAGTAATGAAGTCCATATTAATCATCTTCCAATTCAATTCTACAAGAGATGTGTTCTAAGCCACACTACCTACCATTGGTGTTCTACCATGAGTAGTTGGCAATTTGGGCACTTAGCAATGAAATCTGCAATGCACCTCTTCATACTATTCCACCAATAGACTTATCTCAAGTCATGGTACATTTGTGGAACCGACATCAATCAGATATCGAGAATAATGAGCTTCATTATTCTCTCTTGAAGATCATCAATATTCTGTTCACACAATCTACCTGGATCTCTCAACACACCATCTACCCCTTGCTTAAAGGTCAATACCTTTTGCTTATGAACATTTACCTTTAGTTCAAGTAACAGAAGGTATTTGTCTTGTTTCTCCTTCACTTTAGACCCTAGTGATGATTCACCCCTATTCATCACCACAACTCCACCTTCACTAGAATCTAACAAACGGAATCCCAAACAGAAAAGTCTATAAACTTCCCTATCCAATTCATTATTTCCTTCCATAACATGAGCAGTAATCCCATGGACAACCTACTAATGCTTATTGTGACCAACGATATAGACCTACAGTATGAGTGTCTACGATCGTCGATAATATAGTAACCCAACCGAGGGTTGAGGTCGTGTCCCAAGGGAGCTGTTTTGAGAATTAATAGCCAATTAGAATTTCATTCGAATTAGTCGTAGCTACATATATTTGCAATAAAATACATAGTAACTTAAAGGGGGTGACATGAAAGTGTCAAATATCAAATGGGGGTTTTGTAACAGTGCTAAAACGGTAAAATAAACAAGAAAATCAAGTATTGTGAAAGATTCTTGGGATGTGACCGCAATACAAGTTGAGATAAATCGTTGGGTACATGCTTTCAATAGCAAATTTGCAAGATAATAGTGACTAGGCTAAGCTTTAAATGGAAATAAGTTCCCTCTCGTACAACTTAACCCGTTTCAAATGCGTTCTTCTCGAACACTCATTTGCCGCATGAAGACCAGCCTACGTCTTACCCCACTCACTCTCTCAAGCTGAGTGTTAGGATATGGGACTAGGGCTCACCCTCTCAAGCTGAACCTCATGTCGACCCACTCCTTAGGCCATCAATCTAGTGTTTTTGGTTTCGCGACCTCCTTCTCAGGCAATCCAAAAACACATGGGTGACTTTGTATTTGCAACTACAAACCCTTTAGATTAAACCACAACCACTAGGTGAAATCACCATTAACATACATCTAACCTATCAATATGCAAGACCTAATAAGAATATCAACCTATATTTGCTAAATCACACCCCAAGAATGGGGTTTTTAGCCATACATCAAGAAATAAGAAATTCTACCTAACATGATAAAGAAATCAACTGAGTATAAGAAATTAAACCTTGAATTAAGCAAAGGGAAGTGAATAGAGAAGACCCACTTCCAACTTGGGGAAGAAGAACTCCTTTCTTCAAGTCTCCACAAAACCCTCTCCAAACTTGAGAGAAAAATATTAGCCAAAGTATGTTCTAAAGTGAAATAATAATAATAATAATTGTTCCACACTTCAATATCTCCTAAGACTACAACTCTAAATAGTATTTATAGTTTTCACAGATTGTGCTGCGGAGGATTGTTCGGTGACATTAGTCGAAATCGTCGATGAACTCGGCGATCCGCCCTTTAGTCAACTCATCACCTTCAGTGTCTTTCCTTTAGCATCCTTGCATTCTGGATCATTGGGTTGTACAGTACTGCTTTGCAGAACTGATCGATGACCCGCCGACTGCTCCTTTCCTCGCCTTTTGATCCACTTCCTTCAAGGTTTCACGTACTGGAACGAAGGGCGGCTTATGTCGTTTCAGTGACTCGCCAAGTTAAACTCGGTGATCCGCAGGATTTCATTTCTTGTTCTTTTTAGCCCTATTTGCTCCGTTTTGCACCTAAGTGTCCATGCTTCCACTAAAACTTCAAATACTTGAAACTTTAGCATTTTAATCAGGTATTGAGGTAAAACAAACATTCGACACTATTTCCATTAAAACAAAGCCCTAAATGAGTCCAATTTGTGGACTCATCACCTACTCAAAGCATCAGCAACAACATTAGGCTTACTTGGGTGATAGAGGATACTCATGTCATAGTCCTTGAGCAACTCTAACCACCTCCTTTGTCTGAGATTTAGCTCATTCTAGCTAAATAACATACTAGATACTCTTGTGGTCGGTGAACACATCCACATGAACACCATTGAGATAGTGACACCATATTTTGAGAGCAAAAACTGCTACTGCCAACT
This sequence comes from Solanum okadae, assembly GCA_036553675.1. Taxonomy (NCBI): domain Eukaryota; kingdom Viridiplantae; phylum Streptophyta; class Magnoliopsida; order Solanales; family Solanaceae; genus Solanum; species Solanum okadae. The sequence goes on from CM071678.1 coordinate 47,703,022, forward strand.
CAAGATCATGAGTCGAGTAATTTTTCTCGTGAATCTTAATTTGTCTAGAGGAATAGCTATAACCTTACCATTTTGCACTGATACACACCTAAGTCAAACTCTGGACACATCACAATAAACAACAAAGCCTTTTTGTACCCTCTTCTATGGTCAACACTGGAGCAGTGGTTAATCAAGTTTTTAATTCGTGAAAGCTTTTCTCACAAGCTTTACACCATTGAAACTTAGTTGTTTTCTGAGTCAATTTAGTCAATAGGGATGAAATAGATGAAAACCCCTCATTGAACCACCTGTAGTAATCGGGCAACCCGAAGAAACTTCTTATATCAGTTGAAGATGTGGGTCTAGGCTGTTCTGCATTGCTTCAATCTTCTGACTAACGACTCAAATCCCTTCACCAAACACAGCGTGGCCTAAGAATTCCACACATTGAAGACAAAACTATTACGTAGAAAACTTGGCATAAAATTCTCGATCCTTGAGAGTTTGGAGGACTACTCTGAGATGACTAGCATGATCCTCCTCATTCCTCGAGTAAACCAATATGTCATCAATAAATACGATAACAAACATATCAATATACGACTTAAACGCTATGTTCATAAGATCCATGAACATTGCATCAGCATTGGTCAAGTCAAAAGACATCACAAGGAACTCATAATGACCATAACGGGTCCTAAGGTTATCTTAGAGAGGCAAGTAACACTCATAAATTTATTAAAAATGACATCAATTCTTGGAAGGGGATACTTATTCTTAATGGTGACCTTGTTCAATTGGCGGTAATCGATACATCTCCTATCAGAACCATCTTTCTTTCTCACGAATAGGATCGGAGCGCACCAAGGTGAGACACCGAGAGATCCATTGCATGTTTCATTTGCCGAGTGAGTCATTGCATTTTTCATTTGCTGAGAGGGCAATTGAATTTTTCATTTGTCAAGAGGGTCATTGCATTTTTTATTTCGGAAAGGTCCATTGAATTTTTCATTTGCCGAAAAAGTCATTGCATTTTTCATTTTCCAAGAGGGCCATTACATTTTTTCATTGCCAAGAGGGCCATTGCATTTTTCATTTGAGAGAGGGCCATTGCATTTTTTATTTGCCGAGAGAATCATTACATTTTTCATTTTCCAAGAAGACATTGCGTTTTTCATTTCCCAAGAGGACCATTGCATTTTCATTCACCGATAAGGCCATTACATTTAAGTCACATCTATATGGAGAGACATGTGTTTCATGATATTTTTAAGTTGTATCTATTCATAGGTAAAAGATGTGCACCATATCTATTCCACATTGAAGTCGGAGGAAATTGGCGTTAAAATATATTTTTAAGTCGCATATATTCGTAGGTGACGGATGTGCACCATATCTATTTCACGTTGAAGTCGGAGGAGGCTGACGTTGAAAGATATTTTTAAGTCACATCTGTTCGGAGGTGAAGAATGTGCACCATATCTATTCCACGTTAAAGTCGAACGAGGCTGACGCTGAAAGATATATTAAGTCTCATCTATTCGAAGGTGAAGGATATGCACCCCATCTGTCACATTGAAGGATTTTGATATTCCATTACCAAAAGTGGTACTGTTCACAAATATCCTATCGATGGATTCACATTTGTCCTACTGATGGAAATGCGTTTATATCCTACTGATGGATCATCTTTATTCATCCTATCGATGGACATGCATTTATATCCTACTGATGGGTCATTCTCATATGTCCTACCAATGGACATGCATTTATATCCTACCGATGGATCATCTTCATTCGTCCTACTAATGGACATGAATATATATCATACCCATGGATCATTCTCATATGTCCTACCAATGAACTGGGCTTATATCCTATCGATGGATCATCTTCATTCGTCCTACCGATAGATATGTGTTTATATCGTACCGATTGATCATTTTCATTCATCCTACCGATGGACATGCATTTATATCCTACCGATGGATCAACTTCTTTAGTCCTACAGATGGAATGTGTTTATATCTTACCGATGGATCATCTTCATTCATCCTACCGATGGACATGCGTTTATATACTACCAATGGATCATTCTCATTCGTCCTAAGGATGGATATGTGTTTATATCCTATCAATGGCATGAGTTTATATCCTACCGATGGATTATTATAATATTTCCTAGTGATGGACTTGTATTTATATCCTACCGATGGATCATCTTCATTCATCCTACGGATGGACATGCCGTTATATCCTACCAATGGATCATTCTCATATGTCCTACTGATGGACGTGCGTTTATATCGTACCGATGGATCATCTTCATTCATCCTACTGATTGACATGCATTTATATCTTACCGATGTATTATCTTCATTTGTCCTACCGATGGACATGCATTTATATCCTACCGATGGATCATCTTCATTCGTCTTATCGATGGTAAGTGTTTATATCCTACTGATTGATCATTCTCATATGTCTTACCCATGGACATGTGTTTATATCATACTGATGGATCATCTTCATTCATCCTACAGATGGACATGCATTTATATCCTACCGATAATGTAACACCCGGTATGCTAGGAAGTCCAGAATGCAGAAATTTCAGAAGTTGCAGGTGCCACCAATGGGGCCACCTACTGAACGTAGGGTGACCCACAGACCATTGGTTGGGTCCATGGTTTCCAACCAGCAGCCCTCCCCAGAAACCCAAAAAATCTCAGCTAAGGGTGGACCCATGCTAGGACCTACAGACCGTAGGTGGGACCACGGTCTGTGGTTTATATCCCTCAGCAGCCTCTCTCTAAAGCCAGTCGATGACTGACCAGGATGGACCATAGGTCAGTCAACAATCCATCGGTTAGTCGACAGTCTATCGGTCAGGCCCGTCGATTGGCCTTGACAGTTTTTAAGTCAGGGGTCGTTTGGTCTTTTCCCTATGCATTGGACACCAAAACTGCGTCGTTTAACCCCTAAACTACGTTGTTTTGGTCAGTTTCAGCCTAGTAACTTAAATAGAACTTACCCTAACCAATGCATTCTTAAAGAAATCGATCAAAACAAGAAAAAGAAGAGAGAAAGCATCAACCAAACCCTCTCCAAGAATGCATCAAGTTCCCTTAGTTCCAGCCCCGAAATTGAAAGATTTCTCCGTGAAATTCGTCACCAGGTATGTGGGATTTCACTAGTGGGTTCCTTTCACCCATTAGGTCCCTAGAATTCAGTTAGATTCTTGATTCCCTTCATTATGTTTAAACTTTGGGTTTCTTGAACTTCAGAATATTGTTGTGATTTACCTGTTATATTAATCCTAATTAGAATATTACGTTTTCGTAACTATGTTGCTTAATTCTTGCATGAAATTCAAAACCCTGGTTATGTAGATTCATTTAGTTCATGAATTACACTTACTAGGTCAGTTTATACAGAGATACATGTATCAGTTTTAAAATGTTTCATTATTAGTACTTAATGTTGCATTTTCAGTTAGCATGTCAGAATATTGAGCTATCAAGTTTATTTCAGTTATGTTATATTTTATCCATTCTATTAGGAGTAGGATTAATACCGAGTTGGACTAGGGTTAGTCACCCTCATAATCGCAGAATTACATGCCCCCGTAGGTTAAGTCCCCTCTGTGGGCATCATATTTAGTAATCACGCCAGTCATGCCTTTATACCCCTGGCAAGGTATATTGAGTCCTCTAGATGGGGTGTATACATCAGACTCCAACTCACGTGGTTTTATGTCGGTTATTAGTAGCTCCCACAGTCAGATTCTAGTACATTGACCATATTGTCAGTTACAGTTCAGTATTCAATTTCAGTATGTTATGAACTTGTTCATTGCATTCAGTTTAGTTCATGTTCAACATGTTTAGTATATTCTTCATGTTCATCTTATATCATCGATCAATATGCTTTATTTTCAGTTATATATATGTTGTTCAACTTTATCCTATCCTGCATGCTTAGTACCTTTCAAGTACTGACGCATACTCTGCGGTATATCTTCTCGTGATGTAGGTTCAGGTTCTCAACATTCAGATCACGTATAGATCGGTTCTCGATCTCCAGTTCAGCAGTACCACTGGTCAGTCCTCAATTTTCGAGGACGATAGACATGTTTTCTTTCATTTTCAGTCTTTTAGTTTTAGTTTTTCTAGAGTTAGCTGGGGGCATGTCCTAGCATCTCTAATCAGTTAGAGGCTTATTTTAGACATAGTTAGAATCAATTCTAGTATTTTGAGTTATAATCAAGTATTGTAAACTCTTATTCAGTATGATATTCAGATCAGTATTGGGTATTCCCCATTTCATTTTATATTATGTTTTTAAGCCTCCACACATTATTTCTCATTTAAGTAAATCTTTAAGTATGCTTATGATATGCTAGTTTAAGGTTATCTTGGGGTCATTCGTAATCCTAGGTCCCGTTTTTACGCCAAGGGGGTAGCCTCAGGGAATGATAGATAAATCATTCTCATATGTCCTACCAATAGACATGTGTTTACATCTTACTAATGGATTATCTTCATTCATCGTACTTGTGGACATGCATTTATATCCAACTGGTAGATCATGTTCATTCGTCGTATCGTAAGGAATGCTACCTTTTTTTCTTTAATTTTGTCTGCACTAATGAGTTTTATCATTGTATTTTTCGAGAACATCCGTGAAGATGTGTTCTTAATTAAGTCACATGTGTGGACTATGTTAACAAGGACACAACACAACATGGAACATTTTGGAAGTAAGTTGAGGATCGATTTCCATCACATTCCACACCCACACTTTTATATGAAGGCAATGTGTTCGGTGAAAATCGGGTTTGTCAATTTTGTTTCTCCATGATTTCTTTCATCAGTCATATCCAACGAAAGGGACAAATGTTGACACTCAATTTTGGCCTAACAGTTTCAACATTCGTTACTTTAAAGTTTTATTTATTCAATAGTTCAAAATACATTTTTTATAATTTTAAACAAGTTTATCGATATATATTCATCCTTATTTCTCAAAATTTCAGAATTTTTTATCAGTTAATTTAAATTACATTATTTTTGTCATAATCAATTGAATATCGTATCTTTGATTAAAACATTATTTTATGTTAAATTACATTTTTCACATGTCAATAATTCAATTTATTCGTTACATTTGTTAGTATTTATTTTATTTCTTACTTTTATTAATATTCATTTTTTGCAATTTTAGTGCAGTCTAAAAATACATTTAAACATATTTTATTAATCTTTGGTTTTAACCCATGGCTTTAAGATAATAGTATTGTATTACGGTGGTTTTCAATTTTCTATCTAAATCATTTTTAGCCATTTTATTAGGGGGTGGATAAAATTTTAGATAAAATGGTTTTAATTTCCGAAGTTTTGGGTCTTTTAAAAATCCTTTTGGTGTTCATATTTTTCATGGAAGCCTCCGGAGTAAAACGACATGTTCCCATCGTTATAGAAAAGCATACGGGGAAAAATTTTGGGCCGGAAAACTTTTTCGTAGTAACTTGAAATTTCCTAGCCTAGTCCAGATTTGGACGAAATCGGAGTCAGTGAGGTCTAGGGAAATCTGGTAACAGATGAGAGATCTAATAATGAAATTGATCACATGAGTGGATAGCTAAGACGTTAAGGAAACCAACGACTTTACGGAATCGAATTCAGGCGAGTAGAACTCCTAAAATATTCACGTGAAAGGGTAGTTTCTCAGTGTCAAGGGTTGAAGGTGTGTTGTAAAATGAGGGTTTGAAACTATAATTCCGACGTTCTATATCCACACAAGTCGCCAAGAAAGGATTTATTCCACCAGGGCGGGGCCTCTATGGCAAGATGGGGGCCGTCATAGTGGGCCAATCGCGACTTAAGTCGAAACTAAAACCCAAAAATGTCATTATTCTACAAATTTCATTCTGAAGAGTTAGGAGACGAACCAGGGAGACTTCTTGACAGGTTTTCACCAATCTTGCGGCTAAAGGTATGGTAATTATTGTTGGGGAAGGGTTTTGAACTATTTTGGATGCTGGGAAATTCCCTAGCTGCACCTTAGGATCATAATTTGGGTCTTTGGTTATTGGGTTTTTAAAATCTGAGTAAATTAGACCTTAATTATTGATTCACGTACTGAATTGTTTGTTTGTAGACCAAGAAAAAGTGAAAAGAATCTTGAAAGGGAAAGATAAAGTTTCTTAGGAGGGTTCAACCTTTGTTTGAGGTAGGTGATGGTTGTGATTTCATGTTGGTGTGATGTATGTTAGTAATTACTTTATTTTAATGCATGTATGTATGCGAATATTGCATTATTGATCACACTAATTGTAAATGAGTATGAATGAATGATTGTATGCCATGAATCAACACTTGATTGTATGATTATGAGAATGTACATCGTGATTGTGATTATGGCTTATTGAATGGATCAGGTGTTACATTCCAACACACTAACTTGAATCGGGTGCCACGTTACGGTGCATATATGGGATCAGGTGTCACGTCTGGCACACTTACTTGGATCGGGTACACATACCGGTACACTAATAGTTTGAGTGTGGGTTCCATGAGAAAACCGTTGACTTGTCATATAAATGTGTTTTGAGAATGTGGAATTGTTCATTGTTCCTGATAAGATGACTGATATGTTCGGTATATGCCTGTTTTATTATATTGTGGTTACTTGGATATATTGCAGTTATTGGAATAGCCGCATGATCCTACCAGTACACTGTGGTTGTGTACTGATATTGCACTTGCTCTTTCTTTGTTGAGTACAGGGCATCTTTAGGTGGTTACTGACAAATCTCGTTTAGAAGACCAATGATTGATTCGAATTCAAGGATGAGCCAGTTCTTCCAGGCTACCATGAGTTCTCCTTTTGCTTAGTCCATCTTATTCTGACTTACACTAGCACTTTAGATATTCACATGTTTAATAGGGTTGTTCGCATTTTCTTTAGACTTATAGTTCCTTGTTAGAGTTTTAGTACATTGACTTTCAGGTTCTAGGGAATATTTCCGCAATGTTTTGTTAGTCATTGTTAGATCTTTCTGAGTTTATGGGAACTCTACTTTAATTCTTCATTTAAACCTGCTTTCGTATCTTTAAATGCCTTTGTTTTAGGTTGAGTTGTTTAGTTTGGGCTGTAGTACTAGTTCTCCCACCGGAGGGTTAGTATGGGTGCCAATCACGACGGTCTGGGTCGTGAAAAAGTTGGTAACATAGCCCTAGGTTTGTTTATCTCGGTGTACCAAAACCAGTGAAGTAGATTCTTGTGAAATGGTACAAAGACGTCTGTACTTTTTTTCGAGAGGCTATAGGACTTTAGGAAATCTCTATGTTTTCTCTTGTCTCCTTTCGTGGTATAACTTGGTTCCAATTGGTATCTAATCTCCTTCGCTCTTCTATTTGCAGATGGTTAACAATAGGTTAAACGACGTCAGGCTCGTAGCTCCCGTCAATGTGCCAACTTAGGAATCTGCAGCAAGAGTTCGTGGCCGAGGCAGCGGTAGAGGAAGAGCAAGGGGCAGAGGCTGAGGAAGGGTAGCACCTACTAGGGATGGAACTCCGATTCAGAATGCTCCGAGAAATGAGGTTCCCCCTGTGCATTATGAAGAGGTAGAGGAGAATGTGGAGGTTGAGAATGAGAAAAATGTTGGACAAGAGAAAGAGGTGCAGGCTGAGACTACAGGTATTCCTCCCCGACACCCAGTATTAGCTCAATATAATATGGTGTTCCTAAAAGGATTGGATTGGTTCTGGAGTGCTTCCCTCAGTTCAAACGACTCAAGGTCCCGCCAATTCCCCTATTGCTATCACTGTCCCCAAGGTGGGTGGGACCGTAGGTACCACTTTCTTCCGTCCTTTGTTGTGTCCAGTTATGACTGGTAATGAACACGAGATGTTGACTAAGTTCTTGAAATTGAAAGAGCATGTGTTCCATGGTTTCGAGAGTGAGGACTCTTATGAATTCATTCTAGATTGTTATGAGAGGCTTCATAAGTTGGGAATTGTCTATCAGCAAGGGGTAGATTTTGTGACCTTTCAACTTCAAAGTGAGGATAAGCAGCGGTGGAGAGTTTATGTGGAGTGCAGATATTCAACTTACCCCTATTTACATGGAACCAGTTTTATGCTTTGTTCTTGGAGAAATATGTGCCCCGAACTTTAAGAGATCGTAAGAAAGATGAATTCATGGCTTTGGAGCAGGGTGGTTGTCACGCCCCGAGCCTACATCCTCGGTGTGACTGGCACTTGATGAGTCCACCATTTGGACTCATTTAGGGCTTTATTTTAATAGATTTAGTGTCTTTAAATGCATATTTTATGTCAATAACTAATGGAAATCCATGATTTTCAGGCATTTGGATTGAGAAACAAAGCATAGACACTAATGAGCAAAAGGAACAAGGCAGCCGAAAGAACTACGAAAGGCTTGAGGATCACCTAAACCATTGGGCAAGTCAACGAAGGGCCATGGTCTCACCTAAAGTTCTAGTGTGCCAAGCCCTGAAGGAGAAAATCAAGTCGGCGAAAGAAATGAGAAGTCGGTTAGTCATCAAATGGTTCCGCAATGCAATGCTATATCGCCCAAAATTACAGAACTTGAAGTTGCTGAAGGCCAAAACAAAAAGACGATGGAACTGACCAAAGGGTGGATCGCCGAGTGGATCGGCGATCCCGACTAATTGTACTGAATTGTCCTTCACAGTACATTTTTGGCTACTATAAATACATTTTAAATTATTAGTTTAGTATTGAGTTTTTCATTGAGAATTTAAGTTTTCAATTATTGTATCAGTTTTGAAGTTTAGAGCTTAGAACTGAGTTTTGACACAATATTTCCTTAGCTTTGAAGAATTGAAAATTTCCATTTTCTGAGAAATTGGAAGTGGGTGTTAAAGATTCTTCATCTTAGACTTTTGTAAAGACGAAATTAATCTTACCCAGTTAATGGAAACTCAATTTGTTAATGATTTCAATCTTTATATGATGTCTAGCTAAAATCGTAATTGTTGGGGTGTGATTATTTGATTTTGAGTTGATTTTGCTGCTAGGTGTTGTTAATTGATAGTGTAAATGTTATTTAGAAGTGATTTCATTTAGTAATTGTGGCTTAATCTAAAGGGTTTTAGTTGCAAATGCAACTCTACCTTCGTGTTTTTGGCTTGCTCGAGAAAGAGGTTTTAAGAACAAGATTACTGATTTGATGGTCTGTGGGTATTGGGTTGTCATGGGTTCTGCTCGAGAGAGTGAATCCTAAACCCTTTTCCACACATTCAGCTCGAGAGAGTGAATGGACTAAAGAGAAGGTTGTTCTTAATTGCTGCTTATTGATGTTCGAAAGAAACAAATTTGATTCGGAGTAATTTGTTTGAGAAAAAGTTTATCGCAACCAAAGTCTAGCTTATTCACTGATTTACAATTATTCACTATTGATTGCAATCACCCATATGTCTACCTTAGCCCATAATCCTATCATATCCTAAGAACCCATTTCTAATACTTGTTATTTTTGTATTATTTGCTGTTGTAGTTGATAATTACAATCAAAATCACCCTATTAATTGACACTTGTGTCACCTTTTAACTTGAATTATGCTTTTATTCGTAAATGTTTTTACCTATGATTGACTTGAGCATATTCATGCTTTTCTATTGATTCTCAAATACGTACCACTCCCTGTAGGAATGATCCCAACCCAATTGGTTGGGTGATAGACTAATTAACGATCGTTGGCAGTTAGAATTTGATGAAGTGTCCGGATACGTGAAATCTAAATGGTGCGCTGCCGGGGAGTTGTGTTATTTGAGAATTGTTAGTTAAGTTGAATTTTGTTCTTGTTAGTCATAGTCGAACTAGCTTAAATTTTAGTTTTGTTTTGGTTGTTTGTGTTTTGAAATAGGAATACGAGTGTGCACGATAGCAATGGAAGTCAAGTAGGCCACCAAGATGACATCAGAAACTCAACGATGTCAACGAGCCTAATGCTAATGACCCCCCATCTTATGGGTGGTGTTGGTGCCATTCGCTTGCCTCTGGCCGAAGGGAATACGGTGTTCCACATCACAAGTACTATGTAGTAGCTCTTGCGATTGAAGGGGGTTGTTCAGTGGTTTGGCTCATGAGGATCCCCATGAGCATGTTAGAAATTTCGTGGATGTTTGCGGACCATTCTCCTTCAAGAATATATCCCAAGAGTCGGTCCGGTTGAGATTGGTCCCATTCTCTTTGATGGGAGAAACATATAAGTGGCTGGTTGAATTGCACGTGAATCTATCACTTCGTGGGAGGAGCTGGTCACCGTATTTAATGTGCGATTTTTCCCTCATTTAAAGATGATGACTCTTCGGGACAACATTCACAACTTCAAGCATCTAGAGGGTGAGCCAATTCATGAAACTTGTCACGATTCAAGAAGTTGGTGCTTCAATACCCAACTCATGGTTTTCCTGATAACGTGTTGTTGCAGTATTTTTACCGGAGCCTTGACTCGGTAAACAAGGGTGTTGCTGACCAACTTTGTCCAAGAGGTTTGATGCAGCAACCTTATGTGATAGCAGCTCAACTCTTGGATGGCATGACCACGATAAATCGAACTTGGTACACCCGTGAAGACAAGGTCTCCCCTCTTACATTCAAATTAACTAAGGAGCAAATGGAGAAAGATCAAGAGAGGGACCAGAACATGGCCAAGATTATGACACAACTTGACATTTTTTCCAAAAATGTCATGGGAGCTGGTGCTCAAAGTGTCAATGTCGTGGGTGTCGGGTGTGCTAAACCTGGTGAGGCAAAGGTTGAGGCTTTGTACAACAAAGAGGTGAATTTCCTAGCCAACCAAGGTGGTAGTTATCGGTCAAACTACCCAAGACAGGGTGCTAACCAAGGTTGGAACCGGGATGAAAGTTGTAAGGATCGTGATTAAGAATAGAGGGACCAAAATCCAAATTGGAAGGATGGGGAGAAGGATAGGTATGTGCCTCCCTATGATCGCCAAAAGCCAAAGGATTCGGAAGGTGGCCGGTCTGAGGATATACTTTCTCGTATCCTCAACAAAGTTGAGGGGTCCAACAAGATTTTGAAAGAAATGAAAGACAATGTGTTGACCCTTAGCCAGACGGTTACCTCCCACTTAGTATCGATCAAGCAATTGGAGACCCAAATGGGTCATATATCGTCTCATTTGAACCTGAGACAACAAGGGGATTTACCTAGTGACACTATGGCCAACCCCAAAAATGAGGTTTGAGTGTGGACTTGCGTCGTGCCACGACGTTAACTAAAGCGCTTCTTGGGAGACAACCCAAGTTTTTATTTGCTTACTTTTTAAGTTGAAATAATGGTGTGTTGATTGTGCAGATCAAAGTGTGGAAAGTGCAGGTAGGCTAACCACAAGTCCAGTCGGCGCATCATTAAAGAGCTTAGCGTGCTCGACTTGAACCGCCGTTTGGCCCAAGATAATTTGAAATTGGGTTCTATAAAACTCGACGAGCCCAGGACCTGATTGGCACGACTTTTCCCACCATTTGGACCCCCACAATAACTGGAGGTCCTGTAAAACTCGGTGAGGTAACTGTCCACTCGGTGATTTGCCAAGTGGGTCAGAGATCGCAACTAATGTCGCCGAATGGGCGAGAACTGGACGATTTTTAAGGCCAAAGGTTCAAAAGTTTCAAACTCTTTCACTTTCAATCTTCCCAAACTCACACCCGCACTTTAGTTTCTATATTTCTTGCGTTTTAAGAGTGTTTTAGTCGTTGATTGTGTGTTTGGAGTGGATTATTTTGCCGCCTAGCATTTCAATCTTGTTTAATCGGCATATAAGGTTGGTTTTCTGAACCCCGAGTTTATTCTTAGAATTTTGTACTCATTTGCAATGATTTTATCTTGTTGAAGTGTGTTGGGCCTCTCTAATAGTGTTAGTATGTTTGAATGCTTGTTTTAATTTGATAATCTTGTCCTTAGTGTTTATAATGTCGAATTCCCGTAATTTAATTCCTTAAAATTTGTTAAATCTTGTGGGGTTGGAGTTGTATGTTGTTGAGTTTAGTCGGGTGAAGCCTTAGTAACCCGTATTTGTGCCAAATGACGTAATTTTCCCAATGATAGAGCGGGTGACGTCATTATTACGGGCAAAGGTCATCAAATGGCTAAATTTTGCAAAACAGAGAAAAGTCTGAGTATTCTGGGGTAATGGGTGTATTGGATCTCACTTTAATTTTATGGGTGCATGCTATGATTTTGGTTTCGAGGGTTACGGGGTTGAATTCGAGAAGTTGGTTTGAAAGTAGGCGCGTTGGGTCGTTTGGCGATCTAGGTCGAGCTCGCCGAACCACTCGGCGGTTAGCCGAAGATCCCCATCTCGCCTTTAATTTCATGCTAAATGAGTAGTTAGATTCTGTAACTTTCGGTGAGAAGCTTGACGTCGCCGAAAGCACTCGGCGACTCACCGAAAGTCCTTCTTGATCGCCTTTTGTTTGCACCCCTGAACCCTTTTAACTTTCGGCGGGCAAATCCTTGCTCGCCGAAAAGCCTTCCCATCGCCGACATGCCAAAGTTTTCATAGAATTTTGAGCCAATTCTTTCGGCGAGCACAATCTAGCTAGCCAAAGTGATTCTGCGATTAGCCGACCGATTAGACGAGTCTGTCAGGAACTAATTTTTCTGTGTTTTTGGTTGAATGATTTTTAACTTTTTCCCGATATTTTGCAGACATGGTAAGAACCAGCATTGACATGCCACCCCGCAAAAGAACCCGGGGCATCACAATAAATGAAGGGGGATCAAATCCTCCCAAGAAGGACATGTAAGAGTTTCCACCAGGAAACAAACGCAAGGGCAAGAGGCCCACATTTGATAGGGTGATTATTGGTTCCCAGGTTGCTTTATCTGAGCCTGAGGATGAACAAACTTTACAGTCCCAACGGGCTGAAATCCAACCTAGATCTCACCCTGACTTGGCTAGAGTTCCTCTGGCTCCCACACCCGCAGACTCATTGCCAGCTCTGGCACATCCTGTGGCTCCTGTGCCACCAGTCGTCCCTCATCCTAGTCTTCTTTACAGATTGAAAGGGGATGGATTGCGAACGATTTTGGAGGAGAAATTATTATCGAAAGAGGGGCTAGATGGTAGATACTCCAGTGTGAGGGAGATACTACAGTGGCACAGATTTCAGATTTTCACTAAGACCCGAGGCCCCTATGTTCCTTCATGTGTCTAGGAATTTTATCATGCATATGGTGCCTTGGTGCCAAAGAGTAAGAAGAAGGCAGGAGAGTTTAGACCAATTCAGTCGGTCATGGTACAAGGTGTGGAAGTTGGGTGCTGCATCGATATCATAAATGTTGCTCTTGAGAGAGCCACGGGGTTCTAGCATGATTACGAGGGCTTGGTGACAGCCCAATCCCTAGATGACTTGAAGGGTTGGCTTGTCCCCTTTCTCTCTCATGTCACCTCGAGGTGGATGGATGCGGAAGTCCAGATTGAGAAGAGGGATTTGAATGTAGATACCCGGTACTAGTTCAAATTCATCAGGAGCTCCATCATGCCTTCTCAGAACGAATCAATCCTCCGCCATACGAATGCAGCTTGTTTAGGGTCTATCTTGGGAAAGAGGTGGCTCAACTTGGGCTCATTATTAAGCAAGAGATGTCCACGAGGGCCAAGCAAAGGCAGACTTCTCTACCCTTTTCGGTACTGATCACAGAGTTGTGTCGGTGTGCTGGAGTCCCTAGGGATCTGACTAGAGATACTGAGGTCATCCCGTCTTCCTCCACTAATATCCGGTGCATTGAGACCGAATACACTCGAGAGGAGGCTGATAGGAAGAGGGCAGCTCCGTTAGACACATCCCTGGATGTGGCCGTTGATTCAATACCTGCAGAGGCATATTTACCTACTTCGGCCTCTGGGCCTTCATGTACATTTGTCCCTTCTTCTTCCTCACAAGCCCCAAGTACTTTTACCTCTGCCCAGCCCACCAGGATCACTCAAGCTATGCTCCTAAAGATGGGGTACCTGGCCCATTCAGCTGACATGAGGGCTACCAGACTTGAGATATCCATCCCATGGATGATCGAGAGTGCCATCAGTGTTGCACTAACCCCCCTTCAGAATTCTATTGACACTCTCACCACTAGAGTTGAGGCTTGTGAGAGCAGGAAGGGGGAGACCTCTGAGGTTACAATTTTGAAAGTTGAGGTAGATTATTCTAGGAAGGACGTAGACTACCTAAAGTCTACTGACTTCACTTCATTACTGTAGGCTGCAGATGATTTGGACACTCCTGAGACTTCAGAGATTCCTCCGGCTACCACCAGAGATATACATAGGGATGATGCAACACTTGATGAGTCAGATGTTGAGACCGACGATGAGCAGAGAGAGGTGCATGATGCTGCAGTTAATGATGATTTGGCTGACTTGGAGGATGTGATGTTTGAGTCTACGTGCCAGACTTCTTTGAGAGACACCAATATGGGTGGATCCAATGGAGCGGGTACTTCTAAGTTGACTCTGAGCACTGATGCCCCAGTTCAGATTGATACATCGGGCACTGATGCCCAGACAGATTGATTGATTGGTTAGACAGGATCCTTCTTTACCTCCCTCTCTATCTTACTCTTTGACTTTTGGATATTATGTTTTGAATGCATTTGAGGACAAATAATTTGTTTTATTTGTGGTGGGGTGAGGCCCACCTTTTGTGACTATGTTTTGTTTATATATTGGGTTTTGAGCTTTAATTGTTCTTTATACTGCATTTTGTGGATGATTGAGCTTGTGGCTCCTGGTTTTTAATTGTAAATGATTTTTGGATCCTTTTAAAAAAAAACAATGTGTCACCTCTTGTATGTGTTTGAATGTGGCTATTCTTTTGCAAATTTGAGTCTCCGTCTTGATCAATACCGATGACTTGAATAGTGCTCATAATCGAACAAAAATGAATGTGCGGCTACAATGAGGCCAAATGAAGTTGCATAGTCAATATGTGAACTTTTTGCATCTCATTGTGACTAGCCAAGTATCAAATTAAGTCCCTTCTGATGAACATTGCACACTAGCAAAACTGTGGAGTTTTGTTTTACATTGGTGTCAATGCCTTGTGTGATGAGCTTACCGTGAACCATGTGCAATGACACCTAGGATTTGCCCCGTTGGTCCGGTTGACTAAGTGATTCAATCTCTTGATATTATCTTAGGCAACTTTAAAGAGTGTGAAACGATTTGACATTATACCTCTTTTTGTAGCCTACCTTGTGAGTGTGTGAACTTTGTTTGAGCACCCTTTGAGCCTTGACCTTTTCTTGGAAGAAACTTGATGAAATCTTGACCTTTCTTGATCCATTACCCATAATCCTCATGATTTGTGGTTTGTGTGAATAGCCAACTTATGCCAAAAGCCTAAGTTGTGGGTGTAGTGAAAAGAGAAGGCAAATCAAGAAGTGCAAAGAAGTCCCCTTATGATCCATGGTATTGAGAAAAATGGAACCCCTCCATGTAAAAAACAAACAAAGAAGATAAAAATGAAAAAGAAAAAGAATGAAAAAGTGGTGGAATAAAGTGAAAATGTAAAAAGAAAATGGGGTGTCCAACAGTCCATGGAAGATGAATAATGGGATGACTTGTGAACACTAATGAAAATAATTGAATAAAAGGAAAGAAAGTGTTGTTCACACCACATTTCATGAGGAGTATAGCCATTAAACCTAAATGACCATACCTTTGCACTCAACCCTGCTACAAGGCTTGAAAAGACCTTTTTGATCTTGAGTGAGCTGAAACAAGGGTTGATTGGAAAATACGGGCAAACCTATGGGTGAAATCATACATTATGTTCATCTTTGTGAGTGTGAGCGATGCATTTGATTCCGGAGCTTGAAATTGTGAACCATTGTTTGTGAATATGGAATCATTCTTCGTGTGTGGGCATTTGATTACTTTTGTTGAGCTTGAAATTGAATCTGAAGAAGGTATTGTGAGCTTGAGATTCTTTGGTAATGGTGAGTCACAACTTGAATCTTTGAGTGCATAATTGATCCTTGCATCAGTAAGTTGAGTCTTGTTGTGTGTATTCATGATTGAATCTTGTGTAACACTGTTTAAAACATCATGTCTGAACTGCTGAACTTGAGTTTTACTTGAGGATTGTTGGGAGTGTTGATGAGTCCACGATTTGGACTCATTTAGGGCTTTATTTTGATATATTTAGTGTCCTTAAATGCATATTTTGTGCCAATAACTGATGGAAAACCATGATTTTCAGGCATTTTGATTGAGGAACAAAGCATGGACACTAATGATAAAAAAGGAACAAGGCAGCTAAAAGAACTAAGAAAAGAAGGCCTGAGGATCGCCTAAACCATTAGGAGAGTCGCCGAAGGGCCATGGTCTTGCCTAAAGTTCCAGTGTGCTAAGCCCTGAAGGAGAAAATCAATTTGGTGATAGAAAGGAGTACTCGGTGAGTCGTCGAATGGTTCCGCGATGCAGTGCTATATCGCCAAAAGTGACAGAACTTGAAGTTGCTGAAGGACAAAGCAAAAAGGCGATGGAACTTACCAAAGGGCAGATCGCCGAGAGGATCGGTGATCCCAACGTATTGCGCCGAATGGTCCTTCACAACACATTTTTGGTGACTATAAATACATTTTTAAATTATTAGTTTAGTATCGAGTTTTTCATTGAGAATTTTAGTTTTCAATTATTGTATCAGTTTTGAAGTTTAGAGCTTAGAACTGAGTTTTGAAACAATATTTCCTTAGCTTTGAAGATTTGAAGATTTCCATTTTCTGAGAAATTGGAAGTGGGTGTTGAAGATTCTTCATCTTAGACCTTTGTGAAGACGAAATTAATCTTACCCAGTTGATTGAAACACAATTTGGTAACGATTTCTATCTTTTTACAATATCTAGCTAAAACCCCAATTCTTGAGGTGTGATTATGTAATTATGAGTTGATTTAGTTGTTGGGTATTGTTAATTGATTGTGTAAATGTTGTTTAGAAGTGATTTCATTCGGTAATTGTGGCTTAATCTAAAGGGTTGTAGTTGCAAATGCAACTCTACCTTCATGTTTTTGGCATGCTCGAGAGAGAGGTTTTAAAACCAAGATTACGAATTTGATGGTCTGTGGGTATTGGGTTGTCATGGGTTCAGCTCGGGAGAGTGAATCCTAAACCCTTTTCCACATATTCATCTCGAGAAAGTGCATGGACTAAAGCGAAGGTTGTTCTTAATTGTTGCTTATTGGTTTTCGAGACAAACCGATTTGATTCGGAGTAAATTGTTCAAGAGAAAGTTTATACCCACTAAAGTCTAGCTTATTCACTGATTTACAACTATTCAGTATCGATTGCAATCACCCATTTGTTTACCTTAGCCCATAATCCAATCACATCCCAATAACCTGTCTCTAATACTTGTTATTTTTGTGTTATTTATTGTTGTAGTTGATAATTACAATCAAAATCCCCCTGTTAATTGACACTTTTGTCACCCTTTAACTTGGATTATGCTTTTATTCGTAAATATTTCTACATATGATTGACTTAAGCATATTCTTGCTTTTCTATTGCTTCTCAAATACGTACCACTCCCTGTGGGAACGATCCTAACCCAATTGGTTGGGTGATATACTGACTAACGATTGTTGGAACTTAGAATTGGATGAGGTGTTCTGACACATGAAATGAGCACTTAAGAACCATTGCTAGCCCCAAGCGAACTCTTGGCCTGGCTAGACTATCAGCGGAAGACTTACTCAGTAGAAAATGTACCTAAATAATCTGTATGAATAAATAAACTGAGAATGTTTTAGAAAATAACGTTCAACTTAGCCAAAATGGCAACTCAAGTTTTTAAAATCAAACAACTGAAATATCAAGACTAAAGAACTCATGTCTAACTGTATATTAAGCCTCTAGATTCTAAGAGGGATGTTGGGACAAGACCCACGATCATCCTAACAACTGAAATAACCAAAAGCAATAAAACAAAACATAACCAAAGGGATCCTCCAGAAAGCAAGGAGGCACACAAACTGACTCTGAGTGCTCGACTGGATCAACGAAGTTGTACGAGCATGCGAGGGTAAAAATAAACATGACATAAGCTTGAACTAAATTCTGAAAGAAACACTTACCTCAGTTTTACTCAACTCATGGATACTCAACTCAATGCAGAAATAAACAATAATAAAGATACAATTTATATAAAGCATTTAAGCAGTAGGTAGCAGCTCAATGTATTGAAGAAATACAATAACAACTCAGTTTATATATAATAAAGTAATACAATTTTGTGGGAGTTTCTCTAACTGACAACCATTAATATGAGCTAACGTGATGATACAACGTCTCGCCCATGCTACCAGAACTGTCCTATAACTTGACAGGATATAGAACACCTCAACTAAGTGGATCCACTAGTCTATGCTAAAAAACACTAAGGAATCATCAAAAAGTATGACCCTTTCTACCCACATTGGCTACATGGTTTATGGAGACATTGAGTTGTTATGAACTCGTCCCCACATCGGTGCTCAATACTACTCCCAAAATACTCAGCTTATATGTTTAAAAACAAAAACTCTTTCTATGGTTTTAGATAATTACTCAAAAGCTAGCTCAAAGGCTCTCTTGGAAATCAGTGTTTCCTCTCCTATATAAATGTGAAAACATTTACTCTTTGGAATTACTTTTTTTTAATTAAAAGGTGTCTGAAAGCCCTTTATTAAAATAGAAAACAAAAAAACAAAGGCAAAAAGTGGATTCGGCTTGAATACTCTGTTCATAAGGTCCATGAATATTGCAGGAGCATTGGTCAAACCAAAAGACATCACTAGGAACTCATAATGATCATAATAGGTCCTGAAAGCTGTCTTTGGTATATCACATTCCCTCACTCTCAATTGATGATAGCCAGATCTAAGGTCTATCTTAGAAAAACAAGTGGTACCTTGAAGTTGATCGAACAGATCATCAATTCTCGAAAGAGGATACTTATTCTTAATAGTATTCTTGTTCAACTAATGGTAATCTATACATATTCTAAGAGAACCATGCTTCTTTCTTGCAAGTAAGACCGAGCGCCCCTAAGTGAGACACTTGGTCGAATAAAACCTTTCTCTAGGAGATCTTCCAACTACTCTTTCAACTCTGCTGGTGCCATTCTATATGGCGGAATAAAGATAGGACAATTATCGGGAAGAATATCTATGTTGAAGTCTATTTCTCTCTCAGGAGGGACTCCGGGAAGATCATCTGGAAAGACTTCTGGAAACTCATTAACAATTGAAATTGACTGAATAGGTGGTGTCTCAGCACTAGAGTTATTAACTCGGACTAAGTGATAGACACAACCCTTGGAAACTAACTTTCTCTCCTTAAGGAACGAAATAAAATGACCCTTAGGCACTTCTGAACTACTTCTCCACTCAAAAACGGGCTCATTAGGAAACTGAAACATAACAACTTGAGTTCTATAATCAATTGACGTATAACAGGCATGAAGCCAATCCATACCTAGAATAACATCAAAATCTACCATGTTTAACTCAACTAAATCATCCATGGTACTCCTGTGATTGACAGAAATAGTACAATCACAATAGACTCTCTCAGCTAGAATAGACTCACCGACATGTGTAGAAACACTGAAGGGCTCATGAAGTTTCTCAGGAAGAACATTAAAATTCATCGCAACATAAGGAGTCACAAAAGATAGACTCGCTTCTTGATCTACCAAAGCATAAACATCAAAAGTAAAGACTTTGATCATACTAGTGACAACATCTAGAGAATTCTCTTGCTCTTGGTGACTAGTAATAGCGTAAAGACGGTTTGCTCCTCCGCCAGTCCCTGAAGTAGCTCCTCTAGGTGCAGTCATGTCTGGTGGAGCAACTGAACAAAATTGGGCTATATTGCCCCAATTTCCATTTCCC
This sequence comes from Solanum okadae, assembly GCA_036553675.1. Classification (NCBI taxonomy): domain Eukaryota; kingdom Viridiplantae; phylum Streptophyta; class Magnoliopsida; order Solanales; family Solanaceae; genus Solanum; species Solanum okadae. Next base: position 47,722,961 of record CM071678.1, read on the forward strand.
TGTCTATTTTTAGCACTCTTTCATGAATTGACCCTCTTGAACGCAGTTGAAACATCCAGTAGAGCCATCGCAACAAGCACCTAGGTGGTTCTTACCACACTTAGCACTTGTAGGAGCCCAATTACCTCTTTGTGCCATATTTCCCAGAGACTGAGCAGGTCTAGCTCTGAAATTCTATGAATTCTAACTATTATACTCATATTTATTCCTTGGTGCAGGTGCACTAGTAGATGATGAGGGAGGTCCCTTTTGCTTATGTTGAAAGGAAGACCGGTTTACATTACTCCCTTTCTGCCCAGACTCATATCATGTCTTAGCTTTATTTTTTTTGAATTCTTCTCTATCCCTCAACTTCTATTCCTCAACCTGCTACACATAAACCATAAGTCTCGCCATGTCCATGTCCCCTATTAGCATAGCTATCGTGCCCTTCTTACTTGACAGGCGAGACAATCCAGAAACAAACATACTCATCATCCTACTCCTTATATCCGCAACCATCTCCGGGGCATAACGGGAAAATTGGGTGAACTTCAGACTGTACTCATGACACGACTTCATAGACTCTCCAAGACTCTTGAACTCTATGCCCTGATACGAAGTTTGTCACACCCCGAGCCTACACCATGGGCGAGACTGGCACTCCAGAACCATTGCTGGCCCCAAGCGAACCCTTGGCCTGGCTAGATTTTCAGTGGAAGACTTAATAGAAAATGTACTTAAATAAACTATCTGAATAGGTAACTTAGAATGTTTTAGAAAATAACATTAAACTTAGCCAAAATGACAACTCAAGTCTTTAAAATCAAACAACTGAAATATCAAGACTAAAGAACTCATATCTAACTGTCTATGAAGCCTCTAGATACTAAGAGGGATGTTGGGACAAGACCCCCCGATCATCCTAACAACTGAAATAACCAAAAGAAATAAAACAAAACATAACCAAAGGGATCCTTCGGAAAGCAATGAGGCTCACCAACTGACTCTGAGTGCTCGACTAGATCAACGAGGCCTTGGATGCTGATCTTGATTACCTATAGCTGCATCATAAAATGATGAAGGCCAAATGGCATCAGTACATTGAATATACGAGCATGCAAGGGGAAAACTAAACATGACATAAGCTTGAACTGAATTCTGAAAGAGACACTTGCCTCAATTTTACTCAACTCAATGCATAAATAAACAACAATAAAGATGCAGTTTATATAACACATTTAAATAGTAGGTAGCAACTCAATGTATTGAAGAAATAAAATAACAACCCAGTTTATATACAATAAAGTAATATACTTCTATGGGAGTTTCTCTAACTGACAACCATCACTATGAGCTAATGTAATGATATAGCGTCTCGCCCACGTTGCCAGAACAGTCCTATAACTTGCCGGGATATAGAACGCCTCAACTAGGTAAATCCACTAGTCTATGCTAAAAAGCAGTAAGAAAACATCTAAAAAGTATGACTATTTCTACCCACATTGTCTACATGGTTTATGGAGACATTGGGTTGTTATGAACTCGTCCCCACATCGGTGCTCAATACTACTCCCAAAATACTCAGCTCATATGTTTAAAAAGAAGAATCTTTCCGTGGTTTGAGATAATTACTCAAAAACTAGCTCAAAGGCTCTCTTGGAAATTGGTGTTACCTCTCTCCTTTAAATCTGAAAATATATACTCTTTATGAATACTTAGTTCTCATATACTCTTTTAAAGAAATGAACTCTACTCTACTCTTTCTCAATCTCAATGCTTAAGTCTTAAAACAAGTTTAAACGATTTGCAAAAGACTTCTTAAAATGACTCGAAGAACTATCAAGAATTGACTCTTAACTCTACCTTGAATTGGAATTATGAATTCAAGGTTATGATTTGTGATTGGAAAGATATTATGATGTTTAGGAGTATTTTTAAATAGTTAAACATGAGAAAAGAAACAAAAATCAATGTATGGACGATGCAATTTTTATATGTGGTTGCAAAGTAAAATTTGAGACAGTGGAGTCCGCGTCTTTCCACGACGCGAAGGGAAAATTTGTTCACTAGGGGAGCAAGTCCGAGACGCGGACTTGTGTGCCAATTTCTACTTGACGTTTTCCTTCTTCATTTTCTAATCCCAATTCACCTAAATTTCATTCTTTTTCTTAATTCCTCTTTAGATTCAGATACACAATACATGAAAACAAGAATATAATCAAACACAACTCTAAAATCGACATGATTCCATCAGGAACTCAACAATCCCATCAAATCTCAAAATCTAAAGTCAATTTCAAGAACATAATTCATGAACATCATACATTCAACTTTCTAGAAACGAATGTTGCTGAAACAAACATGATTGGCATGTGGGTGAACGAAATCAACGCTATGAAAGTTTCACATACCTCTTTAGGGATCAACCCTTGGCGAAATGACTTCGATTCCACAAGAAATCTCCAAGTCTCCTCTTTTTTCCTCGTGAGTTCTTTCTCTAAAACTCTAGCGTGAAATCTTTGAGTGACTAAATTGAACTAACTCAGTTTAGACCCCAAATAATTTACTAAAAATGGATTTAATTAATTGGGTAATGAAAAAAGCAAAATACCTCTTTAAAATCCGGATAACTTTCCTTAGTCAAACTGCCCGACTTCAAACGGGCATATCTCCCTCATACGAACCCGAAAATGAGCAAACTCGGTGGAGTTGGAAAGTTAACTCAAACAAATTTCATATAGTATCTTGTAGATCACCGAACTCATCATGTGCTAAGAGTTATGGTCGTTTGAAGTTGACCCAAAACTCATGCTTAGCTTAACTTGTCAAACTTTCCAAATTTGATTATTTCCAAAAACATTTTCTTTCAAATTCTAGTTCTTTCAAATAGCAGGGTCTTACAGTGGTATGTCTGTGGATGCTTATAAGGCTAAGTTCCATGTTTTTTCAAGATATGCTACGCAATTTGTGACTACTGAGGAAGAGAGGATCCGTCTATTCGTCAAGGGACTGAATTTTGAGTTACATGTATTTTCTGTACAAGTGACTTTTGCGGGGAAAACTTTTAATGAGGTAACAAATTTTGTGAAGAAAGTGGAAGGGGTGAGGCGAGACGGTTCAGCTAAGGCATTGACTAAGAAATCTAAGAGCACATGTAACTTTCAGGGTTCCTACTATAGAGGTTCAGGTAGGCCGAAACTTGCAGCTCGACCAATTCAGTTTGCTATGCCCGCTTCTACAGGTAATTACTCGGGAACTCCACCTCAGAATTTGATTCAGGATAGCCAGGGAGCCACACCTTCGATGGGTAGGAGGACATCTTTCGATTGCACTTTTTATAATTATAGAGAACTTGAGCATATGAGGAGAGATTTTCCCCATCCACGCATGTTGGATTCCATGTAGCAGTAGAGTAGAGCAGTGGTACCCGAGGGAAATGGTAATAATAGTCAAGGGCATCCACAAGGTGGGCGAGGAGGAAATCAGCGAGGTCGTGGAGGTCAAGGTAACGGTAACACAGGCAGAAGTACAGTGCAGCTCGATAAGAAAGTCGCTCGTCATGATGATAGGGCTAAGTGTTATGCCTTTCCAGGAAAGATCGAGGCAGAGGTGTCTGATATAGTGATGACATGTACTATTTTTGTATGTGACGGGATGGATAATGTGTTATTTGATCCGGATTCTACTTATTCGAATGTGTCAGTTCAGTTTTCCTTGGGATTTGATATGATTTGTGATGTATTTGATGCCCCTATCCATGTTTCTACCCCAGTTGGAGAGTCTATCATAGTCACCCATGTCTAGCATGTTTGTCCTATCTTTTTTATGGGTTTTCAAACATGGGCAGATTTGGCGACTTTTTATATGACTGACTATGATATAATCTTATGCATGACTTGGTTGTCCTCCCTATTATGTTATGTTAAATTGTAATATGAAATCTGTGTCTCTAGAGATCCCAGATAGGGAAAACTTAGAGTGGGAAAGGGTGTACAAGCCTAAGCTAGCTAAGATCATATCCTCCATTCGGGCTAGGAGACTGGTAGGGTAGGGTTGTTTGGCTTACTTGGCTCAATATTTGAGATGTTGAGGTTGAGTCCCCCTCTATTGATTCTATTCATGTGGTGTCATAATTTAGAGAAGTGTTTCCTACTGATATCCGTGCTATGCCTCTGGATAGATATATATATTTCTGCATTGATTTGGAACCTGGTACCCGCCCAATTTCAATCTCTCTATATCGCATGGCCCCGATAGAGTTGAGAGAGCTTAAGTCTCAAATTCAGGAACTTCTTGATAAATGTTTCATCCGTTCTAGTTCTTCCATGTGGGGTGCTGCTGTCTTTTTTGTATAGAAAAGGATTGTAATATGAGGATGTGTATAAATTACCGGTAATTGAATAGGGTCACCATTCGAAACAAGTACCCATTGCCTCAGATAGATGATCTTTTTGAACAGTTGCAAGATGCATCAGTTTTCTCTAAGATTTATCTAAGGTCTCATTATCATCAGTTGAATATTAGGCCTAAGGATGTGCTAAAAAAGGCATTTAGGACCCACTATGGGCACTAAGAGTTCCTAGTTATGTCGTTCGGGTTGACAAATGTGCTATCAGCTTTCATGAGTTTGATCAATGGTGTGTTCAAACCATTTCTCAATTCATTTGTTATAGTTTTAATTGATGATATTCTAGTTTATTAAAAAAGTAACGAAGAGCATGCCGACCATCTTCATATTGTTCTGGGTGTTCTTGGGAAACAAATGTTGTATGCGAAATTTTCTAAGTGTGAATTTTGGTTAAATTCAGTTGCCTTCTTAGGCAATGTAGTTTCAAGGGAAGGTTTAATGGTAGATCCCCAAAAGATTGAAGCGGTTAAGAATTCGGTTCGGCCTCGCTCTATGACTGAAGTTAGGAGTTTTGTGAGGATCGCTAGCTACTATCGTCGATTTGTGAAGAACTTTGCTTCTATTGCCACACTTCTTACTAGATTGAGCAACAAAGAGGTACCCTTTGAATGGACTGAAAAGTGTGAAGAGAGCTTCCAAAACCTCAAGAAATTTTTATCACAACACCTATTCTAGCACTATCGGTAGAAGGTAAGGATTTTGTTATTTATTGTGATGCTTCCTATTGGGTTTGGGTGTTGTGTTAATGCAGGATAAGAATTTCATAGCTTATGCATCACAACAGTTGAAGGTGTATGACAGGAATTACCCAACACATGATTTAGAGTTCGCAGCGGTAGTGTTTGGTCTTAAGATCTGGCGACATTACCTGTATGGTGCCAAGTGTGAGGTGTTTACTGATCATCGTACCTTGCAACATGTGTTTACTCAAAAGGATCTGAATTTGAGACAGCGAAGGTGGATGGAGTTACTCAAGGATTATGATGTGACCATCCAATATCATCCGGGCAAGGCTAATGTGGTGGCGAACATGCTAAGTCGGAAGGCGGTGAGTATGGATAATCTAGCTTGCATGAGTGTATCCAAGCGACCTTTGGCTAAGGAAATTCAGACCTTGGAGTCTAAGTTCATGCAATTGAGCATCTCAGAGAAAGGTGGGGTGTTAGCTAGCATTGAAGTAAGGGCCACGTTCACTGAGGAGATCAAGGCCAAACAGTTTGCGGATGAGCATTTGAAAGAGCTCAGAAACAAAATAGCGCCTGACAAGGCACAAGAGACCACTCTTGATGCGGGGGATCTGCTCAATTTTAAAGAAAGGATTTATGTCGCTACAGTGGACGACTTGTTTCATAATTTATTTATAGAATCCCATGGTTCACGGTATTCCATTCATCCGGGTGTGACTAAGATGTATCGAGATTTGAAGCGACTTTATTGGTGGCCTAGAATGAAGAAAGATATAGCGGAGTTTGTGGCTAAGTGTCAAAATTGCCAACAAGTAAAATATGAACATCAAAGGCCTACAGGTTTGCTTCAAAGAATGCAAATTTCGGAGTGGAAGTGAAACAGGATAGTTATGGATTTTGTGGTTGGTCTTCCTAAGACTTTGGGAAAGTATGATTCTATTTGGGTAGTGGTTGACAGATTAACTAAGTCAGCCCATTTTATTTCAGTCAAAATAGATTACAATGCTCAACAATTGGCTAAGGTTTATGTAAAAGAGATAGTAAGGCTGCACAGAGTGCCCCTTTATATCATCTCAGACTGTGGTATGCAATTCCCATCCAAGTTTTGGAGGAAATTACATGATGAATTGGACACACATGTCACTTTTAGTACAGCTTTCCATTCACAGATGGACGGACAGTTAGAGTGGACTATTTAAGTGTTAGCAGACATGTTGAGGGCATGTGTGATTGACTTTGGAGGGCATTGGGATAAGTTCCTACCATTGTGTGAGTTCTCCTATAATAATAGTTATCAATCCAGCATAGATATGGCACTGTTTGAGGCACTCTATGGGAGGGGATGTAGATCACCCATAGGATGGTTTGAGTCTGGAGATATGAAACCTTTGGGGGTTGATTTAGTAAAGGATGCTCAAGATAAAGTGAGTAGTATTCAAGCTAAGTTTTAGCAGCCTAGAGTAGACAGAAAAAGTATGAAGACCATAAGGTAAGAGACATGGCATTTCATACTGGTGAGAAAGTTCTTATTAAAGTATCACCTACGAAAAGGGTGATGAGATTTGGCAAGAAGGGCAAGTTTAGTCCTGCATACATTTGTCCATTTGAGATTGTTGAATGTGTAGGACTGGTAGCATATAGATTGTCTTTACCTCCCAACCTATCGGGTGTTCATCTGGTATTTCATATGTCCATGTTGAGGAGATATCATGGTGACGGGGATTACATTATAAAATGGGACTCAGTGTTGCTAGACAAAGACCTTCAGTATGAGGAGGAACCGATTGCAATTCTTGATCGTGATGTCCGGAAGCTGAGAACGAAAGACATTAAGTCCGTGAAAGTTCAATGGAAGCATCGTCCAGTATAGGAAGATACTTGGGAAACTGAGAAGGACATGCGAGGCAAGTATCCCGAGTTGTTTATCAATTCAGGTACTACTTTACCCTTACTTTTGCCCGTTTTCCTAGTTTGTCACTCGGGGACGAGTGATGGGTAAATTGGTATCTATTGTAACGACATATTCCCATCCTTATAAAAAAGCCAACGGGGAAAAATTTTGGGTCGAAATTTTTTTTCATAGTAACTTGGAATTTCCTAGCCTAGTCTAGATTTGGACAAAATCGAAGTTAGTGAGGTCTAGGGAAATCTGGTAACAAATAAGAGATCTAATAATGAAATTGATCGCATAAGTGGATAGCTAAGACGTTAAGGAAACCGTACTACTTTATGGAATCGAATTCCGGCGAGTAGAACTCTCGAAACTGATCTTAGCGTGAAAGGGTAGTTTCTGAGTGTCATGGGTTGAAAGAGTGTAGTGAAATTGGGGTTTAGAACTCTAATTCCGAAGTTCTGTCTCCGTGCAAGTTGTCAGGGCAGGATTTATTCCGCCAGGCGGGGTCGCTGTAGCGAGAAGGGGGCCGCAATAGTGGCCCAGTCGCGAATTAAGTCGGAAATAAACCCCAAAAACATCATTATTATGCATATTTCGTTCTTAAGGATTATGAGATGAACTAGGGCAACTTCTTGACAGTTTTTCCCCATTCTTGCGGTTAAAGGTAAGGTTTTTACTCCCCGAATCCATTTTTTGATCCGTAGAATGTAAATTCATGGTTAATTATTGTTAGGGAAGGGTTTTGAACTATTTTGGATGGTCGGAAAAGCCCTAGTTGCATCTTAGGAACATAATTTGGGTCTTGGGTTTGTCATAATCCGTGTAAATTTGACCTTAATTATTGATTCTCATATTGAATTGTTTGTTTGTAGACCAAGAACAAGCGGAAAGAATCCGGAAAGGGAAGAATCAAGTTTCTTAGGAGGGTTCAAGCTTTGTTTGAGGTAGGTGATGGTTTTGATTTCATGTTAGTGTGATGCATGTTAGTAATTATTTCATTTTAATGCATGATGTATGTGAATGTTACATTATTGATCACACTAATCGTAAATGAGTATGAATGAATGATTGTATGCCATGAATAAACACGTGATTGTATGATTATGAGAATGTGTATTTTGATTGTGATTATGATTGTGGCTTGTTGAATGGATCAGGAGCTATGTTCCAATACACTAACTTGGATCGGGTGCCACGTTTCGATGCATATATGGGATCGGGTGTCATGTCCGGCACACTAACTTTGATCGGGTACCACGTACCAGTACACTAACAGTTTGGGTGTGGGTTCCATGAGAGGACTATTGACTTGTCATATAGATGTATTTTGAGAATGGTGAATTTTTCGTTGTTTCTGATAAGAGGACTTATATTTTATATGTTCGGTATTTGCCTGTTTTATTATGTTGTAGTTACTTGGATATTTTTCACTTATTGGAATAGCCGCGTGATCCTACCAGTACACTGTGGTTGTGTACTGATACTACACTTGCTCTTTCTTTGTTGAGTATAGGGCATCTTCAGGCGGCTAGTGACAGACCTCGTTTAGAAGACAAGTGATTGATTTGAATTCAAGGGTGAGCCAGTTCTTCTAGGCTACCATGAGTTCTCCTTTTGCTCAGTCCATTTTATTCGTACGTAGATTAGCAATTTATTAGATATTCACATGTTTAATTGGATTGTACCCATTTTCTTTAGACTTATGGTTCCTTGTTAAATTTTTGGTACATTGACTTTAAGGTTCTAGGGAATATTTCCGCAATGTTTTGTTAGTCGTTATTAGATCTTTTAGAGTTTATGGGATATCTACTTTAATTCTGCATCTACACTTGTTTCCGTATCTTTAAATGCCTTAGTTTTTGGTCGAGTTGTTTAGTTTGGGTTGTAGTACTGGTTCTCCCACCAGAGGGTTAGTGTGGGTGCCAATCACGATGGTCTGGGTCATGACACGGAGTTCCGACAACTAGTCAACCACCAAAACAGTCTCAAACTCACTCCTTTCTCCCTCACCCACACGACCCACTCTTCTCTTCACCATCTCTGGCGACATACGACCGATAAACCGACCCCGAACAACCACTAAATTTTTCTTATTCTATATTTTGTTTTATTTTTCGTTATCTTTTGGCTTCAGTTTTGTTTTGGTTTTATTTATGATTAATACTCTATTTTTGTTTAGTAGTGTTACATTTTTCTTTATTATTGTCTCGAGATATAAACAAATTTGAAGTTATTTTTTAAGCATTTTTTTAATTTATTAATTACTAGACTGATCGTTTTGTGTGTTTTCTTTTGATAATTAAATGTTTCATCTTTTAATTTTTTTATTTTATTTTTTTCCACTATATGCTTTTATATGAGTTTGACCAATAACCTTTGTTTGTTGCCTTTTGATTTTAATTTTTATCGCCTCTGTTATGTTTGTTGTTATATAACCTCGATTGTTGTTCTATTTCATTCAATATATTGTTACTCTTAATTTAGTTAAATTAATTTCATGCAAGTTATGGCATTACCATTTATTTGAGTATTGTTTGCTAGTTGCTTCAATTCATTTTTTTTGTTTGTTTTTTGTGTTTGAGAATAACTTTAAAATTGGTCAATGAAAAAATCTCTTCGACGATTTTTGAGGCCTTCATATTGTAAAAGATAGAAATTGAATTTAAGGTCATATATTTTGTTTGTTAAAATTAGCCAATGAAAAATTGTCTCTGTCGATTTTCAAGGCCTCCACATTGTAAAAGATGGATATTTAGTTTAAGTTCATATATTCTGTTTGTTAAAATTGGCCAATGAAAAAATCTCTCTATCGGTTTTTGAGGCCTCCACATTGTAAAAGATGAAAATTTATTTTAAGTTCATATGTTTTGTTTGTTAAAATTGACCGATGAAGAAATTACTGTTGATTTCCAAGGCCTCTCATGTATATAAGACAAGTGTTATTTTAAGTTATTTATTTCATTTATTTTTATTCATATTTACTTATTACTAACACTTTTACTAAGGGTGTTCACAGGTACCCCAGAGTCGCTTCCCATTGAAGCTATTCCAATGGAGTTCGAATATGTTTTATTGTGTATATTATTGACATTAGACAAACCTTGGGCAGTTTTCTTATATTCTTGATTTACTTCATTATTTGTATATGTTTCATGTTTATTGTAGTTTTATATTATTTTTAGCTCCTTCTCAATTTGAAAAAAAATGAATTTAGTTGGGACTCATAGTTGTGGATTTTGAAGGATGTCTTCCCTTTGGAATAACTTGAACCCCTTACCTAGAATATATTAATTCCGTATATCATTTAATTGGTTTCCTATGTTTTCCTAAAATTAGGTGGTGACTCCTTTAAAACTCATTTTTCTTCAAATTATTTTAAATTGAATTTTATTGAATTAATTGATTATTTTTGGAGTCACCAAAACCTTTCTCCTAATTAGAATAAAGTAGGGATGTAATCATCTAGTATTAAACACAATTATCAATACAATTTCTCACATACTCTACTAACTTATGAATATTAGATAAAATAAAAAAGGCACTCGCCTACTAAGACCTCATGACAAGTAGTCAATATTTATCTCTCGGTCTACATACTTACAATTTACCGTCACATTTCATTTCACAACTGAAATACTACTTACTCATTCACTACACATCATTGCCTAATTAGTTCTATAACCCTTTGAATACCATGAGGCTCTCCCTTCAAAAATTATTTGCCTATCGTAGATCCCTCACCTTATGAATACTCTTGCTCTTCTATCAACACCTAGACTTGGTCGTTGCTAACACATTAACACATCATCATAAAATGCTTTGTAGTTAAAGTATACTCTTACTCATCCTGACTAGTAACTATTACTCTACCTTCGATCATGAAATCTACACAAACTCATCACTTCTTAGTCTACCCATAACGGAAAACTCCTCATTAATAATTTACTTAGTACTGGACTACAACTATACACTCTACTCAATAACTATCCCTATTTCTTAGGTTACTACACATCTAAATGCATACTTCTAACTCTGGACAGTTCTACTACTACTGGCTCATACTATCGTAAATCGTACTATCTTTCGGGTCAAACACTTACCCAAGCACTCTAAAACACACTTCCCTCATAAGGGTCTCACTTGAATAAGGTTTAGGGAGGAGAGTCTAGGAGTACTTCTCACTTTGTCTCAAATGCACGATTTATATGAATAAGGGTGCATTCTTTCGAATCATAACACTTAAGCTCACTCACAGACTTCTCACGCTCCTCTACAGTCTCATGACTTTCTGAAGACTTTTGCCCAGAGTAACTCATCGATAAGGATCTAAGCTTTGCTTTTCAACGACTTTGAGTATGAGGGATAGTCAAATGGATTTGAAATATGCACGAGTTTGAATAAGTTTCTTATGACACAGTTCTATTGCACAATTTAGAGTAAGGAAGACGAAAAACTTTTCTTAATTATTTTTAATCCCTCCCTCATTTATAGAAGTAGGGCCCTCACAACCATAAATAAGATCCTACTGATATGGCTTCATTGACACCCGATGAAACTTGAACTTTGTGCTCTGATAACAAGTTTGTCACGCCCCGAGCCTACACCCTGGACATAGCTGTTACTCGAGAACCATTGATGGTTACCAAGCAAACCCTAATCTTAGCTGACTACAAGAGGAAGACTAACTCAAACATAGATAAACATCAAACTAAAAGAAATATTAAACAGACAGTGTATTAAATCTCAAAACTCTCTGAATATACTGTGTATGAAACATAACTTTTATATAAAACATCTTAAACTGAAAGACTCTCCAAAATTGTCTATTTATCAAGCCTCTATTAGATAACGATGAGTGTTAGGACAAGACCCAAGACACCTCAAAAGCTATTACTAACAACATATACAAATTGGAGTTCTCTAGAAACAAGGAGGCCTCACTCAAAAGACGATGACCGGATGAAGTGATCTCAACAGACTCTTGTTAGGGATCCTAAGAACTTGTATCTGCATCATTAAAAGATGCAGGTCGAATGACATTAGTACATTGAATGTACGAATAGGTTATATAGCTGAATAACAAATAACTAAATGTAAAGACATATTCCCGTCGTTATGGAAAAGCCAATGGAAAAGGATTTGGGCCACAAAAACTCTGAGTAGTAACTTGGAAATTTCTGGCCTAGGCCAGACTCAGACGAAATCAGAGTCAAGTGAGGTCTAGGGCAATCTGGTAATGGATGGGGCATTTAATTATGAATTTGATCATGTGAGTGGATAGACAAGATGTTAAGGAGCCTATACAGCTTTACAGAATCAAATTCAGGCGAGTAGAACTCCTAAAACTGATCTTGGCACGAAAGGGTAGTTTTAGAATGTCCAGGTTTGAAGGTGTATTGTGAAATGGGAGCTTGGAACTCAAATTCTGAGTTTTTATCTTCGTGCAAGCTGCTGGGGCAGGGTTATTTCCGCTAGGGCGGGGCCGCTGTGGTGGGATGGGTCCCGCTGTGGCGGAAATTCATGACTTAAATCGGGGAAAACCCCTAAAATTGTCATTTTTTGCAAACCTTCATTCTTAAGAGCTAATGGACGACCCAGGGCAGTTTCATATCAAATTCTCATAGTTTCTCGCGCTAAAGGTAAGTTAATTACTCCCCTAAATCGTATTTCTATTGTTAGAAATTAGAATCCTTGTAAATTATCGTTGAGGGAGGGTTTTCGCCTGAAGTTATGGTGGGAAAAGCCCTAGCTGAACATTTGGATCATGAGTTTGGCCTCGGGCTGATATTTTGATATAATCGGGGTAAATTGGGCCTTATTTATTGATCCTTGTGTTAATTACTTGTTTATAGACCAAGAACAAGCTGAAAAACTTCGGAAAGGGAAGGCTCAAGTGTCCTAGGAGTATTCAGGCTTGGTTTCGAGGTAGGTAATGGTTCAACTTCTTGTTGTGTTATATATGTTTGTTAATTGTTGTATTGTATGCATGCATGTATGTGAATAGGGACACACGAACGGAATCAAATGAAATGATTATGTGTAAACAAGTACATGTCATAAACATGTTGCTTAACTATGTGACTATGTGCACTGTTCATTGTGGTGTGATTGTGACTGTGGTTGTGCTGACTGGACCGGGTATCATGTTTCAACACATATATTGGACCGGGTGTCCTGTTCCGACACATATATTGGATCAGGTGTAATGTTCCGACACATGTATATTACATCGGGTGTCACGTTTTGACACACTAACCGTTTGGGTGTGGGTTGATGTGAGGCTAAAATTATATATATTTAATCATTATTCGCCTCATATTTAATCTTTTAATTATCCTTTTTTAGCATGAATTTTATGAATTGTGCTAAATAGTATATTTTATTTGTAGGATTAAATTGGTGGGAAAATGAAGAAGTTTGGATCTAAAACATATTAAAGAAAAAGGATTGAAGAAGGAAATCAAGCAGGGCTTAATGGATTAAAGTGAATAAAATATTATATTTATATAAGGTGCATATTCTTGCAAATTGCGAATTGCAAAACAATTTAAGTGGAAGGAATAAGCTGCCAGGTGGCAATGTCTAAAGGCACTGACCAACAATTGCATGGCGGTGCAGAATCAATAATTTGAGGCAGTTTCAACTTTCACGCGGACAGCTCATGCAGCGGAAAAAAAAAGAACTCAATTTCTTTCTGGTTTTAATTTTCTAATTTGTCTTGAACTCAATTATTTTATTTAGAAATTCTATATTTATAAATAGGGCATGAAAAATTATTTTTTAGGGGGCGAAGAATCAAGAAACAATAGATAATATAAATTTTCTTCTAGCTTAGGAACTTGGGAAGAATTACCATGGAGGTCGGAGAATTGTGGTTTACTTTTTCTTCTCATTTATTATTTATTTGTATTTGTGATTAATAAAAGATAGTTTAGCTATTGTTCTTAAATTTTTATGATTAACACAAGAATATTTATTTTAGTAAATTTTGATTGTGTTTTTGAGATAATGAGTAGCTAAATTTCATAACTAGGGTTGTGGGAACCATGAGCAATTAACAAAGTATGAATAACAACTAATTAATTCTTGTTTAGTGTTGATGCATGTATTGGTAATTCTTTCGTTTAGAAGTCTTTTTAACGAGTGCACGCATTAGAACTCGTCTTGTTGCTACTTGCCGGACCAAGGAGGTAGTTAATAAGAAAAGAATTATCAATAGAGATTTAGTGTGATACTATCTAATAGTCTAATGTCAATTGGTGCGAAGGTGAAAACTAAGTCATACATTGATGTGATGTCTAATCTGAGGTAAAGGTAAAGGTTAGTAAATTATACACACGTAGTCGGACCAAGATTCGGGGTGAAATTTCCTATTTGGCGGACCAAGCACTTAGGGATACATAACCTACCGCTTTGCATGTGATACACTAGGAAAGGATTACTATTACTAGGATTACCGTGTTATGAGCTTATGGGGAACACATTCCTTGTTATTTCTAATAATCTGAATATAAATAAATACTTAGTTCAAAGCTATTTTTATTGTTTTTATTTTATTTCAATTTAAATCCCCCCAATTTTATATAACGACTATCGAGTTAAATATTTTCTATTGACAATATTCTTCCACATTCTCTGTGGGATCGACCCCGACTCATAGTTGGGTAAATATATTGCATACGATCGTTCATATTTCTTTTCAAGAAGTATATTTGGATGTTACCAAGAATGACGCCGCTGCTAGGAAATGTAGCTTAGAAATTGCCTTTAGTATTTATTTTGACTTGTAGTCCTTTTTTAGGATTAGTTTTAAATTTGGTTTTTTTTATTATTATCATATTTCTTTTACTCTTCTTGATATGTCATCCGAAAAAGTATGTAGTGATAAGTGTTCTTGCAATTCTTGTACTTATGGTATTATGAATTTTTATAGGTTTATTTTTTCTCAACAACATAAGTTATATGGGGACATAGAAGATTTGTTAATACTTTGCTATAAATCAATATGTAAGCGCATGCTTGAAGATATCTTTGATTTTGATCTCTATTAGTTAGACTGTGAGTTGAGTGCACATATTAAATAATATGACACCCAACAATTTAGTAATAATATGTGTGAGGAATAAAAAATACTTATAAGTCAACTTGAAGAGCTAAAAGTTAAGGGCCAATTGCTTGATCATACTTTTATTGATGGTGTCACTGTTGAAAAGAGTAAACTACAGTTATGTAATGAAGTAGATAATATTATTTTTAAAAACTCTAATATGTGTAAATAATAATACAATTCATAAGTAAGGGAGCATTGGACCTCATTCCAATCATTTTTCTACATTATGTTTAGATGATGAGAAATTTATCGAGTCATCTGGGCCTATAGAAGAGTGTATGGACGAGGAACAATGTGTCTATATTCTTGAATTTATTGTTCCAACATCGGAGAATTATATTTCTCACTTAGGATCCAAGAAGTGCATAATGCGATATCTATTGCGTGGGACCTTTATTTTTATACCACCACCCCTTGAGCGTAATAGAAAAATGAATGTGAAATTAAGGGTGCAATTCATATCTTCAAAGTGGAAGGAAAAATAGTAAAATTGATGGTGTCGTGTCGCAACGTTAAATTAAGCGCTTATTGGGAGCCAACCCAATTAGTAGTGTAACTTCTAATTTTATTAGTATCACTTTTTTTTCTTTTCTTGTTTTTGCAGGTTAGGGAAAGTCTGAGTACCCAAAAAAATATTGAAGCAAAAGAGCATGTTTGAGCTTAAGTGTGGGGTGATAACCCTTGATGAATATTAAGAGAACATGCTACTAGCTAGGCCTAAAGGCCTCGGGGAGTTTTCCTAACCCTTGTTTTAAATTTATTTTTTGCTTTGGGGACATAACATATTTTTAAGTGTGGGTGGAGGAATGAATTCCTAGTTTTACTGTTTTATTGAGTCTTTTTTTTTAGGATGGGTTCCTTGGATTTTGTTTTCGGTTCTTTTCCTAAGGATAGTCCCTTTGAATCGGGTGTCTTTTATTTTTTTTAGGAAAAAGTTTTCTTTTGATTTTTTTTGAGAGAACAGAAAAAGACCCTTTTGAGTGGTGTGATACTTGCTATTTAGGCCTAAATTTTTAGTAGTATTTTTTTGTGAATGCTTGATTGATAAGGAAATTGCAGACTCTTTGACACCTAAGTTCATGGTTGTGACTTTGTATATAGCTTATTTTATTTTGTAGTTTGTTATGATCCTGTCTCTGTTAGAAGTGGAATTGATCCATCTTGATTGATACTTGTGCCATGTGTGGTAAGAATTTGTTTATTCCATGTTTTGCATCTTAGTCTAGAACTTCACTTGCATGTTATTGAAGGGAAATAAAAAGTGTTGCTTTGTTTAGGAGATGATAATAGGCTTTCTTTGATTTGTCTGGTAAATTTTAGCCTTTTCAGATATTATATCACTAGTTAGTCCTTTTGAGCCTGTAGCCTTTTGTTGGTAGCCATATTTTGCCCTAAACTATTTTGTTGAATCCCTAGTTTTTGCACCTTGCTTCCTTGAGCATTATATCATAGACTTATTCTAATTGCTTATTCTGAAGAAAAAGGGATGGTTGAGTGAAAAGGTAATCAATGATAGCTACAAAGTGCTTAAAAAGCCCTATTTGAAATAATGTGATGTGGAAAAAAAAAGAGATGAACAAAAGAAGTTACCTTGATGATGGCTTGGTCCTTCCAAGGACTTCGTGCACCTTAACGCATTTAAAATACATGAGTTGAGAGTGGCTATTATGAAGGAAAACTTTTTTAAAAAAAAAAAAAAAAAAGAGGAAAAAAATGATTGGAACATTCTTGAGATGATGAGAATTACTTGTGAAATAATTGTTGAAGAGAGGGCTGAAAATAAAGAGAAGAAAATAATGGATGATGAAGTCTAAAATTGCAAAGTGCTTAAGGAAGTGTAAGTCACTATTATATAGTTTTCCTACCCGTCTCCTAGCCTACATTACAACCCGTTAAAGTCCTATTTGATTCTATTCAAGCATGCTTAATTAGTGGAGATGTACATAATGGGCAAGCCTATGGTTCTTTGTGCATACATGTGAATTTTATTTTCGAGTGTGAGAGTTTTTATTGATATGAAGTCCTTAATTTATATTCAATCTTTTGAATTGAGTGTGTGGACTATTTCTTTTTGTGAGGGCACTTGTTTCATGATAGATAGGTGATTTTATTAGCTTTCTTTGATGAGAGTAGGTGAACAAACTTCAATTTGATGGGTTCAAAGTCCTTCCTTGAGGTTAGGAGGTTAGAAATTTGTTGTTTATTTGGATGTCTTGCATAATGATTGAGAAGTCTACTTGATGTTTTGAAATTGGTAAATGGCCAAATTGTTTGTATTAACCAAAGTGATGACATTCCTAGTATGATTTTTTGAGATGAGCTTTAATGTTTGCTCGAAAACGAGCAAAAGTTTAAGTGTGGGGTGTTGATGTGAGGCTAAAATTATATATATTTAATCATTATTCGCCTCATATTTAATCTTTTAATTATCGTTTTTGAGCATCAATTTTATGGATTGTGCTAAATAGTGTATTTTATTTCTAGGATTAAATTGGTGGAAAAATGAAAAAGTTTAAAGCTAAAACGAATTAAAGATGAAGGATTGAAGAAGAAAATAAAGCAAACAACTTAATGAATTAAAGTGAATAAAATATTATATTTATATATAAGGTGCATATTCCTACAAATTGAGAATTGCAAAAGAATTTAAGTGGAAGGAAAAAGCAGCCACGTGTCAATCTCTAAAGGCACTGGCCAACAATTGCATGGTGGTGCAGAATCCATAATTTGAGGCAGTTTCAACTTTCACGCAGACAGGTCACGCAGCGGAAATAAAAAAGAACTCAATTTCTTTCGGGTTTTGATTTCCTAATTTGTCTTGAACTCAATTATTTTATTTGGGATTTCTATACTTATAAATAGGGCATGAAAAATTATTTTTTAGGGGGCGAAGAACCAATAAACAATAGACAATATAAATTTTCTTCTAGCTTAGGAACTTGGGAAGAGCCGCTGTGGAGGCCGGAGAATTGTAATTTATTATTTCTTCTCCTTTATTATTTATTTGTATTCGTGATTAATAAAACTTAGTTTAGCTATTGTTCTTAATTTTTTTTATGATTAACACAAGCATATTTATTTTAATAAATTTTGATTGTGTTTTTGAGATAATGAGTAGCTAAATTTCATAACTAGGGTTGTGGGAACCATGAGCAATTAACAAAGTATAAATAATAACTAATTAATTCTTGACTAGTGTTGATGCATGTATTAGTAATTCTTTCGTTTAGGAGTCTTTTTAACAAGTGCACGCGTTAGAACTCATCTTGTTGCTACTTGCCGGACCAAGGAGGTAGTTAATAAGAAAATAATTATCAACAGAGATTTAGTGTGATACTATCTAATAGTCTAATGTCAATTGGTGCGAGGGTGAAAACTAAGTCATACATTGATGTGATGTCTAATCTGAGGTAAAGGTAAGGGTTAGTAAATTATACACACGTTGCCGGACCAAGGTGCGGGATGAAATTTCCTATTTGGCGGACCAGACACTTAGGGATACATAACTTACCGTTTTGCATATGATACAGTAGGAATGTACTACTATTACTAGGATTACCGCGTTATGAGCTTATGGGGAACACATTCCTAGTTATTTTTATTAATCTAAATATAAATAAATACTTAGTTCAAAGCTATTTTTACTGTTTTTATTTTATTTCAATTTAAATCCCTCCATTTTTATATAACGACTATCGAGTTAAATATTTGCTATTGACAATATTCTTCCATATTCTCTGTGGGATCGACCCCGACTCATAGTTGGGTAAATATATTGCATACGATCGTTTATATTTCTTTTCAAAAAGTATATTTGGACGTTACCAAGGCTTTCGTGAGAGAACCACTTGTGATTGTTACATTTATAATTACTTGCCATGGTTATGGGGAAATCATACGTTGCTCCTCAAATGATGATTGAATTGTGCATTCTCTATATGTGTGCTTACTGTGTTGTACTGACTTGCTTATATTACGCTTCTGGAGTAGCCGTGTGATCCTACCATTACACCGTGGTTTGTGTACTGATAATGCACTTGGTCTTTCTTTGTTGAGTACAAGGCATCTTCTAGCCGCTATTGACAGACCTCGATTAGGAGATCATTGACCGAGACCAAATTTAAGGGTAAGCCAGTTCTTTTACGATGCCATGGATCCATCATTAGTTTAGTCCATTCTTTTCGGACTTAGACTATATGTTTAGACTTTGTTGATGTTTAGTTTTTGGGGTTGCACCCCTATTTTCTTAGACTTGTTGATTAGTAGAGTTTCTGTACAATGACTTTCAGTTCTAGAGGTTGAATTTATGCGATAGTTGTTTGTTAGACATTCGGATTTTATGGGAACTCCTCATTTAATTCGTCAAATAAACCTCCTTTCATATATTTAAATGGTTTAGTTTCCTTAAGTTGCTTAGTCGGGTTGTAGTTGTGGTTCTCCAACCGGAGGGTTAGTGTGGGTGCCAATTATGACGGTCTGTGTCGTGACAAAGTTGGTATTTGAGTCTAGCATCGTTGAACTCATTGAACCAAAATGAGTCTTGTACAGTCTTGCAGAACGGTATTTGGGCATCTGTATTTTTCTTCGAGAGGCTACATGACTTTAGGAAATCTCTTTGTCTTCTTCTCCTTTCGTGCTATGACTTGATTCCAATTGGTATCTGCTGATCCTAATTGGTATCTAATCTCCTTCACTCTTCTGTCCGTACATGGTTAACAAACAATATAGTGGCATCAGGCCCATAGCTCCCACCAATGCGTCAGCAAAGGAGTCCGCCGCAAAAGGTTGTAGTTGAGGCAGGGGTAGGGGAAGTGGAAGAGGTAGAGGCCAAGGAAAAGTGCCACCCGCCAGGGGTGGATCCCCAGCTGAGAATGTTCCTAGGGAAAAGGCCCCTCCTACACCCCAAGAAAAAGTAGAAGAAAATGTGGAGATCGAATACGAGGAGGATGTTGGACCAGAGGAGGATGCACTAGCTGAGAATATCGGTATTCCTCCCTTAGACCCAGTGTTAGCTGAACAGATCATGACTTTTCTAAAGGGGTTGGTCGGCCCTGGAGTCCTTCCCACAGTGCAAGTTTCTCAACCTCCAAACAACCGCCCTGTTGCTCATACTATTCCCAGGGTGGATGGAGCATTAGGCATTGATGCCTTCTTCCGTCCCCTATTGGGTCCTGTGATGACTAGTACTCAACATGAGATGTTGACTAAGTTTTTGAGGATGAAGCCACATGTGTTGCATGGTTCTGAGAGTGAGGATGCTTATGATTTCATTCTAGATTGCTATGAGAGGCAGCATAAGTTAGGCATTGTACATGAGTATGCAGTAGAGTTCGTGACCTTCCAGCTTCATGGTGAGGATAAGCAATGGTGGAGGGCCTATGTGGAATGCAGATCGTCAGTCTTGCCCCTACTAACTTGGACACCAGTTCCATGCTCTGTTCCTGGAGAAGTATGTGCCCCGGACTTTGAGGAATTGCAGGAAGGATGAGTTCATGGCCTTGGAGAAGGGTGGTATGATTGTAGCTGCCTATGAGGCGAAGTTCCATGCCTTGTCCAGATATGCTACAAAGTTGGTGACTATAGAGGGGGAGAGGATTTGTCTATTCATCAAAGGATTGAACCCCAAGTTGCAGGTATTATCTGTTCACATGACCTCTACAGGTAAAAGATTTAATGCAGTGATAGACTTTGAGAAGAAAATGGAATGAGTTCGACATGATAGGCAGGCCAAGGCTTTGGCTAAGAAGCCCAAGAGCACAGGTAACTTTCATGGTTCCTACTCCAGAGGTTCAGGTAGGCCAACGATTGCAGCTCGTCCCATTCACTCAGCCCTGCCCCCCTCTATAGGTGGTTACTTGGGAACTCCACAACAGAATCCCATTCAGGATAGTCAGGGAGCCGCACTTTCGTCTAGCAGTAGGCCGTCTTTTGACCGCAATTGTTACAATTATAGAGAACCCGGGCATATGCGGAGAGATTGTCCCCATCAGCGCATGTCGACCCCGTGCATCAAAAGACCAGAGCAGTGGTAGCAGCGGGCAATAGTAGTAATGGCAGAGGACGTCCACAAGGTGGGTGAAGAGGAAATCATCGAGGCCATGGAGGCCGGGGAAATGATAATGCAGGTAGAGGAGTAGTGCAGCCAGGCAAAGAGGTTGCCTGTCAAGATGACAGGGTTCAGTTTTATGCCTTTCTGGGAAAGACCGAGGCTGAGGTGTCTGATACAGTGATCACATGTACTATTCTTGTATGTGACCGGATGACTACTGTTTTATTTGATCCAAGTTCTACTTATTTATATGTGTCAGTTCAGTTTGCCTTGGGAATTGATGCGGTATGTGATGTGCTTGATGCCACCATCCAATTTTCTACCCCAGTTGGAGAATCTGTCGTAGTCACCCATGGGTATCGTGCTTATCTTGTCTTGTTTATGGTTTTCAGAATTGGGCTGATTTGGTTATTCTGGATATGACCAGCTTTGATATAATCTTAGGCATGACTTTCTTGAAACTCAAATTCCGAGTTTCTATCTCCGTGCAAGCCGCTGGGGCGGGGTTATTTTCGCCAGGGCAGGGCCGCTGTGGCAGGATAGGTCCCGCTGTGATGGGACAGTCATGACTTAAATCAAGGAAAAATCCCAAAATCTTTATTTTCTGCAAAACTTCATTCTTAAGAGCTATGGGACGACCCAGGGCAGTTTTTTATCGGATTTCCATGATTTCTCACGCTAAAGGTAAGTTAATTACTCCCCTATTTCATATTTCAATTCTTAGAACTTAAAATCCTTGTAAATTATCGTAGGGGGAGGGTTTTGGCCTGAAGTTATTGGTGGGAAAAGCCCTAGCTAAACATTACGATCATGGGTTTAGATTTGGGTTGATATTTTGATATAATCCGGGTAAATTGGGCCTTGTTTATTGATCATCACGTTAATTTCTTGTTAATAGACCAAGAACAAGTTGAAAAACATCGGAAAATGAGAGGCTGAAATGTCTTAGGAGTATTCAGGCTTAGTTTCGAGGTAGGTGGTGGTTCAACTTCTTATTTTGTGATATATGGTTGTTAATCGCTCTATTGTATGCATGCATGTATGAGAATAGGGAAACATGAATTGAATACAATTAAATGATTATGTGTAAACAACTACATGCCATGAACCTATTGCTTGACTATGTGACTATGTGAATTGTTCATTGTGGTGTGATTGTGACTGTGGTTGTGCTGACTGGACCGGATGTCACGTTTCGACACATCTATTGAATCGGGTGTCACGTTCCGACACATATATTGGACCGGGTGTCACATTCTAACACATGAATATTAGATCGGGTGTCACGTTCCGACACACTAACCGTTTGGGTGTGGGTTCCATGAAGGAATCACTTGTTATTTTTACATTTATAATTACTTGTCATGGTTATTGGGAAATTGTACCTTGCTCCTAAAATGATTATTGAAATGTGCATTCTGTATATGTGTGTTTACTGTGTTGTAATGTCTTGCTTATATTATGCTACTAGAGTAGTTGTGTGATCCTACCAGTATACTGTTGTTTGTGTACTGATACTGCATTTGCTCTTTCTTTGTTGAGTGCATGGCATCTTCAGGCGGCTATTGACAGACCTCGTTTAGGAGATCATTGACCGAGACCGGATTTAAGGGTGAGCCAGTTTTTTCAGGCTGCCATGGATCCATCATTAGTTTAGTCCATTATTTTCAAACTCAGACTATATGTTTAGACTTTTTTGATATCTAATTTTCGTGGTTGCACCCCCATTTTATTAGATTTGTTGATTAGTAGAGTCTTGGTACAATGGCTTTCAGTTTTGGGGGTTGAATTTCCGTAATAGTTTTTTGTTAAACCTTTGGAGTTTATGGGAACTCCTCATTTAATTCATCATTTAAACCTGCTTCCGTATCTTTAAATGGTTTGGTTTCCTTAAGTTGTGTAGTCAGGTTGTAGTAGTGGTTCTCCCACCAAAGGGTTAGCATGGGTGCCAATCATGGCGGTCTAGGTTATGACAATGAATGAAAGGATTGCAATAGATATAGATATACACTCAACTAAATGTAAAGAAATAAAGAAGTGAAATCATTAAAACCTTACAAAAATTACTTACTTATCTCTGAAGTCAACATATTAAGTGGAAAAAAAGTAAAAAAACACTTCTAAATCTATTTTGGAGATTCTCTAACTGACAATCATCACTATGAGCTACATGATGATACATCGTCTCACCCATGCTTCCAAATCTATCTTATACCGTGTCGGGATATAGAACCTCTCAACTAAGAGGATCCACTAAGCAATTAGGATTCATGTAAAAAGTATGATCCTTTACTCATGTTTGCAAAACATGGTTTATTACGATTTTGAGTTGTCTGAACTCATCTCCATATCAGTGGTCAAAACTACTCCCAATAATATATATACCCATGCTCAAATGTATAAAATATACTCTTTCTCTAGTTTGAGATAATTGCTCAAACTATCCTCTTAAAAGAGGTAATTACTCTATACTCAATTTCTGAAAACTCATTAACTTATCTGAAAATAATACTCTCTTTCTTCATGTAAAAATGAAACATCTAGGAAATACTTAGTTCCCTTATAGTCTTGCTCAATTCTTAGTTAAAACTCTTTCTCAAACTTCTCTTTAGTTTCTCAAAAATTCAGTTTAAAACACAAATGTTGGCTTTAAAAGATTCTCAAGATTTATAACTCAAAAGAGGGTTCAAGTTGAAATATAGACATGAACAAATCAACTCAATGATCTCAATAACAATATAGAAAATTCAATACTTTGAACTCAATAACTCAAAACTCAACGATACTACTCATCTAAAGAATACTCAATTCATATAGTTCATGCTGAAATAGAGACATGAACGAATCAACTCAAGAATCTCAATGCATAACATAAAGCAATTCAATAATTAGGAATAAAATTTCAAAGAGAATGAGAACTCAAAAACTCAAAATCAACTCATCTCAAGAATACTCAAATATAGGGATGGAACCCTAGATTACACTTTTACTGATTGGAAAGTAGATATAGGGCGTGTGGATGAACTAGTCCAAATATATGATAATCTTACATACCCGAAAGAACAAGGTTATTGAAGAATCTTGAAGTAGAGGTTGATTAGAATCCTTGAAAGCCTAGCTTGAAAGAGAACAATCAAAAAAACCTTTCTTGAGATTCTTGAATTAGTTTCTTGAAATCTCTATGGCCAAGAATTATAATTTTCATTAGTGATTCACATTTGTATGGAAAAATTTGAGTTGGAAAGAATGAAATTCTTGGAGTAGGATTTACATTGAAGAAGAATTTTGAAAAAGATTGAAAAAATCATGAATGGAAGTCTTCTACTTTCATTTTTCCTTAAGGTTTTTCGTTAGAGTTTGAGAGAGAAGAGAATGTTGGATTAAGAAATGAAATCTAATTTGTTTGGGCCTTTAATAAGTCAAGAAAATCATTTAGGGTTTTCTTAGAGGTAAAAAGGAAAAAGTGATCATTTTTAATGTTTTCCCATCGGCTAATTAATATTTCACTACATTGTATCAGGTTACAAAAATGATCATAACATTTTACTCGAAACTCAGATTGTTGTGAAATTTATGGCGTTGGAAAGAAGATTAAAATACCTTTAATTTGATAGGTTATGGGTCTCGTAATTCTTTAAATTCTAAGAGATACGATCATTTCAAGTTAACCCAAGTAGATTCTTACATCAAAACATAGTGGTAAGGGATTCTAGTGACCTTAATTCATCTCCAAATTCTTTTCTACACTAAAAAATTTACCTATACACATATGGACAATTTAAGAATCACCCGAAATGATTTTACATATAAATGAAGATTAGTTTTGGTCATAGCTTAGATATTTTTGGGTTGTTGCACAAACATTACTTTTTTACCAAAAAAGAGGCAAAAACACCACTTATTACATGTGACACAAAACAAAAGTAAAACAAACATAAATACTGAAATCACAAAAAGGACTAAAACATAAACTTAAACAAAAAAAAAAGTGTTGCAAGAAGCATAAGACAAAGATAACAGCAAACCAAAACAATAAAGCTCCAACTCATGGTCCCTCAAAATCCTAAAGCCTAAGCTCTAAGTCAAGCTGCTCGACCTCTTGATCTTCATTCTCCTTTTCATGCATCCAATCTACACTGATAGTAACACTACTTGATTGCTCGAAATCTTGATCTTTATTCTTCTTCTCACGCATCCAATCTGCAGTGATAATAAAACTGCTTGACTGTTCAACCTCTTTATCTTCATTCTCCTTCTCACGCATCCAATTTGCAGTCACAGTAACACTATTGGAAATCCCGATGGGTAAAGAAATTTTTTCAATAGGTGTAGAAGCTAAAGAACCATTTTCATTTGGTTGATTTCCATGTGGATTTTGTTGATTAAGACAACGAAAAAACAAATCTGCCTGAATAAGTAGAGGATCAGGTACAACTTCAGGTACAACAACATGAGGCACTGTAGGCTGTTGCAATTGGTCATGAATCGACTTTCGACGACCAAGAATTCTGTGAGGCTCCCGTACAAGCAGATCCCTTGTACGTGGAAGGTAAAAGCGTCGTTGACCTCGTACCACCGTTTGGTGAGCCATTTCGCTTGATGGTTGTTGTTGCTGAATATTTTGTAAAGTATTTTTTTGGTGAACTTGAGAAATGTATTGGTGAAGAAATGTCTACTGAAATATATAGGCTCAAAACTTCTAATAAAATTGTGTTTGCACAAATAAGGTAAAAAGTTAAATGTATTGATTATGGTCAACGGGTAATTTAGGATATCTTTAGAAAATAACCCAGTAAGGTAAAAAGTTAAATGTTTTGATTATGGTTAAGGGATAGTTCAGGATATTTCATTAAAAATTAACTCATTATGGTAAGAAGTTAAATGTGTTGAGTATGGTCAAGGGTAATTCAAAATATTTCTTTAAAAAGCAACCACCTTTTTTAGATTTCTTAAACCCCATATAGAACAATTTTCGTGCTTCCTCTTCTCTTCTTTCTCCTTTTCTTATTAGACTCAAACAAAATTTTAGAATATCAAATCAAATTTTCTTTAGCTTCTCCTTGGTGATTATAGTTATTCCTTTTTTGAACAACTCTGATTTATTTTAGATAATTATTAATTTTTTCAAAATAGATAATAGCGTAGAATTTCACTTTCTTCTACTTATCCTGAAAGATCTAACACAAATTTAATTGGACCTATGGAACAACCAATGCTAGATAAGTATATTTTAATTGGGATATGACCAAATTAATGCAAAATAATTAACTTTTAAAAATAATTTTTATCACAATCTCAATTTTGTATCTCATTTGTGACTTGTGAGTAGTTAGCTATTCACTTATTCTTGTAAGTTGAATAGATAAAAGTTGTATCCTCAAAAAAAGTGTCAGTTATTTCTATTAAGGGGTAATTTCACGCCCCGAACTATCCCCGAGACACGGACACGGGACCTAAGACCACAAGTGATCCCAAGATAACCCTGCTGGCATGATCATGAGCATACTAAAGATAATAAACTGATGCAGAAGCTAAATCATAAATAAAATGAAAAGATGGGGAATACCCATATACTATAACTCAGATAAATGAAAACTGATGAGTTTAATATAAAGAAGATATTAATTCAATACTAAGTTGAATCTAACAATGTCTGAAAATAGCCTCTAACTGACTAGAAATGTTGGGACAGGCCCCAGCTAAGTCTAGCAAAATTGAAACTAAAGGACTAAGAAATACTGAAAAGAAACTCATGACTACTGTCCTCAGAGAATGAGGACTCACCACCAATTTTTCTGAACTTGAGATCGGGAACCGATCTAAGCGTGATTTGGATGCTGAGAACCTGAACCTACATCACAAGAAGACGTAGCGCAGAGTAGGCGTTAGTACTTGAAAGGTACTGAGCATGCAGGAAAGAATAAAGCCGAAATAACATATAATTGAACAAAGCAAATAAGCAATGATATAATCTGAACATGATATAGATACTGAATACTGAGCTAACTGAATGCAATAACCAATTTATAACATGTTGAGACTGAATACTGAATATACTGATACATGGTAAATGCAATAGAATCTGACTAAACTGTGGGAGCTACTAATAATTGATAATAAAACTACATGAGCTAAATGTGGAGTCCAATGTATACGCCCCATCGAGAGAACCCAATATACCCTGCCAGAGGTAAAGAGGCATGCTGGTGTGATCACTGAAATGATGCCCACATAGGGGAATTATAACCTACGTGTCTAGTAGTTCTGGGACTATTTATGTACGTTGAACCCTAGTCCAACTCGGTATTATTCTACTCCCAATGTATTAAGGGATTAAAACATTATGATTGAATTTCTGTAAGTTACTGGATAGCTCAAACTGGACATGCAAACTGAGTATTCAACAATTAATTGATATTGATGCATTAATAACTGAGGCAAGTATAACTGAATAATTGAAATATCTGACCTAGCATGTGTAGTTCAAGAACTAAATAAATACATAGCTAGTGATCTTGAATTGACGCAATAAACTGAATATTAACATACTAATCTGATTTGGATCATTCTAACGGCTAAGAACCCAACAATTCTAATATTAAAGAAACCCTAGGTCTAGTCATAATAAGGGAATCAAGAAACTGACTGAAAACTAGGGACCTAATGGGTAAAAGAAACCCACTAGTGAAATCCCACATACCAGGTGACGAATTCCACAAAGAAATCTTCTGATTTCGGGGCTAGAACTGGTGGGACCTTACTGCGTTCATGGACTAGGGTTCTTGACCTCTTTTCTCTTCTTACGCTCTAATTTTTCTATGTTTTGATTAATGATTTGACTTAGGTAAGTTCTAGTTAAATTTCTAGGCTTAAACTGACTAAAACCTCATCTAAACGACATAGCTTAGGGGTCCAACGAAATAGGAAAAGACCAAAAGACCCCTGACTTAATTATTGTTGGAGTGACCGACGGACGGGACCTACGGGCCGTAGGTCAACCTACGATCTGTAGATTGGGGTCGTAGGTCAAGTCTGCCCGATAGGGCTTCACTAAAATGGTAATAACTTTTTACTCAGATGTCAAATTTTAGCAAACTCGGTGGGGTTGGAAAGAGGATTCAATTATCTATCATATAATAGGTCATGGGACACATAATTTCTTTTGTGCTGGGAGTGATGACCATATGAAGCTAACCCAATCAGCAATTTCCCCCTAACTGGCTGCTGACCTTCACCAACGATTAGACCTACGAACTGTGGATCAAACGACGGTTCATGCTAGTCGCTTGTCGTTAGCCTCAGAGGTTGGGTAAAGGGGGCCTCGATCCACCGACACAGACCACGGACTGTGGTATGGCCTACGGACCATGGGTCTGTCCGTGGGTTGAGACTTAGCCGATTTTCTGAGCCGGGTTTAGGGAGGGGTTGCAGTGGTGAACCACGGACCACCAGCACGAGCCGTGGTTTGACTTACGGTCCGTGGGTGGTAACTGTGGGCTGCACCTGCAACTTCTCAAAATCTGCATTTTGGTCTGTTTCGATTACGGGGTGTTACATTATCTCCTCATTGGGATCATTCGTCCTCGAATGAAAACTAAACTAGCTGAGTATGGAGGGAAGAAGCTGTAATCCCTACCACTAAGTACTAGAAACTAATTTCTGACTGAACTAAGTTCCAAGAACATGCAAATACACTTAAAATGCAAGGCTGACTAAAGGAACAAAATACTAAGATTGAATTAGCGCATGAATGACTAAAAAACTGAAGAGGAACTATTACCTCAAGCTGGAATGGAATCGGAAGGAAAGAGGTGAGGATACTTGGACTTCATGGATGCGTCTGCTTCCTAAGTAGCTCCATCTACGGACTGACTCCTCGATAAAACCTTGACTGATGTGACTTCTTTGTTTCTCGACCTTCTAACCTGACGATCGAGAATCTCAACTCGTACATCCTCATACGAGAGTCTCAACTGGTACATCCTCATATGAGAGACTCTCTTTCAAAGCCACACTCTCTAATGGAATTTGGATGCTGGATCACCCATACACTTCTTCAATAGTGAAATGTGTAAGACTGGATGCACTGTTGCCAAATTTGCTGGCAACTCTAACTCATAAGCCACTTTACCAATCATTTTCGAGATCCGGTAAAGGCCTACATATCTGGGACTGAGCTTTCCTTTCTTGCCAAACCTCATCACCCCCTTCATAGGTGACACATTCAGGAAAACCCAATCATCAACTTGGAACTCTAGTTCCCTTTTCCTTACATTTGCGTAAGACTTCTGGCGACACTGGGCTGTCTTAAGTCTATCTCTGATGAGTTGCAGTTTCTCCATAGCATAATGGACTGAATCTGGCCCTATCAAGGCTGCTTCACATAATTCAAACCATCCCACATGAGATCTACGTATACGCCCATACAATGCCTCATAAGGGGCCATCTAAATACTGGAATGGTAACTAATCCATGCCTAGAATGACATTGAAGTCTACCATTTCAAACTCTACAAGATCTGCTAAGGTGACTTTCTGAAAGACTGTGAGAGGGCAATTTATGTATACCCGTCTAGCTATAACTGGGTCACCAACTGGAGTAGAGACTGAGAAAGCTTCTGGGAGAGTTTCTGGACTGACACCTAAGATTACTGCTATAAAAGAACTTACAAAAGACAAAGTAGCCCCTGTTGTCTTTCCACTGAGTGAACCATATATGAGCTACATCCCTAAGCTGGTAGGATGTCAACTCAACCCTACCATTACCAGTCACTTGCATCACTCTAAAGATTTACTTAACATTATCAATGAAGTTCTATGGGTCCTCAACAACTTGGGACCCTAAAAAATCAGGCGGATTAATCCTAACAAAATATCGAACTCTAGCTGCCATTGATCCACCATTTATATTAGTAGGAACTGGAACCAGCTGATAGTTCTGGTTGGTCATACTTGGAGCCAAAAGCTAAATCACATTCTGAAACTCTGCGTTCAAAACCTCATGGTCTGGGACTAGAGGAGCTGATTTTGCATTGCATGCATTAGCATTCCTTATGTAAGCCCTACGAAGAGGAATGATCTTAAGTGCGTAACGATGGATTAGAAAAAGATCATATCTTACGCACGATAAGAATATAAGAGTAGCCTCCCTCTCATTAGATGTGGTAAACTTCACACCCATGAAAAGGACTCTACTTAGTGCGGCTTTTCAGACATCCTAGGACTCTTAAACCTAATGCTCTGATACCAATTTGTCACGCCCCGAACTATCCCCGAGACGCGGACATAGGACCTAGGACCACAAGTGATCCCAAGTTAACCCTGTTGGCATGATCACGAGCATACTAAAGATAATAAACTGATGCAGAAGCTAAATCATAAATAAAATGAAAAGATAGGGGATACCCATATACTATAACTGAGATAAATAAAAACTGATGAGTTTAATAGAAAGAAGATACTAACTCAATGCTAAGCTGAATCTAACTATGTCTGAAAATAGCCTAGAACTGACTAGAAATGTTGAACAGGCCCCAACTAAGTCTAGCAAACCTGAAACTAAAGGACTAAAAATACTGAAAAGAAACTCATGAATATTGTCCTCGGAGAATGAGGACTCACCACTGATTCTGCTGAACTGGAGATCAGGAACCGATCTAAGCGTGATCTGGATGCTGAGAACCTGAACCTACATCACGAGAAGATGTAGCATAGAGTATGCATCATAAATTGAGGTACTGAGCATACATGATAGAATAAAGCTGAAATAACATATAACTGAACAAAGCAAATAGGCAATGATATAATCTGAACATAATATAAATACTAAATACTGAGCTAACTGAATGCAATGACCAATTCATAACATGCTGAGACAGAATACTGAATATACTGATACATGGTCAATGCATTAGAATCTAACTGAACTGTGGGAACTACTAATAACCGATAATAAAACCACATGAGCTAAATGTGGAGTCCGATGTATACGCCCCATTGAGAGGACCCAATATACCCTGCTAGAGGTATAAAGGCATGCTGGAGTGATCACTGAAATGATGCCCACAAAGGGGACTTACAACCTACGTGGCTAGTAGTTCTGGGACTATTTGGGTACGCTGAATCGTAGTCCAACTCGATATTATGCTACTCCCAATGGATTAAGTGATTAACACATTATGACTAAATTTATGTAAGTTACTGGATAGCTCAAACTAGACATGCAAACTGAGTATGCAACAATTAACTGATATTGGTGCATTAATAACTAAGGCATGTATAACTGAATAACTAAAATATCTGACCTAGAGTGTGTATTCAAGAACTAAAGAAATACATAGCTAGGGTTCTGGAATTGATGTAATAAACTGAATATTAACATACTAATCTGATTTGGATAATTCTAACAGCTAAGAACCCAACAATTCTAACATTCAAGAAACCCTAGGTCTAGTCATAATAAGGGAATCAAGAAACTAACTGAAAACTAGGGACCTAATGTGTGAAAGGAACCCACTAGTGAAATCCCACATACCTAGTGATGAATTCCACTGAGAAATCTTTCGATTATGGGGCTGGAACTGATGGAACCTTGTTGCGTTCTTGAACTAGGGTTCTTGACCTCTTTTCTCTTCTTACGCTCTAATTTTTCTATGTTTTGATTAATGATTTGACTTAGTTATGTTCTAGTTATGTTTCTAGGCTTAAACTGACTAAAACCTCATAATTTAGGATCTAAACGACGTAGCTTAGAGGTCTAACGAAATAGGAAAAGACCAAAAGACCCCTGACTTAACTGCTGTCGGAGTGACCGGCGGATGGGACCTATGGGTCGTAGGTCACCCTACGGTCCGTAGATTGGGGTCGTAGGTCAAGTCTGCTCGATAGGGCTTCACTAAAATTAGCATAACTTTTTGCTCAGAGGTCGGATTTTAGCAAACACGGTGGCGTTGGAAAGATGATTCAATTATCTATCATATCATAGGTTATGGGACACATAATTCCTTTTGTGTTGGGGGAGTGATGACCATTTGAAGTTGACACAATCAGCAACTTCCCCCTAATTGGCTGCTGACCTTCACCAATAATCAGACCTACAGACCATGGATTGAACGACGATCGATGCTGGTCGGCCGTCGTTCGCGTCAGATGCTGAGTAAAGGGGGCCTCGATCCATGAACACAGACCACAGACCGTGGCCTAGCCTACGGACCGTGGGTCTGTCCATGGGTCGAGACTTAGCCGATATTTTGAGCTGGGTTTGGGGAGGGGTTGCAGTGGTGAACCACGGACCACCATCACGGGCTGTGGGTGGAAACCGTGGGTTGCACCTGCAACTTCTCAAAATCTGCATTTTTGGTCTGTTTCGGATACGGGGTGTTGCAGGTAAGGAGTGTTTGCTATTTTGTGTAATTTGAGTTTCGCCGAAAAAATAAAATCAAATAGGTTGATAGGGAATATGCATAAGTAACCATTTAATTATAACCTGAATTTGAAGGGCACGCCTCTCTTTCACAAGGTCCTATAGTCAATGCTAGGCATGTTTTTATTTGGACATGAACAAATGCGGTCAAAACGATTAAACTTACAAAGTTATATGAGTATTTTTCAGCACAATCTCAAATTTTTTTTATCTCGTTTGTGACTTGTGAAATAATTCTGGTAAGTTGAATAAAAATAAGTTGTTATTTTTTCTCTAAAAAGATGTCATCTATTTTTATTAAGGGGTCAGGGGTGTCTGCTCAGTTTGTTTGATTTTCACCCAGAAAAATGAAATTAAATTGGTTTAAACATGCAAACAAAAATATCAACCAAATCGAATGTTTATTTGTTTGATTTTCTTTCAATTGAGTTGCTTAAATTTTTCCCAGTCACAAAAAATGCAAATTCAATTTATTCAGATACAAATTAATTAATTCAACCAAACAAGAGCTACAAGTAAAATTAATTATCACATGTCAGTATATTTAACCTAGTTATATTTAGTTTTCATTTCTTTCTTTGTGAAATATATCTGGCCCGCCCTCCTTACTTTTAGCTTTTTCTTTTGTTTTTTCTTTTCTTTTACTTTTAATATTTGCATGTATTTCCGAATAATATAAAATTTTGATATAGTGTATGCTTTTGTTTAAAAAAACCTTAACAAACGATGAATGAGGATAATAATGAAAAATATTTACAAACCATTGAAATTAAATTTGAAATCAAACTCAAAATAAACACAAACAAAATAAGAAGAATAAATAAAAGCAATAGAAAAAGGAAAAGAAAAACAATAAAACAAGGTAAAAATGAAAGAAAAATTAAAAAATAAAGTTAAAATAATAATAATAATAAAAAGGGATAAGGCACAAGTACCCCTAAACTATGACCGAAATCCTAGATACACACCTCAACTAAACTAAGGTTCTCTTACCCCACATAACTCATATTTTTTGTAATTTTTTATAGCTTTTTGTACGTGACACACTCCATGACTCCACTTAGGTAAGGCACCTGTGAGATATTTGAAGGCCACGTAGGCCAAAAAGGTGTACATCAAGCACAAGGCGTGTGGTTGATAATATAATTTAGATTGACAATGGTGCCCTTGCAGAACCTTTGCCATCAGACTCTAAATCCAGAAAGATCAAAGTTCACAAATGATGATATGTATATACTAGCTCTAGGCACGTGTGTTTCCTGTTAATTTGTGCTGACTTATTCAAATAATATATATATATATTAAACACATTTGTTTAATAGAAAATACAACTGCGAATTTTTTTTTTTTTTTTTTTTACAATAGTTTAGATGTTTCATGAGTTGTTATCGGTATGTTGTTTGATGGGTTGATTATTTGTCCATAGATGAGTTGATTTCATGTAAACTTGAAAATTTTAATTGGTTCAGTTAAGTTAGGCTTGCACAACATTTAGATAGTCTATTGTTTGTATTTTTAGGAACAAATATGTGGTATAAGTTTATCGTATTGATGTTGACTTTGTTTATAGATGCAACAAATATTATGATATATTTATATTTAATATAATATTTATTATGATTATGATTATGTTTAATTTTCTCTTGCACAAAATTTTAATATTAGTGTTTAATAGATTGGTAATTGCTTTTGAAGGCACTCAATATAATGATGGATTGTTACATGAAATTTGATATTGAAGAATGATATACATGTGCATATAAGAATAAAGTCTTATTTACCTATAGAAAATTTCTAATTGATTTAGACACCTAATAATGTGATTTCTACTATACTCAGATATAAGATAATTCCACATTATTTTAATTTGTCATCCCTCCCCTTCACAAAAATTAAAATTGTTAAAGAGTGACACCCCTTCAATATTTGTGATGTCATAACAATTCATGTAACACCCTGGACTTCGAGAAATGGCTAAAACAGGTAAACATGCAAGTCGACGAACCTAAAATGGACCATGGACCCTTCATGAGATCTTAGACGACCTGTTTATGGGACCACGACCCATCTTGGGCATGGTGAAAGACTGCCCAAGGTAGCCACGGTGAAGGTCACCTAGACGAGCCACTAAATGGACCGTGGTGACTTGTACTATCCGTTTAGTGGACCGTACAAGTCACCCATCAGATTTTGAGTTTTGGGTCAACTTAAATCGATCATATCTCTCAGCATAAAGTAAATTAGTTGGCCCCTGACTTATCAAATTTAAGGTCTATGATCCACTTTCCAATGCCACCAAGTTTGCCTAATTTCGAGCCATGAGTAAACAATTATGCCTTTTGTAGTGAAGCCTTGTAGGGCAGGGCAACATGACGACCCACTAGACGGGTCATGCTGCTTTAAACGGACCGTGAAGCAGTAGACAACTCATGAGGCTGGCCGTTTTGGGCACGTTTTTAATTTTAAAAGATGGGGTCATTTTGGTCTTCCCCCCCATACGTTTGGTACTTAAACTATGTTGTTTTAACCTTATTCTAAACCTAAACTACTCGTTACACACCAAATTAAGGGCTTCGAAAGTGTCAATCAATTCTTTGACGTTCATTAAAACTTCAAGACATTATAACAAGGTTACAAGAGGAGAAAAGCTAGGGTTCAAGCGTTCTTCTAGTTTCTTCATTTTTACCAAAGAACTTCGTTCTTCTAGGTATGTAAGACTATGATACTGTTGGACTAGTTCTTCCTCATGTCCTACATCTATTTTCAAATCAATAAAAGAGTAATCTAGGGTTCTATACATAGATTTTAGTATTCTTGAGATGACTTGATATTGAGATTCTGAATTCTTGAGTTGTTGATTGTTGAATTCCTATTCCAAATCATTGAATTGACATCCAATGTGAGTTGTGATTGTTGAGTTGATTGTCACGACTATTTTTTAGCATGAACCCTATTTTGAGTATTCAACAAATTTGTATTGATGATTTTTTAAGCAAAATATTATTGTTTAAACTATGTTTTGAGGAAGTATCAGGGAACTAAGTATTTTCCAAATGTTTCATTTTTACATGAAGAACAAGATTCGACTTTTTGAGAAAAGTTGAAAGTGTTTTCAGAAAGATTAAGTTCAGAGCAGTGACTTCTTAAGGAGACCCCTTTTTGAGAAATTTGAACTAATTATTTCCCAAATGTATCATTTTTACATGAACAACAAGAGTAGATTGTTTGAGAAAAGTTAAAAATGGTTTTAGAAAGATTAAGTAGAGAACAATTCCCTCTTAAAGAGGCCCCTTTTAGAGAAATTATCTAAACCCAAAATGTATTTTTACATTAAGCAAAGAGAAACCTTATTTTCTATATGAACTATGAGCTTTAGAGACAGTTCAAAGCAGTTACCTAAGAGGATAGTTTGAGAAATTATTTCAAACTAGAGAAAAAGTAATGTTTTTAAACATTTGAGAAGCAGTATATATTATTGAGAGTAGTATTGAGCACCGATATAGGGGAGAGTTCAGAAACTCACAGCCCCCATAAACCATGTCTTGCCCACATGGATACAAGAGCATACATTTTAGATGAATCCTTAATGCCTTAGGGAAGAACTCAGTGAATCAACTTAGTTGAGGTATTATATATCCCAAAACGTATAGGACAATTCTGGCAGCGTCGACAAGACGTTGTATCATCACTTAGCTCATAGAGATGGTTGTTGGTTAGGGTCTGGATTTGGATGTACTGCTAGCGTGTTGCCCCAGCACTTCTGGCATACTAGTGGCGCGCCGCAAAAGCACTCGACGAATTATTTTTTTGTAAAATTCAAGCTTCAAACTAGTTTAAAATTAAGGAATTTCTCCTAAACTTTTCTTGTTTCTGAAACCCCAACACGTATTCATGAATAATTTCATACAATCCCTTTCAAGAATCACAACTCATACTTAAGATCCTCAACCCAAGATCCTCAAAACCTCTATTGATAAAGAATGAAACAAAAATTATGAACTACTCAAGAATCTCTTAATATAATGATTTCATAGACGAATTCGTGGATGAATTAGATATATGGTGTGAGGACAAACAATTCAAACACTATGAGAAGCCTGACATACCTGGAAAGAATGATGTTCTTGGCGAAAACCACATGTCTTGAAAAACGTTTGAACTTAGCCCTTTTTCCTCTTGAAACCCTGCTCTAAATCCCTAAGTGTTTAGGAATGTGAATAGGTGATTTAGAATCTGATTAAACCCTTATTTAGGTCAGAAAGACGTGTTATGCCTGGTGGGAAAAAGGAAAAGACCAAAATACCCTTTTCTAAAATGAATGAAGTGCCTTAAATAGAGAGGCTTCTCTTAAATGAGCATAACTTTTTACCTCTAGCTCAAAATTAAGTAAAATGGGCGGCGTTGGAAAGAGGACTCAGATACCTTCAATTTTGTAGGTCATGGGCCAACTAACTTTTTATGTGCTAAAAGAAATGGTCATCTGAATTTGACCCAAATAAAATCTCATAGTGAAACTCAATCGGAATGAAAACTTTCAAATCAACTTTATGCTAGGGGATTCTAGTGACTTTAACACTTACGAAAAATTTAGAATCACTCAATCCAATCTTATTCACAATAAAGAATGGTTCGAGTATTAACTAATTAATTTATGGGATGTTACAACATTTGGGATCATTCGTCCTCGAATAACGGGCGGATTGAGAACGGAAAGGGTTTGCTCTTACTATATTTCTTACTTCTTAAATTGCCTACTAACATAGGAGAAACTAATTTCTACTAAGATTTTGGAACTGTCTATGGCACATCAATCAAGACCGATATAAGTTTGAGCATAGCCAAACTCTATATGAAGTTATCTTACATGAGACAAAGAAAATTTGGGCATGAAGTAAGAATATGACAATTACACCTTAAGCAATACAACTGCTAGCTATAAAGCCTAACAACACCTCTAAACCATGTCCTCCTGTATGTATACCACACCTCATAAACTATAACTCATAACTTCTACAAGGGTTTATGACTACTCATACCGGGGTGAAAGTTAAATTGTCTGCTCTTAATGCGTTCAAGCCTGATCTCTATATCACAAGATGCTAAACATGAGAAGTTTATACTAATCTAACCACAAGATTCAAGTTCTATACCTCTATAGGAAATTTCATCCCAAGATACTAGTGTAACATCCCGCTATTTGAAAGAACTAGAATTAGAAAGAAACCGTTTTTGGAAATAATTAAATTTGGTAAATTTTGTAATGTTATGCAAAGTATGAGTTTTGGGTCAACTTCAAATAGCCTTAAATCCTAGCACAAAAATATTTAGGTAGGCTACAAGATACCATATGAAAGGTCTTTGAACTATCTTTCCAACGCCACCGAGTTTGCTAATGTTCGAGTTCGTATGAGGGAGATATGCTCGTTTGAAGTCGGGATGTCCAAATTAGGAAAGTCACCTGGATTTTAGAGGGGTATTATGGTCTTTTCCTTACCCAATTAGGTTATTTTGTTTTTAGTAATTAATTAGGGGTCTAAACTGAATTGGTTCAGTTTACGCACTCAAAGATTTTACACTAGGGTTTTAGAGAAAAGAACTCAAGAGGAGAAAAGAAGAGAAAGGCAAAGATTCGTCGATTTCTTGAGGAATTGATTGCGGATTTCACCAAGGATTCGATCCTACCAGGTATGTGAGTTCACATAGCATTGGGTTCGTTCACCCACGCGCCAAATATGTTTATTTCAGTGCAAATTTCATCCTAAAAGATTAAGGATTTGATGTTCTTTAGTTGTGTTCTTGAATTGCTTTCATTCTTGAACTTATATGGGATTTATGAGTTTCTTGAGATGGTTTTATCGAATTTAAGAGTTGTTTTGAGTTAGATTCTTGTGTACATGTTTTGGGTATTTGAATCTAAAGAGATATTGAGAAAAAGAATTGAATTTTATCGAATTAATGTCAGAAAATGAGAAGAAAAATTTGTTGAGTTTACCTGGGGGGAAAGCTGGTGCGACACGCCACTGATACGCCAGAAGTGCGCCAAAAATGGGTTCCAGTACTTTGGGGGGTGGCGCGAAGCGCCAATAGTGCACCCAGGTTGTCCGCCCTTACCCGTTTTTGATCGTTTAGCTCGTCTGAGTCCTTCTTAAGTGTAGTAACACTTCCTATCGATTCTAAGTACTCTAAATGAATTTGAAAAATCTAGAAATCATCTGTAAACATGAATCAAAACCTTGAATCCATAAATTCACATTCAAGGAAAGTTGAGAGCCAAGTCTAGAGAGTTCTTAGAGTCATTTCAAAAGTCTTTTATAAATGTTTTAAAACTTAATTTACGACCTAAGCATTGAGTTGAGTAAGAGTAAGAGTGAATTTCATTTTCCTCAAAAGACTATATGGGGACTAAGTATTCTCAATGATTAAATGTTTTCACATTTAAACAAGAACGGAAACACAGATTTCCAAAAGTGTTTTTGAGGTAGTTTTTTAGTAATAACCTCAAACCATAGAGAAAGAGTTATGATTTTTAACATATGAGCTGAGTATTTTGGGTGTAGTATTGAGCACCGATATAGGGATGAGTTCATAATAACTCAAGTCTCCATAAACCATGTAGCCAACGTGGGTAGAAAGGGTCATATTTTTAGATGATTCCTTAATACTTTTTATAATAGACTAGTGGATCCACTTAATTGAGCCGTTCTATATCGTGGAAAGATATAGGACAGTTCTGGAAGCGTGGGCAAGACATTGTATCATCACACAGCTCATAGTGATTGCGGTCGGTCAGAGAAACTCCCACATAGTTATATTACTTTGTTATATATATAAATTGAGTTGTTATTTTATTTCTCCAATACATTGAGTTGTTATTTACTGTTTAAATGCTTTATATAAACTGAGTCTTTATTGTTGTTTATTTTTGCATTGAGTTGAGTATCCATGAGTTGAGTAAAGCTGAGGTAAGTGTTTCTTTCAAAATACAGTTCAAGCTTATGTCATGTTTAGTTTTACCTTCGCATGCTCATACATTAAATGTACTAATGCCATTTGGCCTGCATCATTTTATGATGCAGATACAGATAACCAGGATCAGCATCCAGCGCTTCTTGATCCAGTTGAGCACTCAGAGTAAGTTGGTTAGCCTCCTTGCTTTCTGGAGGATCCCTTTTTATGTTGTTTTTAGTATTTCAATTGTTAGGATGATCGGGGGTCTAGTCCGGACATCCCTCAAAGTTTTAGAGGCTTCATAGACGGATAGTTATAGTTCATTACTCTTTCCATTTTTAGTTGTTTATGTTAAGACTTGAGTTGCCATTTTGGATAGTTGAATGTTTCTTTTCAGAAATTCTAAGTTATTGCATAATTTTATATTTTGAGACTTTTTCTTGTTATTTAAGTCTTCCAGTAAGAGTTAAGCCAGACCAAGGGTTCACTTGGGGCCAGCAAAGGTTCTCGAGTGCCAGTCCCACCCAAGGTGTAGGCTCGTGGCGTGACAACTAGTCCTTACCACTACATTAAAGATTAGAACCTTAATTACTCCATGGACTCCTACTAACCATCTTTCTAAGAATTTCTCATTCTCTCATCATCTCTACCGACTGAAATTTCACCGATTACTATCAGGAACTAACTAACTACTCCCACCTAACTATTACACATAGTAAAACCTCATTCACCCTTCCTCTACCAATATAACATAAGATGCAATAAGCACAGTACTGCTACAAACATAAGAAATATAAACCTTCTCCTTCTATCATCCCTCAACTACTATCATCCCTATCCATGTCTAACTAAATAGGATCATGGAAAGGGCTTTAGCGTGAAAGATCATAAGCATGACTCAATCAAGAGCTTTGATATAAGAATACGCATGACATAACATTATTTTTCTAGCCATTGACATCAAATCATGAATTTGCAAGACTGAGCATACTAGAGACATGAGTGCTTATATGAACAGGTTCATATCATGAGGTTGATATCCATGACTTTATGGAGTAAGATTCAGATCAATGGGCTAAATTATTTGCCCCTCATTTTGGGAAATAGAGGCATTAACGGGATATTTTAATGACTGAACTTTGAGGAATACACTAGAGTATGAATGGATCGATATATCACTTCAACTCTTTCTAAGACATCACTATATGATTCTCAACACTTGACTTGTTTTGTCATCCTTGTTATCCCTCCCTTAGGTCTAAAGCTGACACCTAAAAGCTATGGATCTATTCCATCATCTCTAAATTGGTCTATATTCCCTTTATTCTAATACACGGGAAAGTCTTTATCTCATAGCTATTGAACTTTCCATAAGTAGGTACTAAGATTCCTTCAAAGACCTCTTTCTAAGATGCTTCTCTTAACCTCTTATTATTGTCATATAAGGCCACTTAATCTGACTGTTAATAATCTGACTTCTCCTTCATAGCCTACCAATAACATCCTTCTATGTTTATATCAACCTAACTGGAGGAAACTTTGAACTATATTTAAGAGGCTCGTCATTAAATATATACAATATTTTCTACCAAACTCTTAAGGGTGATAAATAATTCTTACATCACCCTACTCCATATTGACAACTCAATTATGCTATCTAGGCATACATAAAAACAATAAACTTAAGGGAAAACTCCTCATTAATAACTTACTGGGTGCATGATTGCAACAACAGAATTTGTCTCATCACTATCTTTTCTTTCTTAGATAATTATACCTCTACATAAATTCTTCTAACTCTGGGCACTTTTGTCACTACTGATTATAACATTGTAACTCATACTATCTTTTCGGGTAAAAATACTACCCAAGCTCTAAAACACACTTCCTCATATGGGTCTCAACTGAAACAAGGTTTAGAGAAAAAAGTCAGGGAGTACATCTCAAATTTAGCTCGAACGCACGATTCATATGAACAAGAGAGTATTCTATCGAATCTCAACACTTAAGATCACTCTCGGCCTTCTCTCAAGCCCCTCTGCAGTCTCATGACTTTCCCACGGCTTTTGTTGAGAGTTACTCATCGATAAGGATTCGGGCATTGCTTTTCAACCACCTTCATTATGAGGGGTAGTCGAATGAATTTTAGAAACGTACTAGTTGGAATAAGTTCCTCATGATATAGTTCTATTGCATGATTTAGAGTATGAAGAAGGGAAACTTCTCTTAAATGTATGTAGTCCTTTTATTTATAGAAGTGGGGCCCTCACAACCATAAATAAGATTCTACTGACACGACTTCATAGATACCCTAGGACAATTGAACTTTGTATTCTGATACTAAGTTTGTCATGACCCGAGCCCACACCCTGGATGTGGAAGGCACTCGAGAACCATTAATGGTCCCAAGCAAACCCTCATTGTAGCTGAGTACAACCAGAAAACTAACTCAAATAATAATCAGCTTAAAACTGAATTTAATCTGTTAAACTTAAATACTCAACTCATAAAGTCCGGATGATACTCAATAGAAATACTTATAGTTTGTAAAACAACTCAAAATAAAGTAAATATTGAAAGACTCCTCAACTCTATCTATCTATGAAGCCTCTATAGTTTAATATAGATGTTGAGACAAGACCCACAACACCCTAAAAAGACTAAATTGAGAGGGGAATAAGGGAAATCCTTCGAAATGCAAGGAGGCTTACCAAAGCTAACTTGAATGTCAATTGATCTCAACGAAGCGTTTGTTCATGTTCTAGACTGTATTTGCATCATTATAAGATGCAGGTGGAATGATATCAATATATTGAATATACGAGCATGCAAGGAGAATTGAAAATACAGATAACTGAACTGAAAAGACTGGAAGAGTACTCAACTCAACTCAATACAAAAGCAATAACAAAAAACAAAAAATTTAAAATCTTCATAATAAACCTATAATAACTTAGGGATGTATATAAAAATATAATAATTTACGCATTACTCTTATTTGGGAGATTCTATAACCGATAACCATCATTATGAGCTATATGATGATACAGTGTCTCATCCACGGTGGCAAAACTGTCCTATACCTTGTTGGGGATATTGAACACCTCAATTAAGTGGATCCACTAAGCTTTTCCCGAAGGCACTAAGGATTCAGCTAAAAATTATGATCTTTTACCCATGTTGTCTACATGGCTTATGAGGAAAGTGAATTGTCTGAACTCATCCCCATATCAGGGCTCAATACAACTCCCATAATATATACGCATGCTCAAATATATAAATCATACTCTTTCTTTGGTTTGATCTTGTTACTCAAACTATCTTCTTAAAAGAGGTAACTGCTCTGAAATATCTTTGAACTCATAAAATCATTTTAGAAATCAAAGTTTCTCTTTTCTCAATGTAAAAATGATACATTTGGGAATACTTAGTTCCATTAACTTTTACTCAAAATGTTTCTTTAAACTTTCCTTAACAACTCAGTTTAAAACACAAATATTGGCGTTAAAAGATTCTCAAGATTTATAACTCAAAATAGGGTTCATCCTGAAATATAGACATGAATGAATCAACTCAAGAATATCAATAACAATGTAGAAAGTCAATACTCAGAACTCACTAACTCAAGAATTATGAACTTCACGATCCTACTCATCTCAAGATTACTCAATCATAAGGTTCATACATAAATATGGGCATGAACGAATCAAATCATGGATCTCAATAACAATATAGAATCTCAATACTCAGAACTTAATAAAAGCTCTTGAACTTTTCTCTTAAACTCACTTTTGTTTTGAATGAAAATTAAGAAATGTGATTAGAACATGTAGGAAATCTCAAGAATTAGTGGAGCCTTTAGGAGCAAATACAAATAAGAGAACGTAGTGACGATTCAAAGAAACACATTCAAAATGAAGCACAGAAAGAAAAAGGACCGTACTGGTGGTGCATCACCCCAGCACTCCTGGAATAATGGTGGTGCGCGCCGCGCCAGGCTAAAAAGTACTGGGATGGATTTGGGTTTATTGGTGGTGTGTCGCCCCTACACTCCTGACATACTTGTGGCACACTGCGCCAACCCTTGCCCTGCGGCTTCGATGAATTTTTTCGGCAAAATTCAAGCTTCAAACTAGTTTAAAATTGGGGAATTTCTACTAAACTCTTCTTGATTGTCAAACCCCAACTCGTATACATGAGGAATTTCATCCAATCCCTTTCTAGCATCACAGTTCATACTCAAGTTCCTTAAAGAACCTCAAAACCACCATTGTTAAAGAATGAACCTAAAATCAAGAACTACTCAAGAATCTCTTAATATAATGATTTCATGGATAAATTAGATGTATGGCGTGAGGATGAACAATTACAACACTGTGAGAAGCCTTACATACCTTGAAAGAATGATGTTCTTGGAGAAAACCACAAGTCTTGAAGAACGCTTGAACTTAGCCCTTTTTTCCCTCTTGAAATCTCGCTCTAAATCCCTAAGTGTTTAGGAATGTGAATTGGTGATTTTGAATCTGATTAGACCCTTAATTGGATTAGGAAACACGTGCTAAGCCTAGTGGGAAAAAGGAAAAGACCAAAATACCCTTTTCTAAAATTAATGAAGTGCCTTATATAGAGAGGCTTCACTCAAACAGGCATAACTTTTTTACTCCGAGCTTGAAATTAAGCAAACTTGGTGGCGTTGGAAAGATAACTCAAATACCTTCAATTTGGTAGGTCATGGGCCACCTAACTTCTCATGTGCTAAAACATACGGTTGTTTGAAGTTGACTCAAGTAAAATCTCATAGTGAAACTCAATCGGATAGAAAGCTTTCAACTCAACTTTATACTAGGGGATTCTAGTGACCTTAACACCTAAGAAAAAATTAGAATCACTCAGTACAATCTTATTCACAATGAAGAATGGTTTGAATCTTAACTTAAAATTTTCGGGATGTTACAATCTAAGAATTTGTACACATTTCCTTTCTGTAAACAACAAACGAATATAAGGAGAATTAGTGATCAATGTTATAAAATGAAGCTAAATGTAATGGAGAAGATAATGTGATTCCCGATGTCCAGTTGGAATGATCAAATAAGATAGAGACGAAAGAAGATAAGAAGAAGAAGACAAAAATAAATTTTGATCTATATTTTTTGTCTATGGAATATTCTTCCTTATTCATTTATAGATTGTGTTGAAGTTTATATTCTAAACTTTCT
Organism: Solanum okadae; assembly: GCA_036553675.1. Taxonomy (NCBI): domain Eukaryota; kingdom Viridiplantae; phylum Streptophyta; class Magnoliopsida; order Solanales; family Solanaceae; genus Solanum; species Solanum okadae. Next base: position 47,767,679 of record CM071678.1, read on the forward strand.
ATCTGTATTTGTAGATATAAAATAGTTTTCCTTTGTGCTACTATAAATTTTTTACAAGTTCCTGCGAATATATTACTGTTAAGTCTATTTTGCCTATGTCATGGGGCATTTTTATATTCAAATGGTAATACATTCCATTCATAAAATTCTTGTGGTACTGTAAATGTTGGAAGTTTTTTAGATTCTTCTTCTAACTTTAAGTGGTAAAATCCTGATTTAAATATAAAAAACCAAGGTACTATGTAAAAAACTAATACTAAGGGATAAAAACAATAGAAATATAGAGACAAAAGATGAAAGTTTTTTTTGTTAATTTCTTCAAGTGTACCCAAGTCTCTTCAAAGTGTACAAATTGTTGTGTCAAATACCACAATTTATAGGATATAATTGAGTAAAATCAAAAGGTATCATAATCATGTCATTAATATCTTGAGAGTGTGGGAAGATTAATGATGAGATAGTGGAGGTGTGGTACTAATACACATATGATAAAAATTACACCTAAAAATGATCAGATAAAGAAACGAAAGTTTCTCTAATAGCTTTTCTTAACATTATAATTAATTATTTTGACAACTCTTGATTCTCCTACATTATTATAACAATAAGTGAATCAACTTAGCAATTTAGGTCAATTTAATATTCAATTAATTAGATATTTTATAATATTTTAATTTAGTATAGGGGTAAGCCACTTTGCAACTTGAGGCTTCCCACTTTTAATAACATATGATATGATACTTTGAATGAGAGGAAACTTAATTAATACTCTGCTCCCAGATGATATTGTTAAGAGAATAATCAACATCATTCTTAGTAATCCAAAATAAATAATCATGCAACGTGGAATAGCAATTATAATTAATACTACAAATCATTAAACTAATTATCCAAAAATGAGCTTCATCAACTTTTGATTTTTAATCAACTGTTGCGCCATAACACATTTTAGGAAGAATCAGTTAGTCGTGGATTCGACTTGTATTTCCCTCCTAACCACTAAAAATATTTTTGAAGTACTCGGAAGTAATGTCTTTATGTGCTTCAAAAAAATAATAAACTGTGTATATCATATGTATTTCAGGAAGAATCGGTTATTTGTGGGTTCAACTAGCCCCTCTTGCATTATAATTAAGCACATTTTTTTTTGCTTTATTCTTTCTAGACCCTCAAGCCTGACTCATTGAAAACTCTCTTTTCTTTCTGTTGTGTCATTAAATTGTGTATAATTAAATCGAATGTCATGCATCAGTAATGGATGTAGCGTATAGTGAATATTTTTTGCACTTCTGACAAATAACTTGGCATCTGCATTAGCATTTTATATGAGAATTTGATTAAACTATTATTATGTTGATGTGTACGATCATTGCAAGGCTTTTTAAATAAAAAATATTCAATAAAATTGTCTCTTTGTTATCCTTTTCAGAAGCTAGCTATGTAGATATTAGTGATACAGTTGATATGAGGAATGATATAATGCCAAACAAAAACTAATTCACATTTTATTAAACTTGCAAAAATATGCAAGTGATCATAAATTACTCTTTTGGCCAAAAAGGGAAATGAGAAGAACAACACCTGTTACATTTGGCCAAAAAAGAAAGGACAACAAACACAAATAATAAAACCACATAAAGGACTCTAACATAAACTTAAACAAAAAAACAAGTGAGTATTGGAAAAAATATACTATGAATACGACTACAAAACAAAACTACAAAACCCCAACCCATAGTCCCCCCCCCCCCCCCTCCTCCCCAAAGCAAAAACCTAAGCTCTAAGTCAAGATACTCAAACTCTTGATCTTCATTCTCACGGATCCAATCTGCAGTGATGGTAACACTACTGGAACTCCCTACTGATGAATTTACTGATTCAATAGGCCTCGTGTCTAATGGATCATTCACATTTCACTGAATCTCATACGGAACCAGTTGACAAAGAGATAGGGAAAACAAGTTTGTTGTCTGAATAAGCAGAGGATGTGATAAAGGTGTAGTTGCAACAGCATGAGGACCCTGCAACACCATGGCCTGCTGATATTGTTTATAAATCGATCGTGGAGGGCAAAGAAATCCTCGAGGCCCCAACAGCATTGGTTTCGTCGGAAGGGGACGATAAATGTTTCCCTGGCTGTTTGACGCTAATGGGGTAGACTGATGTTCACCCAACTCATGGTAGAGGGTGGCGAGTGTAACACCTCGGTATTTTAAAGAGCTAAAATTTGAAATAAAAAAATCTGAAATTTTGCAAGTTAGGCATAGGCTATGATTTTTAAGTCAATTTCAAACGACCATAACTTTCGAAACATGATAGGTTAGGTGGCCCATAAGATAACAAATAAAAGGTCTTGGAATTTTCTTTCCAATGCCACAAGGTTTGCTAATTTTTGAACTCGTATGAGGGAGATATGATTGTTTGAAGTCAGGCTGTTCAATTAAGGAAAGTTACCCAAAATATGAGGGTTATTTTGGTCTTTTCCTTACCCAATCAGATTAATTCGATTTTTAGTAATAATTAGGGGTCTAAAATGATTTGGTTCAGTTTTCCAAAAATAATTTACGCTTAGGGTTTTGGAGGAGAATTTAAGAAGAGGAAAAGATAAGAAAAAGGAAGAACGAGCAAGGTTTTCTCGAATTGAGGATTTGTTTGGCCAAATCGAGGTATGTGAGTTCTCATAGTGTTGGGTTCGTTCACCCAGATGCTATTTGAATCTAAGTGATTGGGGAAGAAACCATTCAATTCTAGTCGAATTAAGGTTAGAAAATGAGTAGAATAAAATTCATCGGAATTGCTTGGGGGAGTGGTGGCGTGACGCGCCAGAAGTGCGCCAGAAATGAGTCTCTGAGCTTTAGGGGCTGGCGCCCCACGCCAGTAGTGCACCCGGGTCATCTGTCCCCACCCTTTTTTCTGTCATTTTACCCGTCTATGTTCTCCTAAAGTGTACCTTCACTCCATATTGGTTCTAACTACTCTAAACTACTTCTAAACATCTAGAAATCATTCAAAACATGAATCATAACCTCTAATTCATAATTCAAATTCAAGGTAGAGCTAAGAGTCATGTTTTGAGTGTTCTTCGAGTCATTTTAAAAAGTCTTTCTTACAAATTGTTTTTAAACTTGTTTAAAGACTTGAGCATTGAGTTGAGGAAAAGTAAGAGCTGAGTTCATTTTCTTTAAAATTATATATAAGAACTAAGTTTTTTCAAGAGAAATGTTTTTACATTTAAGAAAAATGGAAACATCGATTTCCAAAGAGTTCATGAATAGTTTTTAGTATTATCTCTTTTAGAGAAACCTTTTGAGTAATAATCCCAAAGATAAGGAAGAGGAAATCTTTTCTTTAAAACATAATGAGCTAAGTATATTTTGGGAGTAATATTGAGCACCAATATGGGGGAGAGTTCTAGCAACTCACAGCTCCCATAAACCATGTAGCCAACGTGGGTAGAAAAGGGTCATACTTTTTTGAAGATTCTTTTATTCTTTTTAGCATAGACTAGTGGATACACTTAGTTAAGGAGTTCTATACCCTGACAAAGTATAGGATAGTTCTGGCAGCGTGGGCTAGACGTTGTATCATCACATAGCTCATAGTGATATTTGTCGGTTAGAGAATCTCCTAAACAGAGTTATTTTGTATTTTTGCATACAAACAGAGTTTATATTGTATTTTCTAATACATTGAGTTGTTATCTACTGTTTTAAAGTTTTTCTTTATACTGCATTATTTTTGTTGCTTTATACTGAAATGAGTTAAGTTGAGTTAAGACGAGGTAAGTGTTCCTTTAGTTTCAGTTCAAGCTTATGTCATGTTTTAGATTTCCCCTCATATGCTCGTACATTTCATGTATTGATGTCATTTTGTCTGGATCTTTTATGATGCACATACAGGTAACCAGGATCAACATCCAGCTCTTTGTTGATCCAGTTGAGTTCCAGGGTATTGGTGAGCCTCCTTGCTTTCAGAGGATCCCTTCTTTATTTTTAGTTATTTCAGTTGTTAGGATGATCAGGGGTCTTGTCCCGACATCCCTCATAGTATTAGAGACTTCATAGATAGATAGACACTAGTTCATGATTCTTTTCATTTTTCAATTGTTCGTGTTAAGACTTGAGTTGCCTTTTTGGCTAGTTGAATGGTTATTTCTAAAACATTCTGAGTTTTTGTTTTGAGAGAGTTCAGTTTAAGATTGTATTTCAGTACATTTTATATGAGTAAGTCTTCCGCTAAGAGTTAAGTTAGGCCAAGGGTTCGCTTGGGGCCAACAATGGTTCTCGAGTGCCAGTCACACCTAAGGTGTAGGCTCGAGGAGTGACAAACTTAGTATCAGAGTACAAAGTTCAAGAGTCCTAGGGTTTCTATGAAGCCGTGTATGTAGAGTCCTTGATATCAGTGTGAAGCGCGCCACATCTATAATTAAGAGGCTGCAAAATTTAGGAACTATCTCACTTTTTTTATACTATTTTTATGGAAAAGAGTTCATCGGTATAAAGTTCCTTTCTAATTTGTGATTATGTGTATCTTTCAGATCATGCCTCCACGAAGAGTTGTCAGAGGTCGTCCCGCTAGAAGGAATGTTGAGGATCAAGGGGTATCCAATGCACCAGAAGTACAACCCCAAGGAAAGGTTACTAACGTTGAGTTTCGGGAAGGTATCTAGATGTTGAAACAAGTTGTGACCAACCAAGCTGGGCAACAGAGAGAGGTTTGACAAGAGGTGGCTGATACATCCAACATCTGGGAGTTTTTAAGGATGAATCCTCTAGACTTCACCGTTTCAAGTGTCACTGAGGATCCGGAAAACTTTGTGGAAGAACTACAGAAGGTTTTTGAGATTATGCATGTTGCTGATGTTGAGCGAATGGAACTAGTTGCATACCAATGAAAGGAGTCGCTAGAATCTAGTTTGACAAATGAAAGACGAATAGAGCTGAAGGTGAACCAATTGTGAGTTGGATGGTGTTTGAGGAGGCCTTCTTGGGGAGTTTCTTTCCCCGTGAACTGAGAGAGGACAAGGTAAGGGAGTTCCTCACTCTTAAACAAGAATCTATGAGCATACATGAGTACAACCTTAAGTTCACCCAACTATCCGGTTATGCCTCAGAGATTGTTGCTGACATGAGGAGCATGATAAGTTTGTTCGTTGTTAGGTTATCTTGTCTGTCAAGTAAGGAGGGCAAAACAGCTATTCTGATAGGAGATATGGAAATAACAAGCCTTATGATCCTTGTGCAGTAGGTTGAGAAAGATAAGCTGAGTGATGGAGAAGAGTTCTGAAATAAGAAGGCAAAGACATCAGGAAATGAGTCCAAGCAGCAGAAGAGTAATGCGAACCTGTTATCTTTCCAACAGAAGCAAAATGGACCTGCTCCATCATCTGCTAGTGCACTTGCACCAAGGAATAAAGGTGAGTTTAAGAATTAGAATTCGCAGAAATTCAGAGCTAAACTTGCACAGTCTCAGGGTAGTGTCGCACAAAGAGGAAATGGGACTCCTGCATGTGCTAAGTGTGGTAGGACCCACTCAAGAGTGTGTCATGATTGCTCTACTGGTTGTTTCCAGTATGGTCAGAATAGTCATTTCATGAAGGAGTGCCTAAAGAACAGGTAGGGTAGTGGTAATGGGGGCAATAGAGCCCAATCTTCTTCAGTTGCTCCACCTAACAGAGCTGCACCTAGAGGAGCTACTTGAGGGATAGGCGGAGGAGAAAACCATTTGTATGCTATCACCAGTCGCCAAGAGCAAGAGAATTTTCCAAATGTTGTCACTCGTATGATCAAAGTCTTTAATTTTGATGTATATGCTTTGCTAGATCCAGGAGCGAGTCTATCTTTTGTGACTCCTTATATTGCCATGAATTTTGATATTCTTCCTGAGCAACTTCTTGAGTCCTTTAGTGTTTCTACAGCTATTGATGAGTCTATTCTAGCTGAGAGAGTTTATCGTGATTGTACCATTTCCACCAATCACAAGGACACCATAGCTAACTTAGTCGAGTTAGACATGGTAGATTTTGATGTTATTCTATGTATGGACTGGCTTCATGCATGTTATGCCTTAGTTGATTGTAGAACTCGAGTTATTAAGTTCTAGTTTCCTAATGAGCCAGTTATAGAGTGAATGAGTAGCTCAACAGTGCCTCAGAGTCGTTTTATTTCGTACCTTAAGGAAATAAACAAGTAAAGAGCAAAATCAACAAAAATGCAAAGAGTACTAATCAAGGAGACGGGATTCTTGGGATATGATAGGAATACGGGTTAGACTAGACTATTGGGTACATGCTTTTGATAGTAAATCCATTGAGTATTTGTGACTAGGCTAGACTATAGTGGGGGTAAATTCTCTCTCTAGCAACTTACCCCGAATCAAATGGGTTCCTCTTGGACACCCAATTGCCGCATGAAGAACAACCTCCACCTTAGCCCACTCACTCGCTCGAGATGAGTGTGTGGGAGAAGGACTAGGGTTCACTCTCTTGAGCTGAACCTCATGTCGACCCACTCCCACCGGCCATCAATTTAGTAGTCTTAGTTTTACGACCTCTCTCTCAAGCAAGCCGAAAACACAAAGCGGAAATCGTATTTGCAACTATAATTTCATTAAGTTCCACCACAACTACTAAATGAAATCACATTTACACAACAAATAAACCATCAACAAGCAAGACCCAACAGATAATCTAACCAATATTCACAAAATCACACCCCAAGAATTGGGGTTTTATCTAGACATGTAAATGAGATAGAAATTTATACTGAAATGAGTTTGCATTCAAATGGGTATGAAGATTTAAGTGTCAAAACAAGCAAAGAATGAAGAATCCCCCAGACCCAAGTCCAAAATCTTGGAGTTTAAACCGTTTGAATCTTCAAATTCTTCAAAACCCTCTATAAGCTTAGAGAGAATAATCTAAGTCTATGTTTAAATTTCTCCCTTAAAAATCTGATATTAAATGAGTATTTATAGTTTTTAAAGATTTGTGTTGCAGCGGATCACTCGGCGACATTAGTCGGAATCGCCAATCAACTCGACGATTCACCCTTTGTTGTAGTTCATCGCCGTTTTGCGTTAACCTTCAGCATCATCGTGTTTTGGATCATTAAGTGACCTAGTACTGCTTCACGGAACTGTTCGGCGACACGCCGACTACTCTTTTTCACCGCCGATTTGATCTTTTCATTCAGGGCTCAACACACTGGAACAAAAGGCGAGGTGAGATCATTTGGCGACACGTTGAATGGTTTCAACGATCCACATAACTTCATTTCTCCATTCTTTCTGCTTCATTTGTTCCTTTTTGCTCAATTGTGTCCATGCCTTTGTCTCCAAGTCTAAATACCTGGAACTCAAGGTATTTTATCAGGTTTTGAGACAAAATATGCATTTGAGGACACTAAACCTATTAACTCGTAGCCCTAAGTGAGTCCAATTTGTGGACTCATCAACACCCCCAACTTAAACTTTTGCTTGTCCTCAAGTAAAACTCAAGTTCAGCAGTTTAAAAAGGATGTCTCAAATAGTGCTACACAAGATTCAATTATGAATGCACACAAGAAGACTCAATTTACTTTTGCAAAGATCAAATGTGCACTCAAAAATTCAAGTTGTGACTCATCACTATTAAAGAATCTCGTGTTCACAATACTTGATCCAAATGCAAGTTCAAGCTCAACTATAGTGTTCAAATTCCCTCACACAAAGAATGATTCATTTTCACACACAATGAGTTAATCATTTAAAAGTTCCGGAATCAGATACAACGCTCACACTAAAAAAGAAGAACACAATGCATGCTTTCACCCATAGGCTTGCCCGTATTTTCCAATCAGTATTTGTTTCAGCTCACTCAATATCACTAAGGTCTTTCAAGGCTTGTAACGGGGCTTAGTGCAAAGGTATGGTCATTTAGGCTCAGTAACTTTTGTCCTCATGAAATGTGGTGCTCTCAACACTTCCTTTCCTTTGCCTTTATCATTTTCATTAGTGCATCATAAGTCATCATATTATTCACTTCCCATGGATTGTTTGGAAACCCCATTTCTTTTGTACTTTATTCCACAACTTTCTTTTTCATTCTTTTTCTTTTTCTTTCTCTTTTTTTTTTATATATATATGGAGGGGTTCCATTTTTCTCAAAACAATGGGTAAGAGGAGACTTCCCTTGTACTTCTTGACTTGCCCTTATCTTTTCACCACACCCCCAACATAGGCTTTTGGCCTAAGTTGGCTATTCAACAAACCACAACTTCATAAGGATTATGTGATGGATAAAGAAAGGTCTAGTTTTCATCAAGTTTCTTCCAAAGGAAGGTAAGGCTCAAGGGGTGTTCAAAAGTGGTTCACACACTCACAAGGTAGGTCACAAAAGAGGTATATGTCAAATTGGCTCACATTCTTAGAAGTTGCCTAGGATCATGTCAAGAGAAAGCATCACTTAGTTGACTGGACCAACGGGGTAAATTCTAGGATCCATCATGCATAGTTCACAGGTAAGCTCATCACATAAGGCATCAACACTAAAGTCAAACAAAACTCCACACTTTTGCTAGTGTGCAACGGTCATCACAAGAGAAACAATTTGATCATTGACTAGTCACAATGAGATGCAAAGAATTCACATATTGTCTATGCAACTTCATTTGGCCTCATTATAGCCGCGCATTCATGTTTGTTGATTATAAGCACTATCCAAGTCATCGGTATTGATCGGAGCCGATACTCAAATTTGTGAAGGAACAACCATATTCAACACAGAAGGGGTGGCAGAAATCTTTTGGAAAGGTCAAAATCATTTTGCAATTTAAAACACGGAGCCACAAGCTTAAACCTTTCACGAAAGCAGTGTAAACACAATTTAAACAGAACAACCTAAATATATACATAAAAACATGAGTCACAAATAGCACACAAAAGGTGAGCCTCACCACCAGCACTTATAAAAATAATTTGTCCTCAAATGCAAATAACACAAAATCCATAGTGTAAAATAAAGAAAAACAGAGAGGGAGGTAAAGAGAAATCATGTCTATGAAGTCTCTCCATCTGTCTAGGCTTCAATGCCCGGAGTAACCCCAAAAGGAACAACAGTGCCAGCTTCACCAAGGTCTGTTGATTGTGAGTTTGCCAGAAAGACATGCACCGCTCTGCAAAATCCCCTGGCCCATGGAAGAGTATTAGGATCTAGGGTGATGGTTTTCCTGGCAGGAATGGGCCTCTTGCCCTTGCCTTTCTCAGTAGTTGTGGGTAGTTTCAAAGCTTTTCCTTTTGACGTAACTGGATCTTCCTTTTTCTCAATTCCTTGGACCTCTCTTGGGCTGGCGTTATTCTTTCAGCAGTTTTAGGTTTAGTCATATCTGCAAAATCTCGAAGAGAAGTTAGAGAAATATTTGACAAAAGCACTGATAAATTTTGTCGATTATTTTGGCGAGTCGCCGATATCATTCAGTGATCTAGAGTTAGTCCGTTGAAAGTTACAGTGCAAAGAGATCCAGGAGAGTTGACAAAGGTAAATCAAGACTTTCGGCGAGTCGCCGAAAGTCTTTGGCGACCTTCAACTTCTCGCTGAAAGTTACAGAATTAATAACACATTTATCATTAAATTAAAGGCGAGATGGGGACTTTAGGTGGACTGCCGAGTTGTTCGGCGAGCTCGACCCAGCTCGCCAAATGGCTCAACGTACCTATTTTCAACCCATCTTCTCAAATTAAACCCTGTAACCCTTGAAGACAAAATCAAAGTGTGCACTAGTACAATCAAGGTATGACCCATAGCACCCAAACACAACCCTTCGAATTTTAATCCAGATTAATGCATACAATTACTAGAATTCAACAGTCACAACTACTCGAGCAAGATTGTCAAATTAAAGCATGCGGCACAAATAATCTAGTCCTATCCGGCAGGGTCAGAATACTTTCAACAAGGTCTGGTTATTGCAAATGAACATAAATTTTAATAAAATAAATTTGCGGCATAGAAACCCGACCTTTTGTGCTGACTACAAAATGATTGAAACGCTAGGCAGCAAGGTAATCCAATTCTGAGCACAAATCAACCAAAATACAATAGAGATGCAACGATATTGAAAGTAAAACTACGTGTGAATTTGTAAAGTTTGAAAATGAGGGAGAGCGTAGGAAATTGAAACTTTTAAACCTTTGGCTTGAAAAACTGTCCGGTTCTTGACCACTCGGCGACATTAGTCGTGAGCACCGAACCATTCGACGTCATGCCGAGCAATCACATTCTTCCTTAATTTTTAAAGAATCCCCTATTTAATTGGGGAGTCCGAATGGCGATCTCCGCCGAGATCACCGACATGGTCGGTGATTTGCCAAAAATTTCCTATGCTCGTTGAGTTTTACAGACTCCAATGTAAGTTGGTCTTGAGTCTAACGGCAGTCTAGTTCGGGGTCTCTGAACCATTCGACGATTCCCTAATTAGACCTGTTGCTTGCCAATCTACACTTTTCTATCACTTTCCACACTTCTATCTGGAAAATTAACACACCATTATTTTATCAAAGCAACATAAAGCAATAAAGAGTTTTTGGTTGCCTCCCAAGCAGTGCCTTAGTTAATGTCATGACACAACGCAAGTTAACGCTTAGTCCTCATCCTCGGAGTCGGCCATGGTGTAACTAGGCGAATCCTCAGAAAATGCTGGATAGCGAACTGATATCAAATGGCCTATCTGGGCATCTTGCAGTTGAATTGTCATGGAGTTAGAGGTTAACGTTTCATTTAGCATTTCGATGTTCTCTTTCATCTCATTCAGCGCCTTTTCTTGTGCTTCAATTTTCTGTTGAATGAGTGAGAGAACTTCATCATTTTGTACACCCCCATGCTTCTTCCCATTTTTACACTCTCGTAGGGAGATGTGCTTGTCATTTTCCGTGGTTTATGCTTCCAACTCCATGACTCGTTTGGACAGAATTTTTACTTGAGCTACTAGTGCGTCCCACTCGTGTTTCATTTGGGCTTCCTTGTCGGTATCAACCATGCCATCAAGGAGATTTGCTACTACTTTATAGGGTTGGTGTAGCATACCACCCGTGAAAAGTTCATCGGCGATACTTCTATTTTCGAGTTCAAGACCCCTATAGAAGCATTCCAGTAGAGCTTTGTCGGTCATCCCATGAGATGTACATGGTTCTAGCACTGCTTGAAACTTCAGCCACATTTCCTGAATGGTTTCATCCCCTACCTGTTTGAACATTAGGAGGTTGTCCCAAAGTTCAACAGTTTTAAGAGGGGGTGATCTATTTGATACCCATAATGATCCTTCATAACTATGTTTCTGCTTCAATACACAAACAAGCAAAAAAAAACAAAAAGTAAAGTAAGTGAACTACAATTTAAGAAGAATAAAACTTTTACTAAACCAAGAATTTTCAAATAACACTACTCCCCGGCAGCGGCGCCATTTTGATGTTTGCGTAATCAAGATACAACTTCCAATGTAAGTGTCTACGATCGTACAATAGTAAAGTAACTCAACCAAGGGTTGGGGTCGAGTCCCAAGGGAATGGGCTTGAGAATTAATAGAAAAATAAAATTAAGCTCTAATTAGTCATAGCTAAAAACATTATCAAATGTAAACATGTTAAATCTAAGGGGTGACGCAAGCGTCAATTATCAATGGGGGTTTGTAAACAAGTAAAGAACAAAATCAGCAAAAATGCAAAAAGTACTAATCAAGGAGACGGGATTCTTGGGATATGATAGGAATACGGGTTAGACTAGACTATTGGTTACATGCTTTTGATAGTAAATCCGTTGAGTATTTGTGGCTAGGCTAGACTATAGTGGGGGTAAATTCTCTCTCGAGCAACTCACCCCGAATCAAATGGGTTCCTCTCGGACACCCAATTGCCACATAAAGAACAGCATCCGCCTTAGCCCACTCACTCTCTCGAGCTGAGTGTGTGGGAGAAGGACTAGGGTTCACTCTCTTGAGCTGAACCTCATGTTGACCCACTCCCACCGGCTATCAAGTTAGTAGTCTTAGTTATACGACCTCTCTCTCGAGCAAGCCAGAAATATAAAGGTGAAATCGTATTTGCAACTACAATTTCATTAAGTTCCACCACAACTACTAAATGAAATCACATTTACACAATAAATAAACCATCAACAAGCAAGACCCAACAGTTAATCTAACCCATATTCACAAAATCACACCCCAAGAATTGGGGTTTTAGCTAGACATGTAAAAGAGATAGCAATTTATACCAAAATGAGTTTGCATTCAAATGGGTATGAAGATTTAAGTTTCAAAACAAGAAAATAATGAATAATCCCCAAGACCCAAGTCCAAAATCTTGGAGTTGAAACCCTTTGAATCTTCAAGCTCTTCAAAACCCTCTCCAAGCTTAGAGAGAATATTCTAAGTCTATGTTAAAAATTCTCCCTTAAAATCTGATATTAAATGAGAATTTATAGTTTTTAAAGATTTGTGGTACAGCGGATTACTCGGCGACATTAGTCAGATTCGCCGATATACTTGGCGATTCACCCTTTGGTGTAGTTCATCACCATCTTGCATTAGCCTTCAACATCATCGTGGTTTGGATCATTAGGCAACCTAGTACTGCTTCGCGAAACTACTCGATGACATGTCGACTGCCTCTTTTGACCACCGACTTGATCCTTTCATTTAGGGCTCAACACACTAGAACAAAAGGTGAGGTGAGATCATTTTGCGACACGCCGAATGGCTTCAGCGATCCGCAAATCTTTATTTCTCCTTTCTTTCAGACAAAATATGCATTTTAGGACACTAAACCTATTAAATTGTAGCCTTAAATGAGTCCAATTTGTGAACTCATCAGTGCAACTATCACTTAGTCTGATTTAATGACTCTAATGTTGAGACACCACCAATTCAGTCAGTTCTAGTTGTTAGTGAGTTTCTAGAGGTCTTTCCATATCATATTCTCAGAGTCCCTCCTGAGAGAAGTAGACTTTGGTATAGATATTCTTCCTGATACTCGTCCTATCTCTATTTCGCCATATAAAATGGCTCTAGCTGAGTTAAAAGAGTTAAAATAGTAGTTGAAAGATCTTCTTCAGAAAGGTTTCATTTGACCAAGTGTCTCACCTTGGGGTGCTCCGGTTTTATTTGTGAGGAAGAAATATGGTTCTCTTAGAATATGTATAGATTACCGTCAGTTGAACAAGGTTACTATCAAGAATAAGTATCCTCTTTCAAGAATTGATGATCTTTTCGATCAACTTGAAAGTGCCACTTGTTTTTCTAAGATAAACCTCAGATCAGGCTATCATCAATTGAGATTAAGAGAAAGTGACATTCCTAAGACAACTTTCAGAACCCGCTATGGTCATTATGAGTTTTTGGTTATATTTTTTGGCCAAACTAATGCTCCTGCAGCATTCATGGATCTTATGAACAGAGTAATCAAGCCTTATTTAGATATGCTTGTTATCGTATTAATTGATGGCATTCTAATCCATTTGAGGAATAATAAGAATCATGTTAGTCATCTCAAAGTAGTGCTTCAAACTCTTAAGGACAAAGAGTTGTATGCTAAATTTTCCTTGGCTTGAATCTATGACATTCTTAGGCCACATTGTTTTTGGTGATGCGATTCGAGTTGATACTCAAAAGATTGAGGTAGTGCAGAACTAGCCTAGACCCACGTCTCCAACTGATATTAGGAGTTTCTTGGGATTGGCTGGTTATTATAGGAGGTTTGTGGAGGGATTTTCATCTATTTCATCCCCATTGACTAAGTTGACTAACAAAATAACTAAGTTTCAATAGTTTAAAGCTTGTGATAAAGGCTTTCAGGAATTGAAAACTAGGTTGACTACTGCCCAGTGTTGACCTTACCTGAGGGTACGCAAGGTTTTGTGGTGTGTTGTGATGTGTCTAGAGTTGGATTGGGTTGTGTATTGATGTAGAATGACAAGTTTATAGCTTCTGCCTCCAGACAAAGTTCACGAGAGGAATTACTCAACCCATGATCTAGAGTTGGCTGTTTTAGTATTTGCTTTGAAAATATGGTGCCACTATCTTTATGGTGTTCATGTAGATGTGTTCACCGATCACAAGAGTCTTCAATATGTGTTTAGTCAGAAAGAGCTTTATCTCAGACATAGGAGGTGGTTGGAATTACTCAAGGATTATGACATGAGTATTCTCTATCACCTAGGTAAGGCTAATGTTGTTATTGATGCCTTGAGTAGGCTATCTATTGGTAGTACTTCCCATGTTGAGGAAGACAAGAAAGAATTAGCAAAAGATGTGCATAGACTTGCATGATTAGGAGTCCGACTAATGGATTCTAACAAATGAGGAGTGGTGGTGATGAATGGGTTGAATCATCATTAGTGGCTGAAGTGAAAGAGAAACAAGATCAAGATCTTATTTTGCTTGAATTAAAGGAAAATGTTCATAGGTAGAAAATGATGGATTTTGAACCGGGGGGAGATAGCTAGTGTACTGAGGTACCAAGGTAGATTGTGTGTACCAAAGGTGGATGAACTTCAAGAGAGGATCATGGAGGAAGCTCATAGCTCTAGATACTCTATCCATCCGGGTTCCACAAAGATGTATCATGACTTGAGAAAAGTCTATTGATGGAGTAGTATGAAGAGGGGCATTACAAAATTCGTTGTTAAGTGCCTAAATTGTCAACAAGTCAAGGTAGAGCACTAGAGACCCTGTGGTATAGCTCAGAACATAGATCTTGTGGAATGGAAGTGGGAGATGATCCATATGGATTTCATTATAGGTTTACCACGGTCTCATAGGCAGCATGATTCGATTTGGGTGATTATAGATTGAATGACTAAATCAACCCATTTCTTATCAGTAAAGACTCCCCATTCAACAGAATATTATGCTAAGTTATGGATTCAAGAGTTCTTCAGATTTCATGGAGTTTCGGTGTCCATTATTTTAGGTAAAGGTGCGCAATTCACTGCATAATTTTGGAAGTATTTCAAGAAAGGTTTGGGTTTGAAGGTGAACCTTAGTACTGTTTTTCATCCTCAAACTAATGGTCAAGCAGAGTGTACAATTCAGACTTTAGAGGATATGTTGAGGGTGTGTGTGATCTATTTCAAGGGTAATTGGGATGATCACTTACCTCTCATAGAGTTTGCTTACAACAATAGTTGTCACTCTAGCATCCACATGGCTCCTTATGAGGCTTTTTATGGGAGAAGATGCAGATCTCTTATTGAATGGTTTGAGGTTGGTGAAGCTTGGTTGATAGGACTAGACTTGGTTCATCAAGCCATGGAGAAAGTGAAGATTATTCAAGAGAGGTTCAAAACAACACAAAGTCGTCAGAAATCTTATAAAGATATTAGGAGAAGAGACTTGAAGTTTGAAGTAGATGATTGATTTTATTCGAAGTTTTCACCTATGAAGAGTGTTATGAGGTTTGGAAATAAGGGGAAGCTTAGTCCCCGGTATATTAGCCCTTACAGGATATCCAAGAGGATTGGCAATGTAGCCTATGAGTTGGATCTACCGTCAGAGTTAGCAGTAGTCCATTCGGTATTTCACATTTCCATGTTAAAGAAGTGTGTGGGTGATTCTTCACTTATCATACCAACTGAAGACATTTGTATTAAGGATAGCTTGT
This sequence comes from Solanum okadae, assembly GCA_036553675.1. Classification (NCBI taxonomy): domain Eukaryota; kingdom Viridiplantae; phylum Streptophyta; class Magnoliopsida; order Solanales; family Solanaceae; genus Solanum; species Solanum okadae. The sequence continues at coordinate 47,783,309 of CM071678.1, forward strand.
CTTATGAGGAGATTCCCATTCAGATTTTGGATCGTCAGGTTCGCAAGTTGAGAACTAAGGAGGTAGCATCAGTCAAGGTCTTATTAAGGAATCAGTTTGTTGAGGAAGATACTTGGGAGGCTAATGAGGATATGAAGAAGAGATACCCACATATATTTGAGTCCGGAGAAATTCCAAATCAAGGTACTAATCCTTTTCTTGGTATTTACTTTTAGATTCGAATGATGTGTTACTTTGCATATCGAGTGCTTGAGTTGGGTGTTAGATGTTACCACCCTTAGTCTGCTAAGAGTAATCTCATTCGAGTACGAATGTTCCCAAGGGGTAGATATTGTAACACCTCGGTATTTGAAAGAGATAAAAATAGAAAGAACTAAATTGGAAATAGAAAAATCTGAAATTCTGCAAGTTAGGCATAGGTTATGAGTTTTAGGTCAACTTCAAACGACCATAACTTTCAGCACATAATGATTTAGGTGGCCCATGAGATATCAAATGAAAGGTCTTGGAATCCCCTTTCCGACGCCACCATGTTTGCTAATTTTTTTATCTCATATGAGGGAGATATGACTGTTTGAAGTCAGGATGTTCAATTAAGGAAAGTTACCCGAAAATATGAGGGGTATTTTGGTATTAGAGGTCTAAATTGATTTGGTTCCATTTTCCCAAAACAATTTATGCTTAGAGTTTTAGAGGAGAATTCAAGAAGAGAAAAAAAGGAGAAAAGGGAAGAACGAGCAAGGTTTTTGTGAATCGAGGATTTGTTTCTCCAAATCAAGGTATGTGAGTTCTCATAGTGTTGGGTTCGTTCACCCACATGTCAATCATGTTATTTTCAGCGCAAATTCGTTCTTAAAGTTGAAAAATTTGAGTTCTTGTTGAGTTTTCTTGAAATACCTTTCATAATCTTGATTGTAGGGATTTCGATGAGTTCTTGAGATAAGTGTTAGTGTTTTGAGGGTTGTTTGCAGTAGATTATCATGTACATACGTTGAGTATTCAATTCTAGTCGAATTAAGATCAGAAAACTGATAGAAAATTCATCGAAATTCCCTGGGGGAGTGGTGGCGCAGCGCGCCACGGATGCGCCAGCTGGCCTTGCGTGGTGCCCCAGTAGTGCACAAGAAATTTGTCTCTGAACTTTAGGGGCTGGCGCCAGCAGTCCGTCCGGGTTGTTTGCCCCCACCCTTTTTCCATCGTTTTACCTGTCTAAGTTCTCCTAAAGTGTACCTTCACTCCCTATTGGTTCTAACTACTATAAACTACTTCTAAACATCTAGAAACCATTCACAACCTGAATCATAACCTTGAATTAAGCTAAGAGTCTAGTCTTGAGAGTTCTTTGATTCATTTTAAGAAGTCTTTTTACAAATTGTTTTTAATTTTTTTTTTATGACTTGAGCATTGAGTTGAGGAAGATTAAGAGGTGAGTTCATTTTCTTTAAAATGATATATGGGAACTAAGTATTCCCAAGAGTAATGTTTTTACATTCAAGAAAAGTGGAAACACCGATTTTGAAAGAGTTCATGAACAATTTTTAGTATTATCTCTTTTGAGAGAAACCTTTTGAGTAATAATATCAAAGATGAGGAAGATGAAAGGTTTTCTTTAAAACATAATGAGCTAAGTATATTTTGGGAGTAGTATTGAACATTGATATGGGGGAGCGTTCTAGCAACTCACAGCCCTCGTAAACCATGTAGCCAACGTGGGTAGAAAAGGGTCATATTTTTAGTTGATTCCTTTATTGCTTTTTAGCATAGACTAGTGGATAAACTTAGTTAAGGTGTTTTATACCTCGGCAAAGTATAGGACAGTTCTGGCAGCGTGGGCTAGACGTTGTATCATCTCATAGCTCATAGTGATGGTTGTCAGTTAGAGAATCTCCCAAACAGAGTTATTTTGTATTTTTGCATACAAACAGAGTTTATATTGTATTTTCTAATACATTGAGTTGTTATATAGTGTTTTAAAGCTTTTCTTTATACTGCATTATTTTTGTTGCTTTATACTGAAATGAGTTAAGTTGAGTTAAGACGAGGTAAGTGTTCCTTTAGTTTCAGTTCAAGCTTATGTCATGTTTTAGATTCCCCTTCACATGCTCATACATTTCATGTACTGACGTCATTTGTCCTACATCTTTTATGATGCAGATACAGGTAACCAGGATGAACATCCAGCGCTTTGTTGAGTTCCAGAGTACTGGTGAGCCCCCATGCTTTCGGAGGATCCCTTATTTATTTTTAGTTATTTCAGTTGTTAGGATGATCGGGGGTCTTGTCCCGACATCCCTCATAGTATTAGAGGCTTCATAGATAGATAGACACTAGTTCATGAGTCTTTTCATTTTCAGTTGTTTTTGTTGAGACTTGAGTTGTGCTTTTGGCTAGTTGAATGGTTATTTCTAAAACATTCTGAGTTTATCTTTTGAGACAGTTCAGTTTAAGATTACCACTAATAGTTAAGGTAGGCAAATGGTTCAGTTGGGGCCAGCAATGATTCTCGAGCGCCGGCTACGTCCAGGGTGTAGGCTCAGGGCATGACAGCGAGATCAGTCGATGGACAAAAATTTGTTTGATGAGGCACACCTGTCATCCAAGTTCTGTGAGAGAAGTGCTTGTTTTGGTGCCTAGCGACCCCTTGGTTCAAGGTGAACACCTCACTACAGATCCTGCATCTATAACCCCAAGCAGTTGCAGGCCTTGTTATGAGGCCTTGGTGAGCCTTTTTTTGTTGGATTTTGTTGTTGCAATTTTCATAAATGTATTGATCATGATTGTGGGTAAATTTGGGATATTCTTTTTGAAAAAAAACAACTCAGTTCTGATATGTTTAGATATTTTAAACCCAAATGCATAGTTTTTCCTACTTCCTATTATTTTTCTCTCGTTTTGCTAATTTGACTCAAAGAAAATCTTAGAATATAAAACTGGATTTTTTTTTATTTACTTCTCATATTAATCTCCTTTATCTAAACAACTCTGACTTGTTTTGTATTATTAGTATTTTTAACAATAGATATTAGCATTGAATTATCAACATGAATTCAAATATATCTATGGAATAACCAACATTGAATTTCATCAACATGAATTCAAATAGATCTATGGAACAACCAATGCTAGATAAGCATATTTTAAATTTGTACTTGACTAAATGAATGCAAAGCAATAAACCATAAAAAGGATATAAATTTAATTTATTTAAATTCAAATTTATTAATTTAGTCAAACAAGATTTACAAGTAAATTTTTTGATCACTTGTCAATATATGAAAATATGAAACTAAGTAAAATTTCCTTAACATTATTTTAATATTTTAAATATTATTCAAATAAAATTATTTTTATCATCCAATCAAACACCAGAAAAACATGTTTCCGTGATACCAAAAACCCAAATAATTTAGTTTTCATTTGTATGAAGACATTTAAAATTTTAGAAGACAGAATAGAATTATAAGTTTTAAATGGCTTATATTTCAAATGTCATATTCTCAAGTGTTGTTTGAACTTTTGATTTGCACGAGCAAACAAAAAGTTGGGATAGCAGTGATTTGATTTATACCCTTTATAACAAATTTTCTTACACAAACTAGAAAGTTCAAATAAAATAAAACCAATAATTTGAAATACTTATGGTCAAATTAATCTCTCATTATAATGTGAAACCAATAGGATATATTAATTGTTTTAATAGCTCGTTGAACTTGGTATTAAGTTAATGTAGATAGGAAAAACTTAAGTTATAGGATTTTCATATTCGAATGAGAACTTTTGGTTAATGTTACAAACCCAGAATCATTCCGTGAAGTGAATGTGTTAGTAATTAATAAAAATTATAATTATGAGTATTCTCTTAGTTGCGAAAAATAACACGACTTAACTCAACAAGAGGTAGAATATTTAAGAAGAATTCTAAATATTCTACGTTTTACTTCCAAAGTAGTAAACTTTGACTCTCATAGTAGTAAATCTAAAATTGACTTTTAAAGTAGTAAACACTCAAAATTTTACTCCCGAAGTTATGAATATGGAATTTACTCCTGAAATAGTAAATATTCTTATATTTACTTTTGAAGTAGTAAGACTCTGAAATTTACTCCCGAATTAGTAAGACTTTGAAATTTACTCCCAATGTAGCAGAACTTTAGATTTTACTCCCAAAGTTGTAAAACTTTAATTTTGATTCTGAAAGTAGTGAAATTTTAATGTTTACTCCTAAAGTGATATAACTTTAAACTTTACTTCTTAAGTGGTAGAATTTTAAAATTTACTCCTGAAGTAGTAAAATTACAAATTTTACTCTCAAAGTTGTAAAATTTTAATGTTTACTCGCAAAATGGTAAAACATTAAACTTTATTCTCGAAGTAGTACAATTTTAAAATATACTTCTAAAGTTGTAAAACTTTGATTTTTGCTCCTAAAATGGTAAAAATTTAAACTTTGTTTCCAAAGTAGAAAATTTTCATTTATACTACTCGCTCCATTTCAAATTAATTGAATTGTTGAGACATTTTTCATTTTTCAAATTAACTTAATTGTTCAGTTTTCAAGATTACTTTTAGAGTGTTTTTCCAATTTTACCCTTCATTAGTTAGTATTGGAATTAGTGATTAATTAATATTTAGTTATTTTAATCATAAATTTGACGATAATTAATAAGGATAAAAATGGAAAGTTATGCCTAATTTATGTCTTAATCTTCTTTTCTTAAAGAGTGCGAAACACCTCAACAATTCAATTAATTTTAAATGGAGGCAGTACAAAGGCAGTGAACTTTTGAACTTTACTCTCAAAGAGGTTTAACTTGCTAAAGTAGTCGGACTTTGATAGTCACATATGAAGTAGCAGGATGTTGACATTTACTCTGAAAGTAGTAAGACACTAAAAAATGTTTAGAAATATTCTAAAGAATGTATATTGTGCTTGAGAAAAGTAACGAATGGCGTACGTCAAGCACATTTAAATAATAGATTTTATTTCCCGAAAGGAATGAAGATATACCACAACTTACTTTTTAGAGAGATAGAATAACAAAGAGTATGCATGTCGTATTTGTGATATAAAAAGTCAATGCAATACATACAAGTCGTACGTAGAAACATCTTGAATTATTTTATTAAGTATCCTTTTGAGGCAAAAGGAAGAAATGTTTTTTACCATAACCTCATTGGTATATTATGATTAATTGTTAGTGATTTCCTCAACGGAAATAACAATTAAAGTATCTTTTCCCGAAAGATACAAAATTGTGTTATTATCGTTGTGATACTAAATATTCAGATCTGTTAACGGCAAATCTCCTTGAAGGTCTCTATTTAACTTTGTGTTTTTATTGAAATCTTTCATGTTATTGTGCAAGTTAATAGCTTGAACTGGAACTCTTGAAGAATTTTCAACAGCAATTGATATCAACGGTAAATATTTGAAATGAAAAACATGTAGAATTTGATTGGTCCTTGTAATGACCCTACCGGCCGTTATTGATAAGCTAATCATAAAAAAAATTGGGTGAGAAAACTTTTGGATTGACGAATTCAAAGTTTCAAGCTAGGCTCGGATGAAATCTGAGTGAGGTGAAGTCTAGGACAATCTGAGAAAGAATTGGTAAAGTGTCTGATTTTGAGCTGCGTTTCCTTTTAGCTAAGACGTTAAGGAGTTTGTTTGACTTTTTGGAATTCAATTCGCGAAAGTAGAACTCCCGATATCTAACTTGGCGTGAAGGGGTTGGTTTGGAATATCAAGGTTTGCAGGTATGTTGCGAAATAGGCAAAAATAAGATTATTTCCAAGTTTCTGTCCCATGTTTTGGACTGCATCTACCCAAAAACATGTAGAAGTTAGAAAAAAAGAATCCTATATGTTTTGGACTATAGTTTTACACCCCAAAAACGTGTAGAAGTTAGAAAAAAAGAATCCTATATGTTTTGGACTATAGTTTTACACCCCAAAAACGTGTAGAAGTTAGAAAAAAAGAATCCTATATGTTTTGGACTATAGTTTTACACCCCAAAAACGTGTACAGTTACTTGGAGAAAAAGAATGCTACATGTTTTGGACTATGATTTTACACCCCAAATATGTGGTTATATATAGGATATGGACTATGGCTTAACACTGTAACACCTCGAAAATTGGTAAGTGAGTGAAGCTGAAAAGTTGCTAAAAAGTTACTGCAGGTGCTACTTTGAACGAGACCACCTATGGGTCGTAGATGGTGGTCGTAAAAGCTGAGTAGTAAAATTGAAAATGTCAACTCCCAGATGAGTACCTATGGAAAAATATGGTCTGTACGAAGTTGTAAGGACCGTAGATCAGGGACCGTAGAAGATATACATAAGTAGAAAGAATTTGATGAACCTTGGATCTATAGTTGGGACTGCACACCATACAAAGTCCTATAGTCTGTAGCCCAGGGCTCGTAGAAAGGAGAATGGACTTAAGGGAATTTTTTACCATGAGTTGAACAGAAGAGACCTATGGGTCGTAGGTCGTTCAACAGGTTGTAGACCCTTGCTCGTGGAATTTGGTCTAGAAGTTGGTCTCCAGTAGTCTTTCTACAGCTGACCAGTACACTACGTAGAAGCTTGTACGGATCGTACATGGTGCCCGTAGAATTGATCCAACAGTTTTTAAAGTGGGGTTAGTTCAGTCTATTCCCACCCCTTCTAAGTGTAAACCTGATGTTTTACACCTAATTAAGGTTATCATGACTGTAGTTTGACCCTAAAGCTCTCATAAACACTTCCAAGACTTAGAGGAAGGATCCAAGCCGAGAAAGATAGAGTTTTCGTGTGTTCCTTCAAGTTCTTCAAGTTTCCTCAATAACATTGTTCTTCCAGGTATGTATGGTTATTCATAGTGTTGGACTAACTTCGTCCTCACACCCTAAATCTAAGTTCAGTCAGAAAGAAATAAATCCAGTGTTCTACCCAAAGTACAGTAAAATTTTAAGTCTAAAAGTGTTTTCTTATTTCGAGTTTTGATTTCTTAATTATGAGATTATGATGCCTTATGCACTTAGATCCTTGCGTTGATTTTCATGATTATATTTTCAAACCCTAGTTGATGAGATTTTGCTGAAAGTTGTTATGCTATTATTTCCTTGCGTTGATTTTGGAATTTAAAGAGAGTCCAAGAATAATTTAAAGAAGCATTGAGAAGAGTTTTAAAGAAATTTTAATGACCCAAAATGTATTATTTTCCATTTATAAAGGAAGTATTATTTCCAGAAAAGCATAAAGACTTTTCATAAACAATTTAGACAGATAAAGTGAAGTTCAATTACCCCATTTAGAGGGTCTTTTGAGTATCAATGAGTGAGCATACATATTTATATATTGGGAGTAATATTGAGCACTGATTTGGAGTACAACTTAAGATAACTCAAACTCCATAACTTACGCCACCAATGTAGTATCGCAAGACGGGCTACTCCTCAGCTGTCTCATGTAATCACCCGGTTGGTCATTTTTGGTAATCGTCGTAAAATTTCCGTTTTTCCTCCCGATATTGACCGTGAGTCTTCTATGATTTTGTTTTGAAAGTTGGCATTGGATTTTTAGTTCAAATATGAGGATTTTGTAAGTTTTGAAATTAAAAGTTTAAGTTGTTAAGAAATTCGTTTTCAGTGTCTTTTGGAGTTTCATGTGTAGGGAACGAATTTCGTCGATTCCATCGGTCCTGAAAGGTGAAATCTGATCAGTGAGAGTTGCCAGTTTCCAATTCAGTGTCTTTTTGAGGATTTGAGGTCCAAAGTTGTAAATTTATGGAATTTTAGCCTTTGAATTGACTTTCGTCTATATTTAGGGTTCGGATGCTCCCATCGGAATTCCAAGAGTTCTGGTGGATTCAGGGGATTATTCTAGGCCTAGGTGAGGTCTAGGTTGATTTTTGAGAGGTCTCAAGTTTGTTTTAGCCGTTTCAGGCGTTGAGTTAGTTTCTTGTGGATTTCACGGATGTTGGGTCAAGTAGACCTCAAATTTGGTTTTTGACCGTTCCATTGAGTCCAGAACATTGAGTATTATTGATTTGCATATCTTGTTTGTGTTTATGAGGTTCCGAACGATTTCCAAGGGTTGTTTCACTATTTTCAGAGTTGGCTATTTTTTTTGGTTCTTGTGAGCTTCACTTTCACGAGGATCGCGGAAGCGAAAGCCTGGTCACGAAAGGGAAGGGTTTACTGTAACATCCTAAAAATTCTAAGTTAAGACTCGAACCATTCCTCATTTGTGAATAAGATTGTGGCGAGTGGTTCTTAATTGTTCTTAGGTATTATAATGGGAATAATATTTTATATGAATTAAGGTCTCTAGAATCCCCTAGCACAAAGTTGAGTTGAAAGCTTCCATACCCATGGAGTTTCAATAATAGATTTTACTTGGGTCAATTTCAAACTATCATATCTCTTAGCACATACAGAATAATGTGGCCCATGAGCTATCAAATAAAAGGCCATTGAGTCCTCCTTCCAACGCCGCCAAGTTTTCTTAATTTTGAGATCTAATTAAAAAGTTATGGTTGTGTTTGTGAAGCCTCTCTTTTAAGACATCTAAATCATTTTTAGAGAGGTAGTTTGGTCTTTTCCTTTCTCCTCCTAAACCTAAGCCACGTTTTATTCACTTAAATAAGGGTCTAATCAACGCTAAACCATCTTTTCATGTTCTTTAACACTTAGAGGAATTAGAACAAAGTTCAAAGAGGAGAAAAAGATAGGCTTCAATCGTCTTCAAGTTTCCAGCGACTTTCACCAAGAACCATTGTTCTTTCTAGTTATGTAAGTCTCCTCACAGTGATGGACTTTTTCATCATCATGCCATACATATTATTTATCCATTAAATCTTTGTATTCTAATAGTTCTTGATTTTGGTCCAGGTCTTGAACAATGGAGGTTATCAATTCTTGTGTGTTGTGAATCTTTAGTAAAATTTGTGTTTCCCAAAAGGATTATGTTGAATTCTTTAGGTGTTTATTGTTGGGTTTGAGAATTGAGAAGAGTTTAACAGAATTTCCCTCATTTTAAATGAGTTAGGACCCTAAATTAAGCATACAAATTTGTTAGATTTTCTAGGTGGGGGTATTGGACGGCACGCCACCCATAGCGCCAAGGAAGCACTTCAGTAGTTCAGGCCCTGGCGCGACGCGCGAGCAGTGCGCCAAGGCCTGACTTCTGAAGTTCAGGCCCTAGGGCGACGCACCAGTAGTGCGCCAAGGTTTTCTGGGCCGACTTTTTTCTTTGTTTCATCTGGCGAATGTTCCTTTAAGTTGTTCTCACTTTTCCCTTGTCTATACTAGCTAATATAAGGTCTATTCACCTTTGAAAGTCCCCATATATCCTAATCACGTGTCTAAGTGTGCATTCAAACTAAAGCAAGTTTACATGAAAAGTTTAAAGGCTCTATTTTCAGAAAAATATAAGAGTTTTCAGTTGCTATGAATATTGATCTTGGTCTTGAAAGATAAGTCCATAAAAATATGTTTGAATGTAAGTATGAGCTATGTTTTGAAAATTCCTTCAGTAAAGTAAAAGTCAATTTCCTTGCAAAGGGTAATTTGAGCATAATTGATATTGTGTATCATTTTGGGAGTAGTATCAAGCATCGAATTGGGTTAGAGTCTTTTATAATTTGGAAGTCTAATAAAACTATGTAGCTAGCATAGGATAGGATAACATTGATTCGTCTTGCTACTCCTCATTACCTCTAAGAAGGCCTATTAGGTGGATCCATAGTTAGAGTACCATATCATCCTAGACCCTGACAAAGTATAAAATGATCCTTGTAATGTGGGTGAAACGTTGTATCATTGACAGGCATATGGTAGTCGTTGTCGGTTAGAGAAACTCCCCTCGAAGTAAAGTATATTATTTTCATATTGCTTTTATTGTATATCTCATGGTAAAACTTAAATGGTTTTCACTTCATGTTCATGCATTGATTCAGTTGAGTTGCTTTCAGTCATTTAGTTCACTTATTTGCTTATTCAACCATAGTACATACTTGTACATTCAATGTACGGATGTCATTTGACCTAAAAGATGTAGAAATATGAGTCTGTTGAGATCACTTTATCCGCTCGCCAGCTTTCGAGTGAGGTCTCCTTACTTCTGGAAGACTCTAATTATATGTGCTATTAGTAGTAGTTCCTTTGAGGAGTCGAGGGTCTTGTCCCAACACTCATCTTTGTATAGTAGAGGCTTCACATATAGACAATTTGGAGAGTCTTTCAATCTCAGATGTTTTATTTAAAACTTATGTTTAGTAATTCGTTAATTTAGTGAAGTTTTAAGATTCAGTAAACTGTTTTATAAACGTTTCTTTCAATTTAATTTTTATGTATGCTTTAGTTAGTCTTCCGCTTTTAGTCAGCCAGGATGAGGGTTTGCTTGGGAACCATCAATGGTTCTTGAGTGCCAGTCACGTCCACGTTTAGGCTCGGGTCGTGACATCTACTTTTGGCAGGGTTCGCTTAAGCGAACCATGGTTTTTGATTGTGATGTTGTCGGAAGCAAACCCTTGTTTGCAAAAGCGAAGGTCCCCACTATAACACCTTGGAATTTGAAAAGGAAATGACTACATTAAATTGCAGAACTAGGTTTAGGTTTAAGAAAACAGTTTACATTTCGTAGGACTTTCTAAGGGTTAGAGACAAAGATAGAGATTAAGTTACAATATCAAGTCCAAGTACCTCTTTTTATGGTTCATCAGGATGGGCCGTCAGTCCTTGTACGAGTTGTAGATAGGACTCGTAGGCAGGTGTCCCAGACTTGGTGAAATTTTAAGGGATCAAGTTGGTTTCTATGGTTTGTGTCTACAAACAATAGGAATACCAACGAGTTGTAGACAGGGTCTGTCAAATGTTGGTCCAAAATTAAGGTTTCTAAACTTTTCTACGATTGACTAGTATAGTCTGTAGTGTAGGTCCAAACCATAGAAGGGTTTCGAAAGTTATTTTAAGAGGCTTTTGAGTATTTTCCTTAAATTATTTTAACTAAAAAATAAGTCGTTTTGGCATTCATCCTAAGACCTATATAAGGCTTTTGAGTCCAAAATTACCCACTTAAACTCCATTCTCCTAAATCTCCCAAACCTAACCAAATTCATTCTCCCCAAATTCTCTCAAGACTAAGAAACAAGTAGAAGCTAGGGTTAATTCAAGCTCATCAATCCTCCATTCTTGTTGGGCTTCAAGTGTCTAGGTATGAGGGTTTTCACCCATGTAATCCATTTTTCCATGGAGTGTCACGACCTAGACCGTCGCGATTGGCACCCACACTAACACTCCGGTGGGAGAACCACTACTACAACCCAAACCAAGCAAATAATCTAAAAACTACGACATTTAAATCAAATACTAAGGAAATAAAAATAGAGTTCCCATAAACTCAAACAAAAGTCTAACAATAATAACTAACAATGTGGAAGAATAACCTAGAACCTGAAAGTCAATGTACCAAAACATTCTAACAATGAACCAAGTCTAAACAAAAAGGGATACAACCCCATACTAATGAACTAACTAAAACAAATGTCTAAGTTCGTAAATGGTGGACGTAGATGAAAGAGAACACCATGGCAGCCCAGAAGAATTGGCTCACCCTTGAATTCGAACGACGATCACCGATCTTCTAAGCGAGGTCCGTCAATAGCCGCTTGTAGATGCCCTGTACTCAACAAAAATAAGAGCAAGTGCAGAATCAGTACACAACCATAGTGTACTGGTAGGATCACGCGTCTATCCCACTAGTGCAACATAAACAAGTCAAACAACATTATAATCACACGCATACATACCAACATATACAACATTATCAACATTTACGAACAACGAACAACTTCACATTAATATCAAATCATTGGTCCTCTCATGGAACCCAAACCCAAACAGTTAGCATACTGAAATGTGGTATTCGATCGCATAATTATGCCGGAATGTGGCAACCGATCCCATTCACAGACCACAATCACAATCACAAGTATATCATCAAGATCATACATTTAAGTCATGATTTCATGGCATTCATCAATTATCTATCTCATTTACAACAAATGAGATCAACATTGCAACATTCATACATATACAAGTATCGTAATGAAGCATGAACAAGCATACATCACACAATCATAGAATCACAACCATCACCTACCACAAAACAAGCTCGAAACTCTAAGAAACTTGATCCTTCCATTTTCGAATTCGTTTTGCTTGTTCTTGGTCTACAAACAATCAATATAATACGAGAATCAATAAACAATCACTAATTACCCGAATTACTAACAATTCTATGAACCCTAGATCAAACCCATGATCCCAATTATCCAATTTAGGGTTGTTTCCACCATATAATCTATAACAAAACCCTCCCCCATCAATATTCACCCATTCTATTTCGTTCTACGGATCGAAAAATGGATTTGGGGAGTGAAAACTTACCTTTAGCCTTAAGAATGGTGAAAAATGAGTATGAGTCACATGGGGTCGTTCTTTAGCTCTAAAAGTCAAAAAGTGCATAATGAGGTCGTTTAGGGGCTTATTAACGACTTTAATTCGCGTCGGGCCCGCCAAAGCAGCAAAACCCAGCGCCAAAGTGGCATTCTCGAGACAGAGAGTTATTTCAAGAATTCCAAAATTCCAATTTCACAACACACCTCTAACCTACGACGCTCAGTAAGTACCCTTCACGCAAAGATTGATTCCGGGAGTTCTACTCGCCCGAATTCAATTTTGTAAGGTCGTACGGATTCCTTAACGAGTTATCTAACTACTCTTGTAATCAAAATCATAAATGATTCACTCGATTGTTACCAGATTTCCCTACACCTCAATGACTCCAATTTCATCCAAATCTGGACAAGGGTGGGAAAATCCAAATACTACGAAAAAGTTTTTCGGCCCCAAATTTTCCCCGTTGGCTTTCTATAATGACGGGAACAGGTCATTACATGGGGTCCTCAAGTTTCCAATTTTTCAATTCAATTTCAAATGTTTAAGTTAGAGTTTCAATTCAATCTTTAGGGGTTTCCTTCAATTGTGATCGATTATTGTTAATTAAGTCATCCAATGCATGATTCAGTGTTAATACATGATATTTAGTTGAAATTATCTTGATCCATGCCTAAATTATGATTTTCAACTATGAACTTATGATGAACTCATGAGCATATGAATTATGAATTTATGAAGATATGCATGTTTTTTTATGAAATTGTTGTAAATGATTTTGAGATGCTTTGAAAGGAAAGTAGGAAGATTATTGTGAAATGTTTTCTCACAAGTTATTATGATCATGATTGTGAAAATTTCTCATAAATGGATTCACAGTGGTGAATGGTTTTCTCATCTATGTTGAATTATGTTCAAGGAGCTATTCTATGTTTTGATCTAGAAAATGTGGATTGTTATTGATCATTGTCTTTCCTATGTTAAATTGATATTTGACTTTTTATCAATTCCGTTGGGATTTAGACTATTTACCGAGAGGGCTTTGAGGTGGAGGCTCAAATAGCAACCTCTACTCCCTAACTACGTTTCCCAGTAAGACTGTCTTAAATGACCTAGCTAGTGGATCCACTTTAGAAAATGATGATATGTACAATTCTATCTTGGCAAGTAGATTTTCCTTCTTTCGGTATGAGGGATATATCATATTACATGATATAACTCTCATGGTTTTATTGTCGGTTAAAGCTAATATCCTACAAAAATGACTATGTTTTATTCAAAGCTTTTTTATATCCTTTATATTAATATATTTGACCATATTTCGTGATTCAGATGTAATTTCTTCTTTAAGCTTATAAATGTTTCAAATATTGGTCATGCCTTACATGTTTTAAGCCATTAATGCTATCATGTATGTTTTATGCATATTGCCCCATACTTAGTACATTTCATGTAATAATTCATACTTGTCACTATATTGTTTCACTAATCTATGGTTCAATGCTTCTATCCCACACTCCCGTGGCTAGTTGATCTCATTGACAATTCGAAGATCAAGAGTTTGTGAGTCCCCATGTTTCGAGGACTATGACAGTATTATTGCTTTCTCTAATTTTATTTTCCAACTTTGTATGTGATGTATGGGTTACATCCCGATCACTTTGCCTCTGATATATTAGATGGCTTATTGAGACTTATATTAGACTTCCGCTTTATAAAACCTCTTGAAATATGAGATACTTTATTTTTAACTCCTTAAATTCTCTTATCTTGTATGATGTCTACTAAATGGATTGTGTAGAGCCAGTCGGGGTCCTATACGCCATGTTACACCTAGGATATGCTTTGGGTTGTCACACCCACTTTGGTATTATCCACTTTTCCAAATGTAAGTTCGCTTTTGCGACATAGGGGGGGTGGAGGGGGGGGTTGCCTGTCATTTTTGGGGTCTAAGCCGAAATTTTCATAATATGACCTTGGGGAACCCTTGGTGGTGATTTTGGAAAGGGGTTTTTTTTTGCTAAATCATTTGGGTAAGATTTTAAGATCTATAAAAGTTAACATTATCATGTGCGTTGTTGCAACTTCCACTGATCACAAATCCATCAAATTTTCCAATTTCATCATCTGACGATGACGGAAACTCACCATGAACCACGTTTTTCCTTTCTCTGCAATCACTCTCATGAAAATCTCAAAATAACCACCATATATCTTGTTTGTTTGAGAATACAAATGAAACAGGATTGAAAGCAAAGGGAGTGTGAAGAAATTTGTATATATAGGAAAATTCTCAAGATCATGGTAATAGATTATGTCTTGATGAGTAGGATCTAGGGAGGATAAGTCCTTTCTCTCATTTGATGAGCAGGAGTCATTAAAATAAATTTTAAACTTTATTTGATTTAGTTTGATGAGTAGGAATCAGAAGGATAAATTTCAAATTTTCGATCTTCTAATATTTTCTTAAACATTTAATTTGATGAGCTAAGGGAGTAAATTTGGAATTTTATTTAATTTAAGTTAAAGAGTAGGTGCCTAGAGGTTATATTTTGAATTTCAATTTTAGTGATATCTGCTCAAGTATTTAATTTGATGAGCAGGAGCCAGGACCTAAGAGGGTAAATTTTGAATTTTATTTAATTTAACTTGATGAGTAAGAGAAAAAGGGTAACTCTCAAATTTTAGTTCTTATGATATTATCTTAAGAGCATAAGTTTAGAATTTAACTTAATTTAATTTAATGAGTAGGAGCCAGGAGTGTGAGTTTTAAATTTTATTTAATTTGATTTGATGAGTAGGAACTAGGTAAATTTCAAATTTTAATTCTTGTGATAATTCCTTAATCATTTTGTATAGAAAGTAGGTTACATCTCTACTATTCTTATAAATTACATTATTCTTAAATATGGATTGTCAAACAAATTTAATATAGTACATAAATAATTAGATGATTTAATAATTAGTTACTTCTAAATTTATGAAATCTTCACATGCAAAATATCACAAATGAGTATTTCATTTCATTAAAAATTGAAGATGCTTAAAAAAGATAGTAAGGATTAATATCATGATTTGTTGATATTTCTGGAGCTAAAATCAAATATACCATGTAACAACATCTAGTCAACATAATATAAAAATATATTTTTGACTCTTATAAATACTTGTTTTACTATGAATTCAAGAAGGTTACCAAAAAAATATGAAGATCCAACTTTAAAAGTCAAATCACTTGTACAAAGGATCTAAACTAGAAATGTAATAAATTATTGCATATTAAATTAGACTATGATTCTTAAATTTCACAATTGAAAATAAATGAGAAGGGGTCAGAAATATTCTACTACCGTTATGACAAATGACTTATTGTACATGAGTTCAATCTTACCAAACAATACGATAATTGATCACTATAAATATACATGTGGTATCAATATTCGTCATCATATCTTACATTCTCAAAGTAGAAGTTTTTTTCATGCAAAAAAGATCAAGGTCACTAACATAGAAAGGATGTTGAAAACTCCCATTAAAAAATTGAAGATTGTTGAGCTTCAACAACTGAGTGAGATCGTGGGGTGAAATTGAAGGAAGTTGAAGATGTGGCGAAACAACAAATGGTACGTGGTAATGCACTTCCATATCAAATCCTTGGAACTGCATTGGCTCCTTCTAGGGATGAGTAAGAATTTGCGTCAAGTTTCAATGAAGGACCCACTAGGTCTTATTAAATTTATCACATTTATGATTTTAACTTTACATTTCAGATAAACATACTGAAATGTAAAATTAAAATCATAAATATGATAAATTTAAAAAGACCTACTTGGTCCAACATCGATACTTGATGGAAATTTTTACTCATCCCTAGAAGGAGCCAATGCACTTCCATGGACTTGATATGGAAATGCAATACCATGCTCCATTTGTTGCTTCTTGACATTTTCGACTTATTCAAATTTGCCTCCACGATCTCGCTCAGATGTTGAAGCTCAACAGTCTTCAATTTTTAGTGGGTGTTCTCAACGTCCTTTCTATGTTAGTGATGTTGATCTGTTTTTCCATGACAAAACTTCTACTTTGAGAATGTAAGAAAATATGATGTAGAATATTGATACCACTAGTATATTTATAGAGATCGATTATCATATTGTTTGGTAAGAATGAACTCATGTATAATAACTAATTTTCCATAAATGGTAGTAGAATATTTTGGATCCCTTCTTATTTGTTTTCAATTATGAAATTTAATAATTATAGTTTAATTTTATATACAATAATTTATTACATTTCAAGTTTAGATCCTTTGTATAAGTGACTTGACTTTCAAATTTGGACCTCATACTTTTGGTCAAACTTCTTGAATTCATAGTAATATAAGTATGCATAAGAGCCAAAAATAATTGTTAAATCATTTTGACTTTATGTTGTTACATGGTATATTTGCTTTTGGCTCCTGAAATATCAACAAATCATGATATTAATCCTTATAATATTTTATTAAGCTCCGTCAATTTTAAACCAATTAAAATAGTCATTTGTGATAATTTCCATGTGAAGATTTCACAAATTTGAAAATTTATTAATTGTTAAATCATTTAACTACTCATGTATTATTATAAATTTGTATTGATAATCCATATTTAAGAATAGTGTAATTTCTAAAAACAATCTAGACGTAACATACTTTATATATAAAATGATTAAGAAAACACCACAAGAATTAAAATTTGAAATTTACCTGGTTCCTACTCATCAAATAAAATTAAATAAATTCAAAATTTACCCTCTAAGCTCCTACTCATTAAAGTAAATTAAATAAAATTTTAATTTCACTCTCTTAGCTCGTAATCATGAAATTAAATGCTTAAAAAGTAGCACAAGGACTAAAATTTTAAATTTATCCTTCTTACTCCATGAAATGTTGTGAAGAATGAGAGAAACTACTAACCCTCCCGAATCCTACTCATCAGGACATTAATAGTTTCTCTCATCCTTCACAACATTTTATTCGATTTAATTTGATGAATAGGAGTCAAAAAGGATAAATTAAAAAATTTAGTCCTTGTGATACTCTTTATGCATTTAATTTGATGAGTAGGAGCTAAGAGAGTAAAATTAGAATTTATTTAATTTACTTTGACGAGTAGGATCTTAGAGGGTAAATTTTAAATTTTAGTTCTTGTATTTTCTTAATCATTTATTTTTATAAGTAGGAGCTAGGAGAGTAAATCTGAATTTTTATTTAATTTAATTTGATGATTAAGAGAGAAAAAAGAAAATTTTAGAATTAGATAAGTAGGAGCCAAGAGGGTAAGTTTAGAATTTTATTTAATTTGATGAGTAGAAGCCAAGAGTGTGAATGAAATTTTATTCAATTTGATTTGATGGGTAGGAACCATGTAAATTTCAAATTTCAATTCTTGTGATATTTTCTTAATCATTTTATATAGAAAGCATGTTACATCTAGACTATTTTATAAATTACATTATTCTTAAAAATGCATTGTCTATACATATTTAATATAGTACATAAATAATTAAATGATTTAATATATTATAGCTTTTAAAATTTGTGAAGTCTTCTCATGCAAAATATCACAAATGACTATTTCATTTCATTAAAAATTGAAGGTTCTTAAAAAAATTGTGCTGTAAAACTTAAGAACGAAAGAACAATATAAAGATAAATACAAGAAGAATATAAGACAAGAGGAAAATTATTAGATAACTTTGTTTCTTTCAAGTGTTCACCAAATCTTCAATTGTCTACAATATGAACCCTTATGCCTCTATTTATAGTATAACATAGAGGCATACAAAATGTTAGTCATAAACATGGAATTAACATGAATATAATGGAGGAGGTTATGGAGGTAAAGGTTACAAGAATAATGGTCATAAAGGTGGAGGTTATCTTCATAATGGAGGGAAGTAATTGAGATAATTAGTCATAGTAACTTCTTGGTGTAGTGGACATCCATACCATAATATTTTGTAACACTCCCACTTGAATGTCCATAGGTAATGTGTCTCGTTAAAACCTTACTAGGAAAAAATCCTAGTGAAGGAAAAAGAGTACACATATCTTTTAATACACTTTGAATGTTGTCTCATTAAGAACCTTACCAGGAAAACGCAATTGAGACAAAACCATGGTTACGGAAAAGAGTACAACATGTATTTTTCTCCCCTTGATAAAAACTTTACTTGATATCTCGGAGATGATGCATTCCAATCTTGTATCACAACTTCTCAAATATTGATGTTGGCAATTATTAGTGAATCAATTTACAAGATTATCACTTGAATGGGTCTTTGAACGTCTATCTCACCATTTTTTTGAAGATCATGTGTGAATTTTTTCTGGAATATCCTTTTCCAAAGGAAAAACACATATTTTCTGAATATGATAGATCATGATTCTAATCAAACACACTTCTAACTTACTTCATAGATCAATATTATTTCTCCTTGATTTGAAGAAGTGGTTACTAATGTTTGTTTCTTTGAATGTCAAGATATTATTTTGCCTCCATATGTAAACAAATAACCCCTTTGCGATCAATCTTTATGCGGATCAAATAAATAATCTACATCTACACAATCAAATTGTTTTTGAGTCAGAGATTGATCATTTTAATTTTATTGAAGCTCATTTTTTCTTCTCAAACAAAATCACACATCTTCTATGTGTTGAGTCACTTGATTTGTTAGTTTCTTGGCATAACTTGAATAATAATATGACAATCCCTTCACATACATTTCGTTGTGTATGTAAAATATTCTTTTAGCATTTGCATAACCAACAATGTGTAAGTGCACCAATTGCACTAATACATGACATTTTAAATCATTTTTCATATATGTTAAGAAATCTCAGAACCATTGGGTACTCAATGAAATTATTTTAAGACCTTTCACATCCTTCAAGAATTTTCATATAACCTTCATCGTCTAGTTAGACATGATAATCATTCATTATACATATTCAAGTATTTCATCTATCACCATACTGAAATAAGTCTCATTGCATCCACCACTGGATAATATATTTCTTTTGACAAAACCCTTTATGCCCCGAGGCACAAACTGTACTTTATATCTTACGGTTATACTTTCGCACAATGGTTTATTTGTACCCCACTGACATATATTTTGATCTATGAACTATAAGTTTAAAAACATCGCTTTTCTTGAATAGTGTATTTTATTTGGCCAATCATTTATCTGTCCATATTATATGACAAATTTGAATTCAAGATCCTCGTAACCATTTATAGCATTGAGTGCTACTTCATGTCAAAGTTACCGTCGACAGTCATTTTGATATCGATTCCAATATGACATAACTTATCGAGATCTCTTCATTTTTCATCATTTTTAGGAACCTGAACCTTTGCCAAGGTTTTATGAAATGTTATGTCATGGTGCTCTTTTAAACCACTTGCCTTATCATCATTATCATTTTGATAATTTGCTCCTCTCCTTTCTCAAGGAGCTTTACATTTGGAATTGATTGATTTATTACACTTTTAATGTACCATAAACTTTGTCCTTTAAGGACCATTTATTAGAGCATTTGAAGCTTAATTAAAATACTGGGTCAGCAAATAAATCTGACAAATTATTTGCAAAATTTGCAAATGAATTATCTCTAGAACTTCAAGTTCATATAGTTTTTTAACAAGGATGTAGATAATTCACACCACAAATAATTTTCAGTTGTTACATATATCCTCCTAATGTTAGGATCTAACATTTACCCCCAACCTCATTTGGGGATCCATCTTTGTATGTGGTAGAGCAATAAAATCATATGTGCACGTACCAAATTTTTAGATGGAAATTATTTGGTTCCTTACCCTGAACCAATCGTGATGGGAGAACCTTGTTGGTTTGATGCATACATGTTAAATAAACTTATCTCATACCAAATTTTATTTGAGAGATTTGTTCTCATAATCAATGGTGTAGCTACAATTGGAGGCATACAATTTTTGCTAAACCAACTGATGAGTCCGAGATTTGGACTCATTTAGGGCTTTATTTATAATGATTTAGTGTCCTCAAATGCCTATTTTATGCTAATAACTAATGTAAAACCCTTTTATTTCCAGGTACATGGATCGAGGAACAAAGCAAGGACACTAATTTGCAAAAAAAGAACAAAGCGAGCTGAAAGAATGAAGAAAAAAGCAAGCATGGTGATTGCCAAGTCCACTTGGCAAGTCGCCGAATGGCCATTTGACCGCCTAAAGTTCTAGTGTGCCAAGCCTTTAAGGAAAGGACCAAGTTGGCTAGAGAAAGGAGCAGTCGGCGGATCGCCGAGTGGTTCCGCAATGCAGTGTTGGATCGCCCAAAGTTACAGACCTTGAGGATGCTGGAGGCCAAGGAAGAAAGACGATGGAATTGACCAAAGGGCGGATCACCGTATGGATCGGCCAGCCCAATTTTCTTCACCAAGAGACTCTTCACAGCATATTTTTGGCGACTATAAATACATTTTTAAATATTTAGTTTATCATAAAATCATATTAGGGAATCAAAGAATAATTATTCATTCTGAATAGTATATGTGTTCATAATTTTGAGAGTTTTTCCTTAGCTTTGAAGAATTGAAGTTTTTCACTTTTGAGAAATTGGAAGTGGGTCTTTGAGATTCTTCAACTTGGAACATTGTAAAGACGAAATTAATCTTACCCAATTGATGGAAACTCTGTTTGGTAACAATTTTTATCTTTTTATAATGTCTAGCTAAAACCCCAATTCTTGGGGTGTGATTATGGGCTGATTTAGTTTATAGGTATTGCTAATTGTTAGTTTAAATACTGTTTAGAAGTGAGTTCAATCATTAATTGTGGTTTAATTTAAGAATTGTAGTTGCAAATGCAGTTCTACCCTTGTGTTTTTGGCTTGCTCGAGAGAGAGGTTTTAAAACTAAGATTATTGATTGATGGTCAGTTGGTATTGGGTTGTCATGGGTTCAGCTCGAGAGAGTGGATCCTAAACCCTTTTCAACACATTCAACTCGAGAGAGTGAATGGACTAAGGTGTGGGTTGTTCTTATTTTGCATGCTTGTCGATGTTCGAGAGAAATCGACTTGATTCAGGGTAAACTGTTCGAGAGAAAGTTACCTCCTTTATAGTCTAGCTTACTCACTAATATCTAGATATTTTCTAATAGTTGCAATTACCCATTTGTCTACAGTAGCCTATAATCAAATCACATCCCAAGAACTCTTCTCATTATTATTATTTCGTTTAGCTTGCTGCTGTTGTAGTTGATAATTTCAAACCAAAACCCCTTTGTTTGACATTCCTATCACCCCCTAATTTGAATTATGTTTTTATTCGATAATGTCTATTCTTATGACTGATTTGACCATGTTCATACTTTCCTATTGAATCTTAAACACCTACTACTCTCTGTGGGATTCGACCCTAACTCATTTAGTTGGGTTATATACTGATTGACGATCATTGATGCTTAGAATTAGATGAAGTGTTTTTGAAACATTATTAATCAAAATTGGGTGTCCGGTATTTCATGAGAAGTGAATAATGGGGTGACTTTTGAGCATTGGTGAAAATGTTGAAGAAAAGGAAAGAAAGTGTTGTTCATACCACATTTCATAAGAATAGCAGTCACTGAACCTAAATGACCATACCTTTACATTCAGCCCCATTACAAGCCTTGAAAAGACCTTTTTTTATCTTGAGTGAGCTGAAACAAATGTTGGTTGGAAAATAAGGGCAAACCTATGGGTGAAGTCATGCATGTGTTCATCTTTGTGAGAGTGAGAGTTGTTTGTGATTCCGGATCTATAAATTATTGAAAAATAATGTATGAATATGGAATCATTCTTTGTGTGAAGGCATTTGAGTACCTTTTTTGAGCTTGAACTTGCATTTGAAACAAGTATTGTGAACTGGAGAATCTTTGGTAATGGTGAGTAATAACTTGAACCTTCGAGTGTAGAATTGATCTGTGTATTCATGATTGAGTCTTGTGTAGCACTGTTTAAGACATTCTTTTCGAACTGCTGAACTTGAGTTTTACTTGAGGACAAACAAAAGTTTAAGTTGGGGGTGTTGATGAGTCCAAGATTTAGACTCATTTAGGGCTTTATTTACAATGATTTAGTGTCCTCAAATGCTTATTTTGTGCCAACAACCAAAGCTAGGATAGAAATGGGCAACAGAGACAACATGAGTGAAAAAAGAGAACGAAAAAACAAGTATGATGATCGCTGATGTTACTCAGTGACTAGCCAAGTTGCCCCTCTACCGTATAAAGTTACAGAACGCTGAGGCTGGATTAGGACTAACTTCAGCAAGCAGCAGTTCCACTCGGCATGACGCCGATCACATCGACGATGGATGACCAGGTCGCCGAAAGTACAGATGGAGACCAGATAATCACAGATGGGCAAGTCAAAAGACAGAAGGGAGCATCGTGAAATGAAACAGCAATCCTGAGTTGACTTGCCTATAATTATAGTGGTCGAATGAAGGAGATGTAAAGCAGGAAGGCGAGATGAAAGGACAATCGGTGACTCGCCGAGTGGTCGGCGATACCTAACTTTCCTCACTGAGTGGCCCAAAAAAGTCACACCAGATTTTATATAAATTGATTTTTGCATGAGAGAGAGGATTTTCAGAAATTGTGAGGTACAAAAGATATAGAGCAAAAACACTACTATTATTGATTTCAAGTGATTTTAGCAAGGTTTTTTCATTTGGGTTTTGTAATAGAGAAGATATTACTCAATTTTGACCTTTGAATTTCATTTACCCAGCTATGAAAAATGTGGCAGGTATTGAATTTCACTTTTTTGCTATGATTGGCTAAAACCCTAACCTTGGGGGTTTGACCGTGTGACCAATTGTTGCATTTGACTACATGGGTGTCATCAATTAGCAAATTTTGGTGTTAATTTAAAGTGGGTCTAAGTTATTACTGTGGTTTAACTTCATTATTGCATGTTTAGTGCAATATAGTTCAAAGTTATGTGCTTGCTCGAGAGAGAAGTACAGAGCCAACATAGTAATTTGACATCCTTAGTAGTGGGTCATGACGGTTTCAGCTTGAGAAAGTGAAACTTAAGATTCAACCTTTGTATCTAGCTCGGAAGAGTAGATTTGTTGGGAAAGTGGGCTGGGTGTCTTATGGATAATGTTGAAGCTCGAGAGAATTCAATGAAAATAAGGTAATTGTTCGAGAGAATTGCTTTACTTATGGTCCATTCTACCAACAACTAATTAACATTGTTGGTAATTATGTACCCCGTTAAGTTAAATTTGACGATTGGTTGGTCAATTCCCCAAGTGTTATATCATTATTTAATTGTTCCTTATTAATTGTTGAAGTGGGTTGGTAATAACATCTTGAAGTTGACTTATAAAATTGTTAAATGTTGTGTTTGTTTGGCTGCAAAGATCACAATCATATTTTCATATTCGAATTCAAAGGAAGCTATTCTATGTGGAATCAATCCCAAATCATTCAATTGAGTTTATATTGATTTACGATCATCAACACTTAGAACCGGATGAAGTGTCTTTGAAATGTTAATCAAAATGACGCCGCTGCCGGGGAGTAGCATTGTTTAGAGTTCATTTATTGAAGATTTGACTTGTGAATTTGTCGGCTGTAGTTGAATAGATTTAGAGTGCATTGTGTTAGTGTTGGTTGGACTGAATAGAAGTAAAAATGAGTGAGGAAGAGGTGAATGGTAGCCTAGCAGGCCCTCCCTGAGATAGTATCGAGGATGTTAACAGTGCATACAACCCAACCCAATCGAGTGAAATTGGTGCAATTTACCTACCATCAATTGATGAGAATGCAACGTTTGAGGTCATGAGCACTACTCTTCATCTCCTCCAAATGAAGGGACTTTATGAAGGGTTGGCTCATGATCATGTGAGAAATTTTATAGATGTGTGCAGCCCGTTTTCATTCAAGAATGTGACATAAGAATCAATCTGGCTTAGATTATTTCCTCTATCTCTGACAGGGGAATTTAGCATGTGGTTCGCCGAGCTACCAAAGAATTCTATCACGTCATGGGATGAGCTTATCACGATATTTAATGCAAGGTTCTTCCCTCCGTCGAGGGTGATGAAACTCAGGGATAACATTCAAGGTTTTAAGCAATAGGAGGGTGACCCAATCCATGAAACGTGGTTGAGGTTTAAGAAGCTCCTACTACAATGCCCAACTCACGGGTTGCCAAATGATTTGCTAATCCAATATTTTTACCGGAGTCTTGATTCGGTTAATAAAGGAGTGGCTGATCAATTGGTTCGAGGGGAAAAATGTTGCAATCATTTGAGGTGTATTCGTTTCCTCTTGACGACATAACAAAAATAAATCAAGCTTGGTACACTGAAGAGGATCAAGTTTCTCCCTTTTGTTTTAGAATGACACAAGAACAACTTGCTAAGGAAAGAGAAAGGGATGAGAACATCAAGAAGATGTTGGCCCAAATGGAACTACTACAAGAGCATATGTTGGAGAATGTGAGAAAGCCAAATAGAGTGTTTAGAGTTGAGGAGGCTTCATCCTCTGGTTATTCAAAACTGAGGGAGAATCAAGGTTGGAATTCCAAGAAATACGAGGAGGGTTTTCACCCACGCTATTTACAACGAGGTTGAAATCAAGGTTGGAACTATCACAAGGAGGAAGAGCGAATAAGATACTATCAAGAATGGGCTGAGCAAAGTGATTATTGGAAAAAGAAGGATGATCATGAGGAGAATCACACTCAATCGAGTGAGAGCCCAAAGTTGAAAGGGAGTGCAAGTAGTCCCCGGGTGAATGATTTGATGTTACGCATCCTTGACAAAGTTGAAGGTTCAGATGATTTGTTAAAAGGGATGAAAGACGAATTTTCGTCATTGAACAATAAAGTGAACTCTCATGCAGATTCAATCAAGCTACTTGAAGGTTAGTTGAGTTTACTTTCAGCACAATTCGAACCAAAAATGAATATGTGGCTAACATGAGGCCAAATGAAGTTGCATAGACAATATGTGAACTTTTTGCATCTCGTTGTAACTAGTCTGTCATCGAATTAAGTCTCTTGTGATGAACATTGCACACTAGCGAAAGTGTGGAGTCTTGTTTGATATTGGTGCCAATGCCTTGTGTGATGAGCTTACTGTGAACCTTGTGTGATGACACCTAGAATTTTCCCCATTGGTCCGATTTACAAAGTGATGCAAGCCCTTGAAATGTTCTTAGGCAACAATTTGAAGAGTGAAACAATTTGACAATATTCCTCTTTTATGGCCAACTTTGTGAGCGTATGAACCTTGCTTGAACTCCCTATTTGAACCTTATTCTTTTCTTGGAAGAAACTTGATGCAATTGCAACCCCTCTTTATTCATTCATCCATAATCCTCTTGAAGTGTAGTTTGTTTGAATAGCCAACTTAGGCCAAAAGCCTAAGTTGGGGGTGTGGTAAAAGGAGAAGGTAAATCAAGAAGTGCAAAGAAGCCACCCTTTGATCCATAGTTTTGAGAAAGATGTAACCCCTCCATACAAAAAAAAAGAGAAAAAGGAAAGAAGAATGCAAAAAAAAAAAAAATGAAAAAGTTTTGAAATAAAGTTGTGAAACTGCAAAAGAAATAGGTTGTCCGGTATTCCGTGAGAAGTGAATAATGGGGTGACTTTTGAGCATGGGTGAAAATGTTGAAAAAAAGGAATGAATGTGTTGTTCATACCACATTTCATGAGGATAGCAGCCACTGAGCCTAAATGATCATACCTTTACACTCAGCCCCGTTACAAACCTTGAAAAGACCTTTCTGATCTTGAGTGAGCTGAAATGAATGTTGGTTGGAAAATAAGGGCAAACTACGGGTGAAGTCATACATGTGTTCATTTTTGTGAGTGTGAGAGTGTTTGTGATTCCGGAGCTATAAATTGTTGAAAAATAGTGTATGAATATAGAATCATTCTTTGTGTGAGGGCATTTGAGTACATTTATTGAGCTTGAACTTGCATTTGAAGCAAGTATTGTGAACTTAAGAATCTTTGGTAATGGTGAGTCACAACTTGAACCTTTGAGTGCACAATTGATCCTTGCATGAGTAAGTTGAGTCTTGTTATGTGCATTCATGATTGAATCTTGTGTAGCACTGTTTGAGACATCTTTTTTGAACTGCTGAACTTGAGGACAAGCAAAAGTTTAAGTTGGGGTGTTGATGAGTCCAAGATTTAGACTCATTTAAGGCTTTATTTACACTGATTTAGTGTCCTCAAATGTTTATTTTGTGCCAACAACTGATGTAAAACCCTTGATTTCCAGATATATGGATTGAGGAACAAAGCTAGGACAAAAATGGGCAACAAAGACAACACGAGTGAGAAAAGAGAAGGGAAAAACAAGCCTGATGATCGCCGATGTCACTCGGTGACTCGCCAAGTTGCTTGCCCCTCTACCGCCTAATGTTACAGAATGCTGAGGCTAGATTAGGAGTAACTTCGGTGAGCAGCAGTTCCACTCGGCGTGACGCCGATCGCATCGGCGATGGATGACCAGGTCGCCAAAGGCACTGATGAAGGGAGATCCAAATAAGTCCTGATGGGCGAGATAAAGGGAAAAAGGGCACATCACGGAATGAAACGACGATCCCAATCTGGCTCGCCTAAAATTATAGTGGTTGGACTAAGAAGATGTGAAGAATGAAGGTGAGAAGAAGGACAATTGGCGAGTCGCCAAATGGTCGGCAAAGCCCGACTTACCTCACCGATTGGTCCCAAAAAGCCACACATCAATCATGGATACTAATAAAATAAGACTAGAACGTATAAATTGATTTTTGTAAGAGAGAGAAGGCATTTAGAAAATGTAAGGAACACAAGATAGAGAGAAAAAAAACACTACAATTGTGGATTTGAAGTGATTTTAGCAAGGTTTTTCCTTTGGGTTTTGTAATAGAGAAGATTTTAGTTAATTTTAACTCTCTAATTTCATTTACCCAGCTATGAAAAACTTGGCAGGTATTGAATTTCATCTTTTTACTATGATTGGCTAAAACCCTAACCTTGGGGGTTTGACAATGTGACCAATTTTTGCATTTGACTAGATAGGTGTTATCAATTAGTGAATTTTGGTGTTAATTTGAAGTGGGTCTGAATTATTACTATGGTTTGATTTCATTATTGCATATTTAGTAATACAGTTCAGAGTTTCGTGCTTGCTCGAGAGATAAGTACAGAGCCAACGCAGTAATTTGGCATCCTTAGTAGTGGGTCATGATGGTTTCAGCTTGAGAAAGTGAAACCCAAGATTCAACCTTTGTATCTAGCTCGAAAGAGTGGATTTGATGAGAAAGTGGGCAAGACGTCTTATGGATAGTGTCGAGGTTCGAGAGAACTCAACAGAAATAAGGTAATTGTTCGAGAGAAAGTTGCCTTACTTATAGTCTATTCTACCCACAACGAATTAACATTATTGGTAATGATGTACACCCATTATCTTGAATGTGGCAGTTGGTTAGTCAATCCCCCAAGTGTTCTCTAATTATTTGATTGTTCCTCGTTAATTGTTGAAGTGGGTTGGTAGCAACATCCTGGAATTTGATTGTTAAACTCTTAAGTGTTGTGTTTGTTATTCAGCTGAAAAGGTCACCGTTATACTTTCGTATTTGAATTCAAAAGAAAGCTACTCTCTGTGGGATCGACCCTAACTCATTTGGTTGAGTTATATACTGACTAGCGATCGTTGACACTTAAAATTAGATTAAGTGTCCTTGAAACGTTAATCAAAATTTGGAATTGTGCTCTTACTTTAGAAATTTAAGCAAACAACCTTACAAAAACCAATTTGTAAGTTGATAACAAACTCACATGTGACCATACCATAGATGCATCTATTAAATCATAATAGTAAGAGGTCCACATGGCTGGTGAACAAGTCCATATTCACCTTTCTATGTGTTCCATATAATTTCAGGGGATACAATCACAACCTTAATTTGTACATTGATCATTTTATCATAAGAACAAGCAACACAAGAGAATTCTTGAAGAATCTTTTATCTCTTCAAACATATAGCCAATATGAATTCTCAATTTCTTTTTTATCACATTTGAACCGGAATGGCCAACCAGTTATGCCAACTGATATTTATTCTAGTAAACTTTTGATATACTTTTGCATGTGATTCCTTCATCCTACCTATATTTTTATACAACAAATAAGAGAAAGGCGAGTAACCTTTTATGTAAATATTTATAACCCGCTTTGATTATAGTAATCTGAAGATATTTAATTTTTCAATAATTTACAGACTCAATATAATAATTTTTTCTTTGCAATTCCTCTGAAACTTAAAAAGTTTCTTTTGAGACTTACTACAACCCCAATATTATGAACTATTTCATATTCTGAATGGTAAAAAATTAGTCATTCTGAATCTCTCAATTAATTTTGTGTATAGCCACAATTTTCATAACATCATTCTTATGGCGACCATTTCCTTCAAGGAGAAAATTATTATTATTGTCATGGTTAAAATTATTACATGCAAGACTTATTTCTTGACAACTAATGACAAATTTGTGTTGCCACACGACAATATTTATTTTGGTCATGGCCACAACCTCTATAGAAAATAATTATTTCTTTCTTTTGTTCTCCAATAGTTCATAATAAAACATACCACAGTAATTGTGTAGTACTCAGAGTATATGACCAAAATGACCATTTGTGTCTAAAATTTTTTTTTTCAATCTCTAAAACCTCCCGTAGAGGTGAGATGTGACATTTATCCAACCATACATGAACATGTCCTTATCCATACGAATACAAGTCACATTTTCTTCAAGAAATGGACCATAACTATTTGTACATGTTCCATAAGTTTTTATTAGAAACTCATTGTCATGCTTTGACATTATCAAATTTATGTGACCCACCTCAACATCACTTTAAAAGGTCAAATGTACTACCACTTTGTATTCCTTTATTTTGATGGAGGATTTTCAGAACTTTTCAAATTGGATTGCACCAACAACAATGTGCCCAATAAACCTCCATACCACTTTGATGGCAAAATTTACTTCACATTTTGAAGGACCATCGTAAGAATTCATATTGTTCTTCCTTTTAATTACCACAATGATGACCATTAACATTTTACCACGCTCATATTCATACATTAAATCACTTGTCATCTTTCAGACATATTATACACTGCTACCACATTCACATAAGAGAATGGAGCAAATCAATTGGGCGGAATTCATGACTTTTCATCAAAAGTTCATCATTTTGCCTTAGTCATCATCATATTATCACTATGGTGCATTAAGACTTCAAATCCAACGTCTTACCCATATAAAGTTGTCTTTGGCCATAAATCTCTAACATCCCGCCTTAGAAAGAACTATGATTAGAAAGAACTACTTTTGGACAGAGTAAATTTGGAAATTTGGCAAGTTATGCTAAGTATAAGTTTTGGGTCAACATC
Organism: Solanum okadae; assembly: GCA_036553675.1. NCBI lineage: Eukaryota > Viridiplantae > Streptophyta > Magnoliopsida > Solanales > Solanaceae > Solanum > Solanum okadae. The sequence goes on from CM071678.1 coordinate 47,813,245, forward strand.
AAACGACCATAAATTTTAGTACATGACTAGTTAGGTGGGCTATAAGATATCAAATGAAATGTCTTGGAATCCTCTTTCCAACACCACCGAGTTTGATAATTTTTGAGCTCGTATAAGGGAGATATGCCCAGTTGAAGTTGGGTTGTCCGATTAAGGAAAGTTACCCAGATTAAAGAGGGGTATTTTGGTCTTTTCCTTAACGAATCAAGTTATTTTGTTTTTAGTAATTAATTAGGGGTCTAAGATTATTTGGTTCAGTTTATGCGTACAAAATTAACGTCTAGGATTTAGAGAATAGTTCAAGAAGAGGAGAAAAGGAGAAAAGTCAAGGCGTTCTTGGAGATTTCTTGCGGAATCAAAGGTCATTTTGCCAAGGTTAATCTCTAAAGAGGTATGTGAGTTCACATAGCATTGGGTTCGTTCACCCACACGCCAATCATGTTAATTTCAGCGTAATTTTTTCCTCAAACGTTGAAGGTTTGATGTTCTTGATTTGTGTTCTTGAATTAGGATGGGATTGATGAGTTTCTTTAGATAATCATATCGATTTTAAGAGTTGGTTTTGAGTAGATTCTTGGGTACACTTATTGGGTAACCGAATCTAAAGAGAAATTGAGAAAAAGAATCGAATCTAGTCAAATAAAGGTCAGAAAATGCAAAGAAAAATTCGTCAGATTGAACTGGGGGAGGGGTAGCGCGGTATGCCACTGATGCGCCACCAGTGCGCCAAAAAAGAGCTTATGAACTTTAGGGCTGATACCCCAGGCCAGCAGTGCGCTAGGGTCGCCTACCCTACCTATTTTCTATCGTCTAGTCCGTTTGAGTCCTTCTAAAGTGTACTAACACTTCCTATTGATTCTAACTACTCTAAATGACTTCTAAACATCTAGAAATCATGAGTCAACATGATGAGATGTCATTGTATTTTCCAATACTTCGAGATTTTATCTACCATTTTAAATTCTTTATATAAAATGTATATTTATTGTTGTATTATTTCTACATTGTGTTGAGTATCCATGAGTTGAGTAGAGATGAGGTAAGTGTTCCTTTCAAATTCCAATTCAAGCTTAAGTCTTATTTAGACTTCCCCTCACATGCCCGTACATTCAATGTATTGACACCATTTGGCCTGCATCGTTTTATGATGCAGATACAGGTAACTAGGATCAACATCTAGCGCCTTGTTGATCCAGTTAAGATTCAGAGTTTTGGTGAGCCTTCTTGCATCCGGAGGATCCCTATCTTTGTTTTATCATTTCTATTTTGTTATTAGGATGATCGGGGGTCTTGTCCCAACATCCCTCATGGTATTAGAGGCTTCATAGATAGTTAGACATTATTATTTCATTAGTCTTGTTCATTTGAGTTGTTTTGTTATAAGACTTGAGTTGCCTTATTGGCTAGTTGAATGTTTCCCTTACAACATTCTAAGTTTATTTCATGAGTTTATCTTTGTTGAGTAAAGTCTTCTGCTGAGTAGTAAGCCAGGCCAATGGTTCGCTTTGGGCCAGCAATGGTTATCGAGTGTCCGTCTTGCCTACAGTATAGGCTCGGGGTGCGACAAACTTGGTATTAGAGCACAGAGTTCAAGAGTCCTAGGGTATCTATGAAATCGTGTCTATAGGGTCCTAGTTATCGGTGTAACGTGTGCCACATCTATAATTAGGAGGTTGCAACCTTTAGGAACTATCTCACTTCTTTCATACTTATTTTGTGCGATACAATTCATCTCTATTAAAGTTTCTTTCTAACTCGTGCTTGCGCGTATCTTTCAGATCATGCATCCACAAAGAGTTATCTGAGGTTGTCCTGCTAGGAGAAACGTTACGATCAAGGGGTACCCAATGCACCAGAATTGAAACCCCAAGGACAGGTCACTAATGTTGAGTTCAAGGAAGCTATACGAATGTTAAGCCAAGTTGTGACCAACCAAACTGGGCAACAAAGAGGGAATCGAGAGAAAGTGGCTGGTACTTCTAAAATCTGTGAGTTCTTAAGGATGAATCCTCCAAGCTTCACTAGTTCAAGTGTCACAGAGGATCAGGAAAACTTTGTTGAAGAGCTTCAGAAGGTTTTTCAGATTATGCATGTTGTTGATGCTGAGAGAGTCGAACTAGCTGCATACCAATTGAAGGGTGTCGCTAGAATTTGGTTTGATCGATGGAAGAAGAGTAGAGCTGAAGGTGTAGCACTTGTGAGTTGGGCTATGTTTGAAGAGGCCTTCTTGGGGCATTTCTTTCCCCGTGAACTGAGAGAAGCAAAGGTACGATAATTCCTTACTCTAAAGTAGGAATCTATGAGTGTACATGAGTATAGCCTTAAGTTCACCCAACTTTCCCGTTATGCTCCGGAGATGGTTGCGAAATAAGGAGCAGGATCAGTTTGTTCGTTGTTGGGTTGTCTCATCTGTTAAGAAAAGAGGGTAAGGAAGCTACTATGCTGATAGGAGATATGGACATAGCAAGGTTGGTGATCATGTGCAACGGGTTGAGGAAGATAAGCTGAGAGATAGAGAGGTGTTTCTGAACAAGAAAGCTAAGACAAGGAATGAGTCCGGACAGCAAAAGAGTAATACCAACCGATCATCTTTCCAACATAAGCAAAAGGGACCTGCTCCTTCATCTGCTAGTGCACCTGCACCAAGGAAAAGAAGTGAGTTCAATATTCACAAAACTTTAGAGCTAGACCTGCATAATGTCAAGGTAGTGTGGCACAAGGAGGTAATTGGACTCCTACGTGTGCTAAGTGTGGTAGGAACCACCCAGGAACGTGTCGCGATGGCTCCACTGGTTGCTTCAAGTGTGGTCAAGAGGGTCACTTTATGAAAGAGTCCCCTAAGAACAAGCGGGGCCGTGGAAATAGGGGAAATAAAGCCCAATCTTCTTCAGTTGCTCCACCAGACCAAGCTGCACCTAGAAGAGCTACTTCAGGGACCGACGGAGGGGCAAACCATTTTTACACTATCACTAGTCACCAAGAGCAAGAGAATTCTCCAAATGTTGTCATTTTTAAAGTCTTTAAATCTGATGTTTATGTTGCCATGAATTTTGATATTCTTCCTTCTTGATCCCTTCAGTGTTTCTACACCTATTGGTGAGTCTATTCTAGCTGAGAGAGTTTATCATGATTGTATCATTTCCATCAATCACAGGGATACCATGGCTGACTTAGTTGAGTTAGATATGGTAGATTTTGATGTCATTCTAGGTATGAACTTGCTTCATGCTTGTTATGCCTCAGTCGATTGTAGAACTCGAGTTGTTAAGTTTGAGTTTCCTAATGAGCCAGTTATTGAGTGAAGAAGTAGTTCAACAGTGCCTAAGGCCTTGTACCTTAAGGCAGGAAAGTTAGTTTCCAAGGGTTGTGTCTATCACATAGTCCGAGTTAATGACTCTAGTGTTGAGACACCTCCTATTTAGCCAATTCTAGTTGTGAGTGAGTTTCCAGAGGTCTTTCCAGACGATCTTCTCGGAGTCCCTCCTAAGAGAGAAATAGAATTCGGTATAAATATTCTTCCCGATACTCATCCTATCTCTATTCCACCAAATATAATGGCTCCAACAGAGTTGAAAGAGTTAAAAGAGCAGTTGAAAGATCTTCTTGAGAAAGGTTTCATTCGACCAAGTGTTACGCCTTGGAGCACTCCGGTCTTATTTGTGAGGAAGAAAGATGGCTATCTTAGAATGTGCATAGATTACCGTCAGTTGAACAAGGTTACTATCAAGAATAAGTATCCTCTTCCGAGAATTGATGATCTCTTCAATCAAATTCAGGGTGCCACTTGTTTTTCTAAGATAGACCTCAGATTTGGCTATCATCAGTTGAGAGTGAGAGAAAGTGATATCCCTAAGACAACTTTTAGGACCCACTATGGTGATTATGAGTTCCTAGTTATGTCATTTGGTTTAACTAATGTTCCTGCAGCATTCATGCATCTTATGAACAGAGTATTCAAGCCTTATTTAGATATGTTTGTTATTATATTCATTGATGACATCCTAATCTATTCAAGGAATGAGGAAGATCATGCTAGTCATCTCAGAACATTTCTCCAAACTCTAAATAATAAGGTGTTGTATGCTAAATTCTCTAAGTGTGAATTTTGGCTTGAGTCTGTGGAGTTCTTAGGCCATATTGTTTCTAATGATGGGATTCGAGTTGACACTCAAAAGATGGAGGTAGTACAGAACTAGCCTAGACCCACATCTCCAACTGATATTAGGAGTTTCTTGGAATTTTCTGGCTATTATAGAAGGTTCGTCTAGGGGTTTTTATCCATTTCATCCCCTTTGATCAAGTTGACTCAAAAAACAGTGAAGTTTCAATGGTCTAAAGCTCGTGAGAAAAGCTTTAGGGAATTGAAAAAACGGTTGACTACTGCCCCAGTATTGACCTTACCAGAAGGTACACAAGGCTTTGTGGTATATTATGATGCGTCAGAATTGGATTGGGTTGTGTGTTAATGCAGAATGGCAAAGTTATATCTTATGCCTCCAAGACAACTTAAGATTCACGAGAAGAATTATCCAACCCATGATCTAGAGTTGGATGCTGTAGTATTTGCTTTGTAAATATGGTGTCACTATTTTTATAGTGTTCATGTTGATGTGTTCACCGATCATAAGAGCCTCAAGTATGTGTTTAGTCAGAAAGAGCTTAATCTCAGATAGAAGAGATGGTTGGAGTTACTCAAGGATTATGATATGAGTATTTTCTATCACCTAGGTAAGGCTAATATTGTTTCTGATGCTTTGAGCAGATTGTGTATGGGTAGTACCACCCATGTTGAGGAATACAAGAAAGAGTTAGCAAAAGATGTGCATAGACTTGCACAATTAGGAGTTCGACTAATGGATTCCAACGAAGGAGGACTAGTGATGACGAATGGGGATGAATCGTCACTAGTGTTTGTAGTAAAAGAGGAACAAGACCAAGATCCTATTTTGCTTGAATTGAAGGCAAATGTTCATAAACTGAAGGTGATAGATTTTGAACAAGGGGGAGATGGTGTATTGAGGTATCAAGGTAGATTGTGTGTGCCAAGGGTGGATGAACTTCAAGAGATGATCATAGATGAAGCTCATAGCTCCAGATATTCTATCCATTTGGGTTCCACAAAGATGTATCGTGACTTGAGAGAAGTCTATTGGTGGAGTGGTATGAAGAAGGGCATTACAGAGTTCGTTGCTAAGTGTCCGAATTGCGAACAATTTAAGGTAGAACACCAGAGGCCCGGTGGTTTGGGTCAGAATATATCGATTCTGGAATGGAAGTGGGAGATGATCAATATGGACTTTATTACAGGTTTACCATGGTCTCGCAGGCAACACGATTTGATTTGGGTGATTGTAGATCGAATGACTAAATCAGTCTATTTCTTGCCGGTAAAGACTACCCATTCAACAGAAGATTATGTTCTGTTATATATTCAAGAGGTAGTCAGAATTCATGGAGTTCTGATATCTACTTTTTCAGATAGAGGTGCACAATTTTGGAAGTCATTCCAGAAAGGTTTGGGTCCAAAGGTGAACTTGAGTACTGTTTTCATCCTCAGAATGATGGTCAAGCAGAGCACACTATTTAGACTTTAGAAGATATGTTGAGGGAGTGTGTGATTGATTTCAAGGAAAATTGGGATGATCACCTACCTCTCATGGAGTTTCCCTACAATAATAGTTATCATTCTAGCATCCAGATGGCTCCTTATGAGGATCTTTATGGGAGAAGATGTAGATATCCTATTAGATAGTTTGAATTTGGTGAAGATTAGTTGATAGGACCGGACTTAGTTCATCAAGCTATGGAGAAAGTGAAGATTATTCAAGAGAGGTTGAGAACAACGTAGAGTCGTCAAAAATCCTATACAGATGTTCGGAGGAGAAACTTAGAGTTTGAAGTAGATTATTGGGTTTACTTGAAGGTTTCATCCATGAAGGGTGTTATGAGATTTGAAAAAAAGGGGAATCTTAGTCCTCAATATATTGGTCCTTAGAGGATATCCAAGAGGATTGGCAATGTAGCTTATGAGTTGGCGCTACCGCAAGAGTTAGCAGCGGTCCATCTAGCATTTCACATTTCTATCTTGAAGAAGTGTATGGGCGATCCTTCACTTACCATATCTACTAAATATATTGGTATTAAGGTTAGCTTATCTTATGAGGAGATTCCTGTTTAGATTCTTGATCGCCAGGTTCGCAAGTTGAGGACAAAGGAAGTAGCATCAGTCAACATTCTGTGGAGGAAGCAGTTTGTTGAGGAAGCTACTTGGGAAGTTGAGGAGGACATGAAAAAGTGATAACATCTCTTTGAGTCCTGAAAAATTCCAAATTAAGGTACTAATCCTTTTCTTGACATTTATTTTAAGTTGACATGTTGTGTTATATATTGCTCGTTGGGTGTTTGAGCTGAATGTTAGATGTTACACCCTTAGGCTATTTAGAGTGATATCATTCGAGACGAATGTTACCAAGAGGGAGATATTGTAACATCTCCCCTTAGAAGGAACTAGAATTAGAAAGAACTATCTTTGGAAAGAGTAAATTTGGAAATTTTGGCAAGTTATGCTTAGTATAAGTTTTGGGTCAACTTCAAATTACCATAACTTTTAGTACAAGATGATTTAGGTAGGCTATAAGATAATATATGAAAGTTACTGGAATCCTCTTTCCAACGCAACTGAGTTTGCTAATTTTCGAGCTCGTATGAGGGAGATATGCCCGTTTGAAGTCGGGCTATCCGGTTAAGGAAAGTTACCCGGATTTAAGAGGTGTATTTTGGTCTTTTCCTAATCCAATCAATTATTTCGTTTTTAGTAATTAATTAGGGGTCGAAGCTGATTTGGTTCAGTTTACACAATCATTGCCTAGGGTTTTCAGAATAGTTCAAGAAGAGGAGAAAAGGAAAAAAGTCAAGGCATTCTGGGAGATTTCTTAGGGAATCGAAGGTTGTTTCACCAAGGGTTGATCGCTAAAGAGGTATGTGAGTTCACATAGCATTGGGTTTGTTCACTCACGCACTAATCATGTTAATTTCAGCGTAATTTCGTCCTAAACATTGAAGGTTTGATGTTCTTAATTTGTGTTCTTGAATTTACTTTCGTTCTTGAATTAGGATGGAATTGATGAGTTTCTTGAGATAATCGTATCGATTTTAAGAGTTGGTTTTGAGTAGATTCTTGGGTACATGTATTGGGTAATCGAATCTAAAGAGAAATTGAGAAAAAAGAATCGAATCTAGTCAAATTAAGGTAAAAAAAATGAGAAGAAAAATTCGTCTGATGGAACCAGGGGAGGGGTGGCGCGGCACGCCACGGATGTGCCAGCAATGCACCAAAATTGAGCCTTTGAACATTAGGGGCTGGCTCCCCGCACCAACAGTGCGCCAGGGTCGTCTGCCCCCACTCGTTTTCCGTCATTTAGCCTGTCTGAGTCCTTCTAAAGTGTACTAACATTTCCTATTGATTCCAACTACTCTAAATGACTTCTAAGCATCTAGAAATTATCCGTAAACATGTTGTAACCTTGAATCCATCAATTCAAATTCAACGTAAAGCTAAGGGTCAAGTCTTGAGAGTTCTTCGAGTCTTTTCAAAAAGTCTTTTACAATTGTTTTAAACTTGTTTTAAGACTTGAGCATTCAGTTTGAGAAAGAGTAGAGCCGAGTTCATTTTCTTTCAAATGTTATATGGGAACTAAGTATTCCTAAAGAGTAAATGTTTTCACATTTAAGATAAGAGGAAACACCGATTTCCAAATGAGTTTTCATGAGCAGTTCTGAGCACCACCTCTTTTAAGAGAAGGATTTTGAGTAATAATCTCAAACCACAGAAAGAGTTATGTTTTTAAACATCTGAGCTAAGTATATATTTGGGAGTAGTATTGAGCACCAATATGGGGACGAGTTCAGATAACTCAAGTCCCTATAAACCATGTAGCCAACGTGGGTAGAAAGGGTCATACTTTTTAGATGATTTCTTAATGTTTTTAAGCATAGCTTAGTGGATCCACTTAGTTGAAGCATTCTATATCTTGGGAAGGTATAGGACAGTTTTGGCAGTAAGGGCGAGATGGTGTATCATCACATAGCTCATAGTGATGGTTATCGGTTAGAGAACTTTCCAAACAAAGGTTATTTTTGTACTCTTATATACAACTGAGATATCATTATATTTTCCAATACTTCGAGATGTTATCTACTATTTTAAATGATTTATATAAGCTGCATTTTTATTGTTGTATTATTTCTGCATTAAGTTGAGTATCCATGAGTTGAGTAGAGATGAGGTAAGTGTTCTTTCTAGATTCTAGTTCAAGCTTATGTCTTATTTGGACTTCCCCTCACACTCCCGTACATTCAATGTACTGACACCATTTTGGCCTACATCGTTATATGATGCAAATGCAGGTAACCAGGATCAGCATCCTGCGCCTTGTTGATCCAGTTGAGCTTCAGTGTTGTTGGTGAGCCTCTTTTTTTCCGGAGGATCCTATCTTTGTTTTATCATTTCTATTTTGTTATTAGGATGATCGGGGGTCTTTTCCTAACATCCCTCATGGTATTAGAGGCTTCATAGATAGTTAGACATTATTAGTTTATTAGTCTTATTCATTTTAGTTGTTTTTTATAAGACTTGAGTTGCCTCATTGGACAGTTGAATGTTTCCCTTACAACATTCTAAGTTTATTTCATGAGTTTATCTTTGTTGAGTAAAGTCTTCCGCTGAGTAGAAAGCCAAGTCAATGTTTCGCTTGGGGCCATCAATGGTTCTCGAGTGCCAGTCCCCCCAAGGTGGAGGCTCGGGGCGTGACAAAATCGATGGGACTTGAACCCAACTTCTTATCATCATGGTGCACCAAGACTTCTAAGTCGATGTCTTATCCTTTTAGTAAAGTAAAACTTTAATCCATTGCCTTACCCCTCAACCAATCATATATATATATATAATAGAAAACCTTAGATCCGCCTACGTGGCGCCACCATAAACCAAGAAACCCTTTTATTTTAATATATATCCAAAAATACCCTTCCCCTGCACACCGCTTCATAACACCTACTACCATTCTTCATAGATGGCGTATCCGTTCATAACAACCGCCACCGTAAATAAAACCACCGCCTATTCTTCTTCTCCAACTATTTCCTTCTATCCCTTCATCTCCTAGTTCCTAACCATATCATTCCATACACTTCTTTCCTTCTTCTACGAAAACACTTTTCAATTAAATCCCGGTGTTCTCCATCACTGACTCTTTTTTGGAGTAGTGCAAGACGCCTCCCCTGGCTTGAAAGTGGTAATTGAGGAATTTCCGTCCGTACTTTAAGATCCTCTAAAATTGAATTTATCTTCTTCTTTTTTTAAACTTTTTTTAACAATTATAATCCTTTTCCGGCATGTGGACAACTACTCACAATCAATCTCCATGTTCTTCTTCGTAGCTTTGCCAGCATCTCTTGCTTTAGCATTTTTGACAAGAGAAATTTGAAATTCTTCTTAGGAGCATACAAAATGTCTCCACGCTATTCAGGTATGCTGATTCTTTTTGTAAATTTTCACCATGTTGATTCTCTATGTAAATTTACACCGATTTTTTTCTTTACTTATCTATTTTTCTTTACAACTATTATTGGGGGTAGCAAGGATCTTCACTCTTCATCAATTGAGTAGTTTTTATTTTTTGTAAGTAGAAATCACTTTTTCGTTAGCGGAATTTGGGGTTGCAGTGAGTCTGTCTCTAAATAATTGTTGTTGCAATGAAAATGTATGCAGGTTTTTATTAATTTTACATTTATGACTCATCTACAAAGTAGTTTATATTTTCCTATGATCTACTTTCAATTTAAAATGTACCTAGCAACTCACAACTATTCCACAACATTACAATGGTATTTTGAAATCGAAGTGCAAACTAGAGTTCATTACACAAATTGATAGCATGATTTGCTTTAGGTCTGATTAAATTTATGCAATTTTCATTTTCAAATTTTTTGCATTGCTACGAATTATCCAGCTTTTAGGTGTTTCTGCTATGCTCATTGTTATGTAAGTATAGGTGCCGAGAAGTGGTTTTATTCCCTCCTTGGCAATGTGTTTTTTTTGTAATTTTGCTTGTGAATCTAATATAAATATGTTGATAATAATTAGCTTCAGCGAGAAGGAATCTCAACTTTTATAGGCTTATCTGCGTATTGCCATTTTCACGTAGTATATGCACATCATAAATGGCAACAAACAGGTAACAAAACATGCCATAGTTTCAATGCTCTCAAGGCCACAAAGACAGAACCATCAAATGCTAAAAAAGATAAAGAACTTAAGTAATATCAAATACTGCGAGGCTTTGCAAATATTGTGACATTCTTTAACCATCATAAGCTAAAAAGGGTAAAGAACTCAAGAATACACTTTAATGCAGTTCTTAGTCCTTTTTTGAAGCTGTGAAACACGCTGCCTAAAATTTCTATGAATGATACAAGGCGAGAGAGCTTCTCTCAAACAACAGGTATCCCTGCTCTCTTCTGTCAGCATAATTGGGGGCCATTTAAATTTTAGTTTCATGTTCTGTAGCTTTCTGTACCATGTGCATTGTTTAGTAACAGGTTTGATGTCAACAAAGTCTTCACTACTAACTATGTGCCTTATTCGTCTCAATGGTGTGGTGGAGAGTCCAAATCAAATTGTGAGAGAGAAAAACAAACATTTCATCAGCGTGGACCGTATCTTCAAAAATCGATATTCACCCATGGACAAGTGTATATCATAGTATCACGAGTAACAACAAGAGAAGGATTATCCATCCTCAATGCGGACAGCAACAAGTGTTCCAGAATGTATGTCATATAATTGTCAGATGAGACCAGGTATTTTGTATACATTTTGCATTTGCTTCAGCCATACAAGATAGCTTCACTATAAATGGTGTACAAAGTCTAAAAGATAACTGGATAACGAATGATCATGGGTAAACTTAATGAGGATCATTACAAAGTCTATAAACATGCATACGTAGTGAAAAAAAGGATATTTGGAGTTTCTCTGTTTGTTTGCTCTTGTATAGTTTTTTCTCTGTCTGAATTTTGACCATTGAATCCTCATTGAATTGTGAAAGCAAATTGTTTTGGTTGACAAGTGAATTTGCAGGCCGTAGTTTGGGACTTGGAAATATATGGGATCGTTGTGGTCAGCTGTAATTTGTGACAATCAAGCAAGATAACAAGCAAAAATAAATGAAAGACCAGGAAATAGTGGTCGCATTTAAGCTGACATATGCAACGAATTTGAAGATGTGCACTTGAACCTTTAAAATTTGAAGGCACAGCCACATTGCATGAAGCACCAACAATAGCAACAAAAGTATCAAATCAGACATAAAAATCCAAACATGCACTAAACGAATATCAAACACCTACCAAAAATTACATATCCAGCGATCCAGGTATACAAATTTTCCATTCTCAAGCAATTTGACAAACTTGTGTCTGCGAACGACAACTTAAGGTGCATAGTTTTACACACCGCTGGTTCTTCTCTACATCTATCTCTTTAACATATTAAAAAAAATTGAATTCCTGATGTGTTATACACCAAGTTAGTCACTATGACCGTCACAAAAGTCAGACTAAGACACAAATTGATAACATGGCCATTTCAAGTTAAATGATAACATCGATATAGTTCACTTTAATGTGAGTGCCCTACTGAAGCACCCTTATATTCTTAGGGCTTCAAAGCGTGCCTGGTTTGCCCAATTGAATGACTTATCGAAGGAAGGGTATGAGAAGATAACAAATAGACAATTGGAAATTTTACTATCCTCGAGTGAGGTATTGACTATTTACTTTGCATCATCTTTTACAATTGTAAGACAGGTAAAATGATATATTTATTCCTCTTTGTCCAGCGTTTAAACGATGAAGGGTATTTGGAATTTCTCTGTTTGTTTGCTCTTTTGTAGTCTTTGTTATAAATGAAGTTACAATGTTCGAATCTCATTAATTTGTGAGGGCAGAATGTCCGGATAATAGGTGAATTCACATGTCGTAGGTTGGGACTTTTTAAAACGTGGGAGCATTGAAATCTACTCGAAGTTGAGAAAAACAAGGAAGATAACAAAGCAAAGCAATGAAGGGTGACAAAATAGTGGCATATCCTACCAATTCTCTTATGTCTCTTCACAGAGAAATAGTGCTAAAACTAATTAATAGTTGTTTAGTTTTGTTTTCATGTTTTTTTCCCCTGTTCATGTTGCAAATTCAAATAAAGTCCTAGTTATTCAGTATATCTCTTTTCTCAAAACAGTTAAACCAAATAGACTAAGAATGTAAATAACATATTGGCAACTTTTGTAAATTAGAGATGTTTCATCCGGTATAGTTGTCGTTATCATTTTTATGTATGCAACCACTCACAAGCATTTGTGTAGTAAATTAAGGACATTATTTCCAAATTCACTCATATCTAATATAGAGGAAGATAACGAAAAAAATTGAGGCAAATAAAGTATTTTAGTAATTGAAAATAAAAAATATTTGCATTGGCAAAGTATTAATTGAAATATTTATATCAAATGGTATTTTCGGTTATATTTAAAAAGAATTAAGATAGCCAGTGCTTTACCACATTTTTAAAGATTCATTTGCTACTTAATGAAGAAAAAATATATCACAAGGGTATACCATCTGATAAGTGGGAGTGTTTAATTAACATAGAGGAGATGAATTAATGCATTTAGATATAGAGACTCGAAATCAGAGTATTTATTAATTTAACAGTTGAAGCCAAGCTTAAGTGTATGTCTATATATTATCCTGCAAAGAAATAATGACGGGAGTGTGATAATGCCCCCATATTTTATCAAATAAAGGCCACAAACAAAATGAAGATTATACTGGTGTAGAAATGTCTATTATCATGAATCCAAATTAGTCAGGCCCAACATAAATAAATATGTCTAATTATACATTAGATTAAAAATCGCAAAGCTTTACATGTTTTGAATGTACTGATCGAAACCAAAACAAGTAAAAATGTCTTTTGACAATGCAAAATAGTACCATCAACGATTTTGAAGGACTTGCTGAGACATCAATTCAAATGGTCATATGTTATTTCACCAAATTCAAAGAGATGTACTTTTGTACTTACATTAACTTTGACAACTATACACCAAATACAATACGATGTAAGCTAATAGAGGTAGTTTACCACCGCACGAATCGCGGTTTATTTACCTAGAAGTATAATAAGCCACAATATACTAGGAATCACCATTGAGCCTTAAAAAATATTGCCACTTTATTATTAACATGCACAAATAAATATAGAACAAAAGAAACACAATAAAAATATTCTCAATAAAGTATGTACTAATATCTTAAACTTGTCAAAACAGAGAGTTAAATATAGTATTATATTATATTACATTTGGTGCACAATAATTAAGCTAGTGAATTACCGTTATAAAACAAAGAATCAATTGCACACTAAGAAAATAATAATTCCAATTACACTAAAATAAATTTGTTCACTACCACCATCCATTTTTCAATTTTCATGTGAATCCAAATTATTTCACACTCAAAACAAAATAGATTAAAAGCTTATGTAATAACCAAAACAATGAGCATAATCATAAATAAAATATAAAATAAGTTTCACATACAAAAGAATGTATATATAGTCATAGGTGAAAAAATGCACATTAACAATAGTATTAATCATTCACCTTGTTACAAACAAAAAAGGGAAAATGCATAAGTACCCCCCAGCCTATACCCGAAATCCCAGAGACACACCTAACCTTTACTAAGGTCCTATTACCCCCCCGAACTTATTTTATATGTAATATTCTACCCCTTTTTGGCCTACGTGGCACTATCTTTGTGGGCCCAGTGCATGTTGACATTTTTTTCAAGATAGTGCCACGTAGGCAGAAAAGGGGTAGAATATATAGATAAATTAAGTTTGGGGGGGTAATAGGACCATAGTAAAAGTTAGGTGTGTCTCTGGGATTTCGGGCATAGGCTGGGGGGGTACTAATGCATTTTCCCAACAAAAAATAACACAATCTCAACAATACTAATAACTTACCTTGCATTGGGTTCAAGTTACTGATATCAATTGGTCACCACTTACTAAATAAAATTAAACTCTATTCGGAGATGATATTGAAATGAGTTTAGAGACTCGCACTGATAACGTATTGTAAAACTTAAGAACAAAAGAACAATATAAAGATGAAGACAAGAAGAATATAAGACAAGAGGAACAATATAAGATAACTTTTTTTCTTTCAAGTGTTCACCAAATCTTCAAGTGTCCACAATATGAACCTTTATTCCTCTATTTATAGTGTAACATAAATGCATACAAAAGGTTAGTCATAAACATGACATTAACATGAATATAATGGAGGAGAATATGGAGGTGAAAGGTTACAAGATTAATTATCATAAATGTGGAGGTTATCTTCATAATGGAAGGAAGCAATGGAGATAATTAGTCATAGTAAATTCTTGGTGTAGTGAGCATTCATACCATAATATTTTATAACATAAAGATTAATATCATGATTTATTGATATTTCAGGAGCTAAAAACAAATATACTATGTAACAACATAAAGTTAAAATGATTTTAATATTTTTTTTTACCTCTTATAAATACTTGTTCTACTATGAATTCAAGAAGTTTGACAAAAAATATGAAGATTCAAATTTGAAAGTCAAATCACTTGGACAAAGGATCTAAACTGGAAATGTAATAAATTATTGTATATTAAAATTAGACTATGATTCTTCAATTTCATAATTGAAAATAAATAAGAAGGGATCAAAAATCTTTTGCTACCGTTTATGGCAAATGACTTATTGTATATGGGTTCATTCTTACCAAACAATATGATAATTGATCACTATAAATATACTCGTTGTATCAATATTCGATATCATATTTTCTACATTCTCAAAGTAGAAGTTTTGCCATGGAAAAAAAGATCAAGGTCACTAACATAGAAAGGATGTTAAAAACTCCCATTAAAAAATTGAAGATTGTTGAGCTTCAACAACTGAGCGAGATAATGGAGGCAAAATTGAGGAAATTTAAGATGTGGCTAAGCAACAAATGGAGCGTGGTATTGCATTTCCATATCAAATCCTTGGAAATGCATTGGCTCCTTCTAGAGATGAGTAAAAATCTTCATCAAGTTTCGATGTTGGACCAACTAGGTCTTGTTAAATTTATCATATTAATGATTTTAATTTTACATTTCAGATAAACATATTAATATGTAAAATTAAAATAATAAATATGATACATTTAATAAGACCTAGTTGGTCAAACATCGAAACTTGATGAATATTTTTACTCATCCCTAGAAGGAGCCAATGCATTTTCAAGGATTTGATACGGAAATGCAATAAGACGCTCCATTTCTTGCTTTGCCACATCTTCAACTTCGTTCAATTCTACCTCCACGATCACACTTAGTTGTTCAAGCTCAGCATTCTTCAACTTTTTAATGGGAGTTTTTAGCATCATTTTTATGTTTGTGATGTTGATCTTTTGTTCCATGACAAAACTTCTACTTTGAGAATGTAAGAGAATATGATGTAGAATATTGATACCACCAGTATATTTATAGTGATCAATTATCTTATTGTTTGGTAAGAATGAACTCATGTATAATAAGTAATTTTCCATAAATGGTAGTAGAATATTTTAGATCCCTTCTTATTTGTTTTCAATTATGAAATTTAATAATCTAGTGTAATTTTATATACAATAATTTATTACATTTCAAGTTTAGATCCTTTGTATAAGTGATTTAACTTTTAAATTTGGACCTTCATATTTTTTTTTAAACCTCTTGAATTCATAGTAAAATAAGTATGTATAAGAGTCAAAAAAAAAAAAAATCAGTTTGACTTTATGTTGTTACATAGTATATTTCTTTTTGGCTCCTAAAATATCAACAAATTGTGATTTTAATCTTTATAATATTTTATTGACCACCTTCAATTCTTAATTAATTGAAATAGTAATTAGTGATATTTTTGCATGTGAAGATTTCACAAATTCTAAAATTTATTATTATTAAATTATTTAATTATTCATGTATTATATTAAAATTGTATAAATATTCCATGTTTAAGAATAATGTGATTTCTAAAAATAGTCTAGATGTAACATACTTTCTATATAAAATAATTACAAAAATACCACAAGAATTAAAATATGAAATTTACTTTCATGCCCCGAGTCTACACTTTGGACTGGTCGGCACTCGAGAATCATTTCTGGTCCACAAGTGAATCCTTGGCATGTTTCATTACTCAACGAAAGACTTACTCAAGTGAAATAGGAACCTCTAAGTGCGTAACAAAACTCAATACATCTCAGTTATGAATTTCTTAATAGTTATCTGGAAATACTCAGTAAAACATAAATATTGTCTCAAGGTTGTTAAAACATCAACAAGAACAGTGATAGACTCCTCATACTACTATTGTCTAAGAAGACTCTGAATGCTATGATAGATTTTGAGACAAGATCCACGACATCTTAACACGACTGAAATGTAAATGTGGAGCCCTCCGAAAAAAAATGAGGCTCACCAAAGCTAACTGGAATGGAAATGGTTTCAATGGAGTGCTTGTTGATGACCTTGAACACCTGTGTGCGCATCATGAAAAGATGCAGGTCGAATGACAGCAGTACATTGAATGTACGAGCATGTAAGGGGAAAACTGAAAGTAGTGGATAACTGAACTAATACTCTAGGAAGACAAACTCACCTCATCACAACTCAAATGTGAAAGAAACAATATAAGATTCAATATACAAACTTTTAAAACAGTAAATATCAACTCAATATGTATGAAAATACAATAATAAACTCTTTGCTCTTATTTGGGAGATTCTCTAACCGACAACCATCACTATAGACTACGTGATGATACAACATCTCGCCCACACTGCCAGAACTGTCCTATACCTTGTCGGGGTATAGAACACCTCAACTTAATGGATCAATTAAGCTATGCTTAAAAGTAATATGGAATCATCTAAAAAGTATGGCCGTTTACCCATATTGGCATACATGGTTTATGGGGATTTTGAGTTGTCTAAACTCATCCCCATATCGGTGTGCAATACTACTCCCAATAATATATAACTATCAAATGTTTAAAAACATAACTCTTTTCTCAATTTGAGATAATTACTCAAAAGATCCTCTTAAAAGAGGTTGCTCAAGACTCCTCGTAAGCTCATATTAGTTCCCTTTATACTCATTTTGAAACATGAAACTCAATTCTCCTCATTGTCATACTCATTTACTCAAGTCTTAAATCAAGTTATAGATAATTGCAAAAGATTTCTCAAAAGGACTTTCTTGAACTTTCCTCTTAACTTTACCTTGATTTGAAAATGTGACTTTAAGAGCCATGATTAGGATATATAGGATCTCTCAATGATTAATGAAGGCTTAGATTGTCAGAATTAAGATGAGAATGAAGATACAATTTGAAAGAATGCATACGGGATAAAGAACGGAGATGAAAGGGGCATGACACCCCTAGCGCATCGCGCTAGGACTCAAAGTACTGGAAATACTTTGGGGTGCACTGCTAGCGGCAGGGTGCTATGAGGGCTCGTCGCCCCAAACCTGAGCCTAGAAAATTTGATAAATTTTCTTCTTAATTTTTGGTCCTAACTCATCTAGAATCGATTTGTTTCTTCCAAACTCCCTTTGTTTCATAAAGCCAACAAAAATAATTGAAAACCCACTCAAATTCTAAGAAGGGAGAAAGTTCACACGAGGGTCTATCCTTTCTATCGCTTGCCCTTGCCTTTCACTCTCATTTGCTATGAAGAATCACTACTCATTCGAAAAACCCTCACCTCAAGAACTCAACAAAATTCCATTGTTAAGGAATGAAGCTAAAACCTCTAGAACTTCATCACGAATCTCAATACAACTATTTCAAAAATGAGTTATTCGAAGAATTACATGTATGGCGTGTGGGTGAACAAACCCAACACTGTGAGACACTTACATACCTCTAAGAACATTTATTCTTGGCGAAATCCTCAAACCTTGAATAAACGCTTGAAACCTTTTTCTTTTTCTCCTCTTGAAACCCTTCTCTCAATCCTAATCGTTCAAGAATGAATGAAATTGATCTCAATCAGTTTCGACCACTATTTGGGTGAGAAAAACGTTTAGGCCTAGTGGGGGTAAGGAAAAGACCAAAATACCCTTCGTTAAAATGGATGAAATGCCTTAACTAGAGAGGCTGCACTCAAACTGGAAAAACTCCTTCATCCAAGATCAGAATTTAGAAAACTTAGCGGTGTTGGAAAGAAGACTCAAAGACCTTCAATTTGATATGTAATGGGCCACGTAACTCCTTATGTGCATAAAGTAATGGTTGTTTGAAGTTGACCCAAAACTAAGAACTGAAGTTTTACTTGTACGAATCTCTAATTGACTTTTCGAAGTACGAGATGTTACAATATCTAACCCTTGGGAGCATTCGTCCTCAAATGAGATCACACTAAGTCAAAAGTGTAACACCTCGGTCTTAGAAAGGGCTAATTGTAGAAAGAACTAAATTGAAAATAACTAAATTGAGATTTGTGCAATTTAGACTTCAATTGTGAGTTTTGGGTCAACTTTAAACAACCATAACTTTCAGCACATGATGATTTTGGTGGCCCATGGAATGTCAAATGAAAGGCCATTGAGTCCTCTTCCAACACCACCAAGTTTGCTAAATTTTGAGTTCGGATGATGGAGATATTCCCATTTGAGTTTAGCTTGTCCAATTAAGGAAATTCATCTGAATTAAGTAGGGGTATTTTTGTTGTTTCCTTACCCCATTAGGTTTAAACGTTTTGTTTACCCTAATCGGAGTCTAAACTGATTGAGATCTATTTTCACAGTCCTAAACACGCTTAGGGTTTTAGAGAAAAGTTCAAGAGGACAAAAAGGAGAAGTTCAAGCGTTCGTTCAAGATTCTTGCGATCTTCGAGGAATTTTGTCAAGGATTTGACCTTTACGAGGTATGCAAGCTTTCATAGTGATGGGTTCATTAACCCTCACGCCAATCATGAGTTTCCCATTCTAATTCGTTCCTAAGATTTCGTATGTTGAGTTTCTTGAAAAGTTTTCTTGAGATTTGTTCTTAAATTTTTAAAATTGGAGTTTGATGAGTTCTTGAGGTGAGGGCTATGAGTTTGAGGGTTGTTATTGAGAAGATTTGAGTAGGTTTTTGTTTACTTAAATTGGGTATACAAATCTAAGAGAGTTTGGAAGAAATCAATTGATTTTAGGTGAATAAGGGACAAAAATCAAGAAGAAAAATTCATCGGAAAACTCTGTGTAGGGGGTGGCGCGAAGCACCAAGGATGTGCCAAGAGGGCTAGCACGCCATGCCTGCAGTGCGACAGAAATGGGTTGCAGTCGATGTGTGGTTGGCGCCTTGCCCTAGGGTCACCTGCCCTTATTCATTTTCCATCGTTCTTTTAAAACGTATCTTTGCTCTCTTCCTGATTATAACTATCTAAACTACATCAAATTAATGAGAAATCTTATATATCCAAATCATAATTCTTGAATTCACATTTGAAAGTCAAGATAGAGGTAAGAGTAACATTTGAGGGAGTCATTTTGAGAAGTCTTTTGCAAACTTTTAAAATTTGTTTTAAGACTTGAGTACTTGAGTATGAGGATGAGGAGAGTTGAATTCATGTTTTAAAATGAATATAAGGGAACTAAGTATACCCAAGACTAAATGTTTTCCCATTTAAAATGAGAGGAATCTTCGACTTCCAAATGAGTTCATGAGGAATTTTGAGCACTATCTCTTTTAAAAGAACCTTTTGAGTAATAATCTCGAAGTTTGAGGATAAGGAAATGTTTTTAAACATATGAGCAAGAGTTATATTATTGGGAGTAGTATTGAGCACCGATATGGGGACAAGTTTAGACAACTCAAAGTCGTCATAAACCATATATGCCAAATGGGTAAAGGGTCATACTTTTTAGATGATTCCTTATTGCTTTTAAGCACAACTTAGTGGATCCACTTAGTTGAGGATGTCTTATACTCCAAAAAGGTATATGACAGTTTTGGCAGCGCAGGGGAGACGCTGTATCATCACATAGCTCGTAGTGATGGTTTTCGGTTAGAGAATCTCACAAGTAAGAGTAAAAGAGTTATTATTGTATTTTTAAATACATTGAGTTATTATCTACTGTTTAAAAAGATTTCTTTATAATGCATCTCTATTGTTGCTTTTAAATTGAACTGAGTTGAGTTTTCTAAGTTTGAGTATGCTTGAGTTGAGTTGAGATGAGGTGAGTATGTTCTTCCATTTTATTAGTTCAAGCTTATCCTTAAAACACTTGTGAGATAATTTAGAAGTAACCTTAGTTCATTAACATGGGAAGTTCACCATTAACTGACATAAAAAAGTGAGCTTTAGCATTGATTCCAATGTACTCCTCCCACACCGAAAAGAGAGTCTCCTACTTTCTAAGGTAGGACCAGGATTCTGACCTAAGGTTGATCCACTAGCTAATGTCTATCGGAGAAAACAACCTATGGTGGTACATAGTTAGGGATAAGGAGATTGCTACTAGAGACTCGGACTCTAGCAATATGAGAGCCTCTATCTCAATATCCTCTCGATGGTAAGTATAAATCCCAGGAAATAGTCATTAATCATAATCATATTATCATCCATGGAAAAATACTATCAAGATATTAATTCAAGCTAGAAACATCATAGAGTATCTCCTTAGACGATCCGTGAGAAAACCTTTCACCATCCATGATCTTTTCATAATAGCTTTATAAGTCCCATAGTCATTAACTTCATAGTAAAAGTGTCGTACTACTAATGGAAATAGATTTTACAGCTTTATTTATAATCATTGATGGTATATTCGGATACCATACTAATCAAGACCTTGTTTCAAAAAATAGCCCAAAAGCATTAATGGCAAATTCAGATGTCATTCATGTCATGTGGACAAACTCATATAATATATAAATACCTTCATCTATAATATTACTTGATTCATAAACATTGCTTTCATAAAACATGCATAATTTACATAAAAATCATATTTTATAGTTCCTAAGTTTCATCATGTGTTCATAGTAAAAAATCATGGATCATACATGTGTACATATGAATTCAACTCGAAACCATGTAATTACTTCAGTTCATGCATAAAAATATAGAAAACAATCAATTGAATCATAATTGAAACGAACACATGAAGATTGCATAAAAACATAACTTTGAATTGAGAATCTAACTTGTATGACTTGGAGAATTTAGGAACCCTATGGAGGAAAGGACTCCATAGGTGAATACTAACATATCTTAGATATAAATTCCCAAAATCTATGGTGAAATTAAGTTATTGAAGTCAAACCTTAGCTTCTTCTTCCTTAGCCTTAGAGAGAATTTTGGGGAAAATCTTGGAAGGAAATTTGGGTATTAGGTGAATGATTTAGAATGGGTAGTTTAAGGACTTAATTCACTTATATAGGTCTTGAAATAGGGGTTAAAATGACATATCTTAGGTACCAAACACATAGTTGAAAATCCAAAATGACCCTAGCTAAAAAACTGACAGGTGTCCTAAAAGGACCCCTAAACTGTTCGTATAGGGCTGAACGACCCGTTTAGGGCCCTCAATTTTTTACAGCCTTTAATGGCTGGGACACTTACCTTAACAGTCAATGGACCCCTTTCATGAACCATTTAGGGTTAGGTGAAGGATCTCTTGCTTGTTTTAGGCATGTGGTCCTTCCCATTAACCCACTTTTACCTTTTTCAAAGTCCGAGGTGTAACAATAAAGCTGGCCAAGAAGGCCTCTAAAAACTCAACCTATGACACCAAAGTCAACCCATCTGGTCTAATCTCTAAATTTGAACGTCACCACTATTTGGCTAGCCTTTGAAGATGATAGATGGTGAAGTAGGCCCATCTTGACTCCACTAGTTCCATTGTATAAAGCTACTCACGGAAAGTAGACAAAAACTCGTGGGCATTCTCCCTAATAAACTAGATAACATTGAAGATGAAAATCTTAAGAACAATCTAAGCATCTTATGCTTCTTTAACAACATAGCTCAATCTGCAATAATTGGTTGGGCACTGTTAGTGGCAACTCGACTCGTGGAGCCACTGTTGCAGGTTGATCCTACAGTGTTGGTACAACTAGAGCTAGGGACTAATGCATGCCCCCCCAACACGGCCAATAACTAAGTGATAGTCATATGTATAGCTCACGATCCATAACTGGTTTAGGTGGTGGCTGGGCTGGTCCCAGCTCCACCAACTTTGAAGAAATACGAGCATCTCGATGCTCCGCCACTAGTTCTAAAGTCCTCCCTCTTTCTCAGGTTGGTGTTGCAACCCTCACTTGACCTTGAGGTCATCCTCTATGCCTATATATGGTTCAATCTATGGATCAGGTGTGTCACCCCTAGCCGCTGAACTGCGTGTGTGAGCCATCCAACAAAAGAGTGAAACATGTGAGATTCCACGAAACCAATAAGACACACAACGCATGGCAACAATAAAAATGAGACAATATTCCTAAATATGTCTCACAACTCCCCAAAGATAGAATATAGACATCTCTACATCGATTCGTAGGACTCTATTAGACATTAGCTTTGTACAAGAAACACCAGTAAACCAGAGGCTCTATTACCAACTCATGACAGCCTAAAAGCTTGAGTCATGATGACACCTACTATATTCCACCAGTAGTTATGCCAACATGTAACCTAGAATGAATGGTAACAAACAAACAAGGTCGACACAACAAATATAAGAGATACAAGATATAAACTAAAAAGGAAACAACAGAAGATATGAACAGAAGCAACTATAAATTGAAATCAAAAGAGATCTAGCCCAAAACAAAGTAGTCACGTGTATAGACCTACTACAAAAGAGTATACATCCAAAAAGTATACCTAAAACAGATAGACTAT
The DNA here is from genome assembly GCA_036553675.1 of Solanum okadae. NCBI lineage: Eukaryota > Viridiplantae > Streptophyta > Magnoliopsida > Solanales > Solanaceae > Solanum > Solanum okadae. The sequence continues at coordinate 47,836,273 of CM071678.1, forward strand.
TTGAAAATACAAAATATGATTCATAGCTATAATCAAAGCAGACTGATCTAGGACTCTAAAAGCTTACCCTCATCTACGAATACTTCTGCAACAAGCTCGATATTAGCACTGGTGACTGGTACTTAGACATGTATCAAAGAAACAGATGCAGAGTGTAATGTATGTACCAAAACAATAGGTACCCAACCTACATCATAGGCCAACTAATCTTGAAAGTGAAGACAATAATGAAGAGCGGGAAATAACACTAAAGAGAGGTCAAACGAGCAGACTGATAACAAAAGTATTACAGGAATGCACATGATCCTAGAAAATGATGGAATTAAAAAGAAACTAACTATCAAAAGCCTTACTGGAGCCCATAATCCAGAAGGTCCAATTATGTGTAGTTCAAAATAAATTACCCGAATGGACCCTATAACCTGATGAGTATGCAAAATAGCTACAACTGTTAAGTGTGAGAATCAGTGAATACAGAATTGGAGAGTGCATAGACAGAACCTTAGACCACGGGTTAGACACCCAAAAAAACAAAATAAAACCATGTCTATATGATTCAACTCAACGAAGAATAATATCCTTGAAACTTGGAATACAGTTGAAGATCATGTGCCCGGACCTTGAATCATCAACTATGAGAGTGGTATGCCAAAACCTTGAATCTACGGCTATAGAAACAGTCTTGGAAAAATCTGATATAAAAAATCATCATTATAGGGCAACCGTGGATCGGTGTCCACCCCAAAGTTTCCAACAGACAACTCCAAGCCCGAACCAAATCCAACCCTAAATCATCAAACAAAGCCCAAAATTACCACAAAAATAGACTAGGGATGTAATAAAAAGGGAATTATGAATGATAGTGTTTTGGAGATGAGTAAATGCCTAGCTAAGGCTCACACTATAAGACTCAAGTATGCTACATTAGTTTACAAGGAGTTAAATGGTAAGAAGTAACATCAGAGAATTCTTTGGCCTAGCGGCTCTAAAACTCGAGTCCAAGGCAATGGCTAACTTACACCTATACTAAGGCCAATAAACTACCAATGCTCACAACCAATTATGAATGATAATCAGAAGGTAAGGTATGATTATAAAACAATAATTAACATGCTAACAATCCCAGAATACCCCAACTACCTCCTAAGGCATTATTTTCCACAAGTAAACATGGATCAACTACCTATATATATGTGACCAAGCAAATGATAATATAAGGCATATATGTATCTAATTAACGTTTCAAAGAAAGTTCATCCAGTTCTAAGTGTCAACAATCGTAAATCAGAATAAACCTAACCAAATTAGTTGGGGTCGATCCCACAGAGAGTAGCTTCCTTTTAAATTCGATTATAAAAGTATGAAGGTGACCTTTTCAGCTAAACAAACACAACACTTAAGAGTCTACAAGTCAAACTCCAGGATGTTGTTACCAACCCACTTGAAAAATCAACAAAACACAATCGAATAAAGAGATAACACTTGGGGAATTGACTAGCCAACTGCCGAATTAAACTTAACAGGTGTACATCATTACCAACAATGTTAATTCGTCATGGGTAGAATGGACTATAAGTAAAGCAATTTTCTCTTGAACAATTACCTTATTTCAGCTGAGTTCTCTAGAACCTCATCACTATCCATAAGATGACTAGCCCACTTTCTCATCAAATCTACTCTTTTGAGCTAGATACAAAGGCTGAATCTCAAGTTTCACTTTCTCAAGCTGAAATCGTCATGACCCATTACTAAGGATGCCAAATTACAACGTTGGCTTTATACTCCTCTCTCGAGCAATCACAAAACTCTGAACTATATTAGACTAAACATGCAATAATGAAGGTAAACCACAGTAATAATTCAGACCCACTTCAAATTAGCACCAAAACTCACTAATTGATAACACCAATTTAGCCAAACGCAATAATTGGTCACATTGCCAAACCCCTAAGGTTAGGGTTTTAGCCAATCATAGTAAAAAGATGAAATTCAATACCTGCCATATTTTCCAAAGTTGGGTTATTGAAATTCCAAAGTCAAAATTGAATAATATGTTCTCCATTACAAAACCCAAATGAAAAACCTTGCTAAAATCACTTGAAATCAACAGTGGTAGTGTTTTTTGCTCTCTATCTTTTCTTCCTCACTCTTTTTGAATGTTTTTTCTCTCTTGAAAAACTCAATTTATACAAGTCTGATGTGTGGCATTTTGGGGCCAATCGGTGAGGAAATTCGGGCTTCACTGACCATTCGGTGACTCACCGATTGTCCTTCGTCTCTCCTTTATTCTTCACATCTTCTTCGTCCAACTACTGTAATTTTAGGCTAGCCAGATCAGGATCGTTGTTTCATTCAGCGATGCACCCTTTTGTCTTTTAACCCGCCCATCAGCATTTATTTGGACCACCATCAGTACTGTCGGTGACATGATCGTCCTTGACCGATGTAATCGGTGTCCTGCCGAATGGAACTGCTGCTCGCTGAAGTTACTCATAATCCAGTCTCAGAGTTCTGTAAATTTAGGCGACAGATGAGCAACTTGGCGATTCACCGAGTGATCTCGGCGATCATCAGGCTTTTTTGCCTTTTCTCTTTTTCAGCTTGTGTTGTCCTTGTTGCCCATTTCTGTCCTAGCTTTGTTCCTCAATCCATATATCTGAAAGTCAAGGGTTTTACATCAATTATTAGCATAAACTGAGCATTTGATGACACTAATTCTATACAAACAATGTCGTAAATGAGTCGAAATCTCAGACTCATCAACACCCCCAACTTAAACTTTTGCTTGTCCTCAAATAAAAAATTAAACTTAAGTTCAACAGTTCAAGAAGAATGTCTCAAACAGTACTACAAAAGACTCAATCATGAATGCACACAACATGACTCTACTTACTCATGCAAGGATCAATTGTGCACTCAAAGATTCAAGTTGTGACTCACCATTAACGAAGATTCTCAAGTTCACAATACTTGCTTCAAATGCAAGCTCTATCTCAACAAAGGTATTCAAATGCCCTCACAACAAAGATGATTCCATATTCACACATAATTGTTCAACAATTTATAGTTCCGAAATCACGTACAACTCTCACACTCACAAAAATGAACACATGCATGACTTCACCCATAGGTTTGCCCTTATTTTCCAATCAACATTCGCTTCAGCTCACTTAAGATTAAAAAGGTCTTTTCAAGGATTGTAACGAGGTAGAGTGTAAAGGTATGGTCATTTAGCCTTAGTGGCTGCTATCCTCATGAAATGTGGTATGAACATCACTTTCCTTCCTTTTCTTCGACATTTTCACTCATGCTCAAAATTCACCCCATTATTCACTTCTCATGGAATATTGGACACCCCATTTCTTTTGCAACTTTCACAGATTTATTTCAAAACTTTTTCATTCTTTTTCTTTTGCTTTCTTCTTTTCTTTCTCTTCTCTCTCTTTTTTTTTATATGGAGGCTTTCATCTTTTTCAAGTCCATTGATCAAGGGGGACTTCTTCACACTACTTGATTTATCTCCTCTTTTCACCACACCCCCAACTTAGGCATTTGACCTAAGTTGGCTATTCAAACCAATCACACTTCCTGAGGATTAAGGGTGAATGTATAAAGAGGGGTCACATTTGCTCAAGTTTCTTCCAAGAAAAGGGTAAGGCTCAATGGAGGTTCAAATAAAGTTCAAACATCTCCCATGGTTGGCCACAAAAGAGATATATTGTCAAATTGTTTCGCTCTTTTAAAAATTGGTGCCTAAGATCATTTCAAAAGCCTGCCTCACTTAGTCAACCAGACCAACGAGGAAAATTCTAGGTGTCTGATACGCTCAAATTACACCTCCCTAAAGAAGCATAAGCGATCATTATCAAGTAAAGAACCCAACTTGTAGGTTGGGGTCGATCCCACGAGGAAAATGGTCTAGACTTAACTTTAACCAACAATTATATTCGTTTGGTCAAATTACTTCCAGACAAAAGTAATTAAATGGGGGGATTTGGCGAAACATATTGTAAGAATTCAGTAATTAATCAGTAAACAAAAGTCAATTTTGGTTGTTATCAAGATGAGAAAATCAACTAGGGCATATGTGTTCCCCACAAGCTCATAACGCAGTAATCCTAGTAATAGCAATCATTTCCTAGTGTACTACATGCAAGGTGATAAGTTAGGTATCTCTAAATCCTTGGTCCGGCATCTAGAGAATTTCACCCCGCACCTTGGTCCGGCTACGTGTGTATAATTTACTAACCCTTACCTTTACCTCATATTAGACATCACATCAATATTTGGCTTAGTTATTACTTCGCACCAATCGACACTAGCCTATTAGATAGTATCACCCCAAATCTATGTTGATAATTCTTTTCTTATTTATTACCTCCTTGGTCCGGCAAGTAGCAACAAGGCGAGTTCTAACGCGTGCACTCGTTAAAAAGACTTTTAAACGAAAGAAATATCAATGCATGCAACAGCACTATTCAAGAATTGCTTAGTTACTATTCATACTTTGTTAATCGCTCATGGTTCCCACAACCCTAGTTGTGGAGTTTAGTTACCCATAATCATATGAACAAAATTCATTGTTTTAGATGAATGAATTATGAACTCATGTAAGAAGAATAATAAACCCAGAAATTCAACTTGAATTGCAACACCAAAATCTTCACAACGAACTTAGGAACTTAAGAATTGCTAAAGTTGCAAGTTAATCTCCCAAGTCAAGAACTAAAATAAAAGTAATAAAATCTAATCTCAAAAAATGAGGTTTACATGCCCTATTTATAGAAAACAAGTCCTAAATTAAAAAGGGAAACAAAATAAGGAAAGTTTATTCAGGGACGCGTCTTCATTCCATGAGACTGACTCATGGACCGTCAATGGATCTACGTCCGTGAGTACCTTCCGTTAGCCGAGACGTAGAAAATATTTCCACTTCCAAAAATCAGCTTCTCTGAAGCAAACGAATGAACTGCAATACGGACTGTAATCGATCTACAGTCCGTCAATCACCCTCTGTAGCTCCACACTTAGGATATTCAAAAATCAGGTACTGGAACCCTCGCAGTATCAATCTATGGATCAACAGTCAATGGTCACCGTGGTTTCACACTTGGTCAGATTTCCCTGATTTGCCTTTCATGCCTTGCTTGCTGATCTACGACCACTATCTATGGAGCGTCAATGGACCTACGGTACGTAGATGCCCTTTCCTACATTTCTTTCAGCTATCTTGTTACTTCCGCGCCTGAACATCTTTCCTGCAAATATGATAAAAACACATAAAAACCAATACAAAAAGGCCCTAGACACACACAATTTGTAAGTGAAATGTATTAGAAATATCGTAAACTCACGGTATATCAGTGTCATCACACAAGGTTCACGGTAAGCTCATCACACAAGGTTCACGGTAAGCTCATCACACAAGGCATTGGCACCAATATCAAACGAGACTCCACACTATCGCTAGTGTGCTATGTTCATCACAAGAGACTCCATTTGATAACTGGCTAGTCACAAGGAGATGCAAAAAGTTCACATATTGTCTATGCAACTTCATTTGGCCTCATCGTAGCTGAACATTCATTTTTTTTCGATTTTGAGCACTATTCAAGTCATAGGTATTGATCATTACCAATACTCAAATAAATAACTTTTTCAAACGAGCAAGGGACTCACTGACCAAACACACACCCCCACCAAAAGCATCAACATTGTTCCTAATGTGAGTAGAGAACAGACAATACCAAAAATGAAAAATAAAGATAAACTACTGGTATGTAAACATGTAGAGCAAGGTAACAAGGAATTTTCACTAGGCGCCCATTTGGCGAAAAATTGTAATAGTCGCCGAACTGCTCGATGATTCGCCCAATGGTTTGGATATCACCATTATTTCTAGTATGTAACACGTTCAAAAATGAGGTGAAAAGGCAGAATTGAAAAAAGTTCGCCGAACAAGTTGGCGCTTCGCATAATGTACTTGCAGCCTTACCAAAAGATCCATTGGGTGAGGCTATCAGAGTTGGGGAAGAAGAGTGGGGAAAGTTGGGTCATCCAATCACTTAGGCGAGTGGACGAGTGATGCAGACTCCCCACTTAATGTTCTAGAATCTCAGCCCCATTTTCAAAGTTCAGAAGGCGGACTATGTCGGGCTCGCCGAACAGATTCGGCGATCCGCAAATGGTGTCTTCACCTCACACAATTGCTTGCACCTGCACAATCAACGCACATTATTTGAAATACTTATACTTGGGTTGCCTCCCAAGAAGCGCCTTATTTAACGTCGTAGCACGACGTGGAAATGCTTTTAAGCATCTTCCAGATATACCACCTCAATCAGAGAAATCTCCTAGTACTCGCTTTGAATGCGGGTCCCTCTTTACCTTTAACTTCAATGGTAGCATTTGTGAACACCCGTGTTACTCTAAATGGACCTGACCATTTGGATTTGAGCTTTCCCGGAAAGAGTCTGAGTTGAGAGTTATATAGTAACACCCAATCTCCCACTCAGAACTCCCTCTTAAGGATTCTAGAATCATGCCACTTCTTCATCTTTTCCTTGTAAAGAGATAAAATTTCATAAGCCCTGAATCTAAATTCGTCCAACTCATTTAGCTGATCTACACTCTCTTTTGAAGTCTTTGGCCAGTCCAGATTTAGAGCTTTCAATGTCCATAATGCTTTGTGTTCCAATTCAACCGGTAAATAGCAAAATTTTTCGAAGACTAGCTGATACGGAGACATACCAATTGGCGTTTTATATCCGGTGCGATACGCCCCAAGAGCATCACTAAGCTTTCGAGACCAATCAGTCCTATTTGCATTCACTGTCTTGGCCAAGATACTCTTGATCTCCCGATTCGACACTTAAACTTGGCCACTCATTTGGGGATGATACAGAGTTGCTATTTTGTGTTTGACTCCATATTTGCTCAATGCGGATGCAAAAAACTTGTTGCAAAAATGGGATCCCCCGTCACTAATAATAGCTCAAGGAGTACAAAAATCTAGCAAAGATGTAGCATTTTAGGAATTGAACAACACTTCTCCCTTCATTGTTCGGTAGTGCGACAGCCTCCATCCATTTAGAAACATAATCTACTGCCACCAAAATGTATTTATTACCAAACGAACTCACAAATAGGCCTATGACATCTATTCCCCAAACATCAAATAGCTTAACCTCTAAAAATGGGCGTGAAAGGCAACTCATGTCTTTCAGACACTCTACCTAGTTTCTGGCATTGACTGCACTTCTTGACAAACTCATGGGCATTTTTGTAAAGGGACGGCCCATAGTAATCACATTGAAGAACTTTAGCAATTGTACATACCCCACCATGATGACCACCAATGGGTGAAACGTGACAAGCATGTAGAATTTCAATGGCTTCTTTCTCCGAAACACATATCCTAATGATATGGTCTGTACACTCTTTGAATAAATATGGTTCATCCCAAAAGTACTTCTTAACATCGAACAAGAACCTCTTTTATTGGTAGAAGTTCAGTTCTTCTGGCATTAATCCACACACCACGTAATTATCAAAATCAGCATACGAAGGAGATTATTGGAGAGTTGTCGTGAATACCTGTTCATCGGGAAATACATTATTTATGTTGGAGAGTTACCGTAATTTGTGCCGGATTGATTCTTGTGGCACATTCTTAAATGAAAATGGGCTGCACACATCTATAAAGTTCCTCACATCATTATGTGGATCTTTATGAGCCAGCCCACCATAAACTCCATTTATTTGGAGGAGATGAAGAGTTGTACTCGTGACCTCAAATATTGCATTCTCATCAATTGATGGTAGGTAAATTAAACCTATTTCACCCGATTGGGTAGGGTTGTATGCACTGTTAATATGATTGATACCATCTCGGTGGCCTGCTAGGCTATCATTCACCTCTTCCTCACTCATTTTTACTTTTATTCAACCCAATTAACACTAACACTATGCACTCTAAATCGATTCAACTACAGCCGACGAGCTCACACGTGTAACTTTGATAAAGGAACTCTAAACAACGCTATTCCCCGGCAGCGGCGCCATTTAGATTAACGTTTCAAAGACACTTCATTCAGTTTTAAGTGTCAACGATCGTAAATTAGTATAAACCCAACTAAATTAGTTGGGGTCGATCCCACAGAGAGTAGCTTCCTTTTAAATTCGACTATGAAAGTATGAATGTGACCTTTTCAGCTAAACAAACACATCACTTAAGAGTCTAGAAGTCAAACTCTAGGATGTCGTTACCAACCCACTTCAACAATCAACAAGGAACAATCAAATAAAGAGATAACACTTAGGGGATTGACTAACCAACTGCCGAATTAAACTTAACAAGTGTACATCATTACCAACAATGTTAATTCGTCGTGGGTAGAATGGACTATAAGTAAAGCAATTTTCTCTTGAACAATTACCTTATTTCAGTTGAGTTCTCTAGAACCTCATCACTATCCATAAGATGACCAGCCCACTTTCTCATCAAATCTATTCTTTTGAGCTAGATACAAAGGCTGAATCTCAAGTTTCACTTACTGAAGCTGAAACCGTCATGACCCGTTACTAAGGATGCCAAATTACTACGTTGGCTTTATACTCCTCTCTCGAGCAAGCACAAAACTCTGAACTATATTACACTAAGCATGTAATAATGAAGTTAAACCACAGTAATAATTCAGAACCACTTCAAATTAACACCAAAACTCACTAATTGATAACACCAATTTAGCCAAACGCAACAATTGGTCACATTGTCAAACCCCCAAGGTTAGGGTTTTAGCCAATCATAGTAAAAAGATGAAATTCAATACCTGCCATATTTTCCAAAGTTGGGTAATTGAAATTCAAAAGTCAAAATTGAATAATATGTTCTCTATTACAAAACCCAAATGAAAAACCTTGCTAAAATCACTTGAAATAAAAAATGGCAGTGTTTTTTTCTCTCTATCTTTTCTTCCTCACGCTTTTTGAATGTTTTTTCCCTCTTGCAAAAATCAATTTATACAAGTTTGATGCGTGGCATTTTGGGGCCAATCGACGAGGAATTTGGGCTTCGCCGACCATTCGGTGACTCACCGATCGTCCTTCGTCTCGCCTTCATTCTTCACATCTTCTTCGTCCAACCACCGTAATTTTAGGCTAGCCAGATCGGGATTGCCATTTCGTTCCTCGATACACCCTTTTGTCTTTTAACTCGCCTATCAACATTTATCTTGATCCCCATCAGTACTGTCGGTGACATGGTCGTCCTTCGCCGATGTGATCGGCGTCGCACTGAATGGAACTTCTGCTCGCCGAAGTTACTTCTAATCCAGTCTCAGAGTTCTGTAAATTTAAGCGACAGAGGAGCAACTTGGTTATTCGCCGAGTTCTCTCGGCGATCATCAGATTTGTTTTTCCTCTTCTCTTTTCAGCTTGTGTTGTCCTTGTTGCCCATTTATGTCCTAGTTTTGTTCCTCAATCCATATAACTGAAAATCAAGGGTTTTACATCAGTTATTGGAATAAATTGAGCATTTGAGGATACTAATTCTGTACAAACAAATCCCTAAATGAGTCCAAATCTCAGACTCATCAGTATATTGGCAATAAGATATGCATGTTCAATTTACCCAAAATTTAAAGTACCTAAAATATGCCTAAAACATGGATTCTAATAACTGAACGTGAAACAACCTAAAGTTCTATCCCAATACTAACTAGTCAACATGGATTCTTAAATGCAAGCTCCATCTAAAGTTGTAAGTTGTAGCCTACCTAAAAAAATGGGCCATTTTCCTTCTCCGTTCTCGTTCCGTACTTGTTTATTTGAGTTGAGCTTCCATTCTCTCTTAATCCCTAATAACTAAACCTTCATTAATTATCAAGATATCTTATATATCATGAATTATAACTCTTGAATTCATAACTAAAATTCAAGAAAAGTTAAGAGTAGAGTTCAAGAAAGTCTTTGAGTTAAATTGTGAATCCATTGACATCAACTATCGATTTGAGCTAAGTTTTGAGGAAGTAAGTATGAGAATGAAAATATTTGTACCCATGAGTTCTATATTTTCATTGAGTCCCTTGAGTCGAGTTGTTCATGTCCATAATTTTTATGAACTCCATAATTTGAGTATCTATGACAGGAGTAGTATCTTCAAGTTCTAAGTTCTTGAGTATTGAGTTCCTAATCCTTTTGAGATTATATTCCTAATTATGGGACTACTACATGTTATCCATGAAGGTCCTTGAGTTTAGTTTTTCATGCCCATAATTCCGCATGAACCCTATGAGTCGAGCGATCTCGAGATCAGTAGTATCATTGAGTCCTTGAGTTCAGGAGTTGTTGAGTTTTGAGTATTGAGTTCTATATATATAGATATTAAAAACCTTGAATTGAGTCTTTCATGTCTATAATTTGGCATGAACCCTATTTTGAGAAGTCTTTTACATTTATTTATAATCTGTTTTAACACTTGAGTACTTAAGTATGAGGATGAGTAGAGTTGAGTTTCATTTTTCAAAATGAATATATGGGAACTAAGTATTCCCAAGATTATATGTTTTTACATTTAAGATGAGAGGAACTTCGATATTCAAATGAGTTCATGAAGAGTTTTTGAGTATAATATCTTTTAAGAAAAACCTTTTGAGTAATAATATAAATGTTTGAGGATGAGGAAATATTTTTTTAAAAACATATGAACATGAGTTATATTATTGGGAGTAGTATTGAGTACCGATATGGGGGAGAGTTCAGACAACTCACAACCCCCATAAACCATGTATCTAACATGGGTAGAAAGAGTCATAATTTTTAGATGATTCCTTATTGTTTTTTAAGCATAGCTTAATGGATCCACTTAGTTAAGGAGTTCTATACCCCGGCAAGGTATAAGACAGTTCTGGCAGTGTAGGTGAGACATTGTATCATCACATAGCTCATAGTGATGGTTGTCGATTAGAGAATCTCCCAAATAAGAGTTATTATTGTATTTTTACATACAAATGAGGTATTACTGTATTTTTACATACAATTGAGTTGATATCTATTGTTTTACAACTTTCCATATATTGCATATTTTATTGTTGCTTTATCCTTGAGTATCATGAGTTGAGTACCTTATTATTGAGTTGAGCCCTATTTCTCTAAGTTGAGCTGAATTATGTTTCACTGAGTTGAGTATCTTATTATTGAGTTGAGCCTTATTTCTCTGAGTGGAGTTGAACTATATTTCACTGAGTTGAGTATCTTATTATTGAGTTGAGCCTTATTTCTCTGAGTTGAGTTGAACTATGTTTCACTGAGTTGAATATCTTATTATTGAGTTGAGCCCTATTTCTCTTAGTTGAGTTGAACTATGTTTCACTGAGTTTAGTATCTTATTATTGAGATGATCCTTATTTCTCTAAGCTGAGTTGAACTATGTTTCATTGAGTTGAGTATCTCATTGTTGAGTTGAACCCTATTTCTCTGAGTTGAGTTGAACTATGTTTCACTGAGTTGAGTACCTTATTGTTGAGTTAAGCCCTATTTCATTTCATTGAGTTGAGTGAGTTGAGAAAGGGTAAGTATGTTTCTTTCCAATCAGTTCAGGCTTATGTTTATGCTTTAGAATTCCCCTTACATGCTCGTACATTCTATGTACTAATGTCATTTGTCCTGCATGTTTTATAATGCAGATACAGGTATTCAGGGTCATCAATAGAAGTTTCATCAATACCACTTGCAGTTCTAGTTAGCTATGGTAACCCTCCTTGCTTTCGTAGGGTTCCATTTTTACTTTCAGTTTGTTAGTATGTCATGGGTCTTGTCCCGATAATCATTTTGTAATAGTAGAGGCTTCATAGATAGTTTAAAGGTCGGGCAGTCTATTACTACTTCCTTGTGGTTGTAATGTTTTTGAGTTTTTGAACCATTTAACTAATACTTGCTATCTTATTTTCAGACAATTAGTGGAGTTGAGTTTAAATTAAGTTTTTAAAGTTATCTTTGCATCATGAGTTTCCATTTTGGTTGAGTAAGTCTTTCACTGAGTAATGAGTCAGGCCAAGGGTTCGCTTGGGAACCAGCAATGGTTTTCGAGTGCTAGTTACGTCCAGTGTGTAGGCTCGGGGTGTGACATCATGTAAATTCTTTTTTAGCATGATTTCATAACTTTTATGCATTTCTATCATACTTGGTACATTCCATGTACTAACACGTACTCTTGCCTACATCGTTTCACTAATGTAGGGTCGGACATTCTTATTTCGCATCTTTGTGGCGAGTGATCACATTAGTAGAGTTGAAGATTGGTGATTCCTCATGTTCCAAGGACCGAACCCTTTATTTCTTAATGTCTTTACTTTTTCGTATTGTATGTGATGCATGAGTTACGTCTCAATCACTATTGATGTACTAGATGGCTTTGAGACTATGTTAGGTTTTCCACTTCGTTTTCTTGTCAAACATTTTATGATAAAATAACTATTGAACTCTTTAATTCTACTATCTTATATGATGTATGCTAAGTGGCTTGTATAGGGCCTCTCGGGGTCCTATATGTCATGTCACATCTAGGGTGTACTTTGGACCATGACATAGAAGATCTATAAAAATTAACATTATCATGTGCATCGTCGCAACTTCCAGTGATCACATATCCATCAAATTATCCTACTTCATCATCTGACGAAAACTTGCCTTGAGCCACACAAAAAAGTCCCACATTTTCCCTTTCTCTGCCATCACTCTCATGAAAATCTCAAAATAACCACCGTATATCTTGTTTATGTGAGAATGCAAATGAAAGAGGATTGAAAACAAATGGAGGGTGAAGAAATTTGTATATATAGGAAAATTCTCAAGATCATGGTAATAGATTATGTCTTGATAAGTAGTATCTAGGAAGGTTAAGTCCTTTCTCTCATTCTTCACAACATTTTATTTGATTTAATTTGATGAGCATGAGTCCTGAAGATAAATTTTTAACTTTATTTGATTTAGTTTGATGAGTAGGAATCAGAAGGATAAATTTCAAATTTTAGATCTTGTGATATTTTCTTAAACATTTAATTTGATGAGCTAAGGGAGTAAAGTTGGAATTTTATTTAATTTAAGTTAACGAGTAGGAGCCTAGAGGGTAGATTTTGAATTTCAGTTTTAGTGATATCTGCTCAAGTATTTTAATGAGTAGGAGCCAGGACCTAAGAGGGTAAATTTTGAATTTTATTTAATTTAATCTAATGAGTGATTAACGTTTCAAGCACACCTCATCCACTTCTAGGTGCAAATGATCGTTTAGCAGTATAAAACCTAACGAAGAGTTGGGGTCGAACCCACAGGGAGTGGTACGTGTTCAAATTAAGTTATGAAGTACAAATGTGGTCTAAATAGTTATAGGAATGGAAATTATCGAAAAATACAAATAAACAAGTCAAAGGGGGTAAAAACAAATGTCAGATGGGGGTTTTGGTTTGCAATTACCAGCTACAACGCCGTCAAACAATGATGAAATAATAATATATACAGGAATTCTCGAGATGTGATCGATTATAGGTAAATTTCTCTATATTGGTAATTGAAACTACTAATGAATAGCTAAATATCAGTGGGTAGGCTGGGCTATGAGTGAAATTGCTTTCTCTCGAACAACTACTTCGATTCAAGTGATTTCTCTCGAACATCAACAAGCTTAACAAATAAGAACAACCCACAACCTTAATACTTCCTCTCTATGGAGCTTGATGGGTAGTATTTGGTTTGGGATTCACTTTTCGAGCTGAACCCACATCAACCCAATATCTACAAACCATTAATCTAAAGCTTTGGTTTCGAAACCTCTTTCTCAAGCAAGCTAAGAACTCAAAGTTAGAACTGCATTTGCAACTACAATTCATAAATAAAAACACATCTAATTATTAAGCCCACTTCAATATAGCATTTAAATTAATAATAAGCAATATCCATAAGCTAATTCAACCCATAATCGCATAATCACACCCTAATAATTAAGGTTTTAGCCACATATCATAAAAACAAAAAAGCAGTTACCAAATGCATTAGCCATGATCTGGGTAAGAGTTTCCAAGTCTTTACAATGATTTCTAAGAATGAGATTCAAAAACCCACCTACAAATCCTCCAAGATTGTACAATTCGAACTCAAAACTCTAGAGAAAACTCTAAGTCTAGAATGGGAACTATAATATCTGGTAGAGGACTCTGTGAGAGAACTCTCAAAATTACATTTAAAATCCAATTTATAGTTTCACAAAAAAATTCCTGAAAAGCCATTAGGCGAGGTAAGTCGGGATCGCCGAGTGGTTCGGCGATCCGCCTTTTTCTCTCTTCCATCGCCTTTTCACATTGGTTCTCAGCATCCTTAAGTCCTGTAACTTTGGGTGATCCAATTTGTTATCGCGGAATCGATTGGGGATTCGCTGACTGTCCATTTCTATCGCCAACTTTGTTGTTTTCCTCAGGGCTGGCACACTGGAACTTTAGACGGTCTGAAGAGCCACTCAACGGTTCGCCGAGTGGTCTTGGCAATTACCAGGATTGCTCTTCTTCACTTCTTCAGCTTGTTTTGTTCGTTTTTGCCTGTTAGTGTCCTTACTTTGCTCCGTAGTCCACATACCTAAAAATCAAGGCTTTAACATTAGTTTATAGCATAAATTAGGCATTTGAGGACACTAAAACTATCAAAACAAAGACCTAAATGAGTCCAAATCTTGGACTCATCAACACCCCCAATTTAGACTTTTGCTAGTCCTTAAGTAAAACTCAAGATCAGCAGTTCAATAAGGATGTCTACAAATAGTGTTGTATAAGACTCAACATAAATGCACAAAACAAGGTTCAAACTACTCATACAATTATCAATTGTGCACTCAAAGGTTCAAATTGTGACTCACCATTATCAAAGATGCTCAAGTTCACAAATCTTGCTTCAAATATAAGTTCAAGCTCAACAAAGGTACTCAAATGCCCTCACAACAAAGATGATTCCATATTCACACAAAATTTCTCAATAATTTAAAGTCCCGGAATCACATACAACTCTCACACTCATAAAGATGAGCACATGCATGACTTCACCCATAGGTTTGCCCTTATTATCCAATCAACATTCGTTTCAGCTCACTCAAGATCACAAAGGTCTTTTCAAGGCTTGTAATGGGGCTGAGTGTAAAGGTATGGTCATTTAGGCATAGTGGCTTCTACCTTCATGAAATATGGTTTGAACATCATTTTCTTCATTTTCTTTACCATTTCAAACATGTTCAAAATCCACCCCATTATTCACTTTCATATGAACCACCGGATACCCCATTTCTATTGCAATATTCAGTACTTTATTTCACAACTCTTTCAGTCTTTTTCTTTTCATTCTTCTTTTTCCTTTTATTTTTTTTTACACGGAGGCGTTCCATCTTTCTCAAAGCAATCACAAAATGGGGGATTTCTCACACTTCTTGATTTTCCCTCTCCTTTCACCACACCCCCAACTTAGACTTTTGGCCTAAGTTGACTATTCAAGCAAACCATACTTCATGAAAGTTATGGGTGAATGGATAAAGAGAGGTCACAATTGTTCAAGTTTCTTCCAAGAAAAGGGTAAGGCTCAAAAGGTGCGAAGCAAGGTTCACACATCTCACAAGGTTGGCCACAAAAGAGGTATATTGTCAAATTGGTTCTCTCTTCAAAATTCTTGCCTAAGATCATTTCAAGTGCTTGCATCACTCAATCAACAAGACCAACGGGGCAAATTCTAGGTCTCATCACACAAGGCATTGGTACCAATATCAAACAAGACTCCACACTTTCTAGCTAGCGTGCAATGTTCATCACAAGAGACTCATTCGACAACAACCTAGTCACAGCGAGATGAAAAAGTTCACATATTGCCTATGTAATTTCGTTTTCCTCATCGTACCTGTACATTCATTTTGTTCAATTAGGATCACTATTCAAGTCATCGGTATTGACCACAATCGACACTCAAATTTGCACAAGAACAGCCACAATCACACACAAAAGAGGTGGCAAAAATTTTAAATTAGGGCTTAAAACCATTTTCATTCAAAACAATGGGCTACAAGCTAAAACATCGACAACACAATTCAACAAATTTAACAACCAAGATAACATATATCTAAACCCAATATTCACAAAACAGTCACAAGACAAGAGGTGGGTATGGAAATACCTCACCCCACCTAACAAAAATAAGCAGTTGTCCTCAAATGCAACTAAAACAACAAAGTAGTTAATAAAACAACAGCAAGGGAGGTAAAAAATCATCCTTCCAGGCTAAGCCTGGGGTGAAGCCTCCATGTCAGTCACTCCGTCTGTTTGGGCATCAATGCCCGGAGTCACACTCTGAGGTTGGGAATCAGTTCCCGGTGTTTCATCAGCCTTGGCTCCACTGGAGCCTGCCATAGAAGTATCTCTCAAGGAGGCCTGAACAGCTAAATCTACCATAGCCTCCTCCAAGTCAGTCAGGCCCTTAAAAATAGTCTCCTCTTGAACACCAAGCTGCTCCTCATCAGTCTCAGCCTAGGAATCTGCAACAGCATCATCAGCTCTAACCTTATCTCCGGTTGTAACCGGAGGCACATCACAATGAGCTAGAATACATGTGCTCAGGTCATTAGAGATCTCCACAGTCCAAAAAATCAGAGACATATCAGTGGAATTTAGCTGGTTCATATCTCTCCTCAGCTCCGCAATCGAGGCCTTTAAGGCCGTCACCTCATGAGTAGCTCACTGGCCTCTCTCACACACCTCTATCCTCGCCATGAAGGCATCAATAAAATATCTGAAAGTTGTGAATGCAGCAGTGAGGGCTCTCTCAATCATCTCGAGAATCATGACTTTTAGCTGGGAGGCACCCACATCAACAAAATGGGCTAGGTGCCCCATATTTAGCAGCATGGCATGGGTGAGCGGAGATCTGGATGCAATAGTGCCAGCAGCATATCTAGGAGGCGGGGGAGCAGCAGAAGAACTGGGAGCCTCAAAAGAAGTGGAGCTAGAAGTACTTGAAGTCCTAGAGGCCGGAGTAGGCAAAGCTGCAGTTGCAGGTAATGTATCGATATCAACTCTCGGGGAAGTGTCCACTGGGGTTGCCCTCCTTCTCTCCGCCTTATCCTTTTGGTACTTGGCCTCAATACGTCGAATGTTAATAGAAGAGGTGGGAGTTATCTCCACATCTGTCTTCTCATCATGCGGAACACAGGCACATCTGCACAGCTCAGTGATCAACACCGGAAAGGGAAGAGATGTCTAGCGCTGCTTGGCCCTCATGGCTATCTCCTGCCCAATGATTGCACCTAAATTGAGGCACTTCCCTAAAATAATAGATCCCAGATAGGCCGCCTTTGGGATTCGGAGGATAAACTTATTCTCAGATGGCATGATCGTACTACTAATAAACCCAAACCAATACCTCGCCGCCACATTGAGATCCTTCTTCTTTATTGACACGCCGACCTCAATCCACCTAGGGGTACTGTCAAAAAGAAGAGGGGCCAACCAACTTTTTAAGTCATCCAACGTCGTTGTCTTGATCATACTCTAGTAGTCATCCGCGAATTTATACGTACATCCTAAGATGACATTATATCCTCACTATAACATTTCACCTTCTTACCCCGGACAATTACAGGATCCACTGGTTTGAATGTACAGACATTCCTATTCCCTTGTGGTACCAAGTCTCTGTAGGCCGAGTACAACTCCCAAACCCAATAAGGAATGTAGGGACCCTGGGGTTTAGTGAAAATCTGGAAGTTGTGAGACTTGAGGGTGCTCTATATCTCCGGAAACTTGTCCACTACACCATCAGTGGACAACCTCTTCTCCTCAATAATAGTCCTCAGTCCCTCGGCCTTTAGTCTGTTCAGAGACCGGGGAAGAGGACCCTGTACATGTGGCGCTGGGACCACAGTCTGAGCTGAAGCTGGGGGGAGAGGAGTCTGAGTCACCCGGATCCTATACGGATTATGCATCCCCTCGGAGTGAAGTTCTGCTCTTCAGGCATGTAGAAGATGGCCATCCTCAAGCTCAGAGATGGAAGCCTGAGAATCCAGGGACTCTCCCTCATTTTCTGATAAAGTAAGGTGAGTCTCGTAGACTCCCTCACTGTCAGAGCAGACCTCCAGTGACTCCACCACGGGCTCCTTGCCCTTTCCTTTTCCTTTTCCTCCCTTGGTAGGGAGTTTGGATGCAGCTGCATCCTCATTTAAAGTAATTCCACGTGCCCGCTTTCCGGGCAGCATGTCTCTTCCTGAAACCTTGGGTCTAGCCATTTCTGCAAAATACATAGAAAAATATTAGAAAAAGTTCCAAAACAATGCAAAAATTTAGTAGCAAAAAGACTCATCGAATCATTCGGTGAGTCACCAAGTCACTTAGGTGAGCCATATCGGGCACGTCGAAAGTACCAGCGCAAAAGTTTTCAGAAAGCAAGACAAGTCGGTGATGTTCAAGGCCATTCGGCGAATCGCCGACACCAATCGGTTAGCTAGAAGTAGCTCGCCGAAAGTTACAAGTATATTTTAGGGGTTAGGGGCGCAGAAAGGGAGATTAAGAGAACCTTTCGGTGAGTCACCAAGTGAACTCGGCAATCTTAAACTTCCCGCCGAAAGTTACAGAACATACTCAACCAAAATTTAAAATTAAGGGCGATCTAAGGGGAACTTTGGTGAACCGCCGAACCACTCGGCAAGCTCGACGCAGCTCACCAAACGACCCAACGTGCCAGTGTTCAACCCTATTTCCCAAAATCAAGCCCGAAGCCCCCAAAATCAAAATCAAACACATACACTATTCAATTAACACTAGACCCATACTACCCATGCCTTCGGGGTACTTAGACTTTGTCACGACCCGAGAGCACCCCCAAGTCGTAACATGCGTATTCGACCTCTCGGAGGTCTCATACAAGCCCTTAGCATTCATCACATTAGGTATGTAAAATAGTGCGGAATTTTAAAACTCTTTAAATAAAATCCCATAAGATTCAAAGGTCACTTTTAAAAACATCATTCAAAAGTACATAAGCGGAATACTAAGTCTCTTAGCCATCTTAGACATAAACGTGAAAACATACTAGGGACACGGCCCTTTACAATCAAAAGAAGTCTATTAAGTCTATTACAAGAACCTTATCATAAAACTAGAATAGAAAAGTCTTGCCCTCGACATATGAGGACATACCACAAAATCTAGGAAGAACTTCAAATCCCAAGTTTACTACAAAACCCGCTCACTTGCTGGAACCTACACTTGTAGAAAATAGAGAAATATGGAATTAGCACAATTAAGTACTAAGTATGATGACCATGCAAAAACATGCTAAAAAAGGACATTTATTTGAAATATGTGCTTTCATGCCATTTTTGATAAAACCTTCATATCACAATTATAAGAGACACATTTCAAGTCATCATCCACATATAAGACAATACCCACATAATAGACATACTCAACTAGTACCCATGTACAATACATGAATATAATTGACAAGTAAGCCTTTTCATCATTTCATGACCTCTATCTCAAGTTACCCAATGCCACACTTAAGTGAAACATAAAGTGACCGCCCATACAATCTCTTTATATACACCTAAGTGTTCCTAAGGGTTACCATAGATAAGGAATGTACCATTACAATATAACATGCTAAGTCAAAATTCTTTAATAAACCACTTTAGGAGACATTTAAGCACATAAGGGGACTTTCACATAATAGTCGTTAGACTTAGGGAACTCACTTTAGTATCTTCAAAGCCTACTCGTGCCATGTGTAGATAGCATCCCATACTACTACCTACACGTTGTAGAACCTATCCAATAACTAGAGTGCACATCCCACATGATGGGAATAGGCATAACCGACACAGACCATACTAGCTAGGTATGGAATTCGGAGTCTATCCTACTCCGTGTAGGTTGTTCTACTTGCCAAAGGTAAAACTAGTAAGCAACCCATGTAGGCACATGGTTTAGGGGATGTCCAAGGAAGTTCATTGTGCCTAATCTCATACTCAACTAGGCCACCTTCCTAACCACATCCACTCGGTGCTAGCCTTGTTTCCCATAGAGTATTCAATCACATATGTACTTAGAGAGGGTTCCTTTTCTAGTTCAACCAACTCATAGTACCTCTTCCCAAGAAAGGCCCCATTTCTTAGTCATGGCCAATCAAGGTTCATAAGGATAGCTCATTTGACTTTCTTAGATAAGGATTTTCATGCCGTTCCGGCTCCATCCATCTCTAAGTCTATCATCTCACTCAAGAAGGGAACTTCGCCCTAAGGCCCATCCTTCAAGGTTATACATTTACTTAGGAAATCTAGACTTATGAAAGGGCACCATTTCTTAGTTTTGCCGATTCAAGTCTTGGCCTAGAATTCCTCTTTTAGCATTTATAGAAAGGGCACCATTTCTTAGTTCTAGCCCACTTCACACATTCATGCATTCAAGACTTTAAGTAACAAGGAGGGACACTTTAGTCTACCAACCAAGTCACAACATTATCATCTAAGGATACTTCATAATCCAACATCATTTCATATATATACATCATGAGAAAATCATACTGTAAATCACAATGCTATCCACTTTACATAGGATCATCACAAGATCACGTAAACTCATTCACATCATACCTTCACACATAAAGCTTCACATAAAACTTTACATATAGCTTCATATAGGACTTTACATATAGCCTCATTTATATATATAATATACAATACAATAACACTTTGTACAAGATCACCTTATAACCATAAGAATACCTTCACATAATACAATAACATTTCATAACTTGATAACACTTTAATTCAATAGATAATGCCTTCAAGTCCATGTTCATAATACATTCCATAATTAAACACCTCCACCATAAGTGGATCAAACTAAGCAAGAACAATTTTATCTATAATAAGAGATTAAGCCAACTTACCATCCTCCAAAGCCATAATCAACAACACTCAAGTCCCAACCATTTTACTTACCACAAGAGAATTCATCATAACTTGCCCATAAGGCCACAACTTTCAATTCATCCATACATCATCAATTCATCATAGATAGATGTAGAAAATCATAAGAGTCACTAATACAATCCAATCCAAACACAATCTCATAAACTTTGAATCATAAGCAAAAGACCCACTTCATAAGCAAATTTAGGAATTTAGGGAAAACATGGGTTCTTCAAGGAATTCCATATGAAATCATCTTAAAAACATTAATCAAACATTAATTCATCAATATAATGGCTTAGAAAACGTTTTGCCAATGAACCCATGCTTAGATTAGAATTTGAGATTTTTGTTCTTTGAAACACTTTTGATTAGACTCCTTGAAAGAAAGATTGATCAAGGATCAAGGGTCACCATACCTCTAAGTTGAAACCCACGAAAAATTGAAGAAGAAAGCACTCAAAACCTTCAACCCTAGCTCCAACTTCACCTTGGCCTTCAATGGTGTTCCAAAGAGAACCCTTCCTTACTCTTTTAAAATGGAACAAAATGATCCACAATCAGCCTAACACAATAATATAACCTCAAAAGAAAAGATTTGTGAAAAGACCAAAATGCCCTTAAATTTCCGGACGGACTCCTTGCCAACTGCCCAACTTTCAAAGGGCATAACTCGCTCATACGAACTCGGAATCGAGTAAACTCGGTGGCGTTGGAAAGATCGTTCCAAGGGCTTTCCAAAAATAACTGGAAATACTCCTGGATCATCCTGAGCTAGGAGTTATGACTGCTCAAAGTTGGCCAAAAACTCACTGATTTCCACACTTGGCAGAATTTCCAGATTTTGAACTTAGCAAATTTCCAGATTCTGAACTGTTTTTTCCAAAAGTGACTACTTCCAATTTATGTTTAAACTTTAAAAATTCATACGTTAGGCTCTAGTTTCACCTATCTATTTTTAGGGTCGCTACAGACTTCCCCCGATTTGGCCAAAATTAGCCATTTGATGACTTTTGCCCTTAAGAATGACGTCAAACACATTTATACCCAACACATCTAGCACGATTAGGGGTTACTTAGACTTCACCCCACTAGACCCAACACATTTATACCGCAACCCAACAATTTAGAATCGATTTTAACAAACAAAACACGGGAATCGATCAATTTTAAGCATTTAGGTACACATTTCAATCCATTACCGATAATCCAACAATTAAACATAATTATATCAATTATCCAACACAAAACAATAACAAATTACCTATTGCATTTGATTTCATCCACAAAATTAAAGTACGGGGTTCAGAAAACCAACTTGTATGCCGAAATTAGAATTTGAATAGCTAGGCGGCAAAGTTCCCCAATTTGGAGCACGATTTCACAAAAAAATGTGGGTAAAAGAAATAAAATATGGAAGATCAAAAGTTGGATGAGAGGGTACGATAGTTAAAAATGAGAGAAGATGAAGGATTTTAAAATTTTAAGTCGTTTGACCTTTAAAACCTTTTAGTTCGCGGCACCTTCGACAGAGTAAGTCGTTCTCGCCGAGTGGTACTTTACCTCACCGAGTTTTACAGGACTCCCCAAAATTTAGGGGTTCAAACGACGGACAAAATTGGGCTCGCCGACCTGTTCGACGAGTCACCAATTAAGCATTTAGCCTGCCAAGTTTTACAGAGTTCCCCTTCAAGCTTAGTGGTTCCAACGGCGGTCCAAGTCGGGACTCGCTGACCTGTTCGGCATACGAGTGACTGGACTTGGGCTCGCCAAACTACCCATTTTCCAACACTCTTCACTTTTCAACCTGCACAATCAACACCCAAAGAAATGCCTTAGTTAATGTCATGGCACGACGAGGATACCAAATCAAGCTTTATTTTTAGGGTTTCACTAGGCAATCCCCCTTGTTGTCTTGGATTCAAATGAGAAGAAATTTGACCTATTTAGGTCTCCAACTACTTAATAGAGACTGAGTGAGAGGTCACCATCTAATTGAGAGTTGAGACATCCTCTTTCATCTCTTTCAACACTTTGTCTGACCCTTCAACTTTGTTGAGAATGCGTGAGAGCATATCTTTTGTACGGCTACCTTCAGATTCCTTGGGCTTTTGACGCACATGGGGAGGGACGTACCTGTCCTTATCCCCTTCTCTCTCCTTGCAAGTGGCGTTACGATCACGCCAATCTCTGTCACAGTCTCTCTAGCCCTCGTCTCTGTTCCAACCTTGATTTCCACCTAGTCTTGGGTAGTTTGCATGATAGCCTCCTTCTTGATTGGCTAGGAAGTTCACTTCCTCATTGTACAACGCTTCAAATTGTACTTCATCGGGGTTTACTCCACCAACACCCACAACATTAAAACTCTTTGTACCAACACCCATGAAATTTTCAGCCAAGATATCCAGTTGAGTCATCATTTTGGCCATATTTCGGTCTCTCTCTCTTGATCCTTTTCAATCTGCTCTTTTGTCATTCTAAAAGTTAGAGGAGAGACTTGGTCTTCACGAGTGTACTATGTCCTATTGATCTTGGTCATGCAATCAAGGAGTTGAGATGCTACTTCATAGGGTTGTTTCATTGTACCACCGAGAATAAGTTGATCAACAACTCTTTTGTTCATCGAGTCGAGGCTCCAATAGAAGTAATGCAGCAGGACATTATTTGGAAGTCCATGAGTTAGGCATTGCATCACCAACTTCTTAAACCTCAACCATGTCTCGTTGATTGGCTCACCTTCCAAGCGTTTAAGACCTTGGATGCTATCTCTAAGTATCATCATCTTCGATAGGGGGGAAGAGTCTCACTTAGAATACTGTGATCATCCCATCCCAAGAGGTGATGGAGTCTCTTGGTAACTCAGATAACCATTTGGTAGCTTCACCCATCATAGAGAATGGGAACAACCTGAGACAGACTGATTCTTGTGATATGTTCTTCAATGAGAACGGACCACAAATGTCCACGAAGTTCTGAATATGCTCAGGGGGATCCTCATGACCCAAAGCCCCAAATAATCCCTTTAATTGTGGGAGCCGAAGCATTGTGCTAGTGATTTGAAATATAGTGTTTCCTTCAGTTGGAGGTAGATGAATGGCACCAACACCAGCTAATTGGATTGGATTATTAACATTTGGGTCATTTACAGCATTGAGGTTCCCAATATCGTCATGGTGGCCCACTTGGCTACCATTACTCTTGTTTACTCTCATCTCTTCCTCTGTTCAAGACAAGCAACACAAAACAAAAACTAAAGTAAGTCAATTCAACTACAACCAAAAAGATCAATTCAACTTCAATAAATGAATTTCTAAACAACACCACTCCCCGGCAATGACACCATTTTGATTAACCTTTCAAGCACACCTCATCCAATTCTAGGTGCAAACGATCGTTTAGCAGTATAAAGCCCAACGAAGAGTTAGGGTCGAACCCACAGGGAGTGGTACATGTTCAAATTCAGTTATGAAGTACATAGGAATGGAAATTATCAAAAAATACAAATAAACAAGTCAAACGGGGTGACAACGAATGTCATATGGGGGTTTTGGTTTGCAATTATCACCTACAACACAGTCAAACAACGATGAAATAATAATATAGAAAGGAATTCTTTGGATGTGATAGATTATAGGTAAATTTCACTATATGGGTAATTGAAATTACTAATGAATAGCTAAATATCAATGGGTAGGCTGGGTTATGAGTGCAATAACTTTCTCTCGAATAACTACTTCGATTCAAGTAGTTTCTCTCGAACATCAACAAGCTTAACAAATAAGAACATCCCACAACCCTAATACATCCTCTCTCTTGAGCAAGATGGGTAGTATTTGGTTTGGAATTCACTCTTTCGAGCTGAACCCACATCAACTCAGTATCTACAAACCATTAATCAAAAGTTTTGGTTCAAAAACCTCTTTCTCAAGCAAGCTAAGAACTCAAAGTTAGAACTGCATTTGCAACTACAATTGATTAATAAAAACACAGGTAATGATTAAACTTACTTCAATATAGCATTTAAATTAGTAATAAGCAATACCCATAAGCTAATTCAACCATAATCACATAATCACACCCCAAGAATTGGGTTTTAGCCACACATCATAAAAAATAGAGAAACGATTACCAAATGGATTAGCCATGATATGGGTAAGAGTTTCCAAGTCTTTACAATGATTTTTAAGAATGAAATTCAAAAACCCACTTGCAAATCATCCAAGATTGTACAATTCAAACTCAAAAATCTAGAGAAAACTCTAAGTCTAGAATGGGAATTGTAATATTTGGGAGAGGACTTTGCGAGAGAACTCTCAAAATTACATTTAAAATCCAATTAATAGTTTCACAATTTTTTCCTGAAAAGCCATTAGGCGCGGTAAGTCGGGATCGCTAAGTGGTTCGGTGATCCACCCTTTGCTTTCTTCCCTTGCCTGTTCACATTGGTTCTTGGCATCCTCAAGTCCTGTAACTTTGGGCGATCCAATTTGTTATCGCGGAACCGATCGGGGATTCGCCGACTGTCCATTTCTATAGCCGACTTTGTTTCTTTCCTCAGGGCTAGCACACTGGAACTTTAGGCGGTCTGAAGAGCCACTCGGCGGTTCGCCGAGTGGTCTTGGTGATTACCAGGATTGCTCTTCTTCACTTCTTCAACTTGTTTTGTTCCTTTTTGCCTGTAGTGTCCTTACTTTGCTCCTTAGTCCACATACCTAAAAAATCAAGGATTTAACATCACTTTATAGCATAAATAAGGCATTTGAGGACACTAAAACATTCAAAACAAAGCCTTGAATGAGTCCTAATCTCGGACTCATCAATGAGCAAGAGAAAAAAGGTAAATCTAGAATTTTAGTGCTTGTGATATTATCTTAGCATTTAATTTGATAAGTAGGAGTCAAAAGGATAAGTTTAAAATTTAATTTAATGAGTAGGAGCCAGGAGTGTGAGTTTTAAATTTTATTAATTTGATTTGATGAGTAGGAACTAGGTAAATTTCAAATTTTAATTCTTATGATATTTTCTTAATCATTTTATATAGAAAGTAGGTTACATCTCGACTATTCTTATAAATTATTCAGACAAATTTAATATAGTACATAAATAATTAAATGATTTAATAAGTAATTGCTTTTAAAATTTGTGAAATCTTCACATGAAAAATATCACAAATGCGTATTTCATTTCATTAAAAATTGAAGGTGCTTAAAAAAGATTATAAGGATTAATATCATGATTTATTGATATTTCAGGAGCTAAAAACAAAAATACTATGTAACAACATCATGTCAAAATAATATAAAAATATATTTTTGACTCTTATACATACTTGTTTTACTCTGAATTCAAGAAGTTTGCCAAAAAATATGAAGATCCAAATTTGAAAGTCGAATCACTTGTACAAAGGATCTAAACTAGGAATGTAATAAATTATTGTATATTAAAGTACACTATGATTCTTAAATTTCATAATTGAAATTAAATAAGGAGGGATTAGAAATATTCTACTACCGTTATGGCAAATGACTTATTGTACATGAGTTCATTC
Organism: Solanum okadae; assembly: GCA_036553675.1. Classification (NCBI taxonomy): domain Eukaryota; kingdom Viridiplantae; phylum Streptophyta; class Magnoliopsida; order Solanales; family Solanaceae; genus Solanum; species Solanum okadae. The sequence continues at coordinate 47,862,804 of CM071678.1, forward strand.
TTACCAAACAATACGATAATTGATCACTATAAATATACTCGTGATATCAATATTCATCATCATATTTTCTTACATTCTCAAAGTAGAAGTTTTTTCATGGAAAAAAGATCAAGTTCACTAACATAGAAAGGATGCTGAAAACTCCCATTAAAAAATTGAAGTTTGTTGAGCTTCAACAACTGAGCGAGATCATGGAGGTGAAATTGAAGGAAGTTGAAGATGTGGCAAAACAACAAATGGAGCGTGGTATTGCATTTCCATATCAAATCCTTAAAAGTGCATTGGCTCCTTCTAGGGATGAGTAAAATTGTGCGTCAAGTTTCAATGAAGGACAAACTAGGTCTTATTAAATTTATCACATTTATGATTTTAACTTTACATTTCAGATAAACATACTGAAATGTAAAATTAAAATCATAAATATGATAAATTTAACAAGACCTACTTGGTCCAACATCGGTACTTGACGAAAAATTTTACTCATCCCTAGAAGGAGCCAATGCACTTCCATGGACTTGATATGGAAATGCAATACCATGCTCCATTTGTTGCTTCTCCACATCATCAACTTCATTCAAGTTTGCTTCCACGATCTCGCTCAGACGTTGAAGCTCAACATTCTTCAATTTTTAGTGGGATTTTTCAACATCCTTTCTATATTAGTTATCTTGATCTTCTTTTTTTTCACGACAAAACTTCTACATTGAGAATGTAAGAAAATATGATGTAGAATATTGATACCACCAGTGTATTTATAGAGATCAATTATCATATTGTTTAGTAAGAATGAACCCATGTATAATAAGTAATTTTTCATAAATGGCAGTAGAATATTTTGGATCCCTTCTTATTTGTTTTAAATTATGAAATTTAATAATTATAGTCTAATTGTATATACAATAATTTATTACATTTCAAGTTTAGATCCTTTGTATAAGTGACTTGACTTTCAAATTTGGACCTCATATTTTGTAATGACCCTCCAGGTCATTTTTTTAAATTAAAGAATTCATTTCATCGTTTAGAGCGTTCCTGTAGCGACCCCAAGTCATTTATGACTTGCTGGCACTGACTGTTCGGTCGCCTGGTCGTTCGTTTGGGTTTTAGGCCCGTTTCCCTGTTTTGGAGATTTTTATAACTTGAAAAGTTGACTTTGGTCAACCTTCTTGGAAGTCGTGCTCAGATGAAAATTCTGACAGCTAGGTTAGCTTCGGAAGATCGATTTTGGTCTAGAACGACCCTTTGTTCACTTATCGAGACTTTAGTAGCAATTGTGGAATCTGGTTCAAAACGATACTGGGTGTGGGACCCACTTTTCGTCGAAGCGAGCCCCAAATGGAAATTCCGCCTTCACCGTTGAGTCCGAAATGTCGTTTCCAATCAGATTCCATATAAGGTTTGTATTTTTTCCGACTTCGAACGAGTCCGAAACATCGAAATTTAAGTTTGAAGGGTTGTAGAGTTTTGACGCGCGGTGACGTGGCAGAGCCACGTGACGACACGTGGCAGAGGAGTGAGATCTGGAAATTTCCAGAATTTAAAAACGAAATTCGTCCAATTTTTTTGTTCAACTTCAACTTGAGATTAATCCTTCATTTTGAGTCCAAATTAAGTGATTCAAAAGGCAAACTTCAAGAGAATTTCGAGGGGAATCTAGCGGTGATCTCGAAAACGCGAGGGGAGGCTTCGTTTGAGGTAAGAAATCAATTTTAGCCACTGCCAGTGTGATTTTCGGATGTGTTGTTGTTGAATTTTTGAAATGTGAGATCTTGATCATCGTAAGTCCGTTTTGAGTCATTCTTGTGGCTAACTTGTAGAGTTTTTCGCAAGGATCGTCGTGGTATAATCTGTTTGGGTTGAAAGGGTCTCGTTTTTCCGGAAATTGGTGATCAAGGGGCTGCCCTTTTTAATTATTGTGGCTGATTTGCGATGTTGTAGGCATCTGTTTGTGCTAAAATTTTGGGGTATTAGTTTAGTAAGGTAGTTGGGACGTTTCCACGGATTCGATTTTGAGATTCTAATTGTGGGCCCCACAATCCCGTTTTAGACCCGATTTTGGGTCCGTCTCCGAAAAATATAATTTTAGTGTCAATATATTCGTAATGACAAGGTGATTAACCTTTTGTTAGTGGGGAAGCATTTGGAGACCGTTCGGAGAGGAAAAGATCCGGTACCGTGAGTTGGAGCACGCGTGATCGGCTTTCAGGTAGGCTATGGTTTTCTCTCGTGAGATTGAGCATGTTTAGGCATTTGTTTATTGATTTGCTTGAGTATGGAAGGGTTCGGGTGTCGAGCATGCTAAATTTCTATAATTCCTGCCTTAGACCTTATTTCGGGAAAGTGTTGGATTATGACAGCATGTCTCTTGATATTATTGAATATCCATATTTTGTGATATATATGATAATATTGATTTGAAGTATGTTTGGCCTTAGTCTAGGCTTAGACTAGTGTTGCCATAGACCTGCGAGGTTTCGGATGTCGTTGGGCAGTAGAACTTTTTCCGACGTCGTTTCGGACGTTCAGCTCCTTGTAGACTGATATAGCAGACTTGAGTCTGATAGTCGGTAACTCAGCTTATGACCTTGTATCCATAATGCCCTGCTTCTCTATCGGCTACAAATACCCGGTTAAAGTCCGTGGTCTAGCTTACTCATTATTGGATACTTCCTCGGCGATTTGGGGTATATGAGGGTCGGACTAAAAGGATTATTTATGGTAATCGGTTTGGTGATATTTCCCACGACGTATGGTTGGATATTGATTCTTAGCTACAGTACCCGGTTAGAGTCCGTGGTCCAGCTTACTTATGTCCAGGCTTAGCTACAGTACCCGGTTAGAGTCCGTGGTCCAGCTTACCTGTGATCTGGTTTTGGCTACAGTACCCGGTTAGAGTCCGCGGTCCAGCCCACCCGTGCCCGACCTTTGGCTACAGCACCCGGTTCGAGTCCGTGGTCCAGCCCATATAGGTTGACTCATTAGCTATAGTACCCGGTTCGAGTCCGTGGTCCAGCTTGCACGTGGTGTATTCCCAATTCCTCACTAAAGCTTCAGTTTAGTCTTGATTACTCTCATCTGTAGGTTGAGGTTTTGGAGGTTGGAGAGATTCCGGTTAAAGTCCGGGACGTAATGAGATCTCGGAATATGATTGGGAATGGTTTAGTTAAAAGTCCGGAAATTGGTAATATTGTGATAGACCTTCTAGTTCCATTATTTTACTTCAACTGCCGGTCCATCTGCCGGGCTTATGGGGGTCCGTGCAGGTGGTTTCTTTTATTGTGCACGAGCGTACCCGTCGGGTTTATGGGAGCCTGGCGGAGTTAGTTAGATTGCTTGTCTTTGTTGCCTGTACGCTCGTGTACATACCCCCCATTTACTATTCTTTGCACTTGATGTGACCCTTTATTTGCATTTCAGTTTACTTTTGCTTATCTTGCTCAGTCGGCCGATGATGCCTACTGGGTACCTGTTGTTTTGGTACTCATGCTACGCTCTGCATCTATTTTGTGATGCAGGTCCGAGCACTAGTAGCCAGCGTTGATCTAGCTTGGAGTAGACTTATCCGGAGACGGGGGTGAGCACACGGCGTTTTGTACTACTTCAGTCTCCATCTGTATATATAGACTTGTCTTTTTCCTTTCGAGACAGTCCAGTCTCTGTTGTCCAGTTTTGGGACTTGTACTCATTTTGTAGTAGCTCTGTACTGGTGACTTCCAGGTTCTGGGAGGGATCTTTATTTGTATATAAGTTTTTGGTTTGCGTCCGCCTGTTTATTTTGTTATTTGCCTACTTTTGTTTGATTTCTACCCTCAGACCCATTACTTGTTGTTCCGGGTTATGGGTTGGCTTACCTGCTGGTGGGTTATAGCAGGTGCCATCATGACTTGATAAATCGGGTCGTGACATATTTTTGGTCAAACTTCTTGAATTCATTGTAAAATAGTTATGTATAAGAGCCAAAAATAATTGCTAAATTATTTTGACTATATGTTGTTACATAGCATATTTGTTTTTAGCTCCTGAAATATAAACAAATTCTGATATTAATCCTTATAATATTTTATTAAGCCCTTCAATTTTTAATCAATTGAAATAGTCATTTGTGATATTTTGCATGTGAAGATTTCACAAATTTTAAAATTTATTAATTATTAAATCATTAATTATTCATGTATTATTATAAATTTGTATTGGTAGTCCATATTTAAGAATAATGTAATTTCTAAAAACTGCCTAGATGTAACATACTTTCTATATAAAATGATTAAGAAAATATCACAAGAACTAGAATTTGAAATTTACCTAGTTCCTACTCGTCAAATAAAATTAAATCAAATTCAAAATTTACCCTCTAAGCTCCAACTCATCAAAGTAAATTAAATAAAAATTTAATTCTACTCTCTTAGCTCGTAATCATCAAATTAAATGCTTAAAAAGTATCACAAGGACTAAAATTTTAAATTTATCCTTTTTTACCCCTATTCATCAAATTAAATCGAATAAAATGTTGTGAAGAATGAGAGAAACTACTAATCCTCCCGGATCCTACTCATCAGGACATTAGTAGTGTCACTCATTCTTCACAACATTTTATTTAATTTAATTTGATGAATAGGAGTCAAAAAGGATAAATTAAATTTTTTTGTCCTTGTGATACTTTTTAAGCATTTAATTTGATGAGTAGGACCTAAGAGAGTAAAATTAGAATTTATTTAATTTACTTTGATGAGTAGGAGCTTAGAAGGTAAATTTTGAATTTAAGTTCTTCTATTTTCTTAAGCATTTATTGGTATAAGTAGGAGCTAGGAGAGTAAATCTGGATTCTTAATCATTTTATATAGATAGCATGTTACATCTCGACTATTTTTATATATTACATTATTCTTAAATATGGATTGTTAATACATATCTAATATAGTACATAAATAATTAAATTATTTAATTGCTTTTAAAATTTGTGAAATCTTCACATGCAAAATATCTCAAATGAGTATTTCATTTCATTAAAAATTGAAGGTGGTTACAAAATATATGTTGTAAAACTTAAAGAACAAAATAACATATAAAGATGAAGATAAGAAGAATATAAGACAAGAAGAAAAATATATGATAACTTTCTTTCTTTCAAGTGTTCACCAAATCTGCAAGTGTCTACAATATGAACCCTTATGCCTGTATTTATAGTGTAACATTGAGGCATACAAAACGTTAGTCATAAACATGGAATTAACATGAATATAATGGAGGAGGTTATGGAGGTGAAAGGTTACAAGAATAATGGTCATAAAGGTGGAGGTTATCTTCATAATGGAGGGAAGTAATTGAGATAATTAGTCATAGTAACTTCTTGCTGTAGTGGAAATCCATACCATAATATTTTATAACACTCTCACTTGGATGTCCATAGATAATGTGTCTCGTTAAAACCTTACTAGAAAAAAAACCCTATGGGAAAAATCCTAGTGAAGGAAAAAGAGTACACGTATTTTTTAATATGCTTTGAATGTTGTCTCGTTAAAAACCTTATCAGGAAAACTCAATTGGGACAAAACCATGGTTAAGGAAAAGAGTACAACATGTATTTTTCTCCCCCATGATAAAAACTTGGTGTGATATCTCGGATATGATGCATTCCAATCTTGTCTCACAACTTCTCAAATATTGATGTTGGCAATTTTTAGTGAATAAATTTACAAGATTATCACTTGAACGGGTCTTTGAACATCTATCTCACCATTTTGTTGAAGATCATGTGTGAAATAGTTTTTGATAAATATGTTTTTTTTTTATCTCCTTTGATTGTACCCTCCCTTCAATTGAGTTATATATTATTTTCGTATAAGATGACTGGAATATCCTTTTCCAAAGGAAAATCGCATATATTCTGAATATGATAGATCATGATTCTAATTAAACACACTCCCGACTTACTTCATAGATTAATATTATTTTTCCTTGATTTGAAGAAGTGGTTCCTAATGTTTGGTTTTTGAATGCCAAGATATTGGTGTGCCTTCATATGTAAACAAATAGCTCATTTGCGATCGAGCTTTATGCGGATCAAATAAATATTCTGCATCTACATAATCAAATAGTTTCTGACTCAGAGATTGATCATTTCAATTTTATTGAAGCTCATCTTTTCTTCTCAAAGAAAATCACACATCTTCTATGTGTTAAGTCACTTGATTTGTTAGTTTATTGGCATAACTTGAATAATAATATGACAAACTCTTCACATAATTTTCGTTGTGTATATAAAATAATCTTTTAGCATTTGCATAACCAACAATGTGTAAGTTCACCAATTGCACTAATACATGACATTTTTAATCATTTTCATATATGTTAAGAAATCTCAGAATCATTGGGTACTCAATGGAATTGTCTTAAGACCTTTTACATCCTTCAAGAATTTTCATATAACCTTCATCGTCTAGTTAGACATGATAATCATTCATTATACATATTCAAGTATTTCATCTGCTGCCATACTGAAGTAAGTCTCATTGCATCTGCCACTGGTAATATATTTCTTTTGCGAAAACCCTTTATGCCCCGAACCACAAACCATACTTTATTTCTTACGGTTATACTTTCACGCAATGATTCATTTGTACCCCACTGACATATATTTTTCTCTATGAACTATAAGTTTAAAAACATCAATTTTCTAGGTGAAACAAAATATACTCGAAAAGTGTATTTTGTTTGGCCAATCATTTATCTCTCCATATTATATGACAAATTTAAATTGAAGATCCTCGTAACCATTTATAGCATTGAGTGCTACTTCATGTCAAAGATACCGTCGACGGTCATTTTGATATCGATTCCAATACGACATAACTTATCAAGATCTCTTCATTTTTCATCATTTTCAGGTACCTGAACCTTTGCCAAGGTTTTATGAAATGTTATATCATGATGATCTTTTAAAGCACTTTCCTCATTATCATGATCATTTTGATAATTTGCTCATCTCCTTCCTCAAGTACCTTTACATTTGGAATCGATTGGTCTATTAGGCTTTTAACGTACCATAGACTTTTTTCCTTTAAGGACCATTTATTAGAGCATTTGAAGTTTAATTATAATATTGGGTAAACAAATACATCTAACAAATTATTTGCAAAATTGCAAATGAATTATCTCTAGAACTTCAAGTTCATATATATTTTTAAAGAGGATCTAGATAATTCACCCCACACATAATTTTCAGTTGTTAAACATATCCCCCCCCCCCCCCCTTAATGTTAGGATCTAACATTTACCCCCAACCTCATTTGGGGATCCATCTTTGTGCGTGGTGGAGCAATAAAATCATATGTGTTACCAAATTTTTAGATGGAAATTATTTGGTTCCTGACCCTGAACCAATTGTGATGGGAAAACCTTGTTGGTTTGATGCATACATGTTAAATAAACTCATCTCATACCAAATTTTATTTGAGAGATTTGTTCTCATAATCAATGGTCTAGCTATAATTGGAGGCATACAAGTTTTTCTAAACCAACCAACATTATCATCATGATTTTATAGTTTGGAACATTGCTCTTACTTTAGCAATTTAATCAAACAACCTTACAAAAACCAATTTGTAAGTTCAGAACAAACACACATGTGACCATACCATAGATGCATCTATTAAATTATAATAGTAAGAGGTCCACATGGCTGGTGAACGGGTCCCATATTCACCTTTCTATATGTTCCATATAATTTCAGGGGATACAATCACAACCTTAGTTAGTACATTGATCATTTTATCAAGAGAACAAGCAACACAAGAGAATTCTTGAAGAATCTTTTATTTCTTAAAACGTATAGCCACGTGAATTCTCAATTTCTTTTGCATCACATTTGAACCGAAATGGCCAATCGGTTATGCCAACTGATATTTATTCTAGTAAGATTTTTATTTACTTTTGCATGTGATTCCTTCATCCTACCCATATTTTTATACAACAAATAAGAGAAAACATTTTACGTAAATATTTATAACCCGCTTTGATTATAGTAATCTGAAGATATTTAATCTTTCAATAATTTACAGTCTCAATATAATTTAAAAAAATCAATTCCTCTAAAACATAAAAAGTTTCTTTTGAGACTTGGATAGTAACAAATTAGTCATTCTGAATCTCTCAATTAATTTAGTGTATAGCCACAATTTTCATAACATCATTGTTATTGCGACCATCTCCTTCAAGGAAAAAATTATTATTATTGTTATGGTTTAAATTATTACATGCAAGAATTATTTCTTGACAACCGATGAAAAATTTATGTTGTCACGCAACAACATTTATTTTGGTCATGGCCACAATCTTTATAGAAAAGAATTATTTCCTTCTTTTGTCCTCCAATAGTTCATAATAAAACATACCACAATATTTGTGTAGTACTCAAAGTATATGATCAAAATGTTCATTTGTGTCTAAATATTTTTTTTCAATCTCTCAAATCTCCCGTAGAGGTGAGATGTAGCATTTATCCAACCATACATGAACATGTTCTTATCCATATGAATACAAGTCACATTTTCTTTAAGAAATGGACTATAACTATTTGTACATACTACATAAGTTTTTATTAGAAACTCATTGTCATGCTTTGACATTATCAAATTTATGTGACCCACCTCAACATCACTTTAAAAGGTCAAATGCACTACCACTTTGTATTCCTTTATTTTGATGGAGGATTTTCAAAACTTTTCAAATTGGATCGCACCAACAACAATGTACCCAATAACCTTTCATACCACTTTGATGACGCATTTTGAAGGACCATCGTAAGAATTCATATTGTTCTTCCTTTTAATTACCACAATGATGACCATTAATATTTTACCACGTCCATATTCATATATTAAATCACTTGTCACCTTTCAGATATATTACACACTGCTACCACATTCACATAAGAGAATGCAACAAGTAATTGGGCACCGAGACTTATAACTCGATGTCTTATCCTTTTAGTAAAGTAAAACTTAAATCCATTGTCTTACCCCTCAACCAATAGTATAATAGGCCACAATATACTATAAATCACCATTGAGCCTTAAAAAATATTGCCACTTTATTATTAACATGCAAATAAATATAGAACAAAGAAACACACTAAAAATATTCTCAATAAAGTATGTACTAATATCTTAAACTTTTCCAAACAGAGAGTTAAATATAGTATTATATTATATTATTTTTGGTGCACAATAATTAAGCTAGTGCATTACCGTTATAAAACAAAGAATCAATTGGACACTAAGAAAATAATAATTCCAATTACACTAAACTAAAATTGTTCACTACCACCATCCCTTTTTCAATTTTCATGTGAATCAAAATATTTCAAACATAAAACAAAATAAACTAAAAGCTTATGTAATTAATAACCAAAATAGTGCGTATAATCATACATAAAATATAAAATAAGTTTCACATACAAAACAAAGTATATATAGTCATAGGTGGAAAAAAATGCACAGTATCAATAGTATTAATCATTCACCTTGTTAAAAAAATAAAATAACACAATCTCAACAATACTAATAACTTACTTTGTATTGGGTTCAAGTTACTGACATCAATTGGTCACCACTTACTAAATCAAATAAAACTATTCGGAGATGATATTGAAATAAGTTTAGAGACTCGTGCTGATAATGTGTTGTGAAACTTAAGAACAAAAGAACAATATAAAGATGAAGACAAGAAGAATATATGATAAGAGGAACAATGTAAGATAACTTTCTTTCTTTCAAGTGTTCACCAAAACTTCAAGTGTCTACAATATAAACCCTTATGCCTCTATTTATAGTGTAACATAAATGCATACAAAAGGTTAGTCATATACAAGACATTAACATGAATATAATGAAGGAGATTATGGAGGTGAAAGGTTACGAGATTAATTGTCATAACGGTGGAGGTTATCTTCATAATGGAAGAAGTAATAAAGATAATTAGTCATAGTAACTTTTTGGTGTAGTGAACATTCATACCATAATATTTTATAACATAAGGATTAATATCATGATTTATTGATATTTCAGGAGCTAAAAATAAATATACTATGTAACAACATAAGGTTAAACTGATTTTAATTCCCTTTACCTCTTATAAATACTTGTTTTACTATGAATTCAAGAAGTTTGACAAGAATATGAAGATTCAAATTTGAAAGTCAAATCACTTGGACAAATGATTTGAACTGGAAATGTAATAAATTATTGTATATTAAAATTAGACTATGATTCTTAAATTTCATAATTAAAAATAAATAAGAAGGGATCAAAAATATTTTACTACTGTTTATGGCAAATGACTTATTGTACATTAGTTCATTCTTACCAAACAATATGATAATTGATCACTATAAATATACTCGTTGTATCAATATTTCACATCATATTTTCATACATTCTCAAAGTAGAAGTTTTGCCATGGAAAAAAAGATCAAGGTCACTAAACATAGAAAAGATGTTGAAAACTCCCATTAAAAAATTGAAGATTATTGAGCTTCAACAACTCAGCGAGATCGTGGAGGCAAAATTGAAGGAAATGGAAGATGTGGCTAAGCAACAAATGGAGTGTGGTATTACATTTACATATCAAATCCTTGGAAAACCATTGGCTCCTTCTAGGGATGAGTAAAAATCTTTATCAAGTTTCGATATTTGACCAACTAGGTCTTGTTAAATTTATCATATTTATGATTTTAATTTTATATTACAAATAAACATATTAATATGTAAAATTAAAATCATAAATATAATAAATTTTTTAAGACCTAGTTGGTCAAACATCGAAACGTGAAGAAGATTTTTACTCATCCATAGAAGGAGACAATGCATTTCTATGGATTTGATACGGAAATGCAATACGACGCTCCATTTGTTGCTTTACCACATCTTCAACTTCGTTCAATTTTACCTCTACGATCACACTTAGTTGTTGAAGCTCAACATTCTTCAAGTTTTTAATGGGATTTTTAGCATCCTTTTTATGTTAGTGATCTTGATCTTTTATTCCATGACAAAATTTTACTTTGAGAATGTAAGATAATATGATGTAGATTTTTTATACCACTAGTATATTTATAGTGATCAATTATCATATTTTTTGGTAAGAATGAACTCATGTATAATAAGTAATTTTCTATAAATCGTAGTAGAATATTTTAGATCCCTTCTTATTTGTTTTCAGTTATGAAATTTAATAATCTAGTGTAATTTTATATACAATAATTTATTACATTTCAAGTTTAGATCCTTTGTATAAGTGATTTAACTTTTAAATTTGGACCTTTATATTTTTTTTCAAACTTCTTGAATTCATAGTAAAATAAGTATGTATAAGAGTCAAAAATAGTTTTTAAATCATTTTGATTTTATGTTGTCACATAGTATATTTGTTTTTGGCTCCTAAAATATCAACAAAATGTGATAGTAATCCTTATAATATTTTATTGAGCACCTGCAATTCTTAATTAATTGAAATAGTCATTTGTGATATTTTTGCATGTGAAGATTTCACAAATTTTAAAATTTATTATTATTAAATTATTTAATTATTCATGTATTATATTAAATTTGTATAGATAATCCATGTTTAAGAATAATGTGGTTTCTAAAAACAGTCTAGATGTAACATACTTTCTATATAAAATAATTAAGAAAATACCACAAGAATTAAAATTTGAAATTTACAATCACGCCTTGAGTCTACACTTTAGACGTGGTCGGCACTCGAGAACCATTGCTGGTCCACAAGAGAACCCTCGGCATGACTCATTACTCAGTGGAAGACTTACTCAAGTGAAATAGGAACCTCAAAGTACGTAACCAAACTCAACATATCTCAGTTATGAATTTCTCAATAGTTATCTGGAAATACTAAGTAAAACATAAATATTTTCTTAAGGTTGTTAAAACATCAACAAGAACAATGATAGACTCTTCATAATACTATTGTCTAAGAAGCCTCTGAATACTATGACAGATTTCGGGACAAGACCCACGACGTCTTAACACGACTGAAATGTAAATGTGGAGCCCTTCAGAAAGCAATGAGGCTCACCAAAGCTAAGTAGAATGAAAATTGTTTCAATGGAGCGCCTGTTGATGACCCTGAACACCTGTGTCTGCATCATGAGAAGATGCAGATCAAATGACATCAGTACATTGAATGTACGAGCATGTAAGGGGAAAACTGAAAGCAGTGGATAACTGAATTGATACTCTAGGTAGACAAACTCACCTCATCACAACTCAAATGTGAAAGACACAATAAAAGATGCAATATACAAAGCTTTTAAAATAGTAAATATCAACTCAATATGTATGAAAATACAATAATCTTTGCTCTTATTTGGGAGATTCTCTAACCGATAACCATCACTATGAACTACGTGATGATACAGCGTCTCGTCCATGCTTCCAGAGCTGTCCTATACCTTGTCGGGGTATAGAACACCTCAACTAAGTGGATCCACTAAGATATGGTTAAAAGTAATAAGGAATCATCTAAAAATTATGACCTTTTACCCATGTTGGCATACATGGTTTATGAGGATTTTGAGTTGTCTGAACTCATCCCCATATCGATGTTCAATACTACTCTCAATAATATATAAATCATGATCAAATGTTTCAAAACATAACTCTTTTCTCAATTTGAGATAATTACTCAAAAGATCCTTTTAAAAGAGGTGGCTCAAGACTCTTCATAAACTCATTTAGAAATCAATGTTTCTCTCGTTTTCAATGTAAAAGTATTTCATACTTGGAAATACTTAGTTCCCTTCATACTCATTTTGAAACATCGAATTCAACTCTCCTCATTCTCATACTCATTTACTAAAGTCTTAAATCAAGTTATAGATAATTGCAAAAGACTTCTCAAAATGACTCATAAGGACTTTTTTGAACTTTCCTCTTAACTTTATCTTGATTTGAAAATGTAAATTTAAGACCTATGATTAGGATATATAGGATCTCTCAATGATTAATGAAGGTTAGATTGTTAGGATTAAAAAGATAGCAAAGACACGATTTGAAAGAACGCATACGGGATGAAAAACAAAGACGAAAGGGGCCCGACGCCCCTGGCGCTTCGCACTGGGACTCAAAGTATATGAAATACTTTGGGGCGCACTGCTAGTGTACGTTGCTATGGGGTGCGTCGCCCCAACCCCTGTCACGACCGAGAACAACCCTCCGATGGGAGAACTATTACTACAACACAACTAAACAACTTAACGAAAAACTAGGCATTTAAAGATACGGAAGCAGTTTTAAATGTCTAAGAAAATATGGAGTTCCCATAAAATCCGAAAGTTTAACAAAACAATTACTAAAACATTTGCGGAAAACAACCCCTAGAAACTGAAAGTCATTGTACCAAAACTCCAATTAACTAACAAGTCTAAGAAAAGGGGTTGCAGCCCCGAAAACTAAACCAAACACCCTAAACAAATAGTCTGAGTCTGAAAATAGTGCACTTAAACAAGAGAGATCCATGGCAGGTTGTCTTACATACACACTGGTGGAATTTCATTTTATTCCGCTTTTCAAAATAGTAAGAGAGGAATTGAGTAAAATATCCTTGTCCGTAGTTCCAGCGGACTCTCTTTTGTCTTGCAACGAAGTTCAGTTCATGAGACCGCAGCGCAGCGGAGTGGAGCAGCCGCGACACTTCCTTACTGGATCTCGCTGGTGGCCACCTAAACGGTAGGTAGGCGGCGGATGTGTGACGTTTGGAGTTGTCGTTCGTGCACCTGTCCCCAATGGAAGAATGAGTGATATGTTCCCCTGCGGATCATGGCCTTACCACTCGGTCCCTGCTGCAGCAGGAGGAAGCAATTGATCGCATTCTCAGTCCCTCTTCCCGAAAGACTTCCTTTTTTGAAACTAAACCCCTCCAGCCCATGAAAATTGGAGAACTCTAGATTCATTAGTAAGCCTGAAAGAACTGGCTCACCCTTGAATCCGGTCATGCTCAATAGTCACCTAGCTGAGGTCTGTCAGTAGCCGCCTAAAATTCCCTGTACTCAACAAAGAAAGAGAAAGTGCAGTATCAGTACACAACCACAGTGTACTGGTAGGATCACACGGCCACTCCTATAAGCACAATACACACAAGCAATCACAACATAATATCCATACATATATTGAATACAGTGCAGTCATTATTTTAGAGCAACATACCGCCTTCCATTATCAATGACTAGTAGACATAACATAACAATCACAATGGTTTTCTGATGGAACCCACACCCAAACTGTTAGTGTGTAGGAATGTGGCACTTGATCCAATGCATGTGTAAGAACGTGACACCTGGTCCAACGTATGTGTCAAAACGTGACACCCGATCACCGACTCTCCAATTGGGGTAGAAACATGGATGGGGGCATCAAGCACATCACAAACTGCATCAAATCCCAAGGCAAACTGAACTGACACGTATGAATAAGTAGAACCCAGATCAAACAAAACAATAGTCATTCGGTCACAGACTAGAATAGCACTTGTGATAACTACATCAGACACCTCAACTTCGGTCTTGCCCGCAAAAGCATAAAACTGAGCCCTGTCATCTTCATGGGCAACCTCTTTGCCTAACAACACTGCTCTCCTACTTGCATTACAGTTTCCCCGGCATCCACGGCCTCGCTGATTTCCTCCTCATATGTCAGGTTCTCCACAATTGTAACACACATAATAACTTAACCAAGTAAGCATCAATGCTATATTAGTAGTCGTATCATGACCCTCTTTGATATACACTCAATCAAGGAAATCAAAGTAGAGATTCTAACCTTAATTGTCGCAGGATAATTTCATCATTTACTAAGAAACCCATACATGTTATGACAACAATACTAAATGCATTTTCCAAAGTAATGGTGTTCAATATCTAGCCTTTCCTTACAAAACTTTTTGAATGTTGTCACCTTGGAAAAGTCTTTTGACTTCACCCCCTTCTGCCTCTATCACAAAATCAACCATTTCCTGAAAAGATTTTGCTAAAGCAGCCACCTATAAGCTTGAATCTGCAAATCTGACCTTAATCCCTTCATAAAACGACGAATTTTCTCTTTTAGACTGAAGCAAAGTGGAGTACCATATTTGGATAAAACACAAACTTTTGCCTTAAAGATTGCAACAAATATATTATGTTGTTCTATATTCAGGAACTCATCTCTCCTCCTATCCCTCAATGTTCAAGGTATATACTTCTCCATACAGAAGGCTATAAAAATTTTCCCAAATCATGAGTAGTGCATTTACTAGTAAGCACTCAACATGAGACCACCACCACATTTTGGTGTCTCCCTTGAACTGGTATATCATAAACTCAATGCCAAATCACTCTACCTTATCCATCTTATGAAGCAACTCATGACAATCAACAAAGAAAATCATAAGAATCTTCAGATTCAGTACCCATGAAAAATGAAGGTTTCAACCTTAAGAACATAATAAAACCTCATGTTTGTCACTAGTCATTACATGCCCACATTGAATCGGGAAACATGCATTTTTGGAAGGACGCGTCCTCTCTTGCTAGTGTTGGTGTTACCACTTCTATTGCTCTAGTTCTGACCATAGAGTTAAGGAGGAAAGATACAAATTTGTATCACCTAGATACCAATTGTATTCAAGTAATAGCACGAAGAAAGAAAGAAATGAGTTTTCCTAAAGTCCTATAGCCTCTCGAAGAAAAGTATAGACGTCTCTGTATTGTTCCGCAAGACTTTACTAGACTCATTTTGGTACAATGAGATAAATGAACCTAGGGCTCTAATACCAACTTTGTCACGACCCAGACCATCGTAATTGGCAGCCATACTAACCCTCCGGTGGGAAAACTATTACTACAACCCAACTAAAAAACTAGGCATTCAAAGATACGAAAGCAGTTTTAAATGTCTAAGAAAATATGGAGTTCCCATAAACTCTGAAAGTTTAACAAAATAACTACTAAAACATTTGTGGAAGACAACCCCTAGAAACTGAAAATCATTATACCAAAACTCTGATTAAGTAACAAGTCTAAGAAAAGGGGTGTAGTCCCGAAAACTAAACCAAACACCCTAAACAAATAGCCAGAGTCCCAAACGAATGGACTTAAACAAGAGAGATTTATGGCAATCTGAAAGAACTGGTCACCCTTGAATCCAGTCACGCTCAATAGTTACCTAGATGAAGTCTGTCAGTAGCCACCTGAAGATGCCCTGTACTCAACAAAGAAAGAGCAAGTGAAGCATCAGTACACAACCACAGTGTACTGGTAGGATCACGCGGCCACTCCCATAAGCACAATACACACAAGCAATCACAACATAATACATATACATATACAGAATACAGTTCAGTCATCATTTTAGAGCAACATACCATCTACCATTATTAATGACAAGTAGACATAACGTAACAATTACAATGGTTCTCTCATTAAACCCACACCCAAACTGTTAGTGTGTTGGAACGTGACACCCGATCCAATGCATGTGTCAGAATGTGACACCCGGTCCAATGTATGTGTCGAAACATGACAACCGATCTAATGTATGTATTGGAACGTGACACCCGATCCAATATATGTGTTGGAACGTAACACCTGATCCAATCACCACAACCAAAATCACTATCACACCCATAATGAACAATACTCATAGTCATACAATCAAGATTTGCATTTCTTATTCTCATACATGCATGCATACAATGAAGCAATTACCAACATATATTGCAAAAACAAGAAATCGAACCATCACCTATCTTGAAACCAAGCTTGAATCCTCCGAAGACTCTAGAACCTTCATTTTCCAGATTCTTTCCGCTTGTTCTTGGTCTAAACACAAGTATATTATGCAAGGATCAATAATTAAGGTATAATTTACCCAGATTATGACAAACTCAGTAACCCAAGACCAGACCCATGATCTTAATATGCAGCTAGGGCTTTTTCTTCAGGACAAAACCCTCCCCCAATGATATTTACCTAGGAATCTAAATTATACGGTTCGAAAAATGGATTAGGGGAGTAAAATCCTTACCTTTAGCACTAAAAGTCGTGGAAAACTGTCAACAAATCGCCCTGGGTCGTCTCTTAGCTCTCAAAGATGAAATTTGCAGAAGTCGCGACTGGCCCGCTATGGCAGACCCCATCCCGCCACAGCGGCCCCTCCCTGGAAGCTTGAACGGAGGCAGAGAGTCGGAATTTGAGTTCCAAACTCCCATTTCACAACACACCTTCAACCCTTGACGTTCAAAAACTACCTGTTCATGCTAAGATCAGTTTTGGGAGTTCTACTCATCCGAATTCGATTATGTAAAGTCGTACGGGCTCCCTAACGTCTTGGCTATCTACTCATCTAATCAAACTCATAATTAACTCTCTCGCTCATACTAGATTTCCCTAGACCTCACCTGACTCAGATTTCATCCAAATCTGGACTAGACAAGGAATTCCCAAGTCACTACTCAAAAGTTTTTTGGACCAAATTCTTTCCGCATTGGCTTTTTCATAACGACGGAAAAGGTCGTTACAACCCCGAACCCAGAAAATCTGATGAATTTTCTTCTTAACTTTTGGTCCTAACTCATCTAGAATATATTGGTTTCTTCCAAACTCTCTTTGATTCATAAAGCCAACACAAATAATCAAAACCCCATTAAAATTCTATCAAGAATCGCTACTCATTCGCAAAACCCTCAACTCAAGAACTCAACAAGACTCCATTGTTAAGTTATAAAGCTAAATTCTCAAGAACTTCATCAAGAATCTCAATACAACTATTTCAAGAACGAGTTCTTCGAAGAATTACATGTGTGGCGTTCACCGTGTTGGTGAACAAACCCAACACGATGAGACACATACATACCTCTACGAACACTTGTTCTTGGAAAAATCATCAAACCTTGAATGAACGCTTGAAACCTTCTTATTTTTCTCCTCTTGAAACCCTTCTCTCAACCCTAAGCATTCAGGAGTGAATAAAACTGATCTCAATAAGTTTTGACAACTATTTGGGTGAGAAAAACGTTTAGGCCTAGTGGGGATAAGGAAAAGACTAAAATACCCTTCCTTAAAATGGATGAAATGCCTTACTAGAGATGCTGCACTCAAATGGGCAAAACTTCTTCATCAAAGCTCGAAATTTAGCAAACTCAGCGGTGTTGGAAAGAGGACTCAAAGACCTTCGATTTGATATGTAATGGGCCACTTAACTCCTTGTGTGCAGAAAGTAATGGTCGTTTGAAGTTGACCCAAAACTAAGAACTGAAGTTTTACTTGTACGAATCTCTAGTTGACTTTTCGAAGTACGAGATGTTACAATATCTCCCCCTTGGGAACGTTCGTCCACAAATGATATCACACTAAGCCAAAAGGTGTAACATCTCGGTCTTAGAAAGGGCAAATTTTAGAAAGAACTAAATAGGAAAGAGATAAATTGAGATTTGTGCAAGTTAGACTTCAATTGTGAGTTTCTGGTCAACTTCAAACGACCATAACTTGCAGGACTGCATGATTTAGGTTTCCCTTGAAATATCAAATGAGAGGTCATTCAGTCCTCTTTTGAACGCCGTTGAGTTTGCTAAATTTTGAGTTCGGATGAGGGAGATATGCCTATTTGAGTTTAGCCTGTCCGATTAAAGAAATTCATCTGAATTAAGAAGGGGTATTTTTCTCTTTTCCTTACCCCATTAGCTTTAAACATTTTGTTTACCCAAATAGGAGTCTAAACTGATTGAGATCTTTTTTCACAATACTAAACACGCTTAGGGATTTAGAGAGAAGTTCAAGAGGACAAAAAGTAGAAGTTCATGCGTTCGTTCAAGATTCTTGAGATCTTCGAGGAATTTTTCTAAGGATTTGACCGTTACGAGGTATGTAAGCTTTCATAGTGATGGGTTCATTCACACTCAAACCAATCATGAGTTTCCCATTTGAATTCGTTCATAAGATTTTGTATATTGAGTTTGTTGATGATTTTTCTTGAGGTTTCGTTCTTAAATCTTTAAAATTGGAATATGATGAATTCTTAATGTAAGGGCTATGAGCTTGAGGATTGTTCTTGAGTATATTTGAGTAGGTTTTGGTTTACTTATGTGGGGTATACAAATCTAAGAGAGTTTGGAAGAAATCAATCAATTCTAGGTGAATTAGGGCCAAAAATAGAGAAGAAAACTTCATCGGAAAATTATGGGGAGCGAATGGCGCGACGGCCCATGGATGTGGCAAGAGGGCTAGAGCTCCACGCGTGCAGTGCGCTAGGAATGCGCTGAAGTCGATGTGGGGCTGGCGCCCTCTGCCAAGGTCGCCTACCACCGTTCATTTTCTGTTGTTTGTTCCATTTAAGTTCTTTTAAAACGTATATTCGCTCTTCCTAATTATAACTATCCAAATTACATCTAATCAAAGAGAAATCCTATATATCTAAATAATATTTATTGAATTTATATTTCAAAGTCAATATAGAGATAAGAGTAAAGTTCGAGGGAGTCTTTTTGAGCATTTTGAGAAGTCTTTTGCAAACTTTTAAAATATGTTTTAAGACTTGAATACTTGAGTATGAGGATGAGGAGAGTTGAGTTCATCTTTTTAAAATTAATATAAGGGAACTAAGTATTTCCAAGAGTAAATGTTTTTACATTTAAAATGAGAGGAAACTTCGATTTCCAAATGAGTTCGTCAGGAGTTTTGAGCACTATCTCTTTTAAGAAAATCTTTTGAGTAACAATCTCAAAGTTTGAGGATGAGGAAATGCTTTTAAACATATGAGCATGAGTTATATTATTGGGAGTAGTATTGAGCACCGATATGGGGACGATTTCAGACAACTCAAAGTCCTCATAAACCATGTATGCCAACATGGGAAAAGGTTCATACTTTTTAGATGATTC
Source organism: Solanum okadae (assembly GCA_036553675.1). Taxonomy (NCBI): domain Eukaryota; kingdom Viridiplantae; phylum Streptophyta; class Magnoliopsida; order Solanales; family Solanaceae; genus Solanum; species Solanum okadae. The sequence goes on from CM071678.1 coordinate 47,882,730, forward strand.
CTTATTGCTTTTAAGCATAGCTTAGTGGATCCACATAGTTGATGATTTCTTATACTCCGGAAAGGTATAGGACAGTTCTGGCAGCGTGGGCGAGACAATTTATCATCACATAGCTCATACTGATAGTTGTCAGTTAGAGAATCTCCCAAATAAGAGTAAAAGAGTTATTATTTTATTTTTAAATACATTGAGTTATTATCTATTGTTTTAAAAGCTTTCTTTATAATGCATCTCTATTGTTGTTTTTAAGTTGAACTGAGTTGAGTATTTCTGAGTTTGATTATCCTTGAGTTGAGTTGAGTTTAGATGAGGTGAGTATGTTCTTCCTTTTTTATTAGTTCAAGCTTATCTTTAAACACTTGTGAGATACTTTAGAAGTAACCTTTGTTCATTATTATGGGAAGTTCACCATTAACTAACATAAAAAATGTGAGCTATAACATTGATTCGAATGTACTCCTCCCACATTAAAAAGAGAGTGTCCTACTTCTAAGGTAGGACCATGAGTCTGACCTAAGGTGGATCCACTAGATAATGTCTATTGGAGACAACATCCTATGGTGGCACATAGTTATGGATAAGGAGATTGCTACTAGAGACCTAGCCTCTAGCAATAGGAGAGCCTCCATCTCAATATCCTATCGGTGCTAAGTATAAATCCCAAGAAATAGTCATTAATCATAATCATATTATCATCCATGGAAAAGTACTATCAAGATAATAATTCAAGCTAGAAACATCATAGAGTAGCTCTTTAGACCATACTTGAGAAAACCTTTCACCATCCATGATCTTTTCATAATAGCTTTATAAATCCCGTAGTCATTAACTTCATAGTAAAAGTGTCGTACTACTAATGGAAATAGATTTTAAAGCTTTAGCTATAATGATTGATGGCATATCCGGATACCATACTAATCAAGAACTAGTTTCAAAAAATAGCCCAAAAATATTAATGGCAAATCTAAATGTCGTTCATGTCATGTGGACAAGCTTCGTATAACATATAAATACTTTCATCTATAATATAACTTGATTCATAAACATTACTTTCATAATACATGCATAATTTACATAAAAATCATATTTTATAGTTCATAAGTTTCATCATGTGTTCATAGTCAAAAATCATAGATCATACATGTGTTCATATGAATTCAACTCAAAACCATGTAATTACTTCAGTTCATGCATAAAATTATAGAAAAAAATCAATTGAATCAAAATTGAAAAGAACACATGAAGATTGAATAAAAACCTAACTTTGAATTGAGAACCGAACTTGTAAGACTTGGAGAATTTAGGAACCCTATTGAGGAAAGTACTCCATAGGTGAATACTAACATATCTTAGAGATAAATTCCCAAATTCTATGGTGAAATAGAGTTATTGAAGTCAGACCTTAGCTTTTTCTTCCATAGCCTTAGAGAGAATTTTGGGGAAGAACTTGGAGGGAAATTTGGGTATTAGGTGAATGATTTAGAATCGGTAGTTTTAAGACTTAATTCACTTATATAGGTCTTGAAATAGGGGTTAAAATGGCATATCTTAGGTACCAAACACAAAGGGAAATACCAAAATAACCCTATCTTAAAATGTGACAGGTGTCCGAAAAGGACCCTTAAACTATTTATATAGGGCTGAACGGCCCGTTTATGGTCCTCAATATTTTTTCCAACCTTTAACGGCTGGGACACTTACCTTAACGGCCAGTGGACCCCTTTCATGAATCGTTTAGGGTTAGGTGAAGGGTCTCTTCCTTTTTCTTAGGCACGTGGTTCTGCCCATTAACCCACCTTTAACTTATTCAAAGTCTGAGGTGTAACAATAAAGCTGGCCAAGAAGGCTTCTAAGAACTCAACCCATGACACCAAAGTCAACCCAATTGGTCTAATCTATAAATTTGAACGCCACCACTGCCTAGCTGGCCTTTCAAGATGATAGATGGTGAAGTAGGCCCATCTCGTTTCCACTAGTCCTATTGTATAAAGCTACTCACAGAGTAGACAAAACTCGTGGGAATTCTCCCTAATAGACTATAAAACCTTAAAGAAGAAAATTTTAAAAACAATATGAGTATCTTCTGCTGCTTTAACAGCATAACTAAATTTGCAATAATTGGCTAGGCAGTGCTGGTGACAACTCGACTCGTAGAGCCATTGTTGCAAGTCCATCCTACAGTGTTGGTACCACTAGATCTAAGGACTACTGCATGCCCCCAACACGTCCATAAGTGATAGTCGTATGTATAGCTCACGATCCATTACTAATTGTGGTGGTGGTTGGGCTGGTCCATCCCCACCAACTTTGAAGGAATACGAGCGTCTCGAGGCTCTGCCACTAGTTCAAATGTGCTCCCTCTTTCTCAGTTTGGTGTTGCAACCCTCACTTGCCTTGAGGTCATCCTCTATGCCTAACTACGGTTCAATCTATGGATCGGGTGTATCTCCCCTACCTGTTGAACTGGGTGTGTGAGCCATCCAACAATAGAGTGAAACATGTGAGATTCCAAGAAACCAAAAAGACACAACGAGTGGCAACCTTAAAAATGAGAGAATATTCCTAAAGATGTCTCACAACTCCCTAAAGATAGAATTTAGACATATTTGCATCGATCCGTAGGACTATATTAGACACTAGCTCTGTACAAACAACACCAGTAAACCAGGGGCTCTGTTACCAATTTGTCATGACCTAAAAGCTTGAGTCATAAAGGTACCTACTATATTCCACCAGTAGGCAAGCCAACATGTAACCTAGAATGAATATTGGAAACAAGCATACAAGGTAGACACAACAAATATAGGAGATATAAGATATAAATATTAAAGGAAACAACAAAAGATATGGAAGGAAGCTACTATAACTTGAAATCAAAAGAGATCTAGCCCAAAACCAAGTAGTCACGTGTATAGACCTGCTACGAAAGAGTACACATCCAAAAATTATACCTAAAACAGATAGACTATTTGAATATACAAAAGAAGATTCATAGCTATAATCGAAGCAGACTAATCCAGGACTCCAAAAGCTTACCCTCATCTTTGAATAATCCTGCAACAGGCTCGATATCAATGCTGGTGACTGGTGCCTATACCTGTATCCAAAAAATAGATGCAGAGTGTAGTGTATGTACCAAAACAATAGGTACCCAATAAGCATCATAGGCCAACTAATCTTGAAAGTGAAGACAATAACGAAAAGCAGGAAATAACACTAACGAGAGGTCAAACTAGTAGAATGATAACAAAAGTATTATAGGAATGCACATGATGCTAGGAAATGATGGAAATAAAAATAATCTAACTATCAAAAGCCTTACTGGACCCCATAATCCAGAAGGTACAATCATGCGTAGTTCAAATAAATTACCCGAACGGACCCTATAACCGGATGAATATGCAAAATAGCTACAACTATTGAGTATGAGAATTAGTGAATACAGAACTGGAGAGTGCATAGGCTGAACCTTAAAACAAAAAATTAGACACCCAAAAAAAATAGTAAAACCATGCCTATATGATTCAACTCAACGAAGAATAATATCCCCGAAACTTGGAATACAGATGAAGATCATGTGCCCGGACCTTGAATCTGCTACTATAAGAGTGGTATGCCAAAGCCTTGAATCTACGGCAATAGAAACGGTCCAGGAAAAATCCTATATAAAAAAATCATCATCATAGGGCCGCCGTGGATTGGCATCCAACCCAAAGTTGCCAATGAACAACTCCAAGCCCAAACCAAATCCAACCCTAAATCATCGAACAAAGCCCAAAATTACCACAGAAAAACACTAGGGATGTAATAAAAGGGGAATTATGAATGACAGTTCATCGGAGCTGAGTAAATGCCTAGTTAAGGCTCACACTATAAGACTCAAGTCTGCTACATTAGTTTAGAGGGATTTAAGTCGTATGAAGCAACGTCAGAGAATTCATTGTCCTAGAGACGCTAAAACCTCAGTCCAAGGCAATGACTAGATTACACCTAGACTAAGGCCAAGAAACTACCAATGCTCACAACCAATTATGAATTATAATCACAAGGTAAGGTATGATTATAAAACAATAATTAACATGCTAACAATCCCAGAATACCCCAACTACCACCTAAGGCATTATTTTCCACAAGTAAACATGGATCAACTACCCATAATTATGTGACCAAGAAAAGGATAATATAAGGCATATAGAAATCTCGACAATAAGATAGGCATACTCAATTTACCTGAAAAGTACCTAAAATATGCCTAAAACATGGATTCTAATAACTTAACGTGAAACAACCTAAAGTTCTATCCCAATGCTAACTAGTCTACATGAATTCTTAAACGCAAGCTCCATCTAAAGTTGTAAGTTGTAGCCTACCTCAAAAGTAGATCGCTCATGCTCTTGATTCACGCTTCTGGGACTTTTCCTTTCCGTAATTCCTCTGATAGCTACCATGCTATCAAAAACATCAACACAACTTCAATACAAACATTTTTACACCAAAAACAAAACAAATTGAGATAGACCCAAAATTGCATAAAATGGGACAGTGAGACACAAGTTGCAAATCCCAAAATTGACTCCGTCTAAAATCCAAATCATTTTACTAAGGATGTGTCCCAAAATGGGACATAAATCAATGCTCAAAAGAGGTATAAATAGCTCACGCACCAATCTCATACAACAACTGCTATTAATGGAAAAAAAAGGGTCTAAGGGCACTAATTTACCTCCAACGCACTCACAACACCTACCCAAAGGTCCCAACACAATCCCCTGACACTTCCCATCGAAAAACACCAATATCCCACATAAAATGGGCTTGAAAGACCTCAAATCAATTTCAAAACAATTAGCAAAAAGACCCAAAAATGACCTTAACTACTTGTAGGTGCCATTAAAGTTATAACTTATGCCACTTAAGCGGCATCGCAAAAGTGGAGTTGGACACTAAATCGGCTGGCCACACATTCTATCCACAACTTAAGCTGCACCAGCTTTAGGAAATTCAGGGCCACTAAAGTGGCTACCCCTTACTAGCCTCACTGGCTAAAGAGGATACCTGGCAGCCAAAGCAAAGGTTGCTTAAGATATATTAGGACCGCAAAAGTGGAAGTACCAGTATGAGGCCCTAGAAAATTTAATAAAGTACCAGAAATCTCCACTCGAGTGCTCGAGATTTGTTTTTAACCTCATCCATGCAAACGAGATATGATACCCTACCGAACTTGGGAATATAGACTTGACAGAAAAGTCAAAACTTCCAACCGAGGTCTTCTTGATAAACATTGGGTCTCATACCCAAAATTCATTTTAAGGAAACTTTTATAAAGGGGCTTAAAATGAGCCTAGAAGCCTCGGGATATGTACAGAACATCCATCGACACCAAAATCAACATTTTGGAGATAATGGAACTGGCATAATTGCATTTGTAGTCCAGCATCCTGAATTTTTTATCGAAGTCAACCGATCAAGTTTTAAAAACTCTAAAATACTAAAACCTGCATAGAATCCAAACAAGCGACCAGGTGATCGAACTATCAGTCCCAGCAAGTTATAAATAACTTTGAGTCACTATAGGAACTCTCTAAACAATGAAGAGAAGAAAATAAAAGTAAAATTACTTAGAGGATCATTAAATGAGGCCACTTGGGAGATCCAATCAGACATGTGTAGCAAGTATCCCATCTTTTCACTAAGTCAGGTAATTCTTGCCTTGTTTTCCTTTCTAGTCTATTAGAGGATGAATGGTTGTTTAATTTGTATCTCATGTAATGACCTATCCAATTTTTATGGATGTTTAGGGCCGTAGTACTCTGGTTATGGATGTTTAAGGCCATAGTACTCTGGTTGAACTAATTAAAACTCAAAGATAAGGAGGTTTTAAAAATTGATATCTTTTGTTTAACTTTTATGATTCGTGTTGTTGTGTTGTGTTATGTTAGGAGGTGAGCTAGTGATCTAATAGTAGGAGACATTGAGAAAGAATAGAGAGTTTGATCAAGTATTTGTTGTGGTTGTCAAATCTACTTTATGTTGTGATATCTTTTGATGGACAATTGTGTTGTGAAATGAGGCTAACTTAAATAAGGCCACTTGGGAGATCCAATCAGACATGTGTAGCAAGTATCCCAGCTTTTCGCTAAGTCGAGTAATTCTTGCCTTGTTTTCCTTTCTAGTCTATTCGAGGATGAATGGTTGTTTAATTTGTATCTCATATAATGACCTATCCAATTTTTATGGATGTTTAGGGCCGTAGTACTCTGGTTATGGATGTTTAAGGCCATGGTACTCTGGTTGAACTAATAAAAACTCAAAGATGATGAGGTTTTAAAAATTGATATCTTTTGTTTATTTTTGATGATTCGTGATGTTGTGTTGTGTTATGTTAGGAGGTGAGCTAGTGATCTAATAGTAGGAGACATTGAGAAAGAATAGAGAGTTTGATCAAGTATTTGTTGTGGTTGTCAAATCTACTTTATGTTGTGATATCTTTTGATGGACAATTGTGTTGTGAAATGAGGCTAACTTTGTTTTTTCTCAAAATCCAATACGTAAGGGGTTTTTTACTGTAGTGGTGGATGTTTACTGCCATTGCGAGATTAGACTCACCATAGTAGGGTAGTCCATGCTTCTAGGACTCACCATATTGAGGAAGTTGTTACCATATTAGGTCTTCTTTAGAAATGAGGTGATTGTTGGAGCAGATTATGTGAGGCATATTGCGCGTTTAAGTCAAATTTATTCAAGTATATTCTCATAACCTAGAAAACAGAACTCATAACCTAGAGAGATTATTTTACAAAGGCTAGAGCAATGTTTCTTCTTTGTGGTAAGTTATAACACCTTAGATTTCAAACCCATGAATACTCAATGTTTGGCATAGAGAAAAGTTCATCAAATTTTTACTACCAGGTTTCCACGAGTATGTTCATGAGTCATGAAATAGATCTAGAAGCCATGGAAACAAATCATAGTCAAGCCAGTTCCCACGAATGATAGTACGAGTCATGAAATAGATGCACAATCCATACAATCAATCATGAAAAAGATCAAAGGTCTTCATTTTAAGTCCCAGGTTCTACAAGTGCAAGAATAACTTGTACTTTAATGGTATGACTCATACCATGGATTAGTAGAGATGCCCAGGAACCACAACTAATAGTACAAGTCATACCTTAAGAGTACAATGTGTACTAGGAGTTGTGGAAAAATTCATAAACTTCCCAAATTCTTCTCATGACTACCAATGACACCACAGGTCGTAGGTTGATAGTACTACATGTACTTCAGCCTATGGAAAGGTCTGGTGGTCAACCCATGCTTCATGATAGTCAGTACGACTTGTACTTTAATAGTATGGTCAGTATGTTGATCAGTGGAAAATATCAAATGCTCACATACTCTTCTTAGGAAACCATAAATTAGACCAAGACTCATGGCATCGAGGTACGGCTCATACAATAACTTGTAGGTTTCTTAATCTTTTCCACTCTTTAAACTCCTAAACCATGATATATTAGCCTATATGAAGTGTGGTTAAAGGGAAACTAGTTGAATTCAACTCCTTATTTACACCTAACATAAAGAAAATCAGATCAGTTACGCTTTAAGTTCTCTCAAGAAAGAAATTAGGGTTCTTCATCTTTAAGCGTTAGTTGAAGAATTCTATCAAGTGTTTACTTTCCAAGAATTAGGGATCCGATCAATGGGTATTCTTTAACCTATTGAGTCCCAAAAAAACTTTATTCATCAAATAATTAATTCTATAGTGCCTAGGGTTCCAATCAAATACATGAATTACATCATATGTCACTTTTTCTTCACAAATAGTCCATGAAGACATGATTTTACCTAAAATTCAGTACTGTATATAGATTTTTTCACGAGCCCTCAGAATAGGGAAAATTCATGTTCTTGAATATTTGTTGATTAAATTGCATATTTTATTTAGGATGATAGAATAATTTATCACGATCAGTTGGACATTCAGTTTTTTAGTCCCACTTATATTAGATGCTTTCAAATAAAGTGTATATTAGTTTAGTCTCAAAATTTTGTACTATTAAGTTATCATGTATTATTAGTATTATTAAATTGGGGTTATTACTAAGCAATGTGAGGATGTATGTATGGAGGCTTACTCATCATTTTTAGGGTAAGAACTTTAGTATAAATCCACAAGTCTAAGAACTACATTTCATCATAGGTTAGAAGGATCACACGTCAGTGTAGGATTGACACCTTAAGCTTTTTAGACATCAGCATAATGGATCCACTCAATCAGTGTTCTTAGCCTTTGCAAGGTATAATATGCCCTTCCAGATGGGGTACAGGTTGGACTCCATTTAACTCAAACTGAATATTTCAGTATCAATATCTCGCACAGTCTAGTCTTAGATTAATTCATGACCTTGTACTTTGCTTATTTTAGTTAAATATGTATCAATTGCATGTTCTTACTTGGTCATTGCATCAACTTTTATCAGTTTCATATTCAGTTCAACATCTCAGATTGATCATGTTTAGCATGTTAGATTATAGTGCATATCTCACATACTCATTATATTCAAAGTACTAAATGCATACCTTGTTGTGCTATATAATAATATTGGTTCAAATGCTCAGTATCTAGCTCATCAATAGTAAGATTTCCAATTAGCTTAGTAGCAGTGTCAGTGAGACTTCATCTTTCGAGGAAACCCTTATGTTTATTTCATTTACTTACTCTTTCAATTTTCAACTAGTTCGAGTTAGCTAGGGCTTGTCCTACTAACTCATCTTAGTAGTGTATTTCTAATAGTCAAATAGTATTTGTAGCTTTCTACTTCATTTAGAATTTCCATTTATCTTTTTAGATCATTTTGGATTACTTATACTGTTAGTTCAAATTCTTCATATATGTATCAATGATTATACATAAATATTTTTGTTATGCTAGATCATTTGTTAGTTTGGGGTCACTTGTGACTCTAGGCACTTGTTACAACTCTCCTATAGTTTCAGATTATGATATCAGCCTTCTCCACAACCCTTCCGCTTAATGATTTTGTAACATCATGTAATGAACGAGATGATCTTAATAGTGGATGATGCATTGAAACCTAAAAAAAATCATGAATAGTGAGAAAACCTAGGAATTTAATTAAGAAGTGGTCGTTTTTATTCCAAGTTGTTAATTTATGCATCTTAGGATGAAGTTTAAGACTTAATTCTTGTTCATGAAATTGTGAGGACATACAGTCTCATAAACTATTCTAAGAGGATTATCGAGTATAGACTCCATCAATTAGGCTTTTGTTATCATTTTAAGACTATTGTATGATGAAATAACCCTTGTTTAATGTATTACACCTTAAGAAGGGGGCAAAGTAAATTGGCTTTGCATTCAAAACTCATTGTTTGAAAAGTAGATGACTAAATACTCTTGTATTTGTTTGTTTTAGACTGCTTGATTGATCCATGGCTTCGTGTTGGAGTGTTCGGGGAAGTGCGAGTAGTGCGTATTTGAGGTAATTCTCAACCTGAAGGGACTACTATAATGCTTTAATGGTGATTTAATTGTGTTTTTCTTGCATGTTGTTGTTACTACCTTTTCGAGCCTCCAATTGTGTCCCATTTGGGGACATAATATTGGTATGGTAAATTGGACCTTCTGATGATTTCGATTTTGGGATTCCTAGTGCGGGTCCAACATTTCCATTTTTGGCTTGATTTTGGGTATGTCTCCAATTGTTACAATTTTATATGTAAACATATATATTGATGTTTTGACCAATATTTTGATAATATGGAAGTGATCAAAGGTTCTTCAGAAGTGGGAAACTCCAGTTTAGTGGATTGGGAGCATGTGTGGTCGGTTTCGAGGTAGGCTATGGTCTACTTTTCTTGATTATTCTCTATTAGATAAGGTTTAGTATGAATTGCATGTGAACTAGAGTTTTATATGTCAGGTTTATAGACCCTTTCCTTATTTTCATTCTCTTGATTCCAGTAAAAGCTTCTAGCTTGTCTTGGGTGACGGGATCCTTAGCTTAGGATAGTAGTCTTGCTCATAGCATAGTTGATTCCCTTATCCTCCTTTGGATTGATATTTCAGGACTTAGTCTAGGTTGATACATAGATACTTTAGTGTCCTTTAGCGATTCTTATAGTCAAATCTTACCTATGTAGGACTTATTATGGTTCTTGGTACCTTACATTATTTCTCGGGCCTTAGTTGCTTGTCATAGTCGTAGGTTGTCCTTAGTTAGGTTTGGTTGTTGTCGTGTAGCCGGTTTGGGATAAGGTATTGATCCTTGAACTATTCCCTATTGATTTGTTGAACTCCTCATTATTTCCTTCGTGTCTTGGGTTTTGGTAAGTCTGTTATGATAGTATTATTAAGGATGTTGGTATATTGGTGGGCCCGAGGACTTGGTCGAGGACCAACTGGAGTTCAGGTTAGTTTTCTTGCTCTGGGAGATTGGTAGTATTGGCAGTGTTTATCTAGTTATTTGATTGGTATTGATTAGATGTTGATGATGGCATGCATTGCATTTGACACTTGATTTCACTTGTTTTGTGGAATGATCCTGGTTCATGGAATGGATCATCATTACTAATTTCAAAAAAGTTATTTTCACATTGATACTCTTTTAAAACTAGCTTTAATTGGATTAATACCACCTTGATCACTTGATAAACTGGTTTTTGAGACATTAGAGGCATCTAGGATGTGCTCATTTTTTGCTTGATCATCTGGAACATCGTCACCCTTTCTCTATACATATTGGCTACTTGTACCTTTGATACCACGATGGAGAATATTTGGTACCCTGACAGATATATGTACATGTTTTTGAAGTCCTAGATTAGGACCAAGCAGTGTATATATGCCTTTTGAGTCTTGTATGGGTCCCTCTATCTGTGTTACATATTAAACCGGATAAAGGTATCTGCATAGGTCCTACAAAGTTGCAAGGATAGGAGGTAGGTGTATATACTTGGTTGTGTGACTTGGTGATGATGGCTCAACTGGTTACTATTACATTATTCTCTTTCATATGTATTGCCTAACCAATATGATTGTTTGTTGTTTGCACATATTAGTCTTATGAGGGTAGTTGGGTTATGTTCATTGTTTGTACCTTTTGGGCTTATGTGGTCCGATTAGGTTATTAATTGTGTATGTTACATTGGCTTAATCGTTAGTTGCTTAAGTGGTTAGTTTTTCTTTATCTTGGTACTCTTTCAGTCGTTTGTGGTTTTGTTGAGTAGTGGTGCTACGATGGGTCTTACTTTGGTTAGTTGACTTTTGTTGTAGGATCTTATCGTGATTAGGTTGTTAGGCTTGCGCCTCAAGGTATGTTCCTTTCACTCAAACTCTTACTGAGTGTATTATTTCTTTCATTCTTGTTACTGATAGTATCATGTTGTATCTCCTCGTTAGATACTTGTGTTGTACTTTCCTTATTTACTTGTTGTTTTTACTTTCTTTGTCTTTGGAACTCAATCAGCCTAATCCAAATAATTACTGCTTGTTATTACTCATATAATATTTCTATACCCTACAAATCATAGAACGAGTTCTTGCCATTGATTTTGATCTGGTGCCAAACAACTCTTGAGATTTGGATACTGGGGTGAGCTCCCAACGTTTGGAGTTGCCAAAGTCCCTCTATGTTGGCTAGGGCTAGTATTTATTTTTCTTTCGAAATAGTTCCACACTTACTGTATTTTTAAAGGCTTGTACTCCTATTTTTTTATTAGAAGTTAGACAACTAACTAATACCAAATCTTGGGATTGTCTTGTTAATTATATATATATGTGTATCTCTTTCTTTTCCTTTTTATTATTCCTTTCATAATTTATGTGTTCTTCACCGTGATAGCCCATTGCTTCTGGTTCTGGGATATGGGTTAGGGTTACCTACTGGTGGGACATATTAAGTGCCAACACAACCTGACAAATTGGGTCGTGACATGTCATGACTAGTTGGGCAAGATTAAATTACCTTAGCATGTATGTACATATGAGTTATTGTGTGAGTGACATATGAGATTGATGAGAAATAGAGGCTTAATTATACACAATGGATACAACTGAAAAACAAGTTTCCAATTCTTCAACTCCATAAGAATTCTCATCCCCGTCTTTTTGAATTTCTTTCAACAGTGTATCTGATTTCTATCATTTTTCTAGACTCATGAATTTCTAATTTTTTTTAAATAACATCAACCAAATCATCATATGTAGTTTAATCCTTTGTAAGAATTCCATTAATTTTATAACCATCGTATATATTTTTGTAAATTCAAATGTTAGAATATCTTAACAACATAGTGATATTTGTCATTGTGAATCTCAAATATACTGATTTCGATGAAATTGAATAGTCCACTATATTTAAATTGAAAATGAATTAGATAGTGGAAATAAATTGAATTCTCAATGACAAACAGAATTTAGGAGAGCATTTGAATTTTTTGATCTATTTTTTAGGTTAGGGATACTCCATATCCTCAAATTTTGTTACAACTATGAATTGCTCCTTATTTAGTGTGATTTGGTTGTATTCCTTTTTTAAATACCCGAAATAAGGATACTCCTAACTCGCATGCGTCTAAAATATATGTATTTGCTATGTCTGATACATATATCTAAAATAATAATACCTTGACGAAAAATGTAATCATAAAAATTGTGATTTTAATGTGTACTTAGGATCAATATTAATGTGTTACAAGTACCATATTCGTTTGCGCAACTCAAAATCATATTAATACCAAAAAATTAACAAAAATATTTATAGTTTATGTTTTTTTAGTAGAAGACATCAAATATAAGTAGAGTTATGAAAATGGGCTAGTCCAGCCCCATCTAGCCCAAGACTCAAGGGCCATAAAATTTATGGCTAGGATGGGCCGGCTCTTTATTTGAAAGGACCTTCAACTAAACAACCAATCTAACCCTAAAAGGGTCGTGGTTTTGTGCCTTGTAAAAACATTTTGTAGGTTTTGTCAATCGGCATGGCATCTACATCAAAGAGTTTGTTGTAATAGTTTCAGGTTCAAATTTTCTTTTGCACCAAATAGTTTTAGGTGTTCTTCTTTTTTGTTCGAACACCCTTTCCTTTTAGAAGCTATTGATTTAAACAACTTATATGAATTTGTGGAATCATATCAGAAATTAATGCTTGATAATGATGTCAAGGTAGTAAATTTGGTTCAATTAATAATTGTTCCTTTTTTTATTTATGAATAAAAATTAACAAAAGCTTACATTGTTGTTCCAATGCTACGCCAAGTCTAGAAAACCGATTCAAGTTTATGTATTTGATTGCAGATTCCCTTGTACAATTGGTACCACACGAGTTCAGTCGATCCTGGAGTGTAACGACCTGCTCCCGTCGTTATAGAAAAGCCAACAGGAAAAAATTTTGGGCCAGAAAACTTGTTTGGTAGATACTCGGAAATTCCTAGCCTAGTCCAGATATGAACGAAATTTGAGTCAGTGAGGTCTAGGGAAATCTAGTATTGAATGAGAGATCTAAATATCAATTTGATCAGTTGCGTAGATAGCTAAGACGTTAAGGAACTCGTTGTTGACATCCTTTGAGAGGGCGCAACGTCGCGGTGACTCGGTTTTAAAAGAATTGAAAGAATTTTTAAAAGGGCAAAACGGGTAAAAGGGAGTCATCACCTAATTTTAGGAAAACTAGCAAACCAATTAATAAATTAACTTTAAAATGTCTACGAAACCAATAGATTCTAGGTAAGGGATTCAAGTTATTTCGAAGGGAAGGTGTTAGGCATCCTTCGAAATCCACAATTATGGGTCCCGACTGAATTCATTTTTTTAAATTAAGGGTTAGATAAAAACAAATATACAAGTATAATAAACATGTGATATACACAAGTAATAAAATCAAATAATAATGTAAGAAACGGCCTAAGGTTTGCCTAACATCAATATATACAAGATAATGAATAAAGAGTATAATTCGAACTTTATTCGAATAGCTTCAATGGGAAGAAACTTTGTATACCTGTAAAGATACTTAGTAAAAGTGTTAGTAATAAATAAACATAAATAAAAATAAATGAATCAAAGAATAACTTCAAAATAAAAATCCGTCTTATTAACATGGGAAGCCTTGAAAATTGATAGTAATTTCTTCATCGGCCAATTTCAACAAATAAAGAATATGAACTTAACTAAATTTTCATCTTTTAAAATGGGGAGACCTCCAAGCCGACGGAGAGATTTTCTCATTGGCCAATTTTAATATAATATAAACTAACCAAAAGTAAAACAAAGAAATATCCAACAAATCTCAATTTTTAAGAGAATATATAAGACCAATCTAAGCAAATAAGAAAATAACAAGACTACATAAAACTGCTAAATGAAACAATCACAAGTTATTAAACAAAAAATGAATAAACATAACATAATTCAAAAGTGAAAAAGAAAGTCAACAACAAGATAAGAAAGAACAGCAACCAATAGTAACAATATAACAGAGACCGAAAAGAAAAGGAACCATTTACCAACTTAAATTTCAGCTATATTAATATCTATTTGAAAAGCCTAATAACTTAAAATATTAATAAGAAATGTGTTCCACCAAGTAAAAATAACAACAAATAGAACCTAAAACTCGAGCTAAGCAGATCACCAACAAAACTGAAACGAACTAATTTAAACATGAAGAAATTTCAGCCAGATCTAAAAAAATTAAACAATGGTGGCCGGAATTTGAACCCCTTCGGCCAGATTTTAATGAGTAACAGATAACATTTAACAAAAATCAAACATATTAGAGAAGAATAAACAAAATAAATAGAGGAAGTAATGATAAAAATCGTGCAAAAAAAGGAGTCGGGAAGATCTGTGTTACCAAAATGATGATGGCGACAATGGTTTGCTGTTGAACCTCTGTTCGCCGATGATGGTTGCTGGGTTTATCGGAGAAATAGAGTAGGGAGGTACCACTGGTTGTGTGAGTGTTGGTTTTTTAATAAAGAAATTAAGAAAATAACAGACAAAGACTTTGAGAGAAAATATAAATGCAGTATTATCAAAGAAATTATTTTATTAATAATCCAGAGACTTGCATTAATAGATATAATTCATAACTAAAAATAGAAAATAAGATATTAACTTACCTGTTTAATTCAAATAACAAATAAAAAGAACTAATTCCTAAATATAAGTCAAATAGGATTCTAATAACATAATTTAAAAACCCTAAAAATGCCTAACTGTTTAATTTCTGCAATATCATGAGACATTTTCAACACTCCTTCTTGGATCAGGAATTGAAGGATTGTGTGCATCTTCTGTTGGATTAAATGTGAAGCTCTTACCTCTCATTTCAACTTGTAAAATATCTTGCTTAGTAGAATCAAAGATTCGACAATATTTGTCTCCAAATAATAATTTAAATCCTTTTTCTATTAACTGACCAACACTAAACAAACATTTATCAATAACAGGCACATATAGAACATCTGAAATTATTTTTGTACCTGAAGTTGTTTTAATAGAAACAGACCATTTTCCTTTTGTGAGAATACAATCACCATTTCCAATTCTGACTTTCTTATTTTCCATAGGAATGAACTCTTTAAAAAGATTTTTTTCATATGTCATGTCGTTTGTACAACCACTATCAATCATCCAAAAATCAGTTTTTTTTGGTTAAAAAACAAGTTGTCACAAATAAGTGGTCTTCTTCTTCTTCTCCAGTAGTGACTTGGGCAACTGTTTGTTCTTTTTGAAATTTGCTTTTGCAAATCACAGCTTTAGGACCAAGTTGTTTGAAATTCTTACATTGTGCATCTGGTCTTTTTCAACATTTATATAGAGGGTGTCCATTTTTTCCACAATGCTGACAAGGTGGGTAATTTTTCAAAAAATTACCCCTGCTTTGAGTTTTGTGACCTGCTACTAATGCTCCTTCAATCATGCCATCTTGCCTCATAAGTCTTCTTTGTTCCTGAGCCTGCAGAGAATTTAACACTTCTGCCAAGGTAATTTGGGATAGATCTTGTGTGTTTTCCAAGATAGTTATACAAGCTTCATATATTTCGGGCACTATAACAACAACTTTTTCAACAATTCTTGTATCTTTGAATTCAGTGCCTAGTAATCTTACCTTGTTGACAATACCAAGCAATTTGTCAGAGTATTCCCTGACTGTGTCTGACTCTTTCATTCTCTGCAATTCGAATTTCCTCATTAAATTTAATACCTTCATTCCTCGTATTCTTTCATCTCCAGCATATTATTTTTCAGATAATTCCAAATATCTTTTGGTGATGTGAGAGTCATAATTTTCGTTAAAACAGTTGTTGAAATAGTAGCAATCAAAGTTACTTTTGCCGTCGACTTAATGATTTTCTTTTCCTTGTAACTCTTGATCTGCGCCACGGTGGGATTATTTGGGAATGGATTAATTTCATAATCATCTTCCACGGTTTCCCAAAGATCAAGACCTTCCAAGTAAGTTTCCATTCTCACAGCCCATAGTTGATAATTCTCACCATCAAAAATAGGAGGAGCCATTCGTGAAAAACTATTTTCGGAATCCATTTTTCTACTCACAAGTCCCTCAAGAAAAAGGCTCTAGAAACCAATTGTTGGTTTGTTTAATAAAAAAATTAAGAAAAAATAATAGCGAAAGACTTTGACAGAAAAAATAATGCAGTATTATCAAAGGGAATTATTTTATTAATAATCCAGAGACTTGCATTTATAGATATAATTCCTAGCTAAAAATAGACAGAAAAGATACTAAGTTATCTGTTTAATTCAA
This sequence comes from Solanum okadae, assembly GCA_036553675.1. Taxonomy (NCBI): domain Eukaryota; kingdom Viridiplantae; phylum Streptophyta; class Magnoliopsida; order Solanales; family Solanaceae; genus Solanum; species Solanum okadae. The sequence continues at coordinate 47,899,529 of CM071678.1, forward strand.
ATAACAAATAAAAAGAACTAACTCCTAAATATAAATCAAACAGGACTCTAATAACATAATTTAAAAACCCTAAAAATAGCAAATTGTTTTATTTCTGCAATATGCTGAGATATATTTTCAACACTCCTTCTTGGATCAGGAATTGTAGATTGTAGTCTCATCTGAAATTGACCTTGTGAACAAATATGTTAATTCATCTTTTGTCTTGTAGACTTGTGTGCATCTTCTGTTGGATTAAATGAGATGCTCTTACCTCTCATTTCAACTTGTAAAATCTCTTGCTTAGTAGAATCAAAGATTCGACAATATTTGTCTCCAAATAATAATTTAAATCTTTTTTCTATTAACTGACCAACACTAAACAAATATTTATCAATATCAGGCACATAAAGAACATCTGAAATTATTTTTGTACCTGAATTTGTTTTAATTGAAACAGACCATTTTTCTTTTGCAGAAATACAATCACCATTCCCAATTCTGACTTTCTTATTTTCCATAGGAATGAACTCTTTAAAAAGATTTATTTCATATGTCATGTCGTTTGTACAACCACTTTCAATCATCCAAAAATCAGATTTTTTGGTTGAAAAACAAGTTGTCACAAATAAGTGGTCTTCTTCTTCTTCTTCAGTAGTAGTGACTTGGGCAACTGTTTCATTTTTTTTGAAATTTGCTTTTGCAAATCACAGCTTCATGACCAAGTTGTTTGCAATTCTTGCACTGTGCATCTGGTTTTTTCCAACATTTATATGGATGATGTCCATTTTTTCCACATAGCTGACAAGGTGGGTAATTTTTCAAAAAATTACCCTTGCTTTGAGTTTTATGGTTGGCTACTAATGCTCCTTCAATCATGCCATCTTACCTCATAAGTCTCCTTTGTTCCAAAGAATTTAACATTTCTGTCAATGTAATTTTGGACAGATCTTGTGTGTTTTCCAAGGTAGATATACTTGCTTCATATATTACGGGCACTATAACAAGAATTTTTCAACAATTCTTGTATCTTTGAATTCAGTGCCTAATAATCTTACCTTGTTGACAATACCAAGCAATCTGTCAGAGTATTCCTTGACTGTTTCTGACTCTTTCATTTTCTGCAATTCAAATTTCCTCATTAAATTTAATACCTTCATTCCTCGTATTCTTTCATCTCTAGCATATTCATTTTCAGATAATTACAAATATCTTTTGGTGATGTGAGGGTCATAATTTTTGTGAAAATAATTGTCGAAACAGCAGCAAACAAAGTTGCTTTTGCCTTCGACTTAATGATTTTCTTTTCCTCAACACTCTTGAACTGGGCCACGGTGGGATTATTTGGCAGCGGATTAATTTCATAATCTTCTTCCACGGCTTCCCAAAGATCAAGAGCCTCCAAATAAGTTTCCATTCTTAGAGCCCATAGTTGAAAATTCTCACCATTAAAAATAGGAGGAGTCATTCGTGAAAAACTATTTTCGTAATTCATTTTTAAACTCACATGACCCTCAAGAAAAAGACTCAAGATACCAATTGTTGTTTTTTTTAATAAAGAAATTAAGAAAAAATAACATAGAAAGACTTTGAGAGAAAAAATACTAAAGTATTATCAAAGGGGATTATTTTATTAATAATCCAGAGACTTGCATTCATAGATATAATTTCTAACTAAAAATAGAAAAAAAAAGATACTAACTTATCAGTTTAATTCAAATAACAAATAAAAAGAACTAACTCCTAAATATAAGTCAAATAGGACTCAAATAACATAATTTAAAAACCCTAAAAATAGGTACCTGTTTTATTTCTGCAATATCCTGAGACATATTTTCAACACTCCTTCTTAGATAGGGAATTGTAGATTCTAGTCTCATCTGAAATTGACCTTGTGAACAAATCTGCTAATTCATCCTTTGTCTTGTAGACTTGTGTGCATCTTCTGTTGGATTAAATGAGATGCTCCTACCTCTCATTTCAACGTGTAAAATCTCTTGCTTAGTAGAATCAAAGATTCGACAATATTTGACTCCAAATAATAATTTAAATCTTTTTTCTATTAACTGACCAACACTAAACAAACTCTTATCAATATCAGCCACATAAAAACATCCAAAATTATTTTTGTACATGAATTTGTTTTAATTGAAACTGACCATTGTCCTTTTGCAGGAATACAATCACCATTCCCAATTATGACTTTCTTATTTTTCATAGGAATGAACTCTTTAAAAAAATTTCTTTCATATGTCATGTAGTTTGTACAACCACTATTAATCATTCAAAAATCAGATTTTTTGATTGAAAAACAAGTTGCCACAAATAAGTGGTCTTCTTCTACTTCTTCTTCAGTAGTGACTTGGGCAACTGTTTCATCTTTTTGAAATTTGCTTTTGCAAACCACAGCTTCATGACCAAGTTATTTGAAATTCTTGCACTATGCATCTAGTATTTTCCAACATTTATATAGATGATGTCCATTTTTTTCACAATGCTGACAAGATGGGTAATTTTTCAAAAAATTATACTTGCTTTGAGTTTTGTGGCTGGCTACTAATGCTCCTTCAATCATGCCATCTTGCCTCATAAGTCTCCTATGTTCCTGAGCCTACAAAGAATTTAACAATTCTGCCAAGGTAATTTGGGATAGATCTTGTGTGTTTTCCAGGATAGTTATACTTGTTTCATATATTTCGGGCACTGTAACAAGAACTCTTTCAACAATTCTTGTATCTTTGAATTCAGTGCCTAGTAATCTTACCTTATTGACAATACCAAGCAATCTGTCAGAGTATTCCCTGCCTGTTTCTTACTCTTTCATTTTCTGCAATTCAAATTCCTCATTAAATTTAATACCTTCATTCCTCATTTCTTTCATCTCCAGCATATTATTTTTTAGAAAATTACAAATATCTTTTAATGATGTGAGAGTCATAATTTCGTGAAAACAGTTGTCGAAACAGTAGCAATCAAAGTTGCTTTTGCCTTCGACTTAATGATTTTCTTTTCCTTGTGACAATTGATCTGCACCATGGTGGGATTATTTGGCAGCGGATTAATTTCAAAATCCTTTTCCACGGCTTCCCAAAGATCAAGTGCCTCCAAATAAGTTTCCATTCTCAAAGCCCATAGTTGATAATTCTCACCATCAAAAATAGGAGTAGCCATTCATGAAAAACTATTTTCGAAATACAATTTTGTACTCACAGGTCCCTCAAGAAAAAGACTCTAGATACCAATTGTTGTTTTTTTAATAAAGAAATTAAGAAAAAATAACAGAGAAAGACTTTGAGAGAAAAAACACTAAAAATAGCTATCTGTTTTATTTTTGCAATATCCTGAGACATATTTTCAACACTCCTTCTTGGATCAGGAATTGTAGATTGTAGTCTCATCTGAAATTGACCTTGTGAACAAATCTGCTAATTCATCCTTTGTCTTGTAAGGCTTGTGTGCATCTTCTGTTGGATTAAATGAGATGCTCTTACCTCTCATTTCAACTTGTAAAATCTCTTGCATAGTAGAATCAAAGATTCGGCAATATTTTCCTCCAAATAATAATTTAACTACTTTTTCTATTAACTGACCAACACTAAGCAAACTTTTATCAATATCAGCCACATAAAGAACATCTGAAATTATTTTTGTACCTGAAATTGTTTTACTTGAAACAGACCCTTTTCCTTTTGTAGGAATACAATCATCATTTCCAATTCTAACTTTCTTATTTTCCATAGGATTGAACTCTTTAGAAAGATATCTTTCATATGTCATGTCGTTTGTACAACCACTATCAATCATCCAAAAAACAGATTTGTTGCTTGAAAAACGAATTGCCACAAATAAGTGGTCTTCTTCTTCTTCTTCAGTAGTGACTTGGGAAACTGTTTCATCTTTTTGAAATTTCCTTTTGCAAATCACAGCTTCATAACCAAGTTATTTGCAGTTCTTGCACTATGCATCTGGTCTTTTCCAACATTTATATGGAGGATGTCCATTTTCTCCACAATGCTGACAAGGTGGGTAATTTTTCAAAAAATTACCCTTTCTTTTAGTTTTGTAGTTGGCTACTAATGCTCCTTCAATCATGCCATCTGACCTCCTAAGTCTCCTTTGTTCCTGAGCCTACAAAGAATTTAACAATTCAACCAAGGTAATTTTGGACAGATCTTGTGTGTTTTCCAAGTTAGTTATACATGCTTCAAATCTTTCGGACAATGTAAAAAGAATTTTTTAAACAATTCTTGTCTCTTTGAATTCAGTTCCTAGTAATCTAACCTTGTTGACAATACCAAGCAATCTATCAGAGTATTCCTTGACTATTTCTGACTCTTTCATTTTCTGCAATTCGAATTCTCTCATTAAATTTAATACCTGCATTCCTCCTATTCTTTCATCTCTAGCATATTCTTTTTCAGATAATTCCAAATATCTTTTGGTGATGTGAGTTTCATAATTTTCATGAAAACAGTTGTTAAAATAGTAGCAAACAAACACTACACCATTTTAGGCCTACGACCACACTAAATCTGGACAACGCTTGTAAAGTGTTGCCTAAAATACTTTTGGGGACGCTTTTAAAGCGTAGCCCAAGTTTTAAATTTTTAGCTTCAATAATATTAGCAACACTTCTAAAGTGTACTCTTTAATGGTAGAAGCTACACTTTATAAGTGTTGTTATAATTGGCAACAACTATTTATATAAATGGCCACATTTTTAAAGTGTCCAATTTTTATAATTATAAAAACAACACATTACAAATGTGGCCTTAGTGTTTTCACTAAAATATTATATTCCCTCCAACATTTTAACATTAAAACTTATTCTCCCTCCAATTTTTATTGGGCAAATAAAATAAAACATTAAAGGTTATTTTCAGTTAAAGAAAAAATAAAGTACTATTTCCCTAAAACTTCAGCTGATCGACGTTTCCATTTCCCTCAAACTAAAGTGAAGAACGCGATTTTCAACTGAGGAACTGAAGAAATTGGCTTTTCTCTCAAGAAGAACTGAGAACACGTACGATTTCCCTTACAAATTTCCGTCAAACTTCAGCTGAAGGACAGATTTTCAGCTAAATAACTGAAGAACAATACGCTTTCTCTGAAGAAGAACTGAAGAACACCATTTTCATCTCGCAGATTCCTTGTTGAAGATTGAAGAGCTAAAGAACACGATTTCGTCACAGATTCCTTGTTGAAGAGTTGTTCCATCAGATTTCCTGTTGAAAATTGAACAAAATGCTTCACAGATGAACTTGCCTCACGTCTTAAAGATTTAGGGTTGTTGGAATAGAGTTTATCAAGTAAGAAATTCTTTCTTTAAAAGTCTAAATTCTAGCTTTAGGGTTCTGATATTCTTGTGCATCTTTGAAATTTTAAACTTTAACTTAGGGTTTTTATATTCTTGTGTTGTTGATACGAATTTTGTTGATTTTTAGGACTCTAGCTCATAGTTGTATTACGTATAAATAGGCTGATTATCTTTGACAGTAATTTTTTTATTCTCTTGAATGTTGAATGTACCAGCTGAAGTTCTCTGAAGAACTTAGCTGAAGCTAAGTCGTCTTTCTCTGAAAACTAAAAAGTTGAAGTTGGCGATACCTACGATTCTCTTCTCCCTAATACAGATTTCGTCAAGAGTAAGTAGCTACTCTACTGATAATCTAGTACTAAAAACAGTCTTCTTGTCAATTGACTGAATTTTTATTTTGTGTTTATAAGAGGAGAATAAGAAGGAATTGATTACTTTGGGGTTGTTGGAATGGAACAAATCAAGAGTTACAGCTGAAATTCCAAAGTATAGGAAGAAAGCGTCGAAAATCGTGAACCCTAGGCATATTCAGCAGCCGAGATAGAGGGAATTACTACTCGAAAGCATTTGAGTGAGTTAGTAACTATCGTTAATAGCTTGTTTTAACTTTCAATATAAACTCCTCTAAGCTAATTCCAAAGCACATTGTAGAATTGTAGTATCAACTATGGAATACTTGAACTTCTCTGTTATGCTCTCAATATGTCTCATAGTCTTATTGTACTCATGTTCTAGCTTGTATGCTCCTTTAGATGTTTCAATAACGTCGTTTAATGGGAAGTTGTATGAATGTATTTGCCAGAATTATGATTATTGTGTTCCTTTTTTCACATCTTTCGTCACCCCAACAAATGATTCATTCAACGCAATCCTATAATTCTCTGCACAAAATCTCAGATGTTTACTTCTTTCTCTTACTAAACCTCAGCTTATTTTCACACTATTGGCAGAATCACATGTCCAGGTTGTTGTTATGATGGTTGTTTCTGAAGTCATTTTCTATGTGTATTTTAGTGTCATTTTCTTTATATTTTGTTATACAGTACAAACAACTTGAGTAGAGATGAAGTAAAAGGGGGAAAAAGAATTGGATATATATGAGTTAAATAATTTAATTATTTGTTTTAGGTTGAATTTTTATTTTTTTCTCTTTTTATGTTTTTGGCTTGTTGCTGCTCTTTTATTGTATACTAGGTAAATTACCCGTGCTTCGCACGGGATTGAACTATTTTATTAAGCTTACATATGATCATTCGGTAATATTGGTATTTTCGATACATACACTATTGTAAAGAACATAATTCACTAAATTAAAATGGAGAATCTTCGACTCATTTCTTATGAACCTCCATCATTCTCTTTTTTGTTATAGTATGAGGTATCATGTTTATGTTAAAAATGACACTAAAATTGTTAGTATCATAAATGTTTTTCCTCATTATCTCATGATAGTCATTACTATTGCTTAGGTTTCATATCACCCCCAACTTATTTGGAATTGAACCATAGTTATTGTTATGGTTATAGAATGCAGTTATAAAGGATTAATGCAATTATCAACCAAGCAGTAGGTGGCATTTGAATGGAACTGTTCACAACTGGATATTCTAAATCAAAATTTTGACACATAACATATTAAAATATTACAACATAATTTTGTGAGCACTTGAACTGACAAATATCCACAAATAATAATAAAGACGACCTCGCTTTCCTAGCAATTAAGAAGAAAAAGGTATGTTGCTTAACATATATTTCAAAAAGATAATATGTCGAGTTGTATCCAAGTTTACAGTTCACAAATTAAATTGAAAGAAGCTAAAAGAAAGAGTTATTACTTCTTTATACAAAAAAACAAAAAACTTAATCAAAAGAAAGAGTTATCACTACAGCAAAAATGATCTTTAACAACAATTAATAGCTTAATGTGTCGCTAAATATGAATTTTCAGTGGCAATTGATACTCTCTATAAATGTCCCTAAAGTCTATAGCAACATTGAATCTAATGACAATTAATTAATATTGGTAGATGCTCTAACACTCTTCGTTAATGTGCATATTTATTGTTGATAAAAAATAATTGTTATAGTGTATTTTGGACATTTGTTAGTTTAAAGAAAACTTGATTTCTTATTATGTCCAAAAAGAAAAGACGAAGAAATATGACAAATAAGTTAACTTGCGATAAAAGTAGTGAACTAATTGTCTCTATACTAATATTCTAGGAAGAGTGTAGTGACATACAAAATATTTGTACCTAAGAAAAAACAATCAAAATAATATACTAACGGTGGCAAGCAAGAGAGCGGTCTGTTTGGTTCTTTTAACAAACTTCATCATTGGTTCCTTATAAGTTATCACATATTTGTTGTTGTGTGCTATCAAATATAGCACAACCCACAAACAATTTTCTCAAAAAGTATATGAAGAAATTTGTAGAAAGGGACAAAAGAGAAGATAAATTTTCAATCATCCTCACAGGAATTTTTAACAGAGTTAAATAAAAGTCACCAAAACAACAAAAAGAAATTGTCATATACATGAATCACTATGACTTACAGTAACATATTAAGCTTCATGAAATAGGAGGAAGAAAATTTTGATGAATGAAACACACTTCATAAGAAGCTTGATTAATGTATTTGAATTCGACTCCCCAATAACGAAAAAAACCTACAAATAATAGTGGCAGAAATAAAAGTTTTGTTTATTGAAGAACCAAATGTAATGAATTCAACCATTCAACAACGTTATCTGTTTTGTTCTGAGAGGTGCAACAGTAGTAATGTCGCATTGCAATTAAAATTAATTTTCTTTGTTTATATGAAGAAACCTGTAGAAAGGGATAAAACAGAAGATCAATTTTCAATCATCCTTGCTGAAATTTTTAACATAGTTCAAAAAAAGAAGTCACAAAAATAGCAAAAGAAATTGTCATATTTACATGAATAACTATGACTAATAGTAAAATTAAGTTTCATGAAATAAGAGGAAGAAAACTTTGAGGAATGAAACAAACTTCATAAGTAGCTTAATTAATGTATTTGAATTCGACTATCCTATAGCAGAAAAAACCTACAAATAATAGTGGGAGGAAATTCCTCTATTTATATACAGCAAAGGATAGTGTGAACAAATACTTATTGTGCCCTATCGAAAAGGTCACAACTCTTTGGAAAAGTTACAAACCTTCGGAAAGGCCACAACCTTTCATAAAAGTCACAATTTTCATAAAGTCACAACTCTTCATAAAAGTCGCAACTTTTCATAAAAGTTACAACTCTTCATAAAAGTCACAATTGTTCATAAAAGTTACAACTTTTAGTAAAAGTCACAACTTTTCGTAAAAGCCACAACTTTTCGTAAAAGTCACAACTTTTCGTGAAAGAGAAGGCTAGTTTAGGAAATAAATAAATTCAAAGGGAATTCTGGTTTGTGGTGGCGCCACATAGACGGGCCTAGGGTTCTCTTTTATATATATATGATTTGGTTGGTGATAGTTGAGGTATTTTGTTTGTTACTTGAGGCTTTTCTTTCTCTTTCTCTCTTCTTGAACCTCTCAACTATATTTTTCTCAACTTTGTCTAGTTGTTCTTCATTCAAATCATCCTTTATTTTGTTTGTTAATGTATTTCCTTTATTGATGTATCAAATTGTGAAGGTGGTTTTCTTGTTCTTCTTGGCTATTGGTTTGATCCTGCACAACAAGATCATTATAGTTATTGTAGAAATAGTAGAGTTAAGTGTCTTACCTGTCTGTTTCTTCCAAAAGTGTGTTGGTTCTGCCTGCAGTTCTCCTTCTTTCAAACTTGCCACTGCTCATCTCATATCTCATTTGCCTTTTCCTGATTTGGTTGTTGATTTGTGTGTGTAGTTGTGGCTCCAGCCGGCAGTACTTGCTTGGTAGTGATAATAGGAGTCGCAAGGTCAATATGGATATCATTTTTAGCCTGATTTTGTCTTAGTCAAGCAGCATATGATTGGATAATAGTGTAGGGAGCTGGTTCAGGGACTATGTCCTTATTAGCCTTGTGAGTAGACACCTGATTCATCATGTTTCTATCTTTTTGTAAATTTGGAGTAGTTTGATCAATGTGTGTCATCTTTCCCTTTTTCCACTTTGAGAATTGGAGTTCACTTACCTGCAACTTGGTGTGAGCTTGTAATCCTAATAACGGATGGATGGATCAAACATTAGTTTAGTTGAAAGACTTTGGTACAAGTATCAAATGATAACTTTAGACATTTTATATAGCTAGGAACAGAAACTGTTTTAGTTCGTTAGTCATCATTATATGTCTTATAAGTTTCCCTTTCTGATATTGGCTAGTGAAAGATTTTGAACCTGAGTAGATGAAACATCAGTTTAGTTGATGAACTTTTGTACAACTATCCAATTAAAACTAAAGGCATGTTTTGTAGAAAAGTGATTATTTTAGTCCTAAACAGTCTCATTGTGTCTTCTTATAAAGAAAGAAACTTCCTCATTTTGTTTATCCTTATCAACTCAATTTATATGCTTAGGTATATTCCTATTTTTATGTTCCAAGCATATCCTATGTGCTCTTGATTAATACATATGCTTCACTAATCTGCAATCTGCTAGAATACACAGTAAAAGACATGTTTTCCACAACTTTATGCAATAATAGCATGCTGCAGTTTGTATTTTTCCTCTAAAAAGAAATAAGATGTCCTGCTGCGTTGTATAAAGCTATTATTGCTGCAAAGTAGATAAGATTGAAACAAAAAGCATTTAAGGTACCAGAGAAACTGGAGGTAGCAATGTCAATTATAAAGAGGAAGCAACATATGAATCCAAGTAATGTATATCACGGATAACATATAAATAGACACTCAAACTTGTCCTGCTGCCTGTATAAAGGTATTATGCATCAGTAAGTATTAGTAATAATGTTTTTTGATGGTATCGTCCATCAAGATGTCTGCATTTGTTCCCATCACCCTTGAGTAAGTTCCAACTTGTAATAGTTCTAACCTGAGACATCGTGATTGTCAGGGTGCGTATTTGTTGTTATGATGGTGGTTTCTGAAGTCATTTTCTACGTGTATTTTAGTGTCATTTTCTTTATATATATTATTGTTATACAGTATAAACAACTTGAGTAGAGATGAAGTAAAAGGGGGGGGGGGGAAAAGAATTGTATAAATATGAGTTAAATAATTTTTTTTAAGAACTTCACCCTCACTGTACTAGACAGTTAACCTCCATATTTAGCTGCACATCTATTTTTCCATAAATTCCAACTAATAAAGATAGGTAGGGACTGAATCATGATTTTTTTCGCTTCATTATTGTGCTTCATAGTCCACCAGTTCATCAAGTGATTTTTCAGAGCAATGTGTCGGTAAACTTTTCAAAGAAAAGGCAGCAAAGAAGGTCCAAATGTGAACTTTGAAGGGATTGTGTGCTTTACTTAATTTGGTTTCTAATATGGATGTGGATTGCAATTTGCAAACCCATTATGTAACTATATTATTTTTTCTGTAGTTTTAATATGCACATTTTAATCAAATTTTTTTCTAAACCAAGAGATCTTCTCAACTATTTCAGGTTTTGCTGAGAGGAGATTAATATTATGCAGACACCAAAAGCAACGTATTTTTGATCTCTTAACAGTAAAATGACTATATTTCATCCTTGAAATAATGACATACATTTCTGTAGTTATTATTATGTATATATTAGAAACAAGAATGGTAACAAGGTACTCGAAACTCGAAACTCACTATGAATCTGATCATCTCATAACACATGATTCTGATTCTGATGACATATATTTCTGTAGTTAATGATTTAATGATTGTTATTGAAAGATTAAATATTAATATCTTCTTCTAGGAATTCAAATATCCCATCAAAAGATTGGATGGATTTAGCAAGGTGTAGCAAAGAGTATATTGCTGGTATTGAATCATTCCTAGATTTTGCTTACTCTTATGGAGATCCTCAAGGAGAGGAAATTCAGTGTCCATGTGCAAAATGTTGTAATATTCGTTGGACTCGAAGGAATGTAGTGTATGATCATCTAATATGTTATGGATTTGTTAAAGGCTATACTAGATGGATCAATCACGGGGAATGGGATATCAACTTGAATGTTGATGATGATATGGATTACTCGCGTGATGACATTGATGGGTTGTTGAATGATCAATTTAGAGATGTTGCACAGGCTGAAGGAGTTTATGATGGTCCAAATGAAGATGCCAAGAAATCCTATAACTTAGTTGAAGAGGCAAGTGAAGAATTATATCCTGGTTGTACAGGATTCTCTAAATTATCATTCACACTTCATTTATATTTGTTGAAGTGTCTACATGGATGGAGCAATGAATCATTCACTTCTCTTTTAGAGTTATTAAAAGAGGCGATGCCCGAGTTGAACATTCCTCCGTCTTACAATAAAACCAAGTCTATGGTTAAGAATCTTGATCTTGATTATGAGAAAATTGATGCATGTCCCAATGATTGCATGTTGTTCAGGAATGATCATAAGGATGATGAATTTTGTCATACTTGTGGAGCTTCACGATATATTAAATCTCCTGAAGTTGATAGCGAGCTTGAGCCTTCAAAAAAAACAACATCGAGTTTCAGCAAAGACTTTGAGGCACTTTCCATTAATTCCTAGACTCAAAAGGCTATTTATGTGCTCAAAGACGGCAGATTATTTGAGGTGGCATGACGAGGAGCGTTCTAAAGATGGAAAGTTAAGGCATCCAGCTGATGGTCTAGCATGGAAAAATTTTGATAGGTTGCATCCAGATTTCGCACTAGATTATCGCAATGTGAGACTTGGCTTGTCAAGTGATGGATTCAATCCATTTCGAACCATGAGTATATCACATAGCACATGGCCAGTTATGTTGATGGTGTATAACCTGCCGCCTTGGATGTGCATGAAATCTGAATATTCTATACTTCCTTGCTTATACCTGGGCCGCGATCACCTAGAAATGACATTGATATTTACTTACAACCATTGATAGATGAGTTAAAATTATTGTGGGATTCCGGTGTTGAAACATATGATGCTTCAAGAAATCAAACTTTTCAAATGCGGGCAGCTCTTATGTGGACAATCAATGACTTTCCTGCATATGCTATGTTATCTGGTTGGAGTACACAAGAAAAGTTTGCTTGCCCTTGTTGTAACTATGGCACTAATTCTCATTATCTTAAACATAGTCGGAAAATGTGTTATATGGATCATCCTGTTTTTCTACCCATGGATCATCCATGGAGATCTAACAAAAGATCTTTCAATGGAAAAATTGAATTCAGGCCTCCTCCACCTTTCTTAAAGGGAACTAATGTGCTTAATAACTTACATGATTTTGAAAATGTGTTTGGAAAGAAGAGAAAGAGATCAAATGATGGCCCATGGAAAAAAAGGTCAATTTTTTTTGAATTACCTTATTGGCAGCACAACTTGTTACGCCACAACCTTGATGTAATGCACATAGAGAAGAACATAGTTGATAGCATACTTGGAACTCTTTTGGATATTTCTGGCAAAACAAAGGATCATGCAAAAGCCCCGATATGATTTAAAAGATATGGTAATCAAGAAGAACCTTTATCCAAAAGATACAGAAGATAGTAAGGAACAAAGTTTGCAAAGGCGTGCTTCTCAATGACAAATGGAGAGAAATCAATTTTTTGTGGATTTTTAAAGACAACCAAGTTACCTGATGGTAGTGCCTCCAATATATCTAGGTGTGTGCACTTGGATGAAAGAAAAGTGTCTAATTATAAAACCCATGATGCTCATTTCATGTTACATTACTTGCTTCCAATACCAATTAAAAGCATTCTTCCTGATCATGTGGCTATTCCTTTGATTCGTCTTAGTTCCTTCTTCCGTCGTTTGTGTCAAAAAGTAATCACATTGGAGGAACTAGATTGCTTAGAAGTAGAGATCATAGAAACAATAAATCAGTTGGAGCGAATTTTTCCTCCTTCATTTTTTGATATAATGATTCATTTGCCCATCCATTTGGCGAATGAAGTGAGATTAGGAGGTCCAGTTCAAAATCGATGGATGTATTCCACTGAAAGAGAAATGGGTACATTCAAATCATACATCCGCAACAGACGTTATCTAGAAGGTTGCATAGCAGAGACACGAGTGGGAATAGATTGTACGAATTTATTCTATAAATATCTGCATAAGGGTGTTCATACTAGATTTAACAGAAGAGCCCGAAATAATGATGAATGTGACCCAAGTGATGCAGAAACTGTGAGTTTGTTTCCTAACAAAGGAGTTCCTTTAGGAGCAAAGAAAACTGATCCATTCATTTTAGATAACAAGTCACTAAGTCAGGCACATGCATACTTATTGGGAAATTGTGACGAAGTTCAAGAATATATTAGGTACCTTAATTTGAATATAGTATTCTTTTTCTATAATTAATTTTAACTTATATTAGTTATTATTTTAACAAAAAAAAGTACATGTTGTGGAGAGAGCATGAGCAAGAGGTTAATAATCAGCCACAAAGATCTAAATGGAACAAGGCCAAGAATCATTGTCAAAACTTCTCTCAATGGTTTGAAACTCGTGCTTTGCAAGAGGATGTACCTGATTTGATAAAACAATTGTCTAGAGGACCAAATTCCGTTGCAAAAAGATATTTTGGGTATCTCATCAATGGATATAGATTCCATGTTAGGCTGCGTGATGCAAGGCGTAAAACACAAAATAGTGGTGTTACACTAGTTGGCTCAACTACAAGCTTTGCAAGCTCAAAGGATAAAAATTCGATTGCTGCAGATTTGACTTATTATGGCAGAATAGTTGATATTGTTGAATTAGACTATTACAGTCATTTTAAGGTTGTTCTATTTAAGTGCGATTGGTATGAGGTTGAAAATGATGCTTATGGCCTTACTAATGTCTATTTTAACAAGAGATGCTCTCAGGAAGAGCCTTTTGTGCTTGGATCTCAAGTACACCAATGCTTCTATGTGCAAGATCCATATGATCAAGATAGACATTATGTTATGAAGACTATTCCAAGAGACTTGTTTAACATGGGTGATGAAGTTGAATCTAATCTCCCACAAGATTATGAAAACGAGCCATCTGAACATTTGATGGGACCATCTATACCAAAAGATAATGGTGAAATACTCTTAACAAGGACTGATGTACCAGAAACAATTATTGATGTGCATTCGGAGGAATTTGTTACTCAACAACTTGAAGTCGAGTATGAAGAGGAGTTTGAAGATGAATCTGTAGATGAGTTTGAAGACGAGTCTGAAAATGAGTATGAAGATGAGTCTGAAAATGAGTATGTAGATGAGTTTGAAGATGAGTCTGAAGAAGAGTTTGAAGATGACGCACCATGACTTTCATTATTTTTGTGATGACCATATAGTGCTCACTTACTGTTTTTGTAAATTAATTGTTTTCTTGGTACAAACACATTAAGATATGTAATATGTGGAATTGAAGATTAGATCGCTACAATGTTTAAGTATTCTGTTGGTTTTTTTCATGCGCCCAATTGTGGTTTGGTTAAGTAATTTATGTTGGCTTCTTATCTGATTATTATTTTATTGATGAACCTGTACTTCTAGCTGAATATTTTTTTATTTTGTTGTTTGTTATTTATATACTTATTTGTTTCCTTTTATTATCAGGCAGTAGGTATTAGAGGCAGAACAGTGAGCTCTGCAGTTTGAAGTCGTTTACAGTATATATAGTGCTGGAAGTTCTAGAAACTCAATTGTTGCAATATTATATAGTGCTAGAAATTTTGGAAACTCAGCTGCTGCAATCTGCTATAATATAGTGCTGGAAATTCTGAATAGTGTTGAGCTTTTCTATAACTTTTATAGAGTTGGAAATTCTGGAAAGAGTTGGTTTGTGAGTTCTGCAGATGCACAAGACATAGGAAGGACAATGTTTCAAATTAATAAGCTATCCATCTATCAACCTTATATCAAAATTATATTGCTGCTACTTTTTTCACTTAACCACAGGGAAAGAAATCAAAGAGATTAAATGAGGAACCTGTACTTCTAGCTGAATATTGTTTTATTTTGCTGTTTGTTATTTATATACTTATTTGTTTCCTTTTATTATCAGGCAGTAGGCATTAGAGGCAGAACAGTGAGCTCTGCTGTTTGAAGTCGTTTCTGGTTTTGTCGCAGTCCTGAGTTCGTCGCTCCGAGAAAGGTACAACTATTTACCTTTAAGTAATTTAAGTAATGAGAAGTTGTCCAGTTTTGGAGTTGACCCTGCAGAATGTTTTTGTTGTAATTCCCCTGAACTTGACACTATTGAACATATTTTCAACTCTGGAAGATTTGCCAGAAAGGTCTGGGGTTCTTTGCTGTTTCCCTGGGTATCCAAAAGGATTATATTCCTCTGAAATACATGGTGATGAGATGATGGAACACTGTGCACAGAAATGAGCCTGTTTGGTTGTTTCACAATGCTTTAGTTGATATGATTTGGTTAAGTAATTTATGTTTGGTATAGCTGGTTAGAAGGTAAAGTATTTATATATAAAATTGTGGCTCTAGGTAAAGTATTCTGAATGGTTGTACAGGTTATAAGATTAGTTTAGTTGTGGCTCCAGGGATATTGTGTATGTACAGCTTATAGACTCAGTTTATAGTATATATAGTGCTGGAAGTTCTGGAAACTCAGCTGCTGCAATATTATGCAGTGCTAGAAATTCTGGAAACTTAGCTGCTGCAATCCGCTATAATACAGTGCTGGAAATTCTGGAAAGAGTTGAGCTTTTCTATAACTTCTATAGAGTTGGAAATTCTGGAAAGAGTTGGTTTGTGGGTTCTACAGATGCACAAGGCATAGGAAGGACAATGTTTCAAATTAATAAGCTATCCATCTGTCAACCTTATATCAAAATTATATTGCTGCTACTTCTTTCACTTAAAGAACCTTTTTATTTTGTAGGTTTACTTACCACAGGAAAAGAAATCAAAGAGATTAAAACAAAGCGAGAAAAATGAATCAATCAGCAATACTAAAGAAAAAGGGTCCGAATCCAAACAAAGCTCAAAGTCCATTCAAGAATCTAGATGTTGATATGCAATACCGATCAAGTGCTGAATTGGCCAACAAATTCAAGATTAAGAGAGAACAACTTGCAAATGAACGCAATGATAGAGCTAAGAAAGAATAGGCACCAATACCACATAAAAGAAAGAATTATGAGGATTTCATTCCACGACAAGGAAAGAGTAAATTGCTTGGGCACAAATCAGTAATTCAATCGTCTTCAAGGGAAGAGCTTAGAACCTCACATATGATTGTAGGGAAAGGACAAACTAAATAGAGGTTATTTCAATCTGGAGAGTCCATTCAAGAGAAAGGAATTAAACATCCTATGAATAACTCTAGGTTCCAAACATCATTCAAGGAAGGTGTTACTGCTTCAGTACATGTGACTGGAACAACACTAGGTAATGGAGAGGTACAACATGATAATGAGAATCTACTGAACTTCAAACAAGTGAAGAGGAAGTCGGTCCGACCAACTACCACTATTGATCTGTTTCTGGATAAGCAACAGATACATAATGAACATGATATTCATGATCCTATTATTAATGAACACAACAAAGGATTGGATGATCTTGTGGATCAAGAAGAACTCGGTGGAGATGAATGTGATGTCGAAGAGGAAATTGACATTGATTGTAGTACAAAAGGTATGTCTTAAACCATGTAAGATTTAGTACTCGTTATAAAAAAAATATCTTATTTCTTGTCTGTTACATCAATCTAGAAATATCGAAGTCAAAAAAGTTCGAGGACAAACAACTTGTAAGGATATTCACGCAAGAAATTTGGAAGAAAGAAATGAGGTGGCATTTGATAAAGGACAAGCAGTGGGACCAACTAATAAGATAGTGTCACAATTAAGCAACTTTATAGGAACAATTGCAAGGAATCCTAGATTCATCAGCTTGATGTACACTAGTTGGCATGCGGTGCCAAAGGATACTAAAAAGCGCATGTGGGAATATATCAATGTAAGAATAATCACTCTTGAGATTGCATATTTTATTATTTGTTTTTACTTACTGAAGCTAAATATATTTTATTTTGCATAGTCCAAATTTCTAATTCCAGTAGAAGGAAAGAAGTGGGTGATGACTGGTCTTCGTGATGCTTGGAGGCGACACAAGCAAAAAAATAAAGAGAATTTTTTTGATAAAAACAGTACCCTTGAGGATATGCTAGCAAAACATCCTGATGGCATTCCAGATAATCAATTCCGCCAGTTGATCGAGTATTGGAAACACCCAACTGTTCAAGTAAGGCTAAAATAGTGCATTTCTACTCATCAACATATTTTGCATCATATCTATTCTTTTTTTATTTATCAATTCAATTATCTCTTTTTATTTAATAATAGGCCATATGCGAGATGAATTCTCAAAATAGGAAAAAACAAAAGTGGAGGCATCAAATGGGACCTATTAATTTTGCAAGAGTACGCGTGGCATTGGTAATACTTAGCTGACATTTCTTCAAAAATCTGAATTTCATTTTTTTGTACTTTATTAGAGCATACTGATGTTTTTTTTTTTTTTTTTTTTATATAATCTGTAGCGTGCAGCCAAAGACAACAACGAAGAACTATCAAAGCCTGAAATGTTTATTGCAACTCGTACCAAGACGGGAAAGGAAATCCAGGCTGATACCCAAGTTGCAATAGTAAGTTTTTTAAAGAGGATTAGTAGTGAATTTGATTTAGACTTAAAATTTATATATTGTGGGGAGTTTTCCATTGAATTTTATCACGTATGTCTTCTTCTTCTTCTCTTTGTCGATGTCGCTAAATTGTTTGCTAGGAAAAGTTGTCAGATTTTTTTAGTTCTTGATCGCTATCATAAGACTGGAAATGAAATAGTACTTACAATTCATTATGGATGCCAATTTTATTCAACAGGCTGAACTTCAAAATCGCCAAAATTCTGGGGAAACAGCTGATGATGCATTTAGGGCAGTGTTTGGAAAGGAGCAGCCTGGTCGACTTAGGTGCTATGGTAGATCAGTGACAACAAGTTCTTTGAAGAAACATGAGGAAATTAACAATCTAAAACAAAAGCATGCCAATGAAATCACTTCTCTAAAGGAAGAATTGAGAGAAGAAATGCGACATTTATTCACTCAATTGCTGCAAAACAACCCTGGATTGAATTTTCAAGTTATGTCAGGGTGTGTTGGATCTAACCTTGCTTCACCTATTGATGCAAGTAGCGCACAAGCTGTAAGAGGCACAAATCTTCCACATTCTTCAGGGTCTGCTCATGATTCGGTTCTTCAAAAGGTATTTTGTATTTCACATTTTCTATTAATAGTCTGCATATTGTTTTTCTTCTAGTTGAGCTGGTGTTCTTGGTAAATAAATTCTGAACTTAATTTACTATCTTGAATCTTTGAAAATTTACTCTGTTTTTGTTACTTATTGTCTCCTTTAAGCTTCTATACCAATTTTTTTTTATATTTTTAGTTGTATGAGTGTTGTATTGTGTTGAAGGAGGACTCTACTGATTTTGGGTTGTAGTTGTGTACTTTTATCCCCTGTTGTTTTACCGCTTAGAACTGTGATGGTTGTTGTGAGAGATGGTTTTAGTTTTCATTGCTTAAACTGATTCTCATAGCTAAATCTATCCCTTTTAGATTTCTTCGAAGGTTAGAGACTTTGTTGTATTTTTGTGAGTGATTTTGTTGTCACTTGTGCTAGTTAAACTCTGTTCTGATGTGGTTTGAGTTGTCATCCTGTTGCTGTTGGTTCTTGTTTCTAGGAATCTGTCTTTCCTGTACTTTGGAATGTTGTATCTCAGCCTCTTTTTGTTGTCTTCTTTTAATTACTTCTCTCTTTTTCTTGCTTGGTTTACCTTTTGATTTTATATAGAAACTATGAATCCATCTAATCCACATCTTGTCCTGCTTGTGAGTAAGGTCCCAGAAAGTCTTAGCAATTGCAGCTTTGTTCCATAAATGCAAATTTGTAATATTCAGTCCACCTGCAGATTTTGGAGTACATATTTTCTCCCAAACAACCAGAGCTTTTTTGTTTATATGATTTGTACCTGTCCACACATAGCTCCTACAATGAGCCTCAATAAGTTTCATTACTTTGCTAGGTATTAGAAACAATTGTGCCCAATATGATTGTACACCAAACAATACTGTTTGAACTAGCTGTACTCTCCCTGCATATGATAGTTTCTTTGTTGTCCAAGATGATATTCTACTGACGATCTTCTCAATTAGCGGTTGCCACTCTATTAGTGACAGCTTCTTAGTCGATAGTGGGACACCCAAATACTTAAAGGGTAGCTCCCCTGAAGAGTATCCTAAGTGATGAAGGATATCTTCTTTTACTTGTGCTTGCATACCTCCAAAGTAGGCACAACTCTTTCCTAGATTAGCTTTCAAACCAGAAGCATTAGAGAATTGCATGAAACACTCTTGTAATGCAGCCACTGACTTCATATCACCCCTAGAAAACATTAGAAGGTCATCCGCAAAGCTTAGATGAGTAATATTCAATTTAGCACATCTAGGATGGAACTTGAATCCCTTATCCCCTTGCAACTCATTCAAACATCTGCTAAGATATTCCATGGCAATGGCAAACAAATAAGGAGACATAGGATCCCCTTGCCTAAGCCCTCTTGCTGCATCAAATGGTTCAGTATGCTCTCCATTCACCACAATTGAAAAATTAACAGTCTGAATACACTCCATTACCCACCCAATAAACCTCTTGGGGAAACTCATTGCTTCTAATACTTGTCTTAGGTATATCCACTCAACAGTATCATAAGCTTTCTGTAAGTCAACCTTAATCATACACCTAAGAGAGATATGTTTCCTACTATAAGCTTGCACTAGCTCATGGGCCAGAATATTATTATTAGCTATTTTCCTCCCAGGTATAAAACCTGCTTGAGTTTACTCATGCTCGATGACAATGTCAGCGAACAATTCAGTAGGATTGAGCAACTGTCGGTGCATAAAATAGAACAAGAAAGTGAAAATGGTTGAAGGTTTTTAACAACCTCAAAATAAATCAAAGAAATAGGAATATTGTGTTACCTCCAAATACTCAGAGGCTCCTGCAGGTTCCCATGCTGCTAAACCACCATTTTTATTCTACGATTTTATTTAAAATGGATCTTATTATAACTTTAAGATATAGGTTCTCTTGAATTTTTTGCAAAAGCAGAAAATAACTTAAGATTAAATGATTTATGACCCTGACTTGTAGCATTAACCTGAAACCTGTCTGGAACTTGCTGTTTATTCTGAATGTGATGTTGAGGGGGCTAGTAGGGGATCTATGGTCTAGACTATGATCAATGTGGGTGTTCTAATGCTGACTTATTATTAATTTGTGTCTCCATTGTATCCTTAGTTTTTGAATTCTGATTTTCAGCTCCTTCTTGATTGTTTGGTTGATCCTGCATAGAAAGATCAATGAAATTATTAGATGTAGGGAGTGTAGAATTAGTAGTCATACTTGTGTGATGAGTCTAAAGCTGCTGCAATGTTTCCTTAGGAGATTTTGGTCTGTCCATGCTATGTTGAACTGGCCTGTAAGCTTCTCTTCTGAGTCTGCCATTCTTCATCAGTTGGCTTGTTGTTATTTCCTTTTTTTTGTGCTACTGGTATTGTGAACTGGTGTTTCCATCCTCTCTATTTGTGTATTGCATTTGCAGGTTTCTGGAATCTTGTTTGCCTTGTTCCCCTTTGTTTTTGTTCTTCCTAGCAGCCTTCAACTCTTTTCTTTTTTTAAATTCCTCATCTCTTTCCTTAATATCAAAGTGTGAATGTGAGAGCTAGTCTCTTGAGCTCTTTCTTGATTAATGAAATGGGCAGCTCCCAGTTCCTGCCCAATACAGACATGTAACAAGTGTTCTTGTTGTTTACAATACATGCAGTAATCCAGAATTCATGTGCTGATAAATTTTCTATATGATTTGCATATATATATTGATTTGGATTGGTTGGCTTACAGTGAATACTCTCCAATTATGCACTTCCACATTTATTTCACTAACTTATAATTTTATTTTGAATGTGCAGGAAAATGTCGGTAATTGAATTTGAATTGCATGTGGCCAAAAGTAAACTCGGTCTATTGTAGTGAACGATGAAGAGTTTTTGTACTATTGTCATAGACGTTTGAATGCATTTGATTTTTTGGAATTTACCGATAGTAGAGATCTTTAAGTAATCACTTTCTAAGTAATGGTCGTACAAGACATGTTTCTCGAAGTTTATTTGAAATATATAGCTTCGATTTAATTATTAGCTAATTTTGTGCTTTAGGTCACTTGTATATTTAATTATGTGATTATATATTAAATATATGCAAATAAAAATTATTATTATTAAAAATAAAAAATTGTGGCTACAAAATTCTACACAACATTGCCACACTTCAAAAGTGTTGTTGTAGGACGTCCAATGTTATCTTGTACTCTAGATGAGATATAAAGTTACACTTTATAAGTGTTGCTCTAGATGAGAGATAAAGTTACACTTTATAAGTGTTGCTCTTGATGAGATATAAAAGGAATCGCTTTTTAAGTGTGACCAATAACAAAGCAAAGGCAACGCTTTTAAGTGTAGTATAATAAAAAATAGGTGTCGCTAATTCATCACAACAAAGCGTGCCCTTATACCTCTTTGGCTACGCTTTATAAGTGTAGCCAAAGATGGCGACATTTAAAAAGTGTTGCCTAATGTCAAAGGTTATGCTTCATTAGGCCACCCCCTAAAAAGTGTTGCTTAAAGTCCAAAAGTGTAGCCTTTTATCAAAGGTCACACTTTTTGCTAGTTTAGGCTACACTTTACTGGGGTGGCCATAGGCCTAAAATAGTGTAGTGAAAATTGCTTTTGCTTTCGACTTAATAGTTTTCTTTTCCTTGTGACTCTAGATCTAGGCCACTGTGGGATTATTTGGCAACGGATTAATTTCATAATCCTCTTCCCCGGCTTCCCAAAGATCAAGAGCCTCCAAGTAAGTTTACATTTTCACAGCCTATAGTTGATAATTCTCACCATTAAAAAAGAGAGGAGCCATTCGTGAAAAACTATTTTCGGAATCCATTTTTCTACTCACATGTCCCTCAAGAAGAAAGCTCTAGATACCATTGTTGGTTTTTTTTAATAAAGAAATTAAGAAAATAACAGAGAAAGACTTTGACAGAAAAAATACTACAATATTATCAAAGGGAATTATTTTATTAATAATCCATAGACTTGCATTTATAGATATAATTCCTAACTAAATATAGAAAAATAAGATACTAACTTATTGGTTTAATTCAAATTATAAATAAAAAGAACTAACCCCTAAATATAAGTCAAATAGGACTCTAACAACATAATTTTAAAACCCTAAAAATAGCTAACTTTTTTATTTCTGCAATATCTTGAGAAATATTTTCAACAACAAGCATCGAGCTTGAATGGTGTGACACTGGTCGAGCTCCAGTTCATCAGAGCTACTAGCTCCTCACCGAAGCTGGGGTTTCAGGTGGGGTTTTGTGATCTGACAATGAAAGAGAAGGAGAGATTTTCTGGGCGCTGGTGGTGGTTGGGTCTGGTGGCTTTCGGTGGAAAATGGAGCTTGAATGGTCGGAGAAGATGAAGACCAGGGGTTTCATCGGTTCGGAGAAAGGGAAAGGTCGTTAGGAGCCTCACTAGAGAGAGGAGCAGTGACCAAAAGTAATGAGAAAAATAGGTCATGGTTTGGGTCTGTTGATAGAAGATCGATGAAGACAGTAAATGGGTTTTGGGGTTCTGGATGTTCCGAGAAAATGGGGTTTTTTGGGTGGTGGACTCATTTGTTGTTGTTGGGTTCGCCGATGGTCGGAGGTGCAGTAGCGTGATGGCGTTTTGGTTCTTTCTGGTGGATTTTGATTGTTGCTCATTGGAAAAGAAGAAACACGTAAAGGGGGTTTCGGTCTAGTGTTTGGCTACTGCTTTCTAGTGAAGAAATGAGAAGGAAAAAGAAAAAAAAATAGGGGTTGGGTTTGTCGGAATCCGGGGTGGTGAAAAAGTAGAACCCTTTGTGAATAAAAATCTAAAAATGCCCAACCCTAATTTTACATATATTTCACCACCCTCTTAACTTAATCAGCAAGTTATTCTTTAAATAGGGAATTGAAAACCACCAATAGTACAATACCAATATCTTAAAACCGTGGGCCAAAACTGGCGGTTAATAAAATATCTGTGTATGAAATTTTATCAATATAAGAATGAATTTTTGGACTGTGCAAAATATCAAAATGAATATTAATAAATGTAACAGATAAAATGAATATAAAAAAAATGTAACGAAGTAACCAATGACATGTAAAAAATGCAATTTAATAGAAATAATGATTTTATAAAAAATGAACAAATATTTGAACGTATTCAACCGGATGTGACAAAATAATATAAACAAAATTAACCGATAAAAATCCTAATACTTTGAGAATAAGGATGATTATCAGCAAATTGCGTTAAAATTGCAAAACATGTCTTTTGAACTACTAAAAAAAATACTTAAAAGTATTAACTTTAAAAATATCAGACCAAAATTTGGTGTCAACACCCATACGACTTTACTTGATCAAATTTGGGTGAGTAAAACTCCTGAAACTGACCTTAGCGTGAACGGGTAGTTTCTGATTGTCGTGGGTTGAAGGTGTGTTGTGAAATGGGGTTTGGAACTCAACTTTTGATACTCTGTTTCCGTGCAAGCCGTCGGAGGGGGGCGCTGTGGCGGGTTGTGTCTCGCTACGGCGGGCCAGTCGCGACTTATGACGGAATTAAACCCCAAAAAGGCCATTATTCTGCAAACTTCGTTCTTAAGAGCTAGGAGACGACCCCAGGCAATTTCTTTACAGTTTTCCACTACTTTTGGTGAAAAAGGTAAGGTTCTTACTCCCCTAATCTATTTTTTGATCCTTAGAACTTAGTTTCTTGGTTATTAATTAATGGGGGGGTGGGGTTGGACTGAATTGGATGGTGGGAAAAAGCCCTAGCTGCACCTTAGGATCATGGGTTTGGTTTTGGGGTATTGGGTTTGTTATAATCCGGGTAAATTAGACCTTAATTATTGATCCTTGCGTTATATTACTTTTTTGTAGACCTAGAACAAGTGGAAAGAATCCGGAAAGGGAAGAATCAAGTTTCTTATGAGGATTTAAGCTTGGTTTTGGGGTAGGTGATGATTTGATTTCATGTTTGTGTGATGTATGTTAGTGTTTGCTTCATTGTAATGCATGTATGTATGTGAATGTTGTACTATTGATCATATCTAATACAAATGAGTATGAATGAATGATTGTAAACCATGAACCAACACTTGATTGTATGATGATGCGAATGTACATTGTGATTGTGATTGTGACATGTTGAATGGATCGAGTGTCACGTTCCGACACACTAACTAGGATCGGATGTCACGTACCGACATACATATTGGAACGGATGTCACGCTTTGACACACTAACTTGGATCAGGTGTCACAATCCAGCACACTAACAGTTTGGGTATGGGTTCCATGAGGGAACCATTGAATTGTCATAACTACTTGTTAAAGAGAATGTGGAATTGTAAGTTGTTTATGATTGATAATTGGTATATGTGTATATATTATGTGCATGTATGTGTTTACCTTGTTGTGATTGCTGGTATATGTTGTGCTTACTGGAATAGCTCTGTGATCCTACCAGTACACTGTGATTATGTACTGATACTGCACTTGCTCTTTCTTTGATGAGTACAGGGCATCTTCAGGTGGCTACTGAAAGACCTCGTTTAGGAGATCAGTGAGCAAGATTGGTTTCAAGGGTAGGCCAATTCTTTCAGGCTGCCATGGATCCTCTATGTTTAGTCTACTCTTTTCGGACTCAGACTTTCTAGTTAGACTTACTCGTATGTTTAGTTGGGTTGTACCCATTTTCGTTAGACTTGTTAAACTTTAGATGCTTTGGTACATTGGCTTTCAGATTCTAGGGGTGTTTTCCGCAATGTTTTAGTAACGATTTGTTAGAATTTTGGAGTTTATGGGAACTCCACTTTATTTCTGCATTTAAACCTGCTTTCGTATGTTTAAATGTTTAGTGTTGGGGTTAGTTGGTTAGTAGTGATGGTTTTCCCACCGGAGGGTTAGTGTGGGTGCCAATCACGACGGTTTGGGTCGTGACAAAGTTGGTATTAGAGCCCTAGGTTTGTTGATCTCGGTGTACCAAACGAGTCTAGTAGAGTCTTGCGGAATAGTACGGAGAGGTTTGTACTTTTCTTCGAGAGGCTATAGGACTTTAGGAAATCTCTATGTTTTCTCTTGTCTCCTTTCGTGCTGTAACTTGATTCCAATCAGTATATGGTGATCCAAATTGGTATCTAATCTCCTTCACTCTTCTGTCCGCAGATGGTTAACACTAGGTTCAACGGTGTTAGGCCCGCAGCTCCTGTGAACCAACCAGTTGAGGAATCCACATTGAGAGGTTGCGGTCGAGGCAGAGGTAGAGGAAGAGCAAGGGGCAGGGGCCGAGGAATGGTAACACTTGGTAGGGGTGGAGCACCAGTTGAGAATGCTCCCAGAAATGAGGATCCTCTTGCCCATCACGAAGAGATAGAGGAGAATGTTGAGATTAAGAATAATGAGGATGTTGGACAAGAGGAAGAGGTGCAGGCTGAGACTACAAGTATCCCTCTCTTAGACCTAGTGTTAGCTCAACAGATTATGTATTTCTTGAAAGGATTGGTTGGTCTTGGAATTCTTTCCACAGCTCAAGCGACTCAAACTCCTGCCAATCCACCTATTGCTATTACTGTCCCCAAGGTGGGTAGAACTATATGTACTGAGGCTTTTTTCCGTCCTTTGTTAGGTCATGTAATGACTGTTAATGAGCATGAGATGATGACTAAGTTCCTAAAGTTGAAGTCGCTTATGTTCCGTGGTTCTGAGAGTGAGGACGCCTATGAGTGTATCCTGGATTGTTATGAGAGGCTTCATAATTTGGGTATTGTACATCAGCATGGAGTAGAGTTTGTGACCTTCCAACTTCAAGGATGAGGCTAAGCAGTGGTGGAGAGATTATGTGGAATGCAGATCATCAACTTTACCCCCACTTACTTTGACCCAGTTTCATGCTCTATTTTTGGAAAAGTATGTGCCTCGAACCTTGAGAGATCGTAAGAAGGATGAGTTCATGGAATTGGAGCAAGGTGGTATGTCTGTGGCTTCTTACGAGGCTAAATTACATGTCTTGTCGAGATATGCTACACAACTGGTACCTACTGAGGAGGAGAGGATTTGTCTATTCATCAAGGGATTGAACTATAAGTTACAGGTATTGTCTATGCACATGACTTTTGCAGGGAAAAGTTTTAATGAGGTAACGGATTTTTTTAAGAAAGTGGAAGGAGTGAAGCGCGATGGGCAGGCTAAGGCATTGACTAAGAAAGCTAAGAGCACATGTAACTTTCAAGGTTCCTACTCCAGAGGTTCAGGGAGGCCGACACTTGCAGGCTGGCCAATTTAGTCCGCTATGCCCGCTTTCATAGGTAATTACTTGGGAACTCCACATCAGAATTTGATTTAGGATAGCTAGGGAGCCGCACATTCGGCGGGCAGCAGGTCATCTTTTGATCGCACTTGATATAATTGTGGAGAACCTGGGCATATAAGGATAGATTTTCCCTACCTACGCATGTTGGACCCCGCGCAACGACAAACTAGAGCAATGGTACCCGCGGGAAATGGTAATAATGATCGAGGATGTCCACAAGGTGGGTGAGAAGGAAATCAGCGAGGTCGTAGAGGTCGGGGATATGGTAACGCAGGCAGAGGTACGACACAGCTAGGCAAGGAAATCACCCGTCAAGATGACATGGTTCAGTGTTATGCCTTTCCAGGCAAGAGCGAAGTAGAGTCTTCTGATGCAGTGATCACATGTACTATTCTTTTTTGTGACCAGATGGCTAATGTGTTATTTGATCTGGGTTCTACTTATTCTTATGTGTCCGTTCAGTTTTCCTTGGGATTTGATATGATTTGTGATGTACTTGATACCCCCATCCATGTTTTTACCCCAGTTGGAAAGTCTGTCATAGTCATCCATGTCTATCGTGCATGTCTTATCTTGTTTATGGGTTTTCAGACTTGGGCTGATTTGGTTATTTTGGATATGACTAACTTTGATATAATTTTAGGCATGACTTGGTTGTCCCCCTATTATGCTGTGTTAAATTGTAACACTAAGTCCGTGACTCTAGAGATTTTGGGTAGGAAAAATTTAGAGTGGGAAGGGATGTACAAGTCTAAGCCAGCTAAGATAATATCCTCCACTCGGGCTAGGAAACTGGTGGGGCAGGGTTGTTTGGCCTATTTGGCTCATATTCGGGATGTTGAGGTTGATCTCCCTCTATTGAATCCATTCATGTGGTGTCAGAATTTAGAGAAATGTTTCCTACTGATTTGCCTGGTATGCCTTCGAATAGAGATATAAATTTAAGTATTGACATGGAACCTGGTACCCGCTCCAATTCTATCCCTCCTTATCGCATGGCTCTGGTGGAATTGAGAGAGCTTAAAGCTCAAATTCAGGAACCTCTTGATAAAGGTTTCATCCATCTTAGTGCTTCACTGTGGGGTACTTTTGTTTTGTTTGTTAAGAAAAATGATGGTAGTATGAGGATGTGCATAGACTATCGACAATTGAATAGGGTCACCATTCGAAATAAGTATCCATTGCCTCAGATAGATGATATGTTTGACCAGTTGCAGGGTGCATCCATTTTCTCTAAGATTGATCTAAGGTCTGGCTATCTTTAGTTAAAGATTAGGCCTGAGGATATACCAAAAACTACATTTAGGACCCGCTATGGGCATTATGAGTTTCTAGTTATGTCGTTTGGGTTGACAAATGTGCCTGCGGCTTTCATGAGTTTGATGAATGGTGTGTTCAAACCATTTCTTGATTCGTTTGTTATAGTATTTATTGATGACATCGTAGTTTATTTGAAAATTGAGAAAGAGCATGCCGACCATCTTCGTATTGTTCTAGGTGTTCTTGGGAAACAAAATTTATATGCAAAATTTTCTAAGGGTGAATTTTGGTTGACTTCGATTGCCTTTTTGAGGAATGTAGCTTCAAGGGAAGG
The DNA here is from genome assembly GCA_036553675.1 of Solanum okadae. NCBI lineage: Eukaryota > Viridiplantae > Streptophyta > Magnoliopsida > Solanales > Solanaceae > Solanum > Solanum okadae. The sequence continues at coordinate 47,928,033 of CM071678.1, forward strand.
GGTAATGGTTGATCTCCAAAAGACTGAAGCGGTTAAGAATTGGGTCCAGCCTAGCTCTGTGATTGAAGTTAGGAGTTTTGTTGAGCTTGCTAGCTATTATCATAGGTTCGTGAAGAATTTTGCTTCTATCACCACGCAGTTAACAAGGTTGACCAAAAAGGAAGTACCTTTCGAATGGATTGAAAAATGTGAAGAGAGCTTTCATAGGCTCAAGACACTTCTGACCATAACACCTATTTTGGCATTACCGGTGGAAGGTAAAGATTTTATTGTTTATTATGATGCTTCACATTTGGGTTTAGGTGTTGTGTTAATACAAGATAAGAATGTTATAGCTTATACATCGCGGCAATTGAAGGTGCATGAGAGGAATCATCCAACACATGATTTAGAGTTGGCAGCGGTAGTGTTTGCTCTTAAGATATGGCAGCATAACCTCTATGGTGTCAAGTGTGAGGTGTTTACTGCTCATCGTAGTCTACAACATGTATTCACTCAAAAAGATCTGAATTTGAGGCAGCGAAGGTGGATGGAGTTACTCAAGAATTATAATGTGACCATCCAGTATCATTTGGGTAAGGCTAACGTGGTAACAGACGCATTAAGCCCAAAGGCGATGAGTATGGGTAATCTAGCTTGCTTGGGTGTGACCAAGCAACCTTTGGCTAAAGAAATTCAACATTTGGAGTCTAAGTTCATGCAGTTGGTCATCTCTAAAAAAGGTGGGGTGTTAGCTAGCATTGAGGTAAGGGCCATCTTCATTGAAGATGAGAATGTGAATGAGCTTAGTAAGAAGACAGTGATTGGTCAGGCATAAGATATAGTTCTTGATGCAAGGGGTGTACTCAGTTTTAAAGGAAGGATTTGTGTTCCTAGTGTGGGCGACTTGATTCAGAATTTATTGACAGAATCCCATGGTTCGCGGTATTCCATTCATTCGGGTGTGACCAAAATGTACCGAGATTTAAAGCAACTTTATTGGTGGCCTAGCATGAAGAAAGATATAGCGGAGTTTGTGGCTAAGTGCCAAAACTGAGGTAAAATATGAACACCAAAGGCTTGCAGGTTTGCTTCAGAGAATGCTAATTCCAGGATGGAAGTGAGAAAGGATAGCTATGGATTTTGTGGCTGGTCTCCCCAAGACTTTGGGGAAGTTTGATTCTATTTGGGTAGTGGTTGACAATTGACTAAGTCAGCCCATTTTATTCCGGTTAGAATAGATTATAATGCTCAGTAGTTGGCTAAGGTGAATGTGAAAGAGATAGTGATGTTACACGGGGTGCCCCTTTCTGTCATCTCAGACTGTGGTACGCAGTTCACATCCAAGTTCTGGAGGAAATTGCATGATGAATTGGGCACTCAACTCACTTTTAGTACAACTTTTGATCCTCAAACGAACGGGCAGTCAAAGAGGACTATTCAAGTGTTAGAAGACATGTTGAGGGAATGTGTGATTGACTTTGAAGGACATTGGGATAAGTTCCTACCTTTGTGTGAATTCTCTTATAATAACAGTTACCACTCCAGCATTGATATGGCATCGTTTGAGGCACTTTATGCGAAGGGATATAGATCACCCATAGGATGGTTTGAGGCTGGAGATGTGAAACCTTTGGGGGTTGAATTAGTGAAGAATGCACAGGATAAGGTAAGAAGCATCCAAGCTAAGATCCTAGCAGCCCATAGTCAACAAGGTAAGGGACATGGAATTTTAGGCTGGTGAACAAGTTCTTCCTAAGGTGTCACCCATGAAAGGGGTGATGAGATTCGTCAAGAAGGGCAAGCATAGTCCTCGATACGTTGGACCATTTTAAATTCTTGATTGTGTAGGGCCAGTGGCTTATAGTTGGATTTACATCCTAACTTATCGAGAGTTCATCTGGTATTTTATGTGTCCATATTGAATATTATCATGGTGACGGGGATTACATCATAAAATGGGACTCAGTTTTGTTAGACAAAGACCTTTAGTATGAGAAGGAACCAATTGTTATTCTTGATCGTGATGTTCGGAAGTGGAGGACCAGATTAAGTCTGTGAAGGTTAAATGGAAATATCATTCAATTGAGGAAGGTACTTGGGAAACCGAGAAGGACATGTGAGACAAGTATCCGTAGTTGTTCAACGATTCAGGTACTACTCCACTCTTGCTTCGGCCTATTTTTCCTAATTTGTCACTCGGGGACCAGTGATGGGTAATTGCTATATATTGTAACAACCTGCTCCCGTTGTTATAGAAAAGCCAACGGGGAAAATTTTTGGGAAAGAAAACTTTATGGTAGTAACTTGGAAATTCCTAGCCTAGTCCAGATTTGGAAGAAATATGAGTCAATGAGGTCTAGGAAAATCTGGTATTGAATGAGAGATATAATTATGAATTTAATCACTTGAGTAGATAGCTAAGACATTAAGGAACACGTACGAGTTTATGGAATCGAATTCGGGCGAGTAGAACTCCTCAAATTGACCTTAGCATGAACGGGTAGTTTCTGACTGTCATGGGTTAAGGGCGTGTTCTAAAATGGGGGTTTGGAACTCAACTTTTGACTCTTGGTTTCCATGCAAGCCGCAAGGGCGGTAATTATCCCGCCAGGGCGAGGCCGCTGTTCCGAGTTGTGTCCCACCGACAAGCTAGTCGCGACTTAAGTCGGAATTAAACCCCAAAAACGTCATTATTCTGCAAACTTCGTTCTTCAGAGCTAGGAGACGGCCCCAGGTGATTTCTTGACAGTTTTTCACTACTTTTGGTGCAAAAGGTAAGGTTCTTATTCCCCTAGCAATGTTGTGCTTACTGAAATAGTCGTGTGATCCTAGTAGTACACTGTGGTTGTGTACTGATACTACACTTGCTCTTTATTTATTGAGTACATGGCATCTTTAGGAGGCTGCTGACAGACTTCGTTTACAAGATCACTGATCAAGATCGGATTTAAGGGTAAGCCAGTTCTTTCAGGCTGCCATGGGTCCTCTATGTTTTAGTCCACTCTTTTCGGACTCAAGACTTTCTAGTTAGACTTACTCGTATGTTTAGTTGGGTTATACCCCTTTTCCTTAGACTTGTTGAACTTTAGATGTTTTGGTACATTGACTTTTAGATTCTAGGGGTGTTTTCTACAATGTTTTAGTAACGATTTGTTAAACTTTCGAAGTTTATGGGAACTCCACTTTATTTCTGCATTTAAACCTGCTTCATTTCTTTAAATTTTTAGTGTTGGGGTTAGTTCGTTAGTAGTGATGGTTCTCCCACCGGAGGGTTAGTGTGGGTGTCAATCACGACAGTTTGGGTCGTGACATGGAGGTATTATAAAACCCCTTCTTGAAAACGAGATTAGGCTGCATCATGCATAAGAAAATGTACACTTGCAGAGGTGTGTGTTTTTATGGTTGAAATAGTTGGAGGGTTTTACATTTGCTTCAACTTTCTTGCTATTCTACTGTTTTCCACCATGAGGTTAAAGAATGATTTCAAAATCTACGGCACTAAATGAACTATCTTGAGAAAGATGTCATAGTCATGATGTGTTTGCACGAGGGTCTTTAGTTTTTTCCTTCTTATAGGCATATGTGTGGCCAAAGAGTTCAAAGAAGAAAAAAAATTAATAGCTAGAAACTTGTGAATTGGAGTTTTGGCTTCAGATGCAACTTTGAATTCTGGATTTTATTAGGAGAAACTTTAGAATATAAGGCATAAACAATTGTTCTTGGAACTATTGATACTTCCTGTTCTGAAGTTTCTCATGATAAAATCTAGAATTCAAAGTTGCATCTGAAGCCAGAACTCCAATTCACAAGATTCTATCCATTAAAAAATTTCTTCTTTGAAATCTTTGGCCACACATTTGCCTATATGAAGGTCAAAACATGAAGACCCTCGTGCAACCACATCATAACAATGACATATTTCTCAAGACAGTTCGATTTGTGCCTTAGATTTTCAAATTATTCTTTTGCCTCAAGATGGAAAACAGTAGAATAGCAAGAAATTTGAAGCAAATGTAAAAACCCTTCAACTATTTGAAGCATAAAAACACACACCTCTGCAAGTGTAAATTTTCTTATGCATGATGTAGCCTAATCTCGCTTTGAAGCAGGGGTTTTATCATACCTCCAAGATCGAATGAATTGTTGTGGTACCAATTGTGAAGGGGAATCTGCAATCAAATACATAAACTTCAATCAGTTTTCTAGACTCGACGTATAATTGAAACAATAATGTAAGCTTTTGTTAAATTTTCATTCATAAATACAAAGGGCACAATTATTAATTGAACCAAATTAACTACATTTCCATCAATATTAAGCATTAATTTCTTATATGATTCCACAAATTCATATAAGTTGTTCAAATCAATGGCTTCTAAAAGGAAATAGTGTTCTAACATAAAAGAACACCTAAAATTGTTTGGTTCAGAAGCATATTTGAACCAGAAAAATATTACAACAAACTCTTTGATGTAGATGCCATGGTGATTGACAAAACCTACAAATTGTTTCTAGAAGGAATAAAACCACGAACCTTCAAGGGTTAGATTGGTTGTTTAGTTGAAGGCCTCTTCAAATAAAGAGATGGATCATCCTAGCCCATCAAATTTGTTGGCCTGTGAGGCTTGGGCTGGATTGGCCCGTTTTCATAACTCTACTTATACTTGATGTATTCTACTAAGAAACGTAAAGTATAATAATTTTGTTAATTTTTTTGTAATAATATGATTTTGAGTGGCGCAAACGAATATGGAACTTGTGTGGGGCCTATATAATAAACAACATAAAACATTATTATTTGTCCTAAATACACATTTAAACAACAGTTTTTAAAATTACATTTTTTGTAAGATTAATATTATTTCGGATGCATGTATGTGACAGAGAAAATACATATATTTAAGACACATGCAAGTTAGGAGTATCTTTATTTTGGTATTTAAAAAAGGAATATAATTGAATCGTATTAAATAAAGAGTAATTCACATTTGTAATTTTTTTTGAGGATATGGAGTATCCCTAACCTAAAATTCATATCAAAAAATTCAAATACTCTCCTAAATTTAGTTTCATCATTGAGAATTCAATTTGTTTCTTGTATTTTATTCATCTTCAATTTTAAATACAGTGTATTTTTCAATTTCGTCGAAATCACTGTATCTAATATTTACAATGATAGATATCACTGTGTTGTTGAGGTATTCTTACATTTGAATTCGAAAAATATATACGATGGATATAAAAATAATAAAATTCTTTTAAAGGATTACACTGCATATGATTATTTGGTTGATGTTGTTTCAAAAAAAAAATAGAAATTGATGAATGTAGAAAAATGATAGAAATTAGATATAATGTTGAAGGAAATTCAACTACGTTGGAGATTCAACAAGATGGGATAGAGAATTCTTATGGAGTTGAAAAATTGGAAATTTGATTTTCGGTTGTATCCACTATGTATAATGTATAGCCTCTATATCTCATCAATCTCATATGTCACTCACACAATATCGCATATGTTCAACATGCTAAAGAACTTTAATCTTTCTAACTAGCCATGACATGTCACGACCCGATTCTCATGTCGTGATGGCTGCTTCTATGTCCCACCAGTTGTAACACCCCCAAATTTAGAATAGACTAGTTTTTCAACACGTGCGTTGCACATGATTACCAATTTAGAAAATATATGGAATAGTAAATTATATTGCTTACTCAAGCAACGATTTGAATAATATGTTTTGCACAAAATAATATTACAGATTCTTTTGTCTTGAACATCAAAAAAATAAATCATGACAATTATTTAACTCTTAAGAAGCCTAATAATTTTAGAAATAGTTACTCAGAAGCAAATATCTACATCACAAGAGAATTTATTAACAAAAACAAATGTATTTAGACTACATCGTGTTAACTTCATATATTGGAAAATTACATATTAATGTATATATTAAGTAAAAAAATAATTATTATATCATCAAAATTATTTTCCTCAAGTACCCGTGGTAATGAAATATACCTTCTTAGGATAGAAGGATTTATTTCATCAGAATAGTGGTACATTATATTCCACTAAACTTCGAACTCACTCAACGACAACAAATCACATGAATTTTTTTAAAATGCAAGAAGAAGAAGAGTAGAAGATTAGAAAAAATTGTGGTTGAAAAATGAGAGGAATCCCCTCTATTTATAGTCAACAAAGAGTAGTATGAAAAAGTGTTTTTTGTGTCTTATCTGAAAAGGCATTACCTTTCCGAGAAGTCACAACCCTTTGGAAAAGTCACACCTTATTGAAAAAGTCACAACTCTTTGGAAAAGTCACAACTTATCGAAAAATCATAACCCTTTGAAAAAAGTCACAACTTATCGAAAAAGTCACAACTCTTTGGAAAAGTCACAACTCATCGAAAAATCACAACCCTTTGAAAAAAAGTCACAACTTATCGAAAAAGTCACAACTCATCGAGAAAGTTGCAACCTAAGTTAAGGATATTATAGTAATTTAACATTCAAGTTAGGAGTTCATGCTTTTAAGGTAATATAGATAAGGGAACTTAACGGGCAAGTCCACTAGTCTAAAACCAGCCATGAACCCTTAACGGAAGCCTAAACGGTTAGTTTTTTGGTTCACTGGATGTTTAGGAGAAGTGTATTGGTCTTTTAAGGCAACCTTATAGAGGGTTATCTATACAGCTCCCTATATGGGTGGTGAAGAGTTATATGGTCCGTGTAGGGAGCCATATAAGTCACCCATTAGCTTTTTAAGTTAAGGTTGTTTAAGTTTTTCCCTATGTAGTTGGTACCTAAGCTATGTCATTTGACCCTTATTTTAATCCCTATGTAAGTGATTTAAGTCCTAAATCTACCCATTGTAAATCATTCACCTCAGTTCTAAATTTTCTGACAAGTTCATCCCCAAAATCCTCGATCTCTAAAGCTAAGGAAGAAAAACTTAGTGTTTCACTTCAAGATCTTCAATTCACCATAGCAATCGGGCCTTGATGACTAAGTTATTTTAGTATTCACCTATGGAGTCCTTTCCTCCATAGGGTTCCTAAAATCTTCAAGTTTTACGAGTTAGATTTTCAATTCAAAGTTAGGGTTTTATTCAATCTTCATTGGTTCTTTTCAATTATGACTCAATTACTTGTTTTTTTTATCTTTGAATGCATGAATTGAAGTAATTACATGAGTTTGAGTTGAATTCATATGAACCCATGCATGATCCATGATTTTTAGACTTTGAACACATGATGAAGCTTATGAACTATGACATGTGAATTTATGAAGATATACATGCTTTTATAAAGTAGATGCATATGATTTGAGGATGCTTTGAGAGTAAAGTATCAATGTTGTTATTGTGAAAGGTTTTCTCACATAAGGATTCATAAGGTTGAAAGATTTTCTCACTTAAGTTTAATCAAATTTTAGGAGCTATTCTAAATAATCTCTAGCTTGGATTGATTGTGTAATTGTACCTTTCCATGGATGTAATAATAATATGACTAATGACTATTATGTGGGATTTTACTTAGCATCGAGTGGACTAGAGGCGATTACTTATGTCCCATAACTTATGTGCCTAGGATTCTGTCTCAGATAGACATTAGCTAGTGGATCCACTTTAGCTCAGACCTATGGTTCTTACCTTGGCATGTAAGGACATCTCTTTTCAGTGTGGGATAGACTTTGGATTCCATGTTATAACTCATATGTTTTATGTCAATTAAATGGTAAACATCCCACAATAATGAACTAAGGTTACTTTAAAATATCTCACAAGTGTTCTAAAGATGTTAAGCTTGCATTGACCATGATTATGACTTATATTTTCTAACCTTTTATTTTATGATTTAGCTTGGTCATTGCATCTCATGTAAAGTCCTTTTTAGCATGATTTCATAACTTTATGCATTGTTATCATACTTAGTACTTTCCGTGTACTAATCCATACTTTTTCCTACATTGTTTCATTAACATAAGGTATGATGCTCCTACTTCTCATACTTGTGGCTATTTTATCTCTTTGGCACTTGAAGATTGGTGAGTCCTCATGATCCGAGGGACGAGACACTTTTATAGTTTTCTTTCATTAAAGTTTTCACACATTTGTATGTGATGTATGGATTATGTCCCAACAACTTTCTTGATGTAGTAGATGGTTTATTGATACTATGATTAGACTTCCTCTTTGTCAAACTCTTTATGATATAAGATTATTCTTTGAAATCTTTATTTCTATTATCTTGTATGATGTATGCTAAGTGGCTTAGGTAGGGCCTTTTGGTTATCTATACGTCATGTTACGCTTAGGGTATACTTTGGGTCGTAACAAGCTTGGTATTCAGATCACAAGGTTTAGAAAGGTCCTAGGATATCTCACAAGCCACATCGAGTAAAGTCTTCTACACGAGTGTGAACTGTGCCACATTTATGAAGAGAGGCTATAAGATGTTTAGAAAATTTCACTTCTTTCATTAATCTAAATTTATGCCAAGAGCCTATCTCAATAAAGAATCTTCTCCTTAATCGTGTTCGATCCTTTTCAGGACATGGCCCCTAAAAGATCTTATGCGATAAAGAATGCGGGTAACAAGAATATGGAGCCTGAGGTTCCTCAAGTTTCGGATGATCCTTTGGCCTAGCAAGTGACTCATGCCAAATGTAGAGCCGATTTACAAATGTTGGTTGAGTTATGACAACCAAAAGAGAGACTAATTCTCTCGTGAACACAAATGTGGGTATGGCAACAACTAAAGTGAAGGACTTCACTAGGATGAATCCCCTAGAGTTTCATGGTTTTATGGTTGAAAAAGTCATCAAAAATTCATTGATGAGGTGTATAAGGTTTTGATTATCATGGGAGTGATGCCGATGGAAAAAATTGGAGTTGGTCGTTTATCAACTTAAGGGTGTTTCTCAAGTTTGGTTTGACAAATTGAAGGAAGAAATGGCAGTTGATGTGGGTCCTCTTGATTGGGAAAAGTTCAAAGATGCTTTCCTTAATAGGTTATTTCCCCTTTATATAAGGGAGGCCAAAGTTCTTTAGTTTATTAACCTTTTTCACGGAAGTATGAGTGTGAAAGAGTATGCTTTGAAATTCACACAATTGTCCAAAAATGCTCCTTCTATGGTTGCCGACTCTAGGGCAAGGATGAGTAAGTTTGTATCTGGTGTGTCCAAAATGGTGGTTAAGGAATATCATACCACCATTCTCATTAAGGAAATTAATATTTCTCATTTAATGACACATTCTCAACAAATACAAGAGGAAAAGTTTAAGGAAAGGTCTAGGGAGTCCAAGAGGACAAAGACCACTGATGGTGTTTTTACACATTCAAGGTCTGGTGGAGGTAATCGTTCTCAAGGTAATGGTTCTAGTGAGCAAAGAGTGTCCGAGTGTTGGAATTTTGGAAAAATCCATAGAGGTGAGTGTCTAGCTGATTCAAATGTATGTTTTGGTTGTGGAAAGATCTATCATAAGATAAGGGATTGTCCTTCGGTTACTAGGAATGCGGGAGATAATCATCGACGGGCTCAACCTTACCCTTCCTTAGGTTCTAGTGGTGGTCAGAAACAAAATAGGTTTTATGATCTTCACACTTGACAAGATCACAAGGGTTGTCTGGATGCAGCGATTGGTAGGTTATGGTCTTTTAGCTTGTGGTTATGCATGGCCTGATATTGGGTGTTTCGTTGGCTATGGTATGACTCCATGTATGGTTATTGTGTTTAAAGTCGACCTTGGAATCTTTGTGGAAACTTCTTAAGTATTTTCTAGTATCGATGGTTCTTTGGTTGTTTAGACTTTGGTGCTATGCTTGGGTTGAGGGAGATGAATTTGAAAAGACTAGTGAGGTTTTCTCTCAATGGGGAGATAGTTTGCTTCATGGTTGGTGTGTGTGGAACTATTTAAATTGTTGGAAGGGTCGTTTTCTATGGTTTTACACGTGAAAGCTCGTAGACAATGTGGTGTCTTAGTATCACTATCTCTTTCCCTTAGCTTTGGCTCTAGCTTGAGGCATTAGCCCCTCATGGTTATCTATTAAGGATTCTTGTGATTTAGTCATTCCCATGATCCTCATGCATGCATGCTCATGAAAAAAATCTAATTTTTTAAAGATATGATTTAGCTTGATTGCTTCATGATTATGTGTATTTGTGTATGATTTGCGTGTATATCTTATGAGATGATATTTTGAATATGTTTTATCTTGGAGTCAACTTTCCTCCTTGGAAATGTGAATTTGATGAAATTGCATTCATGTTGGGTTGTTAATTTCGCTCCTACTCTTTAATGCTAGGTTGAGTTCCATTCGAGGATGAATATTTCCTAGGGGGAGATGTTGTAATACCCCGGAGTTTATAAAAGGTAATGGAGGTTAACAGGAAAGTCCACAGGCCTAAAACCAGCCAAGAACCCTAAACGGAAGCCTAAACAGTCCGTTTTGGGTTTCACTGGCTGTTAGGGCAGTGGACTGGCCTTTTAACTCAACCTTGTAGAGCTTTACGGCTCCCTATATGGATGGTGAAGAGTTATACGGTCTATTTAGGGAGCCATATAAGTCACCCATCAGCTTTTTAAGTTAGGGCTATTTTAGTATTTTTCCTATGTGTTTGGTACCTAAGCTATGTCGTTTTAACCCCTATTGTAATCCCTATTTAAGTGATTTAAGTCGTTAAACTAATCATTCTAGATCATTCACCTAAATTCTAATTATATCCCTCTAAGTTCATCCCCAAAATCCTCTCTAAAGCTAAGGAAGAAAAGGCTAGGGTTTCACTTCAAGATCTCCAATTCACCATAGCTATCGTGCCTTGATCACTGAGGTATGTTAGTATTCAATTATCACCTTTCCTCCATAGGGTTCCTGAAATCTTCAAGTTTTATAAGTGCGATTCTCAATTAAAAGTTAGGATTTAATTCAATCTTCATGTGTTCTTTTCAATTATAATTCAATTACTTATTTTATATCTTAATGCATGAGTTGAAGTAATAACATGAGTTTGAGTTGAATTCATATGAATCCATGCATGATCCATGATTTTTAGACTATTAACACATGATGAAGCTTATGAACCATGAAATATGAATTTATAAAGATATGCATGATTTTATGAAGTTGAGGTAAATGATTTGACGATGCTTTGAGAGTAAAGTACCAATGTTGTTATTGTGAAATGTTTTCTCACAGAAGGATTCATAAGGTTGAAAGGTCTTCTCACCTAAGTTAAATCAAGTTTTATGAGTTATTCTAAAGGAACTATAACTTGGATTGGTTGCATATTTATACCTTTCCATGGATGATAATATGAATATGACTAATGAATATTCCCTAGGATTTTACATAGCACATACTGAACTAGTAGCGATTACCTGTATCCCATAAACTATGTGTCACCATTAGATTTTGTCTCAGATAGACATTAGCTAGTGGATCCGCTTTAGCTCAGACTTATAGTTCTTACTTGGAAAGTAAGGACATCTCTTTTCGGTGTGGGATAGATATTGGATTCGATATTATAGTTTGTAACACCTCAGAATCTAGTAGACTAAACTAGCGCTATGTGAGAGGGCTAGAGCCAAGGAAGAGGGCAAGAGCCAAGGAAGAGGGCTAGGGCAGCCCACTTGTAACACCCTGGAAAATATTTGAGCTAAGACTCACACCATTCTTCGTAGAGAGTAAAATTTTACGAGGAATTTAAAGTTTTCTTAAGTTTTAGGGTCGCTATATGTAGCACCTTGAGTTCCAAAAAGAACAAAAGAGAATTCCTTCAAGTCATTCCTTAGTTCTTTCAAGTTTTGGGTCAACTTCAAACGACCATAACTTTTAGCACAGGATGAGTTAGGAGACCCATAAGATATCAAATGAAAGGTCTTGAATCCTCTTTCCAACACTGCAAAGTTTGCTAAATTTAGAGCTCGTAGGGGAGATATGCCCGTTTGAAGTCGGGATGTCCAATTAAGAAAAGTTACCCGAAAATATGAGGGGTATTTTGGTCTTTTCCTTACCCAATCAGCTTAAAACAAATTTTAGTAATATTTTGGGGACAAATTTGATTTGGGTCTGTTTTCATAAATCAAAATACGCTTTGAGTTTTAAAAGAGAATTCCTTCAAGTCATTCCTACGTTCTTTTAAGTTTTGGGTCAACTTCAAACAACCATAAATTTTAGCACGGGATGAGTTAGGAGACCCATAAGATATTAAATGAAAGATCTCTGAGTCCTCTTTCCAACGCCACTGAGTTTGCTTATTTTCAATCTTGTATGAGGGAGATATTCCCTTTTTAAGTCAGGCTTCCCATTTAAGGAAAGTTACCCGAAAATAGGAGTATTTTATTCTTTACCTTACCCCCACTTATTCTAAACACGAATTACACCCATTTAAGGGTCTAAAATGATTAGAATCAGTTTCATTCATCCCCAAAGTGTTTAGGGTTTTAGAGAGAAGATTCAAGAGGAGAAAAAGTTCAAAGTTTCCAACGTTCATTCAAGAAATTCAAGATTTCGCCAAGAACCTAGTTCTTTGAGGTATGTAAGCTTCCATAGTATTGGGTTTGTTCTCCCACATGTCAATCATGATTTTCTTTTATGAATTTCATCCGTGAGATTGAGTATGTTGATAATCTTGTTGAGTTCTTGAGGTTTTGTGCTTCGTTCTTTGATAATGAATTTCTTGTTGAGTTCTTGAGGTGAAAGTTGCGAATTTGTTGACTAATATAAGGCTCAAAATAATCAGATTTTCATTTTTTAATCCATAATTCTCTTCTCTCTCAAACCCTAGGGCAAAAACCCTAAGGAAAAATCAAAGTAGAAGACTCCATTCAAGATTCTTTATATCTTTTTCAAGATTCTTCTTCAATGTAAGTCCTTCTCCAATAATTTCATTCTTTCCAACTCAAATTAATTCATACAATTATGAATCACTAATGAAAATCATAATTCTTGGTCATAGAGATTTCAAGAAACTAATTCAAGAATCTCAAGAAAGGTTTTGTTGACTGTTCTCCTTCAAGCTAGGGTTTCAAGATTTCTAATCAAGATTCTTCAAGAACCTTGTTCTTCTAGGTATGTAAGGATATCACAATATTGGACTAGTTCGTCTTCACTCCCTACATCTACTTTCAGATCAGTAAAAGAGTAGTCTAGGATTCTTTTCCTAGATTTGAGTATTCTTGAGATAAGTTAATTTTGAGTTCTTGAGTTCATGTTTCTTTTTAAATTATATCCTAATTATTGAGTTTCTATATTGTTATTGAGATCCTAGAGTTGATCTGTTCATGTCTATATTTCAATATGAACCCTATTTTGAGTTATAAATTTTGAAAAGCTTTTCTTTAAACCCAACACTTGATTTCTTAAATAGAGTAAGTATGAGAATGAGAAGATTCGTATACATGAGTCCATATTGTTATGTCAACCCTTGAGTCAAGCAGTTCATGCCCATAAATTCTGCATGAACTCCATAACTTGATTTTCTTTGAGAGGAGTAGTATCTTCAAGTTCTAAGTCTTGAGTATTGAGTTCCTAAATATTTTTGGATTATATTCCTAATCATGGGACTACTACATGTTACCCATGAAGGTCCTTGAGTTGAGTAGTTCATGCCCATAATTCCGCATGAACCCTATGAGTCGAGCAGTCTTGAGATGAGATGTATCATTGAGTCATTGAGTTGAGTAGTTAATGCCCATAATTACACATGTACCCTATGAGTCGAGGAACCTTGAGATGAGAAGTATCATTGAATCCTTGAGTTGAGTAGTTCATGCCCATAAATTCCACATGAACCATCCAAATCGAGCATTCTTGAGATGAGTAGTATCATTGACTCCTTGAGTTCTAGAGTTTTTGAGTTTCAAGTATTGAGTTCTATGCATGGTTATTGAAAACCTTGAATTGAGTCGTTCACGTCCATGATTCGGCATGAACCCTATTTTAAGAAGTTTTTTACAAATTGTTTTAAAACTTGTTTTAGAGACTTGAGCATATGAGTTTGAGGAAAAGTAGAGCTGAGTTCATTTCTTTAAAATGATATATGCGAACTAAGTATTCCCAAGAGCAAATGTTTTTACATTTAAGCAGAGAGGAAACACCGATTTCCAAAAGAGTTTTCATGAGCAAGTCTGAGTACCATCTCTTTTAAGAGAAAGATTTTGAGTTATAATCTCAAAAGAGTTATGTTTTCTTAAAAACATATGAGCTAGTATATTTTTGGGAGTATTATTGAGCACCGATATGGGGGAGAGTTCATACAACTCATCGTCCTCATAAGCCATGTAGCCAACGTGGGTAGAAAGGGTCATACTTTTTAGATGATTCCTTATAGCTTTTTAGCATAGACTAGTGGATCTATTTAGTAGTTGGTTCTATACCCTGACAAAGTATATGACAGTTCTGACAGCATGGGCTAGACGTTGTACCATCACATAGCTCATAGTGATGGTTGTCGGTTAGAGAATCTCCCACGGAGTTATATTATATTTTTATATACAAACTGAGTATTATTGTTTTTTTAGTACATTAAGTTGCTATCAATAGTTTTACAGCTTTCCATATATTGCATATTTTATTGTTGCTTTATCCTTGAGTATCTTGAGTTGAGTACCTTTGAGTTGAGTTGAGTATCTTTGAATTGAGTATCTAATATTTGAGTTGAGTATCTCATTCTTGAGTTAAGTTGAGCTGAGTGAGTTGAGAATAGGTAAGTATGTTTTCTTTTTATCAAGTTCAAGCTTATGTTTATGCTTTAGAACTCCCCTTACATACTCGTACATTCAATGTACTGAGCCATTTGGCCTGCATCGTTTCATGATGCAGATACAGGTATTCAGGATAATCAACGGGTATTTCATTGAGGTCATGTGATATTCTAGTCAGCTTTGGTGAGCCTTCTCATATTCTGGAGGACTTCACCTTTATCTTATAGCTAGTAGTTTTGAGATGTCATTGGTCTTGTCTTAATATCCTTTTGTAATAGTAGAGGCTTCATAGATAGACAAAGTTGAGGAGTTTTGTAATTACTTTTATTTTGAGTATTGTACAGACTTTTAAAGGGTTGAGTATTTGAGTTATTGAATTTATTTTAGTTTTAAGCTTTTGTATGCTTGAGTTAGTCTTCCGCTTGTTGTCAGACAGGATGAGGGTTTGCTTGGAGACAAGCAATGGTTCTTGAGTGCCAGTCACGTCTAGGGTGTAGGCTTGGGTCATGATAATCTTGGTATCAGAGCACAAAGTTCAAGTGTTCCTAGGGTGTATATGAAGTCGTGGCAGTATGGTCTTGTTTATGGTTGTGAGGGCCCCACTTCTATAAACGAGGGACTATAGACATTTAAGAAAAAAATTTCCTTCTTTCATACTCTTAATCATGCAATAGTGTTATGTCATAGGACGTATTCTAAATTGCGCATTCACATATCCATTCGACTACCCCTCATACTAGAGGTGGTTGAAAAGCAAAGTCAGTTCTTTATGAATGAGTTGCTCTTAGCTAAATCTTGAGGAAGTCATGAGAATCCAGGGGGCTTGAGAGAAGTCCATGAGTGACTTAAGTGTTGAGTTTCAAAGGAATGCGCTCCTATTCATATGAATCGTGCGTTCAAGCTAAAAGCAAGTTGTACTCTCTTCTCTAAGCCATGTTTCAGCTGAGATCCTTATGAGGAAGTATGTTTACAGCTTGGGTAGTATTTTCATCCCAAAAAAGGTAGCATGAGTTACAAAATTATGAACAGTAGTAGTGAAAGTGCCCAGAGTTAGAGGAAAATATGCAGAGGTTCAGTAATCAAAGGAAAGGAGATAGTGATGGGGCAGATTATATTATTGCAATCATGCACCCAGTCAATCATAAGTGATGAGTTCCTTTATGAGTGGAATAAGGAATAATAATGTTTTAGAGAGTCTCGATAGAAGGAAGAGAAATAGTTACTAGTCATGATGAGATAGATTATATTTTAACCAAAATAAAGTTGATGTTGATGTGCCATCGTGTTAGAGGAGACTAAATTCATATGTTAACTAAGAGAACATAGTATTCATGAAGTGATAGATCTAAGTTAGGTTTCTAATTTGTTTGAGAGGGTCATGATGTTCATAAGGTTATAGAACTAATTAAGTAATAAGGTATAATTAAGTGGCAAAATAGTATTTAAGTTGTGAAAAGGAAATGTAGACTAGTTTAGAGATGATGGAATAGGTCTATAGCTTCCAAGTGTCAGCTTTAGACCTAAGGGGGAGGTGATAAGATTTGAAATCAAGTCAAGTGTCTAGAATAATATAGTAATGAGCTCAAAAGAGTATGGGAGATATATTTTCAAAGGTCCTTTTAGTAGAAGAGTGATGAAGGGAGGAGGAGATAAATGTTCTCATCGTGATAATGATGGTGTGATAATTCCATCTAAGGTTATAAATGACAAGGAAGAGGAGGATGAGATTTTACTATGAGAAATAGTTAAATAAGAGCCCTTAGCGGCTTTCGAGTAGTAATGCGGGAAATTCTAGTTGGTATGGCGGAGATGATGAGAAAATGAGAACTTCTTAAGGAGTTGGTTAGTAGGAGTCCATGGAGTTGTTAGAATATTAAGCTTTAATGTGATGCTATTAAACATGAGGTAGTTCTTGATATGAGCCCAATGTAGATTAAATGAGGTGGTAAAGAGTAATGTTCTTGGAGGAGACTCCCTATAGAGAGGTATAGAACCCGAACCTTAGGATTTGGGTTAAGCTTGAATATAGTAAGAGTGTGTTGTTAGAATCAGGCCTTGGTAAGAGAAGTTATGTACCCTTGTGGGAGCTATGAGTTGTAGCCAATGAGGCATGGTATTCCTATCCTTACTTCATGCCCAGACTCCTTTTCTTTAGATAAGGTAACCCCAGAGAGAGAATGATTATGTTCACAACAGCATCATTCTTGACTTAGGTGCTATAGAAGATTCCAACTCTTGGTGTGAATCAGCCCAGCCTTTGTTAGTAGGCAAGTTCATGAGTCAGAGGAGATAGTGAGAGTAACCCCGTTCCATACCCATTCCAATTGCCATTTGAGGATGAATGATCCCAAGGGAGAGATATTATGACACCCCGGAAAATTTTTGAGCTAAAAGTCAAACCATTCTTCGTAGTGAGCAAGATTTTACGGAGGAATTTAAAATTTTCTTGAGTGTTAGGGTCGCAAGATGTAGCACCTTGACATCCAAAAAGAACTAAAGAGAATTCCTTCAAGTCATTCCTTAGTTCTTTCAAGTTTTGGGTCAACTTCAAACGACCATAAATCTTAGCACAAGTTGAGTTAGGAGACCCACATGATATCAAATGAAAGGTCTTGAAATCCTCTTTCCAATACCACCAATTTTTCAAATTTTTGATCTCGTATGAGGGAGTAATCCCGTTAGAAGTCGGGCTATCCAATTAAGGAAAGTTACCCAAAAATATGAGGGGTATTTTGGTATTTTCCTTACCCAATTAGCTTAAAACGAATTTTAGTAATATTTTGGGGACAAATCTGATTTGGGTCAGTTTTCATAAATCCAAATACGCTTAGAGTTTTAAAAGAGAATTTATTCAAGTCATTCCTAGGTTAGTTTTAGCACATGATGAGTTCGGAGACCCATAAGATATCAAAGCTCTAAGTCCCCTTTCCAACGCCACTGAGTTTGCTAATTTTCAAGCTCGTATGAGGGAGATATACCCTTTTTAAGTCAGGCTGTCCATTTAAGGAAAGTTACCCAAAAATAGGAGGAGTATTTTAGTCTTTTCCTTGCCCCCGCTTATCCTAAATGCGAATTACACCCAATTAAGGGTCTAAACTGATTAGAATCAGTTTTATTCATCCCCAAAGCATTTAAGGTTTTGGAGAGAAGATTCAAGAGGAGAACAGGTTCAAAGTTTCAAGCGTTCGTTCAAAAAATTCAAGATTTCACCAAGAACCTAGTTCTTTAAGGTATGTAAGCTTCCATAGTGTTAGGTTTGTTCTCCCACACGCCAATCATGAGTTTCTTTTACAAGTTTCATCCATGAGATTGAGTATGTTGATAATCTTGTTAAGTTCTGGAGGTTTCGTGCTTCGTTCTTTGATAATTAAGTTCTTGTTGAGTTCTTGAGGTGAGAGTTGCGAATTTCTTGACTAATATAAGGCTCAAAACAATCAGATTTTCATCTTTTAATCCATCATTCTCTTCTCTCTTTAACCCTAGGTCAAAACCCTAAGGAAAAATCAAACTAGAAGACTCCATTTAAGATTCTTTCAATCTTTTTTCAAAATTCCTCTTCAATGTAAGTCCTTCTCCAAGAATTTCAATCTTTCAAACTCAAATTTCTTCATACAATTATGAATCACTAATAAAAATCATAATTCTTGGTCATAGAGATTTCAAGAAACTAATTCAAGAATCTCAAGAAAGGTTTTCTTGATTGTTTGCCTTCAAGCTAGGGTTTCAAGACTTCTAATCAAGATTCTTCTTCAAGATTATTCAAGAACATTGTTCTTCCAGGTATGTAAGGTTATCATGGTGTTGGACTTGTTCGTCCTCACTCCCTACATCTACTTTCATATCAGTAAAAGAGTAATCAAGGATTCTTTTCCTAGATTTGAGTATTCTTTTCCTATGTTTCAACATGAACCTTATTTTGAGTTATTTATTTTGAAAAGCTTTTTTTTTTAATCCAGCATTTGATTTCTTAAGCAGAGTTTTAAGGACGTAAGTATGATAATGAGAAGAGTAGCAAACATGAGTCCATATTGTTATGTCGACCCTTGAGTCAAGTCGTTCATGCCCATAAATTCTGCATGAACTCCATAACTTGATTTTCTTTGAGAGGAGTAGTATCTTCGAGTTCTAAGTCTTAAGTATTGAGTTCCTAAACATTTTGGTGTTATATTCCTAATCATGGGACTACTACATGTTACCCATGAAGGTCCTTGATTTGAGTAGTTCATGCCCATAATTCTGTATTAACCCTATGAGTCGAGAAGTCTTGAGATGAGAAGTATTATTGAGTCCCTGAGTTGAGTAGTTCATGCCCATAATTCCGCATGAACCCTATGAGTCGAGCAATCTTGAGATGAGAAGTATCATTGAGTCCTTGAGTTGAGTAGTTCATGCCCATAAATTTTGCATAAACCCTCTGAGTCAAGCGTTTTTTAGATGAGTAGTATCATTGACTCCATGAGATCTGAAGTTATTGAGTTCTATGCATGGTTATTGAAAACCTTGAATTGAGTCGGTCACGTCCATAATTCGGCATGAACCCTATTTTAAGAAGTCTTTATACAAATTGTTTTAAAACTTGTTTTAAAGACTTGAGCATATGAGTTTGAGGAAAAGTAGAGCTGAGTTCATTTTCTATAAAATGATATATGGGAACTAAGTATTCCCAAGAGTAAATGTTTTTACATTTAAGCAGAGAAGAAACACCGATTTCCAAAATAGTTTTCATCAGTAGTTCTAAGTACGATCTCTTTTAAGAGAAAGATTTTGAGTAATAATCTCAAACACACAGAGTTATTTTTTTCTTAAAAACATATGAGCTAGTAATTTTTTGGGAGTAGTATTGAGCACCGATATGGCAGAGAGTTCATACAACTCACAGCCCCCATAAACCATGTAGCCAACGTGGGTAGAAAGGGTCATACTTTTTAGATGATTCCTTATTGTTTTTTAGCATAGACTAGTGGATCCACTTAGTAGTAGGTTCTATACCGTGAAAAGTATAGGATAGTTCTAGGAGCGTGGGCTAGACATTGTATCATCACATAGCTCATTGTGATGATTGTCGTTTAGAGAATCTCCCACAGAGTTATATTCTATTTTTATATACAAACTGAGTATTATTGTATTTTTTCAATACATTGAGTTGCTATCAATAGTTTTATAGTTTTCCATATATTGCATCTTTTATTGTTGCTTTATCCTTGAGTATCTTGAGTTGAGTATTATCTTTGAGTTGAGTATCTAATATTTGAGTTGAGTATCTCATTCTTTAGTTGAGTTGAGTAGAGTGAGTTGACAAGAGGTAAATATGTTTCCTTTATATCAAGTTCAAGCTTATGTTTATGCTGTAGAATTCCCCTTACATGCTCGTACATTCCATGTATTGATCTATTTGGCTAGCATTGTTTCATGATAGAGGTATTCAGGATCATTAACATGCGTTTCGTTGAGGTCATGTGATATTCCAGACAGCTTTGGTGAGCCTTCTCATATTCCAGAGGACTTCACCTTTATCTTACAAATAGTAGTTTTGAGATGTCGTGGGTCTTATCCCGATATCCTTCTGTAATAGTAGAGACTTCATAGATAGACTGAGTTGAGGAATTATGTATTTAAATTTATTTTGAGTATTGTACAGACTTTTAAAAGCTTGAAGATTTGAGTTATTGAATTTATTTCAACTTTAAGCTTTTTTTATGCTTGAGTTAATCTTCCGCTTGTAGTCAACCAGGATGAGGGTTCACCTGGGGACAAGCACTGGTTATTGAGTGCCAGCCATGTCCACAGTGTAGACTCGGGTCTTGACACCACTCTTCCATAGACAATGCTCACCTTCCCACGACCACCATTATGGCTTGTGGTGAGGACCACGGCTCATAGTGTGGCTCATGGTAGTGAGGCAGTAACTACCCCAAGGCTTCCCCAAAATAGCCTCCTCCACAAGAGACCTTGACGGCTCGTGAAGGCTCACACTGGCCATGGGAGTGCTCGTGGTCCTCACTTAGTTTTGGGGGGTTAAGGGGGTGGTACCCTAGCGACTGTCCAAAGACTACGAAGGGCACCACAGCTCATGGTAGGGACCACGGCTCGTGGGACCTCACGTGGTCATGAGGCAGACCACGGCAAATTCAGGGCACATTGGTCTTTTTTTTTTTTTATTAGATTAAAGCCATGTTGTTTTTCCAAAGTCTAGGACCCCCTATATAAGTCATTTTAACCCACTCACCCATTCAAGTAATTATTTCCAAAACTCAAAAGAAAATCAAAGATCTTACTCTCAAAAATATTTCTCTCTCTAGAAACTTGAAGAAGAAGAAAGGATTCAAGTTAGGATCAAGGTCAAGCCTCAATTCCTCCACTGAATTTAAGCTTTGGGCTTTGAGGTATTATAATTTTCATCCATGGATCCCTTTCATCCATGGAGTTCCATAATTCCTCAATTTCAAAGATTAGAATTCCGCAATTGATTTAGGGTTTTCTTCAATTATCATTTGTTCTCTTCAATGTTGATTTAAATGATTGAATTATGATCTCTTATGCATGAATTGATGAATTACAATGATTTTATGATGATTTCTATCATGAATCCATGTAATCCCCATGTTTTCAAGTTATGAATCATATGATATGAGATTTTGGTCTTCAAGGAAGAGTTTTATGAAATTGAGTTGTATTGCAAGATTTACATGTATTTTTGATGAAATACAAATATAACCAATGTTTTCTAAGTATTGATGATTGAAAATGGGTTTTGACGTCAAGAGGTGAATTATGGACTTATGCATTGATCTATGAAATCTATGCAAATGTTTTAAGGGTGCTTTGAGAGTAAAGTACCAATGATGATGTTGTTGTGTTGTTGAAATAATATTCTTATAAACACATAACTAGCATGATGTGAAAGGTTTTCTCACATAGAAAGGGTTCTTAGGTTGAAAGGTTTTCTCACCTAATGTAATCAAAGACAAGGAACTATCTTAATGAAACTAGCTTGAATTGGTTGTCCAAGGGATCCTTTTCATGAGTAATAAAGTCAAGTAAGAAATGACAATTCCATGGAAATTTGTGCTTAGCACCGAGTCGAGATTGATAGTGAGATGGAAGCTCTCCCGTAGAAGAGGTCGGGTTTCCAAAGAAATCTCATGAGATGGAAGCTCTCCCGTAGAAGAGGTCAGATTTCTAGTAGCAATCTCCTTGTCCCTTAACTATGTGCCCCCATAGGTTGAATAGCTAGTGGATCCACATAAGCTAGAAGTTCTTAGTTCTACCTTGGCAAGTAGGACAATATTTTTTGGTGTGGGAGAGATCGGGGGATCATGTTATAGCTCACAAGGTCTCAATGTCATTTAAGGCTAATTCTCCACAAGTAATAATTAACTTAGATTTTTTCAAGAAGTATCGCATATGAGTTCAAAACTTTTAAAGAAGAAGTTAGCTTGCATTGACCATGATTTATGACTTATGCTTTACAACTATTTCATACGATGTTTAGTTTGGTCAATTGCATGTCATGAAATGAAATGTCCCTTTTTAGAATGTTTTGAATGTTTTATGCATGGCTATCATACTTTGTACATTATTTTGTACTAATGCATACTCTTGCCAATATTTTCCCCAAATATAGGGGCTAATATTCAGGGTGCTCAGTTTCGTGACTAGTGGGTGATTTGATTGATTCCTGAGCTTTGGTGAGTCATCATGCTTCGAGGACAGAGACTTATTGTTTTAGTTTCTTTCATGTATTTCTCTTTTGGACACGATGTATGGGC
Organism: Solanum okadae; assembly: GCA_036553675.1. Taxonomy (NCBI): domain Eukaryota; kingdom Viridiplantae; phylum Streptophyta; class Magnoliopsida; order Solanales; family Solanaceae; genus Solanum; species Solanum okadae. The sequence goes on from CM071678.1 coordinate 47,950,497, forward strand.
TAGGACCAAGTTCATTCAATTGTATTAGATGGCTATAATGAGACAAGTGAATTAGACTTCCGCTTTTTGTTTTATAAAATGTTTTGGACTTGGACTATTTTTCTACTCTTATTGTTTTAGTTCTTATGTTATGAGGACTAAGTGGCTTGTATGGATTCCTTAGGGGTTTTATACGCCATGTTACATCTAGGGGGTACCCCTAGGTCGTGAGAAATTTGGTAATCAAAGCATAAGGTTTAGAATGGTCCTAGGATATCTCATAAGCTACGTCTAGTAGAGTCTTGTTCATGAGTGTGAAGCGCGCCACATTTATGAATGAGAGGATACTAAGATGATTAGGAAACACCACTTCTTTTATTACTCTTAAGTCGTGCGGTAGATTTTAACTCTATAAGGTCTCTCTCCTAATCCTTATCTTATGTTCTTCATGATATGGCTTCCCGAAAAGTTTATGCTACAAGGAATGCGAGGGAGAATGAGGAACAAGAAGCTCCTCCCCAAGCTCCTCAAGTTTCGGTCGATCCTTTGGCTGAACAAGTGTCAAATGCGGAGTTCAGGCTGCTTTTCAAGTATTGGCCCAAGATATGATGGCCCAAGAAAATAGGAAGGTAGTTGTTCTCGTGAACCCAAATGTGGGTACGGCGGCTTCAAGAGTAAGGGACTTCACAAGAATGAACCCTCTAGAGTTTCATGGTTCCAAAGTTGAGGAAGATCCTCAAGAATTTATTGATGAGGTCTATAAGGTTTTGATGATCATGGGTGTTATGCCGGTGGAAAAAGCGAAGTTGTCCGCTTACCAATTGTAACGTGTGGCTCAAATATGGTATAACCAATGGAAAGAATGTAGACCAGAAGATGTGGGTCCTCTTGATTACGAGAAGTTTAAGGTTTCTTTTCTTGATAGGTTCTTTCCCATTGAGATGAGGGAAGCCAAGGTGATTGAGTTCATTAACCTTCGATAAGGAAGTATGAGTGTGAGGGAATATGCTCTAAGGTTAACACAATTGTCTACGTATGCTCCATCAATGGTTGCGGATTCAAGGGCTAGGATGAGTAAGTTTGTATCGGGTGTGTCCGAAATGGCGGTTAAAGAGTGTCGAATCGCCATGCTCATTCATGGCATGGACATCTCTCGTATTATGGCGCATGCACAACAAATTGAGGAGGAAAAACTTAAGGAAAAGTCTAGGGATGTAAAAAGGGCTAGGACTGGAGATGGAAATTTCTCTAACGCAAAGTCTGATGGACAAGGTCGACCTAAATTTTGACAAAGGTTTTCCAGCCAAGGTTCCTCCAATGCTCTTCCTATGTTTAACAAATATAGGGTGTCTAACCCTAAGCCTCAAGAAGGTAATGGTAGTGGATCTTTGTTTCCCGTGTCTACTTGTACTATGTGTGGAAGGAAGCACGAGGGTAAGTGCCTAGCCGGCACGGATGGTTGTGGTAAATGTGGTCACAAAGTGAGGGATTTCCCAATGCTTACAGCTAAAGGAAGAGAGGGAAAGCAAGCTACTCCTAGTGGAATGTGTTCCAATGCTCCTAAGCAAAACCGCTTCTATGCACTTCAAACTTGAGGTGAACTAGAGGGTTATCCTGATGTGGTTACCAGTATGTTGAAATTTTTCCAACTTGATGTTTAAGCTTTACTTGATCCCAGTGCTACCTTGTCTTTTGTAATGCCATATGTGGTTATGAGGTTTGATGTTCTTCCGAATGTGTTGTTCGAACCTTTTTTTTTCTCTACTCCTATTGGTGATTCCATTATGCCTAATATGGTTCCCCATTTCCTTGTCTCATAGAGTTACTCTTTTTGATTTGGCAGAGCCGGATATGTTAGATTTTGATGTTATCTTGGGTATGGATTGGCTACTCTTTTTATGCTTCTATTGATTTTAGAACTCGTGTAGTCAAGTTTCAGTTCCCGAATGAGTCTATCCTAGAGTGGAAGGGGTAAATTCTATGCCCAAGGGTCACTTTGTCTCTTACCTTAAACCTAGAAAGATGATTTCTAAGGTTTGCATTTACCATCTAATTAGGGTGAGGGATGTAGATTTCGAAACCCCTTCTCTTGAGTTGGTCCCCGTTTTAAGTGAGTTTCTAAAAATGTTCCCAGATGATCTACCCGGTATTTCTCCTAAGCGGGAAATAGACTTCGATATTGACATTCTCCCAGATACGTAACCTATCTTTATTCCTCCTTACCGTATGGCTCCTACAGAACTTAAGGAGTTGAAAGAACAATTGGAAGATTTGTTGGATAAGGGTTTCATCTGATCGAGTATCTCTCCATGGGGTGATCCAGTTTTCTTTGTTAGAAAGAAAGATGGTTCTCATAATATGTGTATTAATTATCGACATTTGAACAAGGTGACCATTAAGAATAAGTATCCTCTTCCAAGAATAGATGATTAGTTTAACCAACTTCAAGGAGCAAGTTATTTCTCTAAGATTGATCTCCGATCGGGTTATCACCAATTGAGGGTGAAAAATGATGACATTCCAAAAATGTCTTTTCGAACTCGGCATGGTCACTATGAGTTTCTAGTAATGTCGTTTGGGTTTACTAATGCTCCGGTGGCGTTTATGGGATTGATGAATAGGGTGCTTAGACAGTACCTTGACATGTTTGTGATTGTGTTCATCGATGATATTTTGATCTATTCAAGGAGTGATAATGATCATGTTGACCATTTAAGGATCGTATTGTAAGTTCTTAAGGACCAACAACTTTTTGCAAAGTTTAGCAACTGTGAATTTTGGTTAAGGTTTGTAGCTTTCCTCGGTCATATTATTAGAGTAAGGGTATTGAGGTAAATCCTAAAAAGATGAATGTGGTCAAGAGTTTTCCTAGACCTCTAACTCCTTTGAATATTAGAAGTTTATTGGGTTTAGCCGGTTACTATAGAAGGTTTGTTGAGGGTTTCTCTTCAATTGCCTCTCATTTGACGGCTTTGACACAAAAGAAGGCTAAGTTTATGTGGTCCAAAGCATGTGAAAAGAGTTGAAAGATAGACTAACTTTCGCTCCAGTGTTGACCTTACCAAAAGGAACAGATGTTTTGTGATTTATTGTGATGCCTCGAGAATTGGGCTAGGGTGTGTGCTTATGCAAAATGGGAAAGTTATTTCTTATGCCTCTAGGCAACTTAAAATTCATGAGAAGAATTATCCTACTCACTATCTTGAGTTAGCGGTGGTCGTATTTGCTTAAAGATTTGGAGATACTATTTGTACGGAGTTCATGTTGATGTGTTTACCGACCACAAAAGTTAGCAATACATGTTTAATCAAAAAGATATAAATCTTCGCCAAAGAAGGTGGCTTGAGTTATTGAAAATTATGACATGAGTGCCCTTTATCACCCCGGCAAAGCAAATGTGGTAGCGAATGCTCTTAGCCGGTTATTTATAGGTAGTGTTGCTCATGTTGAAGAGGAATAGAATGAGTTGGCTCGAGATGTTCATAGATTGGCTCGGTTAGGTGTTCAACTAGTGGACTCCACCAAAGGTGGTGTTATGGTTCTGAATCATCTTTTGTGGCGGATATGAAAGCCAAGCAAGGTCTTGATCCAATCTCGGTAGAATTGAAAGAAGCAATGCTTAAGAAATCCATTGAGACTTTCTCCCAAGGGGGAGATGGTGTGCTTAGATACCAAGGTCATTTGTGTGTTCCAAATGTGGATGACTTGAGGGAATAGATTTTGACAGATGCCCATAGTTCGTTGTATTCTATTCACCCGGGAGCCACCAAGATGTACCTTGATTTACGGGAGGTCTATTTGTGGAATGGGATGAAGAAAGATATTACAGGATTTGTGGCTAAGTGTCCAAATTGCCAACAAGTAAAGGTTAAGCATCAGAAGTCGGGAGGTTTGTCTCAAGATATTAGCATTCCTACTTAGAAGTGGGAATAATTGAACATGGACTTTATAGTTCGATTGCCTTGCACCCGGTGACAACATGATTCGATTTGAGTGATAGTAGATTGGGTAAAGAAATTAGCTAATTTCCTTCCCGTCAAAGTTTCTTATTCGGTGGAGGAGTATGCCAAGATGTACTTGAAAGAAATGGTAAAGTTGCATGGAGTGCCTTTGTCCATTATTTTTTATCGTGGTACCCAATTCACATCACAATTTTTGAAGTCATTCCAAAAGGGTCTTGGCAGAAAGGTTAAGCTTAGCACGGTCTTCCATCCCCAAATCGATGGGCAAGCAGAGCATACTATCCAAACTTTAGAAGATATGTTAAGGGCTTGTGTTTGATTTTACGGGCAATTGGGATGACCATTTGCCATTGATTGAGTTTGCTTACAATAATAGTTATCACTCGAGTATCAAAATTGCTCCATTTGAGGCCTTATATGGTAGGAAGTGTAGGTCTCCTATTGGTTGGTTTGAGGTGGGTGAGGTTGCCCTAATAGGTCCTGAGTTGGTACAAGAGGCCATGGAGAAAGTTCGGCTTATAAGGGAAAAGTTGAAAACGGCTCAAAGTCGAGAAAAGTCGTATGTCGTTGTGAGAAGAAGGGATCTAGAGTTTGATGTTAACGATTGGGTTTACTTAAAAATCTCACCCATGAAGGGTGTAATGAGGTTTGGTAAGAAAGGAAAGTTTAGTCCTCGGTTTGCAGGCCCATATCAAATTTTGAGACGTGTTGGTAAGGTTGCCTATGAGCTAGATTTTCCAAATGAGTTGGCATCGTGCATCTGGTTTTCCATGTCGTATGATTAAGAAGTGTGTTGGAGATCCGATGTCCATAGTGCCTCTATAAGGTTTGGGAGTGGATGAAAGTCTTTCTTATGAGGAAGTTCCGGATGAGATTTTAGACCTGCAAGTCAACAAGTTGAGAAACAAGAAAATAGCTTTCGTGAAAGTATTGTGGAGGAATCAATTAGTTGAGGGTGCTACTTGGGAGGCCGAGGCCAATATGAAGTCTCGATATCCCCATATTTTTCCTTCTGCTCCTATTCTAGCTTGAGGTAATGAGTTTCCTCTTGGTTTGTCCTTTGTTTTGGGAGTCATGTGTTTTATGTGTTTCCATGATTTCCTTATGTTATGCATATTCATGAAAACTTGTGTTTTGAAAGAAAATGAGTTTATAGAATTGATTTTCCTTATCTGGTTGTGCATTGAGTATGAGTTGCCTATAGACTTCATGAGATGAACTGATGAACATGCTTTATCTATGCCTTTTTTAGAGTAAATGCATATAGGCTCCATAAGATTGTGTTGAGCATGCTTTTAGCTTGGAGAAGGTAGGCTCCTTCATGCATAATGGGTTGTTAGATGTAGTTCCTACTTCCTTGTGATGCATTGAGTATGTTTAGCTTGGAGTTGGTGTGACCTCATTGGTTGTGTGCATTTAAATGAGTTGCATGCATGATAGGCTGCTAGTATTGAGTCGTTTCTTCCAAAAGGTGTCTATGAATTTCATTTGAGGAGGAATGTTCCCAAGGGGGAGATAATGTAACACTTCAGAATCTAGTAGACTAAACTAGGGCTAAGTGATAGGGCTAGAGCCAAGGAAGAGGGCTAGGGCAGCCCACTCTTCCATAGACACTACCCACCTTCCCACAACCACCACCACAGCTCATGGTGAGGACCACGGCTCGTAGTGTGACTCGTGGTGGTGAGGCAGTAGCTACCCAAAGGCTGCCCCAAAACAGCCTCCTCTACACGAGAGCCTTGACGGCTCGTGAAGGCTCCCACTGGCCGGGGAGTGCTCGTGGTCTTCACTTAGTTTTGGGGGGTTAAGGGGGTGGCACCCTAGCTACTGGTCCAAATACCACGGAGGGCACCATGGCTCGTGGTAGGGACCACGGCTCATGGGACCTCACATGGTCATGAGGCAGATCACTACAAGTTAAGGGCACATAGGTCTTTTCCAGTTTTTATTAGATCAAAGCCATGTAGTTTTGCCTAAGTCTAGGACCCCTATATAAGTCATTTTAACACCAAAACTCACCCATTCAAGTCATTATTTCCAAAACCCAAAAGAAAATCGAAGATCTTCCTAACCAAAATATTTCTCTCTCTAGAAACTAGAAGAAGAAGAAAGGTTTCAAGCTAGGATCAATTTCAAGCCTCAATTCCTCCATTGAAGTTAAGCTTTGGGCTTTGAGGTATGATTCCTTTCATCCATGGAGTTCCCAAATTCCTCAATTTCAAATATTAGAATTCCTTAATTCAATTAGGTTGATTTAAATAATTGGATTATGATTTGTTATGCATGAATTTATGAATTACAATATTTTATAATGATTTCTCCCATTAACCCATGTAATCCCCATGTTTTCAAGTTATGAATCATATGATATGAGATTTTGGTCTTCAAGAGTTTTATGAAATTGAGCATGTATTGCCAGCTTTACATGTATTTATGATTAAATCCATATTTAACCCATATTTTCTAAGTATTGATGATTGAAAATGGGTTTTGACGACAACAGGTGAATTATGGACTTATGTAATGTTTTATGAAATCAATGCAAATGTTTTAAGGGTGCTTTGAGAGTAAAGTACCAATGATGATGATGTTGTTGTGTTGTTGAAAGGACATTCTCATAAACACATAACTAGCATGATGTGAAAGGTTTTCTCACATAGAATGGGTTCTTAGGTTGTTGGTTTTCTCACCTAATTGAATAAAAGACTAGGAGCTATCTTAATGAAACTAGCTTCAATTGGTTGTCCAAGGGATCTTTTTCATGAGTAATGAAGTCAAGTAAGAAATGACTATTTCATGGGAATTTATGCTTAGCACCGAGTGGATATTGATAGTGAGATGGAAGCTCTCCCGTAGTAGAGGCCGGGTTTCCAAAGCAATCTCATGAGATGGAAGCTCTCCCGTAGAAGAGGCCAGGTTTCTAGTAGCAATATCCTTATCCCTTAACTATGTGACCCTATAGGTTGAATAGCTAGTGGATCCATGTAAGCTAGAAGTTCTTAGTTCTACCTTGGCAAGTAGGACAACCTTTTTCGGTGTGGGAGACACCGGGGGATCATGTTATAGCTGACATGGTCTTAATGTCGGTTAAGGCTAATTCCCCACAAGTAATAATGAACTAAGGTTACTTCAAGAAGTATCGCATATGAGTTCAAAGCTTTTAAAGAAGAAGTTAGCTTGCATTGACCATGATTTATGACTTATGCTTTACAACTCTTTCATATGATGTTTAGTTTGGTCAATTGCATGTCATGAAATGAAATGTCCCTTTTTAGCATGTTTTAAATGTTTTATGCATGGCTATCATACTTGTTACATTGTTTTGTACTAACACATACTCTTGCCTAAATTTTTCCAAATGTAGGGTCTGATATTCAGTGTGCTTTGTTTTGTGGCTAGTGGGTGATTTGATTGATTCCCGAGCTTTGGTGAGTCCCCATGCTTCGAGGACGGAGTTTTATTATTTTAGTTTCTTTCATGTATTTCTATTTTGGACATGATGTATGGGCTAGGCCCAAGTTCATTCTATTGTATTAGATGGCTATAATGAGATAAGTGTATTAGAATTCCGCTTTTTGTTTTATAAAATGTTTTGGACTCGGACAATTGTTCTACTCTTATTGTTCCATTTCTTTATGTTATGAGGACTAAGTGGCTTGTATGGAGTCCTTCGGGGTTCTATACGCCATGTTACATCTAGGGGGTACCCCTAGGTCGTGACATAGCTCACATAGTCTATGTCGGTTAAATGGTAAACATCCCACAGTAATGAACTAAGGTTACTTTTAAAGTATCTCACAAGTGTTTTAAAGATGTTAAGCTTGTATTTACCATGAATAGGACTTGTGTTTTTAACCTTTTATCTTATGATTTAGCTTGGTCATTGTATGTCATGTAAACTCCTTTTTAGCATAATTTCATAACTCTTATACATTGCTATCATACTTAGTACATTCCATGTACTAATGCATACTTGTGCCAACATTGTCTTATTAATATAGGTTCTGATGCTCCTTCTTCTCGCACTTGTGGCTAGTCGATCTATTTGGCACTTCAAAATTGGTGAGTCCTCACGATCCGAGGGCAAGGCACTTTTATAGCTTTCTTTCATTTAAGTTTTCAGAAATTTGTATGTGGTGTATGGGTTGCGTCCCAACCTCTTCGTTGATGTAGTAGATGGCTTATTGAGACTACGATTAGACTTCCGCTTGTGAAACTCTTTATGATATAAGAATGTTTATTTGAAATCTTTATTTCTATTATCTTGTATGATGTATGCTAAGTGGCTTGTGCAGGGCCTTTCGGGGTTCTATACGACATGTTATGCCTAGGGTATACTTTGGGTCATGACACTAGTAGGTAAGCCTAACCCATAGCCCGGAACCAGAAGCAATGGCCTATCACGTTGAAGAACACATAAAGGAAGTAGGGAACAATAACAAGGAGAAGAAAGAGAAATAATCAGATATATACTTAAAAAGACAATCCCAAGAATAAAGGAACTGAACTTAAATATAGCTAATAAACTTTCAAAAAAATAAAAAAAACTAGAGTGGAAACTATCTAGAAAACTAATCAGGCAATATTGGTGTGTTCCTCAAATTATGCAGCCCAACTCTTAGTAATTTCTACCTTGAATTTAGGTTAAGTAACCGCACTTGTACCAACACTGCAATAATTGACGCAATGACAACATTCTTCCCTACAATGAACCACCTTTGATGTTGTTCCTCCTTTCCTTCTTCCATATCTTCATTGAGAAACTTTTTCTTTTTTAAATTTTCTTAACAACCTTACATCATAATTATTATGTTTGCATCACTACAAGAAAAACTGTTAATTAAGACCAATATTTTGGGACGAGTTAGTAATCTAGTCTCAAAATGTACATGTATTAGGACGAGATTATATTCTTGTCCCTAATTTTATATGTTATTGTGAAGGTACAAAATGTAGTCCCTAAAGAAAGTTCTAACTGGTCCCAAAATGTAAATATAGTGGTGAGAAGCGGGAAAAAATGCATTTTCAATTTTTCACAAAAACTCATTAGGCGCCAAAAATTTACCTAAATTATTAAAATTCTTTAAAACAAAATTGCTCACAATACAGAACAATTAATTAATTCACTTCATATTTTTCAATACAGAAAAGCCCTAAATTGACTTCATCACAATCTCTGTAGCAGATCTTCAAATCGCAATTCTCTAGAAAAAACATTGTGCTAATACTTTCAGTTTTCTTCAGCACTTTCTCAAAATAGAGAAAGCACAGGTTGTAGGTAATGAAGTTCTACCCTCTTCTGCGTGTTGATTTCCATCTAAATTCATAGGTATGCTTCTTCTTCTGCGTTGAATTTTCTTCCTTTCTTAATTCCCTGTCGTGTTTGTTTTGTTCAAATTACTCTTTATATTCTTCTTCATTATCTGGTCGTTTTCTATATTCAGATGCAAACATCTAGTTGAATCAATTTCCATAGAAGGTACAAGTTAGTATTTTAAGAAACTATAAGTTATATACTATATAAAGAATATATGCTCTTACACCTTGAAAAAATCCCATTGAAACACCCCTGTATATGGAATATGTCTCAATTAATGGATCAAATATGTGAGCTAGTGTAAGGAATGAAAACTATGTGTACTCCGTGGTTCCCTGAATTTAACACGAATTGATCAAGATTGAGATCACACTTAGATTTTATTGCACCAATGAGAATAAGGTAGAAAGTATATAAATCAACTGGAGATTTGTTATATGATTAAGCCAAACAAGAGGGATAACTAAAAATAACCTCTTTATCTGTTTTAGGGAGAAGTTCATCCATTGACTGAACTTCTCCAATGGAAGCACCATTAGTCAGAATGACACATTTTTTTTCTCTTGTAGTTCTGCTAGTGTACATAATCGAGCAAATATCAGTCATCTTTTTATGATAAAGTTCATGGTCCAAACTTCCCTATATATATGACACAATGCTTAAGTAAAGGGAGCAATAACTAGTTAGCGAAATGCAGTTCTTAGCATTTTACATCTGCATTCATTAACATTTGTTCAAACTCTTCCCATGAGAAGCAAGCTACTTCATTTTCCTCGGCTTCACTTTTTTGAGTGCAGAAGATGTTTCCATTGATGACAACGGCTTGAGTTTCTTAGAGAAAGCCTCATAATATTTGTTTTAATCCTCTGTGTTCTCTGTAATTTCAATGAATAGATTAACATGGTTCTTCTCCAAAGTCTTGCGAATAACCTTCATGATCATTTTCTACTGCAACATATCTCTGGAGATGTTAAAAGGATGTTCTTCTGAATCCACAATGCCCTTCACAAAGCTCAAATATTAAGGCATCAACTACTGAAATTAACCTTTTACAATAATCAGACTGTTGGAACAAATAACAATCTATTTTGGGACACTTGGAATAAATAATTCTTGATTGTAATATGAGTTCATTGGGGGTATAATCATGGCGTGATATTTCGCAACAAAAACTAGATCACATGTGGGTAGTTATTGAGGTAACAAATGTAGTGTATTTAATGACTGGGTATTTGGCCCTTTTTATCGTGGTTCTTAACTGCCATCAAATGTCTACAACAGCAGATCGAATAGCTTCCAATAGTGTAGAAAATGCAGCGTAGAGAATCAATGGTTAAGTCTAAAAATTATTTCTCTGTATCGTTGGTAAATGTTCTTTCAATTCCTAATGTTTAGTTTTGTGCCTTTCATTTATTTTGAACTGTTATTTGACATGTTTTTCTTTGATGTAATGGGCGAAAAAGTTGGCAGCCCACAAAATTTGAAGACTATTTTCATTCAGACTTGTATGAAAAGTAACAAACTTGTTGAACCTGAAGTAATTGTAAAACATGTGTGTTTGATAAATTGAATGAGTAAATTGCTTTAAATATTATGGGCTCTAATTGAATATGTCCTTTTATATACGTTGTAGGCTCAGATCAAAGAAATAGTGAAAGCCGAGCCATCTCTACCGAGCTTAGAGATAGTAGAAAAATGTTATGGACCTCAAAATCGTAGCCCAGTATTTTACTTTGGTGGTGAAGTAAAGGCTAGAGACGTGAAATGGGGAACTTCTTCAAAGTCACATATCTTGCATACGACATCACCCGTTTAAGCTGAATAACCACTGTCTTGTTTTGTTAACCAAGTAAGTAACAATTTTTAATTAATTTTGTTGATTTGTGTATAGTCACTTTAGAAGTTGCTCGAATTCAATCGTATATAGTCACTGCTGCACATACTCTTCTTGCTCTATTATAAATACACTTCTCTGCATAGCTGCCAGGCATGTTGTTGTTGTTGCTTTATTTGTAATTTTAGAAGAACTAGTTGCTTAACAGAGGAACAACTAATTAACTGCTGCACATTTCACTGCTGCACATTTTTTTTCTCTATTTTCAAACACTTCTGCATAACTATTAGGCATGCTGTTGTTTCTTGCACTTGCAATAACAAACATCAACTTCTTAATCGAGGAACCATAAGTTAACTAGACTTCTTGCCACTGCTGCACATCTTCTTCTTGCTTTATTTTCACATACTTCTCTGCACTGCTGCGTGAAACTAAACTTTGTTTGTTCTTTTATTTTCTTGCTTCAAATAGTTGATAAGTAAATGAATATGACTCCCACTTGATGAGTGCTAGCTAGCATATGTTTTCTTCTGCTTGTAGATCATTTCAGTTGGAATTTGTATACATGTAAACTTTGTAGGCTCTTCTAAGCATCAGATCCCAATGTACTCGTCTATCATGTGTCCTACATATCTACTCGCTCTAACAATTTCCCTCACTAGATATTTTTTATATGTTGTATAAAATGATGATCAATGTGTTATCTCCAATCATCTGTGACCCCAAAAATTGACCAAAATCAATTCTGCCGACATCCAGTTTGTGTAGCACCGTGGCTAAAGTCTTATCACTCCAAGATGTTTCTCTACAGTTTATGACAGTGAGAATTGGTGTTTCTCAACCAAAGAGTTGTTGATTATCAGTATGCTTTTCAGAATACTTTTACCATAATTGAACTAGATACTATGGCGATAAGTTAAATATCACACGACCTATACTAGAACATCCAGAACATAGTACCCAATAACAACTACATCTACTTCAAACTATCTGAACATAGAAAGCCTGACACACATGGAGCTGATTTATTGAGGCTTTTGTAAGTTTAGGTTCAACATAAGCAGTGAAGCACATAAGTACCACCAGAACTGATATCAACTTAAGCAGACTGTTACGCGATTACAACCCTCCATAAAGATTATTCTTTGTGTTAATTCATCATAGTTTCTTAGTTGTTCGTAGTATTCTCAATTCTTTCAACCCAAGTCCTCTGAATATTCTCAAGTCTATAAAATCCATCATATTGAACTTCTCTAATATTTTTTTTGTGCTATTGCAGCTTGCTGAGGTTTCTGTAGAATTGATGAATTCTACACTTCTTTTGTGGTGAGCACTTTAACTAATATACTGTAACTTCATAGATATTATTATATACCAATAGGTATTTATGATCTTTGAAAAATTTTGTTCTTACAGATTTTTGAAGATTGAAGTTACAAGTCAAGATGAAAGTTTAGAAGATGCACAAGCTCATTATTATTTTGCTAAGAACGTTATGTAAAACTTGATAACATAGTCTAGCTCGGGATGCTAATTGATTAAGTATTTTTTGTTGAGCAAATATTGAAAGTATATTTATCATCATCTTGTATTGAATTTTTTATTAGTAGAATTTTATATTTAGTGATGAAATTTATCAATTTTATGATATGAAGTTGATGCACAGTTCGTGGTAAATTAGAGGACTCAGTAGTTGCTTGTCTCTAAATATTAATATAGGATGAGGTAGTTGCTCTTCTCTAAAGGTTAATCTAGGACAAGGCAATTTCTCATCTCTAAAGATTAATCTAGGACAAGGAATTTGCTTGTCGCGATTGAGTAATTTAGGACCACGTACATACTCTTCACAAAAAAGGTTTAATGGTCACAAATAGCTATTTTTCAAATATAAAAATTGCCTATTTGGGACGGGATTCACGGTCTCTAAAAGTACATTAGTGACTATATTAGTTGCCATCTCTAATGACATTTAACGACCAGATATAGACACCCGTCGCAACTAATCTTTAGCGAAGAAGCCTGTTAAGATGAGTGGCGACCAGCATTTTGCCGTCGTAATAGGCAATTTGCGACCAGATTTGGACATTTAAGGACGAGATTTCCCTTCCTTATAGGCAGTGTTTCTTGTAGTGCATCATCCTCTACATCAAAATGTTTTGATTGTTTATCATGGAAAGCAACTTTATCATTCCCACCACTAACCTTTCTCCAACAAAGTCATCTTAAAAACTAAAAAATAATAAATCAAACAATAAAGTTTATACAGTTGAACCCACTATTAACATGATTCTTGAACCATCTTTTGGCAAATATCTTCATCCTCGAACCCCATCTATGAGGGAAAATCAGGGACTATTTTGGTATGAGATTGACTATCCTTATATAATTCAATCTTCTCACCTTCTCACATCCTAGGAATAATGCAGGTGGGGTGATGACATTTAGGAATACGTCTCTGGTAGCTGCGAAAGGGTAACTTTTGAGAAGCTTGATCACTTATACGTGAATATTTTACCTCTTCTCCCTCAGATTTGGAGAATTATTCATCAACTAAGGGTAAAGGGGTACGTATATACATATGAGTGGTGAAGCTTCTCAATAGTTACCCTTTCACAGCTATTGGAGAGGTGTACCTAGATGTCCTTGCCCCACCTGCATTCTTCTCGGGTCATGGGGAGGTGAGAAGATAAAATTATAGAAGGTTAGTCAGCATTCAGTCTATCACAATAACTTATTTGCCTCATGGACGGGGTTTGAGAATGAATAGCCGAAGGATGGTCAAGAATAATGTCAACTGTGAGTTCATTTGTATCACATTTCTGGTTTGTTTTCTTCTTTTCTTGTTTTTAATGATGCCTCACGTGAGAAAGGTTTGTAGTGGGGAAGATAGAATTTCTTTCCGTGACCAACAATTAAAGAATTTTTATGTACAGAGGAAGGTGCGAAGATGACAAATATGATAAAGCATTGTTATAATGATTAAGTAAAGAAAAAGTATTTCGATGAGGATATGAAGGTTAGAAGGAGGAGTAACACCAAAAGGAAGCTTATTGTAGGGAAGAGAGAAGTGTAGAGAGGAAGCTTATATAGATTTGGAAAATTAAGGATTATCATTTTGTTGAAAACAGACGTTAGTTCTAGGTCAATCAAAATATCATGACACATGGCAACAATATTAAATGCAAGGGGACACATGTCACATCGAGTGTCAAAAAAACTTTTGCTTTCTTTCACACCTAGAATTGAAAAACTCTTCCTCTTCCAAGGTATAATTTGTCAAAGCTAGGAGTGGCAGGGGGACCGGGTCGGCCCGCGACCGGTTCGAGAACCGGCCCGCCGGACCCGGTCCCGTTTGAAGATGGCGGGATGGGGGATTTCAGGATAGGGGACCGGTACCGGTCCGGTTCACCCGTTGGTCCCGGTCGACCCGGCCCGGTCCCAGCCCGGATGAACCGGCCGGTTCGCGGGATCCCCTAATAATTTTTTATTTTTTTTTTTAAATTCTATCCGTTGGGCAACGGCTAGTGGGCCCCCAAACGGATATTTTGGCAGATTTTCCCCCAACCAACACCCCCTACCACCCCTACTTTTAATAATTTACTTTAAACCCTCAAGTTATTATAAATACACTTTAACCCACTTTTAATATTATAAATACCCCTCTATCCCTTATTATTTCTTACAAAATTATATATTTTCTCATCTATTTTTTATATTCTTTCAAGTCTCAACTCTCAATCTTAAGTCTCAAATCTCAATATTTTATTTCATTTAAGTCTCATATTATATCATAATACATATATTTCAATTCTAAGTTTTCATATTATATATCATAATATATATATCTAAATTTTCATATTATATTTGCTATCAAATATTGGAGTTCCAAATTACAAGTTACAAGTTACAACAAACTACAAGCTTCAAGAATCGGTTATAACGTCTGCTATTAACGCAAACGTTTGGTACATTCGTTTCATAATATTTATATTTTATTTTTCGTCATTAATTTTTGTGTTATTATTATTTTTATATTATACTTTACATATAATTAAATATGAGTTCTAACAAAAAAGATACCGGTAAAGGAAAAGAGAAGGAACCAAGTGGCATTAGTAGATTATTTAATTTTACTAAAAAAAGTAGTAAGGAAAAAAATAAGAGTAAATGTGGTGGTACTTCTAGAGTTAGATTTAATACAAATGATTCTACTTATGTTGATGATACTTCTTATGATATTGATTCAAATGCTCAACTCGATAATGAACTTTTACAACAAATTTATGGTGATATTAATCCTTATCTTGATGAAAATTCAGGTGAAGAAGTAGAAGTTGGTTCGGGAGAAGATGAATTAGAAGATACACCTACTAGTCCGGTGACAAATGTTCCAAATGAAACTACAAATTCAACGGAGCAAAATTCTGGACGCCCACCCCTTATACCTCCTACAAGGGAGAAGGTGAAGTATCAACGCCCTAAAACTTCTGTTGTGTGGCAATTTATGACTTTAGATAAGGGAAATTCTATTGTTATTTGTAATAAATGTAAGCAACCTTTTAAACATAAACAAGGTGGAGGTCAAGGTGGGACGGGGGGCTTAAATAGACATTTGTTATCTTGTGTGCCGATTCAATATAAAGAAGCTAAATCATTAGCCGATAGAAAAAAAGGAATTCCAGTTAATGATTTTGATATTAATGTTAATGAATCGGTAGGGGCTTCTAACATGGTTCAAGGAACATTAGATCTTTCTAACCCCGGTGGTCCACTAACACAACGTAAATATAATAAGGAAAGAGATCGTGAAAATTTAGCTAAAATGGTTTCTGTTTGTGGTTTACCTTATAGTTTTCCTTCACATCCCGGTTTTATTGAATATATTCAACAAACTTATAATCCTAATTATAGAGGTTTTTCAAGAAATACTGTTAAATCTGATGTTTTTGTATATCAAGGTAAACATTGTCAATATCTTCGTTGTGTGTTTAGCATATTAGATTGTAAAGTGTTTATAACTTCGGACATGGGTCGTAGTGTTAATGGACGTGATTATTTAACTGTTACAGCACATTGGATTGATCATAACTGGAATTTGCAAAAAAGAATCTTAAGTTATAAACAATGTGTAGAGAAAAAAACTGGTGCATATTTAGCTTCAAATATTTTGAGTGTTATAGATTATTACATGCTTATAGATAAAGTAATGTCTGTCGCATTAGATAATGCATCTAATAATGTAAACGCTGCTAGTATGTTAAAAACTAGATTATGTCCAATTGATGATAATTCTTTTCATGTTAGATGTGTTGCACATGTATTAAATTTAGTTGTACAAGATGGTATTTCATTATTTGAATGTGGTTGTATGAAAATTGAATATGCTGTTGCCTGGATTTTTTATGCTAATAGAGTTGCTAGAATTAGGGAATTTAATGAGCGTTGTGTACTATGTGATTTGCCACCAAGAAAAATTCCAAGACATATTAAAACAAGGTGGAATTCTTTTTACGAAATGCTTTCAGTTGCTTACGAATATAGAGGACCCATACAAATGGTGTTTAATGCTCATAATGCTGACCCATTAGACAGAATTTGTGAAGAAGATTGGGAAGAAAGTAATGAACTATTAGAATTTTTAAGACTTTTTTATGATGCAACAACCATGTTTTCTGGAATTTATAATCCTACTATTTCATCAGTATTAATAAATATTTGTGCTATTTCAATTCAATTTTCTAAATACAAAAATATTGAAAAATTTAGAGTTGCAATTGAAGGTATGATTGAAAAATTTTAAAAATATTTTTTTCCTATTCCTCAAATTTTTTTAACTGCTACTTTACTTCATCCTGACTATAAATTACAAGGTGTGCAGGGACTTGTTGACACTTTTTATAATACCTTAGAAATTTCACCGGAAATAAATCCAACTAGTCAAATGTGTAAGTGTAGCATAAAAGTAGAAGCAAAAGTTTTGTATGAAAAATATAGAACTACAGGAAATATTCAAGAAGTTGGTCAAACTTCTAATCCTCAGAGTAAAGCTCGAATTTCAAGTTATATGCGAGATTTTCTTGGTCTTAATTCTACTAACCGTGATGATTTTGAAGAATATCTTAATCAATCTTTAGAAACAGTGGAAGACGAAGATGGCAATGAAGATTTATTAGCATGGTGGAGGAGGCGGAGCATTGCATTTCCAATTTTAAGCAAAATGGTTCGTGATGTTCTAGCTATTCAAGCTTCATCAGTTGCATCAGAGGCTGCTTTTAGTGCGGCAAGGTTTCAACTTGGCGATCATAGACATTCATTGGCGGAAGACAGTTTGGAAATATCAGTTTTATTTAGAGATTGGGTCAACGCCGAAAGGAGAAATGATAATTTGCCAAAGTTAAGTTCCAAACAAGAAGCTTGGATTAATGCGGTACTTGGATCTAGTGATGATGAATTAGAGTCACAAGAGTTTCTAGCAAGTTTGCCAACACCGGAGGATGTTACCGTCGATATGATGCGACAATTAGAATTGAATTTTAAAGGAAAATACAAATATTAGATTACATCCGAGAACTAATTGAAACAGAACCCTTCCTAGAAGGTGGCTACGTAAATTAGTTACTCATATAATATTTGTAACAAATATTAGTTTTACATATGAGAACTTATTGAAACAGAACCCTTCCTAGAAGGTGGCTGCGTAGATTAGTTACTCCACTAATATTTGTAAATTGTAACTTCTAAGTTCTAAGTTGCAATTAGATTTTATTGAATAAATTTGAAGGCTTTATTAAATCTTTTTTATATAACTATTGTCTTGCATTTTAATTTTAATATATTCATACATATTTACATATATACTAATTTGTTTGAAAATAGTTGAACATAATAAAAAGAGAACTAGCTATTACAAAATTTTATAATAAGGAACAAATGTTAAAAAATGGAACTTTAATACATCAACTAACACCTAGATTATTAAAAAAAAAAAAAGAAGGAAAATTCAAAGTATTGCACATAACGTCCTTTTTTGGGGCCTTTTCTTCAAAATCAAAATTTCAAGTTTAAATTACTTTAAAATATTTAAAAGACAAATTTGAACTTCTCAAATTTGTAATTTCAAAATTGAAAATTGAAAATTGAAAATTGAAAATTGAAGTTTGAAATTTGAAAGTTGAATTTGAAATTTGAAATTTGAAAGTTGAATTTGAAATTTGAAATTTGAAAGTTGAAAACTTAAGCATTATTTATTAGCTAAAAATGTTATTGAAAAAAAATCAAATAAACTAAAAATGCTATTCAATAACATATAATTTCAATACAAATAAATAAGTATATAAAAAATAAAAAATCCCCCGTCCCGTCCCCCCAAAACCCGTCCCATCCCGTATATATAGTGGGACGGGATGGGACTTATTTTTGTCCCCCCAATCCCGGTCCCCCCAAAATCCCCCCAAAACCGTCCCCCGTCCCGTCCCGTCCCCCAGTCCCCGTCCCCGTCCCCGTCCCCTTGCCAGCCTTAGTCAAAGCATTCAAAAAGAGGGAAAACTATCTATATGATAAAAAAGGCACGCCTTGGGACAACCAACCATACGCCAATGCTTCATATTCCTTCATCAACAATCATGCAACCAAATTTAACGGTTGTACTGGTTCCTTTTTAAGTTTAGTAGGGACTTTAAGGCTGCTTATTTAAGTTAAAAGGTTCAACATTAGTGGATACTATTACAATAGAAGTTACGAAAATAAAATGCAATGAGTAATGAAGATGATTTTTAAAATAAATATTTAAGAAAAAATACTTTAAAATAGATTATTGTGTTATTAGACTACTCTATTTTAACATATATGTTTTTTTTTAGAGAAAATGAAAAATTGGAATGGTAATTATTGAAACATTTAAGTTTTTATAATTAAGAATAGAAATGAATGGATGAAGTAGTAATTGACACATTTGTTTTTTATAATAATATAATATTAAGTTAATAAATAATAAATAAATAAATAAAATATAATTTAAAAAAATCCAAAAAATGAAAAAAAAATAGAATCTTTAGCGAAAGAGAAGTAACACATTACTTTTCTAACATATGGATATAGATATAGGTAGAGGAATAAATCAAAAATGCAAAAAGTTAGAGATTGTATGACAAACCTAAAAGTTAAGAAGATTACTTATTACATTGTAATTTCACCATTATGATTGCTAGAAGTTTTTATACTCTTTCTTTTGAAAGAAAGAACCACTTAGAAACCAAACCAATCTAGTCGATTTTTTAAATATTAGAATATATTAGAAATATAGGCAAAAAAAATGACAAACAAAGGTAAATCACATTTTTGGCCTAATAAAAGTGTCTCATTACATTTCTAATCCGTAACTTTATATAATTATATAGATAGATTAGTTAAAAACATCACGTTATGAAAATACTTAGCAGTTGAATAAAACATCAAAAGAAAATTACAGCAAGCAAAACATAAATATGTGAAGATTAATAATTATAAAACAAATATGTACATATGGGAAAAAAAAAAGTCTAAATAGAAGAATTGCTTTATTCAATCTAAAATGATGAAATATATATTAGACTTTAATCGAGCAATCTCTTTGTCACAGATAAAATTATTATTACAAAATATTTGTATAGCCTTCATTCCAGATGAATCGATCTACGAAAGCGAAATTAAGAGGCAATAGTGACATCATCAACACCTGCATCATGAATTTTCTTCCATTAATTTTAAAATTTGCAAAGACATACATCTCAACGTTTATTTTACAAATTTATGACCAATATTCCATCAAAATACTAAAGGAACAAATTTAAGAAAAAAAATACATTGAAATAAAAGTAGACATGCCAACTTATGCCGAATTTCCTTTTGAACACAACAACTTTCAATTGTTTGTTTCTGAACAAATTTCCATTGGACACAACAATTTATACCCAACAATCACAAATCATTTTTACCTCATAACTTGCACAACATTCTCTTCTTGGTTGTAATATATTTATATGGTGAGTATTTTATTGATTAATTTATCACAATTAATATTTGCCTTTTCATTCCTCAAATATATGGTGAGTATTTGATTGATTAATTTATCACAATTAATATTTGCCTTTTCATTCCTCCATATTCCACCGGTTAATTATCATTTTTAATTTTTTTCATTAATCTCTTTTCATTTATTTAAGTTGTCTTTTCAGTTTTGCATTATTAAATTCAATAATTAAGATATAATTAGAGAAAATTATCAAAAAAAGGGGGGGAAAGATAAATAGCAATGGAGGCTTTAGAGAGGTGTCACATCACATTGTCTACATTTAGCTTTATATTATATATAGATTATTGTGGCTTATAGTATTTTTATGTAGTTATCCAATTATATAAATTTTGTTTCAAAAAAGCATGTTGAAGATTATATGCCCAAATTCACTATCAAAATCTAACTATTTGACTCTCGAAATTTGAATAATGACGTATAATTGGGGAAGCAGGAGTAATCGAATTAGTTTTGTGTGAGTACATGAGCAATAGATCGTTTTACAATGAGATGCTGATATTATTTCTTTTAAGAAAAAGTGGCTCCTTTAAATTAAACAAATTCATGTACGTGAAAATGTTTTAATCGATAATGTTGGTTTTTGGCAGATTTTGATATTTTCTTTCACTACATCAAAAATTATCTTTAGTGGCAATTAATTAACGGCAATAGCTTAATTGTCACTAAAATGTATTTTTAGCAGCATTTAGCACTCTTTGTAAATGTCCTTAAAGCCTATAGGGACACTGGATCCAATGACAGTTAACTAATGTCGATAAAGACTTTATCACTCTTTGTTAATGTATATATTTATTGCCAGTACAGGTTGTTTTTGTTGTAGTGTTTGGAGATGAAAATACACAGTTTGAAATATGTTTGTAACAAATTTCCATTTGAAAATTGACATTCTTTAACTGACAAATCTAGTATTATATTCTAATAAATATATATATATATATATATATATATATATATATTAGTAGGCTATTTAAATTACGCATACTTCTTCTTTTTTTTAATTAAGATTATTTAAATATACTAACTAAAAACATTGTTAGAACAAGCTTTAAATCTGTTTATTAATTAAGTTACAAAGGCATTAGTTGTAGTTCTTGGAATTCTACATTTTTCTATATGAACATTTGTTTTGTGCAAAAACATTATCCTTAAGGCAACTGAGAACAATGGAGTTTTTTTTTTTTGCTCAGTTATCTTTTTCCTTAATTTAATGTGACACAATTGAAATTTCGGAGAGTCAACCACATTTTTTTTATGACCAAAGTTTCTTTATGTTCCTTTAAAAAAATTTAAATTGTTAATTATTGTGATTTATAGTGCTTTTACATAATTTTCATAAATATAAATTACATTTCAAAATAACTTAAACCTTTTATGCCAAATTCATAGCCAAAGTTTAAAAGTTCAAGACTTATCATTTCAATTACGCCACAACAATTGAGACAAAGAAAGTAATAGATATTATTCATTGTGTTGTTCATTAATACATGTAGATAACACTTGATCCAACTTAAGCAAGAAAAAGAAGACTTGATTCAAAGGTAGAAATGAGAATTGTTGGTGTTGTATTAAGGGTGTGTTTGGTATGAAGGAAAATGTTTTCCTGGAAAACAAGTAGATTTTAGACTTATTTTCTCATGTTTGGTTGGTGAGTAGCAAATATTTTCCGGAAAAGGTTTTTTAGTGTTTGATTAATGAATGAAAAATATTTTTGAGAAAATATCTTTTATTTTTACTAGAGAGTAGAAAATAATTTTTGAATTGAAATTGAAAATATTTTTTAAAAATAAAATTAGATTTTTATGGGGGTGGGGTGGGGGGGGAGGGGCTGAGATGGGGTGAAAAAATAAAAATTTGAAAATGAAAATATTTTTTTAAAAAACAAACTTAAATTTCTTTTTGGAGGGGGTGGGGGAGGGTAGGGAGTGAGGGTGGGGTGGGGTTAAAAAATAAAAATTGAAAATATTTTTTAAAAACAAACTTAATTTTTTTTGGAGGAGGTGGAGAGCTGATTGGGGGGGGGGGGGTGAAAAAATAGAAATTGGAAATATTTTTTAAAAACAAACTTAAATTTTTATGATTTTGTTTTGGGTAGGGGGGGGGGTGAGGGTGGGGTCAAAAAATAAAAAAATTGAAATTGGAAATGTTTTTTAAAAAAAAACTTTAAAATTTTTTTGGGAGGGGGGGGGGGGCGTTGAAAAATAAGAATTTGAATTTGAAATTTTTTTTTAGAAACAAACTTTAATTTTTTAATTTTTTTTTGGGGGGTAGGGGGTTGGCGGAGGGGATAGGGTGAGGGTGGGGTAAAAAAATTAAAGCTGAAAATACTTTTTAAAAAATAAGCTTTAAATTTATTTTTTTCAACAAAAAAAATTGTAATATGAAGATGGAGGAGAGTTTTGAAAAATATTTTCCTTAATTTTTGAAGGGAAGTCATTTTCCTTAAATTTGAGGAAAATGAGTTGATTTGGAAAATATTTTACTCAACCAAAAATGAGAAAATTGGAAATTTCCTTCATACCAAACACACCCTAATTGCTTCAATTTTTACACGTTCAACCAAATCACCATATTTTTAGAGTAATTACGGACATTTCACAATCAAGTTCATGTATTTGATAATATCTTTTGTTGAGCCTTTGTTGTTTAAAAAATAGTGCTCCATAATTATCATAACTTGCTATTGTTATCTCATTTAATTTTTTATTTTTAAATAATAAAATAATTTGTTTTATTGTGATTGAATAAGTTTTTTTAAAATAAAGATTAGGAAGTCAACAAAAAAAATGTCATAGTGAAAATGGAACACATGTTTGATGATTTGTTTTTCTTTTTAAAATTATTGAACACAATTTTCAAAATAAAAATTAGTAGTAAACAAAATTGGATTGAAAATATTAATTTTATATCACGACCCAGGGGTACCCCTAGACGTAACACGGCGTACTCGACCCCGAAGGGATCTAATACAAGCCTTTAGCATCAAAACATAGGCAATAGAAAAATACGAAAAATTAAAAACTTCTTTAAGACCATACAATCGAAAACATTTTCATAAGCAAGCGGAAGTCTTTACTACAACCTTTATCTCAAACCATCTATTTAAACTCATGAATAAAAGTCTTAGGACGCAACCCATATAAAGTCTAAAACATAAAGGAAAGACATAAAGCAAACATGGGTTTGTCCTCGAAGCTAGGAGGACTCACCAATTCTTCAACTCTTCTTGATCCTTGGAAACCTAGCCTTCAAAGCAACTCAATCTCCTCAACCCAACATTTAATTAGAATGTAGGCAATATGTGTTAGTATAAAACGTACCAAGTATGAAAGCTAGCACAACATCATAAGAGCATCTCAAAATGGTTAGTCAACATAAGACATAAGCATAAGAGATAATAACATAGTTAATGAGCATAGGAGATAAGACATAATCATATAAGCACAATTGACTCTTAGTCATCAATACCATAATAGAACCATTCTCAAGTAACCTCAAAAGCATACAAGTGCAAAGCAAGAATAGCATCCCATAATACAACCCAAGCCAAGTATCCCTTTTTGGTCATCGTAATCATAGTCTACATACATGGTCAACTCTTAAGCTTCTCTATGCCATAAGGGCACCATACTTATAAGTAACCTCAAGACACACTTGTACAATGCATGAAAGGCATCCCATACTACCAATCACACTAAGCATAGCCTTGAAGTCATCCTAGTCGTATTCACCCTACTTTGGCCTCATTATTAGCTTAACTCTCATAACTAAGGGAATCTCTCACCTTTAGTCAACTATAACTAGGAAAGGCAACTCTAGCACAATCCTATCTCAAGACTTCTCTTTAGTGACCCTAAGTCATACTTGTACAATACATGCATAGCACCCCATAATACAATACATGCTAAGTACTACCTTTAGGTCCTCATACTAAGACATCTTGGTTTGGAACCTAGTTGTTCTCTTTAACTTTAAAACACTATGAGGTACTATCTTAAGAACATCTTAGTTAATTATTAGGTTGAACCCTATGAGATACTTCCTTTAGCATATCTAAGTTCACTCTTCACATGCCTATGAGATACTACCTTAAGCATGTCTAAGTCCACTTATACTCTTGAACACTAAGGTACTTCATTAAGTAAGTCTTAGTTCAATTCTGCTTTATAACACTATGAGATGCTCCTCAAGCATGTGTTAGTTCATAGGATATGGAGATTGCTACTAGGAACTTTAACTCAACTATGTCAAGGCTCCCATCTCATGAGACCTAACTTTGGGAAAACCCACACTTTACTACGTAAGAGTTCCCCCTTTAACTTGGATAGTCCTCACATCAACTAGGTGTGTCTATCCTTTGTTCTTGGAGTCCGGACCCTATTTTGTGTGACACTCCATCTCATTGTCAATATCCACTTGGAGCCAAGCATACACCCCAAGGTTTACTTGTTATGCCTTGCTTAATACTCATATCTCATGGAAGGATGTCCTTCATAATCCATCCATGCTCAAGTGATTCTATCACTTTCATCTATCAGGCATTCATAAGGTAGGTTAGGTGAGTAAAGGCCTTTCACCACAATCCAACCTATTAGACTTCTATTCTCTTTTAGACTTTACTCTCAATGCCTTAGCATCAATAGTTAATCACCTTAGCTTCACCATAAAGCCTTAGCTATCATGATCACAACCTTACTCTCAAGGATTCTTTCTTAATCTCTTCTTTATAAATAGATTTAAAGGTAATTTGATCACATCTCTCATTACTAGGTGATTCTAGTCTTAATTGATCATAAAGGTTCAATTCTAACTTTACAAGTCAAGATCAAATATAAACTATAGAGTATAGTTCCATTCATGATTATATGATCCTAACTTGATCAATTACAACACATAACATTGAATTAGGAAGATCACGTATGAACCTTCAATTTTGCCTCTAATGGCATAAACCCACAAAGACCACATTCATCAATTTAGATTAGGGTTTACCATAAAAATCACATGAAATCATAATAATATCATTAAACAAAGCTAAATCAATCATAATTGGGTGATATCCACTAGATTGGAATCACACCCAAACCCTACCCACAATGCAAGCACAACCCTAGCTAGAATTGGGTTTTTGACTTAACAATTGGGGGAAACTATGGGGGCTCATTGGGTGGAATAACACATGGATGATTAAGCTTCACATACCTTCAATCAAATCCCTAAACAAAGCTTGAATCAATGGTGAATTCGACCTACTTGCTGCCCCTCTTCTTCTTCTTAATTCTTTCCTTCTAGATAGAGAATATTTGGAGAGTGATTTGGGGTATTTAGATGAATTAGTTAAATTGATTAGTTTAGGGGTGTATTATACTTATATAGGTGGCTAATTAACTTACTAACCGACCTCCCTTAACCCCCCCCCCCCCCCATTAATAACTTTTAATTCCTAAACCCCCAAACTAAAACTAAAACTCGAAATTCTGGCAGCACCTACGGATCCCCATCCACGGACCGTGGATGGGTTGACGGGGCGTGGAATGGTCTTGTGGTTAGGTACTGAGGCTAGAAGTTTCAATCCTTAACAGGCCTTGACCCACGCCCAAGACCTACGGGGTGTGGTTCAGTCTACGCCCAGTAGATTGCAACCGTAGTACGTTCACACATTTTTTCCAGATTTAGGGACTGTTTTGGGGTCCCCTTCAAGGACCCCTTGGGTGGTCCTTGAGGGGTCGTACCCGAACGTTTAACCCATAAAACCCCTATTCTAAGTATGGGAATCATTTTTACAAGTTTTAACCCTCATACGACACTCCAAAACCCTTACCAAAGGCTCTAGAACTCACTAGTTCAACTCACTAAATTACGGGGTGTTACAATATCCCCCACTTGGGAACATTCGTCCTCGAATGACACTTTAAACACCTCTTAAAGTCACAAATCTATCTTAGCAGCCCATTATGCATCATGCACTACATCTAATATGCACACAACCAAGCAAGGAAACTTCAATTCAACACCAAACTCATTCAATGCAACACAAGGGAGTAGGGCTACTTCTACCAACTCAAAATTGCATCAATTCTATATCTACTCTTTTTAAAGGAGAAACTACCATATCCTAACTAAAACATGCTCACCACATACTCATGGAGCCTAAATGAGCATTACTTCTCAAAAAGCATTCATTCAATGAGGAAATCTTTTAACTCCAACTAGGGCATGCTCATACTCAACTCATGTAGTCTATATGCAAGTCTACAAATGCACTACAACATGAGAGAAAGAACAATGCATATAAGCCATTTCTAACAAGACCTAAGCATTTTCATGAACATGCATATAAGGAAATCATGGCAACACATAAAGCACACAATGACCCCACTAGATAGGCACCATATCCCCTACTTGGGAGTAAGCCTACACAACTCTTCTAAACATCATGCATACTAAGAACAACTTCAAATCTAATCATAACAAGTCACAAGAGACAAGAAATCCGGAAATTTACTAAAGCATAAAGCACATACCGAAAAGGACATGAGGAGATCACTCTTGATCTTCTCCAGATTGGAGAGCATAAAACCTATTCTTCTTTTGAGGCTCTTCATCAACACCATTAGAGTTAGCTTTCTTACCCTCTCTTCCTTTAGCCTTAAGAACCGGGAAATATCTCATCGTGTGCCCTTCCTTACCACACCCATAGCAACCATCCATGTCGGCTAGGCATTTACCAAAATGATTCCTCCCACACTTGGTGCAAATAGGCTTAGGAAATGGAGAGTTTTGTCCGAAATACTTTGGTTTAGTCCTAGACCGACCTTGTCCATCAGACTTGGGATTAGAAAAATCCCCACCATTAGTTCTAGCTCTTTTCTCCTCTCTATTCACTTTCTTAAACTTTTGCTCCTCAATTTGTTAAGCATGCACCATGAGGCGGGAAATATTCATACTAGGGATAAGCATTGTCGAACGGCATTCATTGACCACTAATTCGGACACACCCATCACAAACTTATTCATCTTGGCCCTTGAATCCCCAACTATGGTTGAAGCATATTTGGATTGTTGGGTGAACTTAAGGGAATACTCCTTAACACTCATACCCCCTTGCTTAAGATTTATGAATTCTTGCATTTTTAGCTCCCTCAACTCTAGGGGAAAGAACCTATCAAGGAATTCCCTTTTGAACTCTTCCCACTCTATTGGGCCCTCTCCTATTGGTCTACTATATTTCCATTGTTCAAGCCATATTTGTGCTACATCCCTCAATTGGTAAGTGGCTAGATCCTTTTTCTCTACCGAAGTCAAGCCCATGATGGCAAGAACCTTATACACCTCATCTATAAAAGCTTAAGAGTCTTCCTCCACTTTGGAGCCACAGAACTCCGGAGGGTTCATCCTCAAAAAGTATCTCACCCTAGAAGAAGCCATGCCCCTTATTGTGTTTGCCGGAGCTACCACCTCTCTATTGGCTTGCGTCGTCAAGGCTTGAGCCAATAATTGCATAGAAGCCCTAAACTCCGCAAGAGTGGCATTTCCAATTGGAGGGTCATTTGGAACTCAAGGAGGATCTTGTGGAGGGACTTAGTTTGGAACTTGAAGAGGAACCTCTTGCTCCCCATCACCTTCCTCAACTCTCCTAGCATTAGCCCTAGTATTTGCCATAACCTGAAAAATCATAGGCAAATGACCTCACGTATCAGGACACTAATTCCAGTTCAAGTGCCAATGATCGCGAGTAGTAATATAACCCAACCAAGGGTTGGGATCATTCCCACAAGGAGCGGTTAGTAGTCGAGAATCAAATAGAAAAGTAAAATTTAGTTATAATCAATCATAGCTATAAATATTTACGAATAAAAAAATACTAAATCTAAAGGTGACACGAATGTCAATTATCAATGAGGGGTTTGTAAGCAACTAAGAAACAAAAACAGCAAAAAAATATAAAGATGCAAAATAGGGAGACGGGATTCTTGGGATGTGACAGGAATATGGGATAAAATAGGGAAAGGGGTCAAAAATACCCCTTAACTTTGTTTTATTGGTTGACTACGCCCTTGCCGTTAAAACGAAGTTAGTTTTACCCCTGCCGTCTACAAACTTATCATATGTACCCTCCAAATTAACGATTTGCCCCAAATCAATCTCAAATTCTCAATTTCGACCCGAATTATCCCTTTAAAAACAAATTATCAATTAAATCCGACCCATAACCCATTTAATCTGATCTTACATACCAAATGTATAAAAAAAAAGTAATAAATTCACCAAAACCCATTTCAATTCCTAATGAATAAATAAATTTCCAGCCATTAATGAGCTTTTAAGAAGCAATGTTAGTAGCAAGAGCAGAGGAAGAAAACATGTCAGCCTTATGTTCATACACAAAAATAAGAACAATATTGCTATTGAAATAATCCAATAACCTTCTTCCCCAAAAGTCACTTGTATAGATGTATTCACTAGTTCTTCAAATCCGCCGCACAGGACGGCGAAAAGGCAGTACTAGGCGGTCAAATTCCACTAGAAAACAACAAGAAGAAAGAAACTAAAACGTTCATGCTGCTGCAAGTTTGGGTGGGAATTATCTAATTACACAAATTCAGATCTGTCATTTCAGTGTGAAGAAATGGGTGTGATGTTTTCGATTTGGGTATTTTGGGGAAGAAGTTGAAATTATTGATTTTTCGAAGTTGGAACTCGCTTGTAAAATCCGAAATTCAAACTCAAGCTCCAAGCTCCATTAATGGCTATGAAGTTTCCATGGTTGGTTCTTCAGGTTTCAGGCTCCAATTCAAAAACTAGTACCCTTAGAAACTTTTAACAATGGCTTTGAAAATATTTACAGAATGAGTAACACTACAACAAATTCAATGACAAGGGAGAAATCCATTCTTTTTAGTTTTGGTGGACTCAACAAGATTGAGTAAATTGAAAATTAAATTAAATTTTGTTTATAATGGTGGTGGGTTTTATATGGGTCAGATCATATTAGAAAAGAATTTCATTCTAAATGTTTTAAATGGGTAATTCGGGTCGAAATTGAGAATTTGAGATTGATTTGGGGCAAATCGTTAATTTGGAGGGTACATATGATAAGTTTGTAGATGGCAGGGGTAAAACTAACTTCGTTTTAACGGCAAGGGCGTAGTCAACCAATAAAACAAAGTTGAGGGGTATTTTTGACCCTTTTCCCGATAAAATATACTATTGGGTAAATGATATTTATAGTAAATCACTGAATATTTGTAACTAGGCTAGACTTTAGTGGGGGTAAATTCCCTCTCGAGCAACTTACCCCGAATCAACTCGGTTTCTCTTGAACACCGAGTTGCAGTATTTAAGAGCAGTCTTCGCCTTAGTCCATTCACTCTCTCGAGCTGAATGTGTGGGAGAAAGTCTAGGATACACTCTCTCGAGCAAAAACCCACGACGACCCAATAACCACCGGCTATCGATTTAGTAGTCTTAGTTTTAAAACCTCTCTTTCGAGTAAGCCAAAAACACTAAGATGAAATCGTATTTGCAACTACAATCCCATTAAGTTCAAAGACAACTACTAAATGAAATCACATTTAAACAGCAAATAGACAAACAATAAGCAATACCCAACAGGAAATTTAACCCATATTCACAAAATCACACCCCAAGAATTGGGGTTTTAGCCAGACATGAAAAAGAGATATAAATCGATACCAACAAGTGTTTCCATCAAGTGGTACAATAGAAAATGTCCTTAAACACGTCTAGGATGAAGATTCTTGGATACCCTCTTCCAATTTCTTAGAGTTGAAAACCTTCAAAACCTACAAGCTCAAGAACAATGTCTCCTCAAAAACTCTAAGAACTAAAAACTGAAAATATTCTCAGTCTCAGTAATTCTCTATAACTTGATTATTAAGCTACATAATTAAATAGGTATTTATAGTTTTCAAAAATTTGTGCTACGAAGGACCACGCGGCGCAGTTAGTCGGGATCGCCGATACACTCGGCGATCCACCCTTTGGTCTGGTTCATCGCCTTTTAGATTTTGCCTTCAGCATCTTTGCGTTTTGATTCATTGGGCAACAGGGAACTACTTCGCGAAACTGCTCAGCGATGCGTCGACTGCTCCCTTTCCTTGCAGACTTGATCTTTTCCTTCGGGGCTCAGCACACTGGAACATTAGGCGAGATTTGAGGCCTTTCGGCGATTCGCCTAACGGATTTGGCGATCTTCAGGCCATCTTTGCTTCCTTCTTTCAGCCGCTTTGTTCCTTTTTGCCAAGTGGTGTCCATGCTTTTCCTCAAACTCCAAATACCTGAAACTTAAGGATTTACATCAGTTATTGAGACAAAATATGCATTTGAGAACACTTAATCTATCAAAATAAAGCCCTAAATGAGTCCAACTCGTGGACTCATCACCAAACTTTAGAAGGAGAACTTACTAGAACTAAACTTCTATGGAAAGACTAAGAGAATAAAGAAGTGAGATTTCCTAAAAATCCAATAGCCTCATATTCATAAAAGTGGTGTTCTTCATATTTATGAACAAGATTCTACTAGATCTGGTTTGAGACAATCCTAGAATCATTCTAAACCTTGGGCTCTGATACCAAGTTTGTCACAACCCCAAGATGAAACATGACGTACTCGACCCCAAAGGGGTCTAATACAAGCCATTAGCATCATAACATAGGTAATAGAAAAGTATGGAAAATTTAAAATTTATTTAAGACCATACAATCAAAAACATTTTCATAAGCAAGCGGAAGTCTTTACTACAACCTTTGTCTCAAACCATCTATTTAAACTCATGAATAAAAGTCTTAGGACGCAGCCCATATAAAGTCTAAAACATAAAGAAAAGACATAAAGCAAACATGGGTTTGTCCTCGAAGCTAGGAGGACTCACCAATTCTTCAACTCTTCTTGATCCTTGGAAACCTAGCCATCAAAGTAACTCAATCTCCTCAACCCTACATTTGATTAGAATGTAGGCAATATGCTCTAGTACAAAACGTACCAAGTATGAAAGCTAGCACAACATCATAAGAGCATCTCAAAATGGTTAGTTAACATAAAACATAAGCATAAGAGATAATAACATAGTTAATGAGCATAGGAGATAAGACATAATCATATAAGTACAATTGACTCTTAGTCATCAATACCATAATAGAACCACTCTCAAGTAACCTCAAAAGCATACAAGTCCAAAGCAAGAATAGCATCCCATAATACCACCCAAGCCAAGTATCCCTTTTTGGTCATCTCAATCATACTCTACATACATGGTCAACTCTTAAGCTTCTCTATGCCATAAGGGCACCATACTTATAAGTATCCTCAAGACACACTTGTGCAATGCATGAAAGGCATCCCATACTACCCTTCACACTAAGAATAGCCTTAAAGGCATCCTAGTCGTATTCACCCTATTTTGGCCTCATTATTAGCTTAACTCTCATAACTAAGGGAATCTCTCACCTTTAGTCAACTATAACTAGGAAAGGCAACTCTAGCACAATCCTATCTCAAGACTTCTCTTTAGTGACCCAAAGTCATACTTGTGCAGTGATTGCAAAGCACCCCATAATACAATACATGCTAAGTACTACCTTTAGGTCCTCATACTAACACATCTTGGTTTGGAACCTAGTTGTTCTCTTTAACTTTAAAACACTATGAGGTACTATCTTAAGAACATCTTAGTTAATTATTAGGTTGAACCCTATGAGATACTTCCTTTAGCATATCTAAGTTCACTCTTCACATGCCTATGAGATACTACCTTAAGCATGTCTAAGTCCACTTATACTCTTGAACACTATAAGGTACTTCATTAAGTAAGTCTTAGTTCAATTCTGCTTTATAACACTATGAGATGCTCCTCAAGCATGTGTTAGTTCATAGGATATGGAGATTGCTACTAGGAACTTTAACTCAACTATGTCAAGGCTCCCATCTCATGAGACCTAACTTTGGGAAAACCCACACTTTACTACGTAAGAGTTCCCCCTTTAACTTGGATAGTCCTCACATCAACTAGGTGTGTCTATCCTTTGTTCTTGGAGTCCGGACCCTATTTTGTGTGACACTCCATCTCATTGTCAATATCCACTTGGAGCCAAGCATACACCCCAAGGTTTACTTGTTATGCCTTGCTTAATACTCATATCTCATGGAAGGATGTCCTTCATAATCCATCCATGCTCAAGTGATTCTATCACTTTCATCTATCAGGCATTCATAAGGTAGGTTAGGTGAGTAAAGGCCTTTCACCACAATCCAACCTATTAGACTTCTATTCTCTTTTAGACTTTACTCTCAATGCCTTAGCATCAATAGTTAATCACCTTAGCTTCACCATAAAGCCTTAGCTATCATGATCACAACCTTACTCTCAAGGATTCTTTCTTAATCTCTTCTTTATAAATAGATTTAAAGGTAATTTGATCACATCTCTCATTACTAGGTGATTCTAGTCTTAATTGATCATAAAGGTTCAATTCTAAC
Organism: Solanum okadae; assembly: GCA_036553675.1. NCBI lineage: Eukaryota > Viridiplantae > Streptophyta > Magnoliopsida > Solanales > Solanaceae > Solanum > Solanum okadae. The sequence continues at coordinate 47,983,157 of CM071678.1, forward strand.
TTTACAAGTCAAGATCAAATATAAACTATAGAGTATAGTTCCATTCATGATTATATGATCCTAACTTGATCAATTACAACACATAACATTGAATTAGGAAGATCACGTATGAACCTTCAATTTTGCCTCTAATGGCATAAACCCACAAAGACCACATTCATCAATTTAGATTAGGGTTTACCATAAAAATCACATGAAATCATAATAATATCATTAAACAAAGCTAAATCAATCATAATTGGGTGATATCCACTAGATTGGAATCACACCCAAACCCTACCCACAATGCAAGCACAACCCTAGCTAGAATTGGGTTTTTGACTTAACAATTGGGGGAAACTATGGGGGCTCATTGGGTGGAATAACACATGGATGATTAAGCTTCACATACCTTCAATCAAATCCCTAAACAAAGCTTGAATCAATGGTGAATTCGACCTACTTGCTGCCCCTCTTCTTCTTCTTAATTCTTTCCTTCTAGATAGAGAATATTTGGAGAGTGATTTGGGGTATTTAGATGAATTAGTTAAATTGATTAGTTTAGGGGTGTATTATACTTATATAGGTGGCTAATTAACTTACTAACCGACCTCCCTTAACCCCCCCCCCCCATTAATAACTTTTAATTCCTAAACCCCCAAACTAAAACTAAAACTCGAAATTCTGGCAGCACCTACGGATCCCCATCCACGGACCGTGGATGGGTTGACGGGGCGTGGAATGGTCTTGTGGTTAGGTACTGAGGCTAGAAGTTTCAATCCTTAACAGGCCTTGACCCACGCCCAAGACCTACGGGGCGTGGTTTAGTCTACGCCTAGTAGATTTCAATCGTAGTTCATACATTTTTTCCAGATTTAGGGACTATTTTGGGGTCCCATTTAAGGACCCCTTGGGTGGTCCTTGTGGGATCTTACCCGGACGTTTAACCCCTAAAACCGTTATTCTAGGTATGGGGATCATTTTTACAATTTTTAACCCTCATACGACACTCCAAACTCTTAACAATGGCTCTAGAACTCACTAGTTCAACTAACTAAATTACGAGGTGTTACATTTTATTACTTCTGTTTCTAGAAAGAATTAAGCTACAAGAACAATTAATTTTTATTTATCATTAATTCTAATCACATGCTTTTTAGATATTTGCATGTTAGAAATAGGAAACATCATTTCATTTACTAGAAGCAGGATGAAGTAAGTGGAGATAGATAATAGTTATAAATAAAAGGTAAGTTAACTACACAAAAATTTATGAGTAATAATCATTTGAGGTGTGATATTGTGGCACACAAGTAGAGAAAGACATTAATTATCCTTTGAAATGTGTTAATTTCAGGGTTTATTGCTGGAAAGAAATATGACGTACAAATGTTGAAGAAAGCAAAAACTGGAAAAAAAATTGAGCCCAGATGTCTCACATGCAGAGGAGGGTTCTCTTTGGTGAAGGGTCAACTCATAGTCAAAGGTCACTTAAGAAACCACGCAGGAGTCGCTTTTGCGAACCGGACAAAATTTGTGGAGTTCACTTAAGCGATGGTAGTTTCGATTTTACAATGTTCGCTTAAGAGAACTCTTGTTTGCTTTTGCGAGGTCCGTTGGTATGTCAGGGGCAAAAATGACATTTCTCTGGCATTGGATCCAAATTCCTACAAACGGGATTGGGAGAAACATTATTCATCTTCAAAAAAATATCAAGAGATGTAGATCAGATCTTGGAGAGAAACTCTTTTTTTTTTAAACTTAGAGTAGATTTCTTGTTGTTCTTAATTTTGGGTTGAGACTTTGAAGGCAAGTTGCCTCATATTTCATCCTTTGATTTGAAGATTGTGTCTTCAATAGTAGTATCTCTTATTCGATCTTCTTTTCCTTGCTTTATATTGCATTAATTATGGGTGTAATTGCTATTGGGATTTTGTGCTACAAATAGACAAATCATTTGGGTCTTTGAGTCCTCTTTCTATTTCTTTTGTATTGATTCCATGTTTAACATTTATAAAATGGATTTAGTCTAATTTTCATGTTTGAATTTATGAGTTGAGAGTGCTCGCTCAATTCTAGTATCCGATCCGTTGCTCAAAAGAGAATTTGTGAAGTGGAGAATTAGGTTGATAATCGCATATTAGCTTTGATTATTAAATTTGAGACAAAAAGGGAAGAATTTAGGTTTTCATTGTTGAATGCAAGGTTTGCTTGAAATAGATGTATAAGTTAAGGTATTAGGTTGTGTTGTTAAATTACATGATTGAGATCAAAAGGAGATGTCGTGATATAACCCTTTGAGGCCGAAAGGAGATATCATGATATAACCCTTTGAGATCGAAAGGATATTAATTAGAGATGATTTATGATGACATAACCTACCTATGAGTAAATGAGCATGTGTTAAGATTTCAATGGATCGTTGAGTGAGTATTGAAGTCTGAATTTCCCAACTTCCGATTATCACTTGCTTGATTTGTTATTTTCCTAAAGCCTTTAATGGTGTTACCAAACCATTTTCTTAATTTGACGATTGTGTGTTATTAAATTTAGTTTCAAACTTGTAGCTACTAGTTCTTTTTCTTTTCAATTGTTGGCAAATTATTCTTTGTGGGATTCAACCCTGACTCTTAGTTGGGTATTTTTATTGACGACAACCGCTTACTCTTTTGATTACTTTTGAAAAGTAGTTTGAGCGTTATAAAAATGGCGCTGCTGTCGGGGACCAATTAGACATATTAAATTGATTTAGGATTTCTAGTTTACTTGTTTCTATCTAAATTGTGAATAGTTGTCTTTATTTTCTTGTGTTTTTTCTATGGTTTCTTGTGATAAAGAAATGCTTGGGGGTTGTAAGTCCTATGTTGATGACCCATGACCTTGTTATGAATAAATGGGTGTAGTAAGTCAATCTTGGCTCATGAGCTTGGCCCAAAGGCTTGAACATAGTGAGAAGCACCTACATCTAGTGTCCTAATTCTCGCAATGTATACTATAAGAATGAGAGTTTAAATATAAATCTACATATATAATAAAGGAAAACCATAGACAATGTGATGTGACACCTCTCTATGGCCTCCATTTGCATTTTTTTTTTTTTTTTATTTTTTGGATTTTTAAAAAAAATTAAATAAATTATTGTATTGTAAAAATAAATTACTAAATTTATTACAAATAAATATTTTATTAATGGAGGAACATTACAACAAAATCTCTTCACATTCTTTTTTTTTATTTGTTTGTCTCACTTATAATAAAGGAGAAACATAATTTATCTTTTTTTCCTTTTTTGTCTTTTTTTTAAATTCAAATTAATTATTGTATTGTAAAAGTAAATTACTTAATTTATTACAAATAAATATTTTATTAATGGAGGAAAATTTACAACAAAAACTCTCCACATTCTTTTTTTTATTTTTATTTTTGTCTAACTTCTAATCATGAAATGATAATAATTTTTTATATATTTTTTTCTTTACTTTTTAATTTATTCACAAGGAGTTATTACCCATGACTTACCCCTCTTTAATTTTTACTTTTAATAATATTCATAACTTTCATAATTTTTATCTCCATAACCTCCAAACTTAAATTTGTAAGTTTATGATGTCTTATGGTATTCCTCTATTTTGCCTATAAATTCATATTAGTTTCATGAACATTCACATTCAAAATTATCCTTTCTCTTCTTCATCATATTGGTTTGGTTTGTAACAAAAAAGAAATACATGAAGGTAAGAAATATTTCATTCTCAAGTCTTTATTTTTTCATTTCCTCTATTTTGTCTATATAAATTAATATTTGGTTTGTGAATGTAAGTAACATGTAACAAAAAAAAAAGTACATATAGTTAATAAATATTTCGTTCTCAAGTCCTTATTTTTTCATTTCCTCTATTTTGTCTATATAAATTCATATTTACTTTCATGAAGATTTGCATACAAAATTATCATTTCTCTTCTTCATCATATTTGTTTATGAATTAACTAACATGTAACAAAAAAAAGAAGTACATGAAGGCAAGATATATTTCATTCTCAAGTCTTTCTTTTTATTTTTATGTTCTTAGACATGCTTTCTTAATATTTTATTTATGTTTGTATTATCATTCATCAAGCAAGTATGATTAAAAAAATGTCTTTGTAATTCTTAACATTGTGTCGTCCATATGCAATTATTATTTCTAATAGTCAGTTTTCCAGATATAATATAGTTTGATAATAATATTTGTTAGATAATTATTATTTAGTATTGTTGGTACTACTGAAAAAATATTATACAAATATATTACATATAGTTTAAATTTCTTTCTTTCTTTCTTTTGATACAATTAATTTTAATTAGTATATCATATTTTATTTATTCATTTTTTATTCAATTGGTTGCATATGATGAAGAGTTTGACATATGAAGCAAAATATGGTGGTGGATCTACTTGCAAAGGAAGATGATAGAAGGGAAAAACTGAAGCATAATTAGAGATTATTTTTGCTAGATTTTTTTTTACTTTGACTTGTATTAGTAACTAAGTTACTTTTGCTAGAATTTTTTAAATTTTGGTTTTTATAAATAATTTAGCTAAATGTATTGTCAATGCTAATCGTTTGATCCTTTACTATTTTACTTTTTCTTTGTTATGAAGCAAAATTAATATAATTATCCCATTTCAACAATAGAAAACAAAATTATGATGATTAGGAGTTAAATTTTTATTATACTTGCAAACAAAATAAGTGAAAAATAAAAGATTAGTTTTATGATGCCATTTTTTTGCGCATGTAATAATTTGTTTCCATCACCATTCTTTTTTGTTTGAAATGTGTTTATGTAAGGACCCGAACGTTGTTATTTACGAAGGACAAAACGTCGGGAGTATCTGGACCCTACCATCCAGCCAGGGCGGGAGGGATGACGCTAGGGCGGCGACGCTCCAGCGGGGTAGAGAGCGCCAGAGCGGGATGGTCGAGGGCAGAACTTAAATGACGCGAAGTCTTATTCTTTTATTTTTCCCTGAGTGCCAAAAAGAGGCGAGGATCACCCCAGAAACCCTCGAATGGCTGCTCTAGGCTTGGGAAGGAAGGAGAAAGAGATCTCTAGTGCAAGGTTGACGACAACTCATGGATTCCCAGCTAAAATTCACTGTCTCATTGTCCGAAAGCCAAGATTGGAGCTATAATCCTCTACAGCGGCTTGGCGACCAAGTAGGTTAGGTTTTCTCAATTGAATAGTCATAAATTCATACTCACTGCGTGATATAATGTTAATTGACGGTAGAATCCATGCTAGGCCTTCGGTCACGGAAGAAAGGATGATTATGTGTGTACTCTAGTTTCTATATACGTTGTGTACTGTAGAGAAAAGCCTTGTCCTACGAACTAGGGTTTGATGATGGTTCGACTTCTAGTTTTGTGTTGTATATGCTAGTTATGGCCCTATTGTATGTATACATGAATGTGGATAGAGAATTATGAACCGAACTCAATGAAACGACTAAATATGTAAAATTACATGTCATGAACCTATTACTTGCTGCTGTGACTATGTGAACTATTCATTATGGGTGTGATTACGATTGTGGTTATGCTGATTGGACCGGATGTCACATTTTGACACATACATTGGATCGGGTGTCATGTTTTGACACATACATTAGATTGGGTGTCACGTTCCGACACATATTGGATCGAGTGTCACGTTCCAACACATATATTGAATCGGGTGTCACGTTCTGACACACTAACAGTTTTGGTGTGGGTTCCATGAGATAACCATTGTGATTATCATATACGTATCTGCTAGTTATTGATATTAGGAAATGGTATGTTGCTCCTAAGAGAATATTGAACTATGCATCTGACTTAGGTGTTTTACTATGCAGTAAGTACTCGTTTACTTCTCGTTTTTGAAATAAAGTCTAGTAAATGGAGACTGAGGGTCCAAGCATTATTATCGGTTACTTTAGGGAGGCGAGTTGTGTCCTTACTAGTGAGAAGTGGGATAGTGTTCATGATGCAAAGGTAGTTAGGTCCTACCTTGGGCTGGGAATTTGTGTCAGAAAATGGTTAACGAGCCTTGGTAGAATATACTATGTGGTCAAGGGTTGAATTGTGAAGTTAAAAGAAGCAAGGGTACGTTGTGGGTGGCTAGTCGGACTAATAGTGGTGACATTCGGGAACTCTTCTAGGAGATAGAATGATAAAACAATGATCAAGAACCGAGCGAGTGGGGTTATAGAGACAAGGTCCAGAGTCAAGCATGCTAGTACATTTTTAAGGTTTTCGGAGATGGTAAAGGTAGGAGTGTAAAGGTTGAGGGGTGTACTTTATTATTGTATCTTTTATGTTGGTTGATTACTTTATATTATGCAGTGGGTATCGGGTGACCGATGATGCCTACCACTACGTGTGGCTTGTACTGATACTACTCTTGCTATGCCTTTTTGGCATCGTCTGTTTGCAGGGTCAGTGATGTTTCATAGGTGAAGACAAAGAAAATCTCCAACATCTTCTACTCTTCCTTTCCTATGGTGGGAGATGTGTCTTTATTTACTGTATTTCATACTTTTTAATCTTAGAAGCTCGTGTACCTGTTTAGACTAGATCTCTGGGGTGTTTATTATTTTACAAGTTAAATTGTGGATCCTTTAAAACGCTTATTTATGTAAAATTCGCATACATTTTCTTTTATCTTAAGTTTTCTAAAATCTTCCGCATGTTTATAACTGTTGGAAATCGAGGGTTCTCCTACTTAGGTGTTAGAGTAGGTGCCCGCACGGCTCGGTGGGTTGGGTCGTGACAATATATAATTTTTATGCAGTCACCAATTATTATCATTTTTTTGTTCATTTTTTTGTATCCTACCCATTATTTTCATTTATTTATTTTACAAATAAAATCAATGCATAATTGTTAATACATTTAGGAGTCGTTTGGTAGAGTGTATAAGAATAATGTTGAATACATTGTATTAGTAATGCATGCATTAGTAGTGCTTGCATTACTAATGCTTGTATTAGTTGTGCTTGCATTATTTCTTATACATTGTTTTGTTTGATGTATTAAAAATAACAAGCCTTGCATAATTTTTATTAAAAAAATGTTTGTTTAGAAAACTGCCCTCCACACTTTTTAGTTTTGCATACTTTCTATGCAACAAGGTTCTTTTGCTTAAACATCGCAATAAAGTTTTTTACTAAAATGTCACTAACCTTTCTTCTTTTTTCCTAAAATAAAATTAAATATTTGTTAGCATTTTGAATTCTAAATTTATTTGCCTATCAACTAAGGGATGAGATATTAATTAAGAACTTGGAGTATTTTCGTGTTTAGCTCCAGGGTCATAAGAAAAAACATACTAAATTCGAGAAGAAGAATGTATGATTAATGATGCCTAATGATTAGGAGGTTAATATTAAAAAATTGAAAGGAATACGAAGTTGAGTGCTGACAACTGAGAGAAAAAATGAGTAAAATATTTTAAAAGGGCGTTGAGAGTAGCTTAGTAACGACCCGAACCGTCGTTATTTAGGAGAAACAAAAATCTGGGAAAATTTGGGTCATTGTTCCGCCATAGCGGGCCAGATGCCATTAGGGCACCGGCGCCAGGGCTGGGTAAGCTGGGGCCAGGGAGGGATAGGCAAAGCAGAACGTAAATTACATGAAATCCTATTTTCTCCTTCTTCCTAAAATACCTAAGAAGTCATAAAACACCTTAGAAACCCCCTAAAAACTGTAGTAAGCTTGGGAAGAAGGGAGAGAGAGATTTCTAGCGTGAGGATGGTGATATCTTGCAGATTCTTGGCCAAAATCATTATCACGAAGCCCGAAAAATAGGAATTGAAGTCAATAACTTTGTGCAGCTACTTGGCTCCCAGGTAGGCTAGGTTTTATGAATTGAGTAGTATAAATGTGTGCTTACTGCGTAATATATGTGAATCGATGGTAGGATTTATGCGTAGATCTTCGTGCACCGAATGATTATTGATTTAAACCTTAGAAAGAAGCCTTAGATGATGAATTAGGGCTGAGTATGGTCGAATTAGGGTTACATGAGGTGTGTTGATGAATAATTTGTTGTGAGGGTGGTGATTCCATGATTTAGTGATTTATGTTGCTCTTGCTTCATTGTGAAACATGTAGGTATACGAATGTTGCATTGTTGATCACACTTATTGTAAATAAGGATATATGAATAACGAACGCCATGAGTCATGAATTGTTTTATATGAATATGAGGATATACTTGTGATTGTGATTATGATATGTTGAATGGATCGGTTACCACGTTCCAACATAACTAACTGGGATCGGTTGCCACGTTCCGGCATAACTAACTGGGATTGCTTGCCACGTTCTGGCATAACTAACTGGGATCGGTTGCCACGTTTCTGCATAACTATAGGATCGGTTGCCATGTTCTGGCATAATTATGGGATTAGGTACCACGTTTCGGTATACTGACTGTTTGGGTTTGGGTTCCATGAGAGGACCAATGATGTGGTAAAATTGTGTATCTTGAGAAATGTGAAGTTGTTTGTAAGTGTCATTGATACTGCATATATTTGATATGTGCATGTGAATATGTTGTTGTATTGACTTATATATGTTGCACTTAGTAGGTACATGTTACGACAACTTAGATTTGATTGTTATTGTGTTGAGTGAGTTGTTTGGGTATAGTGGAAGGGCAAGCTGTCCAAGGGGCGAGTAATGGATAGCAAGGGTTGTTCATGTGTTGTAATGGCAAGAAGTAGAGGTAGAGTATGTGATGAAATATGATTGGGTTTAGTGGTAAGAAAGATTGATATAATGTACTATGTGTCCATGGTTGGGTAATGTGACGAGGAAGTAAGGGTATGACGTGACCGGTTAGTTGAAATACAATGCGGTGGTTTTTGGGGGAACGCTTAATGTGTTAGAATGGCTAAGGCATGATCAAGTAACCAGTAAGTAAATTGGTTAAGAAGGTAGTTAATAGTCAGAGTACTAGTGTAATTTGGAGGTACTTCAAGAAAATGGTAGAGGTGGAGAAGCGAGTGGTTTATGTCATTATCTTACTAGTTGGTCCCTTATGTTATGTGGTGGGCATCGGGTTGACCGATGATGTCTACCAATACGTGTGTTTTGTACTGATACTACTCTTGCTATGTCTTTTGACATAGTCTGGATGCAGGTTGGTGATGTTTCATTAGGTAAAGACGAAAAATTCTCCAGCAGCTTCTATCTTCCTTCCGCATGGTGGGAGCTGTGTCTTTTGTTTATCTTGTCCAGATATACTCTTAGTAGTTTTTATACCTGTTTAGACTAGATCCTTGGGAGTTGTTAATTACTTTACAAGTTTTAATAAAAAAGAGTGCCTAAATTTATTGTTTTAAAAATCATATTATTATATTTATCTCTATTTTCTTTCAACTTTCCGCATGTTTAACTATTGGGATATGAGGGTTATCCTACTTAGGTGTTAGAGTGGGTACCCATACGGCCCGGTGGATTGGGTCGTGACAAATTTGTATCAGAGTCTAGGTTATCGGTCTCCCAGTACAAGAGTAAACAGTGGACTAGACTCCTGCAGATTGGTTTGTTGACGTATACATCTAATCCTTAGGAAGCATTCAAGGAAGTTGTTCCACTTATTCTCTCCTTTCGTGCTAGTGCCGCTTGTGGTATGAGTTGAGTCCAATTGGTATCTCTCGATTCCAATTGGTATCTCAACGAAGTGAACTAGACGTCGTTGATATGACTGAAGGGACACCAACAAGTTAATTGGAACTGGGAAGGTTCCAATTGGTATCTAGCCTTAGGGACTGAAAAGGCATGGATGACCAGTAATGGTCATCTATGGAACGAACTAACTAATGAATTGAATTTCTATGCGTTGTGTCTTGGAATCTGTGATGTGTGCTTCTTGTTAATTGAATTAACTGTGAATGTAAAGTTGAACTTGTTGAATGTGATGATGCGATTACGTGTACTATAAATGTGTGTCTGAACCTTATTATGTGCAATGTGTTAGCCAATTGGTTTAAATTATGCAAGTTGTAAATGTCTGGGTGTATCCTAAGGATGTATGGGTACGGTGCTAAATTAATAAGAACGGGTTGGTTCGTGTATCCTGGGATTGACTGAGGGTAGACAATGATCTTCCTAGTATAAGGAGTATTCTAAAATTGGGGTAAAGTTAGGGACCTTTGAAAAAAATTTGGAAAAGTGAAAAACCCCAGAAAAATCTTGGCCAGGTTCTGTTTCCATTGTGACCGCTGGGGCAGGATTATTCCCGCCAGGGCAGGACCGCCAGAGCGGGAGTTGGCGGGATGAGGCGAGGCAGAACCTCAATCTGCCTCCCCTATTTTCTAAACTGTCTGATAAGACCCAAGATGATATCCGAACAAACCCCACGACCCCAAACAATGCTCAGCAACATAAGTAAATAGATCATAAGGCCTTAAGATTAAATATAAGGTTGCATTAGACAGCAAAAAAAAAAACTAGCATCCGTGTGCTACAAAAACTTAAGAGAGTCGAAAAGATAAAAACAAGTAGTCTCAAAATTTACAAGCCAAAGGGAGTGAAACAAAAACCAACTCAAGAACCCTGCGACCGAGAGGTGTCGGTGTCGGAATCTAACTCCTTCGGGGGCACCAGGCCGGTCATGGCCTCCTCCAGACTTGAAAACTGAACGAAATTCCCTTTCTCCGCTATGGGAACCTCCTGCCCGGGAGAGATGCAGGTAAACATGATCTTCACTATCTTCCAGAGCCAAACCAACAGACGGTCCCTCGCAAGGTTCTTCCGCCTCTCCTGGCACAGCTCGCGTCGAAGCATCTCAATCTCTAGGGCAGTGGTGGGAGTGATAGGGCACCCCATCTTCCTCCACACAATTGTCAAGTCCTCATCTACCTGTGACGCTAAAAGTGGGGGACGAGTGTCGTCGTCTTCCTCCTCGTCCGACCCTGCGCCCGCCGAACTGCTGCTAGCCATGTCGGTCCTCCTCCTCTTGCTCCTGGACGTGGAACCTTGTCTAACCAAAAGAGGGTGGAAAGGGGGATTCATGGGAAGTACCTCATCAGTGTCGAGGAGCGGCACTCCCGCCCGCTTGCACAGAGTGGTGATAAGTCCAGGCAGGAAGAACGTTTTCTTGTTACCTCGGTAGAACATCTTCCATTCTAAAATAATTTGAGCCCTACATTCAGCTCAATGCCTTGCACCGCGCACGCCACCACCAAGGCTCGAGGGAACGTCACGTCCGTGCGGTTGCTCGATGGGCAGTCACCAAGTGTAACCACCTCTTAGCATCGGGTGACTAATCTGTGCTAGTAATGCCTTCTGCGGTAACCCAGTAGACCTAGTCCCGTTTGGCCGGCTCCACCAGAATGTCCCTCAGCCATTCCAAATCCATCTCCCTCAGCTTGGCCTCGTACTCAATGTTCGAGACCTCTGGCAACTAGTACCTCATTTAAGGTTGTGGCGTTCAGAGAGATGTCAACCCCCCCTCCCTCGAATGCGAATGATGGGGCTAGGGTCGTCCCAGCGGACGTTAGGCAGGATAGCATAGAACTCCCGCACCCAGTTATCTCGTGCAGCAAGGGGAGCCTCGGTCAATGGATTTCACCTTGGGGAAAGAGATTGGGTTTAGTGGTAAGAAAGCTTGATATAATGTACTATGTGGCCATGGTTGGGTAATGTAACGAGGAAGTAAGGGTATGACATGACCGGTTAGTTGAAATACCACATGGTGGTGTTTGGAGGAACACTTAATGTGTTAGAATGGTTAGGTCATGATCAAGTAACCGGTAAGTAAGTTGGTTGAGAAGGTAGTTAGTGGTCAGAGTACTAGTGTAATTTGGAGGTACTTCAAGAAAAAGGTAGAGGTGGAGAAGCGAGTGGTTTATGTCATGATCTTACTAGTTAGTCCCTTATGTTATGTGGTGGGGGTCGGGTTGACCGATGATCCCTACCAGTACGTGTGTTTTGTACTGATACTACTCTTGGTATATCTTTTGACATAGTCTGTACGCAGGTTGGTGATGTTTCATTAGGTGAAGACAAAGAAATTCTCCAGCAGCTTCTATCTTCTTTCCGCATGGTGGGAGCTGTGTCTTTTGTTTATCTTGTCCAGATGTACTCTTAGTAGCTCTTGTACTTGTTTAGACTAGATCATTGGGAGTTTTTAATTGCTTTACAAGTTTTAATAAAAAAGAGTGCCTAAAGTTATTGTTTTAAAAATCATATTATTATATCTATCTTTGTTTTCTTTCAAGTTTCCGCATGTTTAACTATTGGGATATGAGGGTTCTCCTACTTAGGTGTTAGAGTGGGTGCCCGCACGGCCCGGTGGGTTGGGTCGTGACAAGTTTTGTCCTAGTTAATCTAATGCAAGTGTTAAAATCCTTTGTATTACTAATACCTAGAAATCTATGGTATTAGTAATACACAATGGAGTGTATATTAGTTATACATAGCATGAAAAAGTGTACCAAGCAATGTACTATTAATACACAGAGTTAATGCATGCATTAATTTTGCTAATACACTCTACCAAACAACCCCTTAATGTCTAATAAAATTATATATTTGAATTATTTATAACTCATGTCTCTTCTTCTTACTTGTAACTTCTAATATTAAATATTATTTATAACTTTTATATGCTTCATTTTTCATAGTTCTTATAAATATATTTATGTTTAAAAAATTATAATAAACAAATATAATAATAAAAACATAACAAATTATTATTTTTTACGAAGAGTTTGTAAGAAAATTAGTACTCCTATAAAAGGTTGAGGAAATTAAAACATATAAAATATTTTCAACGTAATACAACATATTGTTATTTCAACATATTACCTCTTATTCCATTTACTTCACCACGGTGAATATTTTGTTCTACTATATACATATGAATAGTTTGCACTTAAAAAATGCAAAAAAAATGAAAAAACGTATGATATCACAGATGAAGAGAAATATCAATATTATCTTATATATTCGATACTAACCTAAATATAAATATTACATATTATTATCTTACAATTAATTCATTTAGCACAAATATATTTTGATTTGTTTATTTTTATTGTAGAGTCATTTATACAAAAAGAAAGTCACGTAATTTATGATCGACTAGATTTAATATTGTTGGTTGAACCAATAATATTTTTATAAGAATCATTGATTGATTGTTACTTAACTGAATCTTTTCATATCAACTTTTATGTTTTCATCTTATTTTATGAACAATTTTATATTGAAAATGCAGCATGAGATTTTTTTCTAGAAATTTTTCTGAATAGATAATATTAGAATCGTAACTTAATTTATATTTATCTTTTATTATATCATTTATTAGACTATTTATTAGATATTGAAATATTTAAAAATATATGTAATATTTTCTTATATATGCGCGAAGCGCGGACAAGCATACTAATGTCATATATATAAGGAAGTGTTCGATAAGGTGTGCTTCATTATACATTAATATCTCAAAAAAAAAATATTTTTTTTTACATGAATCTAATTAATTTTTTATTATTCAGATTCGTAGATATAAACGATATCAAATTATCTTAACCTCAAAAAATAAGACATTATAAGACAATCAACAATAATCTTTAATAAAAATTATATTTTACCCTTTATTTATATTTCTTGATCAATTTTTTAGTAATACTAATACTGTTTTTAAAATTACGTATTACATAACTCGATATTCATGTGAAACGCACGTGCCGAAAAACTAGATAGATGTTATCACACATTTTTAACATATTGCTTCATAACCTTTCACATTCTTTATTCAGAAAAAAGCTTAATGTTTCAATTACTACTTTTCTATTCTTTGTTAATAGTTAATACTGAAAAAAGTTGGAGAGTCTCAACTATTATAACTAATGTTACTTATAATTTTTCTTGATTCTCCTAATTACTAGTAATTTTTTCTATTTCCTATATTTTTCCCAGCTGGTAGCCTCTAGAATAACAAACATGTGACTTAATTTTTTAGTTGTTCTTTTTTGGTCAAAAATATTGTATTTCAAAATATTTTTCAGTTTTTTAAATATGATATAAAAAGTTTTAAAACTTAATGAATATTTTTTTTTTGATTTACTAGTTCTAGAATAATCAAGGAACACACATTTGAGAATACGAGGGGATAATATCATTCACATGATAAAGTTATTATGGCATATTTAAAGGTGTTTATAACAATGACATGGGAGAACAAAGAAAACTAGTTGCTACTGCTAAAGATGAATAATAGGTTATCAAATTGAGTATATTATAGGGAAAACTAAGCAAATACCCCATAAAAGCAAAATAATTACAAACATATACCCGTTTACATTTATACCCCACAAAATAATTACACTAGATACCCCCCCCCCAAAACTAATTCCGCTTAACTGATACTAAAACAATATCATATAATGTAGGAAAAATCATGCAATACAACGAACTATTAATTTAAAATAAATGTTATAGTTACAGTTTAAGTTAATTCAAATTCTCAGCAAACTTTTTGTCATTCGCCTCTCTCCCCTCTCTCTGGAATCTCGCTCGTCACTCTCCTCTTTTTCAGCCCTCTCTCGCTCACCTCTCTCACTTTATACAAACACAAATTTATTTGTGTTTGTGTTTGTGTTTGTGTTTGTGTTTGTGTTTGTGTTTGTATAAAGCGAGAGAGATTGTATATACAAATACATATATCTCCATCCCATACACTTATAATACTACAAATACAAATATTTCTCTGCCCAGTTCTCTTTTGCTTTTCTCTCTCCCTCGCTTTATACAAACACCAATTATACAAAATACAATTCACAATTTGTGTTTATATAAAACGAGAGAGATTTGCTATAAAGATACAAATGTTTTAAGTCGACTCAGTTGTATATGAATTCAAATTTTATGTAGCTATGCAAATGCAATCACTGATGCATATACATAGTAATTACATATATACAATTATATAACCGATATACATACACAATTTATCCCTCTCCACTTTCTGTCCTCTCTCGCTTGCCTCTCTCCTCTCTCTCTCTCTCCCAATCTCACTCGCCACTCTAGCCTAATACAGAGAACATATACATATACAAACACTATTTTCATACAAATCGCCGCAATTTCTACAAATCAGATGCTTCATAGAAAACACATTTTGGCTATGGAACGCAAATAACAAAACTATAGCTATAAAGCGCTAATATGATTTTTTATGTTTGTTATTCCTAAAATTTACTCTATAATGTATTGGTATCATTAAGGCTGATAATTTCGCTTAGTTGATCAGTATATATATACTGTATTGGTATCGTTAAAGTCTCTTGCTCATATTTATATGTTATAGCTATAATTTGTGTAATTGTGCTCCATAGCAAATTTTATGTTTGCTATGGAGCTTTTGATTTGTATAATTCACTAGAAACATCCAATTTTATATAAATTGTTCAGATTTGTATAAATTTATATATACATTGTAATTTGTATAATAAGATTTGTATTTGTATAGTTATAAGTGTATATATATAGGACAAAAATATATGTATTTGTATTTATATATACACTTTTCTCTCGCTTTATACAAACACAAACGCATTTTATACGTTTTATACCGAAATGTATAAAATGGCTAATTGTATACCGAATCAGATGGCACAAAAAGGGGATATTTGCTGCGAATTACAATTAAAATAAACTATGGCTATAACATTTAATTTGAATTAATAGTTTGTTATTTCATACAATTTTCCCTAGTTACATTGACTAATGAATTGAATAATTTCTGAACAAGAAACTTTAATGATACCAGATATATATATATATATACTATTATAATATCATTGACTAATGAGTAATTTATGGAAAAAAAACCTTAATGATAATATCATTGACTAATGAGTAATTTATGGAAAAAAAACCTTAATGATACCATAATAATATACAAATATTCTTATAGTATGTAACAACCGGTTCTCGTCATTATAGAAAATCCAATGGGGAAAAATTTCGGACCGAAAAACTTTTTCATAGTAACTTGAAATTTCCCAACCTAATCCAGATTTGGACGAAATCGAAGTCAGTAAGGTCTAGGGAAATATAGTAACAATTGGGTGATCTAATTTTAAATTTGATCACATGAGTAGATAGCTAAGACGTTAAAAAGCCCATACGACCTTACGAAATTGAATTAGGGTTAGTAGAACTCCCAAAACTGATCTTAGCGTGAACGGGTAGTTTCTGAGTATCGTTGGTTGTAGGTGATGGTTTTGATTCCATGTTGTATGATGTTTGTTTGTTCTTGCTTCATTATAATACATGTATGTATGCGGATGTTGCATTATTGACCACACTAATTGTAAATAAGGATAGATGAATGATGAATGTCATGAATCATGACTTGATTGTATGATTTTTGAGAATATACTTGTGATTGTGATTATGGCTTGTTGAATAGATCGGGTGTAGCGTTCCGACACACTAACTTGGATCGATTGCCACGTTCCGGCATAAATATGGTATCGGTTGTCACGTTCCAAGATAAACATTAGATCGGGTACCACGTACTGGTACGCTAACAGTTTGGGTGTGAGTCCCATGAGAGGACCATTGATTTGACATAACTGTATATCTTAAGAAATGTGAAATTGTTTGTTGTTCGTAAAAGATGTTGATATCGTATATGTTCGGTGTATGCATGTTATTATTTTGTTGTAATGACTTATGTAAGTTGCACTTAATGGGATAGCCGCATGTTTGTACCAGTACATTGTGGTTGTGTACTGATACTCAACTTGTTGTTTCTTTGTTGAGTACAGGGCATCTTCAAGCGGCTATTGACAGACCTCGATTAGAAGACCAGTGATCGTTTCAAATTCAAGGGTGAGTCAGTTCTTTCGGGCTGCCTTGAGTTCTCCTTTTGTTTAGTCCATTTCTTCGGACTTAGACTAGTTCTTTAGATAATTCTCTTGTTTAGTTTGGGTTGTACCCACTTCTTTAGACCATGGTTCTTTTTTAGAGTTTTAATACATTAAGTTTCAGGTTCTAGGCATTATTTTCGCAATCATTTGTTAGACTTTTAGAATTTATCGGAACTCTACTTTAATTCTGCATTTAAACCTACTTTCGTATCATTAAATGCTTAGTTTTATGGTTAGCTAATTAGTATTAATGGTTCTCCCACCAGAGGGTTAGTGTGGGTGCCAATCACGATGGTCTGGGTCGTGACAAAGTTGGTGTCAGAGCCTAGGTTCGTTGATCTCGATGTACCAAAATGAGTCTAGTAGAGTCTTGCGGAACGGTACAGAGACGTCTAAACTTTTCTTCGAGAGGCTATAGGACTTTAGGAAATCCCTCTACTTTCTTTTGTCTCATTTTGTGCTATAACTTGATTCCAATTGGTATTTGGCAATTCAAATTGGTATCTAACCTCCTTCACTCTTCTGTACGGAGATGGTTAACACTAGGTTCAACGGCGTCAGGCCCGTAGCTCCCGTCAACGCGTCAGCTAAGAAATCTGCAGCGAGAGGTCACGGTCGAGGCAGGGGTAGAGGAAGAGCTAGGGGTAGAGGCCGAGGAAAGGTGGTGCCTACTAGTGATGGAGCACCAGTTGAGAATGCTCCCAGAAATAAGGGCCCTCTTGTGCATCATAAAGAGGTAGATAAGAATATCGAGGTTGAGAATGAGGAAAATGTAGGATAAAAGGAAGAGGTGCAGGCTGAGACTACAGGTATTCCTCCCATAGACCCAATGTTAGCTCAACAAATCATGTCGTTCTTGAAAGGATTGGTTGGTCCTGGAGTGCTTCCCTCTGTTCAAGAAACTCAAGCTCTCGACAATCCCCCTATTTCTATCACTGTCCCCAAGGTGGGTGGAAATGTAGGTAATGATTCTTTCTTCTGTCCTTTGTTGGGTCCTGTTATGACTGGTAATGAGCATGAGATGTTGACTAAGTTCTTGAAGTTGAAACCGCCTACGTTCCATGGTTCCGAGAGTGAGGATGCATATGAGTTCATCCTAGATTGCTATTAGAGGCTTCATAAGTCGAGAATTGTCCATCAACATGGGGTTGAGTTTGTGACCTTTCAGCTTCAAGGTGAGGCTAAGCAGTGGTGGAGAGCTTATATGGAATGCAAATCTTCAGTTTTACCACCACTTACTTGGACCCAGTTTCATGCTCTATTTTTAGAGAAGTATGTGCCTCAGACCTTGAGAGACCGTAAGAAGGATGAGTTCATGGCTTTGAAGCAAGGTGGTGGCTGCTTATGAGGCCAAGTTCCATGCCTTGTCTAGATATGCTACGCAATTGGTGACTACTGAGGAAGAGAGGATCCGTTTATTTATTAAGGGACTAAATTCTGAGTTGTACGTATTATCTGTTCATATGACCTCTGCAGGGAAAACCTTCAATAAGGTAACAGATTTTGTGAAGAAAATGGAGGGGGTGAGATGAGACGGTCAGACTAAGGCATTGGCAAGTTGGGATCTTACTCCAGAGGTTCAGGGAGGCCAACACTTGTAGCCTGGCCAATTCAGTCCAATATGCCTGTCTCTACAGGTAATTACTCCAGAACTCCACCTCAGAATTTGATTCAAGATAGCCAGGGAGTCGCGCCTTCGGCGGGCAGCAGACCATCTTTTGATCGTACTTGCTATAACTGTGGAGAACCTGGGCATATGAGAAGAGATTGTCCCCACCCGCGCATGATGATTTCGTGCGACAGTAGACTAGAGCAGTGGTACCCGCGGGAAATGGTAATATTGGTCGAGAGCATCTACAAGGTGGGCGGGGAGGAAACCAGTGAGGCCGCAGCGGTAGGGGAAATGGTAACGCATGCAGAGGTACAGTGCAGCCATGTAGGGAAGTGTCCCATCACGATGATAGGGCTCAGTGTTATGCTTTTCCGGGCAAGACCGAGGCAGAGACGTTTGACGCAATGATCACAAGTACTATTCTTGTCTGTGACCAGATGGCTAATGTTCTATTTGATCCGGGTTCTACTTATTATTATGTGTTTGTGCATTTTTCCTCAGCATTTTCTATGATTTGTGATATACTTGATGCCCCCATCCATGTTTCTACCACAGTTGAAAAGTCTGTCATGGTCACTCATGTCTATCGTGCTTGTCTTATTTTTTTTTATGGGTTTTTAGACTTGGGCTGATTTGGTGATTTTGAATATGACTGACTTTGATATAATCTTAGGCATGACTTGGTTGTCCCCCTATTATGTTGTGCTTAATTGTAATACTAAGTTTGTGACTCTAGAAATTCCAGGAAGGGAAAAGTTAGAGTGGGAAGGGGTGTACAAGCCTAAGTAAGCTAAGATCATATCCTCTATTCGGGCAAGGAAACTGGTAGGGCAGGGTTGTTTGGCTTATGTGGCTCATATTCAGAATGTTGAGGTTGAGTCTCCTTCTATTGAGTCTATTCATATGGTGTCAAAATTTAGAGATGTGTTTCCTACTGATTTGCCTGGTATGCCTCCGGATAGAGATATAGATTTTTGCATTGATTTGGACCCTGGTACCCGCCCCATTGATATTCCTCCATATCGCATGGCTTAGGAAGAATTAAGAGAGCTTAAGGCTCAAATCCAAGAACTTCTTGATAAAGGATTTATTCGTCCTAGTGCTTCCCTGTGAGGTGCTCCAGTTTTTTTGTGAAGAAGAAAGATGGTAGTATGAGGATGTGTATAGATTAACGGCAATTGAATAGGGTCGTCATTCAAAACAAGTACCCATTGCCTCGAATAGATGACCGTTTTGACCAATTGCAAGGTGCATTAGTTTTTTCTAAGATTGATCTAAGGTCTAGTTACCATCAGTTAAAGAATAGGCATGAGGATGTGCCCAAGACGGCGTTTAGAACCCGTTATGGGCACTATGAGTTTCTAGTTATGTCTTTTGGTTTGACTAATGCTCATGCAACTTTCATGAGTTTGATGAATGGGGTGTTCAAGTCATTCCTTGACTCATTTGTTATAGTCTTTATTGATGACATTTTGGTCTATTCGAAAAGTGAGGAAGAGCATGACGACCATCTTCGTATTGTTCTGGGTGTTCTTGGGAAACAAAGGTTGTATGTGAAATTTTCTAAGTGTGAATTTTGGTTGACTTCGGTTGCATTTTTGGGGCATGTAGTTTCAAAGGAAGGAGTAATGGTAGATCCCCAAAAATTTGAGGCGGTTAAGAATTGGGTTCGGCCTAGCTCTGTGACAAAGTTAGGAGTTTTGTGGGGCTCGCTAGCTACTATCGTCGATTTGTGAAGAACTTTGTTTCTTGTGCCACTCACTTGACAAATTTGACCAAAAAGGAGATACTATTTGAATAGACTAAAAAATGTGAGGAGAGTTTTCAAAAGCTCAAGACTCTTTTGACCATCGCGCCTATTCTAGCACTACCGATTGAAGGTAAAAATTTTATAGTTTATTGTGATGCTTCACATTCTGGTTTGGGTGCGGTATTAATGCAGGACAAGAATGTCATATCCTATGCATTAATGCAGTTGAAGGTGCATGAGAGGAATTATCTAACGCATGATTTGGAGTTGGCAGCGGTAGTATTTGCTCTTAAGATTTGGCGGCATTATCTTTATGGTGTTAAGTGTGAGGTGTTTACTGATCATCGTAGTTTGCAGCATGTGTTCACTCAGAAGGATCTGAATTTGAGACAAAAAAGGTGGATGGAGCTACTTAAGGATTATGATGTGACCATTCAAAACCATCTAGTAAGGCTAATGTAGTGGCAAACGCTTTGAGTCGAAAAGTGGTGAGTATGGGTAGTTTAGCTTGCTTAAGGGTAACTAAGTGACCTTTGGCTAAGGAAATTCATACCTTGGAGTCTAAGCTCATGCAGTTAGGCATCTCAGAAAAAGGCGGGGTGTTAGCTAGCATTGAAGTTAGGGCCACGTTCATTGAGGAGATCAAGACCAAACAATTTGAGGATGAAAATTTGAACGAGCTTAAGAATAAGACTGTTTTTGGTAAGGCACAAGAGACCACTCTTGATGCGAAAGGTGTACTCCATTTTAAAGGAAGGATTTGTGTTCCTCGAGTTGATGACTTGGTTCAGAAATTGTTGACAGAATCCCATGGATCGCGATATTCCATTCATTCGGGTGTGACTAAGATGTACCGAGATTTGAAACGAATTTATCGGTGGCCGGGCATGAAGAAAGACATAGCGGAGTTTGTGGCTAAGTGTCAAAATTGCCAACAAGTAAAGTATGAACATCAAAGGCATGCAGGTTTGCTTTAGAGAATGTCAATTCCGAAATGGAAGTGGGAAAGGATAGCCATGGATTTCATGGTTGGTCTTCCCAAGACTTTGGGGAAATTTGATTCTATTTGGGTAGTAGTTGATAGATTGACTAAGTCAGCCCATTTTATTCCGGTAAGAATAGATTATAATGCTGAACAATTGGCTAAGGTTTATGTGAAAGAGATAGTGAGGTTGCATGGGGTGCCCCTTTCTATTATCTCAGACAGTGGTACGCAATTTACCTCCAAGTTTTGGAGGAAGTTACATGATGAATTGGGCACACAACTGACTTTTAGTACAACTTTCCATCCACAGACGTACGGGCAGTCAGAGAGGACTATTCAAGTGTTAGAAGACATGTTGAGGGCATGTGTGATTGATTTTGGAGGGCATTGGGATAAGTTCCTACCGTTGTGTGAGTTCTCATATAATAATAGTTATCACTCCAGCATTGATATGGCACTATTTGAGGCAATTTATGGGAGGCGATGTAGATCACCCATAGGATGGTTCGAGGCTGGAGATGTGAAACATTTGGGGTTGATTTAGTGAAGGATGCTTAGGATAAGGTGAGAAGCATCCAAGCTAAGCTTTTAGTGGCCCAGAATAGACAGAAGAAATATGTAGACCATAAGGTAAGAGACATGGCATTTCAGACTGGTGAGAATGTTCTTCTTAAGGTATCACCCATGAAAGGGGTGATGAGATTTGGCAAGAAGGGCAAGCTCAGTTTGCGATACACTGGTCCCTTTGAGGTTTTTGAATGTGTAGGGGACAGTGGCTTATAGATTGTCTTTACCTCCTAACCTATTGGGAGTTCATCCAGTATTTCATGTGTCTATGTTGAAGAGATATCATGGTGACGGGGATTACATCATAAAATGGGACTCAGTTGTGTTAGACAAAGACCTTCAGTATGAGCAGGAACCGATTGCAATTCTTGATCGTGATGTGCGTAAGCTTAGGACCAAGGAGATTAAGTCCGTGAAGGTTCAATGAAAGCATGTTCCAGTTGAGGAAGCTACTTGGGAAACCGAGAAGGACATGCGAGACAAGTATCCCCAGTTGTTCATCGATTCAGGTACTACTACATTCTTTCTTTAGCCTATTTTTCCTAAGTTTGTCACTCGAGGACGAGTGATGGATAAATTGGTATCTATTGTAACGACCGGTTTCCGTCATTACAGAAAAGCCAACGGGGAAAAAATTTGGGCCAGAAAACTTTTTCGTAATAACTTGAAATTTCCCAACCTAGTCCAGATTTGGATGAAATCAGAGTCAGTAAGGTCTAGGGAAATATGGTAAAAATTGAGTGATCTAATTTTGAATTTGATCACATGAGTAGATAGCTAAGACGTTTAGGAACCCGTACGACTTTACGGAATTGAATTCGAGTTAGTAGAACTCCTGAAACTGATCTTAGCGTGAACGGATAGTTTCTGAGTATCGTTGGTTGTAGGTGATTGTTGTGATTTCATATTGTGTGATGTATGTTTGTTCTTGCTTCATTATAATACATGTATGTATGCGGATGTTGCATTATTGATCACACTAATTGTAAATGAGGATAGATGAATGATGAATGCCATGAATCATTACTTGATTGTATGATTTTTGAGAATATACTTGTGATTGTGATTGTGGCTTCTTGAATGGATCGGGTGTTGCGTTCCGACACACTAACTTGGATCGTTTGCTACATTCTGGCATAAACATGAGATCGGTTGCCACGTTCCGGCATAAATATTGGATCGGGTACCACGTACCGGTACGCTAACAGTTTGGGTGTGGGTCCCATGAGAGGACTATTGATTTGACATAATTGTATATCTTGAGAAATGTGAAATTGTTCGTTGTTCGTAAAAGATGTTGATATCGTTTATGTTCGGTGTATGCATGTTATTATTTTGTTGTAATAACTAATGTATGTTGCACTTAATGGGATAGCCGTGTGATCCTACCAGTACATTGCGGTTGTATACTGATACTGCACTTGCTATTTCTTTGTGGAGTATAGGGTATCTTCAAGCGGCTATTGACAGACCTCGATTAGAAGATCAGTGATCGTTTCAAATTCAAGGGTGATCCAGTTCTTCCGGGCTGCCTTGAGTTCTCCTTTTGTTTAGTCCATTTCTTCGGACTTAGACTAGGTCTTTAGATAATTCTCTTGTTTAGTTTGGGTTGTATCCACTTCTTTAGACCATGGTTCCTTGTTTAGAGTTTTGGTACATTGAGTTTCAAGTTCTAGGCGTTATTTCCGCAATCGTTTGTTAGACTTTTAGAGTTTATGGGAACTCTACTTTAATTCTGCATTTAAACCTACTTCCGTATCTTTAAATGCTTAGTTTTATGGTTAGCTAATTAGTATTAATGGTTCTCCCACCGGAGGGTTAGTGTAGGTGTTAATCACGATGGTCTGGGTCGTGACATAGTATCATTGACTAATGAGTAATTTGTGAACAAGAAACATTAATGATATATATATATATATATATATGCACACACTTATTTAGTATCAATTGATGAAATTACCAGCCTTAGTGATAGCAATACACTGTATGATACTGATTTAGTATCAGTTAAGTGAAATTTATCAGCCTTAATGAATGGGGGTATGGGCTGTAATTATTTTGAGAGAATGAGTCATTCTTGAATTACTTTGGATTGAGATATGAACATGTAAATATTTTGACTTTTATGACACATTCATGTAGTTTTTTTCTATCTTATACTTTGTATGCACATGAACAAAACAATAGATAATGTGATATTGACTAGCACACACTTATTTAGTATCAATTCATGAAATTATCAACCTTGGTGATACCAATACACTGTATGATACTGATTTAGTATCAGTTAAGCGAAATTTATCAGCCTTAATGAATGGGGGTATGAGCTGTAATTATTTTGAGAGAATGAGTCATTCTTGAATTACTTTGGATTGAGCTATGAACAAGTAATTATTTTGACTTTTATGACACATTCATGTAGTTTTTTTCTATCTTATACTTTGCATGCACATGAACAAAACAATAGAAAATGTGATATTGACTAATCTATGAAAAGTCAATTATATCAAAGAATAAATATTATAATTAAAAATATGTAAGAAGATAAAATTCATTAAAAAGTAAGAATTTCACGATCTTTAAAGTTATTAATATATGTGATAATACAAAATTTCTAAAATTCAAATATTCAAAATGATCATTCATAATCTTAATGAGATCCTGAGTTACTGTGAGAAGCGCGGATAAGTCTAGTAACCTAGTTAAATAATAAACAAGAACATATAATAAAAATTAAATAATGATACCACCATATCAAATTAGGTATAACATAAAATGACTCTTTGTTACCCAACAATAAAGAATAAATTTAACAATACAGTTTAAGTAACCATCAAAACAACACATAGTCAAACACTACACGTCCTCAATTACATGATCAACAAACTCCTAATTCACAAATGTTGACAAAGCAACCACTGATGGAGCTAAAGCATGTAACTATTAAATTAAAAAATATCTAATGAGTTTCATCAAGTGTACAATTTGTACCATAATTTACCTTTATTTTTATTTATATTATTGATAAGATAGAAACTTCATAATTCACCTTGATTTTTGGACTGAAAATGCTGAAGGTAATAAAAGTTAACTAGGATAACAAGACCTAAAATTTGAAAATAGCAGCACCACTTGAAGGCTTGGATGCAAAAATGTACAAGCCAAGATCATTCTTACTGATGGTTCCTTTGTCAATCCTTGATTGATAAAATTGCTCCTGAAACATAATAAACCACCATATTATGGGTATGGTTAGAGCATAACGATTACGATAAAATATTCATGACTTGTTAAATAGAGATGACAATGAAATTAACCTTCAAATTGAGTATAAATTGTGGAACAAGACTCTCTTTCACCAAAGCCACTGCACAACCACCCCATCCGGCTCCTGTAAGCCTAGCTCCAAGAGCACCATTATCTCGACAAATCTTCACAAGTTCTTCTAATTCTGGACAACTGATTCCAACAAATAATTGAAACTCATCGACCAAGATATTTCAATCCAGAGGGGGGTATATTATAAGAAGAACGGGAGTTCCATGTAATAAGGTCCAACAGTAAAGCTGGAGTTTTACCTGCACTCATAAAGGACGCTGCAGCTATGGTGACTGTCGTTCATAAGGTCACCTAACTTCTTCAACATGTCTTCATCACTGCAATGACCAATTTGTTACGATTTTAAGTATGACGAAAAGAAAAGCTGGGAAAAGCCCGGTGAAAAGTACATCCTCCATGACAGACCTTAATTCTGACGATACGGTGTCTTTAAAAGCGTGCACACGTTTGGCTTCAGAATATACATGGGCAGCTCTCTGAAAGGTGAAAGAAGATCACTAATTTGTGAAAATTCAAGTGGAGTAAAAGATACTGATGTTATGCAATAAGAAATGACAATTTGATGATATATCAATATAAGCAGACATGACTAAAGGAACAAACATCTACAATTCTTTATTAAAGAAGTACAAGCAAAGGTATGTGTGGAAATAATAAAAGGCCTATGCAAGAGAACTTATTAATTGTCAACATCTTTCTAAGGAATAAAATGGACAAAGGATTTGAAGCAAATCAATTTGAAACAGGTAAAGGCCCAGTATGAAGATGGAAACACAAAGAAAAAACGAAAATGGAATAGGTATGAAAGCACATACTGACCTGATGCAACTTGTAACACTTAGCAGCACGAAGCACATCCAAAGAAGTTGGTGAGGCGGCAAAGATTGTTTCCAGCTTTTCCTTGGTGATATTCTCAATGTCTTCGCTGGTATATGGTTCTTCATGCAATAGCTCCTGTAGGAGTGGTGGGAATTGTTACAGATAAATGTAATATAAGCAAACAACAAGAGTAAAAGCACAAACCCCTCTTTGAATACGAACATAACATGGACCACAATCACAAACAAATACTGAGAGAATGAAAAAGAAAAACAAAGTGAAAATCCAATCCACCTACGCATGATTATTCAACTTGAAGAAAATGGCCATCACAGATATCACCCAATGGGCAGGGAGGCAAACTAGTAATTAATGAAATCAAATCACAAAGACAGATGTCAGGCAAGAGGGGAATGAACCAAGATTATAGAGTACATACCTTGACAGCAAGGATAGGATCAGAAGAACTGTGTGTACCAGCGAATGATACACACAACCCTTCAACATCAGAAAGAGTTTTTACACTATATATCACCTCCTTAGGTTCCATCCCCAGCTTAATACCCAGTACAATCTGCAAAATTTCAAATCAGCATCTAAAGGGGAAAACTAGCATATCCAAGTAGGTTATTCTGCAATGCTCATTCAAGAGGCAATATCTATCTATGTAAATATAAATGTAAACAAGAACGTGTAAGTTGCTGACATATTCAGTCAAAAAATTGACTAGAAAATAGTTAACAGACCACGAAACAAAGATTCACAAGGGCTGAATTGATAAAGCAACAAAAACACATGCAGCAGATAGTAGAAGCATTTTGCATCTTTGTTAGTTTTGCACAAAAAGCAAATAAATAGTCAACAGCATGGTTTTCCTGCAACTCCAGCAAATAAAATATAATGGATACTACATACTCTACATTATTCCAAGGAGTGTTATCAAAGGCGAAAAGCGCAAAGAAGCTCTAAGGTCCATTGGGGCTTTAAGCGAAAAGCACAAATAAAGCATGGCCTTAATGAAAAAAGGTGCAAAGGGAGAAAAAACACAAATATATATGTTTAGTCCAAAACTAATAATTATAAACATGAATGACAATTATATGAACAAAGAAATTGAATTTTTTTTATGATAACGTGAGATATCAATTGTTTAGCGTCGCATCTTCAACAGATGCTTATTGGCAAGGATAAATATGCCTTAGAACCTTGATGACGACACTGAAGTGCACATAAAGCGAGGCGAAGAGCTCACCGTGTTTTGAGCCTCACTTAGAGCTTATGCTCGCCTTTGACAACACTAATTCCAAGGACTACAGTCTCCTAAGGACATTGAGTTTGTAAAAGATATTAATGAACCACTAAGCAAGTGTAAATTAAGGAATAAGTCATAAATCTAGGTAGTTTAATTTTTATTTTTTATAATGGTGATGTCTGAACCACTCGACTAAGTATTTAGCTTCAAGTTTCAAGATACTAAAATAAGATGTCATAAGAAATTTAAAAACCCCAAGAAACCAATTGAGAAACAGATAATTAGAACTATTATGATCAGAGAGATAAGAAAATCATCCTCTTTGCTCTAACATCTAAATCTTACAGCAGCTAGTCGGCATTCAACAACCCGATTATTGTAGTTAACTGCAGCAGTAACTGCTTTTTGTGATTCAGCTAATGAATGGGCTATCACAAAAGTTCCACCAGCAGGCAGTTGTACATCAGTTGCACGTATAGGATTGAAATCAATCAGTTCAGCAAACCCAGATTTTGCCATAACAGAGATGGCCTGCACAAAATAATCGATTGATGCCTTTAAGAATCAAATATTAAGTCAAGACTGTCTGCATCGCTATATTGAACTAGCAAAGAGACACATTATATTGAAATTCAGGAGAAGAATAAGGAAAACATCAATATTTAGGACAACTAATTATATACTGCACTTTGCATTGGTCCAGCTGTAACTAAGTAACCAAGATTTAGTGTTCAATTGCATTACCTGATCCATTCCACCAGACTGAGTCCCAATGTGCCTTTCACACTCACATGTGAGTTGAGCAATTTCTTTCTGCAGAGAAAATATTATCACTTCTAGGTCAAAACAGAGATACAGCTAACACTACCAACAGATTCAAATTTTGCAAACTCAAGCAAATGAAGATAGAAGAAAAGGAAGATAGTTTCAACAAATTAGGAAAGAAATTAGTCATGACAAATTCATTCATCTTAATGTTGTACTCCTTACAAAGAAACTTTCTAAAGAGGGAAAGAAATCAGATCCAAAACAAATGTTCAGGGTGGAAGCCGATCAAACAGCCATAGATGGATGCCACAGTAGTGGCGGACCTAGATTTTTCGTCAAGCAGGTTCAACACAGAATCTTTCCGACCGCAGCAGCACGAGTATTTAAGGTCAACCATGACAAGCAGGTTTTGCTTGCTGTTCTTTTATTGATATTTTGAAACTATTCGTTTATTCAAAACAGTTGAATTAAAACTTTCAACAAATAACTTGTTTACTTCAAAAGGTTTGTTTTCACTTCATTTTAACCAAAAATCAACTTAATCATTACTATAGTCATCTAACAATATTAATACCTATAACAAAAGAAACCCCCAACCAAAAGAAAAAGAGCGACAAACTGAATTAAACAAATATCAAGAAAAAGTTGAAAAAATTTTGCTCTAACAAAATTTGAAGTTGTCTCTAATTTAATTTTTTAGTTTTTTCCCTAACATAACTTTTGAAGTTTTGTCTCTAGATTTATTGCTAGCTTTATCACTTAAAAGAAGTATTACAGAAACTTAGCCTATGAAAACACAAAAGAAAGACTAATTTTATATAACAAAAAAAATTCACATTAAACTCAACAATAAGCTAAACAAAATTTAATTACCAAACATTAGGTTAATTATACACAAAAGCAAAGAATTACCAAACTAACATCAAGCTAGAAAAGAAAATAAGTTCTTTGCATAATATGGTAAGGATACTACCTTGGGCATGTTAACACCAATTGAGGCCATTATAGCAATAAAGGAAGAGCAAACAAATGCTGCAGAGCTCGAAAGTCCAGACCCTAAAGCCAACAAACATGGAAACCATGGAATAAGCCATAAAAGCGGACTACTTAATTACTACCGGACAGTATTCAAGATCGGAAGACATATATATATACCTGTAGGAACTGTACCATCAACAATAACATCAAGTCCAACAGGTTCACCAACATCTATCCCTTTCAACTTGGCATATTCATAGAAACCCTTGTACCTGCACACACAGATTAGCAGTTTTACTATGAAATGCATATATGAATAGTTTCAACTTTTATATTTTAACTTTCTTCTCACAGCACATACTTCCCAAGAGTTCACATAAAGCATGATAAATGAAGTAAAATTTAATGTCTGTCAACTTGTAGTTCATCTCAATACTATCTGATTCTCTGGATCTTGGATGAAGAAATCAAGAAAGTAAGGTCTTACCCACAAATGAAATAATGACCCCATCTGTGATTCTTCAGATCAACCTCCTGAAAAGTTAGACAAAAGGTTATTGACAAAAAAAAAAAAAAAACTAAAATTGCAGTACTCAAGAATCATGATTCTGTTATCTCTTAAAAGCTTTTGGGGAATAATATAAGTTGTTTTTCAGAAGCTAAAAAAAACTAGTTTTTCCATAAAAGTATGTTTTTGGAAAATACTTGTGAGAAAAATACACTTAAAAGCACTTTTAAAAGCTTGAGCAAACACTAACGGCTGCTCAAAAGTGTTTTTAAAATTTATTGTCCAAACACAAACTACTTCTCACCAAAAGTACTTCGAAAAAAAAACATTTTTCAAAAATAAGTTGATTTTAAAAGATCGGCCAAATAGGCTATAAAGCTCGAAGGATGTCACAACATTTTATATGTATGTGTTGTAAAGCAAAATAATGATGAAAAAAGTGACAGAAAGAATCTCAAGCAAATTCCATATTCTCACTCACCAATGATAACACCCAAAAAAATATTTCAGAGTAAAAAAATATTTTAGCAGCCTTGTCAATTCAAATACATCAGAGATCACAAACCAAAAGCACATAGTCAAAGTTATGATACCTGCAGATGATCAGCAGGGTAAGTACACAAGGAGTACTTATCACTATTCACATTGGCAATTCTAAGAAGCTTCTGAGGTTCATTAGAGTCGTGCTTCCGTATAGCCACAATTGTGTCTTGCCGAATTGCCATAGGCAAAACAGAGTAACCCTCATAGTCTATATGTTCTCCAATCAGGTTCACTCTCCCTGCATACCATAATTGAACAACAACAAAGATTCATAGTTGAAATACGAATATACCATACTATTAAAGTTCAAATTTTGAACATAACCGACAAGATTTTGAAAACCCAGATTTTGAATTAAACCCACAAGAAAGAAAGAAAGAAAGTTGAGATTTTGAAAGTGTAATTGACCTGGGGATCGAGCGTAGACATGAGGGGATTGGCCAAATAAGTCTATAAACTTGGCTTTCAAATTCTTGAATCGAAGTTGAGCCTCTTCAAGCTGTGATCCACTACCATAAACAGGTTCAAGATCAGAGAAAATTGGAATTGGTAATTCCTCGTGTCTAGCCATTCAATTTTGTGTAGTTTCTCAACAGCAACAGTGAAATCTGATGAAGAATTGACAAGGAATATACAGATAATAAAAAGAGAGGAAGAGACTTGAGGATATTTTATTATATAAAAAGTTGATAAGAGAGTTGTCTTTTTGAATGGGATTGTATTGTGATGATGTAAGGAATTGAAGTAGATTTTTGGATAATTCGTGGGACTCCTAAATCATGTGACTCAGTTTACTTTTTACCATTTTTTTGGTTTACCTTTTTTGACTTCCTTTTTTAACACTTTGTTTGGATTATTGTTACCCATTATTTCATAATGTATTGTATTGTATTGTATTGTACTGTACTGTACTGTATGGTAGATACAATGTTTGGCTAGACTGTATTGTTTGTTATTGTTTAATAACATATTAATTGTTTGGTTTGATTGTATAGTTCTGTATTGTAATTTATAAATTTACTAAAATATCCTTAATTATTCTAGGGTAGGAGGTTTGACTAGAATTAAATAATATAAGGTAAAGGGTAAAATAGTATTTTGAAATATTATGTAAAGATATAATTGGAAAAAGAAATTACGTAACAATAGAAAACACACCAAATCGGTTGTTCCATAAAATAGGGGTTTTCATTGTTACGTAACAACGAAATTTAACAATACAATACAATACATTTTAAGTAACAATCAAAACAAACATTGTAGGTATGGTAACGATACAATACAATACAATGGGTAACAATGATCCAAACAGAGTGTAAGAGTTCCTTTTACAAAACTCATCTAAATTTTTTATATGATGTATCCTATTTGGTCGAGAATTTGCTCATAAAATTTTTAAATTTTTGAAAATAAAATATATATTTGTAAATTAGGTAAAATATGTTGAATTCGAAAGTAATTAGGACGTCATGCGAAAGCTTACAATTGTAAATCATATGTCCATAAATTAGAGAACCATAAAATTATACTAAAAGACATAAAATTATTATATGATATGACCAATTGGCCTACATAATTAGAAACTAATTAAAAGCATGTAGAGAGAAAATCTTCTCATAAATAAAATTTTCTAAAGGAATACATACATTGTGAATTCTATTGTATTATGCTATGAGAATGAGATCTTCAATTTATAGATCTCCAAAATTTCCCCCTAAGAAAAAAAAAACCAAATATGAAAGAAAATTATATTATTATTTTTTCGAAAAACTAAAAACAATTATTGTAATGCTTTAATTTTTCTTCAAGAGAAAAATTAAAACTCAAATATGGTAAGAAAATCAGGGCAAAACTCTAACAATAAGTATTATAAGTAATAATAATTGACAATTCAAAATATAAAAGATATATGAAAAATTTATAGTAAAAAATAAACTTGTTTGAATTTCAAAATTTCAAAACGTGTCACGTAAATTACGACAAGCGGAGTACTAATATAGTGGGTTATATAAAATTTATTAAGGAACTAGGCTTTGGGATTGTTATGTTGATGAAACTTATATAGCGCATTAAATTAGTGTCTTATAAAAAAATACGGAAAATGGTCATATTTTCCCCTGTACTCTCGAAAAAAGGGTTATATTTGTCCTTTGTCATACTTTTTAAATATATTTGCCCCTATCATCTAACTTTAGACACATATTTTTCCTTGGATAATTAAGTCTTATATCCTCAGTTTTATTATCCTGCGTGGCACACCTATATGTATGCTAGTATACGTACCCACACGTTGCGCGACTATTTTAAAATATAATAATATTTTAAATTTAAAAAATTAAGATTTATTGTCTATTTAGTAATGTATATTTTAAAAGTAATAATACTAATCAATAACTTATTTATTTGAGCACATTAAATTAATATTTGTATAACATCATTTTCATAATACCAGACATGGCACATGCACATATTTGGTGCAATAAGATCCTAAGACCACGTTTGCTTTATTACTCTTCATAGGATTTTGTAGCTTGAAATGACTCTTTGTTCATAATAATTTTTACCGTATAACTTGCTTGATTTCTAAAATATGTTAAAGTCCTAAAATTAATTTTATTTTTACTTATATTTGATTAGAATAACTATTTTTAAAAAAAGATATTTTTTGTAGTTTAAAACTTCTTCAATTACGATAAACAGGAAAAGTTATAACCATCTTTAAATTTATAAGTATTAAATTAAAAAATTTAAATCTTTATCTATCAATATTATGTTTATCTTGTAAAAAAATTGAAATTTTAAAATTTCTACAATCAAGACAAAGTGGAAACATTGTAACCATCTCAAAAATTCTTTAGTATTAAATTTAAATTTTAAACCTTAATCTGTCAATTAACTTTTTAAAAACATTTCGAGATATTTTTTTTATCGTTAAACCCAAATTCAAAAGAAAATATACATTTAAGTTAAAGTTTTGAATTTATTAAGATTCAAGAATGAAACATAAATATTAAAAAAGTATTTATTTTCCGTGAATAAAATAACGTAATATATTTTTTGAGATTATAAAATCTAGTCATTTTTACTGAAATTTGTATAACTTTTAATTTAATTAAATTTGAATTTTCTGATGTTAAAAGGCGTCTGTCATTATTGCACGTACAATTTATATATATTGAATTTTCTGATGTTAAAAGGCGTCTGTCATTATTGCACGTACAATTTATATATATATTTATTTATTTATTTATTATTATTATTACCCTTATTTAGAAGAGGGAGTTGTGAAGGACCAACACAGTTCCAAATACTTGTTCCAAATGTAATTTAAGTTGTACCCCCCACTTTATTCAACAAGTATTCTACTAGCATTGACAAAAGTGGGCTCCATTTCATTGTTAATTGAATGAGTCTTTATGGCTTTTCCTATAAACACGTGTTGTACCTCGATCCACGTGTAGCATATTAGCTATCTCTACAATTTTACTTTCCTTTTTTGCTACTTTGACTGACATTTCTCATCTTCATTTTCTCTGCAATTTTACTTTCCTCTTCCTTGCTTTTGCTCCATCTTTCTTCATCATTTTGTTAAATTTCTTGCGGCTGATTTGAGATAAGAGTTTTAACAACTCTAGAAGCATTCAAGATCTACCAGCATCATTAAATTTTGGGGATTTCTGCCAGATGAACAAGGGCACTTTTAGAGATCTGTATGTTTGTTGTCTATCGAGTTTAGCTCTTTCATTGTTTGCATCGATTTCTCCTCAACAGTTGCTCTAATCCTTAGTTACAGTAAGTTTTGCTTCCCCTTCTTCCCCAATTTTTCGGTAATGTGTCCAACTCTTCAAAATAACCTATATTGGTAGTTATTTCTATTATTCTTTCGATTCTTAGGTTTTTTGTGGATTCTTAGGTTGAGTATCATAAACTGTATGTTATTTTCCTATATGCATGTTTGAAAATGTAAATAAATATGTATATAACTTTGATGTACAGAGTGCATCTATGGTCGTTTTTACCGACTGTCCACCTGTGCTCAAAAGTCCAATAACAACAACCACAACTCTCACTTCGAATCTACTTTGAACTCTTTCCCATCTTATTTTCTTTGACTGCTTCAAATCTGCTTCTGTTAAGTTTCCAGGTCTTTTGTTTTTATTGCTCTGCTGTTTTTGTTCCGTTTTTACTGCTGGTTAACGATCTTTCTCCTTCACTCTTTCAATATCGAATCTCTTTTTGACAAAACAAAGTTAAATTCCTAGGCGTAAAATTTCTAATTCAATCACCCCTTATATTCAATACAAGAAAAGGTGCAATATTGTTTGTTTGAATCATAAGATTCCACAAGTTCATGAAATGTCCTGTTTGTTTGAATCATAAAAACCCGCAACTTCATGTGAATGTCCTGTTTGTTTCAATCATTTTCAAGATAATGATAAGCTAAGATCTATTTCAACTTGTACTCATATACTCCACATTGATTGGTTTCTATATAAG
The DNA here is from genome assembly GCA_036553675.1 of Solanum okadae. NCBI lineage: Eukaryota > Viridiplantae > Streptophyta > Magnoliopsida > Solanales > Solanaceae > Solanum > Solanum okadae. The sequence goes on from CM071678.1 coordinate 48,017,676, forward strand.
GTTATTTGGAGTTCCAAGTGGAAGAGAAGGGAAATGACAGTAAAGAAACTGCTATACTGATCTAGCATAGCTCATATTGAGAGGTAAGGACTGAAATTTTACTTGTTGAAAAAATTATATAAAGAATTGCGGTTAATCAATTCAGTTCTCTTCCTCTCTTGCACTGAGGCAGTATGTTTTGGCTAATTTGTGTAAGAAAAAAGAACATTAAAAAAGATTCTTTTTTGTGATCATTTTTTCTATATGAGTTGGCTGATTGAAGAATTTTATATTTGAGAATTTGGATGTAATTTGGAGTTTGGTAGAAAGGATAATGGTTTAACTAATTATGCAAAGAAATTCACTTTTCAAATGAGGTATGCCTTTCTCCACATGATGTAATACTTGGGATGATTGCTCACAGATAACAATTATAAAAATGACACTGAGACTATACATTGTTTCCTCTATGCTTTGTCTTGTAAAGTTGCAAGACACGAACTAAGTATTTATTTCACTTTGTGAAGCTTCACTCCATAATGAGAAGCTAACAATGAATGGAAAGGTTTCTATCCCGTGTTTTAGATATATTTCATGCTTGATTTGTGGCCTTGAGCTATGGGATTGTTTATAATTCTTACGAACTTTTATTAAATGAATTTGCAGAACACTGGATACATTTTATAGATATTCTTATTGGAAGATATTTGTAAAATTCCAAGATCTTTCTCTTTGTTGTTGTGTCATTCAAAATTTACTTGTAATGAAATCACTTTGAGCACGATAAGAAAGGAATACAACTTTGCATATACACTACATGAAAATGTCGTTACAAGTATCTTTTTATCTAGTTTCTTAAGATTATACACTGGGTAGTACAGTTTGTGTGTTAGAGTTTGAATTTCAGTGAGATGAGGTGCACTCTCATTTTGTGCCAATTGATAATTCTTTTGTTAATTGGAAACGCTAAAGAAGTAGCGATTTACTAATTTCAGTGTTATTATCATCGTCAAGTTGCAAGTTAAACTTGTAACAAGGTTTAACTTGATCCACATGAGGGCATTGTATTTGAACCGCTTTTACAAACTGTTGGTGAGTTGTTTCATGATCGATTGATTGATGGAAGGGCCACTATATTCTAGCAAACATATACCCTGTAGAACATTTCTATCAACTTACCTAAAACAATGCCCATTCACTTTCTACGTGAATTCCGTCATATTCAGGTATTTACAAAGTAAGACCTAAATTTATGTTCAACTACATTATTTGTTTGGATTAGACAAACTTCAAGGCCCCTTAAGAAGACTGAAGTTGAAGTGGTATTAGACATGAATTTTTGGGCCAAGATACAAACAATTTGGATTCTAGGCATATTGATGCAAATAGCTGAAGATGTAACACATGAATTTTAGCATATGATGACTTAAACGGAGGTTGGTTATGAGAAATTGTTTAATAAGAAGATATCTATAAGATTTAAAGGTAAGTTCTTTAGTACAATTGTCAGTCCGATAATATTACATGCATGTGAGTGAAAGTTGAGCCTCTTAGATTTACATGCTTGCTAGATGAAAATCATAAAATACGAATAGATAAGGATGTGCGGTTCTATAAGATTAGAAATGCTTAAATCTGACCGAAGGTATAGGCCGAACATAGAATAAAATGACATCTCTTTAAGGACATTCAATGAAAAATATAAGAGAATTCCGTAAGAAAATGTCATCTCAGATCTCTAATCATTCTACTGTACTTAATCGTCCAACATTTGAAAGTCAATGTAGGATGATAGACACATAAACAGACTTGCCGACGACCAAATTAGTTTAGGAGCTATCTTAAGAGGGGAAGGGGTAGAGGCTAGAAAAATACCGCTACAGTGTTGGTCACTTTAGTGTTATTTGTGAACGACTCCAGATTACTACAGTATAGTTGTGGTAGAAATTAAATTTTTATTCTTCTTTCCTAGATTTGGAAAGTCTTAGTTGTCTATTTCCATACATATTTTCTAGATTTTTCTTTCTTTTTCATTTATAATTAGGGAAACAAATTATAATGTTACCAGCTAAATATATATGATCAAGGTTTAAGATTTTTCCTTCCGTACAAAAGTAGACAGCTTTCCTTTCTAAAGCAGATCTTTACTATTACTGAAATTCATCTTCAGCCTTCGAATTTCATTCGAATAGTGTAGTATAGTTTTGTCTGACTTGAGAAACATCCATTTGCAGACGGTTCTTAGCTTCATAACAATGCTAACTAACATAGTTACTTAAAAAGAAAAAAAGGGTGAAGCTAACTTTCATATTTAATGAATATGTCAGCAGATGTTTGTTTCTCTGTAGGGAAGTAGGAAAAAGAAATATCTTAAATAACTATATAGTAGATTCAGATTCAATCAGCCAGTCACACGGTTTTCTCCTCATCGTAAGTGTTGCTTATTAACTTGATGTTTGAAGCCTGCTTTGAAACCTCACAGGTCGCTGAGGTCTCCATTACGATAAAAATGAGCTTGCATCATAGAAATATTTTATGTTTCTACAATTTCAAGTTTGTAACTATAACGTAAGGTATATAACTTTGATGTACAGAGTGCATCTATGGTAGTTTTTACCGACTGTCCACCTGTGCTCAAAAGTCCAATAACAACAATCACAGCTCTCACTTCCAATCTACTTTAAACTCTTTCCCATCTTAGTTTCTTTGACTGCTTCAAATCTGCTTCTGCTAAGTTTGTAAGTATTTTGTTTTAATTGCTCTGCTGTTTTTGTTCGTTCTTTTTACTGCTGGTTAAGGATCTTTCTCCTTCACTCTTTCAATATTGGATCTGTTTTTGACAAAACAAAGTTAAATTCTTAGGCGTAAAATTTCTAATTCAATCACCCCTTATATTCAATACAACAAAAGGTGCAATATTGTTTGTTTGAATCATAAGAATTCACAGGTTCATTAAATGTCTTGTTTGTTTGAATCATAAAAACCCACGACTTCATCTGAATGTCCTATTTGTTTCAATCATTTTCAAGATAATGATAAGCTAATAATTATTTCGAGTTGTACTCATATACTCCACATTGATTGGTTTCTATATCCTGGTAATTCGTACTCTCTATTGCGAAGAGGAAAGACTCATTTAATTAGCTTTATCTAGGATGAATGTGATAGAAGCTGAATGCGATAGACAGGTTCTAATAGCAAACTCATGAACAATTTATCATTTATATCTCATATGAAGTGAAAGGATCCTTAGCTTATTCTCTGGTGATTTAAAAATTCATTTATCAAAAACTATCGTAATTGGTTCATCTTCATCTATTTAGATTTAATTTCTATTTATGATTGCTAACTTGCTCAATCTTGGATTTTTTATATTTCTTCTTTTGTTTTATTAGAGATTGTAACTTTGACACAAAAAATGGAGGACAGAGAGACATTTGCTTTCCACGCTAAGGTTAATCAGTTTCTCAGTCTTATTATCAACACTTTCTCGGTGAACTCATAAGAAATTCTTCCAATGCAAGTCTGAAGAAAGTTTTCTATTTTCCTGTATTCTCTTTCTATATTGTTTAACGTCATCATCTAAGATACTGTAGTTTCCTGCTTTTTCTGATTTTGAAATTTGATTAGTTTAGAGCAATCTTAGTTTTTTTTTTGGTCTTAGTAAATATCTTAATGGGATCTTCTACAGTATTGTGGTGTTGTCAATCTATGTGATTTTTAAATTTGATTATTTAGAGCAATCTCAGGATTTTTATTGTATTTGTTGATAGCATAACTTGATCATCTAGGATACTCTATACCCATTAATCGTTGTGCTTTTGTAATATGATTATTATAGAGCAACCTGAGTGTTTTTGTAGGTTGTTTATATGTGTTGTCTTTGTGGATAGCTTAACGCGCTCTTTTAGGATAATGCAATGTCGTCCTGGAAAGTTGGTCATTATGTATTATATATGCAGATATACTGGCAATCGTTCTTTGTTGTGGTCCTCAAAAATACGCAGGTCGCAGTCATCATAAGTGTCGAGAAATTACCCTTTGTGACAATCAGTAAGTAGAAGATTTCATCTTCTATTTTCCCATTTTCTGCAATTTTGAATCAGTAACCACTTTTTCCATTTGTTTGATTGAATCATTAATTATGGTCTGAGCGTTATCATGGTACTTACTCTTCTCTCCTTATGTTCTCACGCTCTCAGGAAAAATCAGTTTCTCCTCACTCTATGGGAGGATTTCGGAGAAATAGAAGGACATGAAATTGCCTCTAAAATGGCAACAGAGGCAAATCTGATTGTAATCCTCGGAAGGAGTATAGGAATCTCTACTTTTCAAGGTACATATGCACTGAACTTTTTACCAAGATAATTTTACATAATAACAAAACATTATACAAGCTATGTGTTATACAGGGTTGTCACTGCAGACTAGGTTCAATTCCACAGTACGTGTGAATCCTAATTACCCACAGGCAGTAAAACTCATCAACTGGTACTCACATTTCATCATTATTCTCTAGCTTTATTTTGCATGTAAAGAACCTACTCAACATATTATCTATTGTAACAATAGGGCAAAAGAAAACAAAACAATGTCGTTAAGTCGTGCGTCAGAGAAAACCTCAACAAGCTCATCTGTCACTCCCATGATAGTCACTCCTACTAGCCAACAAGTTATTTCTGTTGCAGAAATCTCATCAGCACCTTCTGTAAGTCATACTTCAAGCTGCTCATTTGAGAGTATGCTTACTAATTTTCTCATTGTCTAGCTTTGCCTAAATAATAAAAACAAATTATATTTGCTCATGAGTAATTTAACACGTATTATGCATATGATATTTCCCGACAGATGGGAGTGTTCTATGTTGAAGCAGAAATGGCCATATTAGATGAATTCCAAGAGTTTTGTGTGCTTGAATGCTCAGGCTGCAAACAGAAGAAGCGCACAAAGGATAGAAAGGATTTTGAATGTCCAAAATGCAATCGGAAAACAGCATTAGTGCCTCGGTACTATACTTTTCACTTGTAAATTACACTTTGTACAAAATATAGCGTATATTATACACAAATTTCAAATTTTCCATCATTTCAGGTGTATCTTTCAAATTGATCTTATTGATGGTACTGCTACAACCACAACATCTATCTCTGCTGAATTGGGAGAAAAATTACTCTCCATGACAGTGGAAGACATATTTGACATAACTTGCACTAAGGTGATCTCTCATTCCCGCTGGCTACTTGTACACATGTATTGTCACGATACCATATATCTTCAGCAGAAACAGTTCACCATATATGCTTAGTTCTAAAGTGTTTGTTGTAACTCTTTACATTTACAGCGGCAATCATTGTCTCTTGATAATGTCCATCAGATGTTGTCAAATAAAGTATTCCAAATTGAGCTAAGGAAGTCATCTTGGGGCAGCTCAAATAGCACGCATGCAACTTTGTCCATTCTTTCCTACATGGAAAAGGAACATACTCCACAGAGCACTACTGATAGGAATTCTAAAAAGATAAGGCCTTTAGAAATAAGTGAGGTAGATGTGATAGCAACAACTACTGCAGCTGGTTCTTCAAATGCTACGCCAAAATTTGAACCACCCACACCAACCAAAGAGGTGTAAAAGGTCAGTCTACATCTCACTTTCACACCAAACTATAAGTCACAATGATTATCAATTCCACATATTTTGAAGTATTTCAAAAAGTTCTGGTAAAAAACAAACAACACATGAGTTTTAAAAAGTAAAGGTAGAATCATTTAATTGTACTAAAGGTAGTACTAATTGTACAGTAATTTGCCCCTTTTGGAGTTAAAAAGGACGAACACTGCATCTTTAAATTGTACTAAAGGTAGTACTAAGGTTTCCTTAAGATTTTTGTTTGTTTCCGATGCCCTGGCCAACTATTTCTTCATGATTTAAGGTCAATTTACATGCTTGCTCCATCATTTGCTCTTTCTCCTATTCCTAATATGTCTTGCCTAGAGCATCTTTTTTTCCCTCTTTCTTAGAATATTCCTTTGGTGCTTTCACTGATTTTAATTTGTTCGCTTTTTAAAAAATTTTGATCCAAATTCTTTCTGCTATATGAAGATCTTTTTAATCTAAAATTTGGGTACAACTTTGACCTCTACTTTTCTCCTGTTTGATTTGCATTTTCTTTTAGCATTGTAGATAGATTTGTTTTTACATCTCTCTCTATTTCGTTGTAGACGTAAACATATTCTGATTTGTCACATATATTCTATCCTCACATGTTCGATATTCAGAGCTTTTATATGTCTTTGCTTTCATTTGCCTCAATAGTTGTCCAAAGAAATTCATTAGTGAAGTCAAAATAAGATAGCCACTGAACTACACATATCTTCATAGACGTTTTCTCTAAAATTAAAATTAATTGGGTATTTCTACTGATTGTTTATGGTTAATGTATGTTCTTTCAGTTAGAGGAAAGATATTTTGAAACCCACCAAGTATAGTACTGCAAGAATTTACAACCCACTACATTTCTCTTCCTTCAAAGTTATAATTGCAAAGACCTCTCAAGTGGTATACTGTAAATTTCTTCTTATTTCCCTTTTTCCATTTTCAGAAATCCCAATCATAGAGCACTTACTTTAATTCAGACCAGCTTTCACAATCTTTTGCATTTGCTTTTATCTGCTTTCAAATTTCACAATTTTGTTATGTTTATGTTTAACATCTATGTGGCGTGCAAATATGCTATTTTGATTATTACTTTTAAATTAGCTTCTTTTAGTTAAAACAATTTAGCAGCTTGATTACTTCAGAGTTAGCACCATCTCTTTTGGGCAGTCAGCTGTGTGTCTTTGTCATGTTATTAAGCATTCAAATGTCTTTTATTTTTATGGAAATAAATTATGAATTATTATCATACCAATAATTGAATACACTTATGGAGTATCTATACTCTCAAACATTGATTCCAACAATGATAAACCTCAATTCTACTAATTACAGAGCTGATCACAAAGAGATGCAACAACGAATCTATCACTTTTATCGTGATTCCTTGAATTTCTTTCTCTTTGATACCTAATGGCCATATAAATTTACCTTCAAAGTGTTGCTCATTTTGGGTGATTACCCCCCCCCCCCTTAACTCACCATGTATTGTTCTTTCTGAAATTTCCATTTGCTCTTTTGCAGTTTTTGTACTAAAGATGTGCCACTTTGGATGTTAATATTTAAATTGTTTTGCTATGTGTTGCCATAATTTTAGTTTCTAATAGACTTTAAATTCTCTAATTACAGGAACTCCCTCACTTCATTTTGCCACTTTTGCTTAATAGGGAGAATAAAATGAATCAGTCTCCCTATACTATGGGTTTTTGAATGAAGAAGATTCGCTACTAAGAAGCGAACTCCGATGACCTCTACATATGATAAACAATGACATGCCAATCTTATATATCAAAACTGAAACATCTGCTATACTATTTTGGCTGTATTACATTAGTTAGTATTTGCATATCGTTCAAATCAGCATCATACTGATGTCTGTTGTACATATTTTAAATATATCTAATAATATATAATATATGTAATATTATCCATCTGCCGATGTGATCAGTAAGTTGTGCAAGTCTTTTGAAATCCAAGAAGTATACTACTGCAAGAATTTACAACCCACTACATTGTACTTCCTTCAATGCTATCATTCATTTGAGATTCAACAGGGAATCTATCATTTTTATCGTCATTCGTTGAATTTCTTCCTATTTGATACCTAATGGGCATATAAATTTACCTTCAACGTCTTGCTCATTTTGGGGGATTAGCCATTAGCCTCCCCCCCCCCCCCCCCGCTTTAACTGATCATGTATTGTTCTTTTTGAAATTTTCATTTGCTCTTTTGCAGCTCGACATCATATTGATATCTATTGTACACATTCTCAATATATCTATTAGTATATAATATATGATATTATCCATCTTTTGCAAAAGCCATCACCCTTGATTCATTAATATTAATATTTTAACAAACATAATATTTTGACTATTGGGCCTGTGCTTGCCACGGGCCTTCCCCATCCAGTATATATTAGAAAAGAAAGTTTCAAAGGCTGCTTATTGGTCATTCAATTGGCAAGTGGGGATATTTTTGTCATTCCAACTTCTCAAAGGGATAAGTATTGCATAGAAAAAATTGTACTATGAGCCTTATTATTTGGACCTTCTAAACATCTTTAGAAAAAACCCTACACTTTTCTACTAAATTACATATTATGCCTTCTACCATTGAGTATAGTGGGGTCCATTTAATTTTACAATTGACACCTATACAATGATAACTTTATTGAGTTTCTATATATTTCCATTTTTATTCTCTACATATTAAATTGTTTAAATTTAATATAGTTAAATAATTTAATAAAATTTTATTATTTAGCTTTTATATTCAAAACAAATTATTTTTTAATATTATATAAATCATTAAATAACTATATAAGATTATTAATAGTCATATTTATATTTTTAAAGTATAATTAATAAAATTATTTTTTTAAATAAACTCCTAATAAATAATTTATAAAGAAAAACGTCAAATTAATTTAAATTATTTCTTTTTATTATACTTTACTTTTAGTTACTTATATAGAAGAGACAGCAAGATGACTGATTTTTGCCATCTTTATAAAAGAATAAGGGTCTTTTGGTCATTTACACTATCAAATTCATCAATAAAGGCAGCATACGTATCTTAATACTGCTTTGGAAGATACACGTAGCAATGCTGCCAAACTGATGTGCATTTAGGACATTCTGTTGATGCTCTGTCTCTTTTCTTCTTTATTTTGCAAAGCAAAAAAAATCAAGTTTTTCTGTCTGGTTTTCCTGCATGTGTTGTTGTTGTATAGGTAAATGATTATACTGTGTTATTAAGAAATGTGCAGTTTTTTGTTATCTTTTTCTGCTTGTTGGTTATATTTTTGGGTTGTGGTTTTGAAATTTCTCTCCATCTTTCATAAATTTTAATGAAAATCAAGACCCAATTCGATTCTTCTGTTTAGATTTGTAGGGTTACCGGTTGGACTATAAGAATTGCGTCTTTGTTGAATTCAGAAATTTGAGATGCTCTTTCTTCTCTGTTTCGCCTCAAATTTGTCTTCGATGTTGCCGTTGATTTTTAATAAAAACAAGTGAGCACCATAAGTGATTGCATATACACTGTTAGTTAGTCTAATCAATACAATAAGCCTATCATATATTGGTGTACTTGCGTATAAGTAGCAATATCATTCCTTTAAACTTATTGATTCTAAGCTCTTGTGATGTCCCACACAATTTTTTTCCGTTGTTCGAGTTAGATTTGAGAAGAGGTAAAACAGGCTAAAGTGTTTAACACTTTCAAGACATAGTTCAACAGCGGTTCAATGAAAGTTTTTTTTTGAACTCTTGAATGTATCATTTGAAGTGATTCTCGGTATGTGCAGGGTGTCTTTACTTTGGGCATTATAATCTATTCCTCAAAAGGTCTTCGGTTAAAAGAGCACAAAACTATGATAAAAGACTATAAATCTTAAGCCACAATTGAAGTCACAAAACTAGACTATTCCATTATAGTACAAAAAATCTTTCATTTTATAGATTTTGCTGGGACCATATATATATATATATATATATATATATATATATATATATATATATATATATATATGTTGGCCTTTGTGTAGTTGTGGTTGATAGTTTGTTGCATTTACTTATATTACTAGCAATGAAAGTAGTTTGATTATTGTGATCAATATACTGCCTTAGAGCTCATATAGTTTTTCAGAGTATTATGATATATGAGCTACTTGAATTGTGTAAAACAACTACGTTTGTCCTTTTCATTTATTAATCGATGCATTGGAGGTAGTTTGGAGATAGTTCTCTGTACAGTCAATCACTTCTTAGTTTACCAATAAAGAGCTGAATGATGAAGGAACTTCAAGTCAAAGTAGTGCCAGTCTGCGGTCATTTTCCTAGATGAACCACAAGAAGATTTGGGCTTGTGTTTTCTTTGTGAACTTAAAGAATAAACTTGATCGACAACTTTACTTGTATTTGTGTTTATCAATATGTCTCTACTTTGGTCGACCTCGGAAACGATAGTTATCTACCTAGTCTTAACAGCCTTGCACTTGGTTCTTAAGTCATTATATTGAAGTAATTGTACACTTGCTTTCATGTATGTACATACCTCCTATTTCAAGCAACTGTGATTTGATTCTTTTTCCAATCTTGTAATTTATGAATAATATTTTTTCTCCTTCTCTCATATGTATCAAGTCTTAATCTTTTGATCAAAGATCAAAACAACTCAATCTGCATCTCAACTAATTGTCTATACAATGTATCACATTTTGTTATTATGTAAAATAAGTGTACATAACTATCTTGTAAAACTTAGTTCCTTAAAATATCAACAAACAATTAATATGCAAGGTTATCTTACGCTACATACTTGTAATCCAACTTTTAATTGATATCAAGTTATGATATTTATTATAGAAATCATTTCCTCATTTCAAAAGAAAAAAAAACTAATTTCTAGAGGAAATATGTTGCAAAAATTTTAGTTCATCAAATATAGAAAATTAACATTTTACAGAACACACCGATAGATTCATCAAAAAAATTTCTCCAATTTCACGTAAAAACAAATTTAACAAAAATAAAAGAAACATTACATAATAATATTGGGCCCGTGCTGGCACGGGCCATTACTTTCTAGTATATATAGAAGAAAGACTATACAAAACTTATTGATTTTGATGATAATGAGGGGAAAATGTTGAACACTCATAAAAATATACTCCTCCATTCACTTTTGTTGATTACTATAAAAAATAAATACTTATTTCACTTATATAATTAAAATATAAGAGATAATTTATCATTTTACATCAATTTTATTCCTTTTTATTAAGTATTTCTTCATCGTAATGAATGAGATGGCTTGTGATATTAAGGGCTATATAGTATATAAATTGTCATATTATTTATTATTCCTTTCATTTTGTTTAATATGCGCAGTCTGATTGATATGATTTATATTTATTTTTTTAATATTTGGATACAATACTTTCAAACTTCTCATAAGTTTCTTCTTCTAGTGAACAGTCATTTTAAATTAGTGATAACATTTCTCCTCAAAAAAATACAAAAAAAAATGAAAAAATGTTGAATTAAATTTCACTATTTGGGATTAAGATATTTCTTAAATATAAAAAAAAAAATCTAACCTTTACAATCTTTATCACCAATTACAATCTGCCAACTTCCCCACCAATTACAATCTGCAATCATCTAATACAAAATTAATGCATAAATATTTTTGCTATAAAAGGAGCAACTAATTTTTGACAATTGGAAAAAAAGCAGTAATTTTGATGAACAAACTTTCTATTTTATAAATCAAAATCCTGTCATATAAATAACTATATATAATATCGATTGTTAAAGAAGGAGGTAAAATCATACGAACTAATAAATAAATAAAAAATCTAAAGTTGATAATTTGGTAACTTTGTTTCAAATGCTCCAAGAGAAAAGATAAAACATCAAAAATAGTTTTTTGTAAAATAATTTTCTTTTCTTTCACTATTAAGTGCTGAAGTAACCTAACTTTAAAATTGATATTTTTCTGCATCTTTAATTAAAAGAGATCAACATAATTCACCGCTTCAAAGCTGTCTAGATTTTTGTGAGAAAATAATTTCAAAGTTACTTTGTCGTAAATGCTAATGGGAATCTTTCATTTGTCTCCTCTCTTTAATCACATTAGCCCACCGTATCTCTATCATCCTTTGAACTTCCTTCCACATGTTCAATAAAAGTATTTATAAATAAATTGAGATTGAAAAATAAGTTACTCTTTTACCATTTTTAAGATAATTGTTATCACGTATCCCTAAATATTTGGCTTAATCTTATATTACGGTTAGATTTTGAATTTAACTATTTTCATCAAAGTAAATATTTCAATAATAATTTATTTAGCTTTATTTGTTTAGATTTTGAAGTTTTTTTTCCACCTCAAATTTAAAATACCGATTAATTTTTTTCATATAATAAATTTTACAACTTGTTTATAGTTTAAAATAGTTAAAATTAAAAATATGATAAATTTCCACAAAATAAGGAATCACACATGTCATTTAAGTTTTGTTAATGTTAAAACTTTAAAAAAAAATTAAATCGTTTATTTTCTTTACAACTCACGTTAATTTTAAATAAAAAAATTAATTAAATTTTAATTTTTTGGTTTATGGTGCTTATGTGATAGATTTTGTCTTTCATACTGTATATAAATAGATATATTTAATCTAATTTTAAATTTATAATGATTAAATTAAAGTGTTAACTTATCCGTTCTTTAAAATTTTAAGTAAATTTTAATTTCTAAGTTTAAGGTGCTTATGTGATAGATTTGGTCTTTCATACTATCTAGTATCTATAAATAGATAAATTTAATCTAATTTCAAATTTATAATAACTAGACGCGTTGCCCGTGCGCACACGGGCCCAATATATATTAGACGATAAATGTCACAAATACAATTAGGCGGCAAATTAGTTAAAGGCTGCTCATATATACACATAGGGGTGTTCACGGGTTGGTTTGGATCGGTTATTGGTTAAAACCAAAACCAAACCAACTTAATCGGTTTTAAAATTATCAAAACCAAACCAAACCAAATATAATATATATTTATCGGTTTGGTTGTTATCGGTTTGGTTCGGTTATTCGGTTATTAACCATACATAAAAATATCTCATTATTTCTTGCAAAAATATATATAACCATACGGTCTCTACTCTCTACAATGTTAAACCAAAAGAGGTCAGCCCAAAACTTTGATAATCTTTACAAATTGCTCTAAATATGCTAGAGAAAGTTGTATGCATCGAGTTACAAACAATATGCTCATTCAAAGTTCCTGCCCCTTTTTTGCTTCAAGATCCTTCTATGGTTTTATTGCATTTGGAAGTATCCACATTAGTAACTTTACTAGTTTCAACAAAAACAAAAAAAAGTGTCCACATTAGCAAAGTAAAGGCAGTATTTGCACATAGCAAATAAATTCAACATCAAGTTTAATAACAATTGCTGTCACATAAAGACGATCTACATCTCCTCTCCTTTAATTTCTTTTACTCAAAAGAAAGGAAACATTTATATTTTCTATCTTCCTTTTTCTTCAATGAATCAACTTAATCAATTCTCAAAGTTGTACCTGGATGTTCTGAAAAAAGAATGATTATATTAAAAATAAAAAACATAAAAGTATATAAACAAATTATAATTCAGTAATTAATTGTATGAAGTACCTTTTTCAAGTATCTCAAGATTTTGAATTTCATCTAAAAGATCTTCAAACTTGTACTCTTTAAAAGTTGCCGTCCTTAACCATTGTTGACTACAAATAAGAGTTTCAGCTGTCTTTGGTGATAAAGAACTTCGATAACAATTAAGAATTCGACCACCTGTGCTAAACGCTGACTCTGATGCAACTGTAGAAACAGGAATAGCAAGCACATCTCTCGCAATCTTGGAGACAATTGGATATCTCTCAGATGAAGCTTTCCACCAAGCCAAGATATTAAAATTCTTGCTCTTCTCCAAATCATCCAATAAATATTTATCGAGATCAGACTTAGTATCGACATTATTTTCATTTTCAACAAACTTTTCCCATTGTGATTGCACATCACAATCTTGCATTTCATTATTTTGACTCATCCCACTAGCTTGAAATTTAATATTTTCATCATGAGTCCCAACAAGTGAATTTGCATAGTGAGTATACAAGAGAGATAAAGTATTATTCACTTTAGTAGATCTATCTACTCCCTCCACAGGCTTATAAAATATCTTAAAAAGAAACTCCACATACTTGAACTTATATCGAGGATCCAATACAATAGCAACAAATAATAACATATTCATATCATCAAAGTCTCCCCAATATTTAGTAAAAAAAATTTCCATATGCTTAGCCATATTACTCAACAAAGGATCACCAGATCTAGAATATTTGAGAATATAACTTTGAAGATTATAAATCTCATGAAAGAAATAGTTAGAAGTGACATGTAAAGTTCCAGAAAATTTCAAAGTGATCTGATTGAAAATTTCAAGAAACTTAATAAATACTCTTACATTCAGCCAGTCATCTACAGATGGGTGTTCTCTTGTTCCTTTCAAGTTTAGATAATACCTAAAGTACTTATGATCATCTTCATACATTCTTGCAAAGGCTTTTTCAAATTTTTGAGTTGTGTTTAGCATTAAATATGTCGAGTTCCACCTTGTCTCAACATCCAAACTCAAAAGGCCATGAGTGTCTAATTTGACTTTCTCAACATATGACCTAAAGGAATCAGTTCTTGAAGCAGAAGACTTAACATATTTCACAGCAAGCCTTACTCGAGAAATAGACTCGTTTTGTTCACTAAGACCTTCTTTCACAATCAAATTTAGAATATGAGCATTACACCTAACATGTAAAAAATTATTTTCCAATATAATACCTTTCCAATTATTAATTCTCGCTTTCAAGTGCGTGATTGCAGCACTATTAGCTGTTGCATTATCCAATGTCACTGTGAATAGATTCTCAATCCCCCAATCCAATAAACATGCCTCAATTCCTTTGGCTATCGTCTCACCTTTATGATCTGGAATATGAAAAAAAATTAGAATTTTCTTTTGCAAATTCCATTCATCATTTATCCAGTGAGCAGTAATGACCATATAGGTCAAATTTTGAATTGATGTCCAAGTATCACTTGTAAGACACACACGCTGATCTCTAATAAGCCTTTTAAGCTTATTTTTCTCCTCTTGATAAATCTGCAAACATTGTCTAGCAACGGTGATGCGAGAAGGTAACTCATAATTAGGCAAAATGAGTGTCATTAATCTTTTAAACCCTTCCCCCTCTACAACTTTAAATGGTTGTTCATCAAGAATAACAAACTCAGCAATGGCCTTCTTAACTTCAACAACATTATAAACAATCTTTTCAAAAGTCCCTTGTCCCCCTTCTTTGATAGGTTTAAGCTTTAGGGTTGGCTGTGATATATCAATGATTCTGTAAGGGGATTTGGCACAATTACTGTTTATATGTGTCCATAGATTAGAAGTCCCATACTTACTAGGGCAAGAAAGTACTTAAGAGCAATAATTGCATTTTCCCTTTTGTTCACCTTTCTTATCAAGAAATTTTTCAAAGTGGTTCCAAATTTGTGATGTTTCCCTACCACTCCCACCATGGCTAGGATCTTGACCAGAAACAGTAGTTCTTTTTTGTTTTTTAGGAGGATTGCACGTAGTAGAACTTGTAGAAGTTTTAAGAGTGTTACCATGTGCTCGAACTATTGTTGGCGTGGGTGTAATTTCTTTTTCAGCCACCTTTGATCCTTCAACTTCCATTGTTTCAATCTGAAAAAAGAAATCAAAAAATTTAAAGATTAAAATCAAGAAATTTGATTTACTAGTAGACAACCTATTAATAAAATTTAACAATGAATACTTTACCTATGACAAATGGTTGAAGAGATGTAGAAAATTAATTTGCAAGTTGCAATAGAAAACAAATCTCAAAGAATTGATGAAAGTGCCGCTGCACTTTGTCACAGCAAAAGAACGTGTTTAGTACAATAGTACTTTAATGAATTTGACCTAAGAGTCAAAAAGCTACAATTCTATAGTTGTATTTATTGAATGAGGCTTCAAATTATGGGCCTTTTGCTAGGTTTTAATATCTTTTTTTACTATTATTTTTGAATACATTTTATTGAACATATATATATATATATATATATATATAATTTGTCAGTTTGGTTTGGTTATTTTTGTGATTTATTTTTAACAAATTCATAACCAAACCAAATATTATCGGTTTTTAAAAATGTAAAACCAAACCAAACCAAAACCAAATAAAAATCGGTTTATTTAATCGGTTTGGTTCGGTTTTTCGGTTTGGATCTGTTTTTATCCAAACCGTGAACACCCCTATATACACATATGTTGCTTATATATTATATTTAAGACGATTGTGCTGCCTATGTGATGTATGCATATTATTTCCATAATTACATTTTTTTAACGGAAGATGGTTTCCACATATTGCAAAACAGATGATGGTGGCAGTCATCTTGTTGTCACGCTGTAGTTGACAAAATACCTGTAGTTGAGAGAAGTGTTGTAATTTATGGATGTAGTGTGTAGTAAGAATGAAGTATGATTAGCTGTGGCGTACCTTATCTTGTTAAAGCATCGACATTGTGCATATTCTTGTTCAAGTTTGTTCAAAAGGCAGTGAATGTTTCATCATTTCAGCCACGCCCTCGATGGATTTTGAAGGAATATATGATCAAGCACAATTAGGAGTAGATCCTATTTAAAATTGGTCGGAGGCTTGGAGCTATTAGGTCTGCTGTGTGAAAGTTGTTCAAAGCCAAGTTTGAGAATTGACAGAGAACACTTCCAATTGTAGTTGATAGTTGGCTGGTGACATGAAAATGTATTCAAAAACCAACAACAAAGTCCACAAAAACCATATATCATTTTCCATAAGCCCAAATCATATCGTGCAGAGCATCCAAAAGAGGAAAAAGTCCAAAAGAAGAAAAAAACTATGTATACACAAGCTGTAAAATAGAATTCAAGAACACATATTGTAATAGTTTTGGATCTTGTAACCCGCAAAAAGTTAGTACAACAAACCTGAGGCTTCCCGAATAATAGAAAGAAAAGGGAAGGATAGCATATAGGTCCTTAATTTTAATCATAACTGATATGCCATGAAATCATGGCACATTTGACGCTTAAGAACTATGAACTAACACTGGAATTAAGTGAATTTTTTTACTTTTTGATAGGTTTGTTGAATGTGTAGGAAAAAGTCTGGTTGGTATAGAAAATGGAAAAGAAGCTGCAAAATGATGATGGCTGAAGTAAAGTTCACGGTCAACTTCATGGACCATGACTTCCATTACGGTCCGTGGTTGAGCTCGTGAAAGTGAAGCAGTGCTGGCCTTGAGAAGATGAAGATGAGTAATAACAAGTGACAACCACGGAAGGTCCCACGGGCCGTAGCTCTTACCACGGACTGTGGTACCTACCGTGGAGTTGAACCAGTGTGAAAGAAAGGAAGTTGGCAAAATGTTGGAATCCAAGTGAAGACCACGGACACCATCACGGGCCATGGCCCTCGCTACGGACCGTGGTGCAGTTCGTAGTCCTTGTTCCAGTGAGTATCATTGAAGACCCAAACTTTGGGAAGTCCAAGGGAAGGCTTCACAGACCGTGAAGCCTTTGACGGGTCGTGGTAGTAACCGTGAAAGTTCCCGACAATTCAGTCCTAGTTCGATTAGGACTCACTTTTAACATGTCGTGGTAGCAACCGTGAAAGTTCCCGGCAATTCAATCCTAGTTCAATTAGGACTCACTTTTAACACTCTAGTTTTGAACTACTTTAGGTCATTTTTGGAGGATTATTCATTATCTTACATTTTACAACTAAGAACACAATATTATTCTTAGCTTTAGATTTTGGATTCAAATTATTCTGATCAATTTGAAGTTTGGATTTCAATTATCAGATTATCAAGAGGTTGTTGATTTACTAATTATTTTCGTAAATATTTCTTAACACGTTTTCATTATCTAGTACTGATTCTTTACTTGAAAACATGAGTGGCAAAATATCACGGCTGGGTGTGTGAGATCTATGATGATATTCTAGTTGCGATTTCGTAAAACGAGTAAAAGATAGTCTTTGTTTACAACCTGCAGTTTACAACTTTCATTATCATTTCAGTATATATTGAGTACACGCTTTAGACATGCATGTATCTGGTGTTTGTTCGAGAGAAAAGCACCAGTTAGAAAAAAGCTAAACTAAGTTAATGCATTGGAGTTAAAGTTGGAGTTCGAGAGAAGAGATCTTTAACACTATATCAAATTAAGCGAAGTCCAATATTGACAACACTTTAAGTTTGGAAGAATTAGAGTGAATATTATCTGATTAGGCTGAGAAGCGTTAGATTAATTCAACTCGCAAAGATTCTGTAAACATTGACTTATCTGACACTCACATTTCAGGAGAGCATTATAATTGATGTCATAGTGAACACAAAACATGGTTTCTTTAAATTAACTGAATCGACTTACAACAAGATTGCCTGTGAATTGTGTATCTAAGTTTTGACTGCAAGTGTTGGTGGTAAAATACATTTCAATCAACCCAATTTACTTTCCGTGTTATTTGTTTAGGAAATAGTAATGACAATTGAGTAAACGCAACAGTGAAACTTTATCTGTAAAGAAATTCTCTATGGGATCGACCTCAACTCTAGTTGAGTTCTGTAAATTGACAACGACCGTTTACACTTCTTATTTGGAGTGTAAGTTTGGATGTATCAAATTTTGGCACCGCTGCCGGGGAATTTCAATTCATAAGTGTTTTACTAGCTTTTATTCGATTTGTAGTTACATTTCCTAATTTTACATTTTGTTCTGTGTTTGTGTCTCTTTCAGGTGAGTATTACTGTGTATGCCAAGAACCAGGAGCAAATGAGCTCCATTGATCCCTTACGACTCAGAACTCGAAAAGACTCTTCGAAAAATGGTGAATGCACAAGAACTGGAGGCACAAAGACAAAGGTTAAGACTAGAAGCTGAAGCCACTGCGAGAGGTGTTTAGCAGAATGGTGGTAACAACCAACCTAGGGTGGTAGATGAGAATAAAGGAGTGGATGGATTGATCCCTCCCCAGTGCCAACCAATAGCTCCAAGGGGTAGAGCTCAGCATCCAGCGCACATGATGTATGATGAAGATGATGCAGATTTGGATGGAGCTGGAGCCACTAGAGCGATAGTGTTACCTGCACTACCTCCAAGTGTTAAGTTCACAATCACCAGCACTATGATTCAATTGTTGAACCTTAAAGGTATGTTTAGGGGTGCAGCTGGTGATGATGCAAATCAACACTTGATGAATTTTGTGGCTATATGTAAGTCACAAGAGATTCCTGGGGTCAACCAAACAGCAATGAGATTGAGGTTGTTTCCATTGTCTCTTACTGGAGAGGCGACTAACTGGTTGAATGACATGCCAGTTGACTTCATCAGAACTTGGAATAAGTTAAAGGAAGCTTTCCTGGAACAATTCTTCCCAGAATCAAAAGAGTTGCAAATGAAGGACAAGATTAGTACACACAAGCAGCTACCAGGAAAAGCAATGCATAATGCTTAGTGGAGGTTCAGCCAAAAGTTGAAGAAATGCCCCAACCATGATTTTACTGAAAGGCATCTTAAATAGGCCTTTTATAGGTCTCTGAATTATGTTACTAAACATGTTGTTGATGCAGTTTGTGAAGGATCATTTATGAGGAAGTCATTTTCGGAGAGCATGCAGCTATTGGATGAGGTCTCAAAGAACAACAGAGCATGGTACACTAGAGATGCAGAGGTAGGAGAGCTTGGGTATACATTTGAGCTTTCAGCTGAACAAAGGAAGAGAGAAGAAGAAAGGGACCAAGACATGGCACATATGAGGACTCAAATAGACCTGCTCACAAAGCACATTATCGCCAAGTCTGAAAAGGTGAATGTTGTGGGACAGCTAAACAGGTATAAAGATCTAGATCTTGACATTGATGAGGAAGCTAACTATTTGGGGAACCAAGGAGGTTTTCGGAATTATAACTCTGGAAATCAGGGTTACAATTTTGGAAATGCAGGACGGAGTTATGCTAGGGATGGTCGGTATTAAAGGCCAGCAAATAGAGATCAAGGAAATTGGCAAAACAGAGATGGGTATAGGAATGATCGTAGTGGTGTATATTTACCTTCAGGTAATAGAGACCGGGCGAGTGGTAGTTCTAGCGGGTCTAAGCTTGAGGACATGATGGCTAAGGTACTTCAGAAGGTTGAGTCAACCGATGCAGGGGTGAAAGAAATGAGAGGTGACTTCTCGAGCATGAGTCAGTTGGTGGACTCTCACACCACCTCCATTAAACAAATAGAGCAGCAGTTAGGGCAACTCTCAGCCTCACTGAATCAGAGAATGAATGGATCACTACCAAGTGATACCATTCAAATCCCAAGAAGAACGGACACTGCATGGCATCACCACCAGGAGTGGTAAAGTTCTTTCTGTTCCTATTTCTGCAGGTACCAAGTATGAACAGGTCTTGGAGAAAGCTAGCAGAGAGGAGGATGAGACTATACAGGTAGATGATCTAGAGGAGGCTCAACCTAAAGCACAACCTGCGAGAGGAAAAGAGAAAGAGATTCAGGAAAACCTGCCCTTACAGCAGATTCCCAGGCCACCTCCTCCTTTCCCTCAAAGGCTCAAAAAGAAAGCTGAAAATGGAAAGTTTACGAAATTCATCACCATGCTGAAACAACTTTCAGTAAACATTCCATTGGTAGAACCTCTGGAGCAGATGCCAGGATATGCCAAGTTTATGAAAGACTTGGTTACCAAGAAAAGAGTTGTAAGTCATGATTTTTTTAATGATGTTCATCATTGTAGTGCCATTGCTACTAGATCTCTGGTTCAGAAAAAGGAGGATCCAAGTGCATTCACAATACCATGCACCATTAGGTCAATCAAGTTTGCAAAAGCTTTATGTGATTTGGGAGTAGCATAAATTTGATGCTTTTAGCCATTTATAAAAAGTTAGGTTTGGGAGTACCAAAACCTACAGCAATGAGGTTGATGATGGCAAATAGGTCAATAAAGAGGCCGGTGGGAATCTTGTGTGATGTACTGGTAAAGGTGGACACTTTCATCTTTCTAGTTGATTTCGTGATTCTGGATTGCGAAGTAGATTTTAAGGTTCCCATCATCTTAGGAAGACCCTTTTTGGCCACGGGAAGAGCTTTAATGGATGTTGAGAGAGGAGAGTTGAAGTTCAGACTCAACACAGATGAGGTAAGGTTCAATATTTGCAGGTCAATGAAACAACCACGAGATATGAATGTGATATCTGCAATAGAGATGGTCACTGATGAAGACATGAGAGTACCCATAGAAGAGAGAATGGTCGTTGAAACATTAGCAGCAGTACTGATGAACTTTGATGCTGATTTCCGGTCTGACTATGTAGAGACCGTGAATGCCTTGCAGGGTATGGGAGCACATTTGTATGCTCCAAAGAAATTGGACTTGGACTTGAAAAACAGGCCAAGCCCTCCAGCGAAACCATCCATTGAGGAGCCACCAGTGTTGGAGCTGAAACAGTTACCCACTCACCTCAGGTATGTATTCTTGGGTACTAATAACACTTTACCAGTGATATTGGCTGCAGATTTGAATGAAGAGCAGGTACAAGAGGTGATCAAGGTGCTAAAAAGATACAAAAGAGCCATTGGCTGGACCATTGTTGATATAATTGGGATACCTCCAAGTATTTGCACGCATAAGATTCAGCTTAAGGAAGACTGCAACTCGAGTATCGAACACCAACGGAGGTTGAACCCACCTATGCAAGAGGTGGTTAAGAAAGAAATAATCAAATGGTTAGATATTGGGGTGGTCTACCCTATCTCTGCTAGCCACTGGGTCAATCCAGTGCAATGTGTGCCTAAAAACGGAGGTATGACTGTAGTGGCAAATGCCAAGAATGAATTAGTCCCGCAGAGACCAATCACTGGATGGCGAGTGTGCATGGACTACATGAAGCTGAACAAGTGGACTTTGAGAGATCATTTCCCCATGCCTTTCTTGGACCAGATGCTTGACAGATTGGCAAGTAAAGGATGGTATTGTTTCTTAGATGGATACTCTGGCTACAACCAGCTATCAATTACACATGAAGATCAGGAAAAGACCACCTTCACATGTCTTTATGACACCTTTGCATTTAAACGCATGCCATTTGGACTATGTAATGTACCAGCCACATTCCAAAGGTGTATGATGTCCATTTTTTCAGACTTGGTTGAGGACACTATAGAGGTATTTATGGACGACTTCTCTGTAGTAGGTGATACGTTTGATGACTGTTTGTTGAATCTTAGCAGGGCTTTACAGAGATCTAAGGAAGCCAACTTAGTGCTAAATTGGGAGGAGTGCCACTTCATGGTAAACGAGGGCATAGTCCTTGGACACAAGGTGTCACAGGAAGGAATTGAGGTCGACAAGGCTAAGATTGAGGTAATTGAAAAATTACCTCCACCAATCTGTGTGAAGGGTGTTCGAAGCTTCCTAGGACACGCCGGATTCTATAGGCGTTTCATCAAAGACTTCTCCAAAATTGCACACCCCATGTGCAAGCTTTTAGAGAAGGAGGTGAAATTTGTCTTTGATGGAGCATGCCTTAAAGCTTTTGAGTGCCTAAAAGAGAAGTTGATTTCAGCACCAGTGATTATTGGTCCAGACCGGGCAGAGTCGTTTGAGGTGATGTGTGATGCTAGTGGAACTGCTTTAGGAGTTGTGTTGGGACAGAAGCGCAACAAGATGTTCCATCTGATTTAATATGCTAGTAAGTCGCTAAATGGGGCACAACGAAACTACACAGTCACTGAGCAGGAACTATTAGCTGAAGTGTATGCTTTTGAAAAGTTCAGAGCTTATCTGTTGGGCACTAAGGTGATAGTTCACACAGACCATGTTACCTTGAGATATCTCTTGGCAAAGAAAGATGCCAAGCCTAGGCTGATCCGATGGGTATTGCTTCTCCAAGAGTTTGACTTCGAAGTGAAAGACAGGAGAGGTTGTGAGAACCAAGTAGCTGATCACCTGTCTAGGTTGGAACCTGCAAAGAAGGAAGAAATTGAGCGCGAGATAGATGACACATTCCCGGATGAGCATGTATTAGCTGCAACTCTTGACCTTATTCCTTGGTTTACTGACTATGCTAATTTTTTGGTTAGTGATTTGATGCCTGAGGGGCTAACATATCAACAAAGGAAAAGTTTCATGCATGGTGTAGGCAAGTACTTTTGGGATGAACCATATCTGTAAAGGGTGTGTGCTGACAATATAATTAGGTGATGTGTTCCGGAAGCCGAAATGTTGCACATTTTAGAGGCCTGTCACTCATCTCCAGTTGGTGGTCATCATTGTAGTGCTCAAATAGCCCACAAGATACTTCAGTGTGGATAGTACTGGCTCACAATTCATCAAGATGCAATTGACATAGTCAGGAGTTGTGATGTGTGCCAATGGCAAGGAGCCATCTCTTGGCACCGTGAGTTACCCATGACACTTATTCTGGAGATGGAATTGTTTAACGTATGGGGTATTGATTTCATGGGCCCCTTTGTGAGCTCATATGGTCAAAAATACATACTGGTTGCGGTTGACTATGTGTCTAAATGGGTTGAAGCTATTGTGTTACCTAAAAACGATGGAAGGAGTGTTGCTGGTTTTCTGAAAATGAACATCTTCTCAAGGTTTGGAACACCCAGAGTCATTATCAGTGATGGTGGTTCTCACTTCTGCAACAAAGTGTTCAGCACGCTTCTGACCAAGTATGGGGTAAAACAACACAAGGTGGCAACACCTTATCACCCACAAACCAGTGGACAAGTAGAGGTTTCCAACAGGGAGATTAAAGCAATCTTAGCCAAAACAGTTAATACCAACAGGACAGATTGGGCAAGGAAGCTGACGATGCTCTATGGGCATATCGGACAGCTTTCAAGACACCTATTGGTATGTCTCCATACCAACTGGTGTTTGGAAAGGCATGTCATTTGCCAGTTGAGCTCAAGCATAGAGCACTCTGGGCATTGAAGAAGTTGAACCTAAATTGGAACGAAACCGCAAATTTGAGGCTGGATCAGATCAATGAGATGGATGAGTTCCGTCTGAGGGCCTATGAGAGGTATGCACTATATAAGGAGAGGATGAAGTTATATCATGACAAGTATATTCAGAAAAGAAGCTTCACTCCTGGTGATTTGGTGTTACTCTTCAACTTCATATTGCGTCTGTTTTCAGGAAAACTGAGGTCAAAATGGTCTGGACCTTTTAAGGTCACACAGGTATTTCAATCTGGTGCTATTGAGCTAGATAATGATAAAGGCGAGAGGTTCAAAGCTAATGGCCAAAGAATCAAGGTATATCTGGGTGTCCCTGATGATGTAAAGATTGTCGAGGAATGCAAACTTGATAAAGTCTGAGTAATCAAGTAACTTGCGTCACGCCGCGACGTTAAATTATGCGCTGCTTGGGAGACAACCCAAGATGTAATTGTAGTAGATACTTTCCGTTTTCCTATTTCTCTTTGTTTTTTTAGAGTCACTGTGTGTTGATGTGTGCAGGAGAGAATGGGTTATCAAGTGCAAGAACTGGGTGCAGACTGTCCTTCACGGGCAGTCTCACGGATCGTGGTACCCTTCACGGGCAAGCTCACGATCCGTCAATTTTAGCATCAACCTAAAGGAGCTACTGGAAGTTGCAAGAAAAAGGTTCATGAAAGTTTTCACGGTCCGTCATGTTTTGTACGGACCGTCTAGCCTCTTGTGAATCATAAGTAAGTAAGTTGCTCCCGAAGTCAGTTCAACAGACCACAACACGGACCGTGGTGACCTTCACGGGCACTTTCACGGTCCGTCGTCCACAACCCAGTCCTACAAATACCCGACCCGCGATGGCATCAAAATTAAAAGAATGGTTTATAAAATTCCTAAAGCACAAAAGGTCGGGGGTTTTTCCACTTCTTCTCTTCCATAACGGTTCTTAAGAGGTTTAAAACCGTCCCCATCATCCATAATTCCTAAAATCATCAACGATTCCAAGCCCAAACCCTAAGTTGTCAAGAACCTCAAATAGCAATCACTGATTTATCCTTCTAAGCGAGATTTATTTTTGAACTCCAAGTAAATTCTTTCATCACTTGTTTTAAGGTTGATCTTGTATGACAATGAGTTGAGTTACTTCGATTTAGTCGAGTTTAGTATAACTATGTGACGAGTTACTTGTAATTTGTGATGAATTACAAGTGGGTCAGTCAATTTGGGAAGTTTTCGTTGTTCTTGTGTGTTAGTGTATGACAGAGGGTCGAGTATGTTAGTAGGTGGTGGACGTTAGGTTAAGTAATTTAGTTGAGTAAGAAGTAGAGTAAAGTTTTAGTTATAGGAAGAGTTTGAATTTGTGTAAAAATGGTTGTTAAGTGCTAAAATTCAAGGTTGGGAAGAAGGTGACTAACATATTACCCCAAGTGTAAGACTACGATAGGTTGTACGGACCATGGAAGACATCATGGGTCGTGCAAGTTGTCGTAGACCACACTTGAACTCAACCCAGCCGTCAGTTAAAGTTCACGGGCATATAGCTAGAGATTGTAAATTACCTAAAAATTCAAAGAAAAAACAAATATCAGAAATAATAATAGACGATGAAAAATATACGCAAATAGAGTACGTAGATTATGAATTAGAAAGTGAAGATAGTATATATGAATTATCGGAAAACGAAGAAAATAACCCAGTAATAGAATCAGATAATGAATACGATATCAATGACTGAAACAGATACACAAATAATAACTAAAGAAAAATATCAAGATGAAGAATCGGCAGAACAAAAAATAATATTTGATAATAATATATTTGAACAAATAAAAGAAAAAGAATTAGACCTAAGCGTAGAAAAAATATTTGAAATACCAACAATAAGAAACTGGTTTAAACGCCAAAAAGAAGAATATTATGTAGTAAGTCAAACAGAACATATCATAGATTGTAAATACACCAAAGGAAAGGCTAAAATACCAATAATAAACAAACGAATAATAAATAAAGAAATACAAGATATTAAGGCTAAAAATCCAATTAAATATGTACATTTAGGAGGAACAGAAATACTAATAAAAGCATGTTTTAGAGAAGGAATAGATACACCCATAGAAATATACATAACGGATAATAGAATTATACAACCCATAGAAAAAAGTATAATAAGTGCAGTAAAAGGTAACCTCATATACCAAAATTTTAAATTTATAATAAGTGTTAACTACTCAGTAGCAATAAATGACAGAAATATAGATAAATCATTAGTATTATATTGAAAAATGTCAGGAATAGAACTAGCTCCGGGAAGTAAAATATTTACAACTAGATGTAAAAACTTACATGTTTTAACAACAAAACATAAAATAACAGCAAAAAATAAAATAAATAAAATAAAAATAGAAGATCTTTTTGAAAGGATAGTTACAGTCATAGATAATAATGATTATAGTTATAATGAAATTGATATAGAAGAAGATTTAGAAATAGTAAAAGAAAGATTAAGTACATCGAAAAGAATAAACAATGAGATACCCCAAATATCATAAAAAATGAGTACCTCAAGAAGAATAGATAAAACCCCACAAAAATCAATGGACGAAGAAATAAAACCACATCATTACTACATAACGGGAGTAATGGAACAACAAAAATATTTAATATTAATAAATACAGAACAAGAAGAAAACTATATTACAAGAGAATTAGTAACGGAAGATGAAATAATAACTACTGAACAATTATGCCCCGAACTACCAAAAGCATTAATGTATACCGAAGAAACTACAGAAAAGGAAATAATCACTGGAGGAATACCAATAGTAATAAAATTTAAAATATATCAAGGAAATGAAAATATCACTTTAGGAATAAAATGGCTAGAACAAGTAAAACCATATAATTTAGAAGACAAGCAGTTAACAATAAATCATAATAATAAAAAGATAATAATAAAAAGAACTTTCTTATGATATAAACATGAAAATACATATACTTGCAAAGATAATAATAGAGGGATATTATAGCAGATATTATACACCAATGATAGATACGGGAGCAAAAGCTAATATATGTAAATACAATTGTTTGCCAGAAGATAAATGGGAAAAATTAAAAACACCGATAGTAGTAACATGATTTAATAATGAAGGAAACATGATCACATATAAGGCAAAAAATATAAAAATACAAATATGGGATAAAATATTAACTATAGAAGAAATATATAACTTTGAATTGACTACAAAAGATATGCTATTAGGAATGCTATTTTTAGAAAAACTATATCCACATATAATAACAAAAACACACTGGTGGTTCATAACACCGTGTAAACAAAAAATAGGAGCAAAAAGAGTAAATAACAAAAAACGAAAAACGACAGAATGGATAAAAGGAAGTGAAAAAATTATACAAAAATTAGAAAATATAAAAGAAGAAGACCCTAAGATAGAATTATTTATATTCTCTATAGATAAAGTAAAAATAATCCAAGATAAGTTAGAATTATTATATAGTGAAGATCCTTTACAAGGATGGGAAAAACATAAAACAAAAATAAAAATTGAGCTAATCGATAATAATAGTATAACATCTTATCCCATATTTGTATTTTTATACTATTATTATCGAGTAGGTTATTTTGGTTATTTTCTTCTTTTTCTTCTAATTCCTCTTCTAATTGCAATTTTTCTTTAAATTTATTTATCTCATTTGCTAATTTTGCTTTTTGTTCTTTTTCTTTTTGTTTTATTTCATACATTTCTTTTAACATTGCCAGCTCTTTTTCTAGTTCTATTATTTTAGTATTTTTTACTTCTTCTAATTGTTGTACTTCCTTTTTTGTTTGTTGTTTTATTTTTTCAATTTCCATTTTTCTATCTATTTCTTCATTTTCTTTTGTTATTCTTATCATAGCAGTTAAACTATCTTCTAGTTTTACTGTTTCTTTTTCTAACATTAAACTTATATTGCCACCTATTTTCTTATATCTTCTTCCTAGATTAGAAAATATTATCTTTATTTTTAATCCGTCATAGTTTTCATATGTTTTTTCATCTATTGCGTATTCTTCCTTATTCATTTATAGATTGTGTTGAAGTTTATATTCTAAACTTTCTATTTGTATTTCTAGATATAAAATAGTTTTTCTCTATGCTATTATAGATTTTTTACAAATTCTTGCGAATATGTTATTATTAAGTCTATTTTGCCTATGTTCTAATTCTTGCATTTTCGCTATAATTATTTCAGTAAGTTTTTCTTTATATTTATTATTCTCGCTATTCATTGTATCTTTAAATATTGAATATATTTATATTCTATTTTAGATATATTATCTATTAATTGATCTAATTTTTCGTTATCAATTTTTGTGATATTAAGTTGTTTATATTCCGAATATAATTTGTTTAATTTTCTTCTTATTTTTCTTAACTTTCTACTAGTATGTTTCTTATTAACCATAGGGGGTCACAATTTGCTAGAGAGCAACTACAAAGATACAATACCTGAATGCCAAAATATGAAAGAAAGAAAGAGAATGGAAAGGAGAAACTTGCAGCAACTACATGCCAAAAGCTCGATGAGAAGGCACAAACATTCCTATATTACAATAAATCAGGCCAAATAGTTGAAAATTATGACATTATTTGTGATAATTTTTCGAAAGCTAGCTTATCCTTTGTACTTCATTGATGCACCATAGCTCCTATAAATTGTATTAATAAGTCTTGTGAATTATAAAGAATTTGAGGTAGGAATAAGGTCTACATACACTCTAATCTTCTAAATCGGGATTCACTATTCACTGAATTTTTCTGTTGTTGTTGTAATTATAAAGAACACCAAATTCAAGCTTAGTTATCTCATTTATGAAGAGGATTAAATGAAATTCTAATTTTCTTCTCTCATACAAAAGAATTCGAGTAATAATTTTGCTTGTAATGGCTAAAGTTGGATGAAGTTATGTTAATATGTATCTTATAGTTTTAACTCCAAAATTGCTTTTAATTATAAGGATATTGTAAGGTATTACAATATCTTATAACATGAATTATCGATGTTCAATGTAGGAAAATTAATTACAGTAATATTAGTACACTTATATTATTATTAGGTTCTTAAGGGAACACTAAATGTATCTAATATAAACACTCTCAAACTTATGGATAGCTAAATAAGTGTACCTTAGAAAGTAACTCAACAGCAACTAACCAGAAAAACTTCGTGTCGGTAGGCATTTCAAGACTCCAAAATGTTAGAACCTCTGAAAATGAATTTGGAATACGGAGATTTTATTTGGTGTGGTCTTTTGAGGTTGGAATTTGAAATTTTCATACTGAATTGTAATACTTTTTGATGGAAAGCTTTGAAATTCACCATTGTTGACGCTTGGTTCCAAATTTTGATTTCCAATTTTGGGATTTTTTGGTGATTGACAGCTAAATCTGACTTGATGATAAAAATTTAACAGGCAGCTAAAGTTGGTGATCATAATCGTTCGAGTCTCCATTGATGATAATTTCTTAGCTATTGGTTTGTTTCAGATCTCAAATATGGTTATAGATAATCGATTGGGTATTTATGTTTATAGCTCGAATCGATGACACTGACTGATTCGGAAGAACGGTAAAGGAAAGTTGAATCTGGGTTAAGAATTTAGAAAAAACTCCATTTAAGGGCAATGAACAAAAGTAAAAAAAAAGTTGTTTAACAGGAGAAAAAAAAAGAGGAAGTTGAAATGGCAGCGGAAATGGGGAAAAGGAAGAAAGAACTGAACTTAAGGATCAAAATTTACAATGCAGGAATCCTCCTCCTACAGATTAATTCCATAAAGGAGAGCTTGTAATGTAGGTTCTGCTTCCAAGGGAGTAGTGAGATCTAGCAACTGTGAAAGAACTGGAAGGAGGTTATAGTAAATCATACATATGTAATTCACATCAGATTGCATTTTACATAACTTGAAGGAACATAACTAAAGGTTAAGTTTGTACGGAAGGTCATTTATGCCTTCCCATTCATCGTAGAAAGGAGAGTTATATTAGCAATTAGTGGTGCAATTTAAAAGCGAATGGAATCTATTCCTATAAATTAATTTGCCATGATAAAGTTGAATCACAATCCTTCTCTAATTCATACAGACATTATCCAATTGAATATTCTACCAACTCTTGTCCAAGATAAATTTTCAATAGGAAATGAAAATCAGATGTGATTTTAATAGTTAAACACATCTCATTTTCTTTGCTTATAGCCAAAACATAAACCTACCACGCAACATAAATTCATACAATGCATCCAAACAATATTTGGTATTTTGTTGAAAGTTTTAGCAGCAAAAACAGAGACATGATGCAAAACCAAAAAGAACAAACACAAGAAGTAAAAGAAATTTCCAAGCATCATCCAAGCCATATATGATATGTATATATATATATATATAAAAATGTTCTCTCTTAGCAGTGTTGCAGTTATCCACGTCAACTACTACGTCTTAGTCCCAAACAAGTTATCTCAGGCCAACAGTATACCAAAAATAATTAAAGATAAAAGTACTGAAGTTGTAAACAATAAAATAGAAAGCCTCACTGAAACATTTTAGCTATTTGTAAAAAAAAATTAAAATAATTATGATAGCAATTGTGAATGTGAATATAAGCCATCAAATTGGAAAATCTAATGATAACTGGGAGAAGATTAGGACAAAAATTGAGAGAAAATCTAACCTGAAATCGCAACACTTGGATGAGAAGATGAAGAGAACTCAAAAGAACTGTCCTGAAAAGATGGTTCCAAAATTGTGAGCCATACCAAAAGTATCACTTCTTGTGTTTGTGCAAACTATATATCTTTCTTTTTTTTTAAATGCCTAAGAGGTAGTAACAATTACGTTAACATCATCTTTTTGCAAACTATATATCATTCAAGTACAACACAGCTAATAACCAAAAAATAATAAAATACTTCAGCTGATTTGAGTCGGCAGAAATAGAAGTTGTAAGCAATAAACATGAAACATATTAGCTATTTTTTATAAAGAAATCAGAGTAATTATGACATCATATGTGGATATAAGCCATAAAATTGAGAAATTTGACATAATCAGACAAAGAAAAAGACGAAAATTGAGAGAAAATTACCTGAAATGATGAGGCTTGATACGATGGAGAGAACTTAAAGAATCTTTATTGAAAGTAGCACTGCGAAAAGAATTAATGAGAGATTAAAATATCTGACGAAAAAATCATTTTAAAAACTCATAGCAAAAGCAAGCACATTGTTTCTTATAAAGAGTTTCCATCTAACCCAAAAGTTCATGTTAGGCTAAAAAAGGAATACATACATAATGAGAAGAAAAAAGAAGATGAAGAGAAGAATTGTTGATGAAACGAAGACATACCTAGAGAATCGAATGAGAAGATGAAGAGGAGTTTAGAGTTTTCTCTTAAACCATGAAATTGGTGAGTAATTAGACTAACAATAATAACATCAACCATGAAATTTAGATGTGAAATAGGACTGAAAGAAATTTGAGCAAACATTTTAAAAAACAAAAAAAAAAAACGAACCTGATACTGAAACACCCGATAAATAAGATAAAGTTCCAACTGAAAAAATAGTTTTTGAAAGCATGAGAAAAATAAATATCAACAAATTTTAAAGAGAAACAAAGGAAGAAAATTTATGCTGAAGAACATTAAAAGGGAAAGTTTTGATAGAATAAGCCATGAAATTGAGAAATATGAAAAGAGTAGAATAAAATTGGGGATGAGATAAAAGCTTACCTAAGATCAGGAACAGGAGAAATGAATCAAAAGAGCAAAATATGGCATTTTGAAGACCTCCAGATGTTTCTGCTCTTAAGAACTGATATTTCTAGAATTTGACATTGAGGAATACGTATAAAAAATCATTTTCAGTGCTGAACAGAAGAGTAGATTTTTTTTGGTCAAGAAAGAAAAGGAACTCTTGTGATCCTTCTAGACCTTCCTTATAATGGCTAATCACACAATTATTATTTTACCTTTCAATACAATCAGATTTTCGAGAGTGCCCTTGGTCGTCCATCCTTCACATTTCTATATAATAGAAATTATATTTTCTATCCACTCTAACTTAGACCAGTAGGAGTTAATAGTATTCATCAATCAAAATATTCATCACGGGTCTAACCTAAATATCTTTAAGGTGATATCTTTTTATCTTGTCCACATTCTCGTGTCCTGTAAGATCAACAAATTCAATGCATAAATAATCAGTATTTATGAATTAGAAAATAGAACTGATCTATTGCTTAGCAAGAGATGATAACATGCAAGTCGCTAGAGTGATCGTAAATGGACTTATTTAACATTAAGAAGCGCAAACTACTAATTAGATACTAATTCTTATAGCACCTTTATCACCAACATCTCAAACATAAAAAAAAAAACATTGAGGGATGACATTCACATGTAATACCTGAGTGTGAGCCAACATACAGTATGACACAAGCATATTCCTTAGTTTTTTCTTGGACTTGATGCTACTTGTAAAACGTCTTCAATTGATCCCTAACAATGTTGAGACAATACCACAAAGTGTTTTGACATATTCGACAACACCAACTACCACCATTATGGGTGTTTCAATTATAGTGACCGCTTAACATGTCTCTTTCTGGTGGAGTTCACTTTATAGGCAAGGAAGATACATATTTAACATCGAGAAGGAATGAAATTATACCATTTTCCCTTCTACCAAACTAAAGTCATCCGAGAGTATCCAATTTACAACCATATTCTTAAATATGATTGTCCAATCAATAAACTCATATATAGGAGAAATAATTACAAAAATATATTTTAAAAAAATAAGAACTCTATGTACATTATATTTTTGTTTTCTCTGTCACAGATGAACTACTAACTATTAAAGTTAAAAACACACCAAAATCATATAACAAAGGCAACATCTAAAGAAATATACACATTTTCCTCATTATTGTCTAATAAGAGAAATATCAAGAATTGTAAATGTCATGACCCAGATCGTCGTGATTGGCACCCACACTAACCCTCCGGTGGGAGAACCACTACTACAACCCAAACCAAGCAACTAAACCAAAAACTAAAACATTTAAGAATACGAAAACATTAATAATATCTAAAAACTGAAGTTCCCATAAACTTCAAACAAAAGATCTAACAACTAAAACCTGAAAGTCAATATACCAAAACATCTAAAGTTCAACAAGTCTAAACAAGAAGGGTCACAACCCCAACTAATGAACAAATCCACTAACTAGAAAGTCTAAGTCTGAAATGGTGGACATAGACGAAAGAGAACTCATGGCAGCCCGGAAGAATTGGCTCACCCTTGAATTCGAACGATCACTGATCTTCTAAGCGAGGTCTGTCAATAGCTGCTTGAAGATGTTTTGTACTCAACAAAGAAAGAGCAAGTGTAGTATCAGTACACAACCACAGTGTACTGGTAGGATCACGCGGCTATCCCACTAAGTGTAACATAAGCAAGTCAATACAACATTATAAACATGCAAAATACCAAACATATGCAATATCGATTATCACATGCTCAACAATATACATTTATAACAAGTCATTGGTCCTCTCATGGAACCCAAACCCAAACTGTTAGCACACCGGAACGTGGTACCCGATCCAATGTTTATGTCGAAACGTGGCAACCGATCCCATAATTATGCCGAAACGTGGCAACCGATCCCAATTAGTATACCGGAACGCGGTATCTGATCCAGTCAACACACCACAATCACAATCACAAGTACATTCTCAATAATCATACAATCAAGAAGTGATTCATGGCATATAGTTATTCATCTATCTCACTTACAACAAGTGTGATCAATAATGCAACATTCGCATACATACATATATCATAATGAAGCAAGAACAAATTAGCATACATCACACAATCATAGAATCACAACCATCACCTACCTCGAAACAAGCTTGAAACCCTTAGAAACTTGATTCTTCCCTTTCCGGATTCGTTCCGCTTGTTCTTGGTCTACAAACAATCATATATAATAACACGGGAATCAATAAACAATCACTAATTACCCGGATTACTAACAATTCTAACAACCCTAGATCATACCCATGATCCCAAGTATCCAAACTAGGGTTTTTTCCACCATGGTTTCCAATTCAAAACCCTCCCCAATCACTAATGTTTGCATTTGCAGGATTGGATTTAGTGGCCCGTGATTTGCTTCTCAATAAACGTACTCGTGAGTAACGTTTTAGGTGTAAAACGTTATTCATGAGTACGTTTATTCATTTAACGTCGTCAGTTCCGTCAACTTTTGTCCGTTGAATTTTTAAAATAAAAATACCCTAAAACGTTACTCAGAAATATGTTTATACTAGTTTTGTAAAAAAAATTAAAAACGTATTATTTTGGTGAATTAGTTTAAATAATGGCTTAGTTTGGTGCTGCTCTCACTAAAGAGCAAACACGTGTTAAATAGTCACATATGGGTCCAAGTATAAACTATAAAGTACACATCTTAGCTTGTTGAACAATTTGTAGTCCTGTGTTAGTCCCCTTAACTCCCGTCAACATGGTTGCTTTAGCTGTGTGCTTCCCTCATTAAAGCAGCTTGGCTTACTGGCCAAAGGTTCACTTTTTATGTTTAAGGTCTTAGTTTCGAACCTAGGTAACATCCTTTTCTTTAATTTCCATTTTTAATTCCTTTTACTTGTAATTTTATGTAAATATTAATAATAAAAATTTAATTATTTATGTATTACTTATTTATACTTCAGTTATTTCATCTTTTATCTTATATAAAATAATATATAAATTTTCATACTTTATACCTAAATTGATTATGCATGTTTTCAAATAAGTTATATAAATACTACAGAGTGTAACAAATATTACATATAAGAAAGGGGAATAGCACACACGTCTCCGTCAATGTGTGCTTTCCGGAATTACTACAATAGCTTGAGGATTTTTTTCCTTTACTTTTATTTTATAGCTTCTAATGTTCAACTTGTTGCAACTTTTATGACTTTTTTGAAATTTTCTGACATAATTAACCTTTGGTTACATCATCTAATGTGCTTACTAATACTTACCATGGGTCCCACCCAACTCTTTCCCTTCACTTTTAAGCTTCAGCAAATCAATTCTCATACAGAACTTCTCTCCGCATGACTTTTCTTTCGATAAAATTTATTATTTCCTCCGGTCTAATTTATATGATACATTTCAAATTTTCAAATAAATTTATTTTTTATCATAACTTTTTCATAAAGGGAATAGCAAAGCTCCTCTCCGTCAACACGCTTGCTTGTTGACGGGAGGCTATTCCGATAATTTTAACTTATAATAATGCCAATGTCTATCCTTTTCGTAGCAAATATTTATAGAAAAATGTCATTATTATGAAATGATAATGTTTACTTACTTTAATACTTTCTAATAAAATTTACCAATGACTTATTTTCATTTCTTAATAAAATTAATTTTAATTTTTTTACTTATTTTATTGTGCTTACCCACCCCCTCTGCAATTAATTATTTTACTTACTTTAAGATTTTCTAATAAAACTTACTAATTACTTACTAAAATATAAAATTGTTATTATTTTTTTAATTTTTTTTCTTTTGTTTGTAATTTTAATTTTTTTTCATTAAACTGCCTCCAATGATCATTGATATGAAAGAGTTACATTTTGAAGTTTGGTATACCAAACTTAATACAAGATCTTGGGGTAGAACTAGAGTTAGATAAACTCTACAAGTTAACACCAAAAAAGGGGGGAGTCTAAGATAGCTATTACTCTACTAATGTGACTCCTTGACAAAGAGGATTCAGGGGGCTTCGTAAATAAAATTAGAAGGTTTAACATGTTGCATTCTGAAGGAAGGGAACTCCCATCTATATGTGTTAATTAATCCCCTAACTTTTCTTGGGAGATCAGAGAAAGAGTAGAACTCATGTATTAATTGCATCAACACTATAACTCCTGGATGGTAATATATCAGCAGGTTTGTTGGCTTCCCTGAAGCAATGACTGATGATAAATCCATGAGATTCAACTATTTGTTGTGCTTCTTGAATCAATTTGTCCAATCTCCAAGGCGTTCTCCATTCTCCATTTATGCATTTAACTAAGAGTAGGGAATCTGTTTCTCCCCAAACCCTATCATAACCTCTACTAACACACCATTTAAGACCATATAGTAGTGCTCGGGCTTCAGCCATGTTGCTAGTACCTTGGCCTAGACCTAAAGAGTAAGCAAACATCATGTTGCCTTGGTTGTCTCTGATTAGCCCTCCTCCACCACAACTTCCTTGAACACAACTTCCATCACTGTTGAGCTGAATAAAATTTCTAGGTGGTTTGAGTCATTTGACTCTGATGGAAGTTCTTTGATTGATGTCCGCTTCAAAGATTTGACAGAGGCTATTCCAGCTTTCCCCTATCTTTGCTTGACCAAAATTCTTCTATGTAACCTGCAACAGAGTGTAAGTGATGTTAGTTTTGGTTCTGAAAAAAGAAGTATTATTATTATTATTATTATTATTATCAAATGACAATGTTTCATTTTACTTACTTTAATACTTTCTAATAAAACTTACTAATTACTTACTAAAATATAAAATTGTTATTATTATTATTATTATTATTATTATTATTATTATTATTATCAAAGGACAATGTTTCATTTTACTGTCTAATAAACTTACTAATGACTTATTTTAATTTCTTAATAAAATTAATTATTAAATTAGAGGGAATAGCACACAGCTGGCCGTCAACATGGTTGCTTCAGCTGTGTACTTCCCTCATCAAAGCAGCTTGGCTTACTGGCCAAAGGTTCACTTTTATGTTCAAGGTCCCAGTTTCGAACCTAGGTAACATCCTTTTCTTTAATTTTCATTTTTAATTCCCTTTACTTTGTAATTTTATGTAAATATTAATAATAAAAATTTAATTATTTATGTATTACTTATTTATACTTCAGTTAT
Organism: Solanum okadae; assembly: GCA_036553675.1. Taxonomy (NCBI): domain Eukaryota; kingdom Viridiplantae; phylum Streptophyta; class Magnoliopsida; order Solanales; family Solanaceae; genus Solanum; species Solanum okadae. The sequence goes on from CM071678.1 coordinate 48,054,450, forward strand.
TTCATCTTTTATCTTATATAAAATAATATATAAATTTTCATACTTTATACCTAAATTGATTATGCATGTTTTCAAATAAGTTATATAAATACTACAGAGTGTAACAAATATTACATATAAGAAAGGGGAATAGCACACACGTCTCCGTCAATGTGTGCTTTCCGGAATTACTACAATAGCTTGAGGATTTTTTTTCCTTTACTTTTATTTTATAGCTTCTAATGTTCAACTTGTTGCAACTTTTATGACTTTTTTGGAATTTTCTGACATAATTAACCTTTGGTTACATCATCTATTGTACCTACTAATACTTACCATGTGTCCCACCCAACTCTTTCCCCTCACTTTTAAGCTTCAGCCAAACAATTCTCATATAGAACTTCTCTCCGAATGACTTTTTCTTTCGGTAAAATTTGTTATTTCCTCCGGTCCAATTTATATGATACATATCGAATTTTAAAATTTAAATAAGTCTATTTTTTATCATAAATTTTTCATAAAGGGAATAGCAAGCTCCTCTCAGTCAACATGCTTGCTTGTTGACGGGGGGCAGTTCCGATAATTTTAACTTAGGAAAAAGGGTCCAAAATGCCCTTATACTATGTGAAATGAACAAAAATGTCCTCCGTTTATAGTTTGGCTTAAAAATGCCCTTACCGTCAATACTTTGGTTCAAAAATGCCCTTGCCGTCAATACTTTGGTTCAAAAATGCCCTTGCCGTCAATACTTTGGTCCAAAACCGCCCCTATAATTACTAAATGGGTCAAAAATGCCCTTTTCCGAATAAGTATATTATTTTTTCTTTTTAAACACATTTTCTTCTTAATTAAAATATTATTAAAGAACTATGTTCTTGTTTTCTTTCTTTTAAAATCACTTTAACAAATAAAAATGCAAGGAATATTTTTTTTTCTTCTTAATCTCATCTTATCAATTAAAATAGAATAACTTCATGTACCCTTTCGACAGGTAATATATGTCATATGTATAAGATCATAGTATATCCATCATTAATTTATATTTATATAATAATAAAACATAATTAGAATAAAATAAGAAATATTTTCATTTTTTTTTTTTTTTTTTGAATTGAAGTAAGATAAACATTTGCTAATTTGAAAAATATTATTAGAAAAGAATGTGTTAAAAAGAAAATAATATATATATTGGAAAAAATGAGCATGTTTTACCCAAAATAACAATAAGGACATTTTTGGACCAAAGTATTGACGAAAAAGGCATTTTTGGACCAAACTACAAACGGAGGGCATTTTTATTTCTTTCTTATAGTTCAAGGGCATTTTTTACCCTTTTCCCTTTAACTTATAATAATGTCAATGTCTATCCTTTCCGTTGCAAATATTTATAGAAAATTGTTATTATTATGAAATGATAATGTTTCATTTTACTTACTTTATTACTTTCTAATAAAACTTACTAATGACTTATTTTCATTTCTTAATAAAATTAATTTTAAATTTTTTTTCTTATTTTATTATGCTTACCCACCCCCTCTGCAATTAATTATTTTACTTACTTTAATATTTTCTAATAAAACTTACTAATTACTTACTAAAATATAAAATTGTTATTATTATTATTATCAAATGACAATGTTTCATTTTACTTTAACACTTTCTAATAAAACCTACTAGTTACTTACTAAAATATAAAATTGTTATTATTATTATTATTATCAAATGACAATGTTTCATTTTACTGTCTAATAAACTTACTAATGACTTCTTTTAATTTCTTAATAAAATTAATTATTAAATTTTTACTTATTTTATTATGTTTACCCACCCCCTCTCTGCAATTAATTATTTCACTTACTTTAATACTTTCTAATAAAACTAATTACTAATTACTTACCAAAATAATCAATAAAATTAATTAAGTGAATTTTATTTAATAAAATAAACTCTTAATAATATTGATAAAAAAGTAGTACCGAAAAATATAAAGAATAACTTATTCAAATTACTTTAATACTTGATTAAATTAAATTAATTTCATTGTCAACACATAAATTTAAAGGAAAAATTTTAACTCATGCTTATTAACGGGGCTTGAAAATAATGAAAATCTTCTTTTTAATTTTTTAAATAAAAGTTTGGACCAACTAATTTATGAAGTTTTTTATGATAAAAAAATATATCTTAAATATTTCACATATATTATTGGGCCCGTGCGCAACACGGGCTATCTTTTACTAGTATATATATATATTTTTTTTTTAAATTTTAAATTGAAAATTACTAAATTATTATTAAAATTTAATTTTTTAAACCAAAAAATTATTATTATTATTATTATTATTATTATTATTATTATTTTGCTATAAATACAGAGGTTATGAAAAGATAGTTAAAAAAAAATCCACAAAAAAGGGAACCACACACATGTTACATCACTATAGTTAAAATGATTTTAAATATAAAATAGTAATTATTATTTAATTCTATTACATATAATTAATTTTAATTATTTAAAAAGTTCATTTTTTGTGGTGCTGACACGTGACCCGCTCTTTACCTCTCCTCTATATATATATATATATATATATATATATAGAATATAGAATATAGAAAATTTTAGGTGGGCTGGTTAGTTATTTTGAAAAGTCACATTATTAGTGGCCATTTTACTTTTAATTTATTATTAATAAGAGTTAAATTATTAATTGAAAATGATTGATTTGTTTTGATTTTTTTTTTCATTTATACTTTTTAATTTATTCTTTTTTAAATTAGTATTTGAATGATTTTTCTTAATTAATTAGTGGCCATTTTTGCTTTTTATTTATTAATAAAGAGTTAAAAAACTTTAATTTTTATTTTTTGAAAATGGTTGATTCACAACTGTTTTTTATTTATAATTTTTCAATTTATTATTTTCCTAAAATTTATTATTTAAATGATTAAAAACATCTGTTTTATTTTCTGTTTTTATGATTCCAACTTATTCCTTAAAATTCTCAAATGACTAACGTTGATTTTATTTTTTTAATTTTAAAATTAATAAATTACCCTCAATTTTTACAATTTTTATTTTTATTTAAATTTTGAAAACCAGTCAAAAGTTAATGTAACTGTAAAATTTTAATTTTTTTTAAAAGCGGTAAAAACTGCTTTTTATTGAATTAATAATTATTCTTATTTTTTTCATTTTTTTAAAAATAAATAATATTAGTAATTTATTATTTAATTTTTAATTAATAATTATTTAAAAGCCTGTTTTTTGTGGTGCTGACATGTGGCACTTTTTCTTCTCCTATTATATATAGATAGATTTGTTCTACTTAAATTTTTCTATCCACCTTGAACTATACAAATCTGTAGGAGCCGCGTCCCAAACAATTAAGCAACATTTCATCATTTTTTCAATACATCTTAGCACCATTTAATTTCAGCTCTATTTTAATACACAAAAATGCAACAGCAAATTAAGCACAATTTAACCACCATTTTTTCAACAGTATTTCAACATACAAAAATGCACCAAAAATTAACCATCAATTCAGCCCTATTTTTTAATACAAATTTCAACATTTTTTTTTGCAATCTATTACCACAAGTTTCAGTAGCCTATCAACATTATTTAACCACCATTTCTGCACTATTTCAACACCAAATTGGTCAAATTGAATCAGGTTTGTCTCAACAAGTTTGGGCTCTAAAGCCAAACTTCATAAAGAGGCCCTATTTTTTTTAGTTGACAAATATAAATTGAATAATTATAACATACTCAGTGTAATCCTACAAATGAGGTCTGAAGAGATAGGATATATGCAGACATTATGAAGTAAGAATGCAAATAATGTAAATTTTTAATAAAAATTATATAATATAAAGTTAGAATAATAAAACATGACTCAATTTTTTTTTTAAAATATGATGATATTAAAATAGTGTTGTGATGAATTTGATAAGTTGATATAATCATATTAAAATAGTGTTGATTAGTTTTGGTGCTTGAAATTTGAATAAGACACCAAAAACATATTTGACCTTTTTATAAACACACAACAATAGATTTTACATAATGTAGAAGGTTTGAACATTTGAGAGAATTTAGAATATTCAATCGTGAAAGAATAAAAAATAGTGAAAGGAGAATAAAGAAAAGTAAGTATAAGAACACAATATTGTTGGTTCATGATAATCGTCAGAATGTAAATGAGCTAGACAACAAAATAGATAGCCACATGAGAAACTGGAAAGGATACTACAATTAACTAGCCACATAAGAATCTAGAAAAGATACTACAATCAGCTAAACAATATTCAATTTCTCAATTATATTTTCTATACAAAAAAATATTTTCAAATTTATCAATACATGAATTTTTTTTAGCTATATATATATATCTTTAGAAGAAAATGGAGATCCCAAAAAAATTGAAGCCCCAAGTGATTGCTTTAGTGACCTTATGGTTTAGACGACCCTGAATTGAATTAAAACATGGATGAGCAGCCCTAATGTGTGCGCTCTATAAAAGTCTTGTTGTTATTCCGGAAAGTGACGATAGTAGATATATAATGAATTAAATTTTATGGGTCATAGTAGTGAAAATTTTGATGTTTGATTTTATGGATGAAATGGGTGGGTATAGTAATTAAACTAGGAGAAAATTTGAGTGGAATAAATATACATATTCATGTAGATGGTCCATGTAGGCACCACGTAAGATAATAAAAGTGGGGATATAAAATTTAACGGTCAAAGGGCAATTGTGTACCTGAAGTTGGATGACATGGCAAATATACAAAAAAAAAAAAGTATGACGAAAGGGCAAATATAACCCTTTTCAGAAAGTACAGAGGCAAATATAACCCTTTTTCGTATATATATATATATATATATATATATATATATATATATATATCTCCAACATTTTTTTAAAAAAAATTTGTAGGTTCTATTTTGTTACCGTTTGGTTTCAATATTTTTTTACTTTTGATTTCCTTACTGTCGTTTTTGGCTGTTCCTTTATTTTTTTTTAATTATTTGTTATTTGCTGATTTATAATCATTAATAGTTGTATCAATTGTTCAATTGTTAATTATATTTCAATTAGTTAGCTAATTTAAAGTTTTAATGTGTATTTAGCTACTTATTAGTTTATTAATAGTCGTATGCGACAAAAGTTTCATTTCTGAAATACAGCAATTAAAAAAGGAAAACTAAAAGCAAACAATAATATTTATATTTGAATTTGTGTGAAGGTTACAATCTTTACAAAATCTTAAGAAAAAAAATTTAATCCCCTGATTCTTCTCTTCACGACTGTTTTTTTAATTTGATGAAATACTTGGAGCTCAACACTTGGAGCGAAGACTTCTTGCAGATTTCAACAGAAGAACAACGATTCTCTATGTATTTTTCTATGTGTTCTTCTTTTTCTTTACCTTTGGTCTTATGAAGACCCCTTTATATAGTTGTGATCTAGGGTTTTGGGGGTATTTTGGTCTTCAAGTAATTTTAGAGGACCTTGGGGTTGAAGAGCATGAGTTGGACTCGTCTTGTCAACTTAATGGACAAACCCAAATGTAATTTGGACTTTATTTAAGTCATATAATTTGAATTAAATATTAATTCAACTTTATTCATCAATAATTTGACTTGGTTAATATATCACGAATTTATGAATTAATCCAAAACTTAATATGAATTTATAAATAAAATTTCACTGTCTACAAGTGCCTCCTGCTTCGAGGCTTGTTGTGGTGCTCGACTTGTCGAACCTTTAAGGATTGAAGTATATATTTTTTCGTATGAAGTTTTTCAAAACTTCTATATATGATTCTAAAGAAAAGTTTTCATAACTTGATTTCAATGGAATTTTCCATAACTTGATTCCTATAAAAACTTACATAGTTTGGTTCTATGAAAACTTACCATAATTTTGTTTCAACTATGAGTTTTCCATTATTTATAGGAACAAAATTGATGTACTTTTGATAGTTATGAATATCGATGCTCTTACGTTGGTTGATTATCAATTTGCGGCATCATCAAGCTCAATTTTCGTCACTTTTTTCAACACCACTACTTTAAAACTGTAAAAAGAGACCTCATGAGGTCTCTTTTTTAAAAAGGATACCTATAAAGAGACCTCAATGGTAGGTCGCTATAATGTATGTAGCTTTTTTTGTAGAGACCCCACAAGGTCGCCAATATTTTTTTCGATTCTTTTTTTTAAAAAAAAAAAGAGACCTCATATGGCACTATTTTGTAATTTATTTTTATTTTCAATAAAGGAGACCTCATGAGTCATTACTCTATTATTTATTTTTATTTTATATTTACAAAAAGAGACCTCGTGAGGTCTCTACACTTTATTAAATTTATTTGAATTCCATAATGGAGACCTCATGAGGTCGCCTTAATTAAAACACAAAAAACAAATAAGCGACCTCATGAGGTCTCTTTTATGAATTTGTTTTGACTTGAAGATTTTAGGCTCATGTGTTGAGGAGCATTTTGACTGGAAGATTTTGCTCAAATCTGATAAGCTTTGCAATTTGGAGATTCTGCTCGAATTTGAGGAAGATCAAGTCTCTGATGATGGTCTACAAATGAATAGGATGAACCGTAGGAGGGCCTACCGGCCGTAAGAAGTGCCCATAAGGTTGGTTCAGTGAATTAACTGGAAACATCAGGCTTACGAATAGTTTTGACAGCTCGCAGAAATTTTCACGCATCGTAGGAAGGATCCGTAAAAGTGATCCTAACTTTGGTGATATTTTGTACTCAAAGTTGAGTTCTACGAAAGAGGTCTACAGACCATAGAAAAGATGATGACCTATAGAAATGATTCGTTGAGATTGTCCATAATTTTTATTTCAGTGAGTCAAAGCTCGAGTATAGTATGTGCGCCATTTTTCTTCTCTACCATGAAAAATCAATTGATTTAATGTGGCATCGCTCTTTCTTTGTCCTTCCCCCCATTTTTGCCCTATCACTAGCGTTACTTTGTTTTTCTTTCATATTCTATCAGCAAGTTCCGACCCAAAGTCTCTGAAAGGCATGCTTTAACCTCATTTGATGATGGGGTTGGGGCAATTGATTGATCCTAAGTTAAATCTAGCTCTGATGGTGTGACCATGGGTCCCTTCTTCTCAATGTCTAAAAGAACACTCTAATGACAAGTCGGGCTAATGATTCTACAATTGATCAGTACAGTCCATAAAAACTCTTACATACCGTAGGTCCAACCCGTAGGATCTTCCGGTAGATTTTTATTAAGGGTGTTTTGATCTTTTCCTATCTAATTAACCCCTAAACTATGTCCTTTTGGTTCTATAACTACCCCTATAACCATTTTTACTCTTTAAAACCTAACTCATTCCCTCCCATTCACTCAAACCATCAAAATTTCCCTAAGTTTTCTTCTCTGAATTCTCCCAAGAGCTCTAACGTGAATAACTAGGGTTTCAAGAGCTTGAAGGGTTTCTTCTCCATTGCTTTTGGGCTTTGATTGATAAGGTATGTGGGAATTCACCAATGGATCCCTTTCATCCATTGGCTTCCAAAATAAAATTCAAATTTCCAATTGATTTCACCCAATTCTCTTAGGGTTTCAAGTGATTCTCCACGAGCTCAATTCATTGTGATTCAATTACTTACATTCAATCTTATTATGCATGACTTAATAAAATTACATGATTTTTCATTGATTTCACATGAATCCATGCCTATTTTATGGTTATGAACTATTCTTATGAACTTATGAACTATGATTATGAAGTTATGCATGTTTTATGAAAAAATGCTTCTGACTAAAGAATGATTTTAAGATAAAGTGTCAAAGATTTGTGAAAGATTTTCTCACATATGAAAGGAATCATGATTTAGATACTTAGAAAGATAAGTGTCTATTATGAAAATTTTAGGAAATCATGATTTTGAAAGGAGCTAAGCTATTATGACTTATGATTGGATTGGTAGTCTTAATAGTGTCTTTCCAAGTACTATGATTTAATTATGATTATGTTTATTCCGTTGAAATTTTACTTAGCACCGAGAGGACCTTGAGATGAAGGCTTTATTGTTAGTAGATGTTTAGTCTTTAGCAGCAATCTTATTGTACCTAACTAAATGCCCCCGTAGATTTATTGTTTATAGACATAGCTAGTTGATCCACATAAGCTAATATGTACGGTTCTTACCTTGGCAAGTAGGAGAACCTCTTTTCGGTGTGGGGAAGACGAGAAAATGACATAAATAGTCCATTAACTATAGGAGTAGGTCTAAAATGGTCCTTTAACTATACACTTAACATATTTTGTCCTTTAACTATTCAAAAACTTAGTAGCTTTGGTCCCTTAACTATACACTTAACGATTTTAGTCTTTTAACTATAAACTTACCGAATTTAGTCCTTTAAGTATTCAAAAACTTATCAGATTTTGTCTTTGTCCATTTTTTAATACAAATAGCTTAGGTTTATATTAACGAAATTCATGCCTCAAGAAATTAAATCCTTTAGCAATTTTTTTTGTTGTTTATCTCTCTCCGCTACTTTTTCTTCAAATTAACCTTATGCGAAGAACCTTAACCTCAACGATTTAAAATAAAATTCACGAGGAAAGAAAATATAAGTCATAATTGTATTCAACAGAGAATAAAATGAAGCATATTATTGCTACTAAGGACTTGAATATGCTAAACTTTATTATAAAAAGAAAAAATTTATTACCTGTTAAATTCAAAGTTTGTACTCCAACAACTTCATTAAACGAAATTTGTTTAATTTTTCAGAAATTGAAATTTATAAAATGGTAGATTTACAAAAAAAATTAAATAGATCAATTTAATTATTCTATTCATTTTATTTTACGTCAAAAAATTTGAGTAAATTAAATAAAATCCGCACTGATTAGCATATTCAAGTACAAATTTAAGTCATTAACAACAATTACAATAAAACCTCTATAAATTAATATAGGCGGGATCATGAGATTTTATTATTTTATAGAGATATTATTTAATCGATAAATTAATATTTATTAATTTAAACAATTTGAAATTTAATGAAGGTTAATTTTGATTATATCAAAATCATTGTATCTTACTAATTTATGTATCATATTTATTGATTTCACATAAAAAATAAGTATACATAAAGTACAACAAATACATCAAAATAATTATATCTTACTAATTTCAACCTTGTGATGTTGGGATAATAAGAGCTTTCAAGATGTATTATCGTAAAAGACTTTATCATAGGATATTAGAAAGCTATGAAGTGGGACAAACTGATCCATCAAAGATTAATGTTTTGGATGCTATCAGTTTTGTAATCCCTTCTTGGACAACAAATGTTCAGTAAGAGACAATAGCAAATTGTTTTCGACACTGTCACTATAAAAAACTGCCAAAAAGAGACGGACAAAAGCGTCGCAGTCCGTCGTTTTTTTGGCCAAATGCGACGCAATTATGTCCGTCGCCTTTTGGCTCGACGCTTTTCTAAAAGCGACGAACAGCGTCACTACAAAGCGACGGACCGCGTCACATTTTTGAATTATTTTTACAAAAGCGACGGACTCCGTCGCTATATTTTAATTTTCTTTTCTTTTTTAAATTTCTAAAAGGCGACACAATCCGTCGCTTTTGAAGAAATTCGATTTTTGAAAATCCCAGAAAAGT